>OW569401.1:34452991-35840405 GCA_937620795.1 Thecophora atra
GCATTCGGACCTTCTCTGCACCGTAAGTATGCTAACTGATCTAGTGTCAGTTGGCGCAGAATAAAGAAAAGCAGCTCCGAGTGATCCTTTTGGAATGCCAAATACTTCTGGAACGTTGCACGCATCTTCTTCATAACACTGAATTTTTGTGCTTCGATAAAGCTTTCCAGCATCATACGAATTGCCATGCTCACATCAGATTCTAAGACCATCTCCCTCAAATGTATTCGAGCGTGTGCCTCGGACATTCGAATAACACTTTCAATGTGACGCACTGTGATCGGAAGAGAACCGGTGGCAAATGATTCTTGGCGCAATTGTGCATACATTTTTGCTATTTTATCCTCGTCTATGTTCTGTTCACATAAAAGAAAAGTTTTTTATTGAATATAATATATAATTTGGTGTAAGTATTAACAAACCGTTAGCTTAGGTCGCACATTCTCCTTTGCATAAACAATATACTGCCTCAAGAGTTCTTGTGGAATTTCTGTTATTCCTGAGGGTTGTGTTTCTTCGACATATTCAGCACTAGAAGGATGATGCTTGATGTGCGAATTGACAACAAATTTAGCTAATTGCTGATCTTGCATCGGATCGAATTCATCTTTGACAACGCAGAGAATATCAAAACGTGAGAGAATAGGTTCAGAGAGGTTGACATTCTCTGAAAACGTCATCGATGGATCATAACGGCCGCCAATAGGATTAGATGCAGCTATAACGGTGCAACGTGCTTGAAGGGATGTAACAATGCCGGCTTTCGAAATGGAAATGGATTGTTGTTCCATGGCTTCGTGTATTGAAGTACGATCTTGGTCGTTCATCTTGTCGAACTCGTCGATAAGACAGACGCCTTGATCAGCTAGAACCAACGCCCCAGCTTCTAGTGTCCATTCCTTGGAAACAGGATTACGACGTACATATGCAGTTAAGCCCACTGCACTCGCCCCTTGACCTGTCGTGAACACAGCTCGTGGCGCTATCTTTTCAGTGTACTTCAGAAACTGAGACTTGGCTGTGCCTGGGTCGCCGCAGATTAACAGGTTGATGTCCCCTCTTACCTTATGCTTTCCGCCAGGATTCTTAGACTCGCCACCAAAAAGAGCCAACGCCAAAGCACGCTTAATGTAATCATGACCATATATAGAAGGTGCCATTGAGGCAACGATACGTTCTGCTATACGTGGATCTTTGCTTAACTTTTGTATGGTTGCTATATCCTCATCGGTTAAAGATTGAACCACCTGTTTGCTGTCCTTAACTACAATGTGATTAGCAATGATTACAGTAGCAAAAACAGGAAATCCATTGTCCGTATTCAGCGAACCGTCGTAGTTATTAGTGTAAATGCCGGTAACCTCTATTTCATCACCAGGTTTGCACAAGTCACACAGGTCTGACAGTAGTATGACATCCTTGCTCCTGGGTATACGCCCAGCTGGAATGCGCCCAGGCGACTCTTGTAGAGTAATCTTCTGGTAGTTACGATAGAGAGTTTGCTCCATATTTATCTGTGTAAAGTTTAATTAGTTGACAGGAAAATTAGAGAAGTTGTTGACTTTACCGAAAATGGTCCCATGCTTTGGCACTCGGGACATGAGCCCGGTTTCACTTCGGTATTTTGCGATTGTACAAATGGACCTAGAACGTAACCACACTTGACACAATCATACTTAATTACAGACAACTGCGGCAAAACACCAGTTGTTGCCGTCACCACGCCTAGTGTGCGCACCAATTGATTTAAATGCAGTTTTCGGAATGTTCTCAGCTCTTCAACAAGTGGTAACTCGGATATTCTTACATGGATTTCTGTTGTCACGCGTTCGTAAGTTGGAAAAATAGAGAGCACCATATCCTTGGCAACTTTGTCAAATATTTCAAACATCTGGAGGGGAGCTTCTGGTAAAAAGTACGCAAGCACATGCTCTTTGTTAGCTAAATCGGTGTAAGAAACCACAAACGATGACTTATTCTGCTCGCACATTCGTAGTATGCGATCTCTGTATGTATAGGCACCGCGTTCATCAACAAATGTACGCAGGAAAGACTGAAACCGATTCGCTATTTCAGTACGTGGTCCTAACATGCTGACCCATTCTTTGGTCGAGTGACCTTTTGTGTCTTCCAGGTTTTCAATGGATTCAACCATCTCAGCATCGTCAAGTTCGCCAGCAGCAGCTTTTTCGCCTGCCCTACGCTTGGCTCTAGGTCCGATCTCATCTTCATCATCACTTTGTTCAAATCCCAAATCGCGATCATCACGGTGAATTCCCTCAGCGCGATCTCGACGCCGCATTTCTGCTTCAGCGGCCTGGCGTCCACTTGGAGATAACTCTGAGAAATCTTCCTCATCATCCAACATATTTGGGTCATAGTGATCCAGCTCCGGCCTTGGTCGATAATCGTTCTCCATATTATCACCAAAAAGTTCCTCGCCGTCGTCATCCTCTTCATCGTGCAATGTTTGGTCACCGAGAATTTCATCTTCGTTTTCAAATGGCTCGAAATCTCCAACAGGTGATGTCATTGAAGAACGAAAATCACGTCTATCAAATGGACCGCTTGGAGTAGCTGGCGCAGGTGAGCTGACTGGATCCTCATCCTATTAAAGAATCATACAATGCTGAGGGACGTTGAATTGATTTATTTACCTACCATGCTGTTTATTATGCAATAAAATTACAGAAAGCCTTTAAATTATAATTACGAAATCGTATAATATAAAAATTTGCACAGCCCTAAATAACACAAACATTTAACACTAGATTTTGGCGGCAAAACACAAAAGTTGTTAGCTGATTCACGGATGCAGCAGCAGTCAACTAAACAAAAAAGCCTGCATCACAAGGCTGAGAGAAAGAGATCACTCTTGAAGCGGAATTATGGCTCTGTCATAGTGATGCCCACTACACAGTTTTTATGGCTCGCATAAGTAAAGTAGCATTTAAACCATAAAAGGGGATATTGCCTCAAATGTCTCTGCAAGGTGTTTCTTATTACACCTTATAACTTACCTAAAAGATATATATACTCGAATCCACCCATCATATTATGGATGTTCTGGTTCGGGTTCCTAAACTAAACTAAAATTATTGTTACTTGTATAATGTTATTTAGTGTTTACTATCTCTGCAATAATACCATAGAAATATACTATTGAATATTTCATTCTTTCATAAATAATTACTTAACAATATTTCTTTATTTCTTACTAATATTCGTAAGTATTAATATTATTAACAAGTAGTTATAAAGGCAAAATTGTATTACTTCTTTGCAAAATTCCAGCGGAATACTGAGGTTTTGAAAAAAGAAGAATTATGACGACGTAATTTCTATACAAATTGCAGATAGGATATTGATTTCAAGTTAATATATTTATCTAGAAAAATTGGAATTAAAGTTGAAAAAGAAACTAATAATAAAATTGAAAAAGAAACTGAATGGTGTCCTTCGGAAAAGTTAAAGTCTGAGAAAAAGTTAAACTACAAAACCTTTGTGAACTTTAAAATCAGTAGAAAAATTTTCTCAAATAGATAAAGTTAAATAAAAGTTAATGAAAAATTTTGTGAAAAATTTATCGAAAGCTCAGTTGAATCCTCGCGGAAATAAGTACCAAGTGTAAACCAGCTTACAAGTGTTCTGTAGGTAAACGCAGCATCGGCTTCGTTAAAAGAACCGTTAGAATTAAAGTTGCAAGTCATGACGACGCTCTGGATTTCAATGAGTTTGCTAAAAATTGCGATAAATTTTTAACTCTTTACATGTCGTCGCTGAGTTTGGAAAACGGATCAATGGGAGATGATGAATCGCTACAATCAAGCGGTTTAAAGAAAAGACGATATAGTGCAAAATTCGAAAAAAAGGATTTCAGTGCCAATAAGGTTGTTGCTGCCGTTGCTATGTCCATCGAGCAGAGCGAGGAGCTGTGTTACGAAACGGCAGATATTAGTAACGGCGATATTGGAAGCAACGATGCTGGTTCATCCAGCTTGATCTCGATGACATACAGGTCAGCACGGCAAATTACTGCTGCGGCTTACAATTCTGCGCAGTTCCCAGTGGATATAGGACTGGAGGTTGTGATCGACGATGAGACTATTGCTGATATTAATGATAATCCTAGAACGTTGCGCAATTGTGGTAAGTTTAGCGTAGTTACGTTACAAAAAATTGTATAATTTAGGGTTAGAATATGACTAATAACTATTTAGCTCATGCATATTTGAATATAAATAAATAAATAAGTATGATAAAATATTTTTTATAAAAAATCGTTTATCAACCTTTTTATTAATATTTAAGGCGATAAAATTATCAAGAAACGCCCAATTTCAATTGAAAGCGATAACTCTGCAGTCAAGACAGCAATAAAGGTAACAGAAATGAAATCGTAATTTTTTATATAAATAGTTTTCTTGGTTTTATTATTGAAAGCGCTTACGAAATGAGAAGAAATCAATTATTAAGAGGCTGAAAAAGAAAAATATTACAAAGCGCAAAATTCCAGCATCAAATTCACGAAAGCGAAAACGGAAAACAAAAACGTCTTCGTATAAGCATGTGAATAAGGTAGTTACTACACCAGTGATCACCTCGCCTCTTACTAAATCGCGTCTTACAAAAAATGTGAGTACATGTTAACTAAGTTCTTCAAGTAATATTAACAATTAAAAAGTAATATTGTAGCAAATAATCGAAATAGCACAAACGTAGACTATTTCATATAGATTTGGCATAAATTTTTGTATTAGTTTCGATAGGATTAAAAAGTTAAAAGAAAATCTCTATTCAACTGCTTTTATTTGTCGTATTTTTCAAAATTCAAATATTATTTAATTAATTATCTTCTACACGCAATTAAATGAAAATGTGTATTTTAAGACAATAAACAAGAGTACAAATTACGATGGAGCTGAACATTGCCAGCAAATGCGAAAAGTGTGTGAACATTATGTTAAGAATCGATGTGTAAAAGGAAATAGTTGCGACAAAATGCATGAGGATTTTCCTTGCAAATTTTATTATCTAGGTCTTAAATGTAAAAAAGACATGGAAAGTTGTCAATTTACTCATGGAGGTCCACTGCCAAATGACGTATTGGTTGTGCTTAGATGCCATATTTTATATGATCCTGTCGAGTTGGTCGGCAGAGAGTTCATTCATAAAGTTCGCTTAGGAAACTCGGCCGAATCATTACTTCGTCGCTTGCATGATTTCCAAACAAAATTAAGAGACTCTATGCATAATGCGACTGATGACATAAAATGCATTAAGCGGGAGGACCTGTATTTTCTGTCAGAAGAAGTGATCCAGCGATTGAAAGAACTGAATGTGCATCGTGTTGAACAAATACTGAGTTTGACACTGTTGCAGCTTAATTCAATAGGATTAACCAGCACGAAACAACTGAACGCGATTCTACGTGTGGGACTGAATGCGCAGGTCGTAGACAGCATTGAGTTATCGCAGCCATTGCCCAGCACCACTGCAAAACACTTGCATGTTAATGGTGAAAACCATGTCAGCACCGAAAACGAGAACGATGATAAAGTTGTTACTAATGAAAACTCGTTTATAATTTCTCTAGAAAAGGTAAATTAATCAAAAGAATTTCTTACGAATGTTTCTTTTTTTTTTAAATAACGCTATTTTGCAGAATGATAGTGAAATTAATTGCGTGAAAACATTGCTACAATTCTGTAGTTTTATTATAGAAAATCAATTGCGAACAGCAATCAAGAAAATAACAAAAAATGTTATAAAAATTAAATCTTCCAACGCCGCATTTGCAGACAAAAGAAGGGAAATAAGCAACATAATTAGCCAATTAAATGAATTAAATGAACAAAACAAAATTTTTATAAATAATAAAGAAGAAACACAGTTGATATCAACAACAATTGAAGTATTGCAGCAATATCAAGATAGAGAACAAGGTGAAACAGAAAAAGGTAGAAATGTAATACTAATTTTATGAAAAACGTTAATTCTTATTGAGGGCTCCAGAAAATGCGGATCGAGAAAAATTAAATGAGGAAGGATCAAAAGGTTATCAAGTGGTATCAACAAATCACGATGTACTTGATAGAAAATCCGGCGCATCATCTGGTATCGAAGACAAAAACATCTTTAATTCTATAAAAGATATTTCTATTGATGTATGTATCGTCTACATATTAAAAATATCGTTTATGTTTATCTAAAAAATTTTTGTAAAGGATTTCTTCCATATTAAAACAATACATTTTTTATTTGCATTAATATTATTTGTAATAAAGTTAGCTAATAATGGAAGAACGCAATATTTCAATCAATTTACTACTATTTCATGCAATACAAGTACCATCAATGCAATCATCAAATATCTAAATTCTAGATTGGAAAGATCATCGAACAATCGGCTGAAGCAGAATTTTCACCTAATAGAAAAATAGTAGCTGAAAATGAAATAATGGAAAAAAATGTTGAAAACGTAAATGATGAACCTCCACAAATTAATTTGGCATCACAACTCAATAGTACTGCAATAGAAGACGATAATTCCTGGGATGATGATTCGTCGAATAATATTCAACCCCTTTCTGAGAGTGCATCACATTACAAAACAGAAACTGATCAAATAGATTTAAGAACCATGTTAGAAGAAAGACATAAACATAAGCGATCGATATCTCCATTTAATCGTTATGTAGGCATTAACAGAGACCCGCTGAAGAATGAAAGCGCTGTTAAAAAATTTAACGGCAATTCAAGAAGCAGCTATGGAAGAGAACAGAGTTTTTTGAATAATAATCGATTTAAGGGAGGCACATTTTATAAACAACATAATTTGAGACCGAGAACCTACTATAATGAATATGAGAAGGGATATAAAATGCAAAGTAGTTATCGCAAACCTTTTAATGACAAATACGTGGATAAAGATAAAAATCCAAGTAAGTAAAGTTTTTAAAGAGTTTTTAAAAGTTAAAATAGTTGATTTAATTGCCATTCTTTGTTAGCGAGTTCATATGCCATTTCATATGATTCGGAGGAAGATTGGGATAAAGACGAGAGCACAATTACTCAGGAAAACTGTAGCAAAACCAACATCAGCGGCATTGTTGGTGAAACACAACCGAATGATGGTTTTCATGCAACCAGTGAGAATTTAGTCGATTTTTTATGGTTGATTTTTTGTAATAAATTTCTTTCACTACATAGCAAATCAAAATACAAAAAGCAATCAAATAAATCACTACAAAGGATCGATTGATACAGGAGACTCTCTTTCCCAGCCGATGGAGGAGTGCTTCGAAGAAGTTCGCCCAACGACCCCGACTGGTAACTGTTTGAAGAACTATACACCGTCCACGGACACTGAGGACCACATTATTAACCGGACGGTTCCGTATAAAGTAGGAATTGCTGCCATTGAATGTTTAAATAAGTGTTCTTTGTGTAGTCTTTAGGGTAAATTATAGTATTTCCGATGTGTTTTCTGGGAGACATTACTGCGAATCTGCTTAACTTTCCAACGAATTATTTCTGTAAAGATTTACCATAATAAATAGTTTAAATTATATAAAGTATAATATGAATTATACAATTGCAGAAATTTTTTTTAAAATTTTTATGTTTTGTAGATGAAATATCTTTTTAAAAGTTTTAACTATGTATTTCGTAAAGATTTCTCTGATGTCTTGTTTATTTCAGTAATCGTATGCTTCTTTTTGTATTTTAGCTCCAAGAAGTAGAAGTGTCGAATATTGAGGTAAATAAACCCGACAGACTCGATATGTTGTTACTTTCGAATTGGGCAGATCCTAGATTATTGAAATATAGGGACAAGGTAAACGCTATACAATACACACCTGCATGCATTACAATAAACACTTTAAAACAATTATATAAATTAATTAACTTTGTCGATTTATAGATTTTTAATAAGTCGCTGTAATTGATTAATTATGCAATTTTATTACATTATTTCTTTTTTGTTATTAATTTTTTAGGGTTATGTGGATTCTATAAATACTGCGCAAGTATTTCATAACAATTCATTCCAACAAAGGTCGCAACCATTGCACGGCTTTGGACACGCTAATTCTGTTGTTAATACGTCTGTGGCACCGTTCGGCTATCAACCGTATTGTAACACTATATTGCAACAGCAAAATCCGAGTAGGGTGCTTTTTTATTATTTGCAATACTCTCCGTGGTACATGAATCTAATGTCGTCAATGAAAATTCAGATAAATCGTTCAGTAGCTGTTTTAGTGCGGGCTATAAACTCCTTCCACAAGGAACGCTCTATGGACGCATCCTGCGTATTTGATATTTTTAAAATAGATTGCGCCGGGGAGTTGCTGGAGATTATGCGCAATATTGGCGTCGTCATTGATTCAAATGGTGTAATTACGGAGGAAGGAGCCTCCAATCAATATGGACACCATCCATCGACAAATATTTCACATCCAGTTAATAATAATATTATGTACACTTCTGTAGATAAAAGTATTTCGACGTGTCAGCACTGCGTTTCAAATCCTGTGGGTGGAATGGAGCAAATGGTGCAATATGTGACAAATACTAGCCCCACATCGCATAACCATTGCCAAGAACGATCTGTTGCGAACGCATGTACCTTTACACCCACGCCAAGGATGCCAATAACTAGGTACCAGTCAAAATTATCACGTCAGAAGTAATTTCAATGAGAAGCAGTTTCGTTGAAAACTTAAAGTCTTAAGTAACTTTATTTAATTTGAACTAATTTATTATTTTTTTATTGAACTAATTTTTTGTTTACTCGTTATATTCATAAGTAATTATCCTTGGAAAGGACCTATGTTTTTATTTAAGCGTTGCTAATTTACTTGTTACGAATTTTTAATCTCGATTGACGATAGACGTTGTGGTAAAAATGTGGGTGAGAAGTTGGGAATGCGAGTGATTTCCACGTTGTTAAACTATAACCATAAAAATAAATACGGGAGGACGCAATAATTTATTGTTTGAAAATATAATTCTGTTCTAAACGATAAATCAGTTCTTCATTATTATAAAAGAATTCTTGGTGGTCTTTAAATTTTCACGCATCATTTTCCATTGAATTAAAAGAAGAAATGTTAAAAGTTACCATTTAAAAAACACGTACAAATGTTCGAGTGTGAAAGAACAGCAAACAAAATTCAATGCAATGAAAGTTTGTGCCTTTAAATATTTTTATTATATTATTACTTTTCCTCAACTCGTGTTTTATGCTGAAAATTGGATAGTTTTTATGATTGAAATAATTGCGAAATGCAGTGAAACGTGCTTAATTAAAAATGAAAATGCGTTCGTAAAAATCTTTGCTTTTAATATTCGTTTATAGAAAGTCAAATTACTTTAATTTTTGATTAGTTCATTCACAAGTTTTAAGGCATGCAACGATGTAAGACAAATCAGTTAAAATTATTTGTAAAAAGTTGTGGTTACATTAAAAATTAACTGAACTAAAGTTAATTCTCAGCCCTGTACACTCTGCTACGAATAACTTATGTCAATTTCTTATTTGCATTAATGTTTTTATAGACAACTTGTCAACTTTTTACCCATGAACCTGTTAAAATCGTAGAAACCTATAACAAAAAAGTTCAGGTTAAGCAAAATCGATGTAAAATTAATTTCTTATATGTACTTTTACTGTAAAAGAAATTAATCTGCATTAAATTAGATGCTAAATGCATCGTTTCGAAATGCGGAAGCTGGTTTGTAAAAACTAAAATATGAAGTAATAAGAATAGAAGCGAATATCGGCTAGATTCCTCTATTATTTCGAAACTTATGTCTAATCTAATACAAAACTTCAAGCGAAGAATATATTTTTGTTGTTTTTAATTCTTTTAATTTATAATTCCGTCCGTGAAGGGAGAATAAATATGAAATTTTGCAATTAACAAGGCAAAATTAAATCGTCTTTCTAGAATTATAATC
Organism: Thecophora atra; assembly: GCA_937620795.1. NCBI lineage: Eukaryota > Metazoa > Arthropoda > Insecta > Diptera > Conopidae > Thecophora > Thecophora atra. The sequence continues at coordinate 34,462,961 of OW569401.1, forward strand.
TAAAGACTCTCAACTGGATTAATAATAAAACTCTTAAAGTCTTTACTTACGATTCGGAAGTGACACTGACGCATTTAATTTATTTAAATAGTTATATTCATAGTTGCTCATATTCTAAATAACGACTTCCTCAAATATCATTAATAAATTACCGCAGTTGTTTATGTTAAGGTCGCTCTGACATAATTCCCGATCGCATAATGTTCCATAAGAATAGCAATGGTCAGCAAAAAGATTGGTAAGCGTCTTGCTGATTTTCGATGCGTGTTAATTGTTGAGCAGCTACGTTTTGTTGGCCTTCACTTGATTTTGTTCTAAAGTGATTTAGGTCAATATACGAAAAAAAACACAGTTCGACGTGTGCATTTTTTTCCAAGCTGAAGTTTATTTCTGCATCGTGGATCGACGGAAGAGTTCAGTTATTAATGTTCTGTGATTGTTGGCAGTTGATAAGCAGAGCGGCATCGAAGAAAGCCGAAGAAATTCTCACAAAATCGAACAGGATCGAGGAGTGAATAATAAATAAATTATAATAAATAATAAGTGATTAATATAAAGACTAAAAATAGTAACAATTGAAGAGTTTTCCGTTGATCAGTTATGAATTTGGTAAGATTCTTGATCTCTTTTGAAGTTCCTTCTAGCGGCTATTAATTTTATTTTGTTTTAAAAGAGTTTTCGGTTAATCGTTAGCCTGTCACTGGCTCTGCTCGTAGCGATTGTCGCGGATGCACAGAAAGCCAAGGCGAAGATAGACGCCAGCTCCATCGCACAGGATGAGCCAATCGCACAGGATCGCGCAACGGATGAGCCTGAAGTACGTCGGCACAATAAGGATTTTTATTGCACATCTGAAAATCCTCTTTTCATTTACAGCTTTCTTCAATATTTTCCTTTGCGCAACGCAGCCGGCAACCGAGTTTAGTTTCTCTATTTTGTCCGGCTCTGACGATGCTACTGAATTGGCGAAATGCCTTTCTATCTCAGCCGCTGTTGGGCGCCAGCGCGGATACGCAAGTGCCACAGGAATCGGGTGTGGTGTTGGTGCTGGCCGAGGATGAGCTGGGGACGGAGCCGAAGACGCGTCATACGCGCCAGGACAAACAGCTTCCGAAGGAAGGAATTATGCCGACTCTGTCGGAATTTTTGCAACCATTGACGGCCTTGGGTCAGCCGAATCTTCTAAGGCAGATGATAGCTGAGCAGCAGGAGTCCTTGCAAAAAATGCGCCTTGATCAGCTGCTTTCACAGACCTTGGACAACTTGCAGCAGCAACAACAGACCTTGGGCCAAATTTTCCAATCAGACTTTGTTCAGAGTCCTTTGCAGCGGCTGGGCGAGTCAATTCAGGAAGCAGCAGCGAAGTTGGCGGAGAATTTCGAAAAGAACAGGGCCACTGCTAACCTTGGCCAGTTTCTCCAGCAGCGTCCATTGTTTGGCCAGGCGCAAACTACGCCGCTGGGGCTGTTGGGACAGTTGCAGCAGCAGAATGGAATCGATCTAAAAGAAGCTCTTCAAAAAATATTCCCTGCAGACGTGTTTAAGAACACAGGCCAAAAGCTGCGTCAAGCCTTTCCTTGGGCAGCGAAGGATGGCGGCTTATTCGGCGGTCTTCGTCAGCCAGGATCTGATGGCAGTTTGTTAGGTCCACTTGGCTTATTTTCAAGGAAGCGCGAAGCTGCATGGGATGAAGGAGTGGAATCACATGCAGTGGATTCTGAACAAAGCAACGATGCTGAGGATTCGGATGCGATGACCGCCTGCGCTGAGGAATCTCAAATATCCGAGGTACGCGTTAAACCTGAACCTGAGAACAAGACACCTACGGAGCAAATGTCCGAAATGGAGCTACATGCGAAGTTGCACGAGGTTTCCAAGCAGAAAAACTTGCCCATTCTTTGGTTCTCGCATCTACCTGGCGACTTGCGGGAGCAGCGAAATAACCAAAAACACGAAAGCCACTCAACCGAAAAAGATCTAGAAACCGAGGCGAAGCTGTTGACATTCGAGCGCAAAGTGATCCAAGAATTGCAGCTGCTGCAAGAGCTGGAGCGACAAGCGCAGGAGCTGCGGTCCGTCGCCCAACAGCGAAATCCCACTGAGAAAATTCCCTACAAGCTGAAGTACGTCCTCGGCAAGACGCCGGTTCACAAAATAACGCGCAATGACATCGAGAAGGCGCTGCAAGATGACTACCTGCAGAAACTGCTGCAAAAGGCTGCAAAGAATGCCGCTAGAAATGCTAAAACTGCGTCTCACTCATCGAGCGCCGAATCCTTGACATCGAAGAGGCAAACTGACATGAAGAAGTTCAGCAAAGCGGAGCTTCTCAAGATGATGGCGTACGCTTTGCGTCGCATTAGGAAAAATGACAAAGATTCTTTGCTGCAGCGAACGCCAAAGGACCAGAGCCTCCCCGAACACGCTTCCGTGGAGGACCAACAGCACCAAATGGCAATGATCCAACAGCAACTACAACCACCTCCGCAACAGTTCAATGATTACAGTAATTTGATGGGGCAAACGCAAAGCGCCGTCCAAGATCCACTTCAGCCCACTTTTTACGCAAATAAGCAAATTCCTGAAATGGATTTCGGCCACTGGATGGTTGATGGCCATAACGTAGGCATGTTCAAATCATTTGACAGTCGGCATTATGAACCACTGTTGGTCCATCCGCAATCGCAAATCGGCGCAATGACTGCGGAGGATGCCCAGATTCCTGAAATGCATTCGCGTTACTGGATGGACATGAAAAATCTCGAGATGCTGCGGACGTCAAAACTCCTGAGCTTGCCGCAACAACAAGCTATGCATATGGAGCATCAGATGGTGCCTATGAGTCCTCTTTGGCATCACGTCCACCCAACGACGACGCCACAAGGAACACCAATCGAACGGACAGAAGATGTGCCAACGGAATGGACGACTTCCGAACCTGCAATGATCCCGGTTCCTCTGCCAAGCAACCCTTATTCACCAGTGCCGCTTCATTCATTGCTAACGCCTTCACTAATACAGCAAGAAGGACGAACTATGGACGAGTTGCAGCAATTGAGAGATGAAAACGATGCAATGATGCTCCTGGATGAACAGACGCCAGCTGATCTCGAGCAGCCTTTCCTTGGTGCCGCACCGCAGATGAAGGAGCACGAAAGTCAGGCGTGGGTTAAGAGCAACCTTTTCGGAATCTTACCCAACGATCCCGTCTACAACCAATTCCGATTGAATCCTTCAATACAGGCGGGGAGGATTGGCTACTACTTCGATCTACTGAAAGGCCTCGTGAACAAACAGACCACTTCTAAGGCGACGGGTGGGAATTACTACCACGACTCGACTGGTGTGAAGCATCCAGGTTCAAGTGGTCCTGGTGTTTATGGCAACGGTGCTGCTGGCTCGAATGCGTATGGAACAACAGAACAAAGATCGCTGAACCCACTTGAAGAGATCCATCAGACGCCTGCAGATCAAAACATGCAAATGGTAAGCTTCTGTCTCGTCCTGTCATCAGCCATTAGTCGAAGAATATTACTGGATAAGCCCGAATTTCTATTCATAATTCTTGCTCTTTCTGTTCTGTACCATCGTCAGCTAGTAACATCGCTACCAAATTTAATTCCATCAGTTCAACCTGCAGCAACCCATTCACCGTACGATAGTCCTCGAACATCCCAAGCTACAGGCCCAACCAGAGACACTCCATCGCCTGTCGCGGAGGTTCCGATAAGGTTAGCTAAACGAAGTAGTTTTGTAGTGCCGCATTATTTATTAGTGTTAAGAAATATCGGGAAGGGGCAGCATAGACGCTCCAAGCGCAATGCTGATGGGTACAATAGTCTTAGCTACGGTTCTTTGCATCCTATCGATGAAGTATCGCTGAGCGAGTTGCGTAAAAACCACAAGAAGTCGCTGGCGGAGATAACATTACTGCCCGGAGAAGATCCGACGGAAGCTATAATGCGTTACAGTGCGCAGTCGATCAGGGAGATCCTCGAACGTGCCGACGAGGACTCGATCAACCTAACAAGCAGCGATATTGGCAATGGCAATAATCTAAGGGGACAGAATGAGTACCACTCGAATGTGAGACGTGACGAACAAATGAAACCGAAGTCATACAATCGACAAAATAAAAACTACGTCCGAGAAGCAAATGAAAAACTTATGTGGCCATCTTCTCATCGAAATACATTAGAATTAAAAGCGTCAGACAAGCGATTACATCCTGAGTATCCCGAGACGCAGCCGCCTCCTTATGCAGCCAAAGACCAGGGTGCAAAGGAAAATTCTTTGGGTTCAGATAAAGATCTCAGTTATAGAAATGGTCACGATGGCTTGAAGTTTCTCGATGAATTGAAGGATGAGCAACTCTCCGATCTGCTCGATGCGTTGAAGAACAAATTGGGAAACTTTTGTCAGTTATGCAAAAACCGTATTTCCACAGTTATTCGAAGTCCGTCTGCATCAGCTGAAGGTTCTCCAGACAGCAACGAATCATCTGTGAGTTATGCAGATGATGAAAAGGTAAAAGCCAAGTTGTGTGTCCGTGCCGAATGCGCTTCGAGCTCGGAACAGGAAAGCGATGAAAGTCCGTGCTCATGCAAGAGAGAAACTCCCAAGAATGGAACCGAAAAGGAAGTTTTGAGCAAAGAGCAGAAATCGTCTATAAAACGAATTGAAAACGGGAAAAGTAACAACGAAGAAGTGACGGATTTTCAAAAGCAGGTGAAAGATTTCAATGAGCAGTTGTTGGACGGAAACGTAGCTAAGCAAACAGAAGAAGAAAAGGGAAAATTTGTGCTTGATAAAGGCAGAAAAACGGAGAAAAACAATGCTGCAGAGGCAATTATAATTCCTAACAAATTACAGAAAAATGTTACTGATGCCGATCGCGGTTCGACGACAGCTCAAATGGAGCCGAAACCCGAAAATAGTTCAGTGAATATTTTATCCAACTTGTATAAAGTCAGTCCTTTGTCAGAGGAAGCGATGAATGCACCAACTTCGACGGAATCAACCGCAGTGAAGCAGGCGGCTGACGGTAAAAAGACGAAAGTGACTCCGAGTTCAGAAAAGAATGCGAAACGCGTTCGACGACTGAAGTCACGACAACGTAAATCAACGCAAATGACGGATAAGACAAAAACAGTGTAAAAATGGAGAAGAAAAAAAAAAATCCATGGTTTGTTTATTTATAAGAACTTCGAAAAAACGGTTTTTGGCTATAAACTTTTCGCAATTTGAGATATATAAAATGTTAAATAGTTATCATAAATAATTAAAATTTATAAATGAAAATTCCAGCAAAGTCAATTTAGATAAAGAAAACAAATTGAACATTGCAAAACTTCCTTGAAAGTTTGTATTTATTTACTTTAATTTAGGAATTTGTAACTTCATTTAATTTTGACTAATTAATAATTTCATTTATACGTTTTTTTTCAATTTCATTTCATTTATGGTGCCATCGATTCCTTCACCGATGACGACTTCACAATTCTACTTCGCATCGTCATTATCATCTCCATTTCAACGTCATCAATCGGAATGCTGATGTTTGGAACGATATCATGGATACTAATAATTAATAAACGCAATCATTTTAATCATTAATAAAAAAATTACTCTAAAAATGGATTCCACGCGATCGTAACGCATTCATTACAAAACTAAATCGTGAAAAATAATCTTCCAAGTGTAATAAAAAATTAATACATTCATCACTATAATAATAACAATAATAATAATCTGTAATCACATGCAATAATATTTCAATTCTCATAATCATCATCAATATTTAAATCACAATAATTAATTATAACATCATCATAATTATCACAACATCAACTCGACAGTCCTGAAGCCTCTCCAGAAGTCGGCATTTCCTTGTTTGGCTTCGATCCGCTGATATTGCGACCCTTCATGGGCCTTCATTCTACCGAGCGCCCCGATGATCCTTGGCTCCACAAACCTTACGATTTGCATCGGCCTCTTTTCAAGAACGACGCCAGCTACGAAGCTTATCTGAAACCTGACGCTCGCTTCAATTCAGCCATTGAATGCGATGGCGCCTTCTTCGCTGGATCAAAGGAACTCCGCGCAATGCTACCGAACAGTATTCAACTAAATGCTCCTTTCGAAAGACAACAACTGTTCTACGATCGATTCCAGCCGATTTGCTGACGAGAAAGTGCCGCACGAAAGCTGTAGTTAAGATGTGAGACCCAAAGGAAAGCCAAGGAAATCAATTACAACGTTAACTATTCAAATTCTATCGCTATTCAATATTAATGACTCTTCAATAGTTTTGATCGCATAATTTTATTTATACCAAAAGTGATTAATTAAAAGATTTCTATAATAAAATTTACAAGATCTTTTTACAATAAATAATACAGAATATTTATTTCCACGTGCATCTTCAGTTGGTGATTATAATTTGTGTCAAAGCTACGATTAATATTAATCGATATCATTGAAGGAAAAAAGCGTCATTAAAATCTTTCAGAAGCGATACAATGTTGAGTTCCTTCTTCACATCCTCACTGCTCAAACTCAAGCGCAGTAAACCTCAATTCCAAGTCATGTGAGCAAGGAACTGTCTGTTGCCTGTTGCTTGCAATTTATGTCTTTCAGCTGTGCAGCTTTTAACAGTCTTTCACGATGTGAAGAGCCATGAAAACGCAACACAAACATTTGCGACAAACTCTCGTAAAGTCCGTTTAAAGACCTCGTAGCAGTGAAACCAGATTAAAGAGGAACTTGAAAGAGGTTCCTTTTCGATCATTGTAAATTGAACAGAGGTCTGTGCTCACAAGGAGCCTTAATTGTCCTTATTGACGGCAGTCAAACTTCAGTTACTTGACCTCCTCTACAGTAATTCAAAGTCTTATGGAGTTGGTAAACAAAAAATATATATAAATATCATTTCTTCAAAAAATGTAATATAAATAAACTGTAAAAGCATGCTTTATGCTAGCTTGAATCATAGAATTATGAAAGCCACAAATGAATAATCAGCGCAGCCTAAAAGTGTGCAATCGCATATGTTGATTATCAAACTAACGAACTGAATTGAAAAGCGTGAATTAACATTACAAATTAAAATTACTCAGTTAACAAACTTTAAATTATAATATTGAAGACAATGCTGTATTATTTAAAAAACATATTTGTAAATAAAACGTGAAGATTGATGTTAACAATTACACATAGTGAAGCTACTTTTGTCTCAATCGAAAATCGAGCTCCACAAAGTTACTTACGTATCAATTTTTTGATATAGTTACATATGTAAATATTCAGTTGGCTTTCCAAAGTTTCAATGTCGATACCAAAATTTTCATCGCGTGTTCAAGGAACTCAAATTGGGTTAAATGAATATTCGTGCACACTTCAATACAGTCGAAAAAGCAAGTTCAAAGTTGAAATTCAATAGCGAGCAATATCAAAGTCACAATACGAAAATCCGTCAAACAATGTCTAAAAAATCAATGAACAGAAGGTTTCCATTGATAAGTTAAGGTAACAAAAATGCCCAAGATTTTCTTTCAACCTTTGAAAAGTAAAAATCGGAAGGATTTTCGGAATAAAAGGCGCAATAATAATAATAATAAAATATATTGCTATCATCTAAAATCTCTCCTCTAAGTAAAAGTTCAATATATATTTTTGAATATGTAAATTTTAGTTCCTTGAGTAGAGACTTTGGCAAAGTTTCGTTTACTGCTTCACATAGAACAGTATTTACATTAAGATTTGATTCGATGACACGTTCTCTAAAAATGACGAAATTCTTGCTTCGTTTCTGTTGCTTCCAAAGTTTCAACTTTTAACGACACTTTCGAAATGCTGCATCCTTTTATTTTGAAACTAGTTAATCTCCTCTCCATAAATCACAAGTGGATGAATTCCTGAGCACGTCAAATGCAAAGAACTTTCAAAACACAGCGAAAGTGGTTCGCATGTCTGTCCATAAAGCTGTCGACATGCACGCATTAATTGATGTCGGTTGTAGACGAATGTTCAACGATGAGAAATGAACTTGAGGAAGTGCAAAACAAGTGCAAACGATGAACGAGTTACTCACGAGAGTTTGAGGAGCGCAAAAGCCTTCGAAGAGGAAGTTTTACTGGCTATAAATAAAATAAAATTTAAAGCGGATTTAAAACTGTCCAGCAGACAAGAGTTTGATGAAAGAATCGCTTGAAATAATCGTCTAACTGCATGATTAAACGATGGAAAAATCCTTGTTTATGTGCAGAGTTTCTGTCAGTAGTTGAGTTCGAACAGGGAAAAGACTTTAATTGCTATTTTGTTGCCTTTTAGTTGAGCCTCCAGGAAGATAGAACACAAACGAAAGTCCACGATAAAACAATAAATAAAATTCCTTATCGCTATTCTTGTTGTTGGGTGTATTTACCACAGCAACTAGAAGCATTTCATGTCCTCCTCGTTTCCACTTTAATTCATCCGTTTTCTCCACTTAAATCGTCCTTCCTTCCTTCTTTCTTTCCTTTTACCTTCCGCAGCAAATATTTATGTGCTGTAAACGAAAAACGATCACAAGAATCTTTCAGTTAGTAAACGAGCGAACCAATTCTTCTATAGAATTCAGTGGTCAAGATGACGAGCGCTTCACTAAAGAACTCGACTTTGTTACAGAAGAAGCTTCAAAAAACATTGGGACTCGTTGTAGAATCCATATAAGGTCTGATGTTTAACTTGGTCCAAAAAAATATTAATTTTTTTATAGGAAAAATGTTATTAAATAATGAAAATTTCCTTAGTAAATGAAATAAATTCTTTCATAAATAAAGAAAGTTTCGATTTGATGAAAACACCATCATTTATTTGCTTCAAATGTTGCATACTTTTCAACGTTCCGGAAAAAAACCTACTACGAATTGGCGCAGTTCTTTTTCAAAGCTTGAGCAAGACACAACAAATGCAGAAGTTTTTCAATTTCATTATTACTATTATTATTTGTTTCATTTGTGTATATTTTTGCATATCTTTGCATTCGCAATGATTTTTCCCAGCGTAAAACTAAACTTTTGTGTTTCTTGCGACTACTTGATGTGCATTAAATGCGCACTAGAAATACAGAGTTTTTTGTTTTGTCGCATCCTTTTAAGCACATCTACAGCAGCGCTCATGCACGCTGCACACGAATGTGGAAAAAACACTCACACTCCTTCACATGAACTTCGTTGGGAATGTGTTTGTTGCTTTCATTCGAGGAATTATGCAAATGAGATGCGCATCTTAGCGCAATGCATGCATCCATGCAGTCTGCTTTAAGTTATGACGATGATTCCGAATTATATAGGGAAAAACACATCATCGCCATCATCATAATTATAATTACACTCAGCATCAGAATATTAAAAGGAAAAACGCTCTGTTGGCGTCCCTACAGTGGTGAACACTTTCCCAATTCGATTTTGATAAGTTTATTAAACTATAACAATATTGTAATGCATTGATTAATTATACGATATTAAATTGACTGTTCTTTAATATATTTCTCGTTTAACATTCGTTTAATTTCTTTAATGGTGTTGGTGCATGTTACGTGAGTATTTTTAGGTAAAATTTTCTGCTCCTTTTGACAATTTTGCTGCTGGTGTCACTTTTTGGTTATTTGTTGCTTCTGTTGCGCTTCTCTTTTCCGCGAATATTTCGAAATTTCCAACCTTTTCCAACGTTGCAATCATGCGTGGATGCAACTTGAACTTTTGAAGCTTCAGATGACATTGAAAGCAGTTCAACAACAACAAAAATAGCAGCTGGGAGCGCACGATAGGCTTCAGAGGAAACGTAAGAGGATCATAAAAGTTTTCCGATTCAAAATTCCATAGAAAATGTAGAAAATGTGTGCAGATGCGCTCAAAATGCGGGATGATTTTTTACAAAAGTCGACAGCACAAATTAAATGAGTTCGGGAAAGAGTAAACATGGTTCTGCTTCTTGCAGTCTGGTCTAATAATTATTCTCATGTCAACCATTTGCGTGTTTGTCGTCTTTTGTCGTCGTGCTCCACAAATGGCCATCTTTTGTTTTGTAAATAAGTCTATTTACGAACTATTTTATGTTGTAGCATGACATCTGTTGAGCAATTTTAATTATTTCTCTTCTTCATCTTTAATTGTCAGTTCGCTTTATTGTTCATGCATGAGGAATTTATTTTTTTTGATTTATTTATTTCCCAATTCTGGTGCCCTGTCCACAAGTGAATAATCAGTGCAGCCGAAAAGTATGCAATCGCTTCTGTGCATCGTGAAGCTAATTTCCTTTAAATTATCATCATGGTTGCGCAAATATGTCCAATTTCTATTGAATAGTTACCAGAACAAATATATTCTAATGTTACATAAAAATATTTTAACCCATAAATAAACAACGCAAATGAACTAGAATCATTCGTAGTTATTCGGCAGCAAGGAAAACTTGAATACATTTTGTGTACATTACATTTATGAATACAATTGATTTGAATGCAATTTACGATAAAATGCGCCCTTAATTAATCATTTGTTGCATTGTATTTATTCAAATAAGCCGTATTCGTATTGCAATTTAACGGAAAAACAAACATTAACTTTGAACTGAAATGTTAAATGGAACTTTGAATACACGACGCAGTCATTCATCCGTTGAACGGCTTTCATTCAACTGCTAATGGCTTTGGCTTTGGATGGCGCCGAATCGACTGTCATGTGTGTGTATTTGTATTTACATGCACCCACACATACACACGATGCCATTTCGACTCCGTAATGACAGTTAATTTCGAATTACAGACAATTGCGCAACGATTCGCTATGATTCGAAGCGTTTTACAAACACATATAATTTCGTTCTTCCTCACGACATTAAGCGAGAAATTCCCTGGCGTGGGCGGTGGGCGATGGGCGGAACACATCGCAATTCAATGCCAATTAAATCTGCTTGCAAAATCTGAGTTTGCTTTTAAACAAACACTAGTTTTAATAATAATTAGCAATTAGCAAGAAAAAAGAAACAAATGTTAATAAATTTCCAAGATATTTTCTCGATTGGTAGATGCCATAGAGAATGTTTTTCCTTGAATTCTGCCATTCAAAAGAATTGTCATATTCAGTATTGTCAAAGGAAGTTTCTCCCATTTCGAAATATCGATTGATTTGAGACGTAACAGCTTCAAATTTCCTTTATTTCAGCTTTCCGTTGAAGATGGCTTTTGATGTAATACATTTTAAATGATTGGCAGAAGTGAATGCGTAGAATTGCATCCAGTTTCATTCATTTGACGTATCGACTGCAACTGGACTGTGAATTCTCATGTTGTACAACGAAAACTTGGTTTATAATTACACAAATCCGACAAATAAGCAGCCATCAAGTTGGTAATGTAATTGGACACTTTCGCCTCGCCAGTCGAAGTCATTATTTGCACTTGGAATTGATTGTTTGCCCACGAATTCTTCGTTGTGTTGTTGTGTTTGTTGGCGTTATTGATGGACTTTACCTAACAGGAAAGTAGACATTCTTCCAGCTACAAGTGCCTAATAGCCACTCACTCCATCCTCGAATCGAATTTATAACCAGCGCCTCCGCTTTAATGACACCTCCAACATCTGAAACGCCAACAATGCCAACAAAATAGGACAAGAAACAATGGAAAGTAGTGAAGAGGGCGTGGAAGGAACAAAAGGTAGGAAGAGAAGTGGAACGGAAAGTGTCGGAGTGGAGCAGGGAAGGAAGCGGACCTTGGAATTGGAATCTAGGTTACTGCCTCGGAGGCAGCAGACACACAGCGCGACAGTCAAGCTGCTTGCATGACATTCTGCCACAGAAAACGGCAGAGGCAATGGAATGGGCTCATTATTATTCTCAGTTGTCTTGAGCCTCAATTAGAGCGCTCCATTTAAGGTCATTCTTCACTAAATAGTGAAATCGTAAATAGTTGAAAGCCGGGCAAAGTAATAAATGGATGTTGTGCTTTATTTAAGCTATTAAAAACCCATTTTTATAAAACGGAGATCTTCAAAACCACGTCTTTTGTCCGTTCTAGAAGTTCCGTCGAGACTGGTGACGGCGTCTGTTAGTGGAATTGCTCCGATTTATGTTAATATTTCCCAGTCATGCAGCGGCTAACCCATCAGATGTCGCTTTACCGTTGATGAAGTCACCGAAAACGAAAGCTCAGCGGTCATGTCCATCGTCGTTGGTCCTTGAGACTGGACACGAAAAGCCGAAATGTGAAAAGAGAGAAAAGAGAAATTGGCTTTAATATTATTTAAAGTACATGTTTGATAGACACATGAGGTTATGTTTTTCCTTGGCTGTGTTGGTTATTATTTGCTGTTCTAAAATATTTGCTGAAGTATCAAAATTTGTCGTGTTCAATGAATATTCACACTTCAGTCCATCAAAAAACGCTTCAATGACTTGTTTATCATTTTTGTTATATTGTATTGATTATTATCTTGCATAAATTAAAAGTTTTATTTGAATACTAAACTTTAGAGTCGAAACTATGATATTTATTATAATATTTAATAATTACTTGAAAGCTTGAAGAACCTGTCTTCATTGAAGCTTTAAGTTGAGTTAACCTGATTCGTTGCTTGATTCTTTGTCTTGAAATCTCCAAGGACGAAGGGGAAGAAGCAAGATAAAGAAGAGGCGCGGTGGGTAGAAGTAAATGATGGATATTTCAAGAGGAATTTTCTATTGTTTAGAAATTACTAATTTTTTTAACGATTTATTTATAAAAGAAAGCATGTAAATTATCTGTAACGCCTCTCTTCTGTATTCCCTATTCCTCCGTCCGTCATTCCCTCTCTCCTCCCTAATCTCCTTCACCGATTTCCACATGCCTCACAATCTTCCTGATGATTCCGTCTGCTGTGCACTCGGTTGATTTTCCACTTCATTGGACGTCATCGAGTATCTGCTGGTTTGCAGCCGATGCTGGCCGACGCTGGAGCCCAACATCACAACATCAATCATAACAAATCATCGATCTGAATTTCCCTCCAATGTTTGTCCCAAGCTTCTTCCCGCCTCCTTCAAAGAACCATTCAAATGAGTGGGCGATGCATTTGTGTGGCTGTGTATAAAATGTTGGCGAAGTGAGCGGCTGCAGTATAATGAACCCACTCGACAACGCCTACGTTTCACTATAAATTAATTTATCCCTTTCTGTAAAGGAGTCGCTTTCTTTTCTATCTTTCTCCTCTCCTTATCTTCATTCTTTTCCGCAGCAGCTTCTCTTTATTTAAATTATCCTTTCGTCGATTTCAGTTGAATAGTTTTGAATTTTATTTGCACTTAAATCGAATATTTTTCTTCTCTTCTTCCTTTCTTTAAAATAAATAAATTTCGTTTAAAATTATTATGATTTTAGATCAAATTTCCAATAAATTCAATTCAAAAAATTAGGAAAAAATTACGAATAATATTCATAAGTTGTTTTTAAATTGAAATAAGTTGTTTAAATCGGTTTTCATATATTTTTATTAACTTTTTATTTATGTTTATCATCCACATAATCATCAATTTCATATTTGTTTGTTCTGTTTGGTTTTGTAGTTTGTTTATTTAATTTTTCACTTTCGTTCGCCATCAGCCAAATTTAATTCAAGTACAATCTAATTACATTTCTCTAGAGGTAAAAACAAGGTAGAAATTGCACAAAAAAGAACCTTTTACTTAAATATCATAAAAGCCAATCGTGGATGTGATTCATTTGTGCATCAAATGTGCTGCGAACGAATATAAACGACGAACGAATAAACATACGAACGAATGTTTTTCAAATCAATCACAAAATTAGTTTTTTCTTTTGATTTTTAACAGCGTTGCATTTTATGTGAACAAAATAATCGCCTTTTTTTTTGTACAATTTTCTCGATTTTTAATTTAGTGCGATTCTTTACAAATTTTTCTCAATGCAAATCCTTTTATTTTTTGCTTTTGTTTATCCTATTTTTGCCTTTATAAGAATTTTTAAATGAATTTATTTAAATTTCTACTAATATAAAATATTAATTCCTTTTATTTCTTATTTACTTCTATTTCTATACTTTTATTTTTGTCTATTAAAATTATTTTACTGTTTCTTTCAAGTTTTTATTGATATTTTTTTTTTGTTTTTACGATTATTATTTTTTTTTAATGATTAACAGCTTCTATGAACTTAGGTACAAATTTTTATATATATGTATTTTTTTTTATGCCTAATGTAATGCGTTTCTGACGACTACTTCATAATGAACACTTTATTAACAATGAGTACTTAACGATTGCATAGACGACTATTCATGCGATACGAATTCCAATGCAGTGTGGAAATCGGCTTAAGATTTGCTCCTTTGTCCTTGTCTGGCTGGCAAGTTGCTGTAGATAGTACATAAAATCGAATACTCGTAGTAGTTGTGTTTACAAAAGTTACTTTTTTGTTTACAAAAGTTGCTTAATAGTTTTCCTCAAATGACTTTTGAAATTTGTGCCGCTTTTTCAAACTGTTTCAATGATTGATGAAGTTCGGACGAATGATGGAAGAAGTTATTTAATGAAAGTGAAAGTTTTATGTTAGTCAATGTTTCAATTTAGGATTGTATTTTGATTACTTCGAGTGTTTCGGGTGCAAAAAGATGAAAATGGAATAAAATGAACAAAAATAGAATGAAAAAGTAATTCAATAGAAGAGAATATAGAAAATAGAATAGAAAATGAAATGGAGAATGGAATGGAAGTAAATGAAGGCAAGGAATAGTATAAAAACGAATAGCAAAGAAGAAAATAGTCCAAATTCTTAAGGCAAACTTAATTCACTTAACATTTGTAAATATTTCGTTTATTAATCGTTTAAAGTTATGAAAAGTTAATTTAACTTTAGTAAAAAGGCCTTTTTCCCACTTAATTCTTTAATTCCTAAAATTGTATTGAAAATATTCGATTAGCTGTGAATAGTTAACGAATAACAATAATTTCATTAAATTAAGCAGCATTAAGCAACAATTACTTAAATTATGTTTTCGTTTTTATATTAAATTTTGTTTTAATATAATTAAATTCATTTTCTTTCATCCAATTCATTTCAATTGCTTCTTCACTGCATTCTCCTCGTTTATTTCGTATTTAATTTTTTTTGGTTTATTTAAAATAGAAATAAAATATTGTCAAGCACGATTTTTCTGTATTAATATTTCATGTTGAATTCGCAATTAATTTTTTGATTTTCCTCAAGTTTCCAAAATGTGAAATTCTTCTTATTTGTCTTCTACTTAATCATCATTCGTTTATCCATTAATTTCTCCTTTTCTCGTTCTTATAATTAATTAATTTATATTTGTACATTCAAACATTTTATTCAACAATTTCATCGAAAGTTCTTATTGAAAAACTGAAATGAAAATAATTTGGAAAAAATAAAATCATAAAAGAGGAGATTCAGGAGATGAATTCACCAAAAAAAACCCATTTATCACAGAAAAGAAGTTGAAGGCTAAGAAAACAAAAATAATAAATTTTTATGCATGCATTTATAAATATTTAATAATAAAAATTACTCACTCTTTCCATAGCCCAAAATTTGTAAATGTTAAATAAATAAAATAAATATGCAAATGTTTTCTTTCAATATTTATGTTGAAAATGATCACCGGCGAGGAACTTCAAATATAAAATAAATTGCTATGGGATTTTTCAAATGCATCCGAAGCATTAAAAATTCATTTTTATAATGATAAATGCATAAAACTTATAAATGATTCACAGGGAATTTAATAATACCTGTAACAAAACAAAAAATAAAAGAAGTGAAAGCGTGTTTAGAATAAATAACTGCTTTCGTTTTTTGTTCTTTCATTTATCGCATGCGATAAAATTTTGTTATTTATGCGCTACACTCGGCGGGGGACGCAGCATTCGTTCATCATTAATTTTAAGCTGTTTGTAAAACATAAATTCTGAAGAAAGAATAAAATTTCGTAATGCATTTCTTGTGGTTAAAAATATGAATTCAAATAAAAACTGTGAACATTTATAATAAAATTTTTGTTTTATTGACAGAGAAGAGAAAATCATTCAAACCGCAAAGAAAAAAGCCTGAGAAAAAAGCTTATTTAATGTGACGTATGATTGACAGGAAACTGTCAGTTGTCAAACCTCAGATTCCGTTTTCCAAATTTCAGAATCTGTTTTTCCTTTTTGGCGGCTCTCACATCGACGTAGTTTCTGAAGTTGACGTGGTTTTTTGAAAAAACCACAGCTTGAAAAAATTTTGCAAATCGTTAATATTATGAATATATAATATTTGAATTACTTAAACAGAAATTTAAATCATTTATAAAAAAGAAATTTGTGTTATTTGGCTCTCCTTCCCTTTCCTCGCCCCCACCACACCTTCTTCGCGGTGTATTAAAGTCCTCGATATCGATTATTTATTATTATAGAAGCCGATGTTATGAGTTATGGATTAAACGTGACCTTCGCTGACTGATTGACTGTGTGACTGATTCATGGTCGACTGACGTCTTTTTGTAATATCTTTTGTCTGCTTCTTCTGCTCCCACACAGACACAATTTAAATCTATATAAATCCTTAACGATGTCTAAATAATGTCTAAATATTTTCGCTGTATTAAAATTTATAACAAATTCAGCAGTACAAAAAAATTATCAGTTGCATGTTTTACTCTAATTTATCGTACATATGTATACAATTTTTCTACTTAATTACGCTGTTTTACTTGTTCTATAGTTTATCATAAGTTTTCTTTTTATATATGACTTTTCTACGTTGTTTTTCTTTTATGTTTTTATTGAACGATGATGTAACTTGACGCTTCGTCCCTTCTCCATCTTTTTTCATCGTTCGTTCTCAGGCCGTCTACGCTTTTTATTATCTGTATCGTTATACATAAATCTTAAGAATACTGAAGTATAATGGTTAATTTGTTCAATTCTGTGGATGAGTTCCTTTTCCTAGACGAATCAAACGGCGTTTCTAGTGTCTGTGATTTGATTCTCGTACTTCTCTGATAGCATAATAATGGATATTGTTTTTTATCGATTATTATAACTTACACAGATATTTTAATCTAATTGTTAAACATTTTAATTACGCTGATAATAATTTCGAGCTTCGTATCTTGTGTTTTTTAATGCTTTGTTAATGCTGTTGTTAAGAATCTTCCGATTTCTAGTTTTGTTGTTAATAACGTTGTCAATGTTTCAATGTTTTTGGGAGTGGTTCTGCTAATGATGTTGTTAATGTTTCCTGTTAGTATTGTTGTTAATGTTTTAATGATTTTGTTGTTAAATGTGTTGTTAATGCTCTACATCTTGGTTCTTGGTTTGGTTAATGTTTTTGTTACTTTACGCTATGTTTTATTTTGGTTTCATTTACTTTTGTTGATTCCGCTGCTGTTGTTGTAGCTGCTGTTGTTGCTGTTGTTGCGATTGACACGATGATGGAAGAACAAATAGATTATCCGTAGTCAGGTCAGCGGTTGTGGTGAGCCGCTGCTAGAAGTCGCTACTTGTCGAAGGATTACCCAAGTTGCTCTCCACCGTGTCGTCCTTGTGTCAGAGCGGCGGCTTGTACACTTCGATCGCCGGCGTCAACATATCGACGCGCGTTGATATCGATGTATCGCTAAACGAAAAAACACCAAAAAAAAGCGATTGATTATTAACACGAAGACAAAGCGAACAACCAAAGTTCAAGAAAAATAAATAAATTTATGGACTAAATACGGGCGAAGTTCTTTAAGCATGCAACAAGTCGTTCGTTGGTGCGCAGCGACTTCGAGTCGCTTTTCTAGTTATCACTTTCCAACCTAACCACACTTCCGCCGGAAATGAAAATGGCGTTCTCCATCAGAGTGTCAGTCAGTCAATCATTCGTCTGGGAGCCACGCCACACAATTCAATTTGTTAAAGGTTTAAAGTTCGTCGGAGAGGGAGGACGAGGAGGACGAGGAGGAAGCGTCGCCTTTGATGCATGCAAATTAAATGCGGCCGACTATGAATTGCAAAGGCAAACATTACACTTTTATTCCACGGGACACGATGGCGATAAATTGTTGTTGTTGTCGTTTATAGTCGAGAGTTTGTGTCGACTTCAAGCTTAGCAACATTTTCAACATGAACTTATTATCATTTTCGACGCTTTAGTGAATTAAATAGAAGTGAAGGGGAAGAAGTTCACATCAAAATCAACTGCAATGAATGTTGATTTAATTAATTGCAAATGTTTGTCTAAGTATTTTGAATTCTGCTTGAAATTTAATGAAAACTTTTGTGTTACATTTAAAGAATTTCTCGTGGCAGGAATTTTCGTAATTCTCGGTTCCGCAGGCAAATTTCTGGTTAATTTAATAGCGTTAGAAGTGACACACAAAGCAATTAAATGTGCGGCTGCAACCGCCGCCGGGCTTCACGAAACTTCCCAACAAAAAAACAAATAATGAAAAAGTTTTTTAAAATTCTGCAAACTTTCCGAATTCTCACAAGCGCACAGAACCATCAGGATTTCGGACGTCAAGGACGCTGCGACAGGCAACAACAAAATCCTGTCGAAATCATGGCGAACTTCTAAACATGGCTTCACGTGCTTCACGGGCCGACTGAAGCCTTGGACGAGCCTTGAACAGGATACAAAATTCACAAAACAAATGGGAAAAACTTTAATTCTGGGCAAATCGATTCGCAAGAAGCGACAGATACAGAAAAGACCAAATGAATGAATGAGCAACGCAGAACGTTAAAGTATTTAAGGACTCGATGCGGCACAAAGTCACGTACAAGGAGTTTATACCCAGTTTTTGTTGTACTGTTTTTAATGGTGATAAAAGTGGTTTTGTACCTCGCCAAGCTCCGCATCGAGTGGAAGTCCGCAGTAATTTAAGTTTAAAGCTGCAGAAAAAGTTTTCAATTAATTTCGAATTTTTCGAAAGGAGATAAGGAATTTTTTAAGCTTTTTATACTTAATATTAATTTATTATATTATTATATACTAAACCAAAAATTCAAATCGAAGAAGGTTTTCTTTTGGTTTTCAAATAGAAATTTATTGCAATTTTATTGTGAAATGTAGCGGATAATAAATGGAATATTGCTTCTTCTAAGGAATTCTCCTAAAGAAAAGACAATAAAATCACTTTAAATAAAACAGATGATGTTTATGGATAAAAGTAAATGATTTTCTTTCACTTGTGGCATATTTAAAGTTATATTTTATTGTTTATTTTATGTCAATTTAATTTAAAAAAATATAAAGAAAGGTTTTCATATAAGATTGTTAAAAATATGCATCCAAAGAGAAATATAACCAAAATAAAAATAAAAGTACACATAATAAATGGAATTTTGTCAATGGAATAGAGTATAGTTAGAAATTGCCTTGTTGTGGAGAAATAAGAATTCATGTCGCAAATTGTGTCACATTTAAATTGAAAATCCTTTTTTATTATTGCACATCGACCAACAACAGACGCAGAATTGTGAATAACATGAAAATACTGTCTCTGAACAGCAAATGAAAATCCAAATTGAGTATTTCAATTATTCGCACACCGACGTCAGATTCAGTGAAATCGCATCCACATGCATCGATTGAGACTTCAATCGAATCGAATCGAATCAATGCTCGACGTTGTTCATGCTGTCGTCGTCCTCGATGACGTGAAACGAGCCGAGAACAATGCAATTGAGCACAGAAAAGGATCGCAAATGCATATGCATGAAAGGCGAACATCGTAAGGAATAAAAGAGAAAAAGCAATAGCAACAGAAAGTGAACCACAAGTAATGCAAAATTGATAAAAAGAGGGAAGAAGTACGTAAAACTCGTTCGAATTAACATAAACGTACTCAAAGTCAGACAAGAATTGAATTTAATAACATTTCTGGCGGGGAAAAGGGCAACAGAAAGGATAATGGATCCACTCTGAACCTAAATTAACAAAAATCTAGAGAAGCAACAAAGGAACAGAGTTTTTTTATCATGCTTGAGGGAATATCTGAGGGTTGTATACCCTAAGATTAATATATGAACTCTTATTTAGAAGCTCCTTCAAGTTCCGCCCTCTTCTCAGCCTTTATTCTCTTCATTACGGTTGCTGTAGATTCACCCTTTTACTTCTTTTTAAGTCTTTCCCTTCAAGGCAGTCGGTTTTTCTGTGATTAGCCAGATTTTGTCCAGCATTTGCAGCTCGAAAGAGTTAAAAATGTGACCGTCCCTCGGCGAAAGGGTCACTTATAAACTCTAAACACACATCGTTTACCAAGTCGAACTCGATCAACTCTGCTGACCAACCCAAACGTTTCCCTGCCGATGCGTTACCCTGCTTCAAATCTCGAAAAGTCACCCCTTTCGGAAACACAAGCTGCTTTCGGGATGCGAAAGGCGTTCATTTGGCGATGGTCAAGATTGTGAAGGAGCACGTTGCTGCTTCTGAATGCTGGAGGTGATACTTGATGACAGTTTTATCAATGTTAACACATCGTAAGCGTGCGAATGGTGATTTCTCAGTATGAAAATGTACTGTGGGGAGAAGGTTTCATACGATTACATATAATCCACTTAGAAATCATAATAAATTCCTTTTAAACTCTGTTCAAGGAGGATGAAAATATTAGCGGAACTTTAATTTTGTCTATCGATGAATAATTTAAGTAAATTTACGTTTTGATTTTGGGGTGAAATATTTGGAATAAGGGAAAATAAATCGACTGATTACACGCATTTTTCTTGCTCCATCGCAAGCATCGCGGCCCCCCAACATGAATTAAACCTCGACGATTCACAACTCATACAAAAAACCTAATTTCATTGCGGGTTCCGGGCGCGTTGAAGGTGTTTTCACCGATGAAAAGCACCTCCGCACCTCACACAGCAACGATGACGGTGCAACCCACGCAGAAGCTTTTAATTTGAGTGTGTTGAAAGTAGGAGGGGGCGTGGTTAGAGAGAAGTCACGTCGTGTTGAAGAACGTCACAGTTGAAGACGAGAAACAAGGCACAATAACAAAAAACAACCAAAAAATTATACATAAAAAAAAACAAAAAAATAGTGGCTCACATAAAAAATTAGAAACAAATGAAAGTACAGACAAACGTAGAAATGTACAGAAAACACTAAAAAGAAGCAAAAAAGGAAAAAGCAGCCGATGAAGCGGAAAGCGGGAAGCGCAACGTCGCAAATGGCCTAAAAATCGATATTATGCAGGACGAAAACCGTCCGTCCGGTGCAGCATTTAGCAAATTGCCGTGGTACTTTAAGAAGAGGAAGAAAAAGGTTCGGGAAAATGTCCCGAGGTCGGGGAAAATATCCATTGAGTGATGGACTTTAACTTTTATGGCTTAAAGTAGACCCACAGTTAAAACTCGTTGTAAATCATGAAGATGATTCGGGTTCACGCAATTAAAAGTGATAAATTCAGTTTATCGCCGTGTAGAGCCTCTCTGGATTCGCCCATTCTAGCACACTTGAGGCGTGGCTGTGCTAAACTCCGCTCCAACCAAGAATAACACTTTTACTAATTGCTTTTGGAGAAAGCGCCGCATTCGAAAGAGAAATGTTTTTGCACTTTGCAGTTTATCTGATTATTCGTGCCTCCAACTCACATCACAGCTCGTGCGGGCTTCATTACATTTTTCCGCCCACTGCTGATTCGTTTGGTGACATTGAAACCGTCCATCTTCCGAGCAACACACGATGATATGAAGCATGACATGACTACGGAATGTCAGACGACAAAAGCAAGTGGATGTGTGCATAGTACCCACCACGGAGGGGCAGGAAAACAGGAAGGACGGAAGCAAAAGTCATATCAAAACAGCTTTCCTTTGTTCAACGTCCCCCAGAGATTCAACTCGAATGTTTTCCCTTCTTTAATGTTTATTTATGAAGCGCGAATTAGGAGCTAGTAGTTTGCGAACTAAATATTGGCTCTTTTCGGTGAAATGCCCGCATGGCAAAGCAGTGACTGAAGCTGTATTGAGTTAATTAAGGCAACTCTGCAGACGGACTTTGAACGATTTATTAAGAAGAACCTTTTTCAATAAATCCGTCCTTTCAATTGACATAGGTTCCTGTTAAACTTTAACGTTAAAACCAACGCCAATATCATCATCGAACAAAATCCACAACCGTCCCGGAATTTCAAGTTCCGTCGCCCATTTTAACCCAGAAACGCGGTGGCAGGCGCTTCCTTCAGTGGAATTCACTTCCGTTTTATTCGCGGTTCTTCTGCCGCGTACAAAATTCAGCGTTCGGCTTCGGTTGCGAGTCTTTCGTGTTCGGAATTGATTTTCTCACACTTCTTCCGGTCGACTTCCGCTGTTGTTGTGGTCGTGGCGCCAACAACAACCAAATGCCACCACCTACAACAACGACGACGGAACTCATCGTCGTCCTACTCCACATTTCGATCGTAGACGATGTTGCGTTCACGCCAGCGAAGGACGGCGGCCGTTGTTTGTCTTGTGTGAGTTTCGTGCAAAGGTCAATCGTCGTACTCCACGACAACAGTCGAAAACTTGAATAAATGAGATGAAAAGAGGTCTTGTTGCCGTTTACAAACGCAGACGCATGAATGGAAGCCCGAAGACCGATTCTAGGTCTGCTGCGGTTGTTTGATTGTGTCCTTTGTGCAGAGGAGGACCGACTGAATACCTCTTTAAAGCAGATCCATTGTTATTTGGTCGCTGTTCGGTTGTGTTGGGTAGTTCGTTGGGTCAATTTTACTGATTGCACAGATAGGATCTGTTATCCTTAGCTGTACTTTGGAAGTAGATTTTCGAAACTGCATAATGACGGAATAATTAAGCCCAGTTAAGGGTTCAATGGAAGGCAATCGATTGCGAGATATTTATTTATAAACTGAAAATTACAGCAGTCCTACGTGGGTCATTATTCGATGGCATTTATCAAATGACAAGGTTTATTTTACGTTTGGAATGGACAAAGAAACATTGTACTCAATCAATTATTATTTACGTCAATCGTAGAAATAAACTTGGGCCTTTTTTCGTAGCCAAGAAGTCGTTAATTCCGAAATGCATAGAAACATAATTGAATGATTTTCAATTAATAACCGTTATTAGTGAGTAAGATTAATTATAATGCGTCTAGTTTAGACCATATTGATTCCAATTAGAATAATTTAAATAATTGAATTCTTGTTTCTTGTTGAGAGATGGAATTTTTTTAATATGTTCACTGAATTCGTATAATATTCAGTATAAAGCAATTAAAAGTTGTTAATAATCAGTTTATTTAATTCTTGTTGCATATTAATTACGATCTATCAATCTGCATTCTGAAGTGACTTAA
This sequence comes from Thecophora atra, assembly GCA_937620795.1. NCBI lineage: Eukaryota > Metazoa > Arthropoda > Insecta > Diptera > Conopidae > Thecophora > Thecophora atra. Next base: position 34,486,302 of record OW569401.1, read on the forward strand.
TTTTATCAAATGTTACACGCTCATTAACACAATTCACACAAAAAAAACCCCAAAAACATTGGGAAAAAAAATCACAACTTCATTTACAACTCAAATGATTGCAAACTACGAACAAAAAACCACAGTAATTAATGCATAAAATAAAATTCGATTCTCTGAAAAAAAGGAGTAATTTACAAAACATACTTAAAATGTAATGCACTTTATGCTTATTTATTTAATGCAATTTTATAGAGCAGAATGAGTCAATAAAACAGAAAAATGGCAATTGAAATTTTATTGAGTAATTAAATAAAAATATTCGCCATAATTAACAAGCAAATAACTGATTGCCATGTAAATAATAATTATATTTGTGGATAGTTGAATATTTGCGGCAGTTAATTGCGAAATGGAGGTGTAATCGAACCTTCTTCATCAGCTGATCGCCGAGTTGATGGAAGTGATGAGCTCCAGTCCTCGTCCCATCGACTTCTGTGTGTATTTTCGGATTAACTCTTTACCCTTAACTATTTGCTTTTATTCTTCGCTGTAAAAGCTTTCAACCACTTAAAGTTGTATCTGGATTTTAGTGCAATCGTAAAAATGCTCCTACGGAAACAGCAACAACAGATACATTAACGCATCTTTTCCTTAAACGCTTCGTAGTTTTCAGAGGGTCAAAGAAACCAACGTAAGAATCAAATAAACCAACGACCTCAATTCTATTTGTTTTCCTCTTCTTCGTCGTCGGTTTCAGACCGATTTTAATAACAAAACGACATCAAAATCAACAGAAACAACTGAAATACCAAATACCGTGTTTTCACTTTCCATTTTTGGATTGCTTTTTGCTTGGTTAAATTTATTTTTATTTTCTATTCCTTTTGAATAATTAAACAATTTTTTAATAGGTTTAAAAATAGCTGAAGTTCTTTTTTGAATATATTTTAAAGTTCAAGGATGAAAAAGTAAAAGGTTAAAGAGAATACAGTTGCTATAAAGTATTCAAAGTATTCGTATGGAAAATTAACTGTTTTAACTTTAACTCTTCGTCATTATTAAAATCGTGATTAAAATCATATATGTATCTCTTCACCATTAAAATCATCATTATTAAATCATTCGATAGAATAAGGAATTTTACGGAAATTAGTGGGAGATTTTTATATTTTTGTAAAGGGGTTTTGATGAAGTTATGTGAGAACGGGAACTAACGTACAGTACAAGTGGACACAATAGGCTACCCGATCTTAATTCACGTTCATCAGGATCTTATGTTTACATGATTATAAATAACGGAAATAACTAACAGTACGACTGAACGAAATATACTACCACTTATCGAAATTAATAACCTTATGAGGCTGAGTGAATGTGGGAGATTTAAAAAAGTTTATCGGGACTTAATACGGGAATTACTTACGAGTATTACAGACAACCCTAAACATGACCCTAAAAGTATTTCGCCTGAATAATTACTACATCTAAAATTTATATAATTGTAATATGCGTTCGTATCCATATACAATATTGCAAATATACTCGTTTTATAAAATATCTAGCAATTGTCAATAAAACTAAACGAACTTTCTTCGCTTTGTATTGTTTTTCTATTAAGATTTGTGAAAAAAATTTTAAAATATATCCTAAAAATTATGAAAACTCTTTTAATAAGTGTTTGGAAACGGAGTTGTTAAAAAGACCAAAAATAGCCAAGGTTTCCGTGATATATCGACGTAAATTACCATCGTAAATCGATAGAGCTTCCTAGGGAGCAGCTCATTAAATGTCCTTTGAATCACGTTGCAATTTATCTCAGTTCTGCTTCTATGTTCCAGCATCTTTTGTTGGCAATCATAAAATTGCCAATTTAAATTTAAGTATTCCTTTGGGATCGATTGACGCTCTCAACAGTTGCGCGTTTCAAGTTGAAACTTTCAATTGACAACTCTTATTTATTGATTATAATCAGCAATCCATTTCAGAATAAATCTGCAACAAATTTTTTGTATCTACGGAAGAGCAAGAATTTTGATTCTTGAACTAATTTCAATAAATTTAATAATTACAATTTATTAAATATGAATGTCAGTCGACTTTCTGGTAAAACTTTTTCATGTCACAGCCTAAATGTGTTTTATGTTTAATTAAATTTCATCCCTTCACATGGAAATGCGATCCGAGTGACACTGTAAATGCTCTTGAATTTAGTACATATTTTCATAGTGCACACTGACATAATAAAGACAAAGATTTCACATAGTAAGTAAATATATTTTCATCAGACCAATCTACAATGTTTTTTTTTTGTATTGTAATTAAAAATTCTTCTACAAAGGCAAGTGTACGAGGTTGGGAACAGATTGTGAAGTGCATCGCTTTTCCCTTCATCGTGTTTGTGATGTTGTGAAATGTCCTTCGAAGCAACATCCAAGAATGTTATTTGTCATGCAGTAATCATTGTTTTGTTGGCTGGCAGCAGATCTGTGTCACTTTTGAAAGTAATTCTGTCGGCTTTTGAGGCGACATGACATGCAGACGTCAAAAATGTAGTCAATTCGAAAGTCCTTGATCCGATTTCTCCAAAATCTATGCTAAAATATAGAATATTTTATGGGTTCTGTCTTTTGTGGGTAGCCTCTCGTACATCGAGTGCTGCAGCAACAAAAGCGCATTGAGTACAAGTGGACATTCTCTGCAGATTCTACAGATCCTCTTCATATTAATTTATCTTCTTTGTATCGTAGACCCAATCTCATTCCTTACAAAGTTCTTATTTTTCTTGTTATTTATGTTAATTTATTTGAATGTGGTGCTTTATTCACTGGTTGATGGTGCAGCGTTAGATTAAAATCTACTTAATCATCACAAGGTTGAAGAACTTGGCTCTGCTGCTCTCGAGATCTGATGTCAGTGGATTAGACAACAACAGCAAAGAAAAGATTTTTTGTTTTTTTTTTTGTTTCTTAGATGACCGCCCCATCGCAGATGTCACACATATAAAACTCACAGCTCATTTTCATTCACCGAATTTTTGCTGAGGACATTCTTTAAAAGGGAACAATGGCTGCCGGGTGGATGTCACCCAGATTCCTTTGTCTTTAGGGGATTCTTCTTTTGTTTTTTCTTTTTTGTCCCCCTTCTGTCTTCGGTTGAGAATTCATTTTTCTGTGTCTCACTAAGAGGATGAACGTCTACATCATTCTTTTCTCTCCTTCCCACAAACATAATCAGCTAACTTCATGCTTTTCGAGCGATTTGTCACGGTTGCCTTTACATTGAGTCCAACTTCTCAGTTTTTCTGCTGATGATTTTCCAGAAATTAAAATGAAAAATTCCATTGTAATCATATCGCGATTACATCAGTGGAAATGAACAAGTGAGAAATGGAAAAAGACTTCGTGTTTTCCCCTGAAATTATTTCTACCTCAAACTACTCAGAGATTTTATTTATTTCGGGGATTTATTATGACAAGATTTGGTAATTTAGTGCATTTAAATTGAGGCTATTTCCTGTTATTAAAACGTTTTTTTAAAGAAATTCAGTAGATTTTTAGCTCATTTGAGAATAAATTTAAAGAAGATGTACTTAAAAAATTAATATATTTAATATATACCTATTTTTATTTAAGATTATTGAAATGCGAAAATAAAACTTAATTAAATGTGAAAACTTGAAATTAAAAACTTCTGAAATTTGAAGCAAAATTTGAACAAAAATAAATGAAATTTTAGAATTACTGTGAAAGTAGAAAACTTCACGGTTTTGCTTGGTATTGATGTGTATATAAGGTACTTAAACCCTCAAACTATGGCGAATATATAATTTAAGGTGATTGATTTTCAATGATTCAAGCTCTTCAACAATTAATTAAATGCTTTATATGTTTTTAAGATGGAGGACTGCAGTAAGTCTCTTTAGCCTTTGGATAGTAGAAGTTTTTTTGAATTTGAAGCAATTCGTAACGACCGAAAAAGCACCGTAAAGATCTTATTATTATAAGAACGGGTTTTTACATATTGAAGAATGGTTTCCATAAAATCATGACTTCCTTAACAAACAGATTATTAGAAAAGGTGACTGGAAGTCCTTGAAGTACTTCATATAATCCTTTCAGTCTTCCTTAATCTCAATTTATACATACCCAAAGGTTGTTAAGTTCCAAGATCTGATATATAAAACATTGCGCGGTATTTCTTATCTTATCGGCACACTAAAACTGCTCTTGACCTGTTTATATTGTCCTTCATACACTAGAAACGACAACATAAGTGACAGGCACAGCCTCGCTGAACTGCGGCGGTTCCGGTTGGGTGTGGACACGTCTCTGTATACCTACGAGGAAGCATAAAAATCTTTGTTTGCTTTGCTGAAGGTGACAGAAAATCGATCTTTAATATACTTCACTGTTGCCCCACCGTGGCTCATCAAACAGAGCTTTATTATTATTATTTTATTTTGTTAATAGTACTTCATCATGCAGTAGAACAAAAGCCATAAAAGTTCCAACCGTGAGACTTTTCCGAGAACCACGAATACAAAGAGAAAGGATTATTTGCTGAAGGATTATCTAACATCTGTCGGATGAGTGTGCTTGTGAAAATACACTTCAACCGAAAGCCAAATAGCACAAAAAGAAAAAAAATAAAAACGCCAATATTTTCGAAACTCAACAACATCTGAGATTCCATTCAGATTCTACGGCTTTTATTTATCTTTGTTACCAAAGAAAGGAAATATCTTGCATCAGGATTCAACGTATGAACTGAAAATTCCTTTGAAGTAATCTGTAGCTAAAGAATAATACCAGGAATGAGCAGAATTTGATGATGTAAGGACGAATAGTGAGTAAGATAAGGATTAGATTCGTCGACTATAAGATTAGATCCCAAGTCGAGAGATAGTCGAGGGATAAAATCAGGGAATAAGCAAAGAATATTCGAGGAATAATTATGAAAAAACGAGGAATAATGGAGGACCAATCGAGGAATAATATAAGAATAAGGAAAGAATAAAGATATAACAATAATCCAAGAAAGCTTGTGGAATAATCGTAGAGAAATCGATGAATAATCGTGTAATAAAATATAAATAATCGAGAAAGAATTGGGTAATAAGCGAGGAGTAACTGTGGAATAATCTTCATACAAACGAGGAATAGTTCAGTTATAATAAAGGGATAAAAAGGCGAAATGCGATGTATAATGGAGCGCGAACTAAAGGATAATGATCGAGGAACAATCGGGAAATAATCGTAGGCAAATCCATGGCCAACCGTGGAATATAGGAGAATAATCGAGAAATAATCGGGGAAAGGTCGAATTAACGAGAAATAATCCTGCAATAATCAAGGTAATCATGGAAGTCAAATTTGGAGCAAATCCTTTTGACGTTTATTTGATGCTTTCCAATATTATGATTTATTATTGTACTATTGATCGATTCAGCAATAATATATCTCGAACAAAGTAAATAAAAAAGGATTTCTCGACAGTTTCTTGCGGGATGTTTTCAGTAGGTAATCAATTTTTCTTTTTAATGGCATTTTAATGAACGTGATGCCGTGCTACGAATATTTCCATGTCACTTTTCGATCGCTTTTCTATCAATAATTTTCCATTAAATCTATTATTAAGCGTAATTGAGGGATTTGAGGGAAATGAAGACATGAATTTTTGGTAAAATTTTGGATTTCGTTGTGTGTTTCGTGAGTGTTTTGTTAATGAGCAAGGAGAAGAAGAAGAAGCTCCGTTTGTTTAGTGCTCCTCCGCTTTTCGTTCGCCTCTTCAAGGACGACTCCATTCACTGTTTTTCGGTGGTGTTGTCGTGTTCCATTTCTGCAATTAAAGTGTTGCTCGTGGAATCACAGGTGACGTTGTCCTACTTGAGCTCTTGATTCTGGTTCATTCCACCTCTCGAGGTAAACAAACAGCAACGTGTCGAAGGAGGAGACGAAGACGAAGGCGTTGAGGGAGGCAATCGCAGCAGCGTAAGTGAAAGTCTTACGTAATTGCATTAAGTGCTGCTTGGCGCTTGTTGTCGCTGTAAACGTTTGCTTAGAAACTCTTGTTGATTATGAGTGCAAATGAAAGCTGACGAACTGCACGAAGGATTGCAACAACTGCAACTGCAACAACAACAACAACAACAGCCACACGACGTCTCTTGTATCGTAAGAAGCAAACATTTCAAAGTAATTAAACTACTCAAAAATTCCGCTTGAAGCTCTGACTTTTTTCCAAACTGTTGCAGTTGTTCTTCTTCCGAGCATCTAACAAGATGGCGAGAGAGGGAGGAGAGAGAGGTTTAGAAGTCATTAAAAGAAATATTTTCAAATGCACTTTTCATAATGACGTTAATGATGACCAACTGGAAACAGGCTTCTCTGCAAGCCACTTGAATGCTAATCAATTAAATGTCATTGCACTGAAAAGAAGCACTTCGAAGCATTTTCGATGACCTCGGTCTACAAATAAAATGGGTTCGTAGACAGAAACAGACGCTCGAGAAAACACAAACCAAGATAACGACTCGATGTGTTAAGGAATTGTTGAGGGAGGCTGCGAATCACCTTTGAATCAGATTTAATTTAATTGACTTTCTTCGTATTCTTCTTCTGCTCCTTCCTTCTTATTATTCTCTGCTTTCTCTTGTCTGCGCAGCTGCCGTCAACCAAGCGACATTTGTTATTATAAAATCATAGAGCTTTTAATTATTATTATTAATTATTTCATATTTTTGCTCGATTTACTCTAAATTAACTTTACTTCTACTCCTTTATTTTTTGGTTATAATTTTATCCGTATAAGTTTTTTAACTTTTATAACCTTTTTTAAAATAACTTTTATTGCAAATTTTATACACTTTTATAAACAGCTTTAAAAAAAAATTTTAATCACTTTTTTTAAATCTTCTTAAATTCACTTTTTAAACCAATATTATAATCGCTTTTACAGCCACTTTTATAATAAGAATTATTCTCTTTTATTCTCTTGTATAATTCTTTTTGTTCATTTTATAAACACGCCTACTATAATTAATTTTATCCACTGTTATAACAAATCTTATGATAAGTTTTATAAGTCTTCTCCAATTTTTTAACAAATTCTATGAAAAATAGCCTTTTATTTTTTATAACCAATTTTTTACTCTTTATATTTATATAGTTTATAATCACTTTTAAAACCTTTTATAAAATCGAGTTTTAACCACTCTAATAACAACTTTTTAAATATATATTTTGTCGTTTTTATAATAACCTTTATAGTAATATTTATAACAAATTTTATAAGAAGATTTATAGCCATGTTTATGCACTTTATGATCACTTTTATAAACACTGTTATAACAACTTTGTTTTTATAACAACTTTTATAAAAAATCTGAAATCTTATCGAAGTTTTTATCCACTTTTATGAGTATTTTTATTCACTTCATTATTACTTTTTCAACTACTTTACAATAACTTTTATAATAAATAACTTTAACTTTCCTAATAGATTTTATATCAAATATTTTTGTTACTTTTATAGCCACTTCAGAAACCCTTTTAATCATTTCTTTTTCGCTATCAAACAATAGTTTTTATGAGTGTGCGAGAAATGAAGTAGAATTCAATGCGATTTCAAGAACAGTTCGATGGACTTTTCCAGACCATTTGTTAAATGCGTTGATATCCATCGAACATGCATTACTTTAATGACCCGAAGTGACCACAGTCATCTTTCCCCATCTTCTGTCTTTTTTCACATCTTTAAGGGTTTTTGTTGCTATTCTAATAAAACAAAAAGCAAAAGGACACTAAGGAATTTACATTTGATGCTTTTTCTCCAAAGTCTTCCTTCAATTGAAGTTTCTATTGAATTTGAATTCAATGCGAATTAAATACGAGATTGTCCACTAAAAATCTTCCGAGTGAAGTGAAAAGTGAATTTGTGCAGCTGAAGTGCTGAAAGCGGGTCGAGGAGCCACAAAGAATGGAATGGAAAGATTTTATTCGCCATCGCCAATTCAATGGCCGCTGACTCAGTGCAAAATTGCATCTAAACTTTAGATTCTAAAGCAGCAAATAGTTTGATTAAGAGTCGAGATACTTCACTTCATTTGGAAGATCGATTGGGAACAATCGAGGAAGGGAAAATCGAGGGTAAATCGAGAAGAAAGCGGAACGTGGTAAATCGGACTTTGAAATTCTATTTAATGACAGATTTTCATGGCAGAACTATAAAAAAGGCGAAGATTGATGCGATGATGGACCAGTGATTAGTGAATACTTCGCAAACTCTTCTAAAGCGGATTTAAAACAACTCAGTCTAAAGTTCAACTCAACTCATAATGAAAAAGCATCGGGAATTCATCGTTTTTTCCAGTTTTTATCTGATTGCTATTTTAGGAAATTTCTATTTGAAGTTTTTCAGAAGTCTTCAAAGTTTTCATCCTAATTAAGTTAATTTCTATTTATAATCTCTCGGAATAATCTGAGTAAAATTTGTATAAATCTAAAATTTGATAACATCTTCTGCAATCTGAAGCAAAGCGGCCTTTTAATTTTAATTAAATCGCAGTCAATGAGGATAACGTTTCGCCGCAAATGAAATGCGGATTAATGAGGCTTTAATTGAAGGAAATTAAATGCAATCTCGGCAACACGAGCGTCTGCTTTGACACAAACAAAGTTTTTGGCTAAAATTTTAATCGCACTTAAGCGAATACTCGATGGCAACCAACACCGTCGCCGATGGGTTACTTTTGAAGCCCGCTCGCTGCAATTAGCTGCATCCACGCGTCGCCCTTCACGCGGCAGCAGAGCTCATTTTGTGGCTTGCTGCTGACCACGCGTTGCGAGACGTGAGACGTGAGACGCTCCTGTTGCATTTCGCAGCTGGCGGTTTTTATCGTGGGGCTTTTCCACGCTTATTTAAGTTGTTAAATAGACGGGAGCAGGCGCTAAGCTTTTTATTCGTTATTGTTATTGTTATTGGTTGTTCTCAGCTCGTTTTTCGTTTATTGGTCCACTGTAAAGCGTGATGTTGGTTGCTATTAGCAACAGTTTCTTCTGTCGATCAGCGTACAACGCAACGTGAACGACAAACAACGCAAACAGGACAAATAACGGAAGTAATTGAAATTATTACATGGCAGCGACTGCAAATGGACGTTTATTCAACAATAAAAACAATGAAAAATAAGAAGAAACTCGACAGAAACCGGCAAAAAGAAGAAAAAATGACGCAGTTCCTGAAAGCGCTTGAAGTCTCTAAACACGTAGAGATGTGTGCGTGTGTGTGTGTGTATTTCTGTGTGAAGCATGAAGCGATAGACACACCAAAGATTATTTAAACGCTTGTGCAGCTGTTGTGAACGTTTTTTTTCATCCTTGAGTTGCAAAAAATTCCCAACAAATATTTGTTCATGATTGAATGTGTGTTTACACATACAACGAAGCTACGTGTGAACATTTCGCACTCATTTAACACTCTGCAAATAAAGAATTTCATGATTTATTGCACAACTCGGAGCAGGACAATCAAATGCAAAATTCCAGCAGCTTCAACAAGGATTGCGGCTGTCCTTCCTTCTTTCGTTAAGGAATGAAGAAGTTTCGACGTTTGATGCTGTAGTGATGAAAACACGAATTAAAGACGCAGCCATGTTACAATTTCACGTAATCCGAGAAGAAGAAGAGAGGCGGTCAATGCTTTACTTAAGCCGCTGACAGCTGTTCATTATCTGGGGGAGGCGGTGGGCGGCCTGGATGAAGTCTCAATTGACCACTTTCAGCCGCCAAATCGCTTCAACTTTAAGCAGCTTAATTCAAATGTGTTCCTCGCTTCGTCGATGCCTTTGCAATAGAAAAGACGAAAGCGAAGAGGGGAAGCACACGATTTAAGCTGCTTGTATTTGCGAGTAAAGTTTAATTAACGAATGCTAAGAACATGTCGAACAGCAACAACAACATGTTGCGTCATCGATTGGATGGCAGTCGAATGATCGCCGCCGCACTCATTCACTCACTCACCTCAGGTTTTCGATGCGCGGCCGGCGACACGTCGCCCGACTCCGCCGATGGCTGTGGTCCTTCCTGCACCTGCAGTCGCAGTGCATGATGCAGAGGGCGACGGAGGCGATCAGCGTTATCACGAACGGCACGGCGAAGAAGTTGACGATCACGCGCACCTGATCGTCTTCGTTGTAGGACGTGAGGACGACGGTTTTGTTCTTGCGCGAGTAGAAGCAGGGGAAGACGGCGCCCTCGACGCCGTAGAAGGCGTTGAAGGTCTTGCAGGTGACCGTCGGCGGGTAGCCGCACCCCTTGATGTTGACGAGGAGCGTCGCCTCCTCCGACTGCGCCCACTCGGCCGTGTAGTTGCTGAAGTCGGTCATGTTGTCGGGTATGGTGATGTTCTGCTCGATGAACGTCACGTAGATGTGGATGCAGCGGTAGAGGTCGGAGGTGCAGCCCTCGCGGCACGAGCTCCACGAACAGTTGAAGATGCCGATCAGATCCTCGCGCCGCACCGTCGTGCACAGCGTCGGCTGCTGGACGAAGTCGTGGCTGAGCGTCGATATCGCCGGGTCGACGTACAGCGGCACCAGGAACAGCAGCGACGCGCCGCACGTCACCGAGAAGAAGGCCAGCGTCGACGTGCCGTAGAAGCGAGCACGTTCGCGCCACGAACGGAACCGCCGGTTGCCATTTTTCTTTCTCGGAGCCAGATCTCGTTTTTTACGTAAGCGTAGCTCTTGTTGTTGCTGCTCGAGTAACAGTTCCGAACTGCCACTCCTCATATTATTGTCTGTGCACACTTATTTTCGCATTATCGCTTTTCCACGATGGCTCCTGCCAGCAATCGTCTGCAGAAGAAGCGTTCCTCGCAGTCAAAACTCGCTCTCAATTTCACGAAGTGTCCACGAAGTTCCAATCCTCAATCGTATTGCAAAAACAAAAAACCAAAAATAACATTTTCCACATTCGACCATTTGCCAAGTAAAAGGCTTTTTTCGCTACTGTTTTTGGAATTCTTCCAAGAAACCTGGAAAATTACTCTCTTTTTGCAAACACATCCGTTTTTTTTATATTTTGCACACACATTCGTTCAGCTTCCACCCACGCTGAGAGAGAGAGCGAGAGTTCGATGGCTGCGCGCTTTTGCAGAGGAGTCAGCGAGCGAGCGAGAGCGTGGAAGTGAGAGAGCGACAGATGAGAAATGAAGAAATGCTCTGTCGATTCTCAGCGCTCTCTTGCAGCCGCCATCAGCTGTTCGTGGCTGTTGCTGTTGTTGTTGCTGCTGCGATGACGACTCATTGACAATGACAATGAAAACGGCTGCAGAACGAATCAGTGACAGTCGACAGCGACAGCCGTTTGCAGAGTGGTTAAAAGAAACTTTGACGTTGTTCTCCAGTTAAATTTACTCATCTCATTTTTTGTAAAATTAATATTTTTTTTTTGTTTCCGTTGTGCGTTTCTTTTATTTAAAATATTTTGTAATTTTGCTGGACAGGCTTTTAAATATTAATCTTGAAAACATGTTTTCGGTTTGTTTTATTAATATAAAATGATTAATTTTTTCCAAGCACTTTTAATTGTTTCGATATTTTTTCACAATGCTTCACTTTTTTGCTGTAATTTTTTTATTATTTAATCCACTCTGCTAAAATTATTAATATAATTATTTGAATTAACAATTATAATAGATTTAAGGCAATTCTTCACTTTTCTTGAAACATTCAAGCTTCAACTGTTCTTTAAATGAATTAATTATTGTCCAAATCTGTTTACGAAAAATTGATGTAGGTTAGTTTTACAGAGAAGGCAAGAAAAGAGAGAGAAAGTGATTGCATTCGCCGCGATATGAGAGTTGGAATCTCTACAACGCTTACTCTCTTTTGTTCTCTCTCTTTCTCTCTCTGCAGCGCTAGTTCAGAGTAAATTCTGCGCTGCTAAAGTTTCTTTGTCGTCGTCGTCGCGGTCGTCGTGGGTGGCGTACTTTACGACTTTTCTGTGGTTCCTTGTTCCTTGCTCTGCTGTTGTTGTTGTTGTTGTTGTTCACTGTATCTAAAAACAAGAAGTTTCTGAACCTCTTCCGTTCCCTTCGCGTTTCTATTTTAATTTTCGTTGCGTGTGGACGGTGTTGGTGGTCACCTGCGTTTGTTTCGTTGTTATTTCCACTTCACACGCACCGTCGTTCGTAGTGCGAATGAAGTTCCTCTGAATAACAAAACAATTCACTTCGTTTCATGTCACTCATACGACTTTGCAGACTGTAAACGCGTGGGCGGATCTGTGATGTAATGAAAGTCACCATAAAAAAGGGCAACACGCAGCAAAATATTCAAAAATAATCGAAAGTTTTTCGCATGTTTAAAGAGGAAATCCAGAAAAAGTAGAAGAAATTCGAAATGAAATGAATAAAAGTCGAAGAAATCGTTAATGATTGCATTTTGAATCGTTCAAGCAACAGAAAAGACACAACAAATCAAACAGGGTGGGGGCGAGGGGGGGGGGGGGTGCAAGGTGAGAGCGGAGGCGGTGGAGGTGTTGCTCCTTCTCTAAATAAAATCAAGGCTCGTTTTTAGCATGTTCAGCGTCATTAAATCCACCGCAAACAACAATTTGACAGGGCCACCTTTCAAAAGTCCATCAAAATAAAAATGTTTTCGGGTGTTTTCGTGTTGGTGGAAAACAGGTGCAGCGTCAACCAATTAACACAAGCAGATCACAACAACAACAACAGCAGCAGCAGCAATAAAAAACACGTCATATTTTAAAGCAGCGTTTAGCGTAAACATGGAACCAAAACCAACAACGACGACGACGACGAGCAGCAACAGCAACTGTTAAAAACGACGAGCAACAAAAAATCATCTATCAAATTTCGTCTTGCTTCGTGTCGACTTTTGTTTCTTGAATTTCTTGCAGTTTTTTTTCCATTTCTTCAACAATTTTCTGTCGCTCTTCACTGGAGCATCGCCCGTTGTTGCTCGTCGTCGTCTTGTTCTTCTCGTCAGCCGTTAACAGTTGCTCTGAATGCTTGTGTGTGTGCAGCTCGACTCGAAAGCAAGAAAAGTCGAAGAATTGCACTTGTTCTAATTTTGTTGGTGGTTCGCAACGCATCCGTGCTGCGGCTCACCCACAACAACTGCTGCAATCTCGTCCTTGTAACATATTCAAGCGCAGAGCTGTGCTTCTGCCAGCATTTCGCAATTCATGGAATCCAGCAGCAGAAACTCGCGACGGCGTTTTCAGTCTGCCCGACCGCCGCCCGCCGCACATTTCACACAATACGCAGGCACAGCGCCACGCACACACACGCACGGCACCGTCGACCGATGCACGACGCCCACCCACGAACCGAGCCGAGCCGAGCCGACCGAGAAACGAAACTCCTGCGGCGCTCCTCTGCTTTTGGCGTATACAGAAATCAATCGAGAGCGTTTTGCTTCGATTTCTATTCACTTTTATCGAATGAAATTTTATTTAAATTCCCTACGGAAAATGTGTGTAGGGATTTTCTTAATTTTTATGATTTTTTGTGCTAATTGTTGTTGTGGAGTTGGAGGAGTCGCTGGGACGACACTCGCGCGCGCGCTTCGACTGTCTTTCGTGCCGCACAAACGTTGGTCGAGGACTGAACTCCGCTGCTCGTTCAAAACTCCCAGCACTCGATCCTGTGCTCCATCTCCGCCTCCACTTCGCCGACGACGCAGCGCACGAACTGCTTCGCTGGAGTTCTCTCTCGCTCTTTGCAGCTATCCAATAGAGAGCATTGCTTCTCTTCTGTTTTGTATACTCTCAGCGTTGTCTATGCTGCAATGTGTGTTTTAAAAACTGTAATAATTTATTCCAAAATCGGGGAATCAACTAAAATACCACAGGAAGTAAGACAGCTATGGCAATAATTGCCAATAAATGCGTGATTTGCGTGATTTTGGAATCGTGTGGCATTCCATTGTGACTAGCGAATTGGCATGGCACAAGATTTGTGACAGGTAGATGGCGCAACGCGAAACGTACCTGAAAGTCCAAAAAATACTGTAATAACAAATCCAAAAAATGTTTCAACGATGGTTGAACCAGCGCACCATACAAAATTTTGCTATCTTTTTGAAAATGATGATTTTGATGACTTTTTTTATTGTGAATTGTGATCAAGAGTTTTGTTAAACGCTAAAAGAGCGGTTAGATGGCGTTGCAAAATCCATAAATTTGTTACCGAATCCAAGTGGCATCACTTACAGCCTTCTGAATCGTAGTAACAGGATAAAATAAATGCTAGCCGCCGGTAGACGGCGCTGGCAAAGCCATGAGTAAAACACTGCTTCCAATGAAAACATTTGCAACTTTAATAACTTTAATAGCATAACTATTCAATGCTATTATTAATTTAAAGCGAAAACCCGAAAATAGCTCTGAATTTATTAACAATTAAAATCGTAATACAATTTTTTCGCCGCATATTTTTCACAATTTCGCCCATTTTCACACACGCACATTTTTGAGATTCGCAGAGTGCGGCGAATTTTCTATAGCAATTTTTTCAACGATGTTCAATCAATTATTTTAAAATTCAATAAAAACTAAAATTTCTTCACTATTCTCCCAATGTTTTCGTGTAAATTTTCAATTCGAAATATAATTAAAAGATTAATAAATATTTTCTGAATAGTCGTAATTCAATTGCAAAAGATTTTCTGCTTTTGTTAATTATTGTGGATTTCAAGTGGGTTTTAGTAAACACTAAACTAAATCAAACGTGTTTTTTTAGCACATCTATGAATTTTAAAACTTTAAATTATTTATAAGTTTTAGTTTTTTATGCATTTTTTTATTAAACTTATTTTTCTATATGTTGCGGTATCGTTTTTTATGATTTTTAATAAAAGTACTGAGTAAATTTCGAGATTAACGAAAAATCGGGTTTTTGAATTGTGCCAACGGCAACAACAAAACCAAAAACACGTTAAAGCGTATTTATTTTATTAGTATTTTTTGAAGTAAACTCAATTTGTTTTAGCGTTGTTTATTGGTTGTTGTTGTTCTTGTTTTCACTGTAGTTTTATTAGATGTAAAATTGCATTTTAATCGAAAAGCAACAAAAACAAAAATCTTTGCCTGTTGTAATTTTTTCCTGCTGCACTTGCTGTTTAAAAGCCGGCCGGCCGTCGCTCACACTCTATTCCTCTCTCAATTCATTGAGCATACTCATGCTTACACGCACATGCACACACATGAACGCACCCATGTAAAATTATCACAAATTCAAACGAAAACTTCAGTGGTTTCTGTGTTTGCCTAAGAGTAGGCAACTTGTTTATGAATTATGAAGTAATAATGCATTCTTTGATGAAATATGAAATTTTATTGAACCGTTTTAAAAAACAAGTAAATTAAAAGTAATTCAAGTAACAAACTGGAGAAATTACAGAATACATTGTAATATTTCAAAAATATAAATATAGAACAGCATCAAACTAATTGATGACTTATTCACTCTTATTTATCATTGGATTTTTGTATGAAATTATTCAATAAAATTTATTAATTATTATTTATTTAATTTAATATTTATTTGTGCATCGATCATAATTTTATTCCATTGTTATTCGTTTCGTTACAGGAAGAAAAAAAAACAGGAAAAAATAATTCTTCAAGTTTACTTTTGATTTGCAGCCTTCACGAAGTTTTTTCGAGTGTAGTTTGAAATAAGTAACATTTCTGATTTCTACAAATACACAGGCAACTTTCGAAGTGCGTTTTTTTTTTGTTTGCATATAACGAAGAAGCGATTCCTTCCTTTATCAATTTTCGCTGTTACATAGTTTTCCAACCTGAGTTAACGGTGTTTTCGCTGAGAAAAAAGCAGCACTGTTTTGTAATCGTCGCACGATTTTGTTATCTCTTTTCCCCACGCGAAAACAAACACGAACACACACACACACACACACCCAACACTTCAGCAACGCCGCTCTCTCGTGAAGCAACTCTCTGGAATAAACAAATCTCATTGAAAGGCAAAAGCCGAAGCCAGAAATTAACTGTAAATTGTTGTGTAGCATCAGTTTGTCTCTTTTCTTCTTATGCTCTTCTGCTGTGAACGTGTGAGGGAGAAGAGTGAAGAGTTGTTGATGTTGGTGGAGGGTTGAAAGTAGGTCATGCATTCAACAACAACAACTACAACAGTGAAGCTCTGAATGCATGTCACAACATTGAATTACGCCGCGTCGTCTTCGTCGTTGTTGCTGTTGTTTTTGTTGTTGTTGTTTCTGCTATACTTTGTTATGACTTGCATGATTTCGGAGAGCGCTACGTTGCTGCTTCTTCTTCTTCTTTGTTACCGTTGTTTATGTAAAAGCTTTTGCGCCATTTTCCTTGTCTTCGTTGCTTCGTTGCTGCTTTTCATTTTGTCACTCATTTTCACTCCATTTCCAGTGTGTGTTTTGGCGCCAATTTTCCAATGCTGCTTGTTGTTGTTGTTGTCGTTGTTGTTGTGATGTGTGTTTGTTTTTCCTGTTCCATTTTTTCGCTGTGCTTGGGAACTGCAAATAATGGATGTCGCTCATGCAACCGCTGTTTATTCTAAAGTCTCAACACATAACGGCACTTTGTTGTTGTTGTTGTTGTTTTTATTTACATATATTTTCGATAAAGAACAAGAAATTAAATTGACGTTCATCCAAGCGTTTTCTCTGATTTTAACCAACGTCATTAACGAAAAAAGCGAAAAACCGACAGTCGACGGAGTTGTTAAAAGGAAATTCCACAAATCACGGTTATTACCACGTCCAGGTTTTCTTTTTTAACCCTTTTCTCTTCTTCGTAACACTCATTCAATCATCCATTACTTTGCTGCTTCCGAAGATGTCCTTAAATTCAGCAAAAATGTTGATTAATTTATAAAAAAGACTTCACTTGACCTCGTTTTCTCAGTTTTTATACCCTACATCCGAAGGAATGAGGGTATATTCACTTTGTGCTTCCGTGTGTAACGCATTAAAGGAGGCGTGGCAGGTATGGAAAAGTATATATATTCTTGATCAGTGTCACCTCCTGAGTCGATTTAGCCATGTCCGTAGTCTGTCTGTCTGTCTGTCTGTCTGTGGAAATCACGATTACAGGAGAACGAATGAAGCTATCGCGATGAAATTTTGCACGTATATTCTTTGTCATCCGAAACTCTGTGGGATTGAAAATGGGATAAATCGGTGCAGCGCCACGCCTACTTTTTTAACAAATACTAATTCTTTTAACAATATTTCAACTTGTAGACTTAGTTTTGAGCTTCAATTTTGTTTCCGAATACATCGGTACAGGTAGATTAAATTTTTAAAAAAAATGGGCGTGTCCGCCCACGAACATATGACATTGATATAAACCGCAATTCCAGAATAACGGTTGGAAGAATTGACTTGAAATTCGGTACGAATATTCTCTGCCATCATAGATAACTCTGTATTGAAAATGGGGAAAATCGGCGGAGTGACACGCCTACTTTTTATAACAAATTCTTCTGTGCTTTTCAAAATGTCAGCTCAATTTTGAGCTGAGATTTCAGTATAAATATGTATAATAAAGGTTGCTGGGATGTAGGGTATATAAGCTTCGGTCTGACCGAAGGTACCCTTACTAGTTTTTTATTTAAAAGACCCACTGCACGCGGTTAAACGAATTATTTTTCATTTATCGTCGGATTTTAACTAATTTCATAGTTTTTGTGAGGAAAGCGATGCTTAAAAACAACGTTTGACTGTATTAAAAGCTGCTAAAGGCTCTTGACGACGAGGAAAAGTAATAAAAGCCTTTGACAGCAACGGAAAATTCATATATTGAGGATTATTAAATTGTAATTTAAATTGAATTTCACTGAAAATTATAGTAACAATAACTAACAACAATAATAAACTGCTTTTCGTGCAATAAAATCCTTTAAACATTCTCCAAAATTTCGTTTTTTAAATTTGAAAAATGATGTCAACGGCGCAGGTCTCGGCTCCATTTCAACCCACCATCGATCAATAAATACATGGAACTCCAACAGCAACAACAACACCATCATCATCATCGCCATTATCATCATCACCATCATCATTAACAACAGAAATAACTTCATGAAGTACATCAAGCGGCAACAAAAGCGATTCTTTTGCTTTTTGCAAACTCCTTTTTGCTTCGTTGCCTTGTTGCCTGCTCCTGATGTATTCCTCCTCTCCTGCCAGCCTCTTCGTGACTCCTTTAACACACTTTCTTAAACAGGGAAAAGCGACTGCGTTTCGTCGCCAACCTTAAGCAACCCTCAAGCGACTCCGCAGCAGCTCGCAGTTGTCGCCACGCGTCTGTGGACGGCGATGAGTGTTTGAAAGGGGCTGGGGAAGAAGTGGGAGGGGTGGCTTCGACAACGAGATTATCTCTATTATCAAGAGAGGAAAATGGGTCATTACAGTGGGACAGAAATCTCGTTTCTTGCCACGTAAAAATCAGAGTAAAAGATAAACACAGAAAACTGATTGAAGAGCAAGAAAAGGGACTAACAAACAACAAGAAATAAATGAAAATAACCGCAATAGTAACAATATTTAATAAAAATGTTTTTGCATTCATTAGTATTTATTTAATAACTGCCCAAGTGACTCCTTTCTCTCTACTCTTTTCAACGCCAATTGGAATCCAACTGGGAATCGTAGCGGACTTTGCTTGAGCCTGAATTTCAGTTGGATGCCAATCAGAATCCGACTACTCTCGATCTCTCGATTTACTCGATTGTTAATTGTAGTGCTTTTTCTTTGGTTTCTCTCCATTTTCTTCTTTATCAATTGCTGCCTTTTTGATTTTCAACCCCTTTATGAACAATTTCATCAATCAAAGGTGATGAAAATTGGAAATCAATCGACCAAACGAAGTGTGGAAGTGGCTTTGGACTGATTACGTCGTCCACCTCCATTCCACGCCCCCTCCCTTCGATTGTATTCACTACTGCGCTTCGTTTTTCATCCCCTCGTTCAACTTTCATCATAATGAGCAATTTTTTCACGTTCGTTCGGAATCGTTGAAGAACTCGAAATTCGGCAGATTCCATGCAACGCTGGGTACTGAAATGGAGTAAATTCAAGTCCTTTGCAGATGCTGCTGCATGATTTGTGATTTAATGTCCTCCCTCTCCTCTCCACCCTTCGCAAAACTCCTTTTATTTTCTCGAATACGGAGAAACGTCGGCAGCATTCGTTACTTTCCATTTTTTCTGTTGCATGTGTTCAAAAAGATATGAGAAGGTGAAGGAAGTGGAAATATTACGCTTTATTTTTGTAGTGTTGAAACTTTTCAGTTCCGTGTTGGATTTAGATTCGTTCCGAGAGGCGACAGTGAAAACATAAATCGCCATTGACGACGCGGCGGCTTCGCGAAACCGTATTTGGAATTAAATGGCGGACAGTCATTATTAGCATAGAATAAAAACAACAACAACAACAACAACATACGATGGATAATCTTCCGGTGGAACTCGTTCGGGAGCCGAGCGCTCAACGAATGCAATTAGCACGATGTTGCGACACGTCTAACTAGATATCGTGCATCTTATTGGAAAAGTTAATGTTTACGATTACGTTTACGCTGCCACGCACGCTGTTGTTGTTGTTGTTGTTGTTGTCAAGTCACTTCGCTCACGCTGCCGAAGAACACAACCGGTTGAGGGACGAGAGCGACGTCGTTGCCAGAGCGATGACGTGGAATGCGAGATTGGAGTCGCAGAAATCGAGTTGGAGTCGAGCGATCGCTTGCTGCGCAGTAGAAAAGGTGGAGAAAAACCTGTTCTGCGATTCCTTCGAACTGACGAAATGTACGGGAAAACAGACAATCGTATGACGCAGTTGTTGTTGTTGTTGTTTATTGCTACCGTTCGCTTGTTACGGTTGTTGCTAATGTCTCGTTAAATACGACGTCAGAAGCCGAATGCGTCTTTTCTTTTATCCACTGTGAATATTTGCGGTTGACGTACGACAAACATTCCACAAGCGACTTTCATTTTCACATATTGTTTATGCATATTGTTAGTGAATAAATTAAAGCAGCAGCCAACGACAAGTAAACGAAAACAAAAAGAAGAAGAAGAAGCAGGTGTGATGCATAAAATCGAAAATTATTAGGAAGCGATTTTAAAAAGACACAAAAAATAGAAGACGTCAATCTTTGTCCAGTATTCATTTATTCATTCAGTATTCCTGGAAATCCTCATCGTGGAATGTACGAGGAATTGCAGCAACAAAGTTTTGAATTACAGCAACAAAGTCTTGTGTTTGGATTCTTTTCTTTGGCGCAACACGTGTTTATAAACAATATTTCAAGTGCGGAAATTTGTACCTATGTAGGAACGGCGATTACAAAAACGCTGATAACTTTTCATGTACAGGGAATTTTGTCTTCATTTTTCTTTTGTATAAAAGAGGAGAAAAGAAGCTAAAAATCGATATACGTTTTATGGAAATCGAGTGAAGGAAATAAGAGCAAAAGGCGTGGAAAATATTGAATGCGTCGTATTTGTCGATACGACAGACATTAACTAATTACTTATTATATTATTTATACAGTAATAGTATTCATTTAAATGTGTCTTTATCCTTAATTGCGATTTCGCAGATTTTAGCATAATTATTTATTTTACTTAATGTTATTGTTGAAATTTATTGCTTCAGACTTTGTTTAATTACCTGTTGATTTATATTTGTAAAACTGGGAATGAAAACCACAACAAAAGCAATGATTATTTGAAAAACCTGTAAAAGCCGAACCGAAAACCGGTTCAACCGAAATTCGACCCAACATGAAACACGAAAACAGCTAAAATCCGATTACTACATCTGTAAATAAATAAACAAGAGCAGAAAGAAAGGAAAAAATATCATAGAAAGAAGCAGAAGAAGAAGAAAAATACAAACATGTTTCCAGTGAGTGAAAAGCTGAACCTGTTCGCAAAAGAAGCAGAAGAAGAGAACCACGACAGCACGAAAAACATGAACAAAAATCAAGGCAACAAGAAAAATCGCTTCAGAAACGTAAAAAAAACAAAAGCCACTCATTGCATTAACGGGAAAATAAATCGCCAACAACAAAAACTACGCCAAACACAGAAAAACAACAACAACAACAACAAAAACTCAGCCATACAAACGCCAAACAATAATATTTTCGCTTCTTCTCGCTCTGTTCCACGTTGCAGTTGTTCGCCACTCGCTCATTCACATGAAGCCGCTCTTTCCATGCGCGGCTTGCATTCGGAGAGCGCCGCTTTGAGAGAGCCAATGAAGAGTCGCAGCAGAGTTGCCAAATGATTGGAATTTATTATTTTTAATATAATTTATAATAATAATATTTTCATATTAGTAGTTATTCAACAATTGGGAAATATATATACATATTTTAACTTTCTATTTATCTATAACTGAACTTTTAACATTTCTAACTTTATAATGCAAATATTTCCACTTTCTATTCATCTTTTAGTATAATTATAACAATTCTATTGATCGTTTTATCTATAAAAAATGAATTTATTTAACATTTATTGGATTTAAATTGTTATTTATCGAGATAAGGAAAGCTGCTCGTTCATTTAAATCGGTTTCTATTGCTTAAAGGGGAATTTTTCAGCATTTTCATGGTGTTAAAAAAGTGAAAAATGCTTTCCTGTTGTTTTCTCTCTCCGTTTTAGATGCGAATGTCGTTGAGAGCGAGAAAATCCATCAATAAAAGAAAAATTAAATCCTTAAAAATTCCATGAAAAAGAATTTGGCTAAAAACGCAATGTTAACTAAATTTGAAAGTCAACTTAGTTTATATCGAATTTTTATGCTAGAAAGTAGAAAAGAAGAATAGAATTGGAAAACAATACGATCTGTTGTACGAACAGTTGAAATAAGAGCAAAGAGATTTACGAAGAGTTCCAAAAGTTATTCGCATCATTCATATTGTATTTTCTCATATGAGAAACGTGAAAGAGCGGCGAAGCGCGAGAGAGCAGCGACTCGTATAATGTGCCTCTCTCGCTCTCTAACTACTTTTAGCATTTACTGTTTCTTCCTCTTCCTGTTCTATTTTCTAAGGTTCGCTTAAAATCTATGTTGTGTCGATTTTCCTTTTGCTGCTTTTTCTATTGCGTTTTATATTTCATAACAACAACAACAACAAAACCATGGCAAGCGAAGCGCATACAAAACGAATCTATGCTTCGCTTTATCGTGTCTCTATAATAAAACGCAATACATATTCGCTGTGGTTAATTAGACTGCACCATAGAGAAAGAGAGTGAGAGCGAGCGCGAGAGAATCAGTGGAGAGCGTCATTTGCTATAGTTTTATAGTTCGCTCTCAGCGCGCTGCTTGACCTAATTTCTCACATCAGCAGCAGCAGCGCGCTGAGCTTCGAGGCTGAGGTTACGATGAATGTTGGTGTGGTTGTTGTTAATTTTGCTGTATCTGTACTGAAAAAGAGAGAGAATCTTTTGTGTTGCATTTGATAAATACAAAATGTGTTCATGGAAAGAAGAGCGCGAGTGTTTGCTGTGTTTTGAAAGAGGGCGACGGGGAGAGGCGCTAACGCGGTTGCATGTGTGTACTAATAACATAAAATTGCGAGGTGTTTTGATGAGTTTTATGCTTTCAGCTGTATCCAAGTTTTCTCCTCTTTCAACTAATTTTCTCCGCTTGATTGTGTCTTCGATAACTTCATTGAATTTCAATTAACATTCACACAAACACACATACATATGTATGTATGTATGTATGTACATGTGCTTATAAACATCACTGTTTCTTGCGTTGGTTACGCCTTCGAATTCTCACTCGTCTAACGGGTTTCCTGCTGTCGGACGTCGGTACCTGTTGCCGTTAAAGTGCTTTTGAGCCAACTGCTTGGCTTGGAATAAATCCATCGATCGATTGTGCTTTTGAAGGCTGAGGGGAAGGTTTCAAGGCATCGAAGTTTTACATTAAAGCTTTAGAATTCGCGCCCCTCCACACAAAAAAAAAACACAAAAACACCCAAAGTGGAGGTCATCCAAAACCACACACAATTCAAAAACATAGAAACGCTCAACGCAACGGATTCACTTCACACTGCATCAGGAATCCGTTGAAGGGGAGGACGACGCCCGCTTCTAACTGTACAAAGGCCGCAACTCACGCTCTCAACAACGTGTTGCCTAAGAGATAAAGAGAGTGAGGCAATAGAGCAGCGACTCGTGAAAGAGACGTGAAGCACTCAGTGAACGACATCTTTGTCATAAGAGAAACACAGACTCTTCTTGCTTGGCGATAATCTCGCTCTCTTCCTGTTGTGTGTGTGTGTGTTTAAGCGATTAGTTTTAAATGTTGCCGTCAGTGATTAGTGAAACGTGTACAGAAACGTGCGTGTGTCGTGTGTATCTAATCGACGCATTCGTTTTTGTGTGGCTTGGAAAAACGTCGCTCCTCTTGCATTAATTGTTGGCAATGTGTCGAAAGCAACAACAAATCACAACAAACACCAGATGCACACAACAGCAACGAAGAGAGAACAACACTCAATTCTCTTGGTAGCGGCTGTTGAAGAAATGCTGACGTCATCAGCGCTGCGCTACAGCAGATACGTTAATGACGGCGAATTGAAGAGAGTCGTTCGCATCGCTCAACTACAATGAAGAAAAGCGACAGAGAAGTCGTTTAATCGCTCTCAAGCGGCGCTTTCCTCGGAGAGCCACTCGTGCGCCTTCGTCGTCGTTGTTGTTGTTGGGTCTACTATCTCATTGCAATTGCTGTCGCTGTCGTGTCTGTTGTTGTCGGTCGTTTTGCTTCATTTTCATTTCCACACTGGGGAAAAAAAGCAGCGCGACCAACGACGAAAAGTGAATTCGTAGAATTCAGTCGTTGATAGTCAACCGCGGTGTTCAGACGATTAGAAGTGCATTCAGCCACGGAGCTCCCACATCTGCATTCACACACACACACATACACACTCACACAGCTCCGCTCACTCACAGCACGCGACCGGGTAAACAATCGTAATCGCAGTTGATGGCTTCAGTGCCTCAGCGTCGTTGCAAGTGATTGAATCGTTTCGAAATCCGTTTTGAGCAAAAAACTAAAGTGTGAGTTAGTGCAGAAAGGGAATTTAATTGAAACAGAAAATCACTCGGAATTGTAAAGGTGCAACGTAGAGCATGCTTAGTGCTAAAGGCCTCCACACAATCCTCACGTGTCCTTCTACACAGCGCCAGAGCCGCCATCTCCACGATGAAGCAGCAGCAGCAGAGCTGACCAACAACCTGCCAGCCAACCTACGCGCCCTCCTCTGCCGCGAGCACGACCGCAAGAGCGTCCCGAAGACGAACAAGCAGCGCCAACGGCAGCCGCAGAAGCAGGCGACCGGCTGCAGCGACGCAGCGCTTTTCACATCCCTCGAAATTCACTGACAGCGCAGCGAATAAAACGCAAAATACACTAAAACGCAAAAAAGCGAAGTGAAGTGAAAAGTGTTTTGAGTTACTTTTAAACGCGTTGCGGTTCCGTAAAGCGTCTGTTTATTGGCCAAAAAAAGTGCTTCGACGATTACAGAAATCAAGTGTAACAAATGTGCAATAATAACAAACAAAAAACCTAAAAAAAACAAGCGTAAAAATCAAAAATCCCCATTTTCGAGGTGCCCAAAGAATGAAAATCTAGCAAAGAATCTGTGAAGTTTACAAATGAAACAAATGCAATAAAAAATGCAATAGAAAACATTCAAAAAACTATTAAAAAGTCCTGAAAATTCAGAGAGAATCTTTAGAAAAATCTTCAAGGATCTCAAAGGCTTCAAACGCTGTGTGAAAACGTTTCGAAATAATTCACGAAATTCAATTTAATTCAGTTTCTTTAATAATAAAAAAAGATTCTTCGAGAATAGAAAAAAAACCCAGTGACAAAAGCAACCGAAAATCCTTAAAAAACAGTGTTGAAAAAGTATTTAAAACAGAAAAGGAAATCGAGAGAAGCCGATTTCCCTTTATCCTCCGAACTTGAATTTTGTAGAATTGCAGTGAAAATGTCGCCTGGTCGCCGCCTCGCCAAGCGCTCGATCATCGGCACCAAGGTGTGCGCGCCCGGCCCGGACGGTCTCTGGTACTCGGGCGTCATTCAGGACGTCAAGGCGCCGAGCAGCGACGCCACGACGACGACAGCGGCGCCGACTGAAGGCGGATCACATCGCGGCGACACGAAGTACCTCGTGCGCTTCGACTTCAAAACGCAGGCGATGGACGCGGCCGCCTCGAAATCGGTGATCATGGAGGCTCGGCGCGCCGTGGCCGCCGCCGCCGCCAGCGTCCACATCAGCCCGGCGCAAACGCTGCGCCGCAACGCCATGA
Source organism: Thecophora atra (assembly GCA_937620795.1). Taxonomy (NCBI): domain Eukaryota; kingdom Metazoa; phylum Arthropoda; class Insecta; order Diptera; family Conopidae; genus Thecophora; species Thecophora atra. The sequence continues at coordinate 34,511,655 of OW569401.1, forward strand.
TCAAGGAGTTCCGGGAGTCGGAGCTGATCGGGCCGGGCTTCCGGTCGATGGCGGGCGTGCAGCTGCAGCCGGGCCAGCGCGTCTTCTTCACCTTCAACGGCCGCGAGACGTCCGGGGACGTGGTGCTGCATCAGCCGGACCTCGACGAGGTAACCGTCAAAATAACAGCAATCGGAACCGAGGTGAGTAGCGAGGATGCCGTGATGGGTGGTGGGTTTCTGTGGTGGGCTTCGAAAGTATGTTTGGCGCTCATTTGGGTCAAGGTTGTGCCGAAAGCTCGCCAGGGCCGCCCAACGAGTGCGTGTGCATACATAACGACGGCGAGAGCAGACGACGCTGGCCGAGAGAGACACAGAAACGAGGAACAACCCTCGAAAGTCGTTCTTCCGTGTTTTGCACGATGTCAAGCGTTCGTCTTTCGTGTGGGCGGACAGCGGAATACACAAAATGGAGCCTTGTTGCTTCTCAGAGGCGACAAAGTTCTCAGCATCTCCAATGAAATGCAGTCACAACAACAACAACGTGTCACCTTCTCAAACAAACGCGAGAGATAGAAGAGAGGCGCTCTCTGAGTGTGGCTCTGCGTGTGTGAAAAAGTGTTTGAAATGTGGCTGGTGTAGCGCACGACGAGTGACTCTTTCTTCCCCTTCGCACCCCTTCGTCTTCAACTGAGATGAAAAAATAGTTATTCTAGTTGATGGAGAGCACAGAGATAAAAACGAGATAGAAATACGACTACAACAGCAACAAAGCCACGCACATTGCAACTGAGTTTTTCCGACTGCGATTATTTATTATTAGCATCTCGATCCATGGTCAAGGTTCCACTAGAGGCCAGTTTTTTGCTCAGTTGGCCTTCCAGTCATCCGCCTGAATTCAATGGGAAAATTCCAACACGTGTCTGAAACAAACGGACAAAATCGACGACTCATCTCGTACCTGTGACTATATAAAAAACCCGGAAAAAACCCTCAGGTAGACAATAAACTCAAAGAAAACAAAAGAAGCCAGACCCATAGCCGGAAAAATCGTTGAACCTCATAAAATAACCAAAAAAAATTATCGATAGTATGGAAACTGTGCACGAAATCATTAGAAAAAGATTTTTAATGGGATAAATGAAGCTGCTGCTTCTCCTTTTCGATCCTTCGAAAACCATCAAAGGGTCTTTGCTGCGTTTCGAGTTCGAATTCAGCATCACCGGGAAGTTTCGACCTCAAAACGAAGTCTGGAAGGGAAATTATCGACGAAAAACAGACAAAATGCAAGCAAATTGAAGAGAAATGCAGCTTTATTTATATTAAAAAATAATCTTTTGCTGATTATAAAAGAGAAACAGAAGCGTTTGAAGGCGATTTGATCGAATTTGATTATCAATTTGCTTATCAATGGATTCGTGAGGTTCTAAAGTCGCCATTTGAGGATGAAAGGCTTTGAAAAAGTGTGTTAAAGGCTCCTGGATTAATTCTGGCTGCCGAAATTCATGATAACATCGCACTAGACGACAATAGAGATAAGGAAATCGCCGAAAATGTGTCTCACGTGAAGAGATAGGAGCAGCAGACACAAACAGAGACGCAGACAGACGGGGGAACAAAAGAAAATTGAAGAAATTCATGAAAATTCAGACCAAACACGAAACGTGAATCTTGAATTTTGATCTTTGTTTGCTTAAGGTTAAAATAGACTCGTTGTTGTTGTTGTTGAAGCAACAGCAGGGCATCAAAGCAGAAGAAGAAGGCATAAACTAACAACAACAATCGGCTTCCTATGCGTCGCGTTTTGTTTACGTCACACGCATTTCAACGAAGTGAAACTTTCTTTAAATTTATTTAAATGCATTCTGTTGTTGGTTTTTGCTGCTTTTCGTTGTCCAAAGTTAAATTCATCAAAGGCAAAAATAACTTGAAACTATTTTCAAACGGTAAAAAGAAGGAAAACAAAGAAAAAACCATGAAAGTTGCTGTGTTTATCATCGCTTTTTCTATAATTTTCTTCACTTCATTCCTTTTTCTACAGTTGATAAACAATGAAATCGATGAGTTTTTCTTCTTATTTGAGGTTTTCTTTAAAGTTTTTCAATAAATTCATCAAGAAAATGCATTGAATCTGCTTCCAGAAGCAAGCAAATGCATAAATCAAAGATTTACTGGGCTTTGATTAGCTTTAAATGTGTTTTTATGCCTTAAAAATGACGTCCTTTCGCCTTCAACGACTCCTTAAACACGCAAAACACTTGATTGAAGGTCCTTTTGGAGTCTCTGAAGATTTTCTAATGCATTCCAAACCTCGTTGATGTTGAAAATGATTAATAAAAGGCATCCACATTCAAAATTCGACGTTCTACGAAATCTGGGGACATTTTTTAAGCATTTCTCATGACATTTTTATTAATTTTTAACAATTTTTTATCCATTTCTGGTGCAAATTTGACATTGAACTCGTGAATTCTCTGCAGAAGTGTTGAATGATTGTTTTTTGGCTCAGATTCAACTTTTGTTTGAGGTTGAACGGTCGCATCGATGACGTTGCTTGATTTAACGTTGTTTTAATTGAATTAATTCTTTATGAAAGCAATAAACGTTGAGATTAATGCAAATCCAAATACTAAAATTTTATGGTTTCTTTGAACCGGTTCAAAATCAATGAATTCTCAGTTGTTGTTAAGTAATTAATAATAAACAGGTTCGATTCGAGTGAAAGTTACTAAATAAATTATAACAAACAACTGAAAATAATAATAAAATAAAATAAAGAATGTTTTCAGTGGAAACAAAGTGCAAAGTGCGACGATTTTTACAACAAAATATAGAAAAAACTTGCTATAAAACACAAAATGATTCCTCGATCTGCTTTCAAGAGTGTTTTTTAGAAAACACATGGATTTTTATCGATAAAAAAAGATTCTTTTACATCGCTTTTGTTATCTGAAATCGGATTAATTACGTTTTTTAAATTTTTTTGATTTTATTTTTTTGTTTATATTTTTTTATTTAAAGTTTTTTTATTTTATCTATTTTATATTTTTTTTGTATACTGTTTCTTCCACTTATTTATTTCCTACTTTTCCTCGATGCATTGCAAACTCCTTCCCGGTGTAAGGTGTAAAGTAATCACTCGCCACAAACCGAATGATTGACTACGAGTCACTTGGATGAGTTCATATATGAGTGCAGAAAGCGTGTGTGTGTGTGTGTTGGTTGCTGTTTCTATTCGTGTCGAGTGATGACGGTAACAGCAGCTACAACAACAACAATAACAACAACTGATGACAGCGACTTCTGTTCGCTCATTTCTGTTGATTCAGTCGACTTAATTCACCTCTGTATGTGTGTGTGTGTTTTTAATAGTTTTGTTACTGTTCTTTATTTTTGCAAAGCAATTAATTATTTTTGCCATGACATTGAAATAGTTTTTGTTGTTATTGTTTGTTGCTATTTCTATTCTATTCTTTTCGTTATTCTCTTCTCTTCTCTTCGCTTCGCTTCTCTGCTGTTTCACTTCGAACGATGAAATAAAATAAAATCGCTGTTAAAAAAAAAGGTGTGCCAAATGCAAAATTAACAAATCTGTGCCAAATTGAAAGCTTCCCCCCACACACACCCGCCCCATCCACCACCCACCACCCACTTCCCACCAACGACTCTTGAATAATCGGAATCTAGTTCAAAGCAGATCGATGTGATTTTTTGGCTTTTACGATTAAAATAAAGACATGAGGGGAAAAGAGACCAGAGAGAACTGAAGAGATGGAAGAAGAGGAAGAAGGATAACAAAAGCGTGGCAGTTGCTAATTTATTTATAGACAAAATCAAGTCGATGTCGTCTATTAAAATCCGTTACAAGGCCTCATTTCTATTAAAGAATATCACAAGCGAATCGCCCACTTTTGAATATTATTACAAGGTCAACAACGAAGTCCACAAATCTCTTAAAAACTTGAAAAATTCCCACCTCTTTGAAGAGTTGGCTTTCGAATAACTTCAACATGGACATGCCAATTGGAAATATGAGTAAACAAAATTTGCCATCTCAATTCTCATTAGATAAAGTGGCTGCTTATTGGGTAGAGGTGCTGCTCTCGCGCTCTCCCACGTTGGCTGTCTCCTTAACGAACGTTATTCCCTCTAACCAAGTATGTTGCTATCCTTGTTCCGTTCTCGTTGGTGTAATCGTTTAAGTGCGCTAAGAATTGTTTATGGGTGGTGAGTAGTTGTTTGAGGCTCCTCTTTACTATGGATGATGCTCAGTTAGTTAATCACTGAAATTTAAACACAGGTTAAATTTTAAATTCTTGTTTGTTTCTAAATTATTTGAATATTTATAATATAGAATCGATAAATGATTGTTGTTTTTTTTTTGAAATTCATTGAATTCGATGACAAACTTTCAAGAAAAGTCTTCAGTTTGGGGAAAAATGCATTTCTTGTGAAGAATTGATTGAATAATGAAACAAATTGATTTCTAAATTTCGATTTCGTTGTCGATTTTTACGTGACATTTGAAAATGAGGCCAACAACAGCCGCGCGCGCGATTCGACGATCGCTCTTCTTCGCGCTTCGAGCGTCGTTGCTCTGCCAGCGACGAGGTTTCGAAGTCAGGTGCGCTCCGCTGCGGCCGACTTTCGATCGAGTGTTTTTCTGGGCCGCCGCGCCGACACCCGACAGCCGACAGACGTTGGCTTTGACACCGATCGAAGCAGACTCGGAATCTAGATTTTCGTGGCTGTTGTTGTTGTTGTTGTTGTTCGTGGTTATCGCCAGAACAGAGAAATCCTGACTAAAACCGATTTCTTGTAACTCATTCGTAATCGCAGAGTTTTTCAACTGTTTACTGATCAATTTTGAAGGTTCCGACTGCCGTTATGGGTTCCAGACGCTATAAACTGAAACATAACCTCAAAAAATACCTTTTTTTTACTTGTTTCCTCTTTTATTTATTTAATTCCTTTTTATTTCCTTTAAATATTTAAACTCAATTTAATCAAAAATGACTCTTTTTTTCGCTTTTTCTCTGCAACTTCACTTAATCCGATTCCAAGGCGTTTGTGGTCAATTCCGCCTCCTCCCCTTCACCTATCCACCTTTCCCTTTACTCCTTCTACTCCGCTTCTTATATTACAGTTTGTTTTCAGTTAAAATTTTCCACAATTCTTTTAATTTTTTGTATTATTTTCAATAAAAAATTCATGATTTCTGTATTAAAAAATTTAAAGATTTTTTGTTGGTTTTTTTGTTGATTTTCTTTTATCTAAAAGTGAATGTAGGTTAAGTTGTTTTTTTGGCCTCTTTTCCCTCTCCTCGTTTATCTGCTGTTCGCTGTTCTTTGTCCGTCGTTCGTTTGTTATTCATTAAAATCGTTGTTCGTGGCTTTTGTGTAGCTTAATAAAAAGTGAAAGCGTCTTTGTTAAGTTGAAAGAATGTTGTTATTGTTTACAACTTAAGAATCATTGTTAACATCTCAAAAAAAACGACCAAAAAAAAGGTGAATAAATGCGGAAAACCCAGAAGAAGCAAAAGTCAAAATAAAAGCTGCTCAAAAACATAAATTAAGGTTAAAAATACATTAAATAAATCTAAATAAAACCCAAATTACACTCTAAAATACAGTCAAAAGCTTTAAAAAAACGGACGACGATCTTCGGAGAAATGAAAATGTGAAGAAAAAATTTCTAAAAAAAATTTAAAATCAAATAAAAAGAAGTGAACAGAAATCAAGTCCAGGAAAATCTAAATTCAGTTATAAAATAAGGAAAAATATGAATAAAGAATTAGCTTAAAAAATTACATGTTTTTGGTAAAATTTTAAATTTTCCTCCTTAAAAACGAGATTCAAAAAAATTCTATTTTAATGACAAAAAAATAATAAAAGAACCAGAAACCTGCAAAACTTGGGCAATTTCTTTATTTATAAACCCATCGCCGCCCTCCTTCACACGCCCCGTAATCGCATGACTCATTAACTTTAGTTGCATGCGATTCGAAAATTGCATTCCGCAAAAACTTTTCACACTTTTTTTCTGTGAAATTATTATTCAAGTTATTTTTGAAAAAGTTGGCAACACAACAAAATATTTTAATGTCAAGTTTGCCGCTTGTGTTCGTTTTAGAAGAGAAATTTAATTCAGTACGAGAAACAGATTTTGCATTCAATTTGCTAATTATTTGCCTTTAAAAAAAATGAATTTATTTCGCATTTCTTTTAAATGTTTCAATTATTTATTATTCAGCATTATTTAGATGAAATTTATCTTTAGTTTTGATTTTTCTGTGATTGTTTTTAACTTAAAGTTTTAATTTTCCAAAGAGAATCAATTAAAAATAATTAAATCCTCATTTTTATCAATAATTTATATATAAATTTGTGTTTAACAACAAAGCAGTTGATGTTTCTTTAATATTTGACACTTTCTGAATAAAATTTCGCTGTTCGAAAACCTCTGAATTGAGTTTGAAGCTTTCTGAAATGCATTTGACGACGACTGAATTTCAATTGAATGCTTCCATTTTCCTTTTTCCCCTTTTCAATTTACATTTGACTGTAATTAATGATTAACCGATGACCTTTGAATTGAATTTGAAGAATTCTGAATAAGATTCGATGACGTCTGAATTAAATTTGAAGCTTTCTAAATTACATTTGGCTTTTTGCACGCTCATTCGACGGTTTTTGAAGAGCTCTGAGTTGAATTTTACGCTTTCTGAATGACATTTGACAGTTATTAATTGCATTTAAAGACTTCTGAATTAAATTTCGTGCTTTCTGAATTAAATTGAAAGTGGTTAACATTGAATTTGAAGCTTTCTGAATTGCAATTGACTGTTGAAGTTTCATTTAACACTTTCTGAAATACATTTGACAGTTATTAAATTGCATTTGAAGATTTCTTAGAATTCTAGAATTAAATTTGAAGCTTTCTGAATTGCAATTGTCTCTGGGAAAAGGTGCAAAAATAATATCCACACAAAATATGCTCGAACAGACGATAAAAAGTCAAACGTAGACTATTTTAATGCAGATTATTCGATGAAATATCGTTTCACAGCAGCTTTTGTGGGTCTTTCAAATGCGATTGTCGTGTAGTTAGAGTCTGAATTTTAGAGATTTGTTCGTATTCGAAATCTGGCAACGAATCAGACTACAAATTTGATGCGATTAATTTTGCTCGAAGGAATGAAAATGAGCGATGTAATAAAAAGAAAATATAAGATAGAAAATGGCTCAGCGAATTGCAGGCAATCGAAAAATTAGACAAAGCAGAGTGCGAAGAGGAGAGCAGCGAATAGTGTAAAGTGATTTTTAAAATGTGTGAGGAAGTGAAACGGATTTAATTTTAGTTTTTCATCACTCGGCAACACAGAATCGATGCTATTTTCGGCTATCGACATCCATTTAAATTCTGTGCGATTTAAAGTATTTTTAGTTTAATTATTATTAAGGAAATTATGAAATTTATTTGATTTTGAATGAGTTGCATTCGATTGGTTTCTGGAGGCGATAAAAACGGCGCTGAATGCGGATTCTTTCTGCGATGAAGTAACGTGTTAATGCATTATTTACGAATCAATAAATTCCGAAAATTTAAATGCTAAATTCTAAGAGCAAAAACCGATTTCCTCTCCATTCCAAATGTGAATGTAAAAGCGATAAAAGTAAAAAGGAAAAGCATGAAAATTAACAACTGCAGCACTAAAATTTATTCTGATATTCATAAAAGTTTTAATGTGGGCGGGGGAAGGGTGCAGGAGGACTTGAGACCAATTTATTGGCCATTAATTGCGATGACAAAGCCGAGAAAAATTCAATAAAATGTCAGCAATGAACAAAGATGTGTTTTAATGCGGGTTGATTTTTGATGTTGTTGTTGGTTGTTGTTGTTGTTGCTGTTGTTGTTGCAGTCGTAACATTAGCACAAATATCGTCATCGGGAGAAATTTTAACGCTCATTGAAAATACCTTTTACGAGTTCCCTTTTCTGTGCCGATTCTTGTCTCTTCCATCGCCTGTCGCTGCTGTTTATTGTCGCCTTTGTCTGCCTTTTCACTGATTTCCTTTCTTTTATTATTAGTACATATTTTTCTAGCGGATGTGTTTTTCGCTTCGTTAGCAATAAAAATCGATCCCCGTCGCGGATTCGTGGAGGGGAGGAACGCAATCGGCGTAAAGTTGCCAATCGCAAGCGACCTCTGACCCTTTTCCGGGATGAAGTCAAGCAGGAAAACGTCAGCAAGGAGTCGCAGCGTCCGTCGAGGGTTCGTTAATCACACGAAGCCGAAACCGAAGCCAAAAATGAATCGAGACACGAAGTTGCTTGCTTCGGTGATTTGTTTTCTTCAATTGTTTCGTGTTTCGCTTTTTGGTTTTTCTTTTGTGTGTTTATTCAACGTTTCTTTGTTTCTGTCTTTCGTGGTTTTTGCCTTTCGCGTTCCCTGGACCACTCCTTCACGGCGAGAAAGACGCAAAATACGCATTAAATTACGAATTGAGGTCAGCTCGTTCCCCTCCTGCTCCTCCTCCTCATCTTCCTCCTCCTCAATCAACGCACCTTCGGCACACAATGAATATTTTAAGTGCACGAATTTTCTTAATTTAACTTCGAGCGATCAGCGAATGGCTCCATTTTCTCGCTGTGCTTCTGTTTTCGTTACCCTACGAATGAAGGGAGCGACCACAAACATTTTAATAATAATTTTACAGAATATTCTGCTTAAATGAAGCATAAAAGAAGAGTATTAAAAAAGAAGTTGAACATGAGAAACGTTCAATTATCGACTCTGAATGTTTTAAATTTGCTATTTTATATTTTTAAGTGTAGAGATCCATCAACGAGTCAAAGTGTAGCGCGCCGCAGGGTCGACGATGACCTATAAAAAGAGAGTTTCGCTGCAGTTTGGGAGAATTTTTTCGTTTTCTCTGAGCGAGAAACGGCTTCTGATGGGGAGGCGTTTGAATATGTTTTGAGAATGACTTTGAACACTTCGTTCCCCTTCTTTCTCCTTTATTTTACATTATTTATCTGTTTAAAAGGTTTTTTCTAGCGGTAAATGAACATTTCCCCTTTTCCTGTCGCTATTTTCACTCTTTTCGCCTCGGATAAACCGATGTACATACGAAGTTGCTTCGTTTTCTTTTCTCGGTTCCCGCTTCTCTTCGTCAACGCTTTTATTTTATTTTCGTTTCCGTCGACAAACGCTGGAAAACAGCAACAGAATCAAGGAATGGGAATTATTTATTTATTTTGTCATTTTTCTGTGTTTCTTCACGTGTTTCTCTTTCATCTTCCTTCTCAATTTGACCCATTTCTCGGCACGAGTTTTCATATTCAGGAAATTCCATCAAAATGTGGAATTTTTGATGGTTTCTGTTTGAAATTCGGAATCGGGGTTTTTTTCTTTTTTTTTGCTTTGGATTGTTGTGTTCTCTATTCCATTTTTGTTGTTGTTATTGTTGTTGTAAATAATGCACCCGTATGTTTTAGAAAATGCAAACATTTCCTTCATCAAAGAAGAATTGTTTTGTGTCCTCTCTGCTTCCGCTCTCGATCACACTGCATCGCATTTTGCATTCCCTGAACTCCATTTTATGAGTAACAACAACAACGCACACCGTAAAAATCACACAAATCCCGAAAAATAAATTCCCAACGAGTATAAAATTTATAATTTATGGAATAATATAAAGCATCAAATGCTGTGTATTGCTGATTATATTCTCCATACTCATTGCAAGATATTCTCACACAATTCTCTCTCGCTCAGTCACTCAGTCTCTTAACAGCGCATCAATAGAGATTCACAGCATTTTTTGTATCTTTTTTTCTATTCCTGACGTTAGCTACACGGCTACACATAGAAAAGCTGCTCTTCTGTGCTCATCGGAGCGTCGAAGGCCGATTACATTTACGAATGTGTTTTATACAATGCAACGTAGCGATTGATGCTGGTGGCGGCGTTTTGTTATCGCTGTTGTTGTTGTTTGCGAAGCGAACAGAATTTCCCACTCACCCAAAATCGTTGAGGTTCTCTTCAGGGATCAAATTATAATTTATATCGAGTTCGTTGTCGCGCTCGGAAGCTGACGTAGAAGTTGACAACTGAATAAAATCGAAATGAAGACGTTTGATTGAAAATTAAAAAATTAAGCTGAACTCTAATAAAAAAATCGCTTAAAGCTGTTAATAAAAAATGGGTTTTTATTATTTTAAAGTATTTTATTATTTTTATTATTTACACAAATGTTCTTAAAAGCAGCGAAAGAAACAAATAAAGTACGTAAAATTATCAACTTATTTGCTTTTAATTATTATTTCATTATTTCCGTTTATTTGTTGATGATTGTTTTATTTTTTGTTAAACGTAATCAATTAATTAAAGTGAATTTAAATAAAAAAAAAAATATCACGTTCTATTAACTATTAAATGTTTATTATTATTAATAATTACGCTGATTCGTGAAGCGGAAGAATTGAATTGGCAATAAAATCAAGGTTTTCAGCACGACAAACTTGAACTTTTATTCAAGGTAAAATGAAAAAACAGAAGAGAAACCTATTCGAGTGCATTAAGTTAATTCTTCGTTAAATATGATTGCTTGAAATTACGACTTTGAAAAACCAACGACGTTTTCTATACACGTCATCAAACGCCTTTTTTATTTAAAAGCGTCTTTAGTCACTCTCTCTAACAGTTAAAACAACAAACAGGAACTGCGAATTCCCATCTCTCCCTCTCTCAAAACATATAAATTTGTAGCTCGAGCTTCGAAAAGAGTGAAAAGAGCGAGGACAGAACTTCGTATTGGATCGTAAATAAGCGATGTTACAGATAGAAGCTCCACGATTCTGTTTAGAAGATGTTGTTTTTGCTTTTTATATGCTGTAGCACACGACGAAGAACGAAGAATATTCGTTGATGGTGTTGCCAAATTCTAATTGGAAATGCATTCAAACGCATCCTCGTTAAAGAAATATGACAAAAATGAAACCTAAGAAAATGTAATAATAAAAATTCAAATAAAATCTTAAACAATATTTACTACGTACGTAGAGAGAAGAAAATAATGGAAAAGAAGACGTCGATGCCAACAGAACAACATCAAAATGAATAACAGCAACAGAAGAAGAGAAACCCGACAAAAAGAAAAATCAAAGAAGAAGGAAAATATTTAACAAGTGCCTAATCGAGTCCAACAACAAGAAAAACCACAAATACAACAACAACAACAGGGTCTTTACGTCCTTCAGCTGCTGCTTCTTGTTCTCCTTTACGAGGAATCGAAAAGCATTTGTGGATGCGTGTGTGTGTAAGCATTTCCACAGCAGAGAAACCCTGCTGTTAACTGACAACAACAACAACAACAGAATGTAGTGACCCTTCGCTCGTTATCCACCTCACAAACAACGAACGTCTTCATGGAGCTGAGAGTCGCATTGAATACATGTCTGGCCATCGCCCTCTCTCAAACTCGTCTTCCTTTTCGTTGTGGTAGTATTTTTTTATTGCGGCGTTGTTTACATTCCTACGCAATTCGGATTTAATCCATCGCAAAGGCAGCGAAGGTTCATTTTCGGCTTCCTTCGGCTTCAGCGCCGACGTCAGCGCAGTGTTCCCCACCGCCGGCTTCTGTTTCGTTTTCGTGCTCACGAGTAGCTTCATATGCTTATCGTGCTCCGCTGTTGTTGTTGCGGTTATTTTATTCCTGGTTTCCCCTAAGCAAAAAATCATTTTTTCCTTTTATTTCTGAGAATTTTGCGTAAAACGTAGCAAATTCCTTTTTCGTTGTGTATCTGTTGTTTAGTCACTTTCATTCATAAAAAATAAAATTGATTGCTTTGTTTCTGTGTGTTTTATCTCTACTATTTTTGGTCTTCATTTCAAGTGATTCAGGCGCTGTCTGTCTGTCTCTCTCACACACAGAAAAATATCCTTGAAGCGAGGAGTGGAGGACGTCATTTTACGAAGATTTTGGCTATGAAATTTTAATCTTTTGACAATAAATTTAAATTAAAGAATAGCAAAAACTCATTTCGAATAAATTCTGTATTTAATTTGTTTATTGATTTTGATTATTTTGAAATTTTGTATTTAATTTATTTCCTTTTCTTTATTTTCAGGTGAGTTTAAATCGATTCGAGGTGTTTACACAGGGAAATCGTAAGAAAATTCAATTTTATTCCTTGTATCTTGTCAAACATTCACAAAAAAAACTTTAATTTTACCTAAAAACCGTTTAAAATACGTTTTTCGTCTTCCTTTTGACTTATTATAAACATTCGAAGGAAGCGAATGAAACGAAATTTCGTCGCGTCGTCTTTAAAAGTTGAATGACCTTCGTGAATATCAAATTTTAAAATCCCTTCTTGCGTTCGAGTGTAAACAAATGCGTGGTGGTTGTTGTTGTTGTTGTTGTCTTATTGGATGCCGTTGTTTTTTTAATGAGCTTCGGTGTCAAAAACTGTTCTTTGTCTCGACTGCTTTAGTTTCCTGTCCTCGTTGTTGTTGCTTGTTTCAAGTAGCAACGATTTTCTAAGCAGGAGAGAATCTTCACGTCTCTCTGCTTCTTCTTCTTCTTATCTTTTGGATCCATTGAATTACATGGTTTATTAAATGACGCCGTAGAATAGTGAATGCTTAAAATTAGATCGGTTAATGAACTCTTCCGTGACTTCGATTCCAACGACGTCCATCTTCATTTTCGAGTCGTTGGGCGAGTGAGGGCCTTGAACTCTATGGAAAAGGATCTACGAACAGGCACAAAGAATGACAGGTGTTTCTTTTCCTTCGCGTCTTCCCCTCTTTCCATCTTCCCCCTTTCATTTATTATCTATCATTCGGGATCAAATCTAGACGCTTTTGTTTAGAAAGATGAAGAAGCGTCCCTTTTTTCACCACACAACGGCAATTATCAGGAAATTTATTGTTGAACCGTGGACTTTGAATCGCTGAGCAGCAACATTCACGCATTCCTCGGCTGATGACTTGAAAGACGCACAACAAACGAGGCTCCATGAGGATGGCTTCAAGCGATTTAATCCAACAGCGAGTAATGAGCAAGCGAATGTTTGAGGCCGCCCTCATGCGCTGTGGTGTGTTCAGGGGCCGCCTGCTGTCCACTGCTGCTCTGTGAGAGAAGAGAGTTTTTGGAACAAATGAGAAGAGAGTGATTATTTGTGGAGAGTGTGAGTTGCTGGCTCTCGTTTTCTAATAACCACAATAATAAAAGGCTGCCTATATCATTGTTGTTGAGGGGAAGGGAAGGAAGGAGAAGTTGGAAATGGAAGCAGCTGTCACATGCGTTGGCGAAGATCGGAGACGGTAAACAGACAAACTACAGACATTCTTCAGACAGCAAAGAAACCAGAGACTAAAAACTGTGGATCACGTTTCAAATGTTGTTGTTGTTGTTGTTGTTGGTGGTGGCGGTGCTGTCCACCGAAACCATAAGGCGACGTTTGATGGTTTCAACTTTTATTATGGTAAATCAAAGAATAAATAAAAAACAGACGCACTTATTTTTCACCAATTATCGCTTGCATCGGTCACTTCCCCGGTCATGGATGGTGAAGGGGGAAGGGAAGAAGGAAAAGGGAAAGCGCTACGAATTAGAATTTCGAATTTTCGTTTATTCATTTTCTTGTCTGTTTGTGGGTTTTGTGAACATTTCCTTGTTTAGTTCAGTGACACAAATCAAAGTACCGTTGAAAGAGGCTTTTAACCTTTACGATTTGAACGTTTTTCGTGTTGTATCGCTTCAATATTACGAAAAAAGGTACCAATTTTAAAGGCGAAGACGTGAAAATTCTGTCATAGGAATTCGATTCGATTATGTTGCCTAATTTGGACATTTCAACGATTTAACGGATCCACGACAAATCGAAAAACCATTATTCCTGGAAGAAGCCACCGATATACAGTTCAATTATGACAAAATTGATCAACCTAAGCTTGAATATAGCGAAATTCTCGAAGGCTTTTATAGTTTCTTCGGATGGTCCTATATGCAAAAGCGGTAATACGACATGCCGACAACATATATATTGCCAGTTATAGAAAACAGAGTGAAAAAAGTAATTCCCTAACAAATTTTAAATTTCATTGCTCAAAATTACATTATCAGATCAAATCAATAGCGTCTCCAGAAGAAGAAAACATAATGGAACGCATTATTGACACTACAGCACAGCCAAAAGAAGTATAAAGAAGATAGTGGACAAATAACACTATTCTAACCCGATTCTGCACAACTTAGAACGATATTATATCTACTAGACATAAAGCAACAGTAATGAATTTTGTAGTGAAAGTAAATATCGCAACGCTATGGGATACAACGCTTTAGAACGTACATACATATAGTAGGATACGATATACTGTAGGATACCGTAGACTATATAGTAACACCCTTGTATACTTTACTTTAATCTGTTGTCATAGTTCCTGTACAAAGAACATCATCGTTCACGTTTCAACACTCGTTTTGCTACCGCGTCCGATTTTTATAAATATATTTTTCTTTCGTTTTTTCCTCGCCATATTTTTGTGGTGTAGTCGGTACCTCGGCGCCTATCAATGTCCCTATTATCGTGCTTCCCTCTTCCTTCGTTTCTTGGCATTATTTCTCCCATTATTTATTTTCCAATTTCAATGAAGCAACATGTGGCAACGTTGGCGACATTGGACAGTTGCTGTAACTGAACCCCTTCGCATCCCGCTCGTCCTTCCCCCTCTCCCTGTAAGTGCAGTGATCCGAATTGGGTCACAAGCGGCAGCCAACAACGAGCAATGTTGCCACCGATTCAGGTTAAATCATAGTGATTGTAATGGGTTTTACAGGCGACGCCGTGAAGGGGAAAAACTACTTGAAATGAGTCCCTCGTGTTGTTGGCTTTTCTATAACTTTTGAATCATTTGATTAAGTGTTGATGTTGTTGTTGTTGTTGTTGTTGTTATTACATCACATGCATCAATAAAGTTTCGCATTGAATTTCATGTGAATTCGAGATGATGGAAAAATGCGGCTAAAAGCTATTAAAGCGCCCCCTCACTGAGCCATACGATTTAGTTGTGGGTGAAGTGCTGCTTTAGAGGGGAGAGGAAAGGCGGCCTATCAATTTAATAGGAAGTTAGAAAAAACTAGTTTTTCTTCTGGTTGATTTTTCTTTTTAATTTATTCGTTTGCTTTGATTTTGTTCATGTGAAATCATCTACACTTTCCTGTATTTTCACATTCATAGTTTTTGCTGCCATGTTGAAACTGGCCGACCTATTACAGGTCCCACAGAGGTCTGTCCCTCCTTTTGCGTTGCCATTCTACTTAAATTAAGTCAAGTCGTCCTGCAAATTTCACCTGTCTTCATAGTTTCTTGGATCAGTTAGGGTCCAACTCTAGGTTCCATAATATAATATACGAGTATGTATGCTCGTTGCCCAATGAGTATGGGATTTCTGCCACCGTCTCTTCAAAGCCCTTCGATAGTGACGCAATTTATAGCAACAACGATTACAAAATTCAAAGCCTCGCCTTGTTTCACTCACACGTAATCACGTCTTGTGGGAGATGTTCGCACGGTTGTTGTTGTTATTGTTGCCTCACTCACAACAACGAGCATATATAATATATGCTCGTTGCTCACAAGCGGCATCATTTGAAACGATCTCAAAGAAGATTGAGAGCGCAAGAGCGATTTGGAGCTCTGACGCAGCGGAGCAGAATCAAATGCTTCCAGAAGCGATGAGAGAGAGAGAGAGTTTGTAAAGGAGAGATTGTAATCGATGGAGTAGCAAAGCGAGAGTGAATGAATAAATATCGCATGCGAGAAATTAGTATGTAATTGTTATTGTTGTTGTTAATGCTTTGAAAATGCTTTTTCAATCTTTTTCAATCGTCGATGCAGACATTGAGTTGTCTTCTGACACTTTTTTGGTACTTTTTAATTGTTTTGTACAAACTTCAATGCGATGCGTTGCGTCACTGAAACAGCAACAACAACAATAACAACAATAACAACAACAACAACAGCAGCTGTTACATAGTTAAACAATTTGTGTGAGTTTTTATTGCATATTCAGCCTTGTTTTACAGGGTCATTTGCTCGAATTTGGTTTCATCTTGTCGCTTCTTTCTTTCCGCTTCGTTTCTTTGCTGCACCAAAAGCAACAATTTTTATTGTTTGTGTTTTTTTTTTGTCATAAAAACTGTGCGTGTGTTTTTTTTTCGGGGAACCTTTGTTTGTGGTTTCGTTACCCAACGGCAGATGGCATTCAGTGGAATCGCGGCCGCGGAACCCGTTGCACACCCACATCTTTAAAAGTATCACAGAAATTCAGAAATGCTTACAAAATGCGACCCTCTGAATGCATTGAGTAATCATAGCAACAACAACAAACAATTTTATTGCGACTCTTCTTTCCCTTCACCGATGATAATTAATTAAAACGATTTTAACTATAGTTAAGATAAATTTTTGGTGTGTATGTAAAATATACGCATTTTCTCTTATTTCACCTTGACATATTTGGTTAATATAAGTGAATAGATCCAATCAGACAATTCGATTAAATGAACAAACGAACGAAGGAACGAACGAAGCTTTCGAAGCAGAGTTACAGATCGCATTCTCCCGGAGAGCGTAGCAACTGAGAGGCTCTCTTCTCCGCTTTTACAATGCCATGAACAAAAAAATCTTGGATAAGCAAAGTTGGGCGTGTGTCTGTGTGTGTGCTCCTTCGCCATTACGCATTCCTTTGATTATTATAAATGTGTATAATTTATTTCCTTCATTGTTCGTCTTCTGCTTCAATTTTAATGCACATTGTGACAATGACACAATTCGCACAACCTCGCAAAACACTAATTAACACCATAAAATTTTATTTGTAGCAAAATCACGACAATTAAAATTGAAAAGCATTAAATTTTTTCTATTTTCTATTTTCTTTTCGCTGGAATAAATGAATAAAAAAAGCAACTACACGAAAAATTAAGCAATTTAAAGTTTGTTTCTTTGTTTAGGAAATCTTTCTTATAAGAAAATAGAATTTTTCTGTATACAAATTAAATGCATAAAAAAGAAAAGAAAGAAAAGACGACATCGATCATCAGCTTCCATTGATTACATAATCAAATGCCTATTTATAATGAAGAAATGCATCGTTATGTACATACATAAAGGCAATTGTAAAGAATTATGTACATATGTATTTTGTGAATATACGTTGCAATACATAAATTAATTTGCTGCTGCTACAAACTTGAAAAGACTCACTTTGATGCGTAGAGTCTACGCCGTAGACACTGAATTTGAAGGCTCACACACACACACACCCAATAAATTACCCCACTCAAATAGCGGATGCATTGAATTCGTTACGTATGCTGATCTAATGTGCTCCACAGAAGAGTACTCGAATGTGTTTGTCTCTTGGTTACAAGAGAGCATGCATTTGAAGCACACGCACACAAAGCTTGAGAGAGCTTCCGTGCCATCATCAGCAGCCGCTTTGCGTAGTTGTGAGAGCATCTGCTGTTCGACTTGATAGCGTCGACACTTGCTATTCGTCGTTGCTGTTTTTTGTATTACGTTTTTTTTTGTATTTGCTGTGTGCTGTGATTGTTTTCGTTTTTGCAAAGCGCAAGCGTTGCACGTATGTGGGTCACTGGGTCATGATTCAGCATCGCATCACATCGCCATCGCATTGCGCCGACTTCTCGATTTTCCTATGTTTCATTTTACTATTTGATGTTACTGTACTCGACTGTGTAATGTTATTGTTCAGCTTTTATCTATTTCGTATTCAGATTCTTCAAGTTTTTCATAAGCTTTGATGTGTTTTTTTCTATGTTTTCCGTCGTTTTTTGGCCGTCGTCAATTGAATTTATTCTAAGCATTTTGCTGCTAATTAGGTTAAGTTGTTGTTGCTTCTATTGCCGCCTGTCACTTCAATTAGCCGCAAACTCAGCTGTCAATATAGAAAAAAACGCCTTGTTCTCTGAGCGGAACAAGGACAAAGGCGAGACGAGAAACGCCAAAAGCGAAAACGTGTGCGCTTTTTAAAGACACCGCCAGCAACAACCGCTGTCATTATTTCCACCGCAAAATAACTAAATTGTACAAAATCCCACATTTAAAAACATTTTATATATATGTATAAATACATAAATAAAGAAAATAACCTAAACCAAACATGAATGCTCATATGAATGCATATTCATACGTTCTAATAAGATTGCTTATTACGAACGCTCGTTTATATGAACGCACATTCGGCGCTCTTTGTTCTCTGCTCTCAGTACATGAAGCCGACTGTCGGCAATGAGCATGCGTTCGTATGTAATACGTTTTAATAAGCTTCTGTGCTTAATGTGAACTCGTGAATACACGGTTATATGAACACACACTCGTGGCTGTTTTTTCTCGGTTTGTCTTTCAGTGAGAGGACGACAGATTGCGGTTTGCCGAACTCATATTGTTCTTGTTGTTGTTGGTGGTTCTTCATAGTTTATGTATGAACGAATTTCGTGTGTGAAAATAATGCGTAATTGACAATTGGAGTTGATATTTTCCATTTGACGTCTCATCACGACGGCGTCGACAGCGACTGAACGTGTGCGTGGAAACTGAGTACTGCGCAGTTATATTATTTCCATTCGTGCTTCTGATTTGTTTCCTCGAACTCGAATTTATCGTTTGAATGTTGTTTGTCTGCTGTTTACCAAACTCGCTGCTCACCACTGAAACAAATGCACTCGAAAGTCATCGACCTTTCGTTGTACTTTAAACACGAAAAATATTTGAATTTGATATTCACACAAATCGCTTATCGAGAATGAACAAAGCAGCAAGAAAACACACATAAAATAAAATAAAATACATAAAATAATTAAGCAAGTTTAGTTAAGAACAGAACGAAACAGGACAACAACAACAACAACAACAACAATATTAAAATTAAAAACGATCGCATTTTAAATGCGTTTCTGTGGTTCTTTGCTTATCAAAATCCTTAGATTACTTCTTTGAGTTTTTATCATTTCGAGGTCGTTGTCACCGCAGAAGTCTTCATTTGTCATTGAACGTGTTGTTGTTGTTGTTGTTGTTGTTGCGGTTGTTTATTCTACAAAAATTCACATTGAAATTCTATTTCTAAATTTTAATAATTAATTTGTTGATTCTTTTTGAGTAAATAACAAACTAAATGCTGATATCAAGTGAAATGTTCATGATCGTCATTTGTTATTTATTATTTATTTAAGTGCTTTTCCATTATTTAACATAATTCTTAAGAAAAGTGGGGAAATAAAATATTTTTTTAGCAAAATTTTTTTGTTAACAGTTGCTAATAAGTTGCATATATACAAATACTACCACAATTATAATGTCAAAACTTGTACACAATCTCCTAATATAAATAAAAAACCAACCTCATTTAGATTATTAATGTGAAGAAATCCAATTAGAGACTATTACAGCTCATAAATTTTCTCTCTTGCGATAAATTTCTATTACAGAGAGAGAGAGAGAGTGTGTGTGTGATTGCGTGAGAAAAGTTAACGCATTCAGCGGCGTTTGGTGTTCTCTTCAAATGGTGGATGGCGATCTCTCAGAGTTGCGCCAACGGCGCTCACCTCCTCCTCAGCAGCAGACAAATCTAATGATGGCCTTTGAATATCATCAAATATTTCGTGTTGCTTCGTGGAGACTCGTGAACACTCGCTCATACACGCAAGTTGCATGGCTATTGAAAGCTTTTCCATTTTTTCCCCTTTAATGTTAGGAGTAGTTTTTGTCGTGACACCAAAATTAATTAAAAGATGAACGGGAATTTCGTTTGGTTGTTCTTGGCCTATATTTTAATGCATTCCGAAGGCGTGTCTGTTGCTGAGGCTTTACGATGTTCCGTATAATAACTGAAAATATTTAATTTATCTTCTGAGCAAGCGATATAATTTAATGACGTCGCTTTTAAAATTGACATTTACAATAAATTAAAAGTGTCTCGGTTAATGAAATTCGGTGTTTCCCGTGTTTTCTAAAAAGGAATTCCTTTTTATCTTTTGAAATTTATTCTATTTCACAGTCATTTCGATTTCTTTGCATTTGTGGTTTTTCTTATTATTATTTTCTTATTATTTTCTCTTACAGTGTAAGAGTCTCTCTTCATAACAATGCTCCAAGTTCCCAATTGGAACTCAATCCGAAGTTCAATCCAAATTAGAGAACGACGTTTTGTGAAAATAGCGACAGCAAAAATAAAACTCTTCATGGTTTTTCGAGTTACTCGGTTCTTTCTCTCAACCCCTTCAACAGGTTGTTAAAAATCAGCTTTTTTCTGTGTTTTGCTGAAATGTGTTCTTTAGAGAGCAGACGCTCGTCTACGTAACCAAAAAGCCGTTAATTTTTTCAATGTTGCTGATGAAAGCAACTTCGATAGCTGCTGCTGCTGCTGCTGTCGTCATTCACCTTGAAATTTTGTCTAATCTTTTGAAAAAATATTTATGTACACATTTCAAAACTTTTGCCGGCTTTCGTATGAATAAACAAACGTTTATTTGATTAGAACGTCGTGAGTTGTTGTTGTTGTTGTTGCTGTTCTCATTGTTTTGCGTCATTTACACGCCTTAAAAAGGTTCTAACTAGATTTTGAAGAGAGCGAAGAAGAAAAGACGCTTCGTGATGCAATCGAGAGAAGCGACAGCGCACGAAAACTCATTTACATAAGTTTCAACAGGTTTTGGAGAGTTTTTTGCGAGAGCAGCAACAACAACAACAAAGGCAACAATCGGCTGAGTTTTCTAGTTGAAAATTCCAATTCAATTCAATTCTAATTGTGAATCGAATGAAAAAAAGAGCAACAGAAAAAATTGATTGATTGAGTGAATAGACGAACATCGCACTTTGAGCGGATCCGCTTTTATTATGCAACCTGAGATTGCATCAGTTCAGCGGCTGAACAGAGACCGACTGACGGCGGGAAGCGAAGTTGCTGCTTTTTTTATTTACACCTTTTATCGAGATCGTGAAGCCGACAAAAGGCTTTTCTTCTTCTTATTGTAATTTTTTCCAAGTCGCTGAAGTCGCATTTACAACACGTTTTCTTATAGGAACGAAGGGAAGCGAAAGGAAGATGGAAAATTGAATAGAAAAAGAAATTATGAAATGGACGAAAAATAAAAATAAAATAAAAAAAAAAAAAAATTAAATAAAAATAAAATAAAAATAAAATAAAAATAAAAAAAAATAAAATAAAAGTAAAATAAAATAAAAATAAAATAAAATAAAAATAAAATAAAAATAAAAATAAAATAAAAATAAAATAAAAATAAAATAAAAATAAAAATAAAATAAAAATAAAATAAAAATAAAATAAAAATAAAATAAAAATAAAATAAAAATAAAATAAAAATAACATAAAAAAAAAAAAATAAAAATAAAATAAAAATAAAATAAAAATAAAATAAAAATAAAATAAAAATAAAATAAAAATAAAATAAAAATAAAATAAAAATAAAATAAAAATAAAATAAAATAAAAATAAAATAAAAATAAAAATAAAATAAAAATAAAATAAAAATAAAAATAAAAAAAAATAAAATAAAAATAAAATTAAAATAAAATAATCTATCCAAGACACAAAATCATCAGCGGCATTTTGACACGCTTAAAATAAACACTTGGCAACGCGACGGCCGAATTGCCAAATAAAACAAAAGCCGGAACACGGAGCGATGTGTTGTTGTTGTTGCTGTAGCTACTGACGTTTTCAGTGTCATTTGAAATGCACTTCATGGAGCTGCCTCCCCTCTACCACCGCCCCCCGCCGAATTCACCAACACCAATTCAACGTTTAATCATCCGCGACGTCGTTTATTTAATCAACCTGCTTTTGTTTTGTATCAATGTCATCTTTATCTTTAGAGGGGAAGTTGGAGAGAAGGGAAGGGAGGGAAGGGGTAGTGAAGGAGGGGAAGCTGATGGAAATGACAGCGAATGAGGTGCAGTCAAATGGCGAATGAAATGCAAAAATAACAACAAGAAACAACTTAAACATTGATTATTAAAGTAAACATCTTTTTTTTCTTTTATTGACAAAGGGTTTGAATTTCATTTCTTTCTTTTTGTCTTTTATTCACTTTGTTGCTTGTTGTTGTTGCCTCTTCATGGCTCAAATCTGCATACGATTTGAAGTGAATGCGTGGGCGAAAGCTTCCTTTAAGTTTTGACCCACTGACGTCTACACCACCAAAAAAAAGAGCGCATTCAAAGCCGACGATAATTAGCGATTATTTAACTTTTTATAGTAATTTCGTTGTTGCTTGCTGCTTCGGTTTTCAACGACGAACGGAGACAAAGCAACATTCCAAATGCGGGACGCGACCATCGAAAGCGGAGAGCCTTTAATTGCAAGGACGCGGCTTCAACGCGGCTTCAACGCGGCTTCAATGCAGCTTCAATGCGGCTTCAATACGGCTTCAATGCGACTCCACGTCGTTATTATTAAGCAACGTCTAAAATAAAATCACGACAAACACACAGAAGCAGTTGCAAAAAAGACGAATAGAATTAAAGGAAAGGAAATCATCCCTGAAATGCAATAATTTTCATTGTTTAATAGACAATTTGTATATAAATAAACTTGATTATCATTCCATGGTGAGTTTAGCAGAAACCCAATTAGATTTTAAACAGATTTTCTCAATTGGATGTTTTCTCTTCTGATATTTGTTTATTCACTTACTATATATTATTTTATTTATTTCTTAACTTTGCTTTTGGTGTTTATTGAATTTTGTAGGTCAGATAAATAAAGAGAATTAAAGCCCATAAGAAGCTTGGTTACGTTTTATCCCAGTTTTTCTGCTTCTACGTGATAATTGTTGAATCAATTGCGAAGTCCTTCGATGTAATGCCGTTAACTTGTTATTTATTGGGTTTTTTTCAGTCATCATTCCGTCGGATGTCTGCTAAGTGACCAACAAAGGGTCAACGAATCATTAAAATAATAAAAAAAAACCGTAATAAATAATAATAAGAAATAATAAATATTAATAATAAATATGGATTATTAAAATGTTTATCTGATCCATTTTCTCCGCGTTCTTCTACGCCATTGCGTTTCTTTGGCAGACTTTTTTCATGCCGTGCAAAAAAATAAAAGCGAAGCTGTCAATTAGCGGCCATAAAATGAGTGGCTCATTGATTGTAACGGTGCATGGCGATGCGTATCACATGCTGCGTGTGGAGCACAAATGGACACAATAAAAGCACACACACACACACACGCAAACGCAGCGTCGTCTGCTCTGTCGTTGCCCAGTTTCAAATCGAATCGCTTATGAAATGAGAGTGGAGCTTCATTCGCTGTTGTTGTTGTTGTTTTCCCTCATTTGTTTCTTATCAGACTGCGCAATCTGGTGTTTGTAGTTCGCTCTGCAGCTACAACTGCATACAACACAACAAAGCGAGAGTTTCGTCGGCGCTCTCCATTGCTTTTGGTGTTTGCGTGAGCACGATTTTATGCATATCATTCGTCACGTGTGATTGTTGTTGTTGTTGTTGCTATTTACCCGACCATCGCTCGCTCGGCCGGACTTCAATTATATTCGCTATTTACTAAGCTTGAATAATAAATTAATAGGCAACAATTGTTTAAAGGTCATCCGTGGAAGGGACAAAATAAAACGCAGTGACGCGGCGAAGTACATATTAAAAAATTTCATTTAACCGGAAGTTGTTAGAATGTCGCTTTTTTAAAGGGTTCCGGATCAAGGCTTAGCAAACAATTTAATAAAAAAAAAAAAATATTAAATTTAAACGTACTCAATTTCAAGTATCGTGAAATAGTTTCGACGACCACAACGAAGAGCAACAACAAACGAACGCATCTCTGCATCGAAAGAGTCCAACAAGAACAAATCCAACAAGAAAATTCAAGAATATGAGTTGTTGTTTGTCTTTTAGTGGTCACTTGGAATTGAATTGGTAAATAGATTTGCCTGCTCGTCATTCGACATCGGCTCTTGCAAAACGAGGCTCTCAGCGGCGTCTCTCCTTCAATGTTCCCGTTGAAACGTTCTCTCGCGCTCGTTGTTGTTATTTGCGCTCAATAGCAGAGCATTCGGCTGCTGCATATAAAGCAACAACAACAACAACAACAACAAGCAACTTGTCACGTTACGCACAACTGCGACTTTGTGCTAAATTGTTTTACACGTTATTTTGCGTGTTCTATCTATTTTTATAATACATAAATACAATATATTTACTTATTTCAATTTAAATTATTCACTTGTTTTCCGGCCTGTGCAAAACTTGTGCATTTTTTCTGCAAATCAACGCGTTTTTTCCGTCGTTGCCGTTACGTTGCCGTTCGTTGCTTTTGCTCGTATTGCGCAGCCATCAACCGGCCGGCAAATAAAATTGCATTCACAGTTGCAATTGCAATAATCACTTTACACGAAATCCACAAAACACATAAATAAATCAAATCAGAAAAATACTACAAACGGCAACAACAACAACAACGACGAGGAACAGCGACCGAAAAGTCTACTCAACAACAAAATTAACGGCGTAGCGTGTAAAAAGTTGGTTTTTTTCCTATTTATTCACGGCTGCGGAATCGGGTGTTGTTCAGTTGTTGTTGTTGTTGTTTTTTACGTGACGTCGTTCGTATTCGTTGGTTGTTTGTGGCTTTTAAAGAAAGGTGTTTTTGTGGAGCTCCAATTGGAACTTTAAAGTACAATAAATCACACAAATTCCCTGTTCGTTGTGTGCTACGGGGTGTTGATGCCCGACTGACGCCCAGGATTTCCTCAATGAATGCCTCAAATGGAGCCGAAGAATGGCGAAGAACGATTTTTTGATTATTGAACACAATTTCGCTAAAAATCGTTGCAAAGTGGTGCAAAATGTGGGAATCTTCAGCAAAAGAGTGATTAAAAGTGTTTATTTATTGTATTTATAATTAATTTTATATATATGTAATAATTTTTAATAGTTTATTATAATTGTTATTTAAAATATTAATAATAAATGAAAGTCTTTTTCGACCGTTTCGCTGAAGAAAATCCTTGTAAATGTTTATAATTCATAAACCAAAAGCGTAATCAAATCAGGCCAATATCAAATCAGAATAACAACACCAACAACAACAACGACGTTTATGGAGCAACATCTCAAGCAAAACAAGGAAGAGAAAAAGTCGATGGCAAACAACTTTCCATTTCGGCATCCAAAGCGACCTGCCCTATAGAAGTGTGTGTGTGTGTTTGGAAATCTCTGCTTCTTACTCAATGCATTGCGCAATTAAATTGAGCACAATGCACAAGAAATCGAACGCAGTTGAAAAATTAATGCGCACTTTTGTGTTGTTCCGTGTTTTTTCTTGTGTTTGTTTTTCGGTGTTTTTTGTTGATTGCTGTTATTAAAAGGGACGATGAAACACTTCATTGGAGGGAGGGGGAGCGGGGAAAAGAGAGACGAAAGATGGACAAAAGCTGATTTAAAGCGATATCGAAGCTTCAAGGAAGTGAAAGCGTGCGATTATTTTAATCATCGATCAATAAATCTTTAAAGTTTCTCCGCAGCGACTTTCGAACGTTGAAGAAAACCCTAAAATCGGCTATAATAAAACATTTGCAACTTTTATTTATCACTTTTGTTGATCACTAAAAATAATTTTTATTTATTTTTTATTTTTTTAAATTTATTTTATTAAAATTAAAACAAAAATTAAGCTTTTAATTGTTAAAAATATTGAACAATTTTTAGTTTAAAATTTAAATCGTTGAATCAATTTCAGCTTCTTGCGAAATTTGTCAGTTTTATTGATACACTTGCAACATTTTTTCGTTGTCTCTGTAAACAACGATTAAATTTTATTATTAAACACTTTAATTGTGCCTGCAACGAGTTTTTCGCAGTTAATCTTTTGAAAGGCTGTTTTTTGTTTTTGCAACCCTGCACGAAATCGAAGCTTCGCAACAGCAGCAACAACAACAACAACAACAACAACAATAATCAATGTGAATGGAATAAAAAAAAAAGAGAAAGAAGAAAAAATTCCAACAGCAGCTCAAAAGACAGGAAAATTCGACAAATTACCAATCAAAGCAACGATTTCAATTCGTAACGATTCCATCGCGCGAATGACTTCCAATGGAACTGCGACTGGCTTCAATAAAAAAACTACGCAATGCATTTCAGTAGCTTCAGAACCAGTCTAAAAAACGAAGCTGGAAGCCGAAGCTGATGAAGTTGAAGTCGTAGCTAAACGCTGAAGCTGAAGTCGAAGTTGAAGCCGGATGTCGAAAGCATAAGCGAACACACGATGCGAAGTTGAAAGTCGAAGTTGAAGTCGTAGTTAAAGCTGAATGCATATCGATCTTCGGCACGCTGCGAGCTGAAGCCGAAGTTGAACATGAAGAGCGTTCGGCAATGAGTACGTGTTGGGCGCTCTTTCTCGCTGCAATTGCGCTCTAAACATGTCGCCCTTGAATTTAATTTTCCTAATTAGAAACTGGAAGCATTTTTCTTTCGCTCTGCTCGTAGGTGTCGCTTTGATTTTTATTGTTATAATTTTCTTTGCACGTTTCTTTTTGATAGTTTATTATCCCGTGTTTTATTGACGTTATTGGGCAGATGAACGTGTTAAATGTTAATAGCGACTGTATCATTGTTGTTGTTGTTTTCAATTGAAGTCCGCTGCAGCGAGCGGAGAGTCACGTAAAAATGTCATGAGTAACGTGCTCGACTTTCAATTTCGCAGCAGCGACGTCAGCAGCAGCAGCTTTTGTCTTGGCACGAGCAAATGAAGTCGGCAACGACAACAACGAACAACGCAACACTTGCAAAATTATTATTTTGTTGTGTAAAAATGTTGACATTTGAAAAAGCCATTGAATTTAAATGCAGCTGCCGCCCGTGAAAGAAAATGTTGATTGTTGTGTGAAGAAGGAGGAGGAAGAATTCATTTGTAATTTATACAATTGCAATTTATTCAAGATCGAGCTAATTTTTTCACTTTTACAGTTCGATTTCTGCTTTGCTCGAAACAACATCCATTAAAAAGCAGCGCAACGGCCATGATTTGTGACTGGTTTCCATTTAAGACGCCGACATGATCTGAATTGATTAAGTTTGATTGCCAAAAACGGCGAATTCCATTTGACAATGTTTTCCACAGACTGCAGCCAGCATTCAATTTGCTTGCTCGCTCGTTTTATTTCCATTAGAAATAAGCTTGCATTTTCTTATTCGATTGGTTGTTTTTCTTATTGGGCGCACCTTCAACGTGCCGACGATGAGCATTGAGGCTCGTGCGAGAGAACGACGGAAGCGACAGCAGCGACGACGCACGAGCATCGCACAACGTCGACTGCATGAGAGGAATTTCAGTGATGGCGACCAATCGATGTGAAGAGGTCAGAATGAGAACAAAAATACGCACACAGTTTAAAAATCAAATGGAAGCATCAAAATCCAATTGTAACTGTTGCATAATTTTAATGATGAGAGCTGACAATGACGATGATGAAGCATTGAGCTTCAGTCACGTATCACTTCATTGCAAACAAAGCTGCGCTCCTTTTACGTATTGCCGAAGTTTGAAGGCTTCGTCGAAGGCGCTGATGTGGCTCTGAATGAGCGAATGCATTGAAAAGCAGTCGTCGACCTTGAGGAATGTGACTTTTTTTGGAAACAAAGGCTTTTGCCGAGCGCTAAATGTGTAACGAGCAGTGTATAAAAACAGTTAAGCGCCGTCGCACAACAACAACAACAACCGCATCGAGTTGAAAGCGTTTAGTCATTAACTTTACGCAATGAGACGAAGTATGCAATAAATCCTCTCTTCGCAGAGTTCGCTGCGCCATTACAAAAAGCACAATTATAAAAGCGTGTCGACGCGAGAGTCCTTCTCTCTCCCGCTCTCGCTCTCTTCAATCGTGAACTTGTCCACGGCGTTGGTTGTTCTCAGGAGGAAGTGTTTCATGAGAGCAACAACAACAACAACAAAGAGAGTCGCGACAATCATCATTTAATCATTCGCATTCGCGATGCAGTGTCAACGTCGACGTGATTCATAACGTGATGGAGGAAGCGACAGGAAGGCGAAAATGTCCACGATAATAATTATTAATAATCGACAGAAAGCAGTTTTTTAATTACATAAACAAAGGCGTTGCTGTCACGTTGCTGCATGTCGATTAACGCTGGCGGATCGCCAACAGCTGCCACGTCCAGCTTCTTGCTTCGTGACACGATCGCAATTGTGCGAAAAGTGTGCGAAATTCCTATTTAAAGATGCTTTATTCAATAAATCACGCTGAAAGTAGACAAGAAAAGCGTCATTCAGCAGCAGGAACGCAGACAGAAACTCATTTAATGCGTTCGAATGGGAAACTCGTTGACCTTTTGTCTTTGAATTCAAGGAAACGAGGAAATCAGCTTTTGTATTCTATGAAAACTCTAATTAAATCATGTTTTAGCAAGTAATTTAAAGAAAATCAGTGAATTTTCCGGTTTTTCCAATCGATTTTGTCGCTTTAAAAACGGAGTAAGAGTTCAAATGTTGCTAGTCAATGTTTATAGCAACATTTTGGAGATGTCGACGAAGAGCAATGAGGCAACATTTGAACAGAAACAAAGTGGTTAAAGAAGGATGTGGATAAATGAAAATAAATGGAAAAATTAAAGAGGAAACGACTTAAAATTGAGAAAAAGACTTTATTTTATTTATTTTCTGGTTTTTATTTTTTTTTTTAACTTAATTGAAAAAACTTTCGCTTTGTTTTAACCGTAAACTGACAAATAAACAATAGTAAAAGTAGCTGAAAAACATTTAAATTAAAAAGTTAACGGTTTGACGAAAAAGAAAATCGTCTTTGAACATGAATACTTGAAAAAATAAAATAAATTAAATTAAATTTTAAAAAAAAGCGGAGACACTTGAAAATGTGCATTTTAAGTTTCCATTAAAACCAACAACGCAAAAAAAAATAAACGGAGAAATAAACAAATACGTAATTAACAAAAAAGCAACCAGTGAAAGTCTTCCTCATTCACTTAAACAGCAACAACAACAACAGCAGCAGCAGTAATAAGAACAACAACAAAAACAACTCTAATGAGAAGAGACACTCTTTTTAACGAGGAATCCCGTGAGCAGAGAAGAGACGCATCCCCAACAACAACAACTGCTAAAGCCTCCTCATCGCATCATAAAAAACTCGTTCGTTCTTTTTTAACAGCAAAAACAACAACAACAACAACAGCCACAGTTGAAATCTTGCTGAAACTTTCGATACGCTCAGAAAAGCTGCGTTGTTTTTGTTGTTGTTTCACTCTCAGCTGTTGTCTGTGTGTGTGTTTGTTTGTGTTTTGATGATGATTCTCGTTAGAGTTGCCAAGGGGTTAAAATAATCTAATACTTGTTAATAAATTGATTGATTATGATTATTGAATTAATTCTGCAGCCAATAAAAAAATTCCGTACGTGTCTGAATCTTTAATCTCACTTTGGTTGTCTCTTTTTGTGATTATGTATGAAAATAAAATAAAATACAACGTGGCGGCCGTTGGCCAATAAATTCAATTAATAATAAATTAATCGGTGCCACACGGCGGCGCCTCGCGGTGATAAAAAGTCAAACAGCGACGAAGCATCGCAGCCGAGCGTCGAACGTTATCGAATTTCAGCTGAACTTTTAATAATAGCAACAACAACGGCGACATTTTTCAATAGTTTTTCATAAGCTTCTCGTGGGTGTTGTTGTTGTTGTTGTTGCTGGTTTCGGGAGTGGCCCGAATCGAAGCTCGTTACTATTTAAAGTCTGCCAGACAAAAGCGCATAGAAACAACGCAGCAACGGACAGACCTTGGACCAGATTCTTTACCGTTATCCATTAGAGACAAACGACACGCTCCTCGATTCGTAGAAGTGTTGTTTGCGAGACTTTGAAAAGGCTTCATTTTTCGTGTTGCTTGTTTTAGGGAAACACTCGAAATGTTTATTATTCATGAGTAATTAATCAATTATCCACGGATTACAAAATCCGTTATCGCCTGCAGCTGAAACTCGATTAATTGCTGCGCAGTTTGTTCGGCCTCAGGTCCAGCGACGCTTTGCTGATAACAGGACTTGAAAGGAACACGCAGGCTTCCGGTGGCTCCTTCGAGCATTTCACTTCCCTTCGCTTTACTTCGCCAGCGTCAACGTCAGCGATTAGACACGAACACGAACAACAGCAACAGGAAAGCGTCCGAATGTCGCGTCACTCAAATTGCAAACCGTGCTCTTGTTGTTGTTGTTGTTGTTGTTGTACTCTCACCCGACGACCCATCGCCGTTATCACTGCGAGAGCACGCGTGTCGCTCTGCATTTTTATGTATATGCTCCACGCAGCCGACTTCATGTCGTCACACTAAACTTCAACTAAAAAAAGCTGAACTCTCGTAAAAACATTTTCATACTCTATAAAAAGAGAAGAGCGACGAAGAAAGTCACACAATGACGTTCAGTTGGACCTACGTTACTTACACATGCGATGAAGTGTTGCTTACTCAGTAGCACCGAGTTAATCTGAACTTCAACCACCAACCTTCAATACTTTTACTAAGAAATGGCCACTCATTCATCGTTTCATCACCACAAAGTGCATTGAAAGAAGGCGAGAGGTACTTTTATAGTGTGTATCCATTTGTGGCTTACAAAGAAGCGGTATGTAAGTAGCAATCAGTATCGTTTGGCCTACACACCCGATGAAGGATGACTTACTGAGTAGCGTCGAGTGGTGAGAACCGCGAGAATGTGTTATTCATTATAAAACTTTTTAATGAAACTGAATATACAAATGCCACTTACAAAGTGTGTTCAGTGTAATGCGTACTTACGATGACCACACAAAGTGTGCTGCGTTGTAATTTATACTGATATTTTTTGAAATATTAATTGCCATCTACTGCTTTCAAAGTGGATATTTCCTAAGTGACACAAAACATGTGATGAATTCATGGATCACTTTTGGAGTAGTCGGAAAAGGTCCGACTGCGTGTTCATGAAGCGAAGGTTTCTCGCAATGGGAGAGCGCGGTTGTTGAGAGCTAATCACTGCTTCTATTGCGTTGCTTTTGTTGTTGTTTCATGTGCACAATTATAGAGAGAGTGAGAGAGAGAGAGGGTGTATCTATTATGCGTACATTAAGGGCAAAGTTAATGAAATTGAAAACCTTGAAACTTCTCAGTTGGCGATTATTATTATTAATGTATTTTTGATGTTTCTGTGTCGTAATTCAAATGATGTCGATGATTTAATTGTTTTTGATGTTGTTTTTAGGCAATGAAATGATTAAAAGTTAGGAAATTTTGAAGGGAAATAAGACGAGAAATCATTAATAATGCTGTTGTTGATGTTGAACGATTTTACGAAAAAATATATCCCAAAAAACATCTGCAAACATCCAAATGCTCGCTAGAACGAAGCCAACGATCGTGAGATGAGCAACTCGTGTGTTTCCGAGAGCAATGTTTATGCATGTGTGTGTGTGTGTGTACGTGATTCTTTTTCGTGCGATTGCAACGCGAAGGTTGCGCATCAAAGTTGATAAACATGATTAATTGCGTGTTGCTTCACTGTGTTGCTGCGTTGCTTCATTTGTTCCGATGTTGCAATTGTCGTTGTTGGCCAATGCAGCGCTTACTCAAGTTTATTTTGCGTTGCTTTGATTGTTTATTGCGGAACCAATTTATTTATTGACATTGCATTATCGTGTTTATTTTTAAATAGAATCCTGTTTTGATTGAGGAAAAGCGAAGATTTTATGCAACAACAGCAGCGATTATTATCAACGATGATTCAATAATCAACTGAAAAACACTCGAATCAACAAAATGCTAATAATAATAATCAAATGCGTCATAAAAAGTGTTGATGATGACAAAAATCATCTTTTTATGGAATTCGTCATACAAAATTCACTCGAAAAAAACCGTAGGAAAACAAAACAATCAACAATTGAACAGAGAAAAAACTTCTAAAAACATAAATTAAAGGGCCTTGAATGTGAAAAAGAAAACAACCAACGTCAATCGTGACACGAGACGCGACACGCGACCCTCAAAACTCATAAAAACATTCGGCAACGCATAGAAAAAAAACCAAACGAACGAAGCCAACGAAGCATGGAAATTAATCAAAAACTACAACAACAACAACTAAATTACACTTGATTCGTTAACTAAAGACGTACGTAGTGAGTGACGTAAACATTTGAAGCTTCTTCTCTCTTTCTGTTTATTACGACACAGAGTAACGATCGCACTGTTAAGTGAAGCTGTTGACAACAGACGAAAACAATGATCGAAGCACAAGTTGATGGTGTGAAGCTCTGTTAAGTTGTTTTAACTATGAACCTCTGTTACTGTTAACATTGGAATGCGCCACTTGGTCAAGCTGTTAATAACAGCCCCAAATTGAGTTGTTAACATCGTGAGCACTTTACATAAGTGTGTAGGTAAAAGAGTCTTGCTCCACACTCTCTTGATGACAACACACGATGAGCAAGTTAAATGCGTAACATTCAGAATTTCTCTAATGAAGCAAAGGGGAAGAGAATCGACGTCGCTGCCGTTTGAACGCACATTTTGAAGACGAGCAGCGACGAGTTGATTTTTAGTGGGTCGTTGGTATTTTTTTGCGTGATTCATATGCGTGTGTGTGTGTGTGTTTATTTTAGGTTGTGCTACTGACCAACATGCGCATTTTTATGGGCAACAACAACAACAACAACATCAAGCAATGAAGTTAATTTAAATGAGTTTTTAGAACCCGAACTCCACTGACGAGTTAATAACTCATTTAAAGCTTTTATAAGGTACGAAGAAAACTTTCCAAACACGTCTTCCTCCATTCCTCAGCTTTCCCCTTTCCCTCCCGCCGAGCGATGAACCATGTGTCTTTGGGCTAAAATTAAACTCGGGTTTAAAATCGAAAAAAAGGCAGAAACGCAAAAATGCTTAAATTCCTGATTTTTTATACTTTTTCCTTCTCGCTTCCTCCTCTTTGTCTTTCATCTTCCTTTTCTCTTGGCGATATTTCGAGTGACCTCTTTTTGCAAAATCTTCATATAAAAATCCCACAAATCGTGTTGTTGTTGTTGTTGTTGTTGTTATTGACAAATTTAATGCATAAATCAGCGATTCATCGCTTCGGTTCGTTTCCCGTTACACGAAGTCGATGATTACAGCCGAAGGTCCTCAACGAAGAGTTTCTTTATTTTCACTTTTTCTCTCTCTCTCTCTCTCTCTCTCTCTCTCTCTCTCTCTCTCGCTCTCTCTCTCTCTCTCTCTCTCTCACTTTCTTCCTCTTCTTCGCATGCACTTAAAAAAAAGTAGTTTGATCGATCAACTTTCTTCGAAATGTTACAAAATTCATGAAGGATGAAATGAACGTGTGTGTGTGTGTGTGTGTGTGTGTGTTCAAGAAATTGA
The DNA here is from genome assembly GCA_937620795.1 of Thecophora atra. Lineage (NCBI taxonomy): Eukaryota > Metazoa > Arthropoda > Insecta > Diptera > Conopidae > Thecophora > Thecophora atra. The sequence goes on from OW569401.1 coordinate 34,545,140, forward strand.
ACGCCGCGATCGCATCTTCAATCATTCACATTTTTTCGCGTTGAATTCCATTCGCAGTGACGTCACACGGCCAAGAAACAGCTTGAGGCAGGTTGCAATCCCTGCGCAATAGGAATTTCGTTGTTTGGTTGTTGTTGTTGTTGTTGCTGTTGTTCGTGGCAAACGTCACGTCGCGCATCTTTCGCTGTTTTCTGTTGTTGGCGAAAATGTTTCCAAAACGCATCATCAACGCGTTTCTTTGTGTGACACGTTGCAGTATTCCTCCTTCGTGCTCCTCCTTCGTCATCCTCCTCCTCCTCCTCCTTCGTCATCCTCCTTCATTCATGTTGATTACTTAACAGCTGCTTCTGTTGTGGCTCCAATCTCAGTCCATGGGAAGCATCGGAGAGGGAAAGAAAGGAGTCTTTAATATACGTATGTGTCTAAAGAAAGCAAGAAAAGAAGCGATCATCGCCTCCGTCCGTCCGTCCAACAAAAGACCAGAAGCTAAAAGAATGATTTATTGCGATGGCTGCTGATGATCGTTCTTGTTGTTGTTGTTGTTGTTGTTGTTGCTGTTGCTGTCGATGGTGGCGGTTCTAGTGGCCCGCATTCGCTACTTGACACACGTTTTACATATCAATTCAATTCATGGCCGAAACATGGTTTTTTCTGTGGTTGTTGTTGCTTTTATTGCTGCTGCTGCTTCAGGTTTGCATTAAACGTTGATCATGGTTCAAGCAAAAAGCAGCAGCAACAACAACAACAACAACAGCAGCAGCAACAACAACCAAAGCAGCCTACGTGATAAGAATCAAAGCGGTGATTGTGGAGTTGTTGTTCTTGATCAGTTGTTGATCCGTTCATTCCTTGTTCTCTCACTCCCCCTTCTCTTAATCTTCCCTCTCTTCTTCCTCGCTCTCCCTCTCTCATAGCATCTCTCATATCTCTCTGAGACTTCTTCCTACACACATCATCAGCCGAGCAGCCTTTAAAAGCCTTCATTCGGCTTGAAACGTTTCTTTGTGTGAGTTTTTCGCTTTGTTTGCGTGTTGCACTTGTATTAACGTTGAGTAAAGTGGCTATAATTTGTTTCAGCCGCGTTGTGGTGCCTCCAACGGACGCTAGAATCGTTTAAATGTCGATAGAATCTCGAACAACGTAAATCAAAAAGCCTTCGGAAGCAGCAGTCGCTGCCGGCGGCTTGAATTATGTTCAATTATGTCAAAAACAGCAGCAATTTCGAAGCCTCAGTGCTCAGCTCTTCATTAAGTCGCTGGAAATCTTCGACAGAATTTTGTCGATCCTGTCGAGTGTCTTCTGCGATCGCCGCCGACTCATCAAAGCGACATCAGAAAACAACCATTGAATTTCATTTCAGCGGATTTTCAGTTGATTCGATGATTGCAAACGCTTCATGATCCGCCTTCGTTCCACATCCTGAACCCAACCCATCGCCAGTTGCCAAAGTTTCCATGTTTCGGCGTCGAGACTCCTCTTTAAGTTGCTTATTGATGACATTTCGCTGTTTTTTCATCGATTTTTCGCCTTTTTTAACCAGCAACTCTTGCATTTTCCCGTTTCTTTTTCCACTTTTCAGCTTGTGGCTACTTTTTGGCTTTTCTTTTGGCCAATTTTGAAAGTACGCGAGTGTCTGTTGCATGTTCGAAGCATCGCGATAAACGGAAAATGATTGCATTAAGCGTTCAATGAATTTCAGCAGTCAAATAATCAGCCACTTAAAAACTCCGCTCGCTGCCTTTTTACATCGTCTTCTAGCAACGCTGCTTCAATTTATGCACCGTGCATAAAAGGCATTTAATCGTTATTAACACTTTTCGCAAGTTGTTTGTTTGTTTATTTGTTTAATTAAAATAGCAGCGAATGCTTTTAATTGTTCCTGGTTTGTGGAAAGTTGTTTTCGGGTTAATGAGAAGTTTTTAATTTATATGAAACAACGAATTAATGTAGAAAAAGTGACACGAATCGTAATTTCACTTCACGACGATGATTTCGTCACGAAATTGATTTGTATCATGAGTCAAGGCAACAATTAAAAGAATGAGCAATTATTGTCATCTCTCGAACTCCAATTAAACGAGTGACGATCAGTTGTTGCTTCTTTAGTCCTCTACCGTCCTCTTAAACGTTCTTCCATCTTCTCCGTAGCGTCTTCTTTAGACGTCTTTGTCCATACTAAAGTCCATTGTACCGTCTTCAAGCCTGAAAGCAGCTGAAAAATCTGTCGTGAAATCGTGTTCATACGAAGTCTGCAGATTTTTCACTTGTCGTAGGGCTTTATCCATTTCCTCCTCCATCTTACGACTTGTTTCCATGTATTGCTGTATCTCTCTCTTTCTGAAAGCCTTCAGATTGTTGTAGGCCCAGGCTGTACTTCCGAACCGTGGATATAAAACTTCTTTTGCCTGTTTGATCGGCTTCTGTTGCAACTTCGAGCTCGAACATGCTCGAATGAAGATCTTCGTCTGTGGGATGCGTTCGTGGTGCTACTCTACCACTCCGTTGAGTTTTGGCTGCTCATCTGTTCGTAGTGCTTGGCTCTGAGTGAGGAGTTCCCCAAGAATTCAGCGCTGAGAGGACAGCCTTCGAAGTTGAAGCTTGTCTCTGCTGATTGTGATGTCTTCCGTTCGTGTTAATCGACTGTACATCGTCTATGGAAGAGGAAAAATTCACAGAAATCCATTCGTTGCAGTCTTTCTAATGTATTTAAGTCGCTCGATCGATGATTGATTAAGATTTGAGTCTGTCGTTGGCCTCGAAACTTCAACTTTGAACAATGCTTCACAGAAGATTCGAAGAATGAGTTGATCGATGGATGTTGAAGCGAAATGAGGTCCATCGAGGTTCTTCGCGGCTGCTCGCGGAGGTCTTTGAAGGTCGCTGTTCGGCCAACTTCGCGCTTGAGTGAAAGAAATCGCTTAAAACTCGTATCGAAAATGCTTTTGAATGACTTTTGAATTCGTTCTCGGCGCTGTTTAAATGTCACTCGACAATTTTTAGCGATCGCTTGGAATCGAGTTGCTGCAGAGCCGTGTTTTTAGCCATGTTAACAAATCGCGCGACGTGGAACACACGACGATTGCACAACGATTTCTTCAACGTCGCGTTGTTCATTTGCATTCAGCGGATTTTTTCCCACTTCTTGACGAGTTGCGGCGGCTGTTGTTGCAATCACTTGACCTTGAAAAGCTTCGCAGCTTCGTGGAGAAGTCGTTGTTTGGAAGCGGGTGGAGGAAGGCAGGGGCGTGGCGGGCCGAGGGCGGCTACCAACCAGAAACCAACATCATTCATTCACTCGCTGCTTCTATGCATTTCGCAGGCGACTGCAAACTGAAGCAACGAACAACCTTAGAAAATATGAATTATTCGATAAATGGATTGCGATTTGCGCAATTCTAACGAAGCAACAACAAACAAGAATGGAAAAATTAAAGAAAGAAAGAAAAAAAGCAACGATTTACATGCGGAAAAAACCGCAGGAAAAAAGCAAAAATAACCGCGTTATCGTCGTGTTGTTGTTGTTGTTGTTGTTGTTGTTGTTGTTGTTGTGGTTGCAAATGCTGTTGCTGTTGCTCGCCTTGCAATTGTTTAAAAGCAAGAAAAATATCCGTGGAAATAAGACAAGGACAAATACAAAATTAAATTTGAAATTGAAAAATGAAAAAATTAAAAAGCAAATTAAAATTCATTAGAAAAAAATACGAACCGCAAAACTTTTGAAGGACTACAGAAAAATAATAAACCAACGAAGCAAAAACAACAACAACAACAACGATAATCGATTACTTCGATGATGACTTTTAGAATCTCTTCTAATTACTTCAAGCTTCATGCTTCCCTTTTGCCGTTGGATTTCTTCTTTCCCATTCCAATTGAAAGTCCATGTCAAAGCGACCCAATTCCAATGGGAACGGCAAATAACTGTACATCGTATAAACAACTCAATGCATTGGGCATTAATTCGCTACGCTGCAGTTGTTGCCGTTAGCAGAGCGTCTACGCTGCAGCGAGAGTGGAGCGCGAGAGCGAGCAGCAGCGAGAGTAAAAGGAATAAATAACCGAGCATTGAACGTAAATTATACGCAAATGAAAGGTTAGAACAATGCATGTCATGAGTGCGTGTGTTTGTATGTGTGCTTTTGCACGAAGCACGTTACGCAAATTGGACAAGCAGCTGCATCGACAGCCCTGCAATAATAACGCAAGCAACAATTTAATTCACGTTATTGACATTCAAATTAAATGAATTTCCACAGCGTGTTATTCAAATGCTACACATTCAGAAAAAAAATGCACACTTCGAAGCACTTAATTAACTATGATTTTAATTAATTGCAACTTATTTTAAGGTTAAATTAATTAAAAATTATTTTCCCCTGCTTTTTTATTGTTTTTCTTCTTTTTGGTTGTAAAAATAATAATTAAAATATTAATAATTAAAAATCGAATAAACAAATTTTTTCAACTTTTCTCTTTTTCGCCTCTTCTCATTTCAGGTATGCTTCTTCTATGTTTCTTATGCAAATATTTCAACTTTAAAAATGCGGCAAGTATTTATGAAGTGTTTATTTTAAGCAATACACACGAAATCCGAATTTCAATGCTTGTTATTGGCCAACTTTCGTATTCATGCGTCTGCTTCGTCCATAAAATGTCCCAACAGAGTTTTGGGCGCTGCGTTGGAATGCATACTAAGCATTGGAAGCCTTAGAAACTATCAACAGCAGCGGCAACGAATGTATTGCGCTTAACATTTGAAACATGTTTTTAGGCTATCGTGTGCGGTTCGAGCGCAGTCGCGGCTGCCAAATGAATTCAATGAGCAAGTGTTGCGCAGGCGGCGGCGTCGTCGTCGTCGTCGTCGTTGTTGTTCAATGAGACTTTCACTTTTCTGCAGCTTTGGCGAGCTGCACGAGATTTTAATGAGTTTCTGCTTACACCACACACACAAACACACACATTGAAGTCGCTATGCAGTTAGTAACTGGCATTGCATAAGCTGCGCATGGTGATCGTTCCTCGTTCAAAGAGCGAGAGAGCGAGAAAATGTTTGTGGTACTCTCGTGCAAGAAAACATTTGCATTGTCGTCATATGGAAACAACGTCGTCTCCTCTCTCTCATTCCTCCTCTCTCTACGCAAAAGCAGTTCTCCGTTTAGGAACGGAATTCTAATTGGAGTTTCTAAGCAGAAGTCTTCATCAGAGAATCACTCGGGAAAAAACCTCACCTTCTATGGAAATGAATTGAAGATGGATTTTTCAGCATGCAACAAGATTTCAACTTGAGCATAAATGAAAAGTGAAGCCGTAATTAACCAAGTCAAGAGGCGGATTAAAGCCAATTGCCGCCGTTGCTAACAATTGTTATTTGTTGTGGTTGTTGTTGTTGTTGTTACTTTAGCAACAAGCATTTAACGAATTCCGGGTTTAATTTGATCTTTGAACTTTCGAAATATGTAGTATGAATGAAATTAACCGAAAAATAACACTTGAACCGTAAAAAATCTTCTCTTTCGCTTTGTTTTTTGTGTCTTAATCAGAAATTTCTCCCAAACAATCGACGACATTCGAATTTATTTCGTAAAAGGTTTTTTCTTTAAGTGTGGGAGGAACCTAAAAAAGCATTAGTGCATAAATAACAACAACAACAACAATAAACACACATTTCTGGCGCGTAAAATGCGTGATCATTTGACATTAAAAGCAATGCAAGAAGAAACGAGACAACAACAGCAACGGTAGCAACACGCACTGCATTTCATTACTTTTGTTGTTGTTGTTGTTGTTGTTGCTGCGGTTCTTTACGCTCATTAATTTTTCAAACTCTCTTCAATTTACAAATTTCTCCCCCTTTTTTTGCCGTTGCGTGTGAAAAAAGTCGAACGATTGAGGGCAACTCTGCAACTAGAAGTAGTAGAAATCTAACAAAAAAAAAAAAGGAAAATAAAAAATTATGTAAATTGGTTGAAAGTGGCGAGATCGAAGAGACAGGAAATGCAACCGAGAAATTGCGGTGACGTGGCAGTAAATACAAACCCGGAAATCCATTTAATTACCAGTCAAAACTCTGCATATAGGGATTTTAAGGAAGCCATTGATGGACCTTTTCAGTAGAATCAGAGGCCCTCAAAGGAATATCAGCGTCAACGAACGGCTTCAAATCCAGTGAAGGAAGGAAATTCTATTCGAAGGCGTGGAAAGGGCAGCGATTGAAACAAAAGATGACATAAAATTTAATTTAAAATATTTAAAAATTCATTTACACAGCTTTTTAACGGCTGCTGTTGTCGTTGGAAATCATTAACGATGCTCAATTCTCGCATCCTGCAATGATTACAGCGACTCATGATCGACTCGCGTGGAGAAGCAGCATCATGCGACGTAGTGTGCCATCGGCCACTGCGCTTGACCTCTCGTTTGTTGCGTTTGTTTGCTCTCTCTCTGGAAGAGATGCTAATTTGAATGTTCTCTCGCCGTTGCTGACGCTCTCGCAATGATTTAATTGCTTACAATTGGAAGAGAAGAAACAGAGAAACGTGAGCAGGCTGAGCGTTGTTGTTGTTGTTCTCGTTCGTGGCTCTGTGGTGAAGAGAGAGTGAAGCTGCAGTTGGTAAATAGTGGGTGTTGTTTATTGCAGTTGATCTGCGTTTTTACTGTCGTTTACGATGGTTTTCATGCTGATTGCCGATCAATGCTAATTATTTGTCATTATTAATGGCTGCGCTTAAATGGTGGACAAGATGTCGAGCGTCTTATCGCGGGAGTCACCTCAGCACAGCTGTTGACCTTCGACGCTTCCTTCCCCGCCGCCGGCGGCTGACATCGCTGACGCTTTAATCAAATGCGTCGCATTTCAAAGATAATAAAATGCCAACTTTAATTGAATTCCGATGTAATTAAATTGAAAACAAGAAAAAAAAAGAAAAGCACCATGACTTATATAATCGCAATAAATTAGAATAAACAATTGAAAAATCAGAAATGAAATGCGGAACGAAGAAGCAGCAGATGATGAAGAAGAAGAGGAACTGCAATTGGACTAGAAACGGCTGCCAGCTTTTGAAGCGATTGCGTTGAATGTCAAAATAAGAAGATTTATTTTCATAGATTTCTGTTTTTTTTTGCAATTTAATCGCTTTTTTGTTTCTATTGGAAACTAATTAAAAAAAAATAACAAGAAATGCAATCAATTAATTAGCAAAAAATTGCATATTGCAATCAATCAACGGAATCACACAAAAAAAAAGAAAATAACAACGACGCATCAACGCCGTCGTTTTGCGTCGTGTTGCGGCAACACGTGCGCCCAACAACAACAACAACAGCGATTGCAGTCACCGACGAACGTCATTCGAAGCGATTTAAAGCGGAGCTTCTGCTTATCAACAGCGTTCAAGGCTGCGGAGAGGAGCGCACGCAGCTGCAGCGAACACGAATGATGCAACCGAAGCGAACGATTGCGAAGGAAGTGGGTCAAAAGTCGCTTCGACGACCTAAACTACAAGCAAAAATAAACTCCAATTAAAAACATCACATAATGCAAATGAAAAAACTGATTCTCTTCTTTTTATTTGTTTATCTCCGTTTTCCAAGGAGCCATGATTCAATTGTCCAAAGTCCAAAAGTTGACATCGCTAAACGATGCGTAAATAAGCAGCCGAATGAAGACGAGACAGGAGCTGCTCATTAGCAGAGCGAATAAACGCATTAATTTCGCGCTTTGTTGTTGTGTTGTTATGACTCCACGCTTGCGTAGGTCGCGCGCTGCTCTCGTTAAAAACGAGCATTGCCAAACGAGAGCAACAACAACGCAGTTTAACATGAATGAAAATTGCCACGCAAGTGCTAAACGAAGTACGACGAATCCACGAAGCAGTCGAAGTCGTCGTCCCAATAACAAACACATCGTGCTTCCAACGGCAAGGAGAGAGAGAACAACAACAACGATGACTGCTTCAAGTTCACTTTTTTATGGTTTATTTTTACGCACGAAGCCGATGATGACAAAAGTTTACGATTCACGTGCGAAACGTGGTACGACGCCAAAAAGTAAACAAACTGCAAATGAAATGCGAGTTTGGGTGCGTTTGGGTGTGTGTGTGAGAGAGAGAGTAACAAAAAGATAGCGAACGTAAACGTGTTTCTAATCAATGAAAAAAACCTTTTAATGGGGAAAAAGGGAATTTCTTCCTTTCCTAATTTGACTACATGTTTACTACTATTAATACTATTTTAATTACTATTATTGCTCCGAATTTAATTACTACTTTGATTGCTACTACAATTCTTTTATTTTTTGCTTTGTAATTTTGCATTCGTTATCTTTCTTTATACTGATTTAATTAAGAATAAAAATGATAATTACAGACACTAGACACGAGGGCAAAATATTCAGCTGTTGAATAAACACCTTCTCGCTAACGTCAAACATTTGACAAACGACTTTTGAATTTTTGCCTACACACTGATTAACAACAACAACAACAACAAATAATAATAACAACCTGTGCAATTTGTTTGTTGTCGAAACGAAACACACACAAAATAAAACATTGAAGCGACGTTGGCAACAAAATCACATCCAATGAAGTGAAGTGAAGTGAGTGACGGACACTCGAACACATTCCGGCTGATGGACATTATTAAAACATTTTGCATTCGGAATTGGAATTCATTTCCAACTGCGTTACAATTCAATCATTCAACGCAGAGCAGCAGAAAAAAGCCACAACAACAAAAAAAAAAACAAAAGCTGTACGTGGAAATATTCGCAAGTCACAATCGCAGACGAAGTGACATTCGACGCAGAAACGTGACTGAGACGTCGTCACCAACGAAGACGAGGTTTAGCATGCGACTAATTTTTTTATACATACATACATACATAATTCTAATATCATCTCTGAGAGAAAATCCAATTCAAGCACGCAAGTTGCGCTCCGTCGCACAACTTCTCTCTTATGTTCCCCCAATCACAATGTGAGAAGCGGCCCCATGAACTCTCTTTCAAATAGAAATTCCAATTGGGAAATACCAATTGGCGTAAATGTGCTTTGTGCGTTGCGGTTGCGGCTGTGGGTTTTTGGTCATTAATTTTCACTTAAATACAAATTTCACTTTTATTATGAATATTATTATTCCCCCTCTCCTCTGTAACAACGTATTTTCTTCTTCTTCTTCCGTGTTGTTTATCTGCTTTCGTGTTAATAAGCTTCTAAATTGAATATTTATTAATATTATTATTAATAATATTGTGTGTGTTCGTGAATTTGGAGTTTTTTCTGTTTTAACTTCGTTCTGCTCTAGTTTCTTGTTTTGTATCGCATTCGAAATCACTTTCGAAATCGTATGCTGCTTCTTCTTCTCCTTCTTCAACAACGACGCCGACGAAGAGAACAACGAAGCTTTGAAGTTTCTCTCGTGTGTTACGCTTCGGAATTCGGTTTCATAATCGAATCGAGCTGCGAATGAACAAAGCCGACGTTAGATGCGTTTTTCTTTCTTACTTTTCCTCATTTTTGCTTATTTATTTAATGATTTTTTAATGTTATTAAAACCGTTTTTACTTTCACTGCTGCTTGAAACTTTCCCATGAATGTTTTTCGACTTTATTCGCTTTTATTTAAGCATTTGAAATTCATTGTTGCAGCCACAACGAAGAAGCGATTGGAGCCGAATTCAGTCTTCAATAAATAATCAACAGACTCGAAAATCATCGGATCACTAATAACAGTGAATCGCGAGTTCTTCTTCGCATTTTTTTCAATTCCTGAAATTTCAAATTTCGAATAGTGATGAAATTCAATGCAGTTGGAAGCGATAATTCCATTGCACACGTTCAACTCGCTTCATTTCGACCGCAATCAAGCAACAAGAAAAAAGCAATTCGAAAAAAATCACACTCGCTTTTTTCTCTCTTTTCACTTTTTCAGTGCTTCTATGGATTTTGTTTTCACTGCAGTCGCTTTTCGTGGCTTGGAATCCATCAAGTGTTGCGTTTTGTTGTTTTGTTTGGACGTCCGAAAGCGAAAAACCGACGACCGAAAGTGATTTCTATACAAATTGCAGCCACAGCAACCAGCAAACGAATATCAAAATAATTACGCTTTGCTTTTGTTTCTTGCAGTCGCCAAACAACGCCGCATGTCGCTCGAAACGTTGTCAAGCGGCTGGCAACTCTGTAACAATTCGTTGGCGAGTCCGTTGCTCGCTCTGCTGCAGAAGTTGGCCCCAAAAAAACCCACCGAAACTGGGTTAATTGAGTTTTTTCTACCTCAACGGCGAAAAGCAGCGATTTCGGCAGGTTTTATTATTTCGAGCGACGGAGGAAGGGGGCCAACGTTTTACGAGTCGATTTCTGATGTTCACAGCAAGCAACAGGCATTTAATTATAAAAACATTAACGAAAAAGAGGAAATGAATACGAATAGTAATCGTATTCTTGGAGTTTTTCGTCGCGTTTTCAGTTGCTTTTGCTGTTGAAAGTCCCTCAAAATGCCTCCTAACTGCAGAAAAACCTTTAGAAATTCCTTGTAATCCATAAGAAGTCCTTTTTCGCTGTATTTTATTATTTATTTCATCAATAAAATCATTTAAGACACAATTTTACCTCCTCAAAGACGTGACAACGTCGAATTCCATTCCATTTATTGCAAAAAACGATCGATGATCGTGAATTAGACTTCACTTTGACTTCCTTTTTCGTCTTTCTTCCTCCCACATATCGCATTTAGCAATTGATATCGATCGTCTTTCCTAATTTGCAAGGAATTTTGAATGTTTTTTATTCTGTTAAACCTTGAATAGAAGCTTCGAAGTCGTAGTTAATCTTAATTCGATCGATCTACTCAGTAAAACTGGTCGCCACTTCAAAAAACCAACTCAACCTCGCCATAAACATTTCGAAATCTTTTCAAATTAATCAATCAATCAGCTTTTTTCCCCTCTGCGGGACTCTTGAAGACTTCCGCTAATAAATTTGCTCGTGAAGATCACTTTTATGATCACTTGCTGCCATTTTATCACTTTTTTGGACCCGTTTCCCTCTCACATTTCTGTGTTTTAATACATTTCTGAATGATTTCCATGTTCCATACGAGTTCTGGTCTTGCATATGAGTCTTTGGTGACTTCCATTCGACAAAGTTTCATTACTTCACGGCTTCAATTGTCATTCAATTTGACGTCATCGTGCTTCGTAAATTAAATTGGCAAAGGTCAAGATTTAATCACTTCGTCACCAGCCTGAACTTTGAATATATTCCATTATCCATTTATTAATTACATTATATAAATAAAAGTAATATTTAAATATGATGTTTGAATGGCAGCTCAGAATTGGTTTTCCCCTTTCGGTATCTGTTATTATTAATCTCTTTTAATTCTGAGCTTCATTTGTGAGAAATCTTGAGGTCAGTCCAGCTCTGGCACCGTACAGCATCCATAGACTGTATAAAAGCTTCTTCCAGAGATGGAATTTAGTGAAGGAGCGACGGGGACAGCCTCTTGTCTCTACTAAACAACTTCGATTGGCAAGAAAGAGACAGCTAGAGATGCTGCTGCTGTTGATTCCATGTCACAGGGCAGCAATTCATTTTAAGGACATTCTTTGGTGTACCTGTGAAGGGTCCTTGGAAAAACCCTGAAGCCGAAATCGTTAATTGAACTGTTGTCTGTGAGTCTTTTGACCACAGAAAGCGATTGATGGAAGAGGTAACGAGGTAAAAAGGTAAACCTCGTCACACGGAGGTCATCAACAAAAACAATTGAATGGAGGGAAGATCCACTGAATGTGGATAGATGGCTATGACAGCTGTACTTGGAAACAATTGGGACATTTGATGGAATCGGTGTTTATGGAAATGGAAAGCGAAGGAGGGAAACCAGAGGGCGAAGAAGAGCGCGAGGACAAACGATGTGCAAGGTGAAGCATTTCATTTATGCTCAATTCTAAATACGCTTCAAGGAAAACCCACGACCTCACTTCGATCTGTCCGCGTCCGCGTTCGTGAGCGACTCCCGTGCGCTCGTGAGTGTACGAGTTACGGACAATGCTAGAAAATTATGTTTACCCCGAATTCAAATAAAACTTCTGCTTAATTTTCATGTATAATTAAAAATCGTGCATTGTTCTCATGTGATTTTAAAATATTTCCATTAAAAACCTTTTCAGTGTCTGTTATTGACTCATTAAGGTACAACTTCTTTGTGTAAAAGGCCGCTAGAGGGAAGACAGACGTCAATAAGGAAGAAACATCTACTCTTTCAGCTTCAAATACTTCGTGAATCGCAGCCTTCGTTGAATGTTTTTGCAATCGCTTCGATAATTTCACTGACTTTAATTAACTATTGTGAAATCTTTACAAAAAAAAAACCTTTTCGATTTTTATGAAATCCTGTGTTGTACGCACACACACGCGCTCGCGTACGCACACGACCAAGGCACACGTTCACGTACACGGAAACATTTCGTACAGCAGCTGAGCTGAACATGAATTGCAGAAATCGCTGAATCATGGGTGAAGTGGAAGGGGAAAGGGACGGAAGTGACAGATATCAGCTTCTTTCCAGTGTTGTTGTTGTTGTTGTTGTTGCTGTTGCTGTTCAGTGCGAAGTCGAGGGCGCGCCTGAAATGAGCGAATGACTCATTAAAAAGTGACCGATCGGAGGCGCCGCACGGCTGAAAATGTGTTTATTTATGTGCTATTTCCTATCTTTTTATATTTTTATGTCGTCTTTGAAAACATAACATATAAGTGACAATAAAACATTTTTTACCTATTGTTATTTTCTGCTTTTTATTGATTGTTTATTTCATAATGCAACTTCTACATATTTTGTTTCCCCTGTTCATTTATAATTCATCTTTTATCTAAAACTCGAATTATTGATAAACGTTCGTCTGCGTTTTCGGCGCCGCCGACGCCAGTCGTTAGCCGTCAGTCGTCCGTTTGACTGCGATCGGGTGCTTTAACCGCCAGACGCTCTTTTCTTCCTCTTCGTCTTGTTAATTATATTCCCCGCTTCAGCGTAATTACTGCAAGTTTTATTGCAGCGCGGTCAAAGGTTCGGCACAGTAAAATAGCCACCGACCGAAATTGAAATCCTCTTCGGAGCAATAAAAATATTTGCGAATCATTGCAGACGTCGCCGTCGCTGCATTTCCTAATGTACATGGACTCGTTCTTAATTAGGTGCCGCGATCATTCGGTGAGCGAGATCACGCGGCCGCGGCACACACGACCGACAGCAGCCGATCGCTGAGTCATGTAACGAGCGTGAGTCGGAGGTGTGCCTTGGAAAGCACCGAGCAACTGGAAAACTTGTCGCTTGAGAGACTGACGACTGAACTTATTACGTTCTGTGTTTCAAGGCGAAATGATGCGGATTTTGCTTGGAAGCGTGGCCTTGGAAGAGCTCACTTCTTGAAGCGGCTTAAGAGCCGCCCCAGAAAAAACCCGCTTTCAAGCAGCAGCGGGCGATTGAAAGCAACTCAAAAGCAATTTTTTAGAATCATTACCGCCGTTCTTTAAAAAGACTTGTTAATAAAATAAGCAACTTTAATGATTTTATAATTCACAACTGGATTTTTTGTCGCTTTTTAATAGGAATAGAAATCATAGAAAAAGCAACAAACAACAGCAAATAATAATAATTTATGGAAATAATAAAAAGTCTTTACACTAAGCGAAAAAACGCGCCTTAAAAACAAGTATGGTCGTATTTATTTCAAAATTGACCTTTTTCACATAAGAAAAATTTAAATCTTACATTCTCGTTTTTAAAATAAATATAAAGAGCATCAGTTTGATGTTAACAACTTTGAAATGAGAGCGTTTTAGATTTAAAGTGTGTAATTTTGAAATATGAGAAAGTTCGTTGTTGTTTCAAAGTTGAAACATGTTTAATTAAGCTGCAATCAGGTGTGTATATCATAAGAGAAGCAAGAACAAATATTATTCCCGTATATTATATCTGTCTTCAGTTTCGTTTTTCAGTTCAAGCGGTTTGGATCCATTGTGTTTATAGAAGTGAAATTGCAACGTAATTAAAGTGAATATATGTATATTTTACAAAGGAAAAGATTATGTGAAAATATACTATGAATTGAATATTCATAATGACTACTGCAAGCAACTGCTAACAAACTTAAAGTCGTCAACGAATAAAGGTAAACATAGTCTTTTATTTTAATAATGTGTTTATATATGTACGTTATTTTTCCCGTAGACCCTACTGATTACATTGCTGGTAGCAGTCCTTCCGTCTTGCCACAGATTTGAAAATATAAAGGGAATACGTAGCAAGAAGGTAACACTAGTGGACGCTCAAGAAAGCTTCATTCTGAGACTGGTGTCGCTTAATGAATTTCAACGAAAAATTGATGAAGTAATAACGAAATAATACTCCACAGGACTAACAGTGCATCCCTTTTTGATTTTAGAAGGCCCATCTGAATTAGATATTAAAGGTTTTTTCATATACTTTGATAGCATTTTATACAAACTGAACTCTTTTCTTGAAAGCTTAGATATGTGCTTTCAAATTTATCAAGTATTGTTTTTGAAATACCCGCAGGCGTGCCAGTTACCTTGGGTTTTTAGTCAAAAGTATTTTTACGCAATTAATACCTCCTTTGACCCAAAACCTTCTAATTTAACGCAGCTTTTATATTATTTGATACATAATTAATGAATAATTTGAAAAAATGTATATTTGTTATCTTTGCAAAAGCAAATTCAAAAACGCTTGCCTTGTAATAAAAGAAATTTCAGAATTTGTCCTCCTTTACATTTATATTGCCCTAATAATGGTAAATGCTACGTAAGACCGAAAAACATATAATTAAATGATTATACTTAGAAACTTATGCCATTTATGTACATATATTATTGAATTAATGAGATGACACTGGTTAAATAAATAATTTTAAAAAAAAATTATTCATGTCGATGTTTTAGGTTAAGATTATAGGTGAGTAATGCGAAGTAATGAAAATTTATAGTGGTTCCGATTTTAAAAAAACAATATTGAATCTCAAAATCACATTATAATTATTATAATACTATTAGTAGTATTTTTAAAACAACTACGTTCTCATGTTAAGTCATCATTAAAAACTTATGAATGACTACATTCTAATTATAAATTAAAAAGGAACAAATTTAAAATAAATACGTTTTCACGTCATATTGAAAATGAACAACTTTGATACAAATACGTGCTTATATTGAGTTGAAGTTTGAACAATTTAAAGAATTTTAAGTTCACTCAGTCTCAAAATAAATATGAAGAAGTTGTTTTGAAAATTTTCAACTTTACTAGACTATTGTTAACGTTTTACTTTGAATCAACGTGGTTTTTCTTAATTTTACGTTGTTTTTTCCCTCGGTGTAGTAATTCAGTCGCTTTTTGTGAAATAGTTTCGTTCTAATTTCACCGACGAAGTTAGAATCACAGCCACAACACGACGAACACGCAAAATTCGAATCAATCACTGAAAGTTCGCCATTTTCCACGCCGCTGCTCTTCTCCGCTCCCTTCTCGGAGCATTGAGTAGCTCAGAAGCTCCTTGAACCTTCAAAAAGTCCTGATTTTATATTATTTGAAGCTTTAAAAAGGATTTTGAAGGATTCTTAACGAAATGAACTGAATTCCTGATAAGTTTTTTTTTTTTTTGACAAATACGATGATTCTCCTCATTAAATAAAAACACAAACATTTAATTAAAATTACCAATAGAAAAACTCATACTTTAAATATTATTACGTGTTTCTTTATTTTTATTCTCGTTAAATTCGTGCGATAACATTTTTTATGTCGCTTCAAATGAAATTCTAATTTTATGCTTTGAAATCATCTTTGATTACGTTGCATTAAATTAAATCGTGTTCAAAGACGAAACGAAACACTGAAAACTCATCAAATTTCATTGTCTATCTTTTAACCCTCCCCCCTCCCCACCCGCCTCCATCACTCCGTTTTATTTACGTCTGTGGAGACAAACGAACGTCGCCAGTTGCATTGATGTGGCCCATATTTGCACTGCACGAATATTCGCCAAACTGGGCCAGTCAATTGACACGACTCTGTGTGAGTCATGCGCAGTGTTGTTGCAGTTGTTGCTGTTGTCGATATGGTCTATAATAGGGCCACCGTTCAGGCGAACTCACATCAGGATCTGCAGCACACGAATCCATTCGATATCCGTTGACGTTTGTCTTTGAACACGTGTCCCTCTTTTTGCTATTAGTCATTACATTGAAATAGAAAACAAACGAGGAAATGAATAAAGAAACTGTCGGAAAAAAGTGCATTCTGTGAATAAACACGATCGAGGGTTCGATTAAAAGTGATCATGTGACATTTGAACATCTGTAACCGATTCCGGGAAAGGTTTTGAGGAACGTGATCATTCAATAGACACAAACGAACAACAACAACGACGCCAGTGACACATAAAATTCATATTTTAACAATAATAAATAGAGAAATAAATGAAAAACGAAGAAACAAAAGATCAGTTGACATTAAAATCTCACTATCGTTGGTTTCTTTAAGCAATTCTTTGGTAATGATGATCGCAATATTGATGATAATTAAGAATATTTCATAGAAGAAATTCCCAAAAATCGAAAAGCCCAATAAGTAACAGTGCAAAAGTCTCTCTTTAAATGGAAATGCGTCATAAATACAGGAAATATTTTTGAAAATTTGTCCCATGCATAATAATTGACTAAAAACCCAACAACAACAACGAATTAGGAGCAAACAAACACGGCAAGAAGCGAAAATGGAGTCAATTAACCCAAATTTGGAGCCGACCGACGGCGCACGCCTTTAAAATATTATCACCATGACGAAAAAGACGGAAAAAAGCGTTGTTGGTGGCAAGCGAAGGTGTGAGGGGACGTTGATGGAGAAACATCGTAAAATAAATACAACAAACCTCGTGATGATGGTAATGATTATAATATCCATATATAAACTCACCCCAACTAAGCTTAGCTCCAAAACTCACCTCATTCCAAGTCACCTTTATTATATGGAACTAAATCCCGATACAATTGTTCGGTATAACAGGATGTATTGCTGTAGGCAGCCAGCGAAAAGAGGCGCTTCAACACTTTAACCAGAAAACTGAGGCTAGGAAAGCTCCAAGCACATATGGGCCAGTACATCGTTTATGGTCTCATCTCTGATAAGAGTTTGCACTAAGGCTTTATCAGCGAAAGGTTAAGTTTAATGGGTCGCAGAATGCTAGCTGCATTATTATGAAATCTTCCCATAATTAACCTGAACGGCCCCAACATGGGCATTGATATACATTGCCATAGGATTCCTTCGGACTTCAGAGAGACCTGGCAACTTGATAGAGTGATAGAATTCGAGTCATTCGTGGTTGCAGTTCCTCGAGGATTTGGTGGTACAGTCGAACTTCTCTATAGTGAACTTCTATACAATGAAGCACTCCCTATTATGAATTTTTTTCAAGTACACTGCTTTTTCGTTCAATTTCTGGTCTTTTTTGATCTCTGTATAATGAATTTCTATACAGTGAATATTTCTATACAATGAACAAGTTTTACAGTTGCAATCTCAAATTTCATACGTTTTTGTCTCCTTATAATGAATTTTTTCAAATAATTCTCCGTTGGCTATACTAGTAACACTGTATTCCGATGGAAAAGTAAACTTTATATGGGCATCCCCGAAATTTGAAAATGACAACAGAAAAAGATAAAAAATGACCATCACTAACAATTTTGACACCTGGATTGAGTTACTTGCATTAAGCAACGAGCATATATTATATATTATATATGCATAATATATGCTCGTTGCATTAAGTGAACAAACAGTGTGAAAATGTCGCAGCGAAATAGTCTTTCTATTGAAAAAAATTGTTGATTATTAATAAAGTTGAAGAAGGTGGAGCAACAAAAAAAAAGTTATTGCTAAACAATTTGGAGTTCTGCCTACCACTTTTGTGTAGATGAAAAATGATGACCTAATAAAGTTTTCGAATCTATTGATTTATTAGAAGCTTCCGTTGAAGAACAAAAATGGAATAGTGTAATCCAAACTGAAGTTACTGATTACTTAAAATAAAAATTTAAAAAAGTGTTATGATTTCTATATAATGAAATTTCTATATAATGAAGTAATTTTGTGGTCCCTTCGACTTCACTATAGGGAAGTTCGACTGTAGCATTCTTTATCCATCGTAAAGTTTTTCATAAATCTATAAGTAGGCACAAAGGTTAACGTTGATTTCCATCAATATGATTACAATGAAATAATACTGTTTACTAAGATGTCAGTATGGTGAAAATATCCGAGCCGTCCCTGATTTTCAGTTTTCTTAAGCGGTTGTCATCATTATCGCTCTCGCGATAACTTTTTAAACGAAATTGTCCCACTCACTTTTTTAGCAATTTTGGAGAGCATGGAGTCCCTGAGGCAGTTTTGGCTATAGCTTTGTAAGACAATCTACTTTTTTAACAAGTTTCATAGCAGTATCTAACTTTGTCTTCGGCGGTTTTGGGCTAGGCAAATGAAGCAGTTCCCATGTTTAGAACTCTTCTAGATATGAACATATCTTCTACTCGGGGAATACGAGTCGGAAATCTTGACTTATCCAGTACTAGGACATATTCCCAACAAAGCATGACTATCTGATTATATAGAGTCCCTTCGATCCCACACAAGTTCCCGAAGAAGACCGATCCAATCCGAGGTTATGCCGAGGTTATGGTATCAATTCAATTCAATTGGGGTAATTTGGCGACTTTTCTTGCGAAGCAATATTCGATCGACTTATTTCAACCTACCTCAGTACAAAACCCACCTCACCTCTAACACAATTCACCACCAAAAAGATTCAAGTACATCCCAGCTCAACTTCAACTCAACTCACCTCCGCAATTCTAACTCACCACCCTTCTAACTAAACACACGTTTAACTCACCACACCCGAACTCACCACTTCTAAAACTCTCCACATCCAGAACTCACCACAAAAAACTAATATCAACTCTCCTCTTGTAATATTACTATTTAAATATTTAACTACGCGTTTTTATGCGATTGAAGTATTTTTTTTGATCCCTAAAACTATGGAAAACTCTCCGAAAATCTTTAAATTGAAACGTTTATCGATCCATCGTGAGTTTTTCGTGCTCACAGATTCTTCCATGGGAAATCGCTTCTAATTGAAGCTGATAGTCGTTCTATCTCGCTTCCGCTTCTATTGAAAACTGAAAGTGGTGCGCGTTGTTGTTGTTCGGTTCTGCGATTAAAAGCGAACCCACGCCGTTTGTGGCAAAGATAAAAGTTGACATGCTGCGTCGGCTGGCGGTGGTTTGAAGTCGCTCCGCAGCCTGTTTAAAGGAGATAAAGTTGAGTGAATAATTTACAAGAGCCGAGCAAGCGTAGAATAGCCACAAGCCGCAAGATAGAAGCGAACCGCTGCCAGATAACGTGAATGGCTTTATCAATGGGCGATAAAAGGCAGCAGTTGCCAAACAACCGCCGAAAACACACAAGCGCACATCTCTTTTTTCGCTGACTGCGTTTTTAGTTTCATTTAAGAATTCATCTTCAGGAAGCAGTGAAGTTGAAGTTGATGTTGATTTGTTTTGTGGTTTTCGTGTTGATTAAAATTGATCAAAGGTCGATCACGATGTTCAGTGAACGTGACACAGAAAACACAAAATCATCATCGTTATTTTAAATTTGACTTTGTGCTGCTTTTCGTTCTCTTCTTAATCAATCGCACCTCAAACGATTCGCTTGACTCTTCGCACTGAGCGAGAAAATTCGCTCACACCAAATGAATCGGGAAGAAACGAAGCTGCAATCGTAATTGTTGCGTTTTTCTTCTGCATTTTCCTTTTGCTTCGTGAAGTTTTGTCTCTTGAAATACAGAGTCACCGCTGCCGCAGAACTTCAACCCCGGGCAATCGAACGCAGCAAAATACTCGCGAAGAGCGAAAGCTTCGAATCTGTTCGTTTCCGTGTCGCCGTCGTCGTCTCTTCGAGCTTCATGCACAGAGAAACGAGCCAACGTCGTGCTGAGCGAGAGCGACACGCCAACAACTCTCACGAACTCGAACGAAGTCTCACTCAAGCAAGAACTCGAGCGCTCGACTCCGTCGATGGCCAAACGTTGCGATAGAATCATTCTTGAAAGCGCGCGCGAGCCGTTCGGAAGCAGCAGCTGCAGGAAGCAAGAGATCAACAACGAAGAAAGCCACCAAGCGAACGATTGCAAAAGTCGCACGTCGATTTCGTGAAAATCCCAGTGTTCGAAGCGACGACGAGTACTCGACAAGCGTTCGTTTGTTCGCCAGCGACAGTGTTTTTCGAGCAGTGAACGGATGCAAGTGGAAAACGTTGACACGGAAAAATTCAAGCGATAAATAATAATAAAGAAAAATATTTTATAGTGTGAATAAATGCAAGTGAACAAAAAGAAAAACCATAAAAAGGAGGAAATCAAGTGCGAAAATTTAATAAAACAGAAAATTGCAAGAAGTCGTTTTAATTAAATAAATAAATAATAATTATCTGAAAAGTTATTAAAAGTTGATTAAACAAATAAAAGAATCAAAGCAAACAATTGAAAAACGTCAAAAGCAAAAAAGTGTAAAGGCTTAAATTAATTCAAAAGTGGAAAAAAGTCATTAAAACGCAGTCAGAACCGATTTGAATCTTGACAACAACGCGAACAACCTGCAAAACAAACACCGGCCGGCGTTTTGTGCTCATTCCACGCAGCCACGAAGCGACAGCGACGACTGAAAACTATTTCCAAAAGCATTAAAAAAGAGAAATCAAATACTGAACACAAGAAACAAACGAAAAAAGGAAATCCCTTCGACTGAATTGCGTTTTTAATGTTTGTCTGTCTGTGACACGGATTCGAATCGTGCAAAAAAAGTCACAGCGATAAAAATTTGTGTAAAACGTTGATTAATTGTTGTTGCTTGTGCAATTCCTTGGCTGAATTTTAAAAATAAATATTATCTGCAAGCACGATAAACGAATAAAGTTAAAATTAAGTAAATAATTCTTTGTGAGGTAAGAATTTCGCTGAAGTCGAGCGAGCGTTTTTTTTTTCTTTTCATTTCACCTGTTGAAGGGTGAAAAAAAATCGAAAATATTCACTGTAATGAAAACTGAAATTAAATAAAATTCACGAAAAATTAAAAAAGAGTAAAAACTTTTGTTTAATTTAATAATAATGAATTTGCTAATATTAAAAAATGTCGTAAAATTTTATTAACAACAATTAAATTATTAAATAACTAAAAATAATTGTAAGAAAGAAATTACAAAATAAATCCAAAATTTAAGTAAATAATTTTTTTATAAATTTTAGTTTATTTATTATAGAATTTATTAACAGATTTATGAATAAAGGGAAGGAAAAATATATTTAAATTAATAGTAAATTTATTAACATTAAAAGATTTCATAAAATATCAATCGAAAAATATAAATTATTTTTTTAATTTCAAATATATTATTAAAAAAATATATTTGATTTTTTTAGCCTATTGAATAATATTAAAAATGTTGCAAAAAGTGATTTAAAAGAAAAATAAATTTTCCCTTATTATTTACGAATGTCCTAAAAAGTAACAAAAAATAATGAAATTCTCCTTTTACTTAATTAAATTATTTAATAGCTCATTATTTAATAATGCTCAATGATGTTTCATTCATTCTTCCTCTTCTCCTCTCCGTTTTTAGGAACCGATCGAACTGAAGAAGCGCCTCGAAGAGGTGCGGCTGCTCGAGTCGCGTCGCTCTGCGCGGTTGGCCGATCAGGAGCGCGACACGGACTTCGCTCGCCTCGCCGACATGGGCGGCGACAGACGACGCACTTCGCACAGCATCGACGTCCCAGCCACTTTGACGCTGCCCCAGAAGTGAGTACAACCACAGCAACTTGCAACTGTTCAATAACACACTTTATATCGCGTTCCAATTAGAATCTAAGGCGAAACTCTTTTGCTTCTTATCGGAAATTGATTAGAAAATCGTCGGCGCAGGGACGTAGAAAAAGGGGGGGGGGGAAGGTATGGAAGAGGGTTTCAGGGCCTAATACGGGAATTTCTTTTCTTACTTGAATAATATTCAAGATCTTTAAAGAATCCGCACTTAATTCAATTGGTTTAGGATAAAAACAGTGTTACTGCTGGCGGAGGGGTTCCACGTCCCACCATAGGGATTCTGCGGGTACTTGAAGCGTTAATAGACTCCCTTTCATATGCTATAATCACTCTTCTTCAGCAATATCTTTGCTGTCGTAATAATATTCAATATCTTCATTGAATCGGCCCCCGCGTCTTCGTGCTTCATTGAACTACGTCCTTGGAGGATATACTAAAAAAACAACAACAGAGATCCAACGCTGCCGCAGACTTGTTGACGACGACGTCGGTGGCAGCGGTGGCAGCGGCGGCGGCGGCGATATGAAAAGCTCCGCTCAGCCGTTGATAAGAGTTTCGCGAGACGCAGTTTTTAAAGTGGGCCAAACGTTGGCCAAACCGATTGCGTGTGCTACACTTAAACGGAGTGGAAGAGGGGGAAGTGGGGGAAAAAGAAGAGAAGTTTTCCAATTCAATGAAATTAGAAAGAATTGTAAAAACGCAATTCTTGAAACTGATAAGATTCTTGACTCATTTGATTCATGATTTAATCATTGAAAAAACCCCCGAGTTGAGCAAATAATTTAAATGTTGTCGGTTGATGGTGTATTTCACAGTCTATTAAAGCATAAAAAATATTTAATTAAGCACCGTAAAAATTATTATTTGGGCTTTTTCCACTTGCAGCAAAAACAATGATTTTTAGACACTGAAAAATGCCTTTTTATAAATCGAAAATATTAAATAATCAATGGATTTTAATGTGGTTATTTTTGAATTATAGAAAATTAATTTAATGGAGTTCAATAATTAAATTATTCATTTTAAATACAATTTTTAATTTCAAAATTAATAAAAGAAAAGAGAGAAAAAGTGAAGAAAAAACTTGGAAAAATTAAATTTATTTCAAAACAATTAAAATACTAGAAAAAAGAAAAGAAAAGAATAGACAAAAAACAACGGGAAATAAAAGCGTAATAAAGTTTATTTTATTTTATTTGTTTCTATACAATTTTCCGCACTAGGACCTCGCTTTCTCCTCCTCCTCCTCCTTCACCTTCATTTCCCCTTTCTTCACAGAGTTTCATTTAAGTTTCTTCTGTCTTTTTGCGTCTTCTTTTTATTTCTTTTCTCTATTTCTCCAACAAAAACAAAATAAATAAAATACCAAGTGTTTGTTGTTGTTGTTGTTGTTGTTGTTTTATGACTTGATGACGCTCACTTCAAATGCGGAAATAAATGAAAATGTTTTGCTTTTTGCCTCGTTGTTTACGTTTGATAAACGATCGTGTGCGAAAGGAGGAAGCAGTGAAAGAAGATGGGAAAAACCTGTAAACGTAATGAATCTTTAATGAATATTTATTGAATCATAAGTGAATCGCAAATAATTCTTATGCAAGTACTTAATGACTCTTAACGAGCAGTTAAAGAATAAGCTTTAAAAACTTTTAAAAGTAAATTCTTAAATTAAAATTTATTAACTTTCATTTGAATCATAAATGAATCAAAAACGAGCCTTTTCATAATTATAAATGAGCTTTGAATGAATTTTAAATAAGCTTGTAATCATTCAATGAAGCCTCAAGTGAATCCTCCTAGGAGTGAATCAAAGGAGCCTTTAGTAAAATTCGAATGCGTCTTTTGATTCCCCAAATGAAGGTTAAAATAATCGTGGAATGAATCATTAATGAATAAAATGAGTGAAGTGAATTACATAAATGAATCCTCAAATGAATCTTTAAACAGTTCCTAAAAAAAGAAAGAACAATTAATAAATAATGAATGAGCTTTCAGTGAATCTAGAGCGAGTCTCTTGGGAAGTGTTCAATGAATCTTCAAAGAGTCGCTAAAGAAGAAGTGAATCATAAATGAATTTAATTTTAAATAATTTCGTTAAAGATTTAAATTTATAGTTAATGCATTTCGATGCTGATGTTGTTGTTGTTGTTGTTGTTCGGCAATCAACTCACAAACGCGGTCAATAAAATTTAAGCCGAATATCGTGAAAATGGACAAAGAATAAAAAAAATCCTCGAATTTTTCCGCCGTTTTTGAAATTCTGAACAAAGCGTGTGTTTTTTGAGCTTGCGTTGTTTTTGATCTGTTTTTTATTCGGCTCGCACGAATCGTTTGATCGTTGAATTTAATGACTTTATACGAGGTTTTCGGTTTTTCTTTGTTGGTGAATGGACTAAAAAATTGTTGTTAATTTGTTGGCTTTTACAAAGGCCTTGAGTGGTGCTTAAAACGATTTTGTTTTTCATGAAAATTCGCTGATGAATCCAGCAAACGAGCCTTTTGAATCAGTAGTCGTTGATGGGTTCAGTGAAGTGAAAGCGTCGCTGTGACAGACAGACAGAAGAATGACACTGAAGAGTCTCAAAATTAACTATTCACTGGTCTCGCTTCCCCCTCCGCCCCTTCATTCTCCTCTCCCTTCAAGCATTTGGAAGGAGTCTGTTTTTAATGATGATTCGTTTGAGTTGTTTGCTGTTGCCGTTCAATTTCAGCAATTGCAGTGGTTGTTGTTCGTACGCATGCCTCCAGATCGCCAATAATAGCGAAAAGGCAGTTCGCAGGAAGTCGTCAGCCGTCGTTTGTCGGCTCGCTTCTACCGCAACGATTGCATCTGAGCTCAGAATTGAGCTGTTGCTGCGGCGGTGATTCGCGTCACGCTGCCGACGGAGCTGCATCGATTATTCGGCCGTGATCACTCACACAGCCACATGAGCGGCTCGCGGGCTTAAATAACAGTGCTGCCAATCATCATCTGCATAAATCACTGCGCACTCAACTCGAAATCAGTTCGTTGACGGTTTCTCGCATCAAAGAAGCTGAAAATGTGGATTAAAACGACTTTAAAAACAATTTTTGGTATTTTCAATGCAAGTTTTTCGAAATTTGAAAAAATATTTTTTATAATTTTACCCATTTGCGTCGTTTTCTTTGGAAAATATTTCAAAAATTCGAAATTTAGCTGCCAAAAACATAAAAATTTTTCATATTTAATCGAAAAATGTTGAAGAATTAAATAAATTTATTAAATTTCAATCTTAATTATTATTAAAATTGTAATTTTCTTTAGATTAAACAACGTTTTGCGGGGTTTTTTCTTTTTAGTTCTTATTTTTTTTCATATGTTTTCTTTGCTTTGACCTTTTTCCTTCTTCTTCGTTTATTATTATTTTCTATTTTGTTGTTTTCTTCCATTTTCTGTGTGTTTTTCTTCCATTTCTTTTTCTGTAATCTCACAATGACACGATTTTTCTCAGCATTCACATCACTTGGGGGCTGTGGGCCTTTCTGGCTCCCAGTTCTATGGCCAATTCCAGCAACAACAACAACAACGACGACGTCAAAATACAGAAATTAAGCTAAATTGTTCTGTCACGATCGATCCTAGTAATTTTATTCAAACACAACAAAAACAACAAAAGCAACAATAGCAAAAAAATCGCCCAAGGAGTTCCGATCAACAATCATCAACATTAGAAGCAATGGGCTCATATCAGCTTCTCCTCCTCCTCCTCCTCCTCTTTCTTTGCGGTTTTCATATACCAAAATAATTACCGAAAAGATTTAGAAAAGTCGTTTTTTTTGTTTCTTTCGATTTCTGTTGTCTTTAAACCTCATGAAGGACTCATTTTAAGTATTTAACAGGTTTTTCCAAACATTTAACGGTTCGTCTTGAATCGACCAACTGCTAAAACAGCAACAACAACAATAAATACCGTTATTTTGTATTCTGTTTCCTGACTGAATGCACACTGAATGCTAAATGAGCTTCAAGTTGTTCCAATGAATATCTCTCTCTGTTTCTCTCTCGGCACTCGAACATTTGATGTAGCTGTGTGTGCGTGTGTGTGTGGGTTTGGCTTTCGGGTCGAGTGCGTGCTTCGTTTTTCTTCTGCTGCGTACATGAAAAATAATAGTAGTAACAACACCGAAAACCGAATACTCAAACGAATGAGCAGAAAATTATAACAGGAAAAGCAAAAATTAAAGACAACGACTAGACGCATAAGAAGAGGAGGAGAAGCAGTAGACGCTACGACTGCGTAGAGCAACGAACAAACGACGAGTCTTCCTACGAAGTTCGCTGTTCGTTCGTTCGTTCGTGTGCTCATTAGTTTAGTCGTGCATAGAGAAAGAATTCTTCTTCTTATTGGGAAAGAGTTATTGAGAGAAAAGTCTTATTAGCTCAATCGAATGATTCCAAATGAGAAATACATTTACTAAATCAATGAATCTAATTGGATAAATAGCTACGTAGTTTTTTAAAAACCAAGAAGAATAAAAAAGAGTGCATTAAAAAAGTGATTTAATCTGTGAAATTCTCTTCCGTTTTCACCTCGAAATTAAATAAAATATTCACTGAATTTTCACTTCGTGGAGGTTAAAAAAAAGACGCAACAAACAAATCGTTTGATTTCTCACGATTTCTCACTTCTTCGTCTCGCGCTTCGTAAAAACACAGCTTTTTCTGAGTGTGTCATCAATTATTTGTGACCCGGGTCAAGTCGTTAGCAGAAAGCCGCGTCGTGGCCGTGAATAACAAAATAAAGAGAAGCAACAACAACAACCGAAATGCATCGTTCACGCATACGTAAAGAAGTGACGAAAAAGTCGACGGCGATGATGACGACTCAAAGCTGCGTATGCAACAAGTTCACGTCGTTAGCAGTCGTCGGCGTCGTGTGGTTGCGGCTGCGGCCGAATGGAGGCTAGGCTAAGGCCAGCTTCGGTACCGTCGGGTCGCCAACATGCCCAACATCGTGTTGACAATCATGCTGCTAACGATGACAACAACAACAACAACCACGATGACGATGACGGCAACCGCATAATTACGACTTTTGACGACGATGCAATCGACGAAAACAACAACAACAACAACAACGACAACCGATGCAGCGTCGTCTTTCGTTGCAGATGTTTTCGATATGGGTTTTTGTTGTTGTTGTTGTTGTTGTCGTTTTGCCCCTTGTTGTTGCTTGTTTAATGCAAACACTTATTAAAGCGCTTTTTATTCATGACTTCACGTTGCTGCCGTTTCTGGTTGCAACTTGGCCAAAAGCAGAAAATTCATTGTTGACTTTTGCGAATTCGCGTATTTCGAATTCGGGATTGAATCGGCTCTGTGAGGGTTTTCAGCGGTATTCAGCGACATGTTCGCCGAATGCCTTAAAAATGTTGTTGTTCGTTTGTGTTTCTGTTGCTGCTGTTCTGCCCCATGTTGCTGCTGCTGCTGCTGCCTGTTGCCAATCTTTGACCCGCTTTCGGCGCCTCGCTGACAAATTGCGGCTGTTGTTGCCATTTAAGGACAAGCAAAGGCAAGGAACAAGCAGCGGAGGACGATGGAGAAATTTAAATAAAATCAACAAAAAAAAGAAAAAAATATGGAAATCGAAGATAATTCACACGAAAAAGTCAAGTTAATCAATGAAACCGTTACGCAAAACAAAACCAAATACACGAAAAACAACGACAAAAAATTCTAAATTAAATACATGTTGAGAAAAAAGACGAAAAAGCAACGAAAAAAGATTAAAAACAAAAAACAAAAAACAAATTGACAGCAAAAACTGCCAAAAAATGAAGATTTTGTGGGTGCTTCCGTTGATGACGATGATGAATGTTGTTGTTGTTATTGTTGTTGTTGTTGTCCATAGACTCGGTGTGTGTGTGTGTGTCTGTTTTTGTCTGGCTTTTTCCATGTGTTTTTCCCGCCGAAAAACTGGGAAATTCAAGGGCTCCGAACATTACAACGATTCGAGGAAATGACGTCATTAAAAGACCAAAACACACCATAAAAAAGCTATTTCTGAAAGCACGTCAAAGCGGGTCAGGTTGGAGAAACAACAACAACAACAACACGAAGAAAAATTCAATCAAAACAAAGCATGAATAAAACATGAAAATCATTTCCAAAAACATTCACGAAAAGCATGAATTTTGTTGTTGTTTTTGTTGTTGTTGGTGTTGCTGTTGTTGGGAATGGCCTCGATTTTGATTATTGTTATTACGTATTTTGTTTTCAGTTTTATTTCAATGTTGAAGTTTGAAATCAAACGCAAAAAGCAAAATAAAAATACGACGAAAAACTACGAAATTCTTTTTTGAAATTCTTTTGCTTTATGTTTAGGAATTCTTTTCAAATCTTTATCTAAAAATAAATAATGACAAAAAGGCACAAATTTTAATGTTGTTCATCAGCAACATTAAAACATAGTTTTTGCTCTTTCCTTTGAAATTTGTGTTTGTTTTTTGAATAGCTGCGTAGTTTTTTTTTTTTATTTTAACTTTGAATGTCGCCCTTATCAAATACTGGATTTTTTTTTATGGCTTTCGTATAAATTTGGTGGTCAATAAAGCTGCAGAACTCACTTCCGGTTCTTGATTGATTTTTATTGCAATTTATTCATAAGAAATTTTCATCAACTTTTGAAGTTTTTATTCATATTTTCCATTTGTTGCAGGTTTTTCGTTCATAATTATTATTGTTTTTATTGTAATTCCTTTCATTTATTTCTGCTTTTATGGTTTTTCATTGTTTCCAATTGAAAAAAAAGATATTCAAACAAAAATAAAACATTTCACTTTCACTTTTTATAAAAGCAAAAGCAAAAGCGAGAAAAATTATCGCATAGCATAAAATAATAAATTCAAAGCCGAAACAAATCAAAGTAATAATCATAATGATTATTAAGTTAATTACATATTATTTGATCGTTATTTTTGAAAGTTTTCAACACACAAAAAGTAATTTTTTACTCATTAACAATACGATTCGCAAGGCACATTGAAGAAGAGCTTTTTTCTTTATGGAAGAAATAAAAAACTTAAAAACATCGTTCGCACATCGTGCATGAAACTACGAAAGTTCTTGATTACAAGAAGGTCAACGAGGAGCGACAACGACGAGGAAGGAGTAGTTCGTTAGCCATTTGAATATGAATATTAGCTTTTCTAGTTGGGATTGATGACGAGTGAAGAGAACCGAACCGAACTCCCAGCAGACTTCCATCGTTGCTAGACTCTTCGCACGCACACACGACTTCCAATTAGAATTGGAAAAGAAGACAGAAGAGAGATGAGCAGCTCGAGTTGCAGTCGCAGTTGTTTAATTCAGCAACCGAAGCGCCTAGCGTTCGTTCGTTTTTCACATGAAGCTTCAGTGCGTTTGTGGATTTTAATAAATTTCCAAGGATTTCTTTGTACTTCTATAATTAACATGCTTACAAAGTCGCTTCAATTGATTGTCGTGTTCATTTTACGGACGTGGAAACTACTTTACAATGTGTTAATGATTCTAATGGAGATATAATAAAAATTAATATTGATTTCCACTGAAAATTAGCGGCATTGCGGCGAATTAGAAAGAAAAACCAAATAACTACGATGCGTGCAACAATTTTGAGCACAATACAAAGCAACAACTGCAATTACGATCAGTGCAACATAAAAGCAAGCAACTAAAAACGAAAACAGGTAGAAAAAAACCAAATAAATGCTGCTCTTGAGGTAGCAATTAAAATCGCTGCAATTTTCCGTATGCAGCAAACATTAAAACCTACTTAAGTTGTTTTTTTGCTGTTCGTTTGTGGGTCAATAACGTGCATGCGTGTGTGTGTGTGCGTGAATGATCAGCAGCTACGAGAAAAACATTAATAATAACAGCAACAAAGGATTTGAAGCTCTAAATCGATAGCAACAACAACGATTGCAATTATTGGTGTTGATCTGAAGCAACACTTGCAACTTTTAACTGCAAAAAACTGTAAATCAATCAAATTTCGAAAGAGAAATACAACAATAACAACGATAAAACAAAAGCCAAACATTCACGACATTCAAATCTCAATGCAAGTGTCGGCAACGACTCTTTAAGTGTGAATCATGAACACATCAACAGCACACTTTTTCCTAAGCTCCACGCTCCATGCTTCTGTTGTTGTTGTTGCTTTTGTAGTGTATGACTACCGCGTGAAAGAAGTGAACACATCTTCTCCATCATGTCTTCGGCGGCGAGCGGCGTCACACGAAGCTTCGACTGCGCTGTCGTTGTTCACGTGCATTTACAAACGAACGAAGTACGAGTGAGCACGATTGAGCACGACTCAGGACGCTCTCTTAAAGCAAAGTGTAGCATCGGCCGACGATGTGTTGTGTTTCACTTCGCGCTGCACTAAATTTTTTACAGTCTTCTGTGTTTTGAATTTATGTGTGCATTTCAATGCTGTTGTTACAGTTGTTGTTGCTGTTGTCGTTCATGCAATATATTCCATGCATTATGCTCCCCAAGCGAAGAGCAAAGCAAAAAGAAATAAAATAAAAGAATGGCGCAATTAGGCGCTCATAGAAACAGTGAAAAAACAATAAAGCAACAGAAAGCAAACGCACTGCTGTGGAGTGAAGCTTCGAACAACAGCATAAACACCAATTTCATTGAGGCCAGAGTCGGCTTTTGTAATTTGTTTAGCGTTGTTGCTGTTGCTGCTGTTGTTGTTTGTGCTGCTCCTGCTGCAATTGAGGAAATTGCGGATTGTTTCCCAGGCAGGCGAATAAACAGATCGCGTTTCAATCACGCGGAAAATGCAACACGTCAACAGTTAACGTTAACAACAACAACAATAGCAACAACAATGCGACTCATTTGAACATCAACGAAGCCAAAATCAACAGTTACTTTTTCCATGTATTGAATGGTAAAATGAAAAGCGATTAACGGCATTCGTTGTGGCAAGCAGCAGTGCAGTCCAGGCCGGCCGCAAAAGGTTAACAGCAGCAGCAGCATTAACAGCAACGGCGGCAGCAACATAAATTGCAGAGAGTGCAGCGTTGCTGTTGTTCGTGTTGTTTAAAGTGAGAGCAGCAAAGAAAATCCTAAATAAAATTGCGATTTATTTGGTTTTCGAATAAAATTTATACATGACACAAAAAAGTCGATTGTGTGAAGAAATCACAGCGCGAAATTTTTGCAAATTATCGATATCGATTCTCGATGCCGTCAATTAAACACGACACCAACAAAAAAACAGCAGCCAACTTTTTTGTTATTGCAATTAAAATCATAGAAAGCATCGATTGGTGAAAGTTTAATTTAATTTCATTGTGCTAACAAGAAAAAAAACAAGAAAAACCAAAAAACTCATTAAATTTTGGCTTGCATAAAAGGGAAAAAAAGGAAAACCAATTAAAAGTAGTTTAAAATTACGAAAATATGAGAAATTATCAGAATTTATTACAAATGATCAGCTAAATTGAGTTTTATTAAAGTTTTGAAGGAAATATTTATTACATTAGAAAAGAGTTTTATTATTATTGAAGCAACTCCCAATTTTTGTAACGCTTTTTATATAAGAACTCACCGCAAAAGATGCCTGAACGTGTTAAGAGTCACTCAAAGCATTGCAACATCTGCAGCCAACAACCACAGCAACAACAAAAACAACAACAGCAACAATCAACGAATCGAAAAGATGTTGAGGTGAGTTGAAGCCCACGCTTGTTGCCGCCGCTGTTGCCGTCGCTGCTGCTGCGCCGCCATCGAGCAACAATGAGTTTTGGTAGCAAAGACATAAAATTTTATTGTCGACGCCGCGAGCCTAAAAAATCCAACGTGTCGACTGGGAATGGCTTTTGTGATGTTGTTGGCTGGCTGTCAGTTGCAACGAGGTGCAGCCACGACGCGATCGGCCTCAACTTGATGGATGCCAAAGAAAATGCCAACCAGCAACACGAAGGTGAACACGAAGCAGGCAAAAGAAAACAACAGCGATGAAGGAGGTGAGCAGAATTCGTTTTTCCACATTCGAAGGCTGGAAAATTGCAATTTGTTCGGCTTTAATGGCAACATCAGCGGCCGAGAAGAACGCGGAAAAAGCCAAAGGCGCAAACGAACGCATTTCACACGAAAAACCGGCGAAGAATAGGAGCGGAAATGAAAGAAGAAGACATTTAAAGCTCTGTGCTCTGCTCTGATCTGTTTGGATACATTGAGGTCAAGTGACGAGCCACACACAACAACAACAACAACAACAACAAAAACACTGACAACAAAATCTCCTCTAGCAGCATTTTAAAATGAAATATATAAAAAATCCATCAACAGTTGAAAAACCAAAATAAAAAAACTGATGACCGCAAAAGAAGCGATGAAGTTCTGATATTGTTGCTGTTGTTGGTCATTTGGACTCTTAATAAAGTGAATAATTTCCGATCTGATTCGTGCTCGATGCTTTTTATACCCAGGAAACAATCAAAACACTATTAAAAGTCGTTAATGGAGCGAATCAAGTGAATTTTGTCAGGTTTTTAATGAGCAATAAAGAAAAACAACCAGCAACAACAATCAAGAAAGGATCAAATTGAATAGCAACGAAGATCGAAATCACTTAAAAGAGATGCTATGTCGAGAGATTATTCATAAACTCAAAAAATCCCCATTGATTCCATTCAATCAATCGATTTTTTAATAAATACAAAGACTTTTCTTTCGCTTCTTGGCGAATTATAAAGCCAACATCACATCAACACAACGCGCAACGATGATTGACATCGAAATCGACGAAATCATGATCATTTTTTTTGCATTGTGGAAGGTCAGAGAAGAAAGGTATTCATTTATTCAGCCGCTATAAGAAATCTACGAAGAAAATTGATATAAAAAGAGCTGCTTAGCGTTTGTAATTCTCTTTAATTATCATTTAATTATAATTTTAAAAAGAAAACAGATTTAACAGATTAAACAGAGAACAAACTTCGAACTTCTTTCATGCAGATTTTTCTGCATGCTCGACAACTCTTATTCGGTTTCTAGGCTTCTTCTAAGTCTTCGCTTTTTACAGCACTGAATTTTTGTGCATTTTAATGATCAGCTTTAATTGAATGTTCATCATACGCCACGGTGAAGAGTTCAGCGACATTCAAACAACGTTTAACTGCTAATTGAAGTCTTCACCTTAGGATTTAATTTAAAACTTATTTTGATTTTAACAATTGCATTTAATTTAAAGTTTTCTGTTTATTTAATTGTTTGTTTTTCTTTGGTTTTTTCGCAGCTCACGGAAACGCGGCCCCTCCTACGTCCACGAAGACAGCGACAGCTTTCAGTTCGGCAACGACGAAGAGATGGACGAGTGCAACGCCGCCTTGATACTCATGAAGCTCTCGAACTCGCCAAAGTCGCCGAAAAATGGCGGTGAGTTGATGGAAAGCGAAGCAATCGTGACCACTTTCATGTTTATTTCGTTTCCCTTGCAGAGAAGTGGCTGGGATCGAGTCCTTACAGCTCGTCGGCCTCGTGGAGTTCCGGCTCCTCCTCGCCGCCGCTCAGCGAGGACGGACAGACGACGCACTGCAGCAGCAGCATGTGCATGGACGCCGCCGCCAGTGCACGCATCCGCACGACTTCGGTTTCGACGTCCGACGAAGGCATCGTCATGGACTACAATGAAGACGCTCCACGGAAACGACGGGTGAGTCTTTTTCTTCTTCTTCATTTCCTTAAGAGCGTCATTTTTCGCCTTCTTGTCCCTTGTTTGTACGTCGTTTCTTGTTGGCCACTTCTTGAGTTTGTAGCTCGTGATTTTTTACATCTCGCAGTTGTTTTTCGGCCAGATTTCGCTCTGCTTCGCTAAATCAGGCCGACAGTTGCACCTTCAGTGATGCTCTGATTGTGCTTCTTATAAATTTAGGCATTCTGCTCTTGATTCTATCGACTGTCAATCGTCTCAATGTTCTGTTGGAGAATGCGAAAGTTCCTGCGATGTTTCACTAGATGTAATTTTAATATCTAATTTTTCCTACTTAAATCAGTAACATTTTCGTGATTAAATAATTTAATATTCATTCAAGTTCATCTGATGGGGAGTGACATAAACAACAGCAACAAACATTCGTCGGCAACGTTTTGTCGGCTTCTTTGATGTTGTTGAGTTTTTAAAATCCATCCGGAAAAGTGAAAACAAAAAATATTCGAAGCTGCAATAACAACACGACATTTAATTGCATTCCTCGTTTGAATCATTTTTATTTTCATTAAATTCCATGTTCCACTGACGCTGAGTTGTCGATGACGATGACGATGACGGTGATTAGTTCGATGCTGATCGAAGATTAGTTCATCACTTTGTTGCTTATTCTGTTGTATGCTTCAAGCTTTATATTTCAATTTCAAGCAAAAGTGGAAATTTTCATCAAACGAGTTTGAAGTTTTCTTTATAAAAGCCAAACAATCAACGAAAAACTTTCCATTTCGTTAGACACTTCATGTTACATGATATTTCAGGTCAAGCAGCGTGTTATTCGAGAGAATTCAACGTGTCAATCAATCGTCAATCCGTCAATCAGTCAAATGATACGCGGGGAATCACTTCAGATGAAAAGCTTTGAATCACTAGGCAATTCATTTCGTCGATTTAGTCTTTAGATTACTCATTCCATCACTCATTCCTGCACTCATTGATTCACTCAATGAATCACTCAGAAATTTGTGGGACTTGCTGAAGGTTTTCTTGTGCTTTCAACCGAAAGAAGTTACGACGACGCCTTTGAACAGCTCGAAGCGGCCGACACGAAAGCCACAAGAGGTGCCGCAGTGTGTCACGTGACCGCTGGACGCTCGGTTCGGTTCGGTTCGGCTCGGCTTGGCTCGCCTCGGCTTAGCT
Organism: Thecophora atra; assembly: GCA_937620795.1. Lineage (NCBI taxonomy): Eukaryota > Metazoa > Arthropoda > Insecta > Diptera > Conopidae > Thecophora > Thecophora atra. Next base: position 34,579,970 of record OW569401.1, read on the forward strand.
CAAAACCGAAAGCAGGAAGCGAGCCGCGACCAACTGCGGGGCGGCGACTCCGGCGTCTGTTGCGTCGAAAGTGAAAGCCGAAAACTAATCAACGAAGCAGCGCATTTATTTTGGATTCAAATCGGCGCGTTGCTGCTGGCTTTCTAACGGTAAACACGGCTGCCTTGGAATTATGCAAGCTGCCAGAAACTTTCGATTTTTCAAGAAACGCTCAGAGTTGCGGCGGATTGTGTAACTTAGCAACAGTCGCCAACAAGAGAAGAAGTCTTTTCTAGGCTTCTCGTTGAATTAATTCAAATGTTCAATGGAAAACTATTTTGAAAAATACGAGCGACCAGGAAATGTTTAAAACTTTATCATCAATTTATCACTTCTCAAATGGAATTGTTTCGTGCTTTATATACCTATTTACATTTGTAAATAACGTAATAATAGAGGAAGAGGAAGAAAAAAAAACATAAATTACAGATAACTTTAAAAGTTTCGTCATTGTTTCGTTGTTGTTGTTGTTGTTGTCGTTGTTGTTGTTGTTAGCGTAGACGATGTAATGTGCGACCTTCGGAAACGATTAGAAACAAAAAGCAAACAAAAAGCGAAAAGAAATACGCTATAAACAACAACAACAGCGAAAACAATAACAACAAAAAATAAATGAATGGATGTAAATGACTCTCAAGGTTTTCAATTCACACTTTGATGATGTTGCTGCTGCTGCTGCTGCTGTAATATGGAATTCAGTCTTCAGTCACGCACGGTTAAACACACACACACACATGCACCCTATCATTTCTCCTCCCGCTTGTGTAAACGTAACTGAGAAAAGATTCTTTTATATCTGAAATAATAACAACGACAGCAACAGTCAAACTTCGAGCATAATATTTCAATGTTTATGAATTTATTTCTTCTCATTTCGCATCGCATCTTTCCGTCTCTTTCACACTTGTGCGGCTTTTTTAATTCACTGCGTGAAGTTTTGACGATTGTCTTTTATACGGCGGTGCTGAGGTGCCGCAGTTGCTGTTGAGTCGTGGTGATCTTTTCCTCTGTTAAATGCTTTAATTGCGTAGCGATGTAGTGATGACTATTATTATGTTTCTAGTGGCAATAATCAAGAAAACGGCATTACTTGTTGCGGTTCGAAGCTATTAAAAGCCATTCAATTGATTAGTAAATCAATCGTTGGCTCCCTCACGCGGTTATTAAAACGTCAAGAAATGTCAGAAACGTTGCCTTTTCGGCTTTTAATTACAAAAGCCGCTGTACACCGTGACGTATGCGTGATCGAAATGATTTCATCGTCGATTTTCCTTTCGTTTTCGCTGTGTATTTATTTTACATCCGCAAACTTCAGCAATCAACCACGGATCGAGCGCTATTTTATTTCCTTTTTATTGCTAGAAGCTCTGTTATTATCAAAAGCCGACTTTTAGTTTTCAAAAAATATTTGCAGCTCAAAACCAACGTTGAAAAAATCCATCCAAATCCGAATATTTAACGGAAATACTATGTTTTCTGTTGCTCTATTAAATCTGTTATTAGCTTTGGAATGAATTTCAGTACACTTCAAATCTTTAAAGACACATTTTCCCTCCCTCACTGATGAAAACTGAGCTTAAAATGAAACTGTAAAGAAGCTGATGATGATTATTATTACTCCAACGATCGTTTGAAACTCTTAAAAAACCATTTTAAGCACAAACAATTCCTGTTTTTGTTGAACTGAATTTAGTTAAAGCGAAAAGCAATCCAATTTTTACGAATTTCAATCGCTTTTCAATCAATTCGATGTCTGTTCTTCGAATTGAAGCGACTTTCATTTAAAAACAATCGCAATGACGTCGATTTAAGGCAGCCCGACGTTTGTCTTGATGTTTGAATAACGTGAAAGTGACAAGCAAAGCGTAAATTATACACAATCGTGTCTCGGTCCTCTTCCTCTTCTGTTCTGGCGATCGGTTGCGATTCAACGAACGAAAGATCTGTTTTAAAACGTTGCAAATTACGCACAAAAAGATCATAGAAAATGCAATAAAACGCACTAACTAGCATAATAATAAAAGAAGGACAAAATTATAGAAGCTTTTAAATAATTTCAATAACAAATCGATTAATGAAATGTGGAAAAATACGTAAAAGGGAAGCGAAAAGATATTAAAGTGTAATTTTCACATCGTGCGAATGAAATTGCAACTGCAGTTCTTTATGAAACGATATCAAAAGTGAATTTAGATTTTAATAAATTCTCATCATAACTCAATCATAAGACTTAATAATCACCCTGTATATGATGTTTATTTAATCTGTAGCAATGCTATGATTAATCGCCTGAATAACAACAACTTGCAACCATTACAATTCTTGAATCGTTGCAGCAATACAGCGTCGAAGTGTTTTATTCAAACCAACTGCAGAAAATTAAAGCAACGACGACTCGAAATAACGTCCATGGGTATCAATAAACGATTTTTAAAGATATATCTCGGTGTGTATGCGAACAAATGCATCAACATTGACGTTTCTTCGCTGTTGTTGGTCGCTTTGTCCGCCGTTTTCCACTTTAATTGCGCAATAATTGAGACGCTGACTCAAAAGACGGCCACTCTGTTTTTATGGTCACTTTTGTTGTTGCTTTCGCGGAGTACTACGAATCGTTTAGCTGTTGTCTACGACGAATTGCATGTAATTCTTTGTGCTGATGTGTTTTGTCTTCGTTCTACGTTGGCGTTCACCTTCGCGTCTCCCGGCTGCGGACCGATTATCAGCTTACTTCGGCAGCCAGTACGACGCGTTTTGCAGTTGTTTGTGTCTCTACAGGGTGCAGCATTGAAACGGAAAGAGCATTTTTAATGCTTTCTAAAAGAATTTCATTAATTGGCCTTTTTTATGTCAATTCGTTAAGGTTGCTATGAATTAAGTAATCTGAAAATTCTGTATTAAGTTCATTCCTTAGATATTTATATTCCTAAACTTCTACCTCTCCTCCCCCCCCACCCCTCCCCCTTTATATGAAGAATTCCACGAAAAATCCTTGTGAATTCATTTTTATTAAATGTTCATCATACGCCACGTTGCACCGAGCAAAACATTTGATCCATTTTCAACTCCTGTTTATTAATTATTGAAGTAGTTTAAAAGTCTCATGAAAGTCTTTATTTTCCCACACTTTACAACAACTTCAAAATACTATAAACATCAAAGGAATCGAGGCAGAGACTGTGAAGGGGGTTTTCACGATCGATTCGATTCCAGAAAATGCCTCATCGCTGGGAAAACATTTGATTATTTTCATTTTTCTGGTGCGTTGTTGTGCTAGGGGTAATAAAAATTTTATTTAGAATTAATAAGAACAGCAAACAGCGTTTAATTTTCTAATAAAAATCTAAACATTGAAATTTTATTTGCGGATGCAATCAAAATTTTAATGCATCGTCATAAATTTTATTTTGCTTCTGAGTAAATTGTAAATAAAGCTGTCAAATGGTCGAGTGCGTATCGCAGGTAGAAAAACCGTTGCAACAAAGTAACGGATTCGAATGAGGCGACTTGGGAAACGAGGCACATAAAACAACGAACGGCATTCATTAAAAACAGCGTCGAGCTATGAGTTATGCGCTGTTTCTAAACTAATAAACACATTAAAAAAGCAAATAAATAAAATAGAAAAGCAACATTGGAGAGGGAACAACAACAACGAAACACAATTTACAACAACGGAGCAATTTAAATGTGCCGCTTTTCAGCCGTTTCTTTTTCTCCTCCGTCTTCTCATTCTGCTGCTGCTCCTCCCTCTTGCAACATTTAATAATGCGCTTTACTTGAGCCAATCTCGGTGCCAACAACAACAACAACAACAACATCGCATTGATTTTTCCGATTCTTTGCCAACAACGCGTCTCACTTTCGTTGGCATTTCGTGTCGCTTCGTCGCATTTTCGCCGATGAGCTGCTGCCTAGAAATGGCTGAAGGTTGGTCGATGGGTTATGGGGTGGTCGTGCGGGGGGAGGAGTACGTTATGCAGTGGAAGAAGCATCATTATCTATGCCAAGTGCACCACTTTTCATGTTCACGGTTAGACGCAAATAAAATGCCCCACAAACACACAAACAGACGAAAGCACAATCAGTGGACGGAAGAGACGAGGGGAGGCGGAGAGGAAGAGGGCGATGCGGCTTTACGGGGACCTCGTCTCTATTTTCACAAAACTATTTCAGTCGGTCGACTTTTTTCGATTTTTCTGCTTTTACCGGGTGAAATGCAGCCCTGGTTGCAGGCCGCCCTCTTTAGTGTCTCACTTCCGCCTCATTCCTCATCGAACAATAGACAATTTTTAGATTTTTTAAAGTGATTTTTGAAGCTAAAGAAGAATTCTTCGTTTTAGGCTGAAATTTTAAATTTATTTTCAATTCTTTGCGTTGCAATTTCACAGGAACTTCATTTTTATTATTATTTATTCAATATTTTCTTCTACTTCATTATTCTCTGATATTTTAACGTTTTTAGGATGTTTTTTTCGATTTCTTGTAAGCCAAAAATCGATTGTGCAATTGTTTCGTTCCATTTATTTAACATAATTCACGAAATTATTCACAAAACCCCCGGGGAAAATTCATAAATGAAAATCCTCTAATCATTCGAGAAGGAAAAGAAAAAAGGAAATGAGTTTTTGTGGTTAATATTTCGATTTATTTGCCTTTACCCACAATAGAAAATCCAGTCCATTTTAATAATAGAGGAAAAAAAGTGCATTCATTGAATAAATAAATAATTGCAGCTACAATCAGTCGCTCGCCCTTTCTCCATCCTCCCCTTCCCAACATCCACTCATTGGGGCAACGAAAGTCGCACACGCGGAATGAATTTCTTTGTGTTGCAATTCGCTGCGTAAAAAACTCCATGTGTTCGTTTCCCCACCTCTTTGGCAACCAGTTGACCAAAGAAGGCTCCAAAAGCAGCCCCGAAACGTCTTTGAATGTGAAACGTTGTCGCATGCGGCGGTGGCGAGGGAAGACGACGACCAGCGCGCGTGCAACACATACAAAAGCAGAAGCAACACACATGCACACAGCAACACGAAGAACGTCGCTTAGCTCAAGGCTGCAGTCGTAGCTGTCGCTTCACTTCTTCCCAGAAAGAGTGCATTAAAGGTGTGTGTGTGTGTGTGTGTGTGTGTGTGTGTTTCTGCATGCAATGAGAGACTTGCAAACATTCTCTCATCACCGGCAGCTTTCCCCTTCCTGCGTTGTCCCTTCATCCGATGAGCTTCAATAACATGAGCTTCAATAACGCCGGCCGGCAGCATGTCGGCGTGTTCCCCAGCAAACGACGCCATTTTGTGTGCACTACATTCACTGCAATGAAACTGCACGCTGCTCTCTCTTGTTGCTTATCTGCTGCTCCAATCTCATTGCTGCTTTGTTTCCTCTCGTGCGCTCTGAGAGCAGCTCATTCAATCTCTCTCTTCTTCTCTCTCTCTCTCTTTACGAAACGAGGTCTTCTCTTCGATGCATTTCGTTGTTGCAAGGCGGAAGTGAAGTGAATCAACAGCGTGAGATGCAGAAGGAGAAGAAGAGGAAGGTTGATTGTGTGCCAGAGAGGAGGTGGCGGGGGCCGGTACTTTTTGCCGGCGCGTGTCCGCACACTCATGCAAGTTTACATTGAGCTTTTGTGTGTGTGGGTGTGTGTAGGTGTGTGGGTGAGTGCAGGCGCGATGCAGCGCTCTGGCTGAGAGTGTGTGCGTGTGCATTTCACTACTTTTAATTTTATTGCTTTACTTCTTGCTCTACTTTTGCTTGCTTTCTTTGTTTCACATTGCTGTTTTTTTATTCCTTTTTTAATTTCTGTTTTTATGCAATTTCTAGAAACCGTCGAGGTGACGTTAATTGCCCATAACTAAGCGTCTAATTGGGAAACGACAGCGACTAGTTATTGGCCGATGTTGTTGTTGTTGTATCTGCCTTCGTTCTAGTAAATAATGAGCTTTGTACTTGTTCTCTCGTCGTCGCAATGAGAAATTTTCTGTTCTGTTCAAAAAATATGCTATAAAAAGCAAAGTAAAAATTACAGCTTGTGTTTTTCTCTTTCCATCGTTGAACATTCTTTCTACTCAAATAATTAGTTGGCAATAACACTACTTTTACTCACACTGTCGTAACTCTCTCTCTCGTTGTTGCTCTATCTCTCGCTCCCGCCTTGTTTTTTTTTGCAATTGTTCGGCGTAGATTACATCACTGAAAACTTGTGCTCAGTGTTGTTTTTGCTGTCGTCGTTGTTGTTGTTGTTAGTTTCGAATTCAAGGTCGCACGTGTTCACACTTGGCACAAAGCGATTAGTCAAAATGCTTATAAAGAAATAACCGCCAAAATGTAAACTATTTGAAGGAGAGAGAGAGGAAAGAAGGTGGTGAAAGCGAAGAAGAATATTATTAATTTATATTTAATTACATTTAAGATGGAAATTCTTTTAAAAGAAACTATTTTTATTAACTTTTTATGCACGGTTAACATTTAAAACGCACAAAAAAGAGATAATAATAAAAACAGGAAATTAATGAAGATCACAATCATGATAATGACGTTTTAAAATTTACCATTTCATCGGAAATTTCTTTCAAAAACTTAAAAAAGAAGCTGATAAAAATCTTACAACGCGCAATAAAAAATAAAAATTGAACTATGTAACCGAAAAACTAATGTTATCAAAGAGATAAGAGGTTAAATAAAGCAAACATTAATAAAAATAACAAAAATAACCACAATAAAAAGAGTAATTGTAATAATAATCAATCATTTTCAACAACTTTCATGGATTTACGCAAAGAAATAACGTTGACGCACTTAATTGCGATTAACTTGCGTTTAACTACGAGTTAACTAAACTAGTTAAATGTAAAGCGAAGGAGAAACGATCGTTAAATCCGACCGACGAGTAACAGAAGCCGCACGAAGCTCGCTTTTTTCTCTCTTCTGCGAAGCTGACGATTTTTTTTCAGCTTCTTTTTGAATAATTACAATGTTGTTTATATGTGTTGTTGTTTTTATTATGCAAATAATTTCAACTCGTGGCGACATATCACTGAATATTATGCATTAATTTAAAAGCTGCATTCTTCGCAATAAAAATGATTTACAACGACCACGTAAAACGTAACAAAATAACGAATGCTAATTATTTTATCACATCTCATTTACATTGTTTGTTTGTTGGCAGTCGCTCAGTCAGTTTATTTAATTTCATTAAAATAACAATCGTTCAGTTGTTTATGTCAAAAGCATATTTTCAATGCAGCTGCACTTCATTTAAATTGTTCACAATAGCAACGATTGTTGTTGTTGTATTTTCATAGCTTTCGTCGTTATTCAAGTTCGAGGGCAGCGCAGCACACAAACAACGCAAAACTCATCGCTTGTGACGACGAAGACCGATCGAAGAGACTTCGTGTCGTTGCGCGGCAGCGAAGCGAGTAGAGCTTCACTAATAAACAGAAGTGATACAAAAAAAGCTACATTCACTCAATGTTCTATGCTTCAATTGTTGCTGTTGCTTTTTTTGTAATGAGTTCTATTTAATTAATAACGCAAATAAATAACAAAGTTGCTCTTGTTGCGAACAAAATGCTTTTATGTCGTGTTCGTATTCGTGTTCGTGCTTCTGTTCGCTTCGTTTGCGTTTCGTTCTTTGCTTGTTACGTGTTATTATTTGCGCTGTTGTCTGTTGCGTTGTTGACAAATAGCAACACGATTTAGCAACTCTTATGTAACGAACAATTATTATTTGCATTGATAACAGATTATATAACGCAAAAGGAAAATATTTCCAGTAATATTTCTGCAATAAACAAAGAAATTAGCACATTCTTCTTCTCACATAAAGCTTAATAATATGTATTATAATAATTAAATTCAAGTGTTAACATTCAGCGTTTCATGCCCTTTCTCATTTGTCGTAAGTCTATTCAAGGTTGATGCGAAACTTTGAGAGCACCTGAAGCAGCGAGAATCTGATAAGAAAACGAAATAACAACGACCACAGTCCAACAACCCTCACGGAGAGCAGAGCAGCTCCCACCACCGAAATAATCAATAAACACAGAGATGAGTTTTGCTCTCGCCATGTCACAAGTTGCCAATAAACAGCTTCTCGTCTCGCTCTCGCGCCCTCCTGCTGTCCTCTGCTCAGCAGTTGGAAAGTGGTTCAGTGGGTCGTGTGACTGCGCATGAAAGCTTCTCGTTGTTGTTGCTTGAAAAACTACAATCAGCTTGAAATTTGAAGCATTTCGCCGGCCGCTCGACGTCGTAATTCGCTTTGTTGGTGGTGGTGGTGATGTGGCGCTCGCTCCGTCTCTCTCACTACACACGGATTTTATGCGGCTTTTACGCAAACACAAGATGGCGTCATACTTGGCATTTACAACTGCTGACGAGCGAAGAAGCATCACAAACGCCAACGCGGACGCCGACGCCGCCTTCGTGTGCCCTTAAACCGGTTTCTTTTGTGTTGTTGCTTTTTAATATTGATTATTTTTTTGTGGAGAATAAAAGTTCTTCCCCATAGTAGCGAAAAAGAGAAGAGTATTTTTGTTTGTACTATCGAAGGTGAAATGGTTTTTACAACCAAAACCAAAAAAAAGCTTTAGAAATTTAAATTAAATCAAGTTTAAACTTAATATTGAATTTCTATTTTGTGTTATATCAGCAACAACAACAACCATAAATTTATTCAAATAGATAAACATAAAAGCATAAAAAAGCACACAAAAAAAAGACATAATTTATTATCTCGAAAATCTACAGAGCGTGTAAAAAAAATAAATAAAAGAAATTGCTTAGATAAAAAATATTTGAAATCCAATAAGAATAAAAGAAGAAGAACAAGAAACCCGCTATCATCCATCAACGTCATATTTTTCGTTTTTTCTGTTGTTGTTGTTGCTATTATTAATTTGGAATATGTTTAAAAACATTCTAAAAGCACAAACAAAAAAAAGAGAAATTCGTGTTCTTCTTCTTCAATTCGGAACAAGTAATGAATTCAGTTCGAGTTCGTCGCATTGAAATTAAACAAAACAAAAAAAAAAACACAAAAACGTAGCCTTGGTTGAGGTCGAATGTAGCTGAAGCGGTCGTTGCTACGCGCAGTCGGTGAATTGAACGGTAAAAAATAAAATAACACGACCTCAAATATCGAGAAAATAGCAAGAAAACAAAGAAACCCTCCCACACACACACGCACACACACATAAATCACACCTACGCATTAATATGGGAGCAACTGAAAATAGCACAACGAGTCACAACGGCAACAACAAGAGAAAAAAACGCCTTCATTTGGTTTCACGCAACGTTTTTCGCAGCTTTTTTTGCTAATTGCATACTGACAACAACAACAAATGCATATTACAAAATCGCTCACTCAGTCAAAGACGAGCTTCGATTGCAAGGAGACGATTCAGTTATATGCGAGTTATTCGATTATATGAACTTCTCATCGTGTATCAATTCGTCGATGTACCGAAGACCGAGCTTTTGCACTCATTCAACGAAGATCAGAAGCGTCAATAAAGCGTCATGTTTAGAAACGTTTCTTTGGCTTTAGCAACCAATGTTTATAAACAATGTTTCTCTTGTGGGAATTCTAACGAGGATCGAGCAAAATGTTGATATCTTTGGATGTAGATGGAATTTCGTCATCATTTTACTTTTTTGTGAAAGATGAGAAAATTAGTTAAATTTTGGATAAATATTTAATTAAAGAACAAATAAAGGCAACAGATGAAAACGATGATGAATGTGATATGTTTAAAGTAATCATATGAATTTATTCAAAACAATAAATAAAACACTTGAATTGAGTTTATATTTCGCAGAGTTCTATCAGATTCTTCAACACTTAATTGTGAATTAATAATAAACAGCACAAAAAAGGTGCAGAAATCACAAAAAAATCATTTGTAAAGGTGAAACTTTGCAGAGTTTCAATCAAAGGGAAAATAAAAGAAGCAACAAGAATGGAAATAAAGCAGCAATGGAATAATAAATAATAATAGCAACGAACAATGAAGCAACATCAATTAAAATGTGGTTTTTGGATGGTTAAAAAGCAATAAAAACAGCTGCAAAAACCGCAAAAAAGTTTCGATTGCAGTTTGATTTGTTGTAAAAAATAAAAAACAGCATCGAATTTTGTTGTTTTTAAAGCGCATTCAACTTTTCGATAACTTTCGATATCAAGTAAACAAACAAATAAATTAATAAAAGAACACGAAACACAATGAAAAAGAGACGAAAAAGTGATGCTGATGGTTTGTTTAATAGAATTTCGTTCACTTGCTTTGATTTTGGACCGAAAAAACCCCACATCAACATTCATTAATTAATGATTCAAGCCACTTTTTTCCCCATTTCCTTTTGTTGTTGTTGTTGGAGTAAATTTCATTTTACAAAACAAACAAAAAACATCACAATCAACAATCAAAAGTTTAAATAAACATCGAGTTCAATAAAATTTCAATTCAGCGTCTGTTGCTTTTTTGTTTAACCTTTTTACGAAAAGTTCACTTGATGTGAAACATGATTTTGTTGTTGTTGTTGTGCTTCGATTGCGTTTCTTCTGGCTAAAATTTTAATTGCATTTTGCACGGAACCGGCTCAAAACCGAACGCGGATCTTCTTCGGATTTCACCTGACCTCGCTTGGCATTTAAATTCCTCAGATGACTTTCATGGCACTCACAACAAGTTCCCCTGCCCCTCGACCGCTCCACGATTCATGATCATCATCTCGAATCTTCATTCGTCATCAGAATCATCTTCAAAAAAAAACCCAGAAGAATTGGAATCGCTTTCGAAAGAAGTGAATCTGAATTTTTATTCTTTTTTAATTATTGTAAAATGTTTAAAGTCACACAGATTAATAATAAATCATCAAATAGAAATAGAATCAGCTACTGGAAGGTGTTTTTAGTAATAATTGCTAATATTTTAATAATCTAAAAAAACCTTCTTTATTATATTTTGGATCCCCGTTAAAATTAAAAAATATTTGTAATAATATTTTGATTAAAAATTAAATTTTATACATATTTTAAAGCATAAGAATATGTAAAGATATATGGATTTTTATATAAAAATACATTTATACAGTCATTGGTCATCGGCATCGCTGTGAATTTTGACGATATTTTCTCGGTTTCTGCATTTAAAATTCAGTCTTTTGAAGCGTGGAAGAGCGGATAATGGTGAGGGGAAGTAGGGGAGGGGCGTCGCAAAATAATAATAATTTAATAATTTGTTAAATGTTTTTGATCTTTTCCTTAAAATGTCGTTGTTCAGATTCAATAAGGAATATGAAACGCGTTGCTCTTTTTTGCACCGTTTTTGGTGGCACTTTTTTTAAAATTGGGTGATTATTAGACGTCAAGGTCAACGGGAATTCATGCCTCTCCTCACCTCGCCGTCGTTTGACCTCGACCATCCTTCACGCAGTAAATAAATCAATCTACAGAAAATAGAAAAAAATTAAATCAAAATCGAAAAATTAATTATGAAAAAAAACAATATGAAATTCTGCAACAGAAAAACCGCGAACAAAAATGAAAAAAAATTCCCTTTCGTTTATAAATCGATTAAGAAATTCCTACAAATAAAAAAACAATTAATTCAACGTCATTCAACAGATCAAAGTCGTAAAACTAACTTTGAATTTGCTTAATGAAGTCCCAAATATTTTGCGAAAAAAAAAAAGTTGCAAAACACCCTTAAAGACAACAACAACAGCATAAACAACAACAACAACGACGACGACTACAGACAACATGCTGCTGAGCATTAAAAATAGAAGCCACAAAAAATTCCACATGAAATTTAAGAAGTTGGAAACGGGACAAAAAAATACAACCACAAAAATTCAGAAAAAATTATAACAAAAAATAAAAACCTTTAATTAAAAAGAACTGCAAAAAGTCGAATTTTCTGCTAATAATAATATAAAAGCGTGTATTTTTTTGGAACTAAAGAGGAGCTGTTAACCGTTTAAATAAAATGCAGAAAAATCTAGATGATCGCCATGATATTGCCTCTGTTGGATATATAAGACTTTTCCACAAATGATTAATTAAACGTGGTATTCTATTGATTCTAAAATCTCTGTTAAACAGACCAGATTTATATAAACTCGACTGGAAGTGAGCTTGAAGACTGTCAAATTCTATCGCGGTCGCAAATAAAATTCGGAAACTCTATAAAATTCGAGACATCGACAGAATATCGGCAAAAAAGGGACTCTGGGCCCCTCCGCCACCCATTAAATGAGTTACAGTCTCGATCCTTCACAATCGATCACTTCTACGATCGGTTGAGGCCGAATATCGTCAATAAATTGTCTATTGTCGACTTTGAAAAGGTACAAAGTCTGGGAACTCCCAGCAAAGAGCAGAAAATTAAAATATCGCCACAGAAAATGATCAAAAAGTACGACCGAATCTCACACGATCGTAGAGATCGATGAAAAGACCAGGTCAAGATATAAAATGATTTTTAGATGTTGATGTCAATCAATTGGAAATGTGGAGGCTTCCAAATAAACTCTGGGTTATTGAGGACTGTATAAAATCTGGAATCATGGATCAGTTGGTCTTCCATCGATCGAAATATTCATAATTTTGACAGTAATATGGGTCAATGTCTCCACTAACGCATAATAACTTTCTATTGGATTAACGGTGTCCTATTGGAGCGGTTTTTGAAGGATTTTTACCCTTTGACTGTGGATTTCTGATAAGTTTTTTTGATAAGTTCTTTTGATAAGTTCCTTGATCTGATCCCTGAGTCCAAGAGGATAGGAGGGACTGAAAAGCATTGGCGGAGCTGTACTAGGAGCTTTACAAACACAAATATTAATCAGTAGCTGTCAAAAATGATTGGCTTTTTATGGGCTAAGATTCGAGGTTGCTTCTGTCGGTTTTGGGTCGAGTGAGGTGAGTTTTTTCACATTGTTTACGATCGCGAAAGTATCAAAAAAAAAAAAAAAACAAACAATTAAAATAACCAGCTGAAAAGTCGTAAAAAGTAACAGAAACCAAGCGAAATAAACGAATATCACGGGATTTTAAATGCGCGAGTTGAGTCATGTTCGTATTTGCGTTAATCGCGCAATCGAAGTCGTGTAAAAGTAGTCAAGTTTTGGATCGTGGAAACGCTGAAGGAGAAGATGAAAGAAGGGAGAATAAAAACCAACTCCTTTCGATTTCTCGAAGCATTTCAAGCACCATTTGACTCAAAGATTCTTGAGCTTTTTGATTGAGTGAGTTTAATTAAAATATCACAGCTTCTTCTTCTTCTTTATCTTCTTCTTTGTCTTCATCGTGATGATGGGGAGGGAATCGTTTGAAAATCAAGTTTCAACATCTTTTCACCTGCAACCGGCAGTTGAGGCGTTTCGTCGATGATGTTGACTGTTGTTGGTGTTAATGATGATGTTGATGATGATGATGATGCTGTTATTGAGCGTTTACACGCTAGAGGGCGGTTTGATCGCGAGGTCGAAGAGGAAACCATTCATTATATAAAAATGAAAATTTTATAATTGTTCGCAGTCGTCTTTTTTTCATTTTCTTGTTATTTCTCATAGCTTTTAGGCTTAGCTTTTAATTGAGATACCTTGACATTTATGTTCAGCTTTTATTTAGCACTCATTTGGTCTTCATTTATTCAGCATACGTTCAGCTTTTGGCAGACATTTATTAAGTCTTCATTAAGACTTTATGAAGCCGTCATTTGGCACCCTCATTTAGCCTTTATTTAGCATTTATTTGCCGTTTATTAAGACTTTATTTTTTCACTATTCATTAAGCATTCATTCAGCATTCTTTCTCCATTCCAAAAACTTTTATTTCGCACTCATTCATTCAGGATTCAATCACGAATCATTTAGGATTCATTCAGCGTATGCTCAGATTTTATTCACCAGTCACTCAGCCTTTATTCAGCACTCATTGAGCTCTTTGCCAGCTTTCATTCGGAGTTCGTTCGACATTCATTGAGCACTTCTTCATTTTCTTTATTCAGCATTCATTCAGCTGCCATTCAGCACTTATTCAGCCGTCATTTAGTAGTACTCCTTCAGCATTGAAAAAGTCTTAATTCATCACTCAATCATGAAGCACTCATTCAGCTCGTAATTTCATAGCTATTAAATATAAAAAAAAAATTAATTTCGTCTTTTCAAACGACTTCAAACATGCTTCTGATTGTGAAATTGATTCCTTTTGCTATTTATTCATTTATTTAAGTACTCTTTGAGCAGAAAACGGAGAAGCAGAAAAAAACAGATTTGTTAAATACTTTAATAAATGTGTAATTAATATAAAGAAATGCAATTAAGAAAGATTTTATGCAGTGATTCTTTTTTAAGCTCATCTTTCGCTGTTTCTTTTATCCTTCACGATCGCATGTGGAGTGGATTACAACAACAACAACAACAGCAACAGCGAGCACAGCAGGAGAAAGGCGCGTGTCGCGGTGCTTATTTATTATTAGCCGTTATTTATGATCGCGTTGCCAACGCTAATGAAGAGCAGCTCACGCCGAAATCGCACTCCTTCGGGCGCCCTTTCACAGTCTCTCTTTGTCTCTCTCTCTTTCTCTCGCTCCCTCGTCAGCCCATCCTTCGCTTTCGCTCTTTCGATCGTTTCACAAGTTTTTATTGCTTCAGCTGAGCGCCGTTGCAGCTGTAAAAATGACAAAGTTTATGTTCCGTTATGTTGAGTGTGTTTTTTAATGTATGAAGCAACACTCAGGTGAAGAAGAAGAAGAAGCATGGGGAACACATTCAAATTGAGCCGATGGCGCAGCCGAACGAAAAACCTTCACTTTGCAAGTTGACGACAGAAACCAACAACAAACACAACAACTCCAACAACAACAACAACAACTCCCTCGTTGCGTCATGCAAAACGATTAACGTTCGCTGCAGCCGATCGTGTTCACAAGCGACACGAACACCGCACGAGTTGCTGCAGCGCTGCAAGTGAAGCGATGACGGATGCATTCAATTGGAAGTAGTCGAAGGGGCTGGTGGGCGGCGGGCGGTGGGGGAGAGGGGGAAGTGCTGCTGTGACACGATGCTAACGATGTGATAATTGATTTCTGTTGAGTGTGCAGCGAGTGGCGCTGCTCGCATCGCGTGCATTTTAATTGCCAACTATTTTCAGGAAAAAAGCCGCAGCGAAAATTAAAAAAAACGCGAGGAAACGTCGCTTCGAACATCGCTTGAATTGCAGAAATTGTCTAAAGCAGAACTGTCAAAAGTGTGATCACAAATCGAATGTTTTCACAAACCGCTGAAAAAAGCGACGTTAAATTTGATGCTGGTTTTTGTTATTGCCTCCTTATGAAGCATATTATTTTAAATGCTTTTAAATTCTCTCCCCTTTCACCTTTCAACCGTGTTTTTCAACGCCGCATTCGCCACAAGCGCAACGGCAACGCTTCAACTGCAATCGCTTCGCTGCTGCTGCTGCTGCTGATTGCGCTGCAGTTCGAATGCATCAGTCGACGTCATCGTCACCGTCGCTCTCCGTTTCTGCATATGAAGTCATATGTGGCTCTCTCTCTGCTTCTCCCTCTCTCATTCTCAGTCGCTGCTTCGCCGTTGGAGTTGCTGTCGCTGCTTCTAAAATCTGCTCACCTTGAAGTGGTTACGAGGTGGGAAGGTAGTGTGGAGCTCCCAACTGTGACGCCGCCCCCCCTCTCCCTTTTTGTTGCTGCTGCTTGCATTTGCTGCGGCGTCAAGCTGTCTACGATCATCGTCATTTTTCCGCAATCGCTTCAATTCAATAAAAAACTATTGCAAAAAAGATGAAGAAAAAAACTGTTACAAAAGCAATGAAGATGCATGTGTGTGTTTGTGTGTGTTGTTTTGTTGTTTTTTTCCAATATTTAAATACAGTTTTTAACGATTAATAAATCATAGAATAATTGACAATCATCGTAAAAATGTTTGTTGAAATGCATCGAAAGCAAAAACAAAAACAATGCGAAATCCAACAATTTCATTGCTTTTATTTGTATTATTATTGGTTTATTTCAATGTGTTTGTTGTTGTTTGTGTGTGTGTATTTTAACTTCCGCCTTAAAAAATCGGAGTGAGTCACAAAATGGAGCCCCAAAGCGACATCAAATGACTCAATCGAGTGAAAAGAGAGTAGTTGCCAGGAGAGGGGGGAAAGTGAGAATAAGAGGAGGGGAATAAGTGGTGAATAAGAGGTGAAGAAGAGGCGAATAAGGTAGGAAGAAGAGCGAAGAACAAAGGAAAAACTACAAACAAAATTTTGCTAAGGAAATGGATAAAAAAAACATTATTAAAGAAACAAAAAAAATACTTAATAACAATTTTCAAAGCAATCACAAAAATAAACATTGAATTTGTAGATTTTTTGTGCAATGAAAAACGGAAAAAGTAAAGCAATTAATAAATTAAATTTTCATCGATGAATCGCGAAGAAAAGCCAAAAAAAAGTCTGAAAATTACACAAAGAAACCACAAAAAAAAGTAGGAAAAATATAGCAAAAAAAAAGCATTTAAAATTCATTGCAAAAAGCATTGAAAACGTGTGGAAAAACGTGAGGAAATCTTTGCATTGCATGAGTTGATGTTTTATGGAAAAATATGTGAAGAGCGTAGAAAAAAGCATCGCAACATCAAAGCAACAGCAAAAATCAGCGTCGAATGGATGCAGCAATCGATCGAGGGTCTGTTGGCCACCCGGGAGCGCTTTTTATGGGCGCTACACTGCAAAAAAATAACCACACACGGGAAGAGTGCTTGTTTCTGGGTTACTGAGTGGTCCACGGATCCGCGTCGGTTTATAGCGAGTTTTTATTTGCAATTAATTCGAGTTTTTTGATGAAATGGACGACGGTTTCATCTGTGAATGAGTCAAGCGACTGAAAGAGTTTTCATCGACGTTTCCATCGCTGCAATTAACGAACTTTCACCTCGGTCATTCGTGGACCAAAAGAGGCGAAGAAGAAGAAGGGACAAGTTTTTAATAATAATAGATAAAAATAATAGATAATAAAAAGACTTTAATAAGAAGAACGCATTTAATTCTTGCAGACTTTTGGCGCCAGAGCAACGCGTCGCCTTCGTTTCTCCTCCTCCGCGTCTTCCACCGTCCTTTCGCCCTCTCCCTTTTCCTCCTCACTTCACTTTAAACTTCCGTCTACGAGTTGCTTCTAAAATGTCAGCTGTTGCTGTGTTTTTTGCTTTGTTGTTGCCGGTTCTTGCTCAACTTCGCTTCTGAGGGCCGAATGGAGACGAAGCACCGCAGCAGCTGCTTCTTCGTTGCCCATTGGCTTTGTTTTTGCTCATCGGTTTCCCCTCGAAGGCTCCTGATTTCCTAGACAGCTTCACGTCTACGAATCGACGACGGCGACGCTGCTACGCGACTGCGTTACTGCAGAGGCTTGTAGTAGTGGTTCTATGAGTGTGTGTGTGTGTGTGTGTGTATGTGTGTGCTGCAGTTATTTAAGGTTTTTTACCCTTTTCTGCTGCTTGTTTGCTTCTTTTCTGGGCGCAGCAACAGTTCGTTGACCGAATTGCATCAGTTGCTTGTTGCTGCATTTCTCCCCTTCTCCTTCTTTCTTTTCCCTTCACCAATCGACCACAGCAAAGCACCGAAATTTCAGTGTCAATTTAAATCTTCTTTTCGTCGTCGAAGTCGGCTGCCTTCGGAAGCCGCAGCACAGCGACACCTCTCGTGGTCAGCACAGTCGCCGGCCGAGCCTCATTAATAACCATTAGAAGAAGTTTTTACGGCGCAACCTTCGCCATAAACATCGCCGTTCGCCATCAATCGCAAATCGAGTGACCCTCGGCTCGTCAATCTTCCAGCGGCCGCCTTCACTGCGTCCGCGATCGTGAAGAGATTCGCTCTTCACCTTTGCTCCGTGTGCGGTCGGCATCGCTGCTTGTGCTCTGCTCTTCGGCAGCCGTAGAACAAAGCATCAATCACACACGTTGACAGTTCTTGCAAAGAGCAGCAGCAGCGAGAAGCTTTCGACGTTGAGAAGCTTTTGTTGTTGTTTGGGTGTGCGAGCCGTAAGCAGCTCTCTTCGCAGTCGCTGATTTTGCGTCTCTTCGCAGTCGAAAGCGTGTCACTTGACGGCGGCTGCTAAATCTCACCTCCGGCGAAATCATAATGGAAATGCTTCGTTTGTTAGTCACTCCATTTGCGTGGCAGGAACTCAGCGGGCAGCAAACATCCGTTCGCACGACGCCGCTGAGATCGCGATCGACATCCGCGGCGTTCTTCTCTGCAACTGATGATGACACACAATCGTTTCTTTGGAACCGAGCTGCATTTCAAACTGGAATTAAAATTGATTCGCCAGCAACTATAAAAAACATTCATTTTTGTAGTGAAGAACTTTTTCTGAATCACACAAAACAGTCGACGACTTCCGTGGAGTCTTCTTCTTTCTGGACGATAACAACAAAACAGCAACAACAACAACAACAATGCAACTGCTACGTTTTTCAATCATCTGTTGATTGCTCAGCGACAGCCGACAGAAGTTCAAATGCACGACGATGAAAAAGCCGAGTGCATCGACTGCTCGACGTGCGCTCAGTTTCATTGAATTCACACGAGCTTTCCGAATGCCTGTCTCTGCGCGGACGACGGCAGCAGCGCAGCGATCATCGTCAACGAATCTACGAGTACATTTCAACTACGCTACTCTTTGATTTCAAGTTGGGTCGGCGATTGAGGAGATGAGAGAGAGAACGCTGCTCTTCGTCACGATTAACATATCGACGTGCGAAAGTGCGAAGCTACCGCCTGACGTTGTTGGTGGTCAGAATGAGAGGCTTGAACCGAAGCTTCGTCGTTCAACAACCGATCAGACAAGTGCGAAGAGTTGATATCAACGAGATGAGAGAAGCACGAATTCAGTTTAGTACACATAAACAACGAATGCTTGCAAAGTTGACTGATTAACGTAAACGAAGCTTAAACGAATCTCTTTTTATGGCTGCTTTTTAATTGTCTTCCAGCGGGAATTTCGAAATGTGATGTGAGTCATGATTGTGGATTATGGTTCGGCTTCTATCGGTCGTCGGCAGTCAACGAGAAGCGCCTCTTTCGTTCGTTGATGCTTAATAAGGTGTACGATTCCCATGTGATGTGAGTGCAAATGAAACACGACGAAGCACTCGGAGGAGAACGAGTAGCAACGAAAACATGTGCATTTGGCCGTGCCAAGTCCTTGTAAACGAACTGTTTACGATGTGAGCCATCGGCTTTTGTCACTTTAGCGCATCGTGGGCTGTACAAAGAGCATTTAGCAGTTGTTGTTGTTGTTGTTGACGAAAACTAGTTGCGATCGCTGCCCCGCGCCTTTTTTGGAAGCGATGCTCCAAACTGGAAACAACTGCGCACTACAAAAATCGTTGCTGCAGAAATGCATGTGTGTGTGTGTGTGCGCGCAGTGCATCGACATCAGCTTCTTTTGTTCAGCAGTCGACAAGCCGGGAATCTTCGGCTTCTGCTGTCGTTGTTTTTGTTGTTGTTGTTGACTCATATCGCAGCTACATGTTTGTTTATTGCAGCGACGCTGTTGTTGTAACTGTAACAGCAACTTGTTTAGCCGACGCTGCTGCTCAGTCGCCGTCGCCGTCGCTGCTTTTGAATGGAAGTTGAATGCGTCGAGCCTCCGTTTTTTTTTACTCTTCCATAAACGACAACAACAACGACGACGACGACAACATCAACGATTTCGGGGCATCGTTCGTTTGTGCTCGCAAATCAGCTGCTTGCTGTTGATGGTTGTTGTTGTTGTTGTTGTTGTTTGTCAGCATCTGCCTGTGTTTTGAGCCTGGACTCGTTTGTCCCTTTCTGCGTTTCTTTTTTCTTTGTTGCCTGTTTCTATGTTTTTTGTTCTTTAATCGCTTTCATCTCCTTCGTTCGTTCGTTCGTTCGTTCGTTCGTTCGTTGTTCTTCTTCTTCTTCAACACAGCAGAGTTCGTTCCACTCGCTGCATCATTTTTATTTGCTTTTTCCTCGTTTTTCTTTGCTATCAGTTTCTTGTTTTGTTTTGCTTGGCGTATTTCTTCTCCGTTTTGTTTTGTTTACTGAATCTGATTCTTCTTCTTCTTCTTATGCTACTTTGTTGTTGTTGCGCCTTCCGTGGAATATATGAAGGACAGCGAGAACAGGGACGATCCACGATTGCATTTGAGAGCAGTATTTTTTTTATTGCTGTGTTACTGTAGCTTCGCTTCTTTGTTTACATTTCGTTTTGCGGCTCCTCGTTCGGCTTTGAATCGTCGTCGTTCGTGTGTTCGGTTTTTGTTGTTGTTGTTGTTGTATGCATTTTCCATTGCATCGTGAGTACAGGCTCCTTTATGGTCGATTTCCTGCTGTTGTTGTTCTTTCCAGCTTCTGTGACGTCACAGGGCATTCACACGACTGCAGCGGCTGTGTTTGTGTATCTGTTGTTTATTGCACTGCTGCGAGTGTCTTCGGACTCCGTCAGTCGTTGTTGCAGCCGTTTGTTTTGATGCTGTTATTCACCTTCATCCGGCGACTTTGCCTGGCTTCTCTTCCTTCACATCTTCGTGTGAACAGTGGAGATAAAAGACGACGCCATCTGCAAGTGATTTCGTTGGACGTCTCTTGAAACTGTCTCTTTGATCTCCGCTCTCTTCCAACAACTCTTCACTTCGCTCCGTTTCTTTTTACGAAGCACTCGCTCTCTTCCTCTCTCTCTTCTAAGCCCAGTTCGACTCTGAATTAATTTGCGTTTCTCTCTTTTCCAGGTAAGTGCTTTGATCGCGAATAACCTGGAATCGCTGCTGGAGAGATCGCCTCACATCGAGACTCGCAGCTTCGTTGAACAGGTAAACGACCTTCGAAAAGCCTCGGCACCTGTCAATGCTGAACGAATTCGATTCGGTGCCCATTCATCACCTCGCTTAACTCCGTTTTATTTAATTGCCGCGTAGTCAACACCTTTGTTTTTCCTTCCCCTTCTCCTTTCCTTTTTGAAGCATCTTTTAAACACCTCGTTTAATTACGATTCGAGAAGTCATTCACCTTCGCCTCTCGCGCCGGCATCCTTCTGACGGCGACCGGCACCGAGGACCGACCGCCTCCTCGACGTGCATCGCATTTTTAATTATCACTCATAAAAAGCCGAAAACATGCGCCTCCAGCAATTAAAAAGTCGTGATTCCGAACGAAAACAACCAGAAACAAAACCTGAAAACGGTTTACATACAAACTTAGCTACGCTGCTCTCTGTTTGTGTGAAGGGGAAAAGGAGAAAGGAGCGGGACGAAGAAGAGCATCGAAACGCAGCATGAGCGATCAATCGGGAGAAGAGTGCTACTTCATCCCCATTCATTTGTCGCTCCTTCAATCGATTTTACGCAGTCGACAGCCTTCGTTCGCTGCTCGCTCGATCGGTCGTGCGTCGGTTCGCTGCGCCGCTTGTTCGCTCCTTCGTTCGTTCACATGCCGCTCCGGGGTCGAGGCCGGTCATTAATGCCGCAGCAGGCAGTTCAAACCGTTACGTTGCTCGTAAAAATTACCTGCGTGCTGCCGAAGAGAGTGAGGAGAGCACCGAGAGCGACACGAGGCACTCTTATGTGTTTTTGAGAGCTGCGTGAGTAATGAGCGACGCTTGACGAAGTCGGCTTCGGTCATTTCTTTAACAACACGAACTTTTCCATGGATCAACTCTCGAGTTATGAAAACAAACTAAAAAACATCAATTATTTTCTTTATTTTCTTCGCTGTTGATTTGATGCTCTTCATTGTTGCCGGCAAACAACTTCGGCTCCCTTTGACCAATCCACGTCAACAACAACAACAGCCGCTTATGCGTCATCGTTGTTTACGGCGATCCTCATTTCGCATCGCATTCGGTTTCAACGCTTCGAGCTGCTTTAACGATGCGTCAGATGCGAATTGTTTACGCATCATCGTCCATGAGCGTAATGAGATCCCCTCCCGCCGCTTGTGCGCTACATCGCGTGCATTCTACACTCTTCCAGGGCGTCGTCTCATTTCCTCTCTCGAGATGGACAAAAGAACACAGCGAGAGAGAAGAGCTTTGCGTTGATGTTGCTCGTATTTTTGTTGTGTCGACGTTTGAGTGGCTTTGTTTGAGTGTGTTGCTTAATGATCATGACCAGGATGATGATAATGATGTTTGATGGTGTTGCTTGAGGAGTTTAGATAAATTTTAACATTCTAATCGACGTTCAGAAGCAGATTTGTTTATTGTTGAGTAAAACTATTATCAGGCATTGAAACCTCGGAGTTTAGATAGACACGCCCCTCCTCCGCCTACTCTTTTAATGCCAATAAACATTAAAAGCGCAATTAGTTGAAAAAAGAAGTGGCAGAAACGGAAGAAAAGCAAAGAGAGATGCAGTAAAAGTCGGTTTTTTTTTATTAAATTGTTTGTTGTTGTTGTTGCTGCCGCCACATTTCATTTTATGATTTTATAGAATCAAAATAATTGCTGTGTCGTGTTGCAAAACAAACAAACAACAACAACAGGAAATAAACGAAATGGGCAAAAAGAAAAAATTGACAATTGACGTTCTTACAAAATGATTTCATGTATAAAAAAAGCGTTTAAGTTGCTCATATTCAAGCTGTTCAGTAAACAGTTGAGCGGACGGAGGAAACCTTCGACTTTACTTTTTAAATAAAACGACAGCGAAAACAATCCTAGAAAACGTAATTTTGTGTTTTCGTTGCTCTTCTATCTACCAAATTTCCTTGGAACCTGATGAAAACCTTCTAAATTCTGGAAGAAGTAAACAAAAACCGGTTTTCTACCATCAGCGACAAGGAGAACAACAGCGAAGCGCAGCGTCACACACAAACAACAACCAACGAACACATGAAACGACGACGACGTGAAACGAGCAGAGGAAGAGTTCGATGACATGGAATACGAGTTGCTGCTGCCATCGCCATCGCTGCGCTCGATGCATCGCATGATGCAGTGGAAGCCGGCGAAAATTCAGCTCCGACGGCATGAAAATGAAAACGTAAACAAACGGCGCAGTAGCAGCAGCCGGAGAGAGAAAGAGAAACATTGTAGCAAGGGTCAGTGAGTGATTGTCTTTTCTGTGCTCTTGTTCTTCCCGATTCAACGAATTGCGACTTGAAATTAATTAAAGGATTGCGACGTCGTCCGGCGACTTCGACGACTGATGAAATGACGCAACAAGCAAGCGACATTTTCAGTTGTTGTTGTTGTCAATCACAAAGGAATGGGATGGAATTATTACAACTGCGAAATGCGTTGCATTGGCAGCACTCACACAACTGTACCTCGTCCGGCGACTGCATTTCGTCGGCATCCGTGAAGCCTTAACCACATCCATAGCGACTAGCGATTAGCGGCACTGGAATCGCCGCTAAGCTCCAGTGAATAAATGAAACAATAGCGACTAGCGCCTAACGGCGTGTGTAAAAAAAAGAGAATAAAAGCTGCTAAAAAATAGAAAACGAATACTCAGTATTAATATTTAAGAAGAGTTCATTTTTAAAATGTTAAAAATTTGAGAGAGGCTCATATTGCTCTCTCACAAATGTGAAAAGAGAAACAACAACTGGAAAAGAGTACGTAAATATTTTGGCCGCTAAGGAAAAATTAGAAATAGATCGAAGGCTAGCGTCGAGCGGCGTAGCGGCGTAGCGGCGACTGGAAAGATTAATTGTTTTTTCTTGTTCCCCATAAGAGCTCATGTAATTTTGAGAGTTGAGTTAGGCGCTAGTCGGTAGTCGCTATGGATGTGGTTAAGGCTTGAAGCAGCAGGGTTGCTGCCGTTCATCGTCGAGGGTGACTGAGCGACGAAAGGGCAACGACTCCGGCCGAAGTCGAGCGGCGACGGCGCCAACGATGACGCCGAAGCAACGCTTGACGCGTCGTCGAAGTTGCATTATTTTAATGCGCAGTTTCTTTGAGCTGAATAAAAGTGTTTTCGTTGTCCTTCACTGAAAAAATTGTAGCCAGGAAATTTGGAAAATTCCTGCTTCTTGTTGGGCGCTGATCGATTGAAAGAAGTGAAGAGGAAGCAGGGACCCTATTTTTAATCAACTGATTAACAAAAGTCACAAAAATCGATCAGAAATCGGGAAAAAAGGGGGAAAAAAGTAAAGAAAAATAATTGCAAAAATTCAGTTAATAATATTATAAATGAAAGAAAGTACTCCTTTCGTGGTACTTATTTTCCGCAATCGTAAGGAGAAACAAACACACATACACACAGATATCCACACACACTCAAACAAACACACTTTCCACCTTCAGCCTGCTTTTGCAAAAGTATTTAAAACGCACGCTTCTTTGCAGCCCCTTCAAAGTGCATTTCACTTCCTTTGAAGCCTCCCTCAGCTGCGCCCCCGCCCCCGCCCCCGCCCCTTCCATGTCTTGATCCCTGCTCAAATATCAAAGAAAGCTGAACTCCATCGAATGCAGGAATGAATCACTTATTGAAGCGGAACGAGGGGCGCAAACAATCCGAGAAAACTAAAGAAAACAACGGAAAATAAAGAAAACAGAAACTTATTTAATTCCGTGTTATTCAAATAGTGGGAAAACAGCTGTAAAGGCGGGGCTGGAGGCGGGGAGGGAGCCAAACGAGGGGCAGATAAACAGGAATGAAGCCAACTTCGAAGTTTTGCTGGCGGTCGAGCGAAGAAAACCTTCGTTATGCCGGCTTTTTAGAGTATCAAGTTGCTGCTTCTTCTCCTTCCTCCTCTTCTTTTCCTTCTTCAACTTTTCCTTCTTGTTCTCCGTGTGTTCGTCTTTCTGTTGCATGAATAACTGCAAAGGGATTTCCCCCATTAACAAGACGCTTTCTGTACTCAAATGCGTAAATGCAGTCTTTTTTGAATGTATTCATGAATGCATGTTTGCTGTGTGCGTGTGTGTGTGTGTGTCATATGTCAACGTGCCTACATACGGCGAGGGGACGACCAAAGGTCAATGACCCGAAAAAAACACGCTGCACCGCATGGAGCAGGAGCAGGAAATGATTCCATGTCGTTGTTTCTGTTGTTGTTGGTGTTGTTGCTCCACTTCTTCTTCTTCTTCTTCTTCTTCTTCAGCTTCTTGTTATTAGACCATCAACCTTTTTTCTCCCTTCTTCCTTCGTCCATTTGACATCAGCTGCTGCCATCGACAATTGTTATCGACGACGACTTTTCTTTTTATCAAATCCTCAGCGAACCTTTTACAAAAGAAGCGCGTTTAGTTTTCTTTTTAAGGTTTTTTTGTGTGTGTGGAAATGGGGAAACTATGGAACCTTAAAGAAAATAAATACATAAATAAATACAAATTAAATAATTATTTAATTCACCTTTCGCCTCGGCGAATTTCTAATCAATAAAATAAACCATTAATTAATAAATAATTACAGCATTTAAACAAACAAAAATAATATTAATTAATTGTGATTACCACTAAAAAATTCGCTAAAAAAACAATAGTAATTTTTATGTTATAAACTCTAAATAATAATAATAATAATAATAATATTTTAATCTTTTAGTAATACTATTTTATTTTTTATTATACAAATCAGAAGTTAAATAAATAATTTTCAATTTTTGCTGAAACTGAAATATCTAAAAATTAATATCACTTTAGCTATAATGAAATTCATTAACAATTTTCCATTTATATTAAAATTTTCATTTTTCTTAAATTTCGTTAAGGTTCAGTTTTGTTTTTAATCCATCTACGAACCACAAAATCTATAAAATTCGTTGGATTCCTATTTATTAAATGGAAAAGCAATTAAATTAATCATTTCACGGTTGAAATGAGGTTTTCTATTTGTTTTTCTATTTGCTTTTCTATTGCATAAACATCCAAATAATAAATCGTTAAAAAGAATAACAAAAACTTTGCTTAAAAAATACAATGAATTTGCGAAATAAATTCGCATGAATTTTATATTCCAATTCTTCATGTTTTGGTGATGGAACGGGAGGGGCAGAGGAGGGGCTGCTCTAAGCTTCTAACTTAACGCGTTATCAGCAAACAAACAACTCGAAAGCAAGCGAATTTCTCGCTCTCTCCGCTGTTTGGCCTTGTTTTTCGTTTCGCTCCCTTCTCTGCGCCTCTCTGCGTGTCTACGCTCCGTAGAGTTCATTGTCATCAAGGTCATTTCGCCGGCTAAATTCTATTTTTTCGCATTCTCATTGATTCTTGCTCGTGTTGTTGTTGTTCTTTCTTCTTCACTTGTTTCTGTCGTCAATTTGTCAATAAAAAACCTGTTGCTGCTCCGTTGTTGCTGTTGTTGTCGATTAATGTTCTTCTTCTTCTTCTTCTTTTTTTATTAGCCTGTTTTTTCTATTTCTTGTTTATTTGTTAATTATTCTGGAAATTATTTGAGGAACCAACAAAAGGCACACTTATTAGAAAATCAGCTTTTATTGTTAACATTTATTAACAATCCTAACATTAAATTTTAGTAAGAAAATCTTCCTTTTGTAATATGTAATTCTTTAAATAATTAATTCAGTTTATATAATTAATTAATTATTATTAAACTCCATTCAATTTTCGATGTCACTGAAGTGATTAACGTTTGCATTTGACATGATTTCGTCTTTCGTATCAAAGACTCTTCTCTTCGTTTCTTCATCGTGTTTTCGTGTGTGTGTGTGATTAGAATGATTTTGATTCTAAATCACTTAGATTAGCTACGTTCGGGTCGCTGAATCGACAATCACTTTGAATAATTATCATGGCCGAATTTTATTGTCGCCGAGCGCAAAAAACTCCTCACTTAACGACGACTCATGGACACTGGAACTGTTCTAAAAAGCCTTTGTTTGTGTGTGTTAATTAGCCAAACACATTCAAGGTCAAACGAATTAATTACAGGCAGCAGCAGCAGCAGCAAAAAGAAAGGTCGACGGACAATTTTTTAATGATTCATTGCAGCAATCAAATAAAAGCCAAAAAGAGTTCAAAATAAACGAGTAACGAGTAAAAAGTACAGATTAAAATGTACAGTGGGAGAAAGAAAGACAACGAGTAGAGAGCAACGAGTTAAGGGGAGAAAGTAAAACGGAGAAGGCTTTCAGTAATGGTTAAAGTATAGTGAAAAGGATGAAAAGAAATGTTCGAAGCAAAGTTCAAAGTGTAAAGAGTAAAGAATAAAGCCCAAAAAGTAACGAGTAGGGATTAAAAAGGTGGATATTTATTTATATAGAAGATCTTTCTTCATATATTCGTCTCAATTTCCTATAAAAAGTGGGATTTCTTATTAGCAATTTTCTATTAAAAACCCGGCCGTGAGTGTCGCTTCTCTAAACGCCGAAAAGCAACCAGCAGACGACCAACAAATCGACGAATCAGTCTTTCAAACACGGTCAAGGTCAACAGCAGCACCGTGCCTGATGTCCTCGCTCCAAGGTCAACGCTCATAACTCACCGAATCGGCGGCCATAAAGAAACTTTTATAACCGCAAAAGTTCAAAACAAATGCAAACACGTCAACGGAAAACGAACGAGTCTACAGAACTTTTTTATTGCCATTGCCAAGGCGAAATAAAACATGTAAAAATACAGAAAAAGCGAATTTAATGGTAGCTTAAAGATGGCGCCGAGTGAAATGCAAAAGAAAAGAAGGAAAAGTAAAAAAGAAAACCCTGGAAAGGTCCTAAAAAAAGCAGTAAAATTAAACACCGAAACGCAGCCAACACCTCAGGACAAATGAGCAAACGTCGAGGATGCTGAGGGATCGAGGACGAGTGGTCGATGTCCTGCTGCTGGGCCAACGCGTGCGCTGCTCACTTCTGAGTCACAGTCTAGACACCGGAGGTCACGGAGTACAACGGCTAAAGAACCCGGCCGAAACGCGTCGTAGGTGCCACCCTCGGCCCCAATCGCCGAATATCGATTTTTCCGAAATTGTTCAGAGGATTTCGCTCATAAATCACACGTTAAAAGAGTCTTTGTTGGTGGCAGAGGCGCGGCGACATGCAGAAGAAGGATTTTGAAGAAGAAACCGTCGCAAGAAGTGGAAGGATTTTTTGGATTTTCTGTTACTTTGAAGGTCGCTTGCAGCTCATCGAAAACCTGTTGCTCCGATCCAATCCAAAGCGCTACTTTCAGAGGTCGAGGAACTTCTGTGGGCCTTTTTTGCGACGCCGTCAGCAGCTGATTTACAGCATTTAAATGCCTTTGAATCATGGCTAAAGTTGGTCGAACTGCCGATGGACGATGACCAGTCACAGTTCATTGACCGCATCGATCAAAGTTGCATTTAATTAACGCAAATTTGCATTTTTAATGATGAATGCGAAAAATATTGCAATAAAATTAACAGAATTCCAACGAGGACTGAGCTGGGGCGCAACGGGTTCGAAAATCACCGAATTTCGAATTGAAATGAGTCTAAAATCGGAAGTGAAACGAAAAACTCTGATGATGTACCGCGGTAAATGGCAATGAGGCTCGAATTTCCTTCGACGAGCCTTCAAAATGAAGGCTGACCTTAAATAAAATAACGGGGCTTGAATAAACTTGAAGGTTGGCAAATATAATATACACAATCGCCCTGCCCCTTCTTTCCCTCTCCCGCATCTGTTTCCGCTTCATTATTCACTGCTACGGAATTTTGTACGTCATTCAAATCCACCTCAAAACGAAAAACAAACACAGAATTTATTCCTTCCCACCGCCCCCTCACCCACACCGCCCACCTACCCGTTGAACTTGGATAGATGTGTGTTCGTGTGTGTGTGTGTGTGCGTAGACATTTTCACATGACTGACTGCAAAAGCTTTGCGCAAATAAAGCTGCCGACGGATGTTTCGCTGCTGTTCAGGGTCACGGCTTTCATTTACTCAGTGCCGGGGTCGCCCACGTTCGGGCCCGGGGTCGGGGTTCATTCAAGGTGTGACCCATCGACCCACGCCAACTGAACATCGCTCACAACCGACGTTCAACGAACACGAAGACTTTTTCTTCAAGGTTCTAATTGGAAATTACGTGTGCTCAGATGAAGCATTGAAGATTCGATTGAAACGCTTTAAATACTTGAAGAAGGATTTCGATTGAAGAGGGAACGAAAAGATGTCAGTTTGTCTCTTTTGCAGTTTTTCCTTTTGTTTCCATGCCGTCACCTTGATTTCCATTAATATTTATGAAGCCGGGCGTGGAACGGAAATGATATTTGCTTTCCCCAAACATTGTTTGCCTTTTATTTACCGGTGATTCTCCGAGGACGTCGTTTAGTGTTAGGAAAAACTACCTAATGGCATTGAATAGAAAAATGTCTGCATTTGTGCAGAAGATAGAAACATAAATATGAAGTTTTATGTAAAGATTCCAGTCCATTCAATGTTTAATGAGATGTGAGAAGCTGCGCATTCGAATTTTCACTTCCGCATTTCTTTTTTAATGGTGCATATTGTAAAAAGAAGACCTATTGAAGCCCCGCAGCCGTCGGTCGCTCGTGCGATTCGCATCTTTCACAGAACGCAGCACGTCGTTGAAGTCTTTTCGTTTCGAAATCCCCTCCGATGACTTCATTGCACCGTCGATCGGTCGATCTGCTTTAAAATTGTGTTTGTTTACAGACCCGCATCGAAGCTCCGTCGGGCGTCTGCAGGAAAAACAGAAGCACTACGACTCCAGGAGTCGCTATCGAACGCCTCAACGCATTCCTCTAGCGTTCTAAAAAAAGAATCCTCCATAAAAATTACAGAATTAATTACAGTCGATGATCCACTGCGAAGTACACAAATAAATAAATCTGTCGAATCTCCGCGGTACATAAATTTGCTTCTCCGTCGTGCAGCGACGTAAATAGGCCACGATTCTCAGTGCAGCATGTGGCACTAGAGTCGGGGACCTCCACGGTGCTCGGTTTGACCCAGTTTCTGCAGGGTTGCGTTGTTATTTGCTGCTTCTCGGGCTCATCTTGAAGCAATCCATCGCATTCGAGTTAATTTGGGATGAAGTCGTTCAAGTATTCATGGAAATGCATGATTTCGGCGACCGATTTACGTGACAAACGCGGAGAACGACGTCTCTTTTCCCAGTTGACATTTCCCACTCCCCCGACATTCTTCACTTCCCCTTTCCAATCTTTCGTTGTATTGAGTACATCGCGTTTTCTCTATCGAACAACCGAAAACTTTCATCACTGTTCTTCTCGAATCGTTTTGAGGCGTCAAACGAAGCATGAATCTTCACTTTTCCGAAAATTGAAATGGATTTCGACTGAAGTGTCTATCGACCGGGAATGAAAGGCAGCGGAGGAAAAGAGAAGCACGAAAGTCAAGCAATTTTAGGAATATACAAAGTTTCGTGTGGGGCGAAATTCCTCTTCCTCGCGTCATTCAATTGATGATTGGGAAGCCATCGATGGATGAAGCCATCGATGAATATGTAAAAGAGGTTTGCAACAACAACAACAATAACAATGCAACAATAGAAACATGTCTGGCTCCAAATGATGCGGCAGAAAATTGGAAATTACTCTTTGAAGCTGCAAAAGTTTCAAAGTTCCACCGAAGGACTTCCGTTTGCTTATTATTGAGCCTGCATTACACAGGATGCTGAAGTGCGAAGGAAGGGAGGGTGGGCGGGGAGGCGTCAAGATTGGCAAAAGAGTTACAAGTAAATATTTTCCAATGAATGAATTTTCAATTTCTATGAAATGGGTTAAGTTTTTTTTTTACATTGCGACTGACAAACATTCAAATGGAAGTGTTGTGTGTGTGTGTGTGTGTGTGTGCGTGTGTATTAAGGGTTTGTTTATTTAAAAGCAATTTCGCCACCACAACACAATTTTTTAATAAAAAAGGTTTGCTCCATTATTATTATTATAATTATTATTATTTGAGGGTTGCTTCTAGGGTTATTCGAATGTTTCTTCTATTTTATAAATCTGGCTGCGATGTATTTTCCCTCACGCCTTTTACTTCGTTTTTCCTATTGATTGACAATTTCTTAAATTTCAACAATTTTAAAAGCTGCCCAAAACACTTTTAACCCTCGCTCACGTACGCAACACATACATATGTACATATATAGAGTATATGTCATTTATATTAAGTGATTTTATTAGAAACTTTCAAATGGTTTCCATCACTTTAAATGTTTGCCCTACTTTTTTGCCCCCTCAGCAACTCCATCAACAGCGATTTGAACGCCTTCTTCACTCATCTTCGTATGTGTTTGAATGTGTATGTGCTTTATTTAAATAAAAAAGACTTTTTCCCACATTTCGATCCATTTGAAATTCAATCTGTTTGCTGCATTCGGCGTTGGTTTCTCCTCGTTTCGATTCCTGCAGCGAATCGCACTCGAAGTGGCTTTAATGCATGAATGACATGGAACAGCAACAAATCAAGGGGAATGGCGCATCTCTGTGTGTGTTAGTGTCCACAAATGTTCACATGAAATTGAGAAAAACTCTAAGATTTGAGAATATTTAAATAAAGTGAACAAAGGCATCAATTTTCAATATTAAATTTAAATTCAAATTTAAACGATTTAACTTCAAGTTGAAGATGTTTAACAATCAATAAACTTCATTCAATTTTTATCTTTTTTATCTTTTATAAAGATTGTTGGTTTATTAATTACAGTTTATTAGCTTTTAGACCATCCCGAATCTCAATTCTCTGTTAAATAGATCCGATTTATATAAACTACGATTTATATAAACTATATTGGAAGTGAGCTTGAAAATCATCAAAATCTATCGCGGTTGCTCATAAAATCCAGAAACTCTATAAAATTCGAGGCATCGACAGAATATCGCCAATAAATGGAACTTTCGGGCGCCTCCGCGACCCATTAAATTAGTTACAATCTCAATTCTTCACATTCGATCACTTCTACGATCATTAGAGGCTGAATATCGTCAATAACTCCTCCATTTTTGATTTCAATTTCCCTACGATAACTTAAATTTTTCTCTTATTTTTATTTATGAAATGTTCGACATTGTTTGTAAAATTAAATAAACAATACTTTTTCTGACTTTCATTTAAATAATTGCAGTATTTTCCATTTCAAATGAACTTGTAATTTAATTGATGTTGCTGATTATCCTTGAGCCTGGTATTTTGCTGGCATTCAATGGGCTTTTAATTGGAAGGCTTTTTAATGTTCACTTCGCATCATTAAAGGTCTGGGCTGGAGCATTGAAGGCTAAAAAGTCCTCCAACAGAATGTCGAAGAAAGAGAAGGAGGGGAGAAAGAGGAGGAGGAGAGAGAGACGACAAACACAGCCCTTGTCATTGAGGTTGTCCCTCGTTTTGCACCGAAAGTAGGCCAACTCGCAGCGTATAGATAAATACGAATGCATTCCAGCATAGCACACAACATACATAAGTATGTGTGTGTGTGTGTGAGTAAGAGCACCCGATGTCCTACATCTAGAATTTATGTGTGTGTGTGTTAAGCATTTATATACGCTGCTTTATGTACGCTCGTCGGTGCAACAGGGCGTTCGTTTCGCTGCGGGTGTCGCTGGAATCGGCTTGAGCCAAGGTCGCCGCCCTCCAGCATCCATTGCAGCTGCTTCCTTGAACTGAATTTCCTTAATCAGGTCGTCGTTTGCGGTTGCAGCTTTTACTAAAATCCGGAATTCGGTGGTTATCTTCGGTGGCCTCTAATCTTCTTCTGTAGTTCCTTAAGCTTCTTTCCTCATCAGCGTTTTATTAGTTTCCAAATAGAATTAAGTTTCTCTTTTATCCGCTCCCCCTTGCGTTTTAATCAGTTCTTTTTCGATCTTCTCCTATCTTTAAAGAAATTTAAAGGTTGTCGTTACAGCAGAGGAAGCTTGTTAAAGACAAAGGACAAAAGGTACATCTTTACGGTGTTTGTGTTATTCCTGATGCTTCTCTATTATTACCTTTGTTAGTTTCTCTATTGTACATCGAAAATATTGCTACGGATTCTAGCTTTCTATACCGAAGTGGAACCTGGTCAAAGTTTAAAGCAATCTATGTTTAAATTTCAGTTTTGACCTCCTTCACATTTTCAGAAATAATTTTTTGATTTATTCTCTTGTTTGCTGCTCGTTGGCGCTTTTCTGGGTTTCTAGTTCATGACCCACATAAAGCATCGAAAGCAACTCCACACGCTCTACATATACTCATGCCACACGAGCACAGCTGCAAGCAGAGTGCAGAGTTTTGCGCGAAGTGGATGTATCCTTGGCTCCGTGGGTCCTTGCATTCTGCTGTGTACTCTGCTGATGCTACACACGACATAAATACCGACATATGTACCCATGTACAGCGCATCTTCTTGACCTCAATACACGCAATACATAAGCAGAAACATAAACGACAACCAAGCAAAGCAATTTTCCCCAAAAAATGCAGATCGTGATGCTGTGGTTGGTGCTTTTTTTCGGTGTTGGCTGCTGTGAAAGAGGAGGTTTCTTTCATGTGTTTCCAACACCTGCAGCTGCTGATGCCATGTGACCCAGTTTTTCTAATCTAAGTCGCAGTTGTTCAGCCACGAAAAAAGAACAGAAAACATACGATTTATTTCAGTATCCTTGGAAGTTGGGGACATCCACTGAAGTGAAGTTTCAACGATGTCGACAAAATTCCGAGCACGAGAGAACCGTTAGGAAAGTAATAAAACCAGAGATGGAGGAGATGAACATTTACTTTACTTTATATAAGTTAAATTTACGAAGAACGAAGAAGGGAGCATTTCGCCCTCAATACGAACTGAAGTAAATAAACACAGCAAAATTGCCTCGTAGATAAAGTTAGAATTGAAAACGTGAAAAGGGTGACCTGTTTTTGGTAACGACTGAGATTGGGTTGCAAATAACAGCTCGCTATATAATGTGACACATGGCAGAATATCTACTCTGATCGATAGAATGTCCTGCAGAATTCTCCAACATCCCATTTAGCTCCGGTTACAAGACCGTTTCACATTCATGCTATTATTAACTTCAATTCTTATCTTTTTATCCATGAAATCTATGGTTTCTAGATAATACATTATGGTCTAAAATATTGTTTACACTTTTTATTTATAACTTTTTCTTTTATTTTTAAAGAAAAAGGCTCAAATTCAATTTTCCCTTACGTAGATTGCTTACATTTGGGTCAACTGTATTAATTCGTACATATTTCCGTTGCATACTTTTGGGCACTTCTATAAAAAGTTGCAAAGTTTTGTTTGAAAGCGGAAATATCTCTCGATTTAATAAAAACTAAAAACATTTATTAATTTCAACCTGTTAAAAATAAAATTGTACTTTTAGGAAAATAGAATAGAAAACGGAATCAATTTAGAAGAGTATTTAACAAATTTTGTAGAGTTCTTTTGGGATTGTGACACCGTTTTCTCTGCTCTGCGAAAAGCCAAAGCAAAGGTATAGAAGCGATAAAAAGAGAAGTGAAAAGAGAGTATAGAATACTCAGAGCTTTCATCCAGACTCTTTCGCTTTACTACATGCACTCAATTATAAATAAACACTCAACATCCACTCAAGCGCCGATTTTCGCTCTTTTGACGAGAGTCTCTTTCTTCCTGCATCTATTTTTCTTTCTCTTTGTCAAGCACTGCAAGAATTCAAAACAAATATCGAGTCAGAAGGTCTTCCCGAAAAGAAATGTATAAAAGAGGCAATAAAATTAGTTATAATCAGAAGTAAGCTTTTATTTGTGCTCTTCCTTTGTTCTCATTCTGGTCTCCTGCGCTCTTATTGAATTTTTGTACACTTTTTTAGTGTAGTTTTAAAGTAAAATGATTTTGTTTTATTTGTTTTAATAATAAAATGCGCATGTGAATTTCTTTGGCTGTTTAAACAG
Organism: Thecophora atra; assembly: GCA_937620795.1. NCBI lineage: Eukaryota > Metazoa > Arthropoda > Insecta > Diptera > Conopidae > Thecophora > Thecophora atra. The sequence goes on from OW569401.1 coordinate 34,614,822, forward strand.
TTGATATCCTAAATCTTACCTTTAAATAACCGAGAAAAATGCCCGCAGACCTCGGTGACCTATATTCGTGGTACAGGAGTGTTTCTTCTTCTCCTGCTTTTCCTCTTTACTCCAGCTTCTAAAAACATTTACTCCATTTTATGCTTTCGATTTCTCTTCATTCAATCGAATGTTGCTCTTTGATGACTTCACTCATGCGTTAGTCGGTCTTTCTCCGCCTCTTTCACTCTCTTTTCCTGTGTGTCTGGGAGTTTCTCGTCTCCGTTTCTCGTCGAAAGTCCTATTAACAACCTCAGTGAGCATAAAAACGCTTCCACGGTACTTTTAAAAGCTGCTACATGTGGATATATGCACTAGCATGAATTTGTGTGTGTTCTTGTCAATTTATGTAATTACTTTAATATTTATGTATATAGTATAAATGAAAGACTTCTGCGCACATCGGATTGACCCAATTTTCCGCCGCCGCTTGTGAACATCTGTTGTTGTTGTTGATTATCATTTATGCTGCTCCTCTCGCTTCTGCAGACATCGACGCTTCTTCATCCAGAGCTTTTTTTATTTATCACTCATTCCTCTTTGCTTTCAGGTTGAATTCAGGGAGGAAAGCAGGTCGTTAGCGCTTCTTCTTCCTTCCTTTAAACGTAACAAAAAATCTTTTTATTTGCTTTTCAGAGACGCATTAATTTGGGCTGAAAGAACTCGCTGAATGTGAGTTGGTCTCGAAGTGATTCAAGTCGCTAAGTGAATGTCTGAAGTTGTGTATCTGCGTTGCAGAGGTGTCCTTTATAAGGACATTTTTGGGGATGTTTGCAAGGGGGCCGACAATTTATTATTCAATTGTCCTTCTGTTAATGGCACGCTGATGGATTTAAATATTTACATAAATAAGATTGCGCCAAGACTTTAAATTAAATTCTCATGGAATTTAAATGTAAATGAAAAATTCCCTATTCGATTATTTCATAAATCGTTTATCACTGCGAAGATAACAAATTTAATCCAATCAGATTAACAGTCCAATTGTGTTTGAATACCAAATCATAGTAATTGCTTACTTTTAGGCTACCCTGTTAAATCAGTTGTTGCTTTTACAAGTTTCGTTAATCAAATCTAACATAGCATTTATCTCATGCTATTTCAAATTTCTGTCACGCAATAAAATTTATATCATGCTACTAAATTTGTATCATGCAATTAAAAAATTTTTCCAAATTTATTTATGCAATTAAAAGCAAATCACCATTAAAATTGATTGATCCAAAGAAACGATTGCACGTAATTTTAATATATACTTCAAAAAATCGTGAGAATATATGTATGTTAAAGTTTTCATATATTTATGTACATTCCTATTGTGATCCCTTGATGCTCATGTGCTAAGAAAAAACCACATCCAACAAAACGTAAATGACAAAATGTAAATTAATCAAATCCACACAGAAAAACAGACGCCGCTACAACAACAGCAACAACAACAATGAAAACGATAACAGCAACAATAAATTGTGTAATTAGGTTATTAGAACGAACTCAATGGCGGAATGCAAAAGACTGCAACAACAACAACAACGGCAATCAACGCAGCAGCAAAGCGACGCTGCATAGTAAATATATAAGCACACACATATTTACGTTGTTTAGCCTTCAAATGATCCGTAGATACGGCAAAAATTATTTGCTTATATACAAAGTGTGCTTACAAAGAAATACATTCGCACTTTACGATAAATGGGCTACGAATTTCTGTTAATTTATCGCTTCTGCAGAGAGATGAGCTCCTCTGTGACGTTCTGTACAGAAGTCTGTTAATGTCAACAGCGCTGTTACGTTCGCCATGGCAACGTTGCGATTGAAGAATGTACATACATGGAGTGAACTACTTTCGATTAAATAATGTAAAACCTTGCATCATCAGCACACAGATGCATGTTCGTACATACGCGAGTGTTGTGTGTATGTGAGTGAGGCATGACATTGGCGCTGTTTTCTTGCACATTGAATGTGCCGCCATTTTAACACATTTCTTTGCGCCGAACAGCAGCAAATCGTGCCAAGGCGAACGTAACCATGAATTGCAGCAAGTGCTGCACATTGAAGCGCCGCTCTCTGTCGCTCTCTCTCTCTTCCACTCGTTGTGCGCGAACCTGCACACAATCAACGAATGACAGAATCCCACACAAAGTGCATAAATGTGCTTCAGTTTGTGGTCGGTCCGTTTGACCCAGTAAATAAGTGATTTGGAGAGTGCGCCGCACGCGATGCTCCAACTGTACTTGCAGCTCCGCCGAAGCATACGACGGGGCGCAACAACAACATCGCCATCATCATCATCATCATTATCCTAGTATTATCATTCCCCTCGTGCTTCTTCGTGTCCCTGTTGATTGCTTTTGCAAAGATTCTCGCGTAGCAGCAGTGACAGCAGCAACACTTCGTTTCCTATCAAACCGAAGCCGCCGACGTCGTCGTTGCCGCTTCGTTTATTTTGTTGGCTGCAGTTTCGTGCGTCCATCCGCAGCTGAAGGCAGCGCAGTGCATTGTTCGGTGCCCACCAACACATTCGCAATTCGCACCGGCAACGAACCGGTTCTGTCGCTCGCGCTCTCGCTGCTAGACGCGTGTTTGCGTTCGTTCGTTCGTGTGTGTGTGTGTGTGAAATGTTGTCGGATTGCTGCTACACGAGAAGATTGCCGCCGCGTTCATCGGTCGTGCAAACGAATATTAAACAAAAAATCCACCGCAAAGTATGCAATTAATTTTTCCGTGTTATGTGTGTGAATTCATCAATATTTAGCCTATTTTTATAATAATTTTAAAGAATTACTCTTAGTTTTCCTTCGTTTATCGTCTGTTCTTTTTTGTGTCTACTTTTAGGCGAACAAGCCGACGTTCAAGTGCATCTGGAAAGGATGCGATTTCATCGAGCACACAGCGAAAAAGATCGAGCGTCACATACGAAATGCACATCTCGGGTAAGTTTGAAATTCCTTTTACTTAGTGATAAGTTGATTTAATAGCTTAAAGCGAGTGATTCTCAGTCCACGGACTGAATTTTAAATTCATTCCGGCTCAAAATCGACTCCCAACCAACAACAGCGACGCCTTTGACGTTGTTGTTGCTGCAATCGGTTTTTCTACTCACTTCAATGTACAGCGTAGCGCAGTCCTTGAATACGCATTCAGCCCTCTTCTTCTTGTTCTTCTGCTTTGCAACCGTCGGCCGCAGTCGGCGCCGGTGTAGCAGGAGCCTTTGTCATCTTTCCGCCTGCGACGCAGAGCACGGAATTCGTTGTGCTTGAAACTGACAACATTTCTACCTTGACTTACTAACGGCAGCTCGTAACCTAGTTTCCCTTAACCACGCACGCCTCCTCCGCCTCTTCCATGTATCGCAATGCACACCTGAACGAGGGACCGCCGCTTGAGTTCAGGTTTGCAGCAGTTTGGGGCCAAGGTTTGTTTCACCAGCGCACACAAAGATTATTAATTACATTCTGCTGTTGGCAAATGCAATTTGCAACTTGAATGCATGTCCTTTCGATGTGAGGAACAGATGTCGGCGCTGCTTTCCTTGCTTCCCGCCGAAGCAATGACTCACATTTCCTTTGTTTAAAATGGATTTAAGCTTAAATTCATTCGTTTAAACCTACAGAAGCTAGGAATTTAATTCGTTGTTAATTTTAAGATTGAATTCAATTAAACTAAACACTTTCTAACCTTATTACGGTTCTACTTTATTTAATACGGCGTTTGTTTTCTTCCGGTTTCGTTCGTTTCTTTTCACAATAGCTACATTAATATCAGAAAATATACTTTGATAACACAATTTCTTCAATTCAGATTATTTTGCTACATCACAAGCAACATGCTTGCCTTGCATTAAATATATATTAAACGTTAAACATACTAGATATAAATACTATTTATTCATAGCTTAAAAATAAACATACTTAATTCCATGATATTCATTCGCCATTTCGAAGAAGCAAAACGTGATGTCCTCATCTGACACAAGCAAATAATTATAATTGATTAGGAAATAGAAAAATTTACAAGGGAAATAAATAAATATTAAAGCTTCTCATCGGTTTAATTCTCTGTTAGCGACAAGTGCTACTAAATTTAAGACAAAAATTTATTTTTAGAATGTGGATTACAAACCGGTCAAATATTAAAAATAATATACAAATTTCCGTCATTTAATGCGAAATAATTACTTCAAATAATCAAAACTAAAACAGATCTTATTAAAGCTCCACATCGAACTAAAAAACAAATAATATTCAAATTGAAATAAACTTAATACATTTTACATTCGGAAACTAGATAATTTGCAGTGATACATGTTGCTGCTGCTGTTGCTACGATTTATCAATAAAGTCAATTACCAACGTGGTGTAAAACTACATAGTCTGCCTTGGTTTTTACTTAGAACTCGACTTGGTTACAGTTTATATACGATATATGGTAGTGGGTACACGCAATAATTTATTAGGTTAGCAAAAGCGGTTGTCTTGATTAATGGAGGACGCGTTCCAATTTAACGTAATTAGACACATTTCACAAATATTAATAGTTAAATATTGAAGGAAGCTTTAACACTTCTTCTGAATGTGACATCTCGGAGAAAGATGCTCGAAACAAATGGCAAAACACACACACAAATTCGAATTTAATGAACTCTAGAATTTAGTCAACTGATATTTTTATAATTATTTACTGTTGCTCCAAGGAAAGAATTTCAAAGCATTTTTATAATCATGATTATTCGCAATTTTATTACGCGTTTGCCATTTGTTTCTCATAAATTCTAATTTAGTAAAGGCCTATGTATCTAGATAGATAAAAATAAATTACTGTTAAATGCTTTCAGTTAATCAAAAGTACTTCACTTAAAAATAATCAATTCTTGGTGGTAATGATGGTGTACGGTTCGATTTCTGGTTCGCTAATGCGCTGCCCCTTTACACACTGGAACGATTTCGCAATTGTTTCGAAAACTATTTAATTAGGAGGACTCATAAGCGTGTGAGAGATGTCCATGGAAGCTTCGCCCAGGCCATTGACAGTAATTCCATTCACTAGGTTGACAGCTGCAACAAACGTTACACAGGGTTATTATTGAACATATCTAGCACCATTAGCACTTGTTACCACCGTTTCTCACGCCTTGGGCATCCAGATGGGACCAATACTGTTCGGATGGGCTTTGCGAGCTGGTGCCGGGCGGTGCCTGCACAGGCGCGCCCGTGTACCTGAAGTAAGGGTTTTTCAGATCTAGCGTGTTGTTCGACGATATAAGCGTTCCCTCGATGTGCAAGTCGATAGTGACGTCGTACGACTGGCGGCGGTTGGCCTCGAGCAGCACGCGCCCAGTGAGCATTTGGCCCTGCTTGATGAAGATCGGCATAGGCAGCAAGCAGCGCACCTGGTACCAGTGTGTCAGCGGTGCTGTGGGCGAGGTGGAAAGCCACACCTGCTGACTGCTGCCGCAGAACTCGACATCGAACCAAAAAGCCAGCCCATGACAGATCCCCGTTTGCAGAATGTGGAATTCCAGCGGAATATCTGTGCATTACATCGATGGCAATCAGAATAAAGCTATAGAAAACCGCACGAGAGCTGATCACTCACCAATATTGTGCAAATCGTCTTCGTTGTCGCGCAGGAAGTCGCACACATGCCGCAGCGACTTCGCCATGCAGATGCGTATGTCGAAGGTGTCGACGATCGGCTGCCGGAAGTACTCCTTCATGCCTTCCTTGTGTAGCGTGGTCAGGTCGACGCCATGGAATGCCGATTGGTACCAGAAGTTGGCCTTGTTGTACTGCTCCGAGTAGAGCGCCTCGTCGGAGAAGGGCGCGATGTGCAAGTCGCCGTGCGTGGGGAACATCTTGCCGTTCGGTTTCAGCCACTTGCGAGCGTGCAAATACGTCTCCAGCATCCGTTCGTTGTAGAGCATGTAGCCCATTGGCTCCGAAATGATGACGTCTACTTTCTCGGGCAGGTCGATCTCCTCTATCTTGCCGGGCATTACCAGAATCTTCTCTTGCACGTTGTTCGACTCGACCAGCTGCTTCGCATACTGCGCCATGTTGGAGGCTTCGATGGCGTAGACTTTGGCAGCGCCCGCCTGCACGGCGAAGAACGAAAGTATCCCCGAGCCAGCGCCCACGTCCAAAATTACCTTGTTCTACATTGAAATAGGAAGTTGTGTTAATGCTAAATGTGGAAGTTGTGCGTACGAACTTGAAAGTCGATTGCATTGCCTAGTATAGCGCGTTGATAGGTACTCGTGCGGACGTAGTCCTGCATCATGTTCTGCTGCTGGCTCAAGTAACCGTAGAACTGGAAATACTGCGATGCGGAAGACTCTTCGGTTCGTTGTGAGAAGACCGACTTCGGTCGGAGGCGTTTCACATTATCAATTAGCTTGCGAAATCTCTGTTGCTCTGTGCAGCACAAAATAAATGCCGTACTTAGTCGTTGGAGAACAATTTTCTTGTGATCTGTTTACTAAAACAGATCCATATCAGCCTTGTACTTACCACTCTCTGTGGGGAAACGCAGTAGCAAGTGGTCGTTCTCTAATGCAACCGCATAAGTTTGCCGTCCAAGCTGCACCGCGTCAACGTCGGCCGTTATCAAGTATTCCTTGTGTATATGATTGCCTAGAAAAACAAGAAATTGAAGCCAATGCAATCCAGCGAATGTTTAGCGTTTAAAAAACTAGCTCAAGGCCGAGGAAAGCCGATTGCACGCTTCACTTTTGTTTATTTATTTAGGCTTAGAAGTCAACAAAAATAATCACGAGTGAAGCAAGTTTCAAAGTTATAAAAACATAAAAAATAAAAGGCGTGCGTAGTAAAGAAGACGATGACAATCATGGCAACACTTTTGACTACTCACCTGCCGCTATTTTTAACATGATGCCCTGGGAATCGTAGCTGATCAGCAGTGAGCAGCGCTCCTTGTATTTACTGCTGAACTCCAGCTTCGCTTCGTTGGTAATCTCACTCACAAGGACGCCGCTGAAGCTGCTCGTGCCACCCATGCTCAGGCCGCTGTTGGCAATCGTGCTATTGCTTGGCGTGTTTGCGAGGGTTGCAGCGTCACCGACCCTCTTCTTCACACTGAGGTATTCGTTCTGCGACATTCTTCGTTTTATTTTGCTTTTGCTTCTGCTGCAATGGAAGTCTTTCGATTCTAATATTTTTTAATCTATTCCGTGTTGTTTTCAATTGACTTTTCTGGTCGAATTTTTCGAAAATTACTTCTATAGCAAACTAATTCTGCTACTTAATACGCTGGTTCGTGTGTATGTTTTAGCCCTGTCTGTATCTACGTGTATGAGATAAATCAGACTGCTGCTTTGTCTTTGAACGCAGCCACCGTTCTCTGTTCTGCAAAATTCCTTGCTTGATTGTTGGCTAGTGTTTCTGGTTGCAATTGACGTTGCAGCTGCTGTCGTTGTTGCTTTCGACTGCGTGTAGTGGTATTCAAGTTCCCTTTCGTGGAGGGTGATGCGCTGATGCTATCTTTTTACGGGGTTAGGTTCTTGCCTTGCTTGTTGGTGTCTTCAACGTGCGAACGTAAATCCAAAAATTGCGAATGTATTATGTAGCCAGCAAGTGTAATTAATAGTATATCGATTTTTTTCATTTGTTACAACTGGTTCTCTGTTTTTTTACAATATTTAAAATTTTTTTTATGTTTTACATTCCACTGAAAAAACTAATTCGACGTAAAAACCCGTTTCACTGCGCGTTTTTATATTATTAAACTTTTACGAAAATTTTATTGTGCAGCAATATCTTAACACATAGACGAAATAAATTCTGATAGAGTTGTTTATCCAATCAACTTTATTCTATTTTATATTTTGACAGAAAAATCATGAAGAAAACTAATCTGCTACTGATTCCACTCATAAGTGGATAGTAAGTGGAATTAATACGCTGGAGCTATTACAATTCACTCTCATTTTCACGAAGTTCAAATCCGCTCTCGTACTCCAAGAGAATTTCCGTGTATATTCATCACTAGTTCGAACTACTGTTGTCACTCTCTTGCCTTCGCTACATTTTCTTCGTTTATTCAAGCTGTCGCGTTGGTTGTTAGTGCGAGATGGATTCAAGTGTTGTAGAACACGAGGGCTTTAGGTGCTTTGCAACGACGAAAATAGCACTGTTACACGAAAACCTTATATATTCATAGGTTTTAAAATTTTTATACACATGAATGCATTATTTAATTATGTTAAATAATTTACTAATAACAAATCCAAAAATCTGAATTGCATTCACGAAACACATCTGCTCTCTATCAAACAACTTTTGTGGTGAGCATTGTTGAAGAGAGAGCGAGATATATGTTGAATCGCGGAGCGAAAAGAGGACGAGAGAATTGGGACGAAGTGAGCGTAAACGAACGAATATCGTAATAATGAAAAATATGGGAAGTTGTGTGATTTGCGTGGTTTCGTTCCATGATTGGAAAATTCTGTTTACTAGTAGTAATGGAATATAGTAATAGAATGCTTTCGTTCTTTACGACTGTGGTTAGGCTATCGAATGCCAATCTATTCGTTTCTGCCAAGCATTTCACAAAATCACGCAAAATTTCAAAAATACAAAATCAATGCAATTATCAACAGTTTGTAAAATTCGAACAGAAGAGTTTTATTCCGTAATTTAAAAATGCGTTGTAATAGAAAAATAGAATATGTAAAATAAATAACTACGTAGCTTAGGTTTTGGTTAATTTTAAATTGACATTCAACAGTTGAATTTAAATGCGTTTTATACACTAGCTTTTATACGATTTTTCATATAATAATAATTAAATTTTCAAATTGTTGTTTGCAGTAATAAAAAAGCACGTCGCTCCGCTGACTACGATGGGTCGTTTAGTGAAAGCGACCACGAAGAAGAGTTTTACTACACCGAAATCGAGGATGACGACGACGACGGCAAGGCACCGACGCCCCCTTCACAGCCCACACTCAGCCACCGCGACATGGCGCGGCCGCCGCACGAGGATCCCGAATACCAAAGACAAATCGTTGGCACCTTCAAGTAAGCTGCAGCAAGCGCCATCTCGGCCTTCGATGATAATAACCTTCGAAAATTACTCTTTCCAGGCAGGGACGAGCCGCCCACTCGCAGGCGATAAACGGACACGGCGGCAACAGGTTTCTCCATCACGGCAGCGACATGTACCAGCAGACGCCGCACATGCAGCTGCAGCACAACGCCGCCTGCATGCCGACGTCGCCGCTGGCTCATCACAACTACACGTGGCCATCCAGCAGCGCTGTGGCCGTTGCCGCGCCGTCGCCAGCAGCAGCCGCACAGCAACACAGCCCGGTCTCCATCATGAAGCACGCCCGCTGCTCGCCCCGTCCGTCCGCCGCGACAGCTCCGTATCGTCCATACGTCCATCACCAGCACCATCAGCACCAGCAGCAGCACCAGCAGCAGCACTACAGCAGCAACAGCAGCAGCAGCAGCTCGAGCGGCAGCAACAACACCAGCCCCAACATCCACAGCCACAGCAGCGCCAACCACGTGTTGCAGCAGCTGTCGCAGCAGAACGTCACGGTGACAGCCCACCACAGCGCCGGCAGCCAGCAGCAGCAGCACTCGCTGCCGGCCGTCACCATCACGCCGAACTACCAACACCACGCCGGCCAGCACACAGTGGCACAGCAGCACATGCGCCACGCAGCACATCAGCAGCAGCTGCAGTCACCGCCCGCGACTGGCGGCCACATCGCAGCCAACGTGGGCGCTGCGAATCACCACGCCCACGCGCACGCCACTCACCAGCAGCAGCACGTCGTTGTGCAACACGCCGCCGCCGCCGCCGCGAGGCCGACGCCGAATTCGCCGCACCGCCGGACGCGCGGCGAGAACAAGAAGTGCCGCAAGGTGTACGGCATGGAGCGGCGTGATCAGTGGTGCACGCAGTGCAAGTGGAAGAAGGCCTGCAGCCGCTTCGGCGACTGAAAGCGAGCGAAATCGTCGGTGGAGACGACGACGACGACGATGCCGATGACGACGACGCCAGCAGCAGCAACAACGTCGTCAACTGCGACCGCAACAACAACACCAACTGCAATCACTAGAATCAGCAACAACAAGAAACATAAAATGGCCGCAGCAGCTGCTGGCGCGTCGACTCAACGAATGCCGCCGTCAGCGAACGCCACTGCAGTCGCCACCTCTGTTATCGTTAAACCACCAAATAGTTTTAGTAAGATTAGCAACCCTAGCGTCCTCGACGAGCCACCGCCACCGCATCGCAGCAGCCTCGTCAACCGTTCGCTGTAGGCACTCTGTTAGTGCAGAGCTGCGCTGTAAAGGCTCTGTTAGTACGGAGCTGCGCTGTAAACGCGTCTCTTCCCTTCTCTTGCTCTGTTATCTCTTAGGTTAATTTCGTTTATTGTCCCCCGACAGCGGCGTTAACATTTTTTACTAATTTTACCGTTGTATTAAGTTTCACACATGCAATAATAATAATTAATTCAGTTTTCATTAGTTTTAAGGCATTAGACAATTTTTCTCTTAGTCGTTATTGCTAACACAAAGAAAAGCGACAACTAAGGAACAAACAAAACCAAGAAATCAACAGGCGGAACTTTCAACTAATAGCATTAAACGCAAATAATTATCAACATGACAAGAATTAGCAACAGAATTGGAATCAGAACAGAAAAAAAAACGGCACAATTCGTGTGCTAAATAAAGATTAAGTTTAGTATTACGCAAAGCAACTCAAACTCATTTCAGCCCCCAAAAAAGCAAACAAACGCGAATAAATAGCGATAGAAGTGCGTGTAAATATTAATTTAATACAAGAACAGAAAATGTACATAGATGAGGATTGCAGTTGAAGAAGGAAAAAGGCTTTTTATGGGCTCTAAAAATCAGTATCGACTTCGAATGCAATCGTCGGAATCTTCTGAATGATCGACGGCGAATTGAAGGAAGTTTCGAAAGCGGAAAACGGTTTCCGAAACACTTTTCGGAAGAGTTCCTCTTTCGCTCACAGAATCCGCAAAAGAAGAGTCTTTTTCTACTCTCTTTTCAATGTAAATACAACCAACAAAATCAATATTAAATCAATCGAAAACTCGCTCGGATGTCGGATCGAATCCAGACGCAAAACGCTGCATTAAAACTGTCGAAACTCATCACTAAAAAGAGAAAAATTAAACATATTCACAAATAAATTAAATTAAATATTTAAATATTTGTTTTGTTTTGTCCGCTGATTTGATGAATATTCGTCTGTTGCCATCTTCTGGTTTTATTATTTACATCTTTTTATTATTTATGTACGTAAGTAACTTATTATTATTAACTTTACTTAATTGCAGACGATTGTTTAAGTAGCTTTTAAATAGAAACCCTTTTTTGTTGTGCACTTTTACAATGCCAGGTCATCATTTGCAATATTAGAAATTGCAATTATTGTAATATTTACACTTATTGGTATTTTATCGATCGGTTTATTTTATAGTTTCGTATTTGTTAAGTAGATTTTACACACACAACATTTACACGATTTACTTCCCTTTATACACACGCATCAAAACAGAAGCATACACAGACACATCCACACGCAGCATGTGCAGCACGTGTATGGAGAAATGTATGAGTAATGCAGAAATTTATACAGAATTATATTTATACAATACACAATACAATTAATGATACGTTTCGCATATATGAATATGAATACTATGTACAATAATAATAATAATAATAATAACAATAATAATAATAATAGTATTGATATACACATATATAAACATATGGTTACGCAGTAGTAATTTAATTAATATACGTGTACATACATATTAATTTATGTGTACATCTGTACGAAATTAATTCTCATTATTAAAACGCAATTCGTTGTACGCAATTAACAAAAACCGACATTTTGTAGTTTTCTTTTTTATCATTTATTCTTGGATTTTTATTCCTCTTCTGTTTCTTCCGTTTTTTTGGGTATTCTTTCAAGAATGGATTTTTTCTTTAAATGAAATATTCTCGAAATAATTTTAAAATACAACAAAAACTTCTGTTTGTTTCTTTTTCATGTCTTTCTACATTCTTTATTTACTAATATTGAAAAATACATCTTATTTTTTATTACCTTCATGCATTGTTTTATTTATATTACTTTTATCTCTTCTTAAATATTATTTTGTCTTTAAATGTGTCCTAAAACGTGAAAAGAAGAGATTCAATAGATTCTGTAGGATTTTCAATGTTTGTAACTTGAAATTTGTGAAGTTCATAGAGTCAAAAGATGAGTTAATTTAGTAATATTATTGTTCAACTCGTTTTACAATCGATGAGTGTTTGGTAGTCGCTGAAAAACAATATCTTTACTAAATGAGACATGAATAAAGAATGACTAAAGTTTTACATTAAATTGAAGTAGAAAATTGCAATTGGCTGATAATAATCACGTGATGGGACGAAGTTTTAATGCAGCGAAATGAAGAATGGGCCACAAATCACATTAAAAAATTTAAAATCATTAAATTAAAACTTTTAACCGAGTATTGAACACTGAAAAGTTCAATGTTTCACGAGTTTCAATGAATTTATTGTAAAATTTATTTGTTATATAATCTCAAAATACTGTTATTTTTATTTAGAATGAATTTAGGTTCTATCAATAAAATTTTTATCGTTGTACTTAGGAAAATATTTAGGTTTACAAACGTAGTTAATTTTTGTTAATACCGAGACTTAACGGAGTCGCCGCCTCTATGGTTAATAAACACCCTGTATACGAAATGAGTGTCAGTTTCTAAAGCGAAGATTATTTATCCAAAGATTCGAAAAATATAATTCTAAGCTTCCGTCAACCGATACGAAACGTTTCGTCAACTTTTAACCCAATTCAAAACTAACAAAGGCTGATTTAGTTCATTGCGATTTGCGATCGATTTCAATCATATCAAAACAATAAACGTGAGAACTTTAAAAATTATAATGTTCAAAATATAAACCGAAAGAAAGCTGCTTTCTTCTTTGTACTACGGATGCAAGGAAGTTAAAGCAGATATGAGCTAAGCAAAAATAAAAATAAAAACAAACATAAGATTTCTATATAAATTTCAAGTTGTGATTAAGTAAAATAACATAAAAGTTATTAAGAAGCTGTCGTTTATGAATGTGTATGTTTAAGATTTATACTAAATACTAAAATTTGAATTATACATCCATTTGTCCATGTATAGAAGTATATCTACATATATTCACGTACATGATGACGAAAATAACAGTTGTAAATATATTTGAGAATTTCTATAATAACCAAAATAATAGTTAAACTGTAGAAAGCGTTATTACATAAGTTGATGTGCGTTGAAAATTAATCGTAATCGATGACTTTAGGAGATGGCGGTGTCGAAAATTATGCCTAAACATCAAATCAAAGTAAGACTTTTATTATTTACACCAAGCGATTTTACATACGAGCAACTCTCGTGCGATCATACAACGTACGCAGCTGTTGAATTAAATGTTGTTTTGGTGTTGTAAACGCTTTACACAGTCTTCTATTCAGCTCGATTGAATACTTAGGCGAACAAAGCGATCTGCATGACATAATTTACGAAAAAACACTGCCAAAAATTGGAGTATTTGCTTTGTTTAGTATTTTATTAAACGAACAGCAAACAATTACGAACGTTTATCCACAAATTTACTCTGTTGTTCGATGAAAGTTTATTGGCTTTGCAAACATAAATCCGTTCTTACTTCATACCAAAAAACAATAAATACGTTGACGTTACATGCAAAGTACAGAGTTTGAAATGCTTTTCGTTATTGTAGATTGTACAGACTTCCTCATCTTGATAATATATCTTTGTAGTAATAAAAAATATATGACAAAACTATAACGTAACATTTGCTGCGACATAAATGAACGCAATGTAACTTTATCTGCTGCATCCGCTCACAACTTAAATACAATACAATCTCATTGAGCAATAATGGAATAATATTAATTGAACAATCAGACACTGAAATTTATATTTTGCTTTATACAAAGTGAACAACTTTTAATTAAATTGGCAAGGATCTCGACTGATTTTGTAACCAAATTAAACTTAATTGGACTGAATTAAATTGTCTTTTATTTAGCGAGCGTGTTTAATTAAAAATCATGACTGAAAAGAATCTAGAAACAAACGCGCCCAAACACGCTTCGTAAAAATCATTCTAAACACAATAATAAATACGTATTTATATAAATCCACGTTCATATTAGTTGTTGTTGTATTAATCGATATATCTTCCACATTTTGTAGGCACCACCAGAAAAAAACAACACAACGCAAAACAAACAAATAAAAAAGAAAAATATGATTAAACAAAGAAAGTTTTTCGTTGCTTGGAAAAAATATTGATTGCTTATGTGCCCGCAAATCGCTTAAATTGCATTTGGAAACCAAGCAAAAGATAAAAGAAATTACTTTAAAAAACTTCAATACGTAAAATTAAACTAGAAAATATAATAAGGAAATTTGTGAGAAATTGCAATAGATATATAAGCATATTAACCTTAGAGATAATATACATTAATAGATAATAAATATTTATAATATATATTGATATAGTTAATCCATATACATAAACATAAACAATTTCAAATACTTAGGAAGGAAAACTCACAAAATGCGTTGTCATTTTAGTAACCAAAAATAATTATTTTGAAAGAAATTTTAAATTTAACTCATAAAAAAAATTAAAATTTTAGTTTATGTTTTTTGTGATATTCCGATGATATTTCTTGTTTATAATCCGTTGCAATACACAACACTGAATAAAAATAAAACAGAAAATATGAAATTGAGATCATTCGGTAAAGGTCTGTAAACTTTCCCGTATTTTGTTAAATTTCATTATAAAAAGAGTCGCAAAAAACCGAAAAGCTAAAAATAAACACACTCTTCTAAAAATTGGTTGTAAATTAAAATAAAAACGAAATTGCGAAACAATAATCAATCATATGTAGTGAAAAAAACTCTCGACAAAACAAATCTAACCGAAATATTTAACGAAATCGACATTATTTTATATCTTCAGTCATGTTTTTAGTCCTTTTTGCAAATTATTGTTTAATTGAAATACTAATTCTTTAATTTCTTTTCATTATTTAACAGATTCTATGGCAGACACATCAATACAAGGCAAATATTTTCCAACTGAAGAAAGAAACACATACTTCAAAGACAAAAGGCTCAATCGAACGCGCTATAAAATATGTTCATGATAATTTATTTCTGATGTATTTTCACACATTTTTTTCGTCGTGGCATATCTATAAACTTCAAGAAGTCGTCTTAAATTGAAAAAATCGTATCACAGACTTTTTCCGGGTTCGTCTCTTAAGTCTTTCGTTGGCTTGAATGTGTATTTAAACTTTTCTCACTTCTTTCTCTGTGTTTATCTGATGGTAGTTCATCTGTTAGTTGGAAATTCTGTTTCATTAGACTTTCTTTGAAATAACAAATTGATTGAAAGATATTGGCCTTGTTTGTTCAGAAAATAAAGGGACTCATTCATACTTTCAACACCGCAAAGAAATATACACACATATAATTAAAAAATACATACATATTAATACAGGAACAGAGTAAATTCGAAGGATCGTTTTGACGTTATGCAAATTGAATTTAAGGAAAAAAGTAATCTTTACTTCTCTCGAATGTGAACGATCTTTATAGATTTAAACTAAAGAATATTTCAAAAAACCAAGACAGGAATTAAACAACAAAAGAAGTAAACTCTTAAAATTTTAACAGTATGGGAGAAAAGCATCTTTAGACAGTTGTAAAGTTCTGCTAAAACATGAAAAAATAAGAAAAAGAATTTAGTTATCAATGGGAAAAATACATATAAATTTATAAATGAAGAATCATTGTTGTTAAAATGAACTTAGAGGACAGCATAAATAACAATACACACAATTATAAGCGCATGATGAACATTCAAAAACATAGAAACATGAATGAAAATCATACCCATTCGTAAATACGAAAGCTATGGACGTACCTTTGAAATATGTATTTGAAAACATAAGAAACTGTAGAACAAACCAAGTCTGGAAACTACAGAAGTAGAAGCAATTTGTAACTATTTGAAAAAGATAAATTTCCAGAGAACGCAAATCAATCAGAACATTGAAATAGAAGAACAAAAGAGTTTCACTTATTTTTTCCTTTCATTTCTTTTCAGTGACTGACTCATAATTTAATTAAGTTTACTTAAAATAACGACTATTCGTCTGCTAACAAATATTGTTAATAAATTCTAGCTCAGCTCTGGCTTCGTTATCACAAACGATTTCTTTAATATTCTTCGCAATGATTCGTGATTTGTTGACTCCTTTATGACACATTTTTTCTTTGATTTTCTCGTATCAAATTGAAAATATAAACAAACATTTTTGTGAGCAAATTTCGCCGAAGAGAAGTTGAAGAGAGAGAGATTTCAACAATGTAAAAACACTGTAAATGAGTACATAATTATTAAACTATATGCATATACGAATCTCTTTTAATGTAAAGTTTCAATCAGAATTATTTTAAGAATCAATATCTACATAAATTCATAGAAGTACACAAATATATGTAAAGGAATGTATGATAAACTGTAGCTGATATATTGACGAAGGCGTGTATAAGTCGTCAAAATGAGAAAACCAGAAACAAAAGCATTACAAAATTATCCCAATTTTCGAGTTGTTGCTAAGTTTTGTAGGCTTGTTGTTTGCATTCTAGTAACTAAGCAAACGTAACTACAGCAAACGATTGAAATTGCATTGTAAATAAAAGAGATAAGCAAAAACAACCAAATATATCAACAAAGAACGCAACAATATTTCAAAGGAGAATAATGATAACTATAGAGAAATACAGATAAAATAAGAAACAGAAAGAACCACAACAACTTAAATGGAACAGGGCATAACAAATCTAACACTAAAACATTAAAAACAGTTGCAGTTAGAACTAAGGAAAAAGCTAAAACATAGACAAACAGAGGAAACAGAAATGGAAACGTGTACCTTTTTAAATATATTTTGCAAACATATTGATGACAAGAAGCCGAAGACGCAGAAGCGACATTTTTAGAACGAAACACTTTAATTACGCAACAATAAACACCTATTCTAATTGTTACAGTAAACACGGCAGAGGAGAGGGCGAAATACATTATATATTTTGCTTCTTATATACAATAAAGAGAAAAAACCCAGAGAAACATAACAAACAGAAATGGCTGCATTGTGTAATGTCTCAAAATGCGGCACTGTGCGCTCTACTTGTGACATCTACCTGCAAGTGTACCTTAAAGCAAACTGCATACCTACACACGTATGTATGTATGCAACAAGTAACTGTTACTTTCTCTTCTACATTACGTTACTTTATCTGATATGTGCTATTGTCCTTAATTCGTTAGTAATCGTGTAAGCAAAAGAGTAAAAGGAGGGATCAATTGATGGCTGATTGATGGCTCGATTGTCTTGTATAGAAAATAATACTAAAAGTTGGGTGGGCGGCGGGCAGATGGGCAACATGAAAACACAGATAATTATTATTATAGATCATTGATTGTGTTTTCGCCATCATATTTTATATTGTCCTGGAGATGTTTAAATTCTATCAATAAAATCAACTGAGAGTCTATTTTTTACCTAAAAAAGGTGTTTGTACATACATTACATGCATAAACATTATTATAAAAACACGATCAGTGAAAGAAATTGCATCACTCAAACCTAATAATGAAGAAATAATCGGTTCCTGCCCCTTGTCCGCCCTTATCAATAGGCATCAAATCTGTCATTTCCTTAATTTATACAGAAATCAACTGGAAAAATAAAAACACATCCAAGCAAATATGTTACATGAACCTAAAAATAGATTCTATACCAATTAAGTTCAATTGATGATTATAACGATTTCTGATTAAAAGAGAATATTAAATAAACTAAATAAAATATACTTCAGTATAAAAAGATAATTCACAACTAAACAAACTTGTTTTTTTATTCAACTATAATTCAGCAAAATTAAGGTAAATGCAAGTAAATAATTTTCGTATTTGATAACAACAGCAACTGAGCAGCTAATGATGATGATGATGGGAATAATGAAGTAAGCGCCTAACATTATTGTCTGCTTATTTATGCTGCAGATATTGCCGAATCTCTGCCACATTCAATTGCTTCGCTGATGTGGATATTTCAGGAATTTATCACCATCTCAAGACGTTGGGCAGTTAACTTGCTGCAACGAAATTCGCTTGTTAATAAATTCATCAAACAAAACGATCTCTTTTCTGCTTTAACAGCTTCTATGCAATTTCTATTGCCATAGGATATAAGACATGAACAATAAAATCACTGAAGCGAGTAAACGAAGGTAACAAAAACCTGAAAAGCGGTCGAGAGCTGCAACAAAAGAATACGTGTGATGACTTCTACTTTAATTATTGATGTATTTTCCATATGCAACTTAAGAGTTTTCATTTGGGATCGTAACTAAGAACAGAAGCGCGCTACGGACAAAATTTTAAATGGTATTTTGAACAAGAACTTCATTAGTGAGCCACTTCAACAAATCACTTTGCACCCTAAAAAAATTAACTTTTAGTTAAATAAGTTTATAAACAATATAAGAAACAAATTTAAAATTCAATTTTTATAATTTCTGGGTGCGATGAGGTTTAATTACACTGATCTACAATAACAGCGAATGATCTTTCCGTTAACTCTTTATATAATTCAAAAATACATCTATGCTAAGTTTCTATTCTCAGCAACTATAAAATGAAAATATGTCTTGTTTTCTCGTGTAAGATTCTTCAAGCGCAGCATGAGTTCAATTAAATTGCAGATTCTTTCACTTGTTCGTCGTTGTCATGAATGCCTCGCGTAGCGCACAATTTGCATCGCATTCAAGCGCTGCAGTTGATTCCAATCAGGCGCCAATTTGTTGGCCAAGCGCTACCAGGCAACAAGTGCAGCAATGATTCAGTTAACAAGCAGCCATCAAAGGGATCGCGGTCATTATTTTTGTGTCTGTAG
Organism: Thecophora atra; assembly: GCA_937620795.1. NCBI lineage: Eukaryota > Metazoa > Arthropoda > Insecta > Diptera > Conopidae > Thecophora > Thecophora atra. The sequence goes on from OW569401.1 coordinate 34,633,956, forward strand.
CTCGGATCCGGAATAAATATCTAATTTCTCGAAAGCGATTTAAACAAAAAGCGTGTATTTAATTTGGAAAATGAGTAGAATATTTTTTGGATTTACGTTTATCATTTCATGGTTTCTATGCGTTGTTGGCACCTTCAACGCACAATATTTACATGTCGATCAAAATGCATTTGGTACCGATGAATACCCGAACGCGGCTTCGGCTCCCTCAACGCCTCATCTTCCGTCCAGCCAGGCACTGAGTCCCGTGGAATACATGGTTGATCTGAGCAACGATTTAGCCTATCGTTTGCTCCACTTTCACTCCATACTGAACCGCAATAATTTCGCCTTCTCGCCCACGGCGCTGATGAGTATGCTGTCGGCTGCGTACGAGGGTTCGACAGGACGCAGCGCTTCGGAGCTGCGCACCGTTCTGTGGTTGCCGCCGGATCGGGATGTAATTCGTATAGGCTACCGTGACATAAATCGTAGATTGAGGGCAAGTAAACTGTTTTAATAATAATATTCTAGTTATTATAAATTATATAATCACTTACTACACCACGTAATTATTTCCTCTGCCATCTTAAGCTCATGTAATCGAAGAGGATGTTTATAATTTCAGACGTATTTTTTTGGTTCAGAAAATCCTTTAAAAGGTCTGACTCTTAATAGGGGAAATGTGACAGTAACACGGAATTACGAAACTGTTTTGAAGTTCTACGGCTACGATTTAATCGAGGACATGATACCGATGACTGCGTTGCCTTTGACGACGACGAGCCCACTTCTAAATACTACAAAACTCAACACTGTAGAAACCGGCAGAGATCCTTCTATCCAAATAGATACAGTGAATATGTCAAGCTCCACTTTCGCTCCTCTCGACGATAATTTATCGGAAGAAAACCCAACAACAAAAGCAACTGCTACAGAAACTGCGTCTACGCTCACCCCGAGATCAACTCCAACAATCACACCGCTCAAGGAGACAGCAGCTTTTAGTGTAAGTCCACCAACAATAAGCACGCCACTAACAAGAACTCTACCAACAACAACAACAACAACGACACCTGCAACAGAAATCTCATTGACAGAATCATCAACATTAGAAACACTCACTGCAAAACCTACAACGGATTTAACTGAAGATGATAGCTCATCTATAAAACAAAATAAAGACGACGCAGTTGAAGTGATTTCATCATTCCTTGCTGAAGAAGCTGCTGCTGAACCATTCCTGCGTATACAAAAAGCCCGAGTGACACAACTAATTCCCAGTGGACGCCTTCAAGCGCCTCTACAGACACCCAAAGGCAGCTATCTCCCGCCAAATCGAAGATCTGCTGCGGTTCGGAGGAACCTCAGAAGGCACAAGCGCCATCTGTTTGACATCGGCTATAAAAACCTCGACTCTGGTCTCCTTTTAACGTTGCTGCACCCACAAATACCAACTACGTTCCATTATCACCAGCGGCTATATCCAATTTCGGAAGCAGATTCAAATGCACTGTTCACAGAGGCACCTAGACAGGACTACGACACAGACATTATAAGCCATGTGTTCTACCTGAACAATCAACAGACCGTTCACACGACATTCAAAGTTTACAATGCAGTCCTCTACCACAAGCACTACGAACAGCTAAAAATTAGTGTGTTGGAGCTGGAGTTGAATACAGCGGAGTATAATTTGGTCATTCTGTTGCCGGACTTCGGAACAGACCTAACAACAGCAGCTGCATCGCTGCAATTGGGCCCCACCTTAAGACTCATGCGCAAACAGTTGAAGCCCAGATGGGTCCAGGCAGTAATACCAGATTTCAGCCTACACGGAACCATATTTTTGACCAATGATTTACAAAATGTAAGTGGAAAAACTAAAAATAACTCAAAATGATAACTTTTAAAATATAAATCAATAAAATTATTGTTGAAGTATTAATATTTTCTCTTTAAATAGCATATTTCGTCGATTAAGAAAATTTTTTGCATTTCTCGTTACTACATACATACATATATTTCAATAGATGGGCATTTGTGATATTTTCGAACCGAACCGCGCTGATTTCCGTCCTATGACGGATGAGAAAGGTGTCTACATTAAACACATTGAACAGTCAATCAATGTAAATATTCGCACGCGCCCAATCAATCAACTAAAGCGTAAGTATTTGGAAATAGTAGGCACACCTTGAAGTAAATTGAACTATTGCTAAAAGAACTCATTCAAGTGTAACAAAGACAATTAATGAAATGTTTTTACCTTTTCATTTCATTATAGAAAGCAGCAGCTCCCAAACGCAGCCCATTCAGATATCCGTAAATCACCCATTTTTGTTTTTCATTATCGATCGCGACTTGGATGTAGCTGTGATGGCGGGACGCATCCTGAATCCCCTAAATGTCCGCATTCAATAACTACAAATTTTCTTTTCTTGTTAATTGCAACTAAATTAATCCTAACTTATTAGCGCCATTGGAATAATGGCTGTTAGAAAATAGGAGAATAAAAATAAATGCTCAGCAGCGATCTCTAAACATAGCGTGCAAATCCTGAAATTCTAGAGATGTTTTCTGCAGCCGCCAATTCCAAGTTGCTATCTATGATTTGCAATTTCAGCTCTAAATGTTTACATATATTTTTTTTTGAGATTTCGAATTAGTGTTTATAAATTAGCTAACAGCTAAATAAATCCGAAACGGATTGATCACGTGTTTATGTTATACCCCATGTACATATAAATATCTACATATGTATGTATATTACACCCAGTGTTTATACAATGGTTTGTATTTATAAGCCTTTTAATGTTTTAAATATTTAATTTCATTACTAGACAAACACAGATTACACATGCATTTGAATTCGCTGCACTCGCTGCGTTATTATTGCTGGTAATTAACCACAATGGTAAAGCGTTCACCGTACGCAAAATTCTAAACAGCCTGTACTATACTAGACAAAAAGATGTACGCCTTTAGCCAAGTGAGAAATTCTTCCTCCGTCGACAGTTTCCGTTAGTCATGCATTTTCAGATTACAGCTGGTTTCTCTTTATTGGGGAATGTTTTGTAGATCTCAAAAACTCTACAGGTTTGTTTGGCCAACCATGCAAAAGCAATACGTCTCTATAAAGGTTTCTTAGTGAGTTGGCCTTTTTTTACTCATGTATAATTGGCTTAAATTAGTACTCCATATATCTCTAAATAAATACTAACTCTATAAATTTGTATTTTATACAAGTGTTTATTATTCTACGTTTTTGATTTTAAAATCTATTTTGATAATAATAAATACATCTAAAGAGATCTGATTTTAAAAAACTATTTGTGTACTCATTATATTGGAACTAATAGAGGTAGATGCCAAATACTGTGCAAACACAAAAAAGACTCGGGCTGGAGAATACATCAGACGCATGACTATCCGAATCAGCATCCCAGCAGCACTTGGCGATATAGCGACATCCAGCTCCAAGCTGCTGACCAAGTGTTACTTGCACTACATGCTTGTAACGCGGCATCTCCATTTCCTTGATAGCGGTATTAACTGTATCAGCAATTTGTTTCGTCCACTTACTGGCTTCCTCGGTATTGTAGCTTTTTCCTGAAGCAAGTAAAATTTATATTAATGCTTAATGAAAGCTGATCGTATACCTTCCAGAGTTTGTTTCATAGCTTGTTGTATTATCATTTTAATATTGTTTCCCTTAAATGTTTCGTTCAGCGCCGGACGCATTTGATACGAGTTTGGCTCCGACATGTTTTGCTTCCAACTACGCTATCCAGTTATATCAAATATCTCTTTGCAACATATACAATTTAATGCAATTATTGACTGAATAACATTTTACAACTAATTTGCTCCTTTAAATAAACCTATCAAAAATATAGAATGAAACGTTTTTTTTATGATATTTTCTAAAATACTTCATAAAAGTGCATACAAACAACGTGAAAACCATCGCAAAAAAGGAATTGCCTGCACCATAGCCGATTCTTTAAAAATTAATGCAAAACATTTATAAATATATGAGAACATCTTTATAGTTTACAAAAATAACTTTTGTAGAAAGCTGTAACTAAACTTACATGAGAGAATTAAACAAATTATCAGTTGAGATTGAATACATTATCTAACATCAGACTTCATAACTACTAAACTAATGAAAGCAGCACTTGCTCAATCAAAAGGATAACTATTATTATTACACTGAAAATTTTTGTTAAAACCTAGGAGTGTCCCAATAATAAATTATTCTTATTATTATTATTATTTATTTATTATTTATTATTTATTATTTATAATTTCTCTGTTAAGCTTATTACGATTTTTTGCTTAATAAAATGTACAAAAAATGTAAAAAATATTTAAAATGGGCGGAAGAAAGCATTAAATATCTTAAACATCGCTTCGATAATATTTATTTCTCTCTATTTAATGTACTTACTGTAACTCTTTAAAACATAATAAGTAATTTAAATTACCTTTCCCACGGTAACATGGCTGTAGCGTATTCAGTACTTTTGGTAATTCAGTAAATGTGAGTAACTTCAGTCAACGAGTACGAAAATTAACAACTCTGAACGATACTTATTTAATACCCAATTCTGTTGCAGTTCGTGATATATATCGCTCAGAATATCAAAGTCGAAGGGCGCAAAACTCCTAAAGAGTATAAAGATGATATGATAATCTTTACCAGGTTTATCTCTGCACGACTGAGAAAAAAATTGGAGTTTTAGCTGTTTTTAATAAAATTATTGGAATAATAACTCATATTAATTCGACATTTCCATTTAATTTCTTTGAAATTTAAGTGTGGACATAACCATCATTGCAATTTGGTTGCATTGTTAAGATGAACCCGACATTTTGCGCGTATGATGCTATTCACGCAAATATCACATTTTAATGAGTAGGACGTTTTTGTTAAAATAATGATGTGAAAAATATTCAGAAGTATAGTAGTAAAAACTGGAAACTCTAGCGCGTGCTACTAAAATCTGAAAACTCAACTGTAAACTTACGTGAACTAAAGTGAAAATGTTTTCGTTTTTTTTTGTAATGCTGGCTGTAGTGATTTTGTAATTGCATATCTGCTACATTTACCATGGCGGCTTCGTGAAATAGCGGATTTTAATTCCACTGTGTTTCGCACAGGCGTGAATTACCACTGAAATATATATTTTGTTTAGCTTTACACAGAGTGAGATGTCCTAGCAAGTGCGCTTCATCAAGTGCCCTTATCTGCTGTTGGAATGTCTAGTTCAATTTTTACTGAGAACTCCTCGGTACCAAAAATACCAGATGGATGTTTCGACGATAGTGTTTATGGAAGTAGCAGTGCCCCTACTGCTAACTCCAACTTAGTGGTTGTCTACGGTAAAAATGGAATGAATTTTGACCGCAAAGGTTTGGAGAACCTAATAGGTAAGTTTACTGAATTCTTCGATATTATCCTATTAATTATTACCTATTTACCGTTGCAATAACATCGGGGTATTATATCCTAAAGAAGGTAGCTCAAAATGCAATCGAAGCAGTTGTTGTGCGTATACCAGGGAATAGATTCGTTTGGAATCCTTGTGTAGTTTTCTTGTTTGAAATTGTCCCAGATAAATTTTAATTGTTCATAACATCATTGCATTTTCAGAGGAAAAAACACTTTCATCCATAAGCGTCATTCGGTTAACCTCCCCAACTCCTAGCATGGAAGAGGAGGAAGCCGAAGCTGAAAGACTGAGTGCAATCAAGCGAAACCAAGATAAGGGATCAGATGAAGACGATTTAGAAGAGAGCGAAACATCTACAAACGATGAAACAAGTTCTAATGAGTCTGATGAAGATTCAGATTCCAATATCAGAGGAAGCCAAAGTAGCGACGAGCTGCATAGAAGTGAAGAAGATGCGGAAAAAGTAACAAAGAGATGTAAGAAGAAACATTTAAAAAAACATAAATCGCGCTCAAGATTAGAAAAAGGTATGCGAGGTAAAGTTAACATGGAACGCCCAGAGATAGTTGGTTTAACAGTTGAAGAATTTTATCCACCGGAGGACGCTAAAGAAATGGCAAAGGAAATTTTAAGTTAGAGATATAATTTATATCTTTAGAATATACTTATTTTACTTGCATATTTTAGAATTGGCCGGCATATCTACAATAAGACGAACAGCTCATCACGAGTTACAGTTGAAATTTATTAAAAGTGACCATTGTTACACACCGTTTACTTCACCTGCTCAAATGAAAGCCAAGTTGGCAGCCGAAAAAGTGGATGCAGACAAATCTAAAACGATTGTGCGAAAAATAATACCGCAAAATTTTGGATATATGAAACAACTCTTAGCAAAGAAAAAACTTCAGCAAGTGGATTTGCCGAAGTCTTCTGTAGTCAAGCCTCCAGCTGAAAGTGAAAAGGTTGACCAGAAAATTATTTCTGATGGCAAAGCTGCACACAATAATAAGTCTAGGAAAGAGGGTAACACAAGCTTCGAACATGTTGACCTCGATAGATTTGTTGAGACCTCTTCGTCAGGAGAGGAGGCAGTGGGATTTGATGAAAGTGATTTTACTGATTCAGAAGAGTCAGTGGAGTCTGAGAATGACCGTGACAGCGACCTCGATTTTGACGTTAATAATAGGAATGGTCGCAAGAGAAGAGTGCAAAATATTCAAAAAGCATTTAAGAAAAATTTGGCATCTAAAGGTGTATTCAGTAAACGCAATCAAGGATCCAGTCAAGAAGGACACAGTGATGTAACGAAGCCTGTTGTCAAGGAGAGTGCAACTGTGGGACGTGCGAGCAATGATAACATTGCGCGTTTGATGTCCAAAAATTCGAGTAATGTGAGGACACTAAGTGGCATGTCCTTTCGCAAAGTTGTTGCTCCTCCAGACAAAAAAATGCCAAATGTCATTAAAAAACCATTTGGGTCTGAGAAATTAATGAATCCGCCTCATCAGCACACAGCATTGAATTCGTCAGTACGACGCGGCCCAGTTGTGCAAGTGGGAAGGACTCCTTCACGCAGCTCGCATTTGAGTGCTGGTAAAGTTCCAGCTTCATCACAAACTGTAAAGGAGATTGTTATTAACAAAGTATGAAAACATGAAGAATTAAGTTTGCATTTCATGCTGCATAATTTTCTATTTAGGTAATAGCAAGTCCAAAGGGTGGTTTCACGGACATAGGCGCACTCCTGTCTCAACCTGACATTCCAGCAATATCTACCACAAGCACACCAACGTCATCCACGCGATCACAAGCCCCGCAGAAAACATCTACATCACCGAAAGGTTTTATGCCTTTGGGTATTGAAAGTGCTGCCAAAAATCAATTGCCTTCACAAATATCAATACAAACTCATCAAAGCTCTTCGGAGTTGGCTGCGGAACATGACAAACAATTGGACCTCATTGATTCAATTGTAAAGGATGAAATGGAAAAGTCTTCTACAATAATGGAGAAAGCTGATGAAAATGAAGATATTCCACAATTGGTGAAAATGTTGGAGAGTACGGAGCGCGCATTGGAATCCAACAGAAGACGGCAATTGAACGATTTTACCAGCTCCAGTGTAATGGACACCGATATCGACATTTCGAGTGCACCACTGTTGGAAACATCTGAAGACGAAATACCTGCTGATCTTTTGCAGCATGTTGTTGAACTCATCGAAGATGACAAAACACTTCAAGAAGCTGTAGAAAAGGAAGTTTTTGGTGACGATAGCAACTTAAATGTTGTAGATCTACCAACAGACACAGCATTAATGACGGAACGATCAACGTTCGAAACTAATACTGAAAGCCTAAGCAATACTAACAGACAACTAGAGGTATATAAAATAAATATTCGGAATACATGCTATTTCTTTTATTTTTTTCAAACGTGCATAAAAATGTTACGTGTTCTTTACAGAAATCATCACCAAGCATCATTAAACCTCAGACGTTACCAGAACTACACACGAAGAGCATTATACAAGCGACTCTTTTCAGTGATGCTAGAGCGACAACGTCGAGTGCATCTTTAAACGCCTCGAAAACTATGCCTACAGTTCGAAAAGAACCAATTCAAATCGTACGGGGCAATGGTCGCGTTATTACTTTGCCGCCAATTGAAGCACCAACTACTAGAGCAAAGCGGCGTGCACAAAAGCATCCACCACAGAACGCAAATTCAAGTGCGACAGATTATTTACAAACTACGCCTAATGATTCTTTCGACACTTCTATACAATCGGATACTTCGTATTTTTCGACGGACTTTACAACTCCAACGAATTCAGTACTTGAGAAGAAGCCATCGGAAGCAATCGGATCTGCAAGGCGACGTAATTATAAGGAAGGCAATTCTGCATCTAAAGTGGGAAGGAAAGGTTCTGGTAGGAAGGCAGTTGTGAAGATCGTTGCTGCAGAAGATGAGGACGAGTCTCATCGGGATGACGACGATCCCAAGAAGTATGCTTGCGCTGTTTTCTTTATGGCATAATTCTATGATTTCTTTTATGACATGATATCATCATTTTAGACTTTGGTGTATATGCCGACAACCGCATAACAATCGATTTATGATATGTTGTGATTTTTGTGGAGACTGGTTCCATGGGACATGTGTCAATATAACAAAGGCGATGGGCACAGTAATGGAGCAGAAGGGCATTGATTGGACTTGTCCGAAATGTGTTAAAAAATTGGATGATAAGGTATTTGTTAAGCTTATTATGCAATTGGTTACTTTAACACATTTTTCTTGTTTCAGAAACAGAGAAGAATCACAGATATGTTGCAAAGTAAGAAAGCTGCCGCAGCAGAACAATTATCTGCAAGAAATGTTACTGCCAATGATGCGACTGCCGATATCACGGATTCGCCTGTTGAGAAAATTTCCTCTTTCGCCAAACAAGAAGTCATACCTAAGAAGCAAATCATCGACATAAAAAAAATCCAGTCTGGTCAGTTTATTTCTCTAAAGACATTGGAAGAAAAAAATTTGACTGTAATAACCAGCGATCAAAAGAAACAGTTTTCATCCTTAAAAACACCTGCGAAGACAACTACACCAATTTTGACTGAGCCAAGGCGTGTGGTGGTGGTGCAAAAAGGATCGGCACAAAAATCGAATACCTCCAAGAAAGGATTATCTTCCACTAAGCCACCTAAGTCACCAGTAACTGCAGATACAATCATCATCCCATGTCTGCCTCAATCAACCACGCCGTGTATTGTGTGCAGGAAACCATCAAGGCCAAACTCAATATATTGCAGTGATGATTGCATACGGAAGCATGCCCAAAACGCTTTAAATGCATTCACAATAAAACCATCGGAGACTCCTGCACCTGGTTCGTCTACTAAAGTCAGTACAGATGAGAAGAAGAAAAAATCCAAAGGCTTATTCGAGGATCTTCTTTCGATGGCTGATCGTAAACCGAAAATTGAAAGGGTAATTTCTTAATTTTTATCAATAAATGTAATCTTTGACCTGATCGCGAACTTTGGAATTGCAGGTAAATGTCTTTGAGCGAAAAAGCGGACGCTATTTGTCTGGCAACAATGCTCCAACTACAGCCAATTTAAAGAAGTGGTTGCAAGACAATCCTACATTTGAAGTTGTTCAACCGGGAAGTAGTCAAGCTAAACAAATTGAGGTAAAGAATTTTTGTAAAACGATATTCGCATTTAAGTAATAATAAATTTGTACTTCTTCAATGATGTGCCAAACCTTTCAGAAAAAACAAAAACAACGTTCCTCCCAAACAAGTAAAACCACACCGATTCCCAGTCCGATAGATTCTTTTCTGGATTCAGAAATTGTTCAACCGCTTGCAAAAAATTTGCCTATTTCTAATAGTTCACAGATGACTGTAGATGGACAAACAAAAGAAACGCCCATACAGCAAAAGGCCCTAACACATACAAATGAACCATCGAAATTGTCGCCCACGTTGAGTCGTCCTCAAACACCCAAACAATCGAAGAATACTCAGCAATCTTCAACAAGGCTTGATAAATCACAAAAATCGGAATCAAAGGAGGAATCAAAGGCCAGAGAAAAGCATCATGAGAAACGTCAGGCGCATGAAAATAACAAAAAATCAGTAACGAGTCCCACGGACGGTACCGTGAAAACAACACACTCAGAGCCGATTCGCGTCAACGTTCGACGCACTTTAAAGGAGCAGTTACTCCTGCGCATCAACGAACAATTTTCAGCAGCTGATAGCGAAACAGAAGTGAGGAAAAAGCCGTCTGTGGAATATGTTGAGGAGTTTGTGAAGGCGACTGAATTGGAAATGTATAACTACTTTAGTCGAGATATTGGTGCAAAATATAAAGCGAAATATCGTTCTCTTATGTTCAACATAAAGGACCGCAAAAACCAGTCTTTGTTTCAAAAGATCTGCGCTAAGGTTATTAAACCCAAACAATTGGTACGTATGTCGCCTGAAGAGCTAGCCAGTCAAGAGTTGGCGCAATGGCGCGAGAATGAAACCAAACATCAATTGGAGATGATCAAGAAGTCCGAACTGGATTTGTTATCATGCGCCAAAAACTATGTGCTTAAAACTCATAAAGGTGAGGAAGTTATAGAAGGGAAGCCAACGGACTGCTTGAATCTGGATTTAACAATTCCAGTCGAGGATGTGGTGTCTGTGCTAAACAATTCAATTCCCTCTGGCAACGAGACAACCGAAGGAACCATTTCGACAACAGCAACACGCAGAGATTATCTTTCGTCTGAAGCAGCAACGTCTAAAGGCGCACAATCCTACCATGTTGAAGCTGATGAACACAAATCGAGCAACAAAGAGAGAGAACGCGAAAGAGAAAAAACGCACAAAAACCGAGACCGCCATCGAGAAAAGTCAAAAACTAAACGACGTAGTCGATCAAGAAGTCGTAGCCATGAAAAACGGCACAAGAGTGCTTCCCACAAGGACGACAAGCGCGAGAGAGAAGAACGTGTTCACGAACGTGTCAAAGAGCAGAAGGATCGCTCTAAAGACGAACAAGATAAGGGTTATAGCGAGAAGAAATTTTCTGATGTAGTATCGAATGCGCAGCACGCACGTACAAGTAAGCAGATTCCTCAAATAGCGAGAGAAAAACATAGAGATACTAACCCCACGTCATCAACAACCGTAAAAAAGGATACTCATACTCCAGTAGCAGCTAAGTCGTTGGAAGCCTTCAGCTTAATTGATAAAATACTCGAATCTACAAAAACTGTCGAAGAGGCGGCAAATATAGCAGTTGGGAAAAACAAACTTGTTGATGCTGTCCAGTCGACTGCAAGTGCCAACACGGTGACAACGGAATTAACGACCTATCCCACTATTAACACCAGTTCGCATAATTTAGTGGACAGTGATTATGAGAACAAAACCAACGTTTCCATTTCCTCATCACCAGAGGACCCATACAGTACCTATTACGAATATAGTTCCTCGCTCTCGCTTTGGAAAGGCAACATCAACATGATAGACGTTGCTTCCTTCGAAATACTAATTCAGACTGTAATTGGAAACTCGCTGAATATGGAAAAGCTTTTCCCTGAAGAGTTGGATGTTGTGGGACGCATTGGACCCGACACTGTTTGGGAGTACATATCAAAAATAAAGAAGAGTCCCAACAAAGAAATAGTTGTGCTTCGTTTGTTGCCCGCGTCCGATTCGGAAATAATGGCCTATACAATCTTGTATAAGTACCTTCACAAGCGCAACCGATTGGGGGTCATTAAAACTAATTCTTCGCAAATTAAGGACTTTTACATCTTCCCACTTGTGGCTGGAGGCCAAATGCCACCCATTTTAAAACCGGTAGAACGCGTCGAATTCTTCGAGGATCCATATAGACCTGATATTTTGGTAGGTATAGTTATTCGAGTGATTGGGAAGAGACTATCAGCTGTTCAACCGCAGCAGTTAGCGAAAAGCACAGCAAAAAGTTCCAAGGTTAGTGGCTTTCTTAAAAAATAGTGGTATAGTTAGAATCTAGCGATTGTTTAACTTAAATTTATTTCAGTTTCGTACAAAGCCTAGAAACTCTGATTCTTTCACGCCCCCTGGTAGTCCAAAACGAAAACGAGTGTCATCAAATTTGCAGAAAGATGAAATCGATATAGATGCAATAATAAAAGCGCCAATTGTTGCAAAAAAAGCAATACGTATGTTGAAAACACCAATGGAACTGTTCGCTAAATTCGGTGCTAGTTTCAAGTTTTCCCCCTTTTGTGGGATAAACCGTTATTAGGAGCAGTTCTATATTGCAATAGGAACTCCAGTTAATAATAGATCTTTTCAGCGCTGGTTGTTCCAACATCGACTGTAGTCGATGATCAGGATGAGCCATATTCGCCCGGTTGTAGCTCCGATGACGATTTGCCAGTTAAGGGGAAATCAGCAGAGGAGCACAAAACTGCCGAAGAGGAGCTAAAACGCAAAATGGATGAATTAAATAGGCAAATAGCAGTACAAAAAATGGAAATAGCCGGTCTTCTGAATGTGGAACCGGTACGCATAAAAATTCATGATTGAATAATGAAACTATCCTAACTTTAGCATTTTTATAGACATTTACACCAACTCCTGCGAGCAGTTGTGCACCCAAAGTTCTCAATCCGTCTTTGGCTAACATTTCCATACCTTCCAACCTATCGCAAATCTTAGCAAGTATCAAAAATAAACCTGAGACCGCCATACCACCCGCAGTTAAAGGTATCCAATCAGGTTCAGTGCCACCGCCGCCATTGATAGGATCTCTGCTTCGATCTCATACAGAAGATGACGATGAATATAATCCAGAGGAGGAAATAGACGCTTCTTACATGAACGCGGGTAAAAATAAATTCATACATCCGTCAGTGACAAGAATTTATATTTTATTATAATAATTATTAGCAAAAAAAAATGTAAAGTCTTCAACAAGTCGTCTTGCTCAACTAAGTGAAGCAGAGCTTCTTAGTATGGTGCCTGATGATATGTTCGATACAACGACATCCTCATCACAGTTACCGAAGTTTAAGAAACCACGTTACGATGAACCGCCGCCACCCGGTGTTTGAAAGTTTAGTTGATAAGTTAAAAAGTAGGTAATTTTGTAACTAAGTATAATAATTATGTGTATTAATGTCATTTACTCCATCATTGAAACCATTTTTAGTTTAATAAAAAATCTTTGTGAAGCTTATAGACTTATACAAGCAGGCACATACAGTTGATCGTCCCTTTATATATTAAATTTTTGGTCGATAGCCTCTTGGGCCGTAGGTCTTTTTCCTTTTTATCGGTTTTGTTATATTAAAAAATCCTTTTGTAGATATTACTTTGTTGTTAAAATCACTTTTTGACTTAATGTGAAGTATAAACGTAACGGATATTCTTGTGGGGAATCTGGTTTGAGAAACTATAACGATTCACTTAACAAACACGAATATTTAAATCAAGCAATTAAAACTATACAACATTTTCGATATTTCTATAGTTTTTATATAGACAACATTTAAAATAAAAGATATATCATTACAAATAATTTAAATGTATTATAGTTATGCGTTAGTATTTAATAACTTAACTAAATAAAACTCTACTTCTTAATTATGACGTTGGAGAAATGAATGTGTTTTTGCTAAATAGGCTGTTAATTGCTACGTCCCATAGAGTTTAGACAGAATCGTTAGTGCGATAAGCTCAAGGGGAGATCACTCATTCATGTGACTAGTTAAACTTTATTATAGTGCCCGGCGGCTGTAGTATAGTTACTTTTAATTAATGGAACATGGATCATGATCTGTGCTAAAATGTGCACAAGAAATTTTAGCGACATTGTGTGTTCTCGGGATCGCTATGCGGAACAAGACTCCATTCGGCATGCAGACGCACACTTTATATTGCACACTTCCTGTGCGTATGCCAAACTCTGAACTGACGATCGGCATCTTGTCCATGTTCACGAATATTCCGGAACCGCCTTCAAAGAGTGTGGCGCCATGAGTTGCATTTATTGCAATATTATGTTCTGCTTGCAACAGCAAACTTAAAGCATCCATCCTGATGCCCTCCGAACCTTTTAGAAGGACACGTCCGTCGGTACGCAAATTCAGTGGATGACCGATTGGACTAGTCAATCGGCTGGCACTAATAGTCTTAGCGATCAGACTATCTGCCCCTTTTGGAACATTGTAGTGCGGCCTGTGTGTTGTGAAAATGGTCGCACCATTGTCAGGGTCTCTAACTTCGAACGAATTAACCGACTTGAAGTTGATACCAGATTTATCCAAAATTATGCGGTTGTGCGACTGACCGTTACGTTGCAGCTTAATGTAAACACTGCCACCATCACCCGTAATTGTCACTGGGATGTTGGTGAAACCATCGATTTTGCCGTTGAATTTTCTGTAAATTCGATCCAAGTCGGTGGTACCGTAGAATTTTATCACGTCCTCCTCGGGAATCAACTCCATGCCTCGAATGCCCTTGCCTAAGCGTAGGACACCGATAATAGTAAGGGTAAGTATGAGATTGCCGACAGTCAGCACCAGGAGTATAATGACCATGGTCCAGAAAGCAAAGGTTTTTCGTCCTATGGAAAGCGGTTGATTGCTGCAAGTGCTACCATACGGAATAGCATCATCTAAAGCACAGCTACTGATGTATTTCCCATTCCGTATGACTTTGGGGTTCGACTGCATCTGCTCGGCCTCTGGTATTCCTCCTCCTGGCAAACTGATTGACTTGGCGTTCTCTGACATTAACTCATCCGAGAAACACGGTGATGGATCGCGAACGAATGTGTTTTCATAACTTTTCATTCTAGAAATATTAAAATATCGATATACTGTATTAAAAATTATAATTTTACACAGAATACAGAACGAATGATACACACAGGTTTTGCCTTTCAACGTATTCGTTAATCGAACATAATGTAGTCAACGAGTATAAAGAACTCGATGTAATTTCGAGAATTTCTTCATTTAGCGAATACCGAAACCAGTTGTTAAAAATTGGGTGCTCTTACTCTATTCTATTACTATATATAACAACGTAGCTATAAAAAATATAGCTTTTAGAGCACTAGAGTCGCGGTTGAGATCTTTGATTTAGTCATGACATCCGAATAATAATACTAATAATAAGAGCAAAACGCAATAAAAATTTTCTTATTGAATCTATTACAAATAAATATTAAAGTGAAATGTTTGGGAGAAAACAGTAATTATCTTCTTTAAATACGGACAAATTTACTATTGTATGAACAAATAGTGTGCTAATTGCTTTGTTTTTTTATTAAGTGTTTAAGTTCTATCTGTGATTGTGTTTAGGATTTGAGGATATGTTATTTTCCTTGGTTTTTGCTTGGATTTTTTTATGTTTAATTAATAAGAAAATATATTTCCTGTTCAGCAGCTTGTATGGCTACATTTGACGGTTCAACTCCTCGGGACGAAAAGGTATGTAGGAAAAGCGAATACCATAATGTAAATAAAATATATACAGGTGTATAAATTTTTCATCTGTCGATCGATCACACTTCTCAATTTGTCTGAAACTCATCTTCTGGCTGAGTAAAAAAAACAAGATATTGAAAAACAAAACTTCCTCGTAAGGTCATTAAAAAGGGAATAGTTTGAATTATGCATGAAGTGTTGTGAAACCATTAAAATGTTCCAAGTGAGTTGAAACCACTTAGCAAAGCATTGAAATGCAATTAAGTGCAGCTCTGAAATCGGCAGCACCATCAGCCAATGATGATATCGGCCGCCTTTGCTCATTCTGCGATAGCATATTTTTATAAACCGAGGCCGATACCGTTATTGAAGTGGAACAGATAAAAAGGAAAACAATCACAGTCATCAAAGTTGCGATTTTAAGCCACTTCCATCAAAAGTCATTCTAAAAAATTTGCAAATCATAAACCAGTGTCCCAACGAAAAAAGTACTGAGAAAGATAAAATTATAGGGTGGTTTTTTCTAATTATAATTAATTGTTTGACCGAAACCAAATTTAAAATAACTATTAACATAGCTTAAAACATTTCTTTATTAAATTGTGCCTTAATATCATACCAATAGTAGCCATCAATATTTCTGTCGCGATTTGTTTTCTATTCATTCTATTGAAACCCCGGGGCCACGAGTCAAATTATCGAGATGTAACGAATCCACATCGCGACCCCGAGAGGGACCACGACCAAGGAGCATGTATACATTGCCACGTCTTCGTTGTCGTGCCGCAGATGCACTCAAAAAACTACTCGTTTTTGGCGCGAAGCATGAATCATAAAAACCATTTTAGGAAAAAAGGAAAGTGAAGGGAGCTTGTGATGGAAGGATTCTGGGCATGATCCCTCTTGCCGAGTCGAGAGCGGAATTCGATTTCGGAAGTTCGTAGCGATGGCACATTGTTGCCAAAATAGTTCTCGGGTTGCATATGGATTGGAATGAGACGTTGTGTAGCGGAAAGCCAACGTAGTAGCTGCACGTAGCAGGCAAAATGCATGACACTCCGATGCTGCTGCTGTCTGAGCACAATTCAGCGTTCCTCGTTTGTTTTCCATAGTCTGTCATTCCTAGTTATTTTTTTGGATTCGTTGCAGTGACTACATTTCTAATCCTCCAAAATCTTGTCAGTATAGCGCCGAAATGCGATAAAAACTGCAAATCCGTTGCGATTTTCTCTACGGTTTTATATCAGCATCTTTTCCTTCCGTCGTCCTTCATCCTCGTTCCACAGACGACGTTCTTCGATTGGTATTCACTCTACAAAACTGTTGCCTCCGGGGAGCATTGGAAGCGAGGTGTTAAAATAGGTAAAGCTTAGCATCAGGGACCGCAGCTTCCGTTTGATCAGCGTGAGATAAATGACGAATTTTTGAATGTGTATTCGTGGCATTGTTAATACTTGTAACGTTAGGCTGTGTCGAATGCAAGCTCTTGTGTAGAGCATGAATTTTCTTAACCATATACAAACAAGCCAATATATTTTTGGCATTATTACTGAACTTCTTCACACAGGATAAAAACTTGTTAAAGGACTTGTTTCTCTCAGTAGAAACCCACTATATAATTATCTTTTAGATATCTACGGAATAATTGCTGTATTCCTTTTTAATTTTTATTTTTTCAATTGTATTTTTCATATAATGAAACAGTTGAAAAAAGTCATTGTAAGGAAACGAATTCACTGCTCAATTTTGCTGTTGGTTCTTTTGTGTTTCCTGGTTAATATTCGTTTCCTCAGCTATCTGCCCTTGAGTCGGTAATAAATCAGTTCGGAAATTGCAAAGCAATATTCCTATATTCCACGAAATCACTTTTAATTGGTTTTGTATTTTAGTTTTCATGTAGCTTGGCGTTTCTTGTTGTTTTTTGCTGCCATTAATATTTGTCCTCTATTTTGTTTCTGAGTCAGACATGGTTCTGGTTTTTTAACTTGATCGATTCATAATAAACTTTCCGTCTATTTTTTTGTGGACAGTTCATTAGTTTCTTGTATACGTAGTAAATACAAGGAAGTACTGTAATCGCGAAAAATGTCGATGTTGGGATTTTAATGGTAACACACATTTTGACTATCGCCGAGTCCATTTTGACTAGTTTGGTCGTGGCGTAGAAAGTATGTAAATTTTTTATTTGAATCTCTTGCAATACCTAGTTGAGCTCCTCCCTTTTTGGATGAAAATGGTGGCACCAAAACGACACTTCTCTCGAAGGATTCTCTGCATAACTAAGACCAACTTTATCAATTGAAGTTATTTCACCTAAAAATCATTTGTTGGTCACATCAGATATTTTTCTTTTCGTCTACCTAAAAAAAGTTCAGTGTTTTTTAATTCAATATCTTTTCTTCTTAGTTAAGTTATTTTCCCTGTAAGTTTCATTGGAAATAGCTTCTTTTCTTTCATGTTATTTACGAAAAATATTTCCTGTTTTCTTCCTTCTTGTTTAGTTTTTTTTCCGACAGACACACAGAGAAACTTTTCTTCTTATTTTGGTTTCCTTTTCTTATCCTTGGTACGCCAAGACTTTTCAATAAATTCTACTTGACTTTTGCTATTTTGTGGTAATAGAAATCGCAACGCAAATCGATTGTTTTAAGCGCTTGATGTTGATTCATTATGGAAAAATAATTTATAAAATCTACAAACGAAAATCTTATAGGAAGTATGAAAGTTTAAAGTTTATATAAAGTAATTTTCAATTATGACAATAATTTCAGTCAATATAATACGAAAAGAAATTTATTTAATCTAACACATTTATTTATTTAAATATGAAGCATGAAAGCTTGAATCTGGAGTGTCTTCTTTAACTGGCAAAAAATCTGCTGTTGCTAGGAGAAGCAAAAAACAGAATTTGAAATCGGTTACTTTGACCATCTCCATTTTCCTTATATCACTTTCATAAAACGGAAAATAGAGGAGAGCGGAGAAACCAAAAAAAAGAAACTACCAAGGATTTAAATGGAAAGAAATCCTTTTAAAACGTCCAAAGTGCAGCAAAGAGAGAAGAGAAGAGGGAAACGAAGAAGCATTGACTGAAATGCCAAAACCAGACGCAGCAACTACAAAAAATAGTGATAGCAAAGCGACAGTTAAAATAGCAACAACAAATTTAGGAATTTGCATTATTGTGCTTTTAATAACTCAAAGGAATTCGAATTCGAAGAAAAATTAGGGGCAAAAGAGACATCTGATTGAATAAACTCTCCTGTAGTAATTCTCGAATTCATAGAGAGAATCATCTATTTCACTGACCCATATATGGGCCAATGAATTGAGCGTAGATGTTTGCAACGATTGTACCAAAGCCTGCGTACAATCAGAGCGCACGGACCTCTAGACGCGATATTAAGGCGATTAACGTGAGGTAGTGAAGTATTTGAAATGTCGAGATGTAAGTAAAGCTTAGTTTACTTTGCAGCAAGTTTATCGCAGTCACACACGCGAGCGATTTTTCACCAACTCAATCTTAAATCTCATTTCCTTTTTTCGTCGAAGTGAATCGAAGTCAAAATGGAATTTAACTAAAAAACAACGCTTTTCTTCATTTATTTCGCTTTATTTTCTTATTATTTTTTATTCGCTTTTATTCCTCCTTTGAAGGTAAAGAAATGAGAATGGTTTACACTTTCTAAGCAGTTGTTGGTGTAGTTATAACACGGCTTTAATCTAAAAATCGCTTTTGAATTGGCCTTTTTCCTACAGCACTTGTTCCTCCTTATAAAATCCATCCATATTCTTGCCAACGTCGAGGATATTCCTGTCCCTTCCCAGTCCACGTCGTCATCCTTGTCGTCATCTTTATCTTCGTCGTCGTTTTGTCAGTTTTCACGTCACTTCCTTCTCGCACTGTGCAGCACTCGCATCGTGGAGTAGGAAGAAATGTTGTTGGTCCTTTCTATCGTGTTTCGTGTTCGTGTTTTATTATCAATAGAACTGCATAATCATTCTGAGAGATGGTAACAGAAGGGCCGACATCGGCTGTTCTCCGTCTTTTAATCACAAAACATTAGAGTAACTTTCAGTGAATGCAACGATATGTAACGAAGAATTGAAGAAGAATACTGTAAAGTCTTTTATAAACTCCGAGTTATTTAATTAATTGTATTTTAAATTCATGTTTTGCGAATCTTTACATCAACAGCGAACAAACGATTGGAGAAGCCTTTAAATCTGCGTTTTACACTGAAATATTCGCCGGATGACAAATAATAAAACACAAATTAGTCACGAAAAGTGTGCGCAACAAAAAATTACTGAAAAACTTCACAAAACTTCGAAAATGGAAATGGACAAAAACTCAATGACATCAAGAGTCAGAAATGCGTTGTACTCTTTTCCTCTTTGTTTGTCTGTCTGATGGAAAATGGTTCCTTTCGCACACATCACATCCCGCCTCCATTTTCATCCGCCTGCAAATCGTTCGAATAAAGCCGCTTGACTCGCCGACTGACTGATTGAAGCCAATCGTTTAGGTCAGCTTCGTCGTCAGTGTCCAGCGTTTGTAATC
Source organism: Thecophora atra (assembly GCA_937620795.1). Taxonomy (NCBI): domain Eukaryota; kingdom Metazoa; phylum Arthropoda; class Insecta; order Diptera; family Conopidae; genus Thecophora; species Thecophora atra. The sequence continues at coordinate 34,653,963 of OW569401.1, forward strand.
TCGATTTCGTCCTCTTCTTACTCTGTAGTTAAAAAATCGTTGCAGTTTTTGAAGGGCGGTTGCAGAGTTTTAGAGCATGTTTTGCAACGCGTAGCTTAAAATACAGCCAAACGAAAAGCACACAATGATTTGAAGTTCCATTTGCATAGTCAGCATTAATCTGCTGAGTGCCACTCGAATCGGATCTGCTGAATGCTTTCGTCTATAATTTAAGGCGGCTATTTTGTCAAAAGGATAAACGAGTCAAATGTAACAATCGTTGGTCATGTTTTTGTGTGCCAATAAAATACCGATTGTCAAGGGAACAGATAAAAATGTGTTACTATTATTTATCTTAGATCACGTGGATAAGGAATTTGTTGTGCAGACAAAAAAGTAAAAGAAAAATGTTCGGATTCTGATTTTGAATCCAGCGGATTGTAGAAATTTGAAGCTTGATAGCGTATTAATTCATTGCACTTTCCCTGTGTTGATGCATTTTCTATGCAGTGAGAAAACGAAAATTAAGCAAGTCTCAGTTTTGTCAATGTAAGTAACGTTATGTATCTTATTTTTGTTTTTATTCTATAACGAAATGAAAATGCCTTATAAGAAATAGAATACAAATAGAAAGAATGTTATGAGAACTGCATTTTCAGGGTAAATAACATTAGATTTTTTTTTTCTGAGTGAATAATAATGGAAAAGAAGTGAGAGGTTGTTGGTGAAAAACAGCGGGCGATAGAAGAAAATTACCTTTTGAACCCAGAAAACATTTTAAGTATAACCCATTGAAGTACTGATGACAAAAGCCTGCAACACTGCAGAGGATTTCTTTGTGTTCGCTTCTCTGGAAACCGGCGACAACTAAAATATAGACCAACAACTTGCGGCATGTTGTACTCAGTTTAGTTGCTTTTTGTTAAACCCACTCAATGCTTGATCTCTTCACTGCTTCTCTCTTTCCTCCCTCCATTGGCTTTTATTTTTATTCAGCGAAGCATTATTAAGAATTCATTCGTTTCATTTCAGTTTTTTATTTTTGTTAAAAACCATTTATTTACCAAGTATTGCGGTATTCTTTGGTGTTGAAATCATATTCAGGCATAGAAAATGAATCCTGCAAAGCACCCAAACACACGAATAATAGGAGCGAACAGCGAAAACATATGCGGCAACAACAAAATCCCGAAACCAAAACTAGGAATCACACTTAGGAATCACACTAGGAACAAAAATGGCCTCGCTTCTGTTGTTGTGCTTTCAACACTTTTGTTTAGCTTTTGGAAATCAGCGCAACATAAACAAGAAAATCGCATAAAGCATAGAAATTTCAACTAACAGAAAAGTGAAAAGGGAAAATAGCAGCATTTGAGGACACCAGCGACAGTAGCTTCAGAAACAGTAGCAACTTCCGTCGTTTTAGATCAGATGAGGAAGGCTTGGAGGAAAAAGACTGCTGGATGCATTGGTGCTTTCCGTCGCATGTTCTGTTCAAAGCACAGCGCCGCTGGGTTCGTGAGTTTAGCGTCGATTTGTTGGCTAGTGATTTCGTCTCTACTGTTTTTCTTAAAATTCTTAGCGTCTTTTGCGCTTCTCTTTCTTCATTTACTATTATTAAAAACAAGATTTTTGGATTATTTTGTATTTTTTACGAATTTCTGTGATTTTGAAGCCATCGCAGGTTTAGAATTTTTAAAAACCCACGATAGAATAACGTATTTAAGTACAAGTAAAGTCAGCGTCTGTTTGTGCGTCCCAACACTTCAAGCTATTTTCATTTTACTTTATTTATTTCATTTTACTTAAAGAATATAGGGATCCTTTTTCTTCGAGAAATAATTTTCTACTGCAAAATGAGAAGGAGTTTTGGGATGCAGCGACGTCGACACTATAAAGCGATAAATTACTCTAGAGACTAGATATGAAAACATTTTACTTGAAACTTTCATTTTAAATTTTGGAGATAATTTTTCACAATGGCTGGAAAGGTCTAAATAGTTACGAAGATCACATGGGTTCAATTTAATATTAAATGTAACTTTTGAGAAACTTTCCATCGTTTATATCTGGCTATAAAAATGTTTATCTTATTTGTACACGTTTTAATTAATTCTAAAACGTCCAAGACAAATTAAAACATGCATTCAAACATATTCTCGTGGCCATCATATCCAGCCAATCCCCTTCAATTCCTTATTCCCAAATTTATAAGGGGAATCTCTCCTCCCTTTTGTATTTGGGTGGTAGACGTGGCATGGATAATGTTTACCTAACATTTGTGTTGATTTTTATGAATTTATGTTTAAGTATTCCAGGATTCCTTTGAAATGCCTCTTCGAAGGTACTTCAAATCATATCGATGGGTAAACAAATTATCTGAAATTTCAATAATATAAATGAAATAATAATTTTAATTTACTTCAACCTTGTTAGCTCAACCTCAAAAATTCGGTGATTCATTTCTTTCTGCAGTGTTTTAAGTGAGTTTAATGGAAATGAGAAAATAAGTTTCGAGAACCATAAAAACCACACCAAACACACATACAACGGGGTTTTCAATCCATGCTGTCCAGGAGCAACATTGATTTTAGTGAGGAAACTCAACAACTCAACAAAAAAGAAACGGAAAATAAAATATTTAATTTGCTCTTGTGTGTGGATTGTAAAATAAAACTATACAGACCTTATCCATTCCATATATAGTTGGCATACATGAGCGTGTATATGTAATCCACGATTTCAATCCACTTGTCCATTTTTTACAGTAACTTATCGCTTCGTTCATAATGAAAAATGCATCAGCAAAAATGGAGAAGGAAAGAAATAAAAACCTCAATAAAAGCTTTAATAAAGTATCACGATTGGCATGGTTACTGTACTGTCCATTCGCTAAAACCGACGTTTCTCTTGCCATCCGCATTACATCGGCAAACCGAGCAACCGATATCGAATCAGACGATTTTATGTATTACTAAAAATTAATCAGCAGATTGTGCCATCATAGTCATAGTGCGCCTGCAGCAGCATTTCAGGGTTCTTAGTTGTTGTTCGACACTTTTGGAACGTATTCATTAACGCAGACTTCACATCCGCTTTCAGCAGTGACATGGCTTTAAAAGTCTTATGTTATGATTTCTTTTTAGAAAGTTTCATGTACGGTTTCGTTGTGTTTGTGTTTTTGTTTTTAGTGTGGCTATCTATATTTAAATAGCAGTAATTAAATTCGCTACATGAAATAACAAGTTTCTGCTGTTTCTCATCAAATAATTATTTAATTTGAAATAATAATAAAAAAGATCATTGTCATGAGTTCAAATTAGTCGCTTTTTTTAACCAAATCGCCGGCAAAAAGCACCAACGAAAAGTAAAGGTGATGACGATAAAGTATCATCGCTTGCCTCTACCATTCACGCAGCCACACGCTCAAGCTGTGATTCTAACACACGGCTAACTAGAAAAAAATAGTTCCGTATGGCAGTCGATAAATGATATTTTGCATTTCTTCTCTTCCTTGCGAAGTGAAGGTTCTGGCTGCTTGGAACCATACTAATGTTGCTTAATTAGTTGTTGCATATCTCGAAGTAGAGTAGTCCTTATATTATGACTAAAATTGCCGATAATGGAGATTACCTATATTGCGGCAACTGTAAAATGGTCAACAACGCTGATGGTCTGTTCCTTGATGTTTTACTGGCTGTCAGCTGATGTCCTGTTGTCGCCTTTTCTACGGACGTTCGCTGTAGGTTCCTCAAGAAGAACTTTTCAATGACGGCAGCGAAGCGAAAAGTTGTGAATAACTTTTCGTTTTTCCTTAAATCAAGTCAACATCTTCCATCTTCTTTGTGTTCATTTTTATTGCCCGTTTACACCACGTTTTGCATTCGTTTGATAGTTTTCGTTGCTGTTTTTTATGCAGATAAAAAAAGTTTGCAATAGAAAGAAAATACAAGGAAATACAAAAAAAAATGATTATAGAGTCTTTAACAAGTTTCCGCTACTGTTTCTCGATGGTTTCTCTGATGTTAACTTGATTTTCGTCATTTCCATCTGTTGATGAATGTTTCCGAATGCATGCTGGCCCAAATACGTAGAGCAGAGGAGAAGATCTGTAGCAAAACGATGTTCAGCCATGAATTCCGCTCCGAGTTAGGCCAAGGCTTTTGTTTTATATTCTACGAAGAATCAGAACGAAGTTATGATTAGAGCAAGAAAGACACAAAACGCTTACTCAATTCGTTGAGCCTCGTTTGAGGTCTCGTGCTACAAATTATTTTAACTCTAATTTATGCGTACTTAAGCAGAAGTAAAGCATTTAAGTAGTACACATCAGTTATCCATTTACAACGCCTAAGTTTACAAGCTTACAATTTGCGTAAAACTTTTGCAATTGTTACGTCTCGGAGAACGTAATTTACAGGCAAAAGAACGGTAGAAAAGACTCCACGAAAATACTGCTTAAAAGTGGTAACAAAAAAAGTTATGACAGTCTTATGTAGCGTCATGAGCATCATAAGCAGCAGAGACAGGCTAAAGCTTGAAGCAATTCCAAAGGACAAATTGATGCAATATTTTTCCCTTCAGAATATATTCCAGTCCTACGAGCTGCTTAAATTTTCTTTTTTTTTGCTTGTAAGACTTTTTGACCTATTACAAAACTGTGGCTGCGAAGGATAAAAGTTTCGGAAGTTTCTGTTGGGTAAAATGCGGCTGAAATGTGGGCAGAATGTGTTGGAAATGATGTGCCAGAAGTAAAAGCTGACGAGAAGAGGAGGCACTGACAGTTGCAGAATTTAGCAAAAATTTCATAGTGAGATAAGCCTGGAGAGATTTCATCGACTTGATTTGTTTTGTATGTGACTCGTGCGAAAATAACGATTATATCTTGAAATAAGAGGAACTTTCAGTAAACTGATATTTACGTACTTACATTTGTTTTCCTTTTAGTTTAATTTAATTTAGCATTTTAATTATTATTATAGCTTCTTTTGCTTTCCTATTTTATTTGCCTTATATTTTCTGTTCAATGAGTACACAATTAAAAGTTACTCATACCACACGTTGAACCATCCGACAATTTAAGCTATTGAAGAGTGCTCATATCTTTCAACGGAAAACGATTGATTAATATTGAATATGATTAAAATTAATTAAATTCTTTCTATTTTAATTATAGATTTGAGGGTTTTCAATCGTCAGTGAACAAAATTTATTTTAATTGATTTGCGGAAACTATTCAAATAAGTCTCCTACTGTGTTTAAATATAATAATGATGACCATACTGATTATGTTTCCTAACTTGATTATGAGGCTCATTATAATTCCAATGTGTATTGCTGTCATTATGTCCATATGATAATAATAATGATAATGATTAAGAGTTATTATGATTGAGGACAAGAATTATTAATTTTTATTTTGGATATTTGTATATGAGCAAAGAAAATTCCATCCTAATAAATTTAAATTGCTTTGCTTGCTCGCGTATAAATTTTCAGTATAATTCGCATTTTATTTTATGCGGCTTCCAGCTTTCATTGGTTTGACACGAAACGTGAAACTTGTTTGTGGTCTTCTTTTTCTATCTTCACCACAGAAAGCGTGATTTTTGGTGTTTTGTCCGTATGTATTCGTGGCCAGTTTGGTCAGTCAGAAATATTGTGATATCGGTCTGTTCCCCATAGATTTTTTTTGCAAACTCCATCGCCACCTCTGTTATTATAATACCCTGTCACTGCGAAGTCGGCCCCCTAAAAGAGCAACTCAAATAGTTTGTGCTTAAGCTAAGCACTTGCTGCCACAACGGAGCTTTAATTGATTTCATGTCGTTGAAATGTGTTTCGTTGTGTCGTTCTGCGACGCATTTTGCTTGCTTGTCGGAGGCTTCTGCAGCCAACAAAAGTTTTTTGTTTTGCGGCTTCCGTGGCTTTTGCTTTTAGTGGATGTCACTGTTGCTATTTTTCGTGTGGCTACCGATGCGGTTGTCGCACGGTGCGTAATGTTTGATGATGTTTTATCAGGTTGGTAAATTTTAGCTGCAGTTGTAACGCTGCTTCTCATCAAGTTAGTACAAAAATCAACAAATTTCATATATATCGTATTTCCTTGTCTATTAAATGACATGCAACTGCATCTTATATCCCATAAAAAAAACAATAAACCAGAAAATCCGAAGGAAAATATAAAAAATATTTAATAACTACAACTTCTAATTTATTGTTCATTTGAGTGTTTATACATTGCACATTTGTAAAATATATTTACAGTTTTTTTTTCTTTTTGTTATGTTTTCTTTCGTACATTTTTGAGAATAAAGTCATCATGCACTCAACTTAAAATGCGTTCAGCATGACCTCAATGTAACAACAGTAAACGTCAACGGCGACGACTTCTTTAAATATCACTCCAACAGAATCTCGAGATCGTTTAAGCTAAAAATTTCCTGATTCATTTCTCTGAAGCCTGTGGCGGAAACGTCGAGTACAAGTACAAAAAGCTACAAGAACAGAGTAGCTTTTTCCTGGCAGATCCCGAGATAATTATTTAAACCATGAAGAACAGGGAGTAGTTATGAAAGGAGAATAGGCTGGGAGATGGAAGAGCAATTTAAGTGAGAAGCACCCACCAAAAATTCCACTCATACTTAATTTTGTGGTATATGAAAATGTTTTAATTAAATAAGCGTGGATGATATGAAGCATGTGGAACGTGTGGCAATAATGTACAAGCAATAGAGCAAAACAACAACAACGGAGCCTCAAAACGTGGAAGGTGCGTGGGTTTGAAAGGTGATGGAGGAAACGTATTACAAGAAAAGTCTGGTTTTTATATTATAATCAAAAGTGTAAACATACGAGCAGCGAATGTGTTGGCAATAAAAATACACAGCCACATTACAAACCACACATAATTGCAGTGAAATATTTTTAATTAATTATTTAAAGAGAAGAATAAAACATTCCTTAAACTTTTCCGTAAATGAATGGTTTTGCGTTTGTTTAATATTTCGACACAGTTTTGAGAAAAATTAATGTTTCTACGGGGTTTGAAGGATCTGTCTATTTGCTTTTTTCATTTATTTTAGTTTGTCTATTTTTATTATTATATTTCATGTTATGAATTGGTTTTAATTAACACTTAATTTTATTTTCTATTATTTAAGGGACGTTAATAGTGATTGTGATTATTATTTTTAATATTACACGTTCTTTAGTGCTACTTGTTGTTGTTCTTTATTTTATAAATCTTAATTTAGTGCAAAATATTATAAAATCGTTTTTGTCATAAAGAATATTTCTGCTTAATCATAAAGCCGAAATTTTAATTATTTAATGCATGCTGCTATTTAAATGTAAGTGTTTATGCTAAATTTTTGCATTGATAGATAAAATATTGCTCATTTATGTGTAGTTGATGTTTATTTAAGGAAGAGGTCAATATATTTACGCACGCATGTGCGTATGTTTGTATATTGCCTGAGCTCGTTCATACATTGGATTTAGTTTTTAGACTCCACGCTGCTCTTGCGCTAAATATTTTAATTTTGAAATTCGGATTATGAACCGTTGCCACTCTCCCGCCTCTAAACATTTAAATAATATTTTTATTATGTGCTTGGAAAACATAATAATTTACTGGCTTTCAATTTACATTATAAATTCCATTCAATTTAAATTTTAAATAAACTAAACGCTGAATTAATTTCCCGTTGAATAAATTTTCCAGACCATAATTTTTGTTGCTTGTTGATGTTTCCGTAATTTTCACCCTAATTTAATATTTCAAAGGTGTATAGAAAAGAAACGCATGAATAAATGCGTAACTATGTAGACAGGGAGGAACATGGGAATCAGAATGCGTAAAGGATAAAGGAACCAAAATTTCTCATTACACCAAATTAAAGTTTAACAGCCAAATAATAAAGGGACTTAAATTATAAAATTGTATTTTCTATATCATCTTATTTATAAATAAATTTATTTTTAACTAAATTTAGTTTAATGTTGTGTTAACTTAACGTTATTAAAATAATTTATATTTCTTTTTGGATTATTATTATGTTTATTCTATTACTATTTTGACTTTGTCTTTTTCTTACATTTAATTTCTTTTTGATTTCTCGTATTCGGGTATTCGTTGTTTGGAAAAAAACAGAGTAGTGACTGAATGGGTATTTGTATTATTAGTGGTGTTTTTTGTAGCTTTTGTGCCTTATTTTAATGAATGAAAGACTGCTTACCACAAGAATAAGAATAAGAATTGCGTTATGACTTCCTTGTTATTTTAGATGCTTTTCTTTTTCTCCGCACTCCGAATTCTTTTGATTGTGCTGCAGTTGACAGCATTGCTGCTTTGCTGCCCTTCTCATGCTGCTTCATCCTCTTTCGGTTACCTTTTTCCATTTGGTTCTTTTTCGGGGAAGTTTCGTGGTTACTTTAATTTTAATACTACATCACATAATGTTAACACCGTGGAAGATGATAGGATGGAGAGAGAAGCTTAACCCAAAACGTAAAGAGTCACGAGTTCATCTGAGGACGAAATGGTGAAGAATAACGCAGAATGATGAATAATGACTAAATTGAATTTTAAATTAATGCTGATGCAGGTAATTAAACAGGAAAAATTCTGTTATGATGTTAGTCGTGGAGTTCAAAATGTCAGCTAAAGATGCACGGAGCAAACAAAAGAAGCAGAACAGCAACAGCAAACGAAAGGATTAAAAAGAAATTAAACAAGCTAATTACTAAACATGCACGACTCTGTTACAAAAATACTAAGAGCGCAATAGAAAATTTCAGGAAATCTAAGCACATGTCGGTAGTATTATTAGTTAATTAAACAAAACCAAAAGAAAAAAAAAGGAAAAAATATACAAAAAGTAAAAGAGTAAAAAAAAAAATTATAGTAGTATTATTATACAATAAACACTACAATTATTAATTAGAAAAGTAACCCAAAGACACTATTTGAGACCTTATTAATAAATTTAACATTAATAGTAAACGGAGTTCATTTAGTCACGCATCAAATCATATCCAATAAAATCACTTCCCTTAAAGAACAAAAATAGATTAGTAAATGCATTTATTATATGATACTTTCATATTAATTCATAAATATATTTCCATATAATTTTCTTGCAACATTTAAATACTTCAAGAATACAAAACAAATGAAGTGTCAAATATTTTCAGAGCCGTTGTTCTGTTTCTGGAAGTTTGGTTTTGGTTCCTGGTGAAGCAATCGAAAACAACAATGTTTTTAATTACTCAAGTTGTGAAGCAATCAGAGAATGCAGAGAAGAAGAAAAAAGCAGGAGAGGAAAGAGACGAGTAAAAGACGTGGTTTATGCAGTTGCTGCTGTTGTCGTTTTCGTTGTCGCTATTCTAAAGGAAAAACAAATTTTTTAACGACGATTAACTTCTTTGTTAGCATTCAAAATAAATTTGATTTTCAGCAGAAATTCAATTAAAACTTGGTTAAAAATAAACGTTGGCGAAAAACGTTGCTGCTGTCTTCGTTGTTGTTGTTGTTTCCTTCTACTTTCGTGGAGAAGCTGTTGGCTTTGAAGGTCTTCGCTGTTGCTGCTGTTGGTGGTGCCGCAGTTCTTCTTCTTCTTGATTTTGCTTAATTGTTGAAGCTGGCAATGGTTATTGTCTTCTTCTTAAACACCTGATTCCACTTCATCTCTTTCCTCTTCATCAAAGTTAATTTTCTAACATTTCAAAGTGTTGCTGACGCGACTCTCATCTTTAACAACAAAATATTAATTAATTTAAAATTTGCAGTAGAGAAGAAGACTTTTCGTCGTTGATTTAGTGTTTTTTCGCCATTGGGAGAATTTTCAGTTGTTGTTGTTGTTGCTTGAAAAGGCAATTTAGAAAATAATATATTTGTTATATATATAGCACTAACGCTTTCATTATAAACAACTACAATAAAGGTAAAATATGTAAGTTTGTATTAACTACTAGTTTTTCTTTAATTTTGACTAATTTCGAATAATTTCTAAAATCAAGAGTAAATTATAAACAAATTTTCATATTTTATGCTCAACGAAAATATGTTTTTTACCGGTTACAGATCAGGTAATCTTTTTCTCTCGCAGTTGTTGTTTGTGTTCACTTCATTCATGGCAAGTTTTTTACTTCGCAACAACGGAGCTTTTTTCAATAATGCGTTTGTTTGCCTTACTTACGCTCACTGCCTGCTAAGCTACTCTCTTTTCTCTCCCTGGCTTAAGTCGACTGCAGCTCTCCAAGAGCTACAATCAGAGCTCAGCGTTGTGCTCAGCTTACAAATTTGCAATCAGTTTAGTCAGTGTTCAGTTGTTGCTTGATGGTTGCCGTTTTTCTGCAGATTATATTTAGGCTTAGAAAAAGTCGCGATGATTTGTTCAAGGTGAATATAAGTAAAAGAAATCTTAATAAAAAGTGCGAAATTTCCAAATTTAAATTAGCTTGTCTAAATCTAAACGAGTTCAATAAAAACCAAATTAAATCCGTTATTTCGCGTACTTTTTGTGTTCTTCATTTGATGATATTCACAAGCTAAGCTTCGTGTCTTGTCGGTTCTTTTCCGATTGTTGAAGTACCGCTTTATCGTTGGCGAGCGTTCGTTCCGCAAAAATAAAAAAAAAAAAAAAAAGAGAGAGAAGAAAAAAAGGGCATTCGGTCGCGTGTGAGTGTATATATATTATAAATATTTAATATATATAAAATAGAACTGTAACAACTACGTCATCAATAATATACTAATACAACTACAACTAACTACTACTATTAACAACTACATATAAGCAACAGGTGAGATTTTTAGGTTTTTCTAAATATTTATAGTTAATACATATTATACTAAATATGATAACATTTTATAAAATATGTATATTTTCCTAAAAGTCTGTCGCTTCAGTTGAATTTCTTTTTGTATGTTGTGATTTTGTTGCGAAGAGTCGAAAAGGGGCCTCGGTTTAAAGGCTACATGATAAACAACTATTAATAACAAAGAATGAAATCAGTTAAGGCTTTTCTTATCGCGGCATAAAATTTGAATATGGACAAAATTTTCAGAAGAAAATATTTAGCGATATAAATCAATAACAACTGATAAATAGTCAATTTTTGGACAAATCTCTGCCTTAACTGTGTTTTTTTTTTTTTTTTTTTTTTTTTTAACGAGGAGTAAAAGCATCAAAAGCCTTAGTCAGTGCGGGACTTTAACCCGCTAAACATCTCCTCTCGTCCGCACGGATAGTCCTCCCGGAACCACCGCTAGGTATTGCGTCAGGAGGCCGTAAGAGCATTACGCTCAATCGTCAGTTATCAGGTCGGTCATTTCGTTCGTTTACACGTCTTACCTGCTCACGCCTTCTCTGCTCCTTCATCACTAGTGCCGCCATTGTACTCACTGCATTCCAAGCTTCGTCGTCTTTAAGCATGTAGCTTACAATATTCTCTTGCGAAATCGGATGACCTGCAGTACGTTGCAAATCGTCCCGAAGTGCGCTCTGTAGGGGGCATTCAAAAAAGACGTGCTTCGCACGTCTGTGTATATATGCTCATATGCAAATCAAGGAGGAAGCGGAGAATAGACAACAGCTGTTCACTTTCTTGTCTCTGTCAAAAAAGAATCGACGGTGCAGTTATCGTCTACGACTTGCATTGAATCAATGAAGCAATAGCATAAAATAAAACACGTTATAAATACAGTGCGACCTCGATTAACTTTTATTTTATAAACGATCAACAAATCTCGTTTGCCAAAACATTTGATAATTAGTAAATTTATATTAGTTTTCTTTTTATGTAAATGAGATTCATTTATATTGATAATTTCAAATGATTAATTTGAAATGTATTAATAAGAATATGAGCACGTTATATTTTTTTTATTATTTTCTTTTGTAAGCTAATTGTCAATTCAAAGAACAAGAAAAAAATTACGCAAAAATATATCTCTTAACTCGATTTGTTATTATTCTAATGGGAATATAAATTTCCTTTTTTCGGCTTTCTTTCATCTAGAAAAAAACCTATTTTCTTCAATTATATACAAATCTCTCCACCTTATGTAAATATAAAGCATTTGATAGAGCCGCGGAGGTTTTAATTGGATTTGTTTCTGTTGTGGCTCTTCTTTGTTTGCTTCCCTTTTTCGAATTTTGTGATTTATGTTTATTATTTGTATGCTTTGAGGGAATGCAATGATTTATTGTTGAGTATAAATGCAGATAATACACAAATAAATAAACGACACATTTATAGTCAAATTCACACACAGATTTATATTTCTATAAACTTCAACAAACACGAACACACACACACACCTGCGTTGTATGTGTTTGTATATATGTGGGCTCCTACGTTTACAGTTCTGCTTCCTATTTTTTGTTCCGAAATCATATTAAAATTTGGACGCGTGTTGTTTACTTCCCCACGAAAGAAAAAACAAGGAGCAGAAAAATCAGAGAAGAAGGCGAACATACGAAGGAGAGAAACAGTGAATCAACAAAATGTTCAACGTCAAATTCCTCAACAGCAGAATGCGAGGAGGACACTGCGGCAGAAGCACGACGTTGGTGTTGATGCTACTGCGGCGTTTGAAAACGTTTTTATGCCAGACATATGCGTGTGTGTTAGTGTCGCGCCTGAGTTTGTAGAGAAATTCAATTGCTTGCAAAAATAAAAGCGAACAGCAAAGAACAAAAGCGACGACTTGTATACTTTTGCACCTTTTGTAGGTGCAATGATGATGATAATGATGACGGCGGGGAATTGCTGGTCGTTGCTCTTTAAATGGAGGAGGCGTGGCTAAAACTTGCCCAACCTCGAAGAAGAGGAAGGAGAGATCGAACAAAGAGGAAGCGAGTGAGAGTTAAACAGCGATGACAAACTTTTTTAGTGCCTCTGATTTTCAACGTTGTTGTTATTTTTTCCTGCTGAAGGTTTTAGAAACGATGCAAAAGTGTTTCAATGTATTGGTCTGTGTAGTTTTCCTATTTCCCCCTCCCCACCCCTGCATCCTCCCCAACCCCTCCCCTTCCTTCCACTGCTGCTTAACTTCTTCTGTTGAATGTATTTTTAATTTAATTTTAAATTAGAGTTCATTTCTTTTTTGAAGCTCGATTTTAGAGATCGATCTTTACCTTCATGAATCGATGAGCGAAGTTAGGGAACAGATCCGCATTTGATTAGTTAACATACATGGTCTTTATATACTGATCCTTGTCTAATTTTTAAGTAAAAGGCGCATAATATACTGTAATTATTTCACTTAGGGCTATTGTTATTTCCATTGTAATTGTTTTTAGTATTGTTATCGTTCGTGTCACTGTTTGTGCTGGAGTTGTTGTTATCATTCATTGCTTATTACTTACGCGAATTTTTTCTGAATACTTTTGCTCTTTTTTGCTCTTTATATATTTTTATATATAGAAGTAACACCTACAATTCTAATTGTTGTTTTCCCGGCTTTTGTCTTTAGGCTTTGATTAGTTAAATTAATGCTTTAGATGCAAATCGGCGGTTTTGCATAATTTAAATATTCTACTACACGCTGTGTTGGTGTTGCTGTTGCTGTTGGCTGTAGTGTTGTTACTATAGACGTTAATTTTGCATTAAGATCCAATTAAATGTTACTCATACGCCACGCAGCACTTCAGAGACATTCAGACGAAAAACACGAGAATTTAATTACACACGCTGCACATGACAGCAGATGGACGCCACTTTTGTGACAGTATGTGACAAGCATCGTGAGACAAAAAGCATCTGTAGCACTAAGAAACAACAGAGAGAATTATGAAGTGGCGATGATACACTGTAAAATACTGGCAAATGAAGAACGAATATGATAAAAATGTGTATAATAAATAAAGGCACATAAGAAGCAAATAAGTAAAGATAAACCAGAAGGAAGAAAAGACGCATTTAGAAGAAGGGTAGAAGGATTCGCGTAATAGATGACTGCTCCAAAAAGAGAAACACTGGGTACAGTGACGGAGAACTAATTAATTACGAAAGCATCAAAAACATTCATGTCGATTAAATTGTAGAGTAATTAAAATTTGCTTGTAAATTGGCCAAAGTAATAACAACAGACAAACACATAACAGAACCAAGGATATTGATGCCAAGTCAATATTTTAAAGCGCAGTTATTTTCGTTGATTTAAGACCACGACGCATAAATATACACATCGCCGTTAATAATTCATTTCAATGCTTTCAGCGAAGCGAAACGGTGTCGACAGCGATAAGTTTCAATGCAAGTTTCCATAAATAATTATTGATGTCAAAGGGAAACATGGCAACGTGTCAGAGAGTAGTTTGCGGGAAATGCAAAAATGGTCGTAATTCGAATTTGTAACCATTTCGAAGGCATCTCAACTCCACTCGCAGTCGTGGAGCTCATTTGCAGCGCAAACAAGGATGTGATGAGGCACGCATTCATTCGGTTACGTGCATAAGTATTCACTCTGTCAAACACATGCACAGTCATGCATTTTCGCCCACACACTCAGCTGTTTAGATGTATTTTTGATACGCTCTGATACACTTTGACACGCTCAAATACGCTCTCATCAATTTAATTCCGAATGTGCGTTCGGTAGTTATCTGTTGCCAAGCCCATAACTATCTGCATGCACAGCGATCCCCCGCCCATCCTCTCCCGCATTTCACGTTTGTTACCACCAATCAACTGAAAATAGTCAGTTTTGTGATTTAGAATTTTAGCTAAGGACTTTCAACGTCGTTACTGTTATTTCAAGCATTTCCTTAACTGAGTCAGAGTCTTAAACATTAAAGATGCGATAATTAATCCAGTCAATTTTCCAATCTTCCACTACTCACTTTTTTATTCTGTGTTGCAATAAATCAATCAACGTGATTTGCATTTCGAATAGCATTAAATTGCATTAATTCGTAAACAAATTTCGTAAATATCGAATCAGCGGTTTAGCAAGAGCAAAAAAGAACCATAAACCTCGTTGCTGTGATGAAGAGGACGAGCTCGCAACTTTCCATACCACCATTTAATATCCTGAGCATCTGGTCGTTTCTCCGCTCCTTCCTCGCCGTACACATTCTGAGTGTGTCTGTCTCTTATCCTCTTTCGCCAACTTCCGGTTGCTCTTATATGCTCGTCGGCAATGTTTTGGCACGGCTTCGTTTCTGTGATGTCCTTTTTTATTTCCTGCTTTCGCCGCTTTTCTTGCATATCTTTTCAATTATTCAAAATGTTCGCAAACACAACTGTGTTTTCTTGTTGGATAATATTTCGTCAGGCTTTATAGAAGGTTGTACAGTGGCTTTTCCTGTTTATAGCCACAAAAAGTTTCGCTTGTTTTTCAAACATTTTTCGCCGAATTCAATTTTTAGTGAAATTAGATTAAATAACTTAGACATGTCCATAAATCAAATATTCACAACCCTCACACCACCAGCGAAAGCTGATTTAGTAAATTTTTACTTAATTCAACGAAATAATAATAAATATTTTGCTTTTATGGATATATTTTTTCTTTAATCACTATCTAAATCATAAACTGTGTTTTTTTAAAAAAAGTTTTTATTAAAACGTGTCAAATTAAGTTTTATGATGAAAATATTTGTTTATTTTATTCCTATTAAAAAAATTATTTTATTTATTATTTTTTTATTTTATTCCTATTTCTTACACATACACAAAACATGTTGACGAGTGTTCCAATATTTTTTTAATTTCTTTATTGCGCTCAGAAGCAAAGTAAATTTTCATTTATCAGGTTTATAATTAATGTTACTATAAGTTCGCATCATAAACAGTACAATCCGACTGCTACACAAATTTTTACCATATATTTATTGTTGAAGTTTTTGTTTCAAATAAAAACATCGTTTTTTGAGAGATGTTTTATTGCCCAAGAGTAATAATTTTCCATGATACATATATTATTATTAATGCAGTATAATTTAACTTCCATTTTTATGTGACAAGAACTTTCTTCATACGTATCGAAATAAAGGAAATCGATAAATTTTCAATTCTGTATTTCGTAGTGCTGTGCAACTACTTACTTAATATTACTTTCGCAATGGTATTTGAATTAAACTAATTTTTCAAGATATACCGATCACGTCCAGTTAATACAAACCCCATCTCCTCATCTGAGGCTAAAGATTGTCAGCATTCAGTCAGGATTATCTCAATACCTATGCGAATATGAAAGGATCATTGGAAACTCCAGTCCAGGCATAAACAGTTTCAATTCAATTCGATTTGTTGCTCAATTTGTGATTATTATAATAAACAACACTAATACATTCAAACCATATCGGCCATTAAGCGCCAGCCTGTATAATATAATCCAGAATTCAGAAAAATATCTTAGACAGATTTGGGGAATTAGTTGCTACGATCGCTAACTTGAAGGCTGAGCTGCACAATGTAATTTCGCGTGTTGAGCTGCTAGAAAAGGAAAGGAAGATCGCCAAGACAAAAGCTGATACTGTTTCTGATTGTCTGTCTAGCAGAGTTACTAAGCTCGAGGATGATGCCGTGGCTGCTGACATTTTAATAACAGGCATTCCTTCATCTGTGAGTGATGATCTTGAATCACTATTTGGTAGCGTGTGCAACACTGTTGGCGTTGAAAAAAACTCGCTAGCTGTGTGTGATATTTTCCGAACTCGTAAGGACAAAAACAAAGCGTCTGATGGTCCCGTTGTTGTCAAGCTCAGATCGAGTCGCGACCGGTCCAGACTTATGCGCTCTCTCTCTTCATTTTGTCGAAAAAATCGACGGCCGCTCAGTACTGACGATTTGGGCATAGAGGGAGATAAAAGAATACATGTCCACGAAAGTTTGGGGAGAACAAAACTGAAACTTCTTCAATGTGCGCTGAAGCTGAAACGTGAAAAAAAACTCGTTGCAGCGTATTCCAGAGGAGGAAATATATATGTAAAGTATGATTCAAACAGCTCTCCAACTATTGTTAACGACTTAAATCATTTTTCAAATTGTTAGCTCTTAAAAACAAAATTCTTAAAATGATTAATTTTTACTCTAAACTGTTATACGAATATTGTAATGATTTTTTCTTTCGTTGTCACCTTTACTCTCTTCTAATTCCTTCTCTTTCTTCAAATCTGCATCAATATTTTTTCCTCACCTACTTTTTACACTCTTCTCTTACACCTACTTTTCTCAGTTGCTCTCATTTAATTACCACTCCCGTTCATTTTCATCTACTCTCTTGTGTTGTCTGCTCACTTCCTAGCTTCACTGTCGTTATTAGTGACTCTCTTGGATGCTTAGTAAATTGTGTTTTGAGTTCTCCTGGCTTGCTGTCTGACCTCTCTTCCTATATGGTGCTTAAATGATTGTCTCCCCTACGGCTGGTAGTGTTGATTATGATAACAGATTACTGATCGATATTTTCTGTAAACAAAATAACGCATTCAATATTGTTAACTTTAATGCTCGTAGCCTCAGCGGTCACAAATTAGATTATGTTAGGAGCCTATTCGAGTGCTCGTCCGTCGATATTATCTGTGTGACTGAAACCTGGTTCCGACCCGAATTAAAGGAATCTGTACTTAAAATAAACAACTATACACTCTTTCGCTGCGACAGATCTAGTCGGCGCGGTGGTGGAGTCGCCATCTATGTTAAATCTATTTATCGTTCACAGTTAGAATTCATGTCTGGTGAGTCTGATACCGAGTATTTGTCTATTTCTGTTTCTGATTCGGTCTCTAAAGTACTCGTTTCATGTGTGTACAACCCTAACAAACATACCAATTTATGTAATTTTTTTGACACTTTAGCCGACTACTCACTAAGAGTTAATCATTTAATAATCTGTGGCGATTTTAATATCAATCTTTTACAGACTGACTGTTATTCTTCATCTATTCGGGAATTGTTCTCTACAGCGGGTCTCTCTATTGTGAATGAATCACTTCCTACCCGATTTGGTAATAACGTCCAACCAAGCTTACTTGACTATTTTGCGGTCTCGGAGCCTGCTTTAGCTTTACTATGTACTCAGATTTCTTTCATCTCTGACCATGACTTACTTTTCTGCTCTTTTGACATTAGCTTCGGCAATAATTCCCTACCAACTTCGTTTTCTTTCTTTGACTACAAATCTATCAATACTGACGGACTATTTCGAACGAGTGCGCTTATTGACTGGGCACCCCTTTGGGCTGCCCTCCAGGTTAATGATAAGATCACGTTTTTTGTCGATGTGGTTCAATCTCTGTTTGACTCTTTTGTGCCTGTTCGTACAATAAATGTTAGTCCTAATTTATGTCCGTGGTTCACGTCACAGGTTAAAGCTGCCATTAGACAAAAAAACTTACTCCATACAAGGTTCAAAAGAAATACTACACAAGCCAATTGGGACTCGTACAAACGAGCGCGTAACCTTGCCACTCTAATGATCAAGAAATCAAAAGAAAGGTACTTTGTATCTAGGTTTAAACCTAATCTGGGCTCTAAGCAGCTTTGGAGACGATTAAAAACTGTTGGACTTGTGCGTCAAAGGTCTACGAATGTTGGCCTAAATCCCAACGACTTTAGCGAGTTCCTTTCGACTACTTATTCTAATTCCCCCCATATAGATGATTTAACTTACAATAATAATGAAGATGAGTTATTTCATTTCTCGAATGTCTCGGAATCTGATGTTATCAAAGAAGTCTTATCTATAAAATCGCCTTCGGTGGGTCTTGATAGAATTTCAATAAAATTTGTCAAGTTAATTTTACCTTACTTAATTTCACCACTCACAGCCATTATCAACCACATTCTCCTTACTTCTTCTTTTCCTTCCTTGTGGAAATTAGCCACAGTTATCCCAGTACCGAAAAAATCTGTTGCTACTCTACTGTCTGATTTTCGGCCCATAAGTATCTTACCTAGTCTTTCCAAGGTTTGTGAATCATTGATGGTAACTCAAATAAATTGTTACATCTCCAAGAAAAACTTGCTTAGCCCTTTTCAGTCCGGATTTTGCTCAAAGCACAGTTGCTCTACAGCTATGCTCAAAATCACTGATGACATAAGAGTAGAATTTGATCGGCAGAATGTGAGTCTTCTTTGTCTGCTCGATTTCTCTAAAGCATTTGACAGTGTGGATCATACGCTCTTATGCCATAAGTTGAGGAAGTACTTCCTATTTTCCCATAATGCGACTGAGCTTATACGCAGCTTCTTATGTGAACGATTTCAAAGAGTTCAAGTTAATACGGTTTACTCAGAATTCAAGCCAGTTGAGGCTGGAGTTCCTCAGGGCTCCGTCTTGGGACCTCTTTTATTTACAATGTTTTTGAATGACATATTCTCTACGGTTCAATATGTGACTATTCATGCCTATGCAGACGATGTGCAGCTATACCTGTCTAGTAGTGCTGAACTCATTGACAACCTGTGCTCAAAAATCAACAGCGATCTCAAGAATATTTCTCACTGGTGTAGTGAAAACTGTCTTCAACTCAATGTTTCCAAATCATTTGTCTTACCCGTTTTTCGTAATGCTGCTAATTTGACCAATATTCCACCATTATATATAGAGAATAAGACGCTCACGACTGTATCTAAAATTACAAATCTGGGTTTTTGCATAAACTCAACTTTAACCTGTACTGATCATGTCAATGTGGTTGTAAGTAAAGTGTACGCTGTTTTACGTAATTTTCGTTATGCGGCTAATTGTCTCCCTGTAGAAACCAGAAGAAGGATTGTGCGACAGCTCATTTTGCCCATCATAACATATAGCGAATTGGTGTATTGAAACTTTGATTCTGTGTCGACGAACAAATTAAGGGTCTTATTCAACAACTTGACCAGATTTGTTTATGGTCTACGACGCTTTGACCGACTTGGTGGTCGGAGACACTCTATCATAGGTGGTGATCTCTTCGACCTTATTAATTTTCGTAACTGTGTTTTCCTGCACAGGCTAATTTATACGGGGCTACCTACCTATTTGTTTATAAAATTATGCTTTGGTAGCTCCAGTCGTTCACGTAATCTAATAATTCCGCAGTTCAACTACCTTAGCACGGGGAGATTATTCTTTGTCAGCACTATCAAGTTATGGAATAATTTACCAAACAGACTGAAAACTACTGTGGAAGAGAAAGCCTTCAGGCGGCTTGCTTGGGAACATTTCTTTAGCACCTAAATAGTCACTACATTAAAGAGCTACTTCTTCTTCTTCTTTCTTTTTCTTTTTCTTTTTGTGCCCTTCTCCTCTTCTCCTCCCCCCAAAATATCTTAATTTAGTTAAGTTGTTATAAGTTTATTAGTTAAGTTGTTAAGTAAGTTAAGTTAAGTTTTGAATTTACTTGTTATTGTTCTTTATATTGTATGTTACTTTTCTGTGCTAAAAAAGAACTCATTCTTAGGGCACCTCCTGTAAAATTGTTAAATAAATAAATAAATAAAAATAAATATATATTTGGTGCTTTTAAGGAATCTGTGAAAAACAGGATATAAGTTTTTTATTTTCAGCAAAGAAAATTGAGTTGAATTAAATTAAATTAAATGATTGCGTTATATATTTTATATTTATTTATATACATTTTTGTGTATTATTTAAAAACCACACACCCACAGATTTTATAATTTTTTGATTAGTATAACGTTTGGCAATATTCTCAGCGTGTGTGTTCATTGACCTCATAGACTCCAAAGTGGACTCTGCAGCATTGGATTGAATGCAAAACTCTATTCTTCATGCTTTGAATTTTTCACTGTTGATTGCAATTCGAAATCTATTAGCTTTAAGCGCGTAACAGGGAATCGCTTTCGGCGTTGAAACTTTAATTATGAATCAAAGTTTTTCTTTTGAGTACTGCAGCTTTTCAATTAACTACTTACTGAAACAACCTTAAAACGAAAAAGATGCTCAACTAGAGTAATTTTTTCCTTTTTTTTTGCATTTCGCTTTTAGGTCATAAAATGCAAATGCAATGCCTTTCGACTCGTCCTCGATTCTTTTATTCCAAAACGAAAAACGGAAATTTTTTTAATCTTTACAACATGAAGCATTCGGAAGTTACAACTGGCAACCATAGTTGAATATTTGATGTTTCCTGGAAGAGTTCTCTTCAGTTGTTGTTGCCGTTGTAATCCGCTTGAATTTCAAAACTTTTTACTTCTTATCGTAATGGTTCAGTTATTTTTGGTCTTCGAAGACGACGCCTGCTTTGTTTCCCCTTGCATGAGCAACGGATTTTATTTCCGCTTTCAGATACTTAGCTGCATATTCTTAGATGTGTTTCTCAGGACTCTTTTCTGTTCTTTTCATTGACTTTTTATTGACCTTTTATTCATCCTAGGACCGTTTCTTCGCCAGAATTTTGAAATTTTGTCTTTTGTGAAAGTAGGATAGAAAGTTCTTTCTGTTTAACGTAATTCAGCGGTAACGATACTTTAATTAGTTTAGTCCTTAGTATTATTGTTTTCTTCGATTTAATTATTCTAACATTGAGACGGTTTCTGTCTTCATGACTTCCAAATGAACATTAACGTAGAGAAAGTTTTTAAATATATTGAAATTAAATCTAATTAAATCAGATGCTGATATAAAAAATTTTCTTATCAAGTATTTGTTGTACTGACGGACTGATGTGGACTGTGCTCTTCATGGCGTATACGATTGTTTTGTTTGTTTTTTATTAATCTGTATTTGACTGTCTGTCTTCGTATTAACTTCAACGTAAGTTATTTCTAGAGAATCTTACTCGCTGTCAGAAAGATTTATCAATTTAATGACTGATGTCGTTGCTTGTTACATGCTGAAGTTGCTCATCTTTCTTTCTCTTTATCATGTTCATGGCAAAGAAAGCCGATCAACATCCATTGGTTTTCCCCCCTTTTTTTCTTTTTCTCCTTCGTTTACATAGTTTACAGCAAGAGGACAGTTTGTAATGCTTGACCATAGGGACGATAGCAAAACGCACGTGACGCCATCGCAGTTAACAGCTTTTTGTACGCACTTAAGGAAAGATTAAGTAGGGGAGAAAAGTGAGGAGTTGGAACACAGTCAGGTGGAGGGGTGATCGGTTGCTCTCCCCTTCACCTTGCCATGAATGTGCTACATTTTTCCTTTTTTCATTTTCTATTGTCAAAGTTTTCCCTTAACTTTAAGAAAATTAGATTTTTCTCAAAGATTATATATTTCTGCTTTCTCTTATTCCAACTTTTCTTTTCGAATTATTTGACTTGGTTAAATGTTTAAAAAACGCAATGTTTTACTTGAAACTTATTTTTTCTGGAAAATGTTAATCTCTAATAAAAAATATAAAAATGGCACCAAGTTTGTTCACTCGAAAGTTCAACTGGAGATAATTCAAAATCCCTTCTTGCGATCTAAAACAATATTGGAATAAGATGCTATTTGTGAAAGTACCAGAGAAATGCATTAAAATGTGTGTCACTCAGATTTCTCTCAGTAACTGCTATAGCAACAAGGATTACTGAACAAAAACTATGGCTGTGGACCAAAGGAATTCATTGGACCTACGCCAATATTTCTGCTGCTGGTGTTGTTGTTACTTTTGGTTTAGTTCTTAGATTTT
The DNA here is from genome assembly GCA_937620795.1 of Thecophora atra. Classification (NCBI taxonomy): domain Eukaryota; kingdom Metazoa; phylum Arthropoda; class Insecta; order Diptera; family Conopidae; genus Thecophora; species Thecophora atra. The sequence goes on from OW569401.1 coordinate 34,676,522, forward strand.
AAGCAACAGAGCCTTGTGGTACTCGAAAGGCTAGCCTTTGTGGTTGTTCTAAGGATTCGTCGGTTGCGGTGTTGCTTGGTTGCGCTGCTGTGCTGTGCTGTGAGCAACATGGCGAATAAATTAAATTTTCTTTTTCTAAAAGCTAGTTTATGAACGACAGACACCAGCGAGTGAGGATAAAACGTGATATAAGCAAAATAACGAAATAACAAAATAATGTATTTTTAGTTAACTCAGCTGTTAGTTTCCGAGTAGAAGAAAATTGCCAGAATGTTGTGAAAGGTAAAGGAAGGAAAAGTAGTGAGAACAAAAATTAAAATGCCACAAAACGAAACATTTCCTTTGCAGACTGGTTTTGAAGGGTACTTGGAAAATGATCTCATTTAATTACTGAAATATGTTGCAGAGTTTAAGGCACTTTTGGAACACTTCATGAAGAGTTAAAAAAATTACACATACATATAAAGCCAATTGAAAGTCCAAAGCGAGGAAAGACTAAAAAAAGAAAACGATGCAAATGTTGACAAGACATGAATTGGAAAATGTAGCAAAAACGAAGAAGAAACGGAAAATGAAAAGTATATGTTAGGATATATAAAAACAAATGGAAAATAATGAATACCAGCACAATATTCTTGCGGCAGTATAAAAAAAATATTTGCCTAAGATGTATTTCCAAGATGAATCCAAAGAATCGTTTGAAGAATGTAATGAGAAATCTTGGTTAAAAACTAGGACAATTGCGCAAATGAATTACTGTATTAGCTTAACTGCGATTAGCTTTAGAAATTGTGCACAAAGGGAATCAAAAGTCCAGGGCCAACACGCCCATCACAGCAAAGACAAACTTTTTCTGTAAATTGTTAAATTAGATTCAGTGGCCCAGTCACAATAGACTTTAAAAAAGCTTTGCTCTTAAGCGTTTTCTGTCCTTCCTACTTCACATATGCATTAAGTCGTTATCAAGTTGAACCTGGTTGATGTTGTCGACAAACACACTTCGATTACGATATCTTTTAAGGACCCAGAAAATATAATACATAAAAAAGTAACTCTAAACTAAAAAATAAATCTTACAGAGTTGAAGGTAGACACAAGAGTCCAATCATAACCATAATAAGGATCTATATTTGACATTTTTGGTGAATCATATCATCATGAATACCAATGTAAGTGATAAGTGATGAAGATGCTGTTGCTGCTCTGAGCTATTAATAATGGTAAAAGTAAATATAAAAGCAACCGGAGGAGGATAGAACAATGGTAATAACAACAGAAACAACAATATGTGTCAATGACACATTTTTGAGAATTTGAAAAGGTTAATCGACCGACTTCCATTTGTTATCTAACAGTAACATAAGTGAGCACGAAAACATGCTGTCATTGCTGTGTACATAAATAAATTTGGATCCATAGCTTGTTGTTGTTGTGGAGCTGTACCAGACAGAGTTGTGGCTTTGCAAGTACAACAAGTGATATGCACTCAATCAGCAAATTGGAAATGATAACTAATTAATACTTGATGCATTTATTTTGAAAGCCGCACTTTAAAAAAAGAAAAACTTAGGGAAAAACTAGTTACAATTAAACGGGATCTTTTCATTTTAAAAAAGTTTACGAAAAAATGTTGGGAGTATTGCTCTTTCTGTGGACTTCTTTCAAGTCTCGTTATAGGTAAAATTATTGGTCCTTAAACGACTAAGTATTTGTCTTGCTGCTGTCGATAAAACAGTCGATGAAACAGACATTTTACTTATTCGTATCATTAGGCTTTAATTATGCGTTGTCTGTGCAGGACTAATTTGTTTAATGCATCACAGGAAAGGATTCACTTGGTTGGTTCCTGTTGGCTACGTAGAGACACTCGCTTTGAGGTATACTTTAGGTTGCATGCTCAATGTTCTATGTAATGTTCTCTGTATTTTGATTTAGAATGAACGAACTACTGTGAAAGTGAGATGGAAACAGCAAGTTAACACTTTGACGTTTAAGACTCTTCGTTCATTTCCATTTACATCTGGCACGAAAATGAAATTTGTCAATGCAGATATCCAAATTTTATGAATGTAGAATTCAACAAAGATAAAGCAATATATGAATCTCTAAACTCTCTTCATAAATTAAGGTTGAATTAGCTTAGAATAGGATTGCCTTCAGGACAACAACAGAAAACTTTGGATGTTACATCACAAAATCTTGTTTCATGAATATTCTCATTCATAACTCCATTTACAGTTGGCCAAAGCATACAAGAAGAAGCACATTGAAGCTGTGTTTTGCATAAATAAAGCTTCATTATAATGCAACTATAAACTATTTGCGAACGTCTTCAATTACAAACAGACTCGAAAACAAACAATTTTATATTTTTCTCTAGAGGCATTACTGCTTTACGTTATTAATATTATTTTTATTATTATTATTGTCGCAGTTGTGGGTCTGAATGTAAGAAAATGTATTTCGAATGCGTTCTATTCAGAATTAAAACATTTGCAGCTATTTTTATTGTAGCTGCAGCAGCGGAAACACTTGCAAAAAGACTCCAGAAGCGAAGAGCATTGACGCTAGCAAACCAAAAACTTTAGCAACGAATCAGATAATTGAAGCGCATAAATAAAGTAGCCCAAAAAAAAAAAAAATTAAAAAATAAATGAACAAAATAGAGTACAAAACAAAGCAAAGCAATTACATAAAAGGCAGATAAAACATCCAATAATGGCATCCAAAGAAAGAGAGGGTAGAGCAGTAAAGAGCATAACGCAACAAAAAAAGGGAGAGAAAAGAAAAGGGTCAGGACCAGAACGACTATACTGTTAAACAATGAAAAAAAAAAAAAATATTTAAAACAAGCATCTCGATGCGGTCGGCGGAGCTTTTATTATTCGACCTCTGTACAGCTGCGTCTCTCCGTCAGACCATCCTTCGACACTCTTCTTTAGCCCAAACTGCCTGCTTTCATTGCTTCTAATGTGTCGCTAATGGAAGAGAATGTGTCGGGATAAGCAAGGAGCGCCTACAGCGGCTCTACAATAGACTTTGAGCAAGAGACAGTGAATCCTTGAATGCAGCGGAAATCCGGTGCTGGTGACTGCTGGGTCCTATTGTTCTATTTTTGTTTCAGAATCATAGATTAGCTATTTAAGGCATCGGGTTCTTTGAGGGTTGGAGGGAAGAACGATAGACGGAGTGAAAAGAAGTGTTAAATTTCTGTGGTGTGCTTTCAAGAAATTTCACCTCATTTTAAAGTAGCATTTATATAAAAAATGAAAAAAAAAATAAAAATGAAGATGCGAAAAACGGGAAATTTTAATACCATTTTCCAAAATTTTTTTTATGCTCATTAACACTATACATTGCCATCAACACTTCTTTACTGAATTGAAATGCGTAGTTTTACTCAAATTTATTTATTTATACATATAACAAAAGAACGAAGGTATGACAGGTATATTCAATGTCCTCCTCAGATGTTCGTTGTTGACAATAGGTTAAATGGGCTCATTCTTGTTCATTCATTTCATCACGTATAAATATGTTTCTTCAACTCATTCCTAATACGATCGCGGAAGGGCGACCGATCGATTTTTAATTTGAAAAACTTTTTATCACCTTCTTCCAGACAGAGCTCCCAAACTTGCAAGTCAGTAAAAACTAGAATAGACATTTTTAAATTCCAATAAAATTAATGCTAGATAAGTGCATTACAATAGTGTAAATTAATGTAATCATAAAAAATATGTAAATGTATTTCAAAAAAATTATAATGTATTTTATTTTATTGATGATGAATTTAAATTTCCAGCTGTTCGTGGAATTCTCACATTTATTATCACTATCATCTTAATTATCACCAGTTAATCAACATCACAGGACTCACAAATGGTGACAGAATCATTAACAGTAGTCTTAAATTTGATACGTTGTTTCATTTCGTGCTTTTCTTCTGCTGTCAGCAGAATTTTTTCTTATTTTCCTTCCAGAGCTGTCAGCTTCTTTGTAATTTGTAGAGAAGATTCAACGTTGCTCACTGAATTAGTGACTGGAAAAGTGAGTGAGTGATTCAGGCGCTGAGTTAGTCAGTTAGGTACTCAGTCAACGAATTATTATTTTGTTGGTCCAGCTGCTAGCAGCTTTTTGTGAACGTTCTGTAAGAGCATCATTCATGAAAGCACAAAGGAATTCTGAGCAGTTGTTGTGCTTTTGGGTGAACGCAAGGGCGATTGTCACAGAAAAGAATGAAAATAGAGCAAAATAAAGAAGGGGGAAATACGGAGAGGAATAGAAGAGAAATTAAGTGGAATATGCACGACAATGCAAAACAACGAACGATACATTTTACTTACTGAAATGTACTCTAAATGAATGAGTAAAAGGAATGAATGAGTACTGTTAAAACTTTGAACATTTCAGGAGTTGTTGTATATTGTAAAAAATTTTACAAGGAATCGTAATACTCAAGTCAATAATGAATACTCAATGAATATTGAATTTAATATAATATTGAATTTATAAATGTTAGGAGAGGTAAAACTACTATACTCCAGTCTATGTGTAAAATTATCTATAAATATGATGAGAGCTGGAATTAGTTCATCTGAACATTAGTAATTTACTTGAATGATACGAAGTTGTGACAAAGATTTACTATAACTTCACATTTATACTACATTTACACTACTGAATTAATCAAAATGACCAGAAAGGAAACTAAGAAAATACATTTCGCCAAGCTCAGAATGACCGACAATTTATCAACATCAGCCCAATGCGATGACAGCAATTTTCACTCGCCTCATAAAAGCGACCAACGTCGCTTTTAACTAAAAGAATATAAAAAAGTTGAGTGAAAACCACAACAAAAAAAGTAAAAATGACATGAGAACTGATATTTTTTTTTCCGAAAAGACAAATATATAAATAAACTGTCCACACAGAAAACAAACTAAGTCTGCGGAGGAAAATTAAAGCAATACAATAATAAATCAATTATCAATTCTTGTTTGGTTTGAATTTAATGCAAAATAGTGTTTCATTATTGTTGTTCACAAATCATAATCCCTGAGATGAATTACAATGCGGTTCAATTGATGCGTCCTTATGACTATTCAGCAAGCAAAGTGATTTAATTAACAATTGACATACGACAAATCTGTAATGTTTCTCAAGATTGATAAATTAGTATATTTAGAATTCGTATCTTTAAAATTTTTCAATTAATGTCAACATAATCAATATGTCATAAATTAATACTATTTTATTATAATTAATAATTATTTACTACTTTAAGTTCAGGGAATTCCTATTAAATACCTCTGTCTGCGTATTAAAACAATTTTTATTACTCATTTTTTTCTTCTTTTTGTATACATATTGTTATATCCGGCGCGTGACGCTGAAAGTTGTAAACATTGTAAACCTAAAAGGAAAACATGGTTCCCTAATGCGTTCCTCTAATTGGACTTTAATTTTAAGAAAAAATAAATTTATACATGGATACTACATCAAAGGAACGCGAATAACCTACGAACGCAAATGACTGTTAATTGCAATTGTTAAGGAAAAATGCTGAAGTTGATTGTGAAGGAACGGTAAAAAGTTTAATAAAGGGGAGGAAAAAATGTTGAGTCTGCAAAAGTCATTAATTTTAATTTGTTGGAAGAAAAGAATCGAAATGAGAACAAAAAAAAAACAGCGGAAAAATTTACCGCACACAACAAACTGCAAATCCTGATCTATGCTGAAAGATATTGCTTTTCAACTTTCTTTTTTCATGAACGTGCATAAAAAAAGGATTCAATTTTTTAAATTGAATACGAAAAACTGAAGGCGTTTGTTTTATACAGTACAGCTACAAACGAATATACACACAGACTTTCTGTATGCATTGCGATAGCATTTTCAAACTCAGTCTGCAAAGCTAATTACGATTTATGGTTGCAAATTGCCCAAGCTGCAGACCAACTAAAACTATATATGAATGTAGGCTTATGTAGCAGATGCACATGAGTTTATATATAGAATTTGCATAAATACGTACACACACATACAAACAAGTGGCATTGATTTGAACTTAGATCGCTAAGTTCATGCTGGGAGCAGGTGAGGAGGTTGCTGTCTGGTCGACTGGCTTCGTATGTACGAGTATCGTGTGTCTGATGATATCATTGGCAACTTAATCGTTGCTGATATTACCGCGAATAAAGGAGAAAAACCATGGAGCTACGAAAGAAGCCAAAAGAATCCAAGTATATTTTTGTATTGGCGAAAACAAACAATTAAAAGCTAAAGCGAAAAGGACTATCGAAATAATCGACCGTTAGTTATCTCTACATTTCGCAGAGTTCGTGGTTGTTCCAATGACTACGCGAGGTAAAAGTACCTCATATCTTCACTCTGCTGATGTTTGGATTAGTTCTCTATAATTTAATTGTGCGAATTAAGACGTCATCAATTTGAGTGTTGGTTATGTTCACTCACATGAACAGAAAGTTTACACCGATTTCTATTCACACGACGACTTTCATGACTTATTGCTAAAAAATTGTTAGGAGCATTTGAAGTAAAAGTTTATAACATGTATTTCTAACTTCATTTGTGGTTTCTGTTTAATAGTTATTGGTAAAAGTTTATTCCATTTCGTGGACCGGAGCTTGATGATGACTGCGCAGTGAGCACAGCAAAACTTTGTGCTAAACTACAGTTTATAGTTAAGTTCCATTCCTCATCTTTACGTGAATGTATTTTGTATGCTCCGGAACTAATATGAATTTTTCGCGTTCTTTCCTGTTTGCCTTTGCTCAGCACAAAGTTAATAATGAAGCTATTTTAAAAACCTCTAAACACGAATGAAGTTTCGCTAATATCTCAATCAACGGCAGAAAACATTAACCAACGAATGAACAAAGGAAATAACAGCAAACGATTATTCGGTGAGTGTGGGCGTAGTGTATATCGTGCTATGCTACAGTGTGTTGAAGTGTGCTTGCGTTAGGTTCAATTACGTATGCAATTGTATCGGCTGTGCTTGGTTGTTATATGAAATATTTTAAATGCAGGAACACTGAAGAGAAACTCTGTACCTCATCTTCCTCTGTCCCTGCATATGGGTGTTTATGTATATGCACCGAAACGTAACAAAATGTGCAAAATGCATGCATGCAAGGCGCTGATTGCAATCTTTCTTTGCTAACGTGTCTCCATGGCAGGATGCATTCAGAAAGGAAGCACGGAAGTGGAGCAGTTTTCAGGCAACGTGTCTTTGAATATAGCGTGACGAGTCTGGGAACACAAAAGAGCACCGACTGCACTTCTACGCATATTTTATGAAAGCAACAGCACATCACCAAAGTGAAGATTCCCGATATTGAAATATTATGCAATTTTAGAAACCAAAACTTTTACATCTTTCAGGAGCTGAATATGTTGATTATGTTTAATATTAATATGTTTAATGTAGCTGAATATGTTGATTCGCAGAGTTGAATTACTCCTTCTAACCTTTATTTGAATAACTGCGGCCATTTAATTGCGCATTTACATGAGTGCTAGTCAGTCAAGGAAGCCCGGAGGCAAACGTAATAATTTCGTTTACAGAGTCACGCAGAACGTAGTGCTACACAGTAACTGATGACTGGCTGCCGTGCCTATCATGCAAGCGGCAAGTCTGCCGGCACCAGCAATTAAAATGCGATTATAGTGCATTATTCGGTGTTACCAAGCCAAACACGCTGCGGCCGTCACATCGAAACATACATACGTAGCTACCAACACGCCCACGCACACACACAGACTCAAACCCACCCGAACGTTGATTCTGCTTCATCTTCATGTCTGCATGTGTTAAGATGCCATGCAAGCTTCGATTAAAATCAGATTCTTTTTAAGTTGTGGCACTTCCTTCCTCTAGTATTCTTTGTTGGCTGTTCAATTCTTCTGTGCTCTTCGTTGGCTGTTCACTTCTTCTACACTCGCTTCTTTCACTTGCCACATGTTTCAATTATATGCAAATTTCCAGTCTCCATACTTTTGTTGCAATCCTCTCTCTCGATTTGACACCGCTGCCTCACTTAACATTATAGTGCATAGGAAAACGGTTTTATATAGCACGTCGCTCTAGTTGTTGCTGTTGATAGCTCACGCATGTGAACCATTGATAGAACTTCGTAAATCTTTTATACACAGAAGGAAAGAAAAAAATACGGAAGTGTGAAGTGAAAAATTGATTGAAGTTAAGAATGTAAAACCTGCAAACTTTCCATTGCATTTCTTTTACCATAAAGATTTATTCCGTCTTGTTTCGAAACACTGCCGAATAACAAGGAAATATTTGTGTTGTTGTGCCCTACACAGAAATGGGCTTTCTCCATTTGTAGACAGTTCAAAGGGGCGCTGTAGATGCAATCTTTAATATAAGCGATTCCACTTATGATTCGGTAGCATAGGAGGAAAATTTGGAAATATAACCTGCTTAAGGCCTACTGTGTTAATATTAGATTCGAGGAAAGAATTTCTTACCTAATAGATAATATTTTATTCTGTGATTTTTTGTATAAGCCAAATTTTGTATATTTGCAGGGTATCACTGCTTCTGCCTGTGAGCTTCGGTCCTACACATAAAAACTCCTACTTTTTACGAAATTATTTTTTAATTATGTTCCCCTAGTTCCCTAGCTGCCCAGTTTCTCGTCATAATGGAAGTGAATAAACAACATCGATAATTTGCACACCATGAAAATCGTAAAATTCACGCAAAAAATGAAAGCTGGTTGCTTGCAAAAACTCCTGTGGTTATTTGCATTAAATGGCTTATTTTAATGACACAGTTCACCGACTGAACGCAATTTATTCACTTGGGATCCACTAGACAACGCATAACAACAGCCTACAAAACGAAATATATTTAAGCAAAGCTCTACGGGTATCTGAATATAGCGAACTTGGACCGAACATTTCTTGGTATATTTTGGAGACTTATATGTATATGTATGCATCGTCAGATCTGTGCTAGGAGACTTCCATATAGATTTTATTCTTTAAAACCTTATGAAAACAATGACACAAGAAGAAAAGAGGGGGCCTATCCTACCTTTCTGTGCCGGAAGATTTCTTCCTCTCTTTTTATAGTATCCGTGAACGTTGTTTGTATTTGTTTTTTCCTGCATTAACTCATTGCGTGTATCTCGGCTTGCGTGTGTTTCCTCATATGTTAAAAAGTAATTTGTACTTTTATGAGTTACGACGAAGAATGGCTCCGGAAAACTTTACAGAAACAAGGGACAAAATTAAGTCATTAATGAGCTTCTGGTATGTGAATAATTGAGAAATTCACGTTGCTGTTATTGATGTAGTTGTGTGAAAATTAAGCTTATACGATTGAAATTTATAACAAGGTGTAAACTATAATTAAAATAAGGTAAAGGAGAAGCAATAGCTTTATTGAAACAGCTTTCGCGTGAAGTAGACTTATCTTATGATTTTGGGTAAAATCAAAGGACTATATCAAACATTTCAACAATGCAATCAAGACCCTCCGAACAAAAACACCAACACGAAAACAAATCCAACACCAGCACAACACCAACAACACAGACAAGTGTCTGTAACGAGTCTCTGACATTCAAATAAAGTAAGATTTCATGGAGGAAAAAAACCCTCCTCCACTAAAAACTCGAACTGGATATTGAATGCAAGCTTTCCAGGTCATGACATGAGATTTAAATATTGATTTCACACTGACTCTTTCTCGACAATCACGCAATTTGTCACTGAAGTTATCGTAGTAGGTGACGTGAGTTAGTACCATTTGGTACCACTGTAAATGGTGCGACACACATTGTCAGAAAAGAAATAGTGCCCAATGAAGTTAAAGCAAGATACACAGGAGGCGATTAGGACGCAGTTGGATAAAAAGCTTTGAGATTAAAAAAGTTGAAGACTTTCGATTAGAAAGATTAGAAAGTTGAAAACTTTCGAAACGTAAAGAGCTCCCTTTCATGAAAGAGTCAAGTATTTCGAAAACAGAAAGGAATAAAAAATTTGCTCAGAAATGACAAACAGTAAATCTCACTGCAACTCCAGCGCTCATCGTGTGATCCGTCCGCAGGGAATTTTCATCGATTGGAACCATTTTGACGACGGTTGGTCCGTGGCGATAATGAGATTGTATCCTTCAATAAAGGAACGCATCTTTCGTACGTCCATACTAGCGCTAGGGATTTCTTCTCCGTGGTGGAATAATTTCTCTTTGAGCAGTTAAGATGCTTGCTGGCGTATCCCGTGACTCGCACTTGTTCGTTGACGACTGGTGTTAGAACTGCTCCCAGACCATAACTATAACTATCCGTTTGCAATTTGTCTATTGGGATCGGGGAATTTCTGCCCGTTTTTGCATCGGCCCCAAAGTTGAAGTTGATGAAGGTCGTTTCCCGGTTGCCGTTGGTGTTGTTGCCGTTGATATTAACAACATTCTTTTGTTAATGTTCCGTTGTTACCGCAAGCCCAGCAGCAATTCAACCGTTCCAGAGTACCTTCATAATGCACTGGACTTCTTCACGTGGTCCAAAATAGAGTTGCAGTTTCGATTCTGATTGCGGTTGGGGATTGATACGCGGTATTCCAAATGTAAATACGGTTGCTCATCTTGCTGATTATTGGAAGACTCGGCCACCTTATGTGCTGCGTCGGCATTCGTCCGCTAAGTGGACGTTATTGGTACTCCCAAAAAATCTATCGGCATCTACCTCTTGACCTTACCGACGTATATTGTTGGTAGATCGCGGCAATCTCAGTTTAAAGAGCAAATAGCTTTAAGGATTGCCAACGTTTACTAAACAAGTTGAGATGACTTCGTTGTAGGTGGAAAAAATCCAATTAAAAATATTGCACTTAGTTATGCAGAGAATCCTTGGACAGAATTGTCCTTTTTTGGCGCTAGCAATTGTAACCAAGAAGGTAGAGTTTATGTGGATATTAAAAGGAGCCCTAAATACCTATCTACTTTCTAGCGGTGTTTGGTTTTAAATTATGCAAGGAATTTGAAAATGCAAATTTGAGGGACTATTTTAGTTTGCTTGTAGAAAGAATTTCTGTGGCACTTATTAAGCTCACGGGCTTGAGTTGAAGAAGAAATTCTTTAAATTCGTAAATTACCTAAATAAAAAAATAATAGCTCCAATAATAGGAAAAGAAGTCCGAGAGCATCATTAGGAGTTGCAGATTTACACGGCAAAAATATCATGCAAAGAGCCAGAAGAAAGTAACCACCAACGTGGGACCATAGAATAAGAATCTCGGTAAGAAAATGTTACAGACGCAGACAAATTCGAATGAATGCGATTTTGAAGACTATTCAAATAGGAAAGATTACACTGAAGATTGCCAAAAGGATGCACGACGATGTTCAGAATGCTGACAGAATAATGATAATGATAATGATGAATAAGACAATGCTGACAGAATAATGTTAATCCTGCGGAATAATGATGCTGAGAAGGCGGTTCGATGATTTTATAGTCATGCCGACGATGTTAGTGATGTTGTGGACAAGAACTGACATGAAAAAGCAAATTTTTTTTTGCAAATTGAAAAATGCTGCTTTGTCATCGTTTTATGTTTCAAACTGCACTTCCTTTGGAAACTCAGAGCAAAAAGTGACAAAAAAAAATTGTCTGAAATCTAAAAAAAGCACTTAATTCTCACCTGCAGACGACTGTGTAGAGAACCTAATGATGATCTAGTGAGATCTGGATGATAGCTGAATGGATATTTTACAAAGAAAGCAGTTTTCTAGTTGAACTTCTTCAATAACTTAGAAGTTAATGGCGACAAGATTTTTTGCTGTGAAAGTCAAGGGTAAAAAGTAAATACATGGTTCCTTATTTCGACTCCAACATGTTTTCCATAATAACTCAACAGGAGATCTTAAAAATGAATTAATTGTAATACAAAATCTTATCAATAATAATAAGATTTCACTGAATAAAGTCTTTTCGCGTATTGCACTATTTACAAGCGTATTGCACTGATTGTGGTGGTTTTTAGCGGTTGTATATATAGAAGAATCACCAGAAGTATTCGTAGTCCACATAAGTATTCCACTTATTGCAAACTATAACTTAATTAAGAACTTCCCTTAAAAAATGCTTGTGCGATACGAACCCAGAATTAACCCATAATTATGGTCTTCTGCTATCCTGTAATCTAATTTTGAAGTTCGTAATCTTCCTCTCTACAGAAGTGTTTTCCGCTAATACTATTCCTCACTTTTAATTAAATAATGTAAACAGAGTCGGTCGCTTCAGTCCACATTATCAAATGTACCATATAATGCCCGCTCTAAAGAACTTTCAGGTGCGCATTAGTATATCTTTGGAGAGAAGAGTTTATAAATTCAAAAGTTTTGCACATCTTTCTTTCATTTCTTTAACACGAAGTTGACGTGTTGCAGACGTTTTATTCAATCAAACTTCAGTTCAAAAGACTAGAAAGTTTCTTGCTATCAGCCGTACCTTTTCGCTGTCTTCAGTCTTCACTTGTTTATTGTCTAGTTCTTCTCCTTCTTCTTATCCTTTCCCTGTGTCTCTTTATCATCTTTTAGTCAACCACCATCATTCCAAGAGAACGTTTTTATCTTCTGCTTTATTTTATTCGTCACGTTATGGTTTATGACTTTAACCCCATCAGTTCCCGGAATGACTTCGCCTTTCCTGTCCTTATAACTTTGTTTGATGACCTGCTACTCGCATTTTTCAACTAGAAAAAAATGTGAAATGATGAGACACCAGAAGTTTCCAGGGACGAGAAATACGGACGTGAATCTGGATGGCCACAAAGCCATTCAACTCTTGACTTCGGAAGTTACTGGGAAAGCTGAAGTTGATGCTCCTTGAATAACACTGATGACACGAGGCGCATACATCAAAGCCGGAAACGACGGAAACTGGATAACTCAACATAGTTTAACGGCATAGTTCACGATGAGCGCAAGGTAAGGAGATGGGATATGCTGTTGACTACAGTGGGTGGAAAAGATATTTAAAGCAAACAGCCCGCAACAAACCGGTGCTTTTAGGAGAACTAGAAGAAAAAAAGGAATTGTAATACACCGAACGGTTCCCAGTTGAAGTTGAATATGTTGTGGAGGAGTAAAAAACGAAGACAATAGTTTTAAAAGTTGTTAATTTTATAACTTTATCATTCAATTAAATGTTTAGAAAGAGTAAAGAATAACAGATAGAGTGGAACAGAGTTACGACAAGTAGTTAGTCGTATAATCTATACCATAATCACTCCATTACTATTACGAGACACAAAAGAACTGTGTTAGGAATATAATGACAGCTTTGTGATTACATTTTATACAATATTTTTGCTTTTTTGTAGAAGTGAACTTTTATTTATAAGGCAAAAAATGCGTCATCAATGGAAATAATATCGAAAAGACTACAACAAATTTATGTAAACTAGGACAAAAACTCCACTGTTGTACTTTCTTATGACTGTACATGTTTAATGTTTATGAAAAAATGTTTTAGGCACATAGGTATACCTTTAAATGTGTTTTTCTTTTGGGAATTTAAAAATAAGAAGCAGATAGTGTCGATGATAGCAATATACATATTAGGATGTTCAAAGCGATTGATAAATTATATTCAGCTTTCGAAATGAATACCTAAACAAGTATAATAACTTAAAATAACCCCAAATATTATCCCTTCCATTTCCTCAATCGCTCAACTCATTTTGTTTTAGGAAGAGCTATCAATTACAGTCGTTACGTATTTCAAGAAGTTTCCACGTAAAACACCATCCACGCCAAATATTCCCCACCAATCGGTCCCGCCTACACACACACGACCACTCTCACTAATACATTTAGGACCGTGTCGTTCTTTCTGCTTCTGCTGTAAAAGTCCGCTCCGTCAAACTAATCGCGTTGGCTGTTGGCAAACCACATCATTAGTCTGTGGCTATAAAAGGACAAATTAGATAAATAAGCAAAGTGCTTCTGACAGCGTACTAGGATTATGTACTCAGACAAATTGGGAGATAAGAGGAACAGATGGAAATCTGTCAAATTTGCGGAGTAGTTTCAGTAGTAGTAAAAATTGAAGTGGAACTAGTTGAAGAATCGATATTAAGAAACTAAAGAGGTATAAAAATACATAATTATGCGAAGAGAATGTAATTTTTACCTAGAATATGTAAGTAGGAGCCTTAATAGAGCATTTAAGTAGAAGAGTGGCTAAAAAAATGTAAAACTCCACCCTTCGAGTATCAGAAACTTTGTCCCCGTAATCGTCTCTATCAGCTCCTATATAGAAAAATTGCCAAGTAGAAAAATCCCAAGTACATACCCATAAACGAATGTTAAATGCCTGAACTTGTCCATCTTCGTTATAATGTTCATCCGTTTCCGCATCCGTTGCCCTGCATTTCCGTTTAGCTCAATTTCCCTCCGGGAACTAAATACGATGTGTTTGACTGAGTGGTCGTGCATTGGGCGGTGGAAATGTGTCTGAGTGAACATGACATTCGTTATTGAATTGAATCGAAATGCCTGCTGCATCATTCCACGAATCGACTATCACGAACTTCACTTGCGTCGTTTGCTTAAGGACTCGCGGGGATTTTAATTTTTTTGTCGCTGTTGTCATCGGCGTTGCGCTGCTGGTTCCTTTGCGTTTGTTGCCAAAGTCTGGTTGGCTCTTGAGTTCCTGGCTGCTGTTCGAGAGTCGTACTCCAGAGAATAGATATGAAACTGAGCGGATTCCAGATGCGTGTGTGCTATTGGAATCGTGTTGGCGATGGTAGGTTTTTTTCTAAGGCCAATGGTTTAGTATCTATACACACGGCATATGATTCGGTCTGTTATTTGTTAAGTTTTTATTTAGTTTGTCCTCAGTTGAACTCAAAAAGGGCAAATCTTATTCCTGTTGTTTGCATGTGAATTCCGCAGCACCAGTAGCCAGAGTCTCGCAGCCTTATCTAGGTCTCCCTTTTGATTGTTTATCATGTTATAGGGTACATATATTGTTTTAACGTGTAGTAAAGCTATTAGTATTTTTTGGGTTCAAAGTTCACGACGTTAGCTTGCTTCCGTTATTGTTGTTTTATTAACGTTTATCCCAAAATCTGAACATTTCCATATTATATAATCCCCATTTTTAAGTTTTTATTTTCTTAGCAAGCGTAAGGCGAAAGCGTCAGCACCCTTTACATTTTTCAGTCTCCTCCGTAAACGTCTCTTTTCATTCCTCATGTCAGCATATCTTATTTTCAATCTCAAAAATTTAGTCACCTAAAAGTAAAGGTAAAAGATTTTCATTAATGTGAGAAGACGTGATTGAAAAGCTTTCGGAACAGCTACTTTCGTTCCATATCAGCGATATATAAAACATACAAAAAATTTAAAATATGCCTCATACATAAACTTGTTTGTATATCTTACATTCCCTTCATTAGAACGACATCTGAGTCGCTGCTTCTCAGAGCTTGCATACTATTTCCTTTTCACTGAATTTCAAAAGAACCTTTACTTCCGAAGCGACTTAATCAATAATTAACCAAGTTCCTGATCTAGATATCAAATGAATGAAAAAACTCATTCATTGCTTGAAACTATTTGCATCCATCCAACACATTCAGCCTTCACAGTTCCCTTTGACAGAACGTTTGTAGATAGAAATCGTATTGCACAGAGCAGAGCAAAAGATTTCTTTTTGAAAGATGTCGCCATTGACTCAACTCCTATTCGTGTTGATTCTCAGAATGACGTGTGATGTAAATAGAAATATCTCCGGCTTTATCTATGTTGAATCTTATTTGAAAAGCAAGGGTACAAACATTTTCCTACTTTGTATTACCTATTCTTCATAACACTTACTAGGCGAAAGAACAGCTTAAATTTGGCTTCATGTCATGTCACCATGTTCTAAATATAGAAAAATGGGCGTATTATAAACCCAAATAGCGAAAACTAAAAGAATTAACCGTGTCATTAGAGTAACCAGTTATGAAGAGCGGTTATTAAGACTGGCCTATATCTAAAGCAAAAATAACCATCACGTTCTAAACATAAATTTTTAGCAAAGGAAAGAAACTGAAGAAGTAGCCGCGAAAAAGATTTAATAAGATAGTAAATTAATAGAATAGAGTAGAGTAGAGAGGAAAAAAGGAAGTCAATCTTCAAAAAAGAACATTTTTCTTCTTTCTACTTACACTCTTCAAAGGACTACACTCCGTACACTTCCTTTTTAAGTCCTGGGGTTATTTGCTTATTTTTCTACTTCGCCTTCATCTGATCAACAACTTTGATAAGCATACATATATTTTTTCACTTTATCCGACGATGTGTAGTGAAAAACATGAGTTTTGTGTTAGATTGACATTTTGTTTAGTTGCGCACAGTCTTATACAATCAAACACAGATACGTACACGTCTTATATGAAACTACAACAAAGCTAAGCCCAAAGCTTAAAAAAGTTTAATACTTCCAACTGCAAACTCTGCGTGAGTGGTTTTTGTTTTTGCGGTTTCCTTTGCGAAAAGACGAAAGGACACAAAAGAACTAAAATAGTAGCAAGCAGAACGAATTTAATACGTTCGAAACAAGCTTCAAGAATTTATTAGAATGCAATACAAATAACAAACAGAACAACGAAGGTTTTGTAACGTTTCCACAATTGGAAATTGTTAGCAGTGGAAAAGCTTCACAGGAATAATAAATAAAGAATCGAAAAGCAATAAAATACATGTAAAATGTGTACGGATTCAATGTTTATGGAAACAATTGAAATGCAAAGAAGTGAAATTGAATTGAGTTGAATACTATTGAATTTTCTTCGTGGTTTGGACGATTTCCTAGTTGGCATATTTACTATTGTTTCTTTGTGTTTCCTGTGTATTTGTGTTTGCGGATTGGGGCAACAAATCAAAGGTAAGAAAAGTAATACTAAAAATAGAAGAAAAGAATCATTGTATGAAAGCGAATTTCATTTAATTCCATGTTTGGTCGCACAGAAGTAAATTGTTTGTATTTTATTTAAAGTAAGAAAAAAGACTAGCAGTAAATAAGCAGCAAAAAAGGAACTAGAAATCGGAAAAACTTAAAAAAGACGCGACCGTGAAGAGGTAAAAGATACTTATTGGAGAAATTGGAGAAATAGGAGAATTCATGAAAGTTCAGTTGGGCTTTATAAGTTTTACAGCAAACATAAATTTGATTTGTCTTCATCTCTGAGTCTTCCGCCTTTCATCTGAAGATATTGTCTTTGTACGGAGGTAATTTAAATGTGAATTTTCAAATACTTTGGTTTTTTTCATAACATTCGTTAACATGTGTGCTGTTCAACCTACCAAGACCAGAACCTCTGATATTATTCTTATTCTTTTATAAAATTCGTCATTTCTTATATTGTGCTCCAATTAAAACGCAACAAAAGGCAGCCAAATGTTATCTCAACACAATGTATTGTGCAATGTAGTACTTTTCGCGTCGTCAACACCGTCAAAGTTTCAATAAATGCTGGAAGAAAACAAAGGAAGGAATAAAAACAATACGTAGCGTCTTCCGGCTGCTCCCAACAAAATATTGATTTATAAATAGCACCACTTCCTGGCAGACTAGGGGGCGGCCTGTAAGCATCCAATAACGTAAAAGTGGAACGTCAACTACAATGAAAATGACCACTTAACAAACTCAAAAAGCAAGAGAAACCTTTTCTATAGGCACTTCTTCAGACATCGAGAAGTCTCTCAAAGTTTTCTTCTGTGTCGTCTGAATTGATGAAGGCAAAAGTTTCAAACGAAATCATTTTTCACGGAAGTACATCAAGGAGGAATGGCAAGGTAGAATATATCATTAATAATATCTCCTCTAACTTAATATATTCCCTTTCTTATAATTGCAGAACTTTACTTCATAGAATACTTCGCTCAATAAACATTTTCTTTTTGTCAAGAACTTATAAAAATCAGTCCATCTTCTTTCCAATACATTAAAGTCATTATGCACAACTTTTACTGAAAAAATATATTGCATATTGCATTAAAGATATTATTAAATTTGTAACATTTTGTATTAATGCATACGCTAACCAAAACCTCACAAAATCCAATCAATACCTGAACCTCAAAAAATCCAATCAATACCTACTAACGACTATTTTGAACACTACTGTTCTCCATCTTCAACTAAAATTCATTCCAATTCTCTGTAGTCTACATGAAATCAATTTCATCAATCAGTTTCCGGATTGCTGATAGATGATTTGATTATTCTGTAGGTTACATGTGTTCCATAATATTTCGTTTCAAAGATGCTATCAGTTGGAAGCAATTGAAGGCAAGTACTCATTGTAAGTATTTAGCTTCTTCTGTACAGCTACGATTTCATTGTGATTGCGGACTTCTAGAAGGCATTGCAAGAAACTATAAATATTAGCTAACAATGAAAAATACGTCACAGGCAAACTAGTCTAATTGGATTCAGGGATTAAATATCGACATGTTTGCAAGGAAGTAAAAACCTCTAGCCGAACGAGGTAACAATGAAGATGTACATATTCGTATAAACGAATCGAGTTTTAATCGCACCATTTCTCGTGGTGGGTTACGTGATGTAGATTATGCAAATTCAGTTGCTGGTAGTATCGCTGGGCGGTACGTTTTATTTTATCACAGGACTTACCATCTACAGAAGCAGTTCAATCTTTTACAAACAGAACAATATTTCGCGATCTTCAAACTTTTTATTACACTTTTTTGCAGATAACTTCTGCAGAGCGCCTGATATAGAACAAAGCCTCATAAAGAGAAATAAGAGGAGCTCAACAGTGAGGCACCGTGAGCAGAGCAAAAAAAGGGAATTATGTTAAGAAACACAGCCTTGGAAAGGAACATTTGAAAAATCCAGTATGCAGGAAAATTGAAAGAACAACTACAGCTTTTGCAGCCAGAGAAAAAGCTGAAGCTGTAAAAAGAGCTATTTTCGTTTGAGCGCAAAAATTTGAAACATGCATTTTGTTATTATAAAGAAATATCTCAAAACTTTCTTAAAATTAATAAATTAAATTAAAACCAAAATTCATTGATATTATAACAAATAAACATGCCTAGAAATTGACCATTATTGCTGGTAATTCTGTGATATTATTGCCAGCATAAAGTCAACACAAAAATAACAGGGTTTAATTTAAATTAACAAGATAATTGTTGTCTTGTACAGATAAATACAGTTGCAACAGCCTTTTTGTTTATTAGTCTTGTTTATTTAATACTCTTAAGATTTATAAATGTATAATTTTTTTACATTTTTAGGGATTTCTTTTCCTTTTATATTAAATTAGTTATTTATATTCACATACAATTTATATAAACAGCAACAAATATGATATTACACCTTTGCAACCCCTGTTGTTGTTGCAGACTTTCACATCAAAATCTTCGTTTGCAGAAAATTCACATGCGCCGTTAAAAGCCGGAAACGATCTATGTTTCCAGTTCGATGCAAATTTAAAGAACAAAAATATTCAATTCACCGCACAAGTAATTTTTATAGACTTTTTAGTTTTTTAACGGAAAAAATGTGAGAACATCCAAATATACTCTTAAAAAAAATCTAATTGTCTTCTTAAGTCCTTGTTTTCCTTCCAGGAGTGAATGTAAATGGCTCTTGGTATCAACATACATATTTTAGAAGCAGCTCAAAACTATAGAGTCCAATGACAATTTTTAGGTAATCGTCCGTTTTAGCAGTAGCACCGTTTTGTGGTATCCATTTTACGTATTAAATGCGCTATGTAAATATTGTTTCTCTATAAATATAAATTCTCTACATTTCTATATAATTCTATTATTTTCCATATAAATACATCAGCCTTTGTTAAAAGTTTTAACTTAAAACGGTCTCCGTTTCGCAAATAATTGCGTAATGCGGTTAGATTTGTATAACCAAATTCCATTTTGGTATAGCCCACATGAGAATTTTATCTACTCGGGCATTTCATGAAATAAAATATATATAATATTGAGGTATGATGAGTTGTGGCGAAAAAGCCGTTTCTGCATAAACTTCCAACTATTGAAGAAAGCGTGGATCAAGGATTTATTGGCTCCCATCGTCTATAGTTGTCGTACATCTTGAAGGAGTATGGTACCACGACTCTAAAATTATTTGCCTATGACACATTGTAAACAGCTGGAATTTGGGGATATAGCATCTTCTTCCACATCAGATTATTTCGTTTGTTGACTGACAATAGCCACCTGTCGTGGCGTAGTCCGTCCGTAGAGGAGGTCTGGAGTAAGTCTTTGTTACATATATTTTCAGTAAGTAATACACAATAACACTATTGTGTATTTTCTTGTAAAAATTCCATTCCTCGACCATGTTCAGCGATTACTTGTTTCACACAGAGAAATCGTTTAGAAACTAGTAAAGGTGTTGTCTACAGACGGGCTGTAGCCGAAATACCCTACACCTTAAAGCTGCATATATACTCGCATATATATTTAGAAGTAGTGCGATATAATATACTCGTATATATATACAATATATATATTATATATCTAATAATAAATATATATATATAATAATAATAAAAAAAAAAAAATTTTTTTTAAAGTTGGCGGATCACGCCTATATTTGGCATATGAACTGGAAGCATTAGTCTAAACCTACATATAAAATTTTCTTGTCTTCTCTCAAAAAGTGATGCTGATATCGCCTTTTTTAATACGCAAAACAGAGATACCTTCACTTTCAATATAAAAAGTAGGCGTGGTCCTTGGGCGATTTTGCCCATTTTCAATACGAAACACCCCAACATAGCAACGAATATTTTTGCCAAATTTCATTTTGAAATCTTAATCCGTTCTCCTGTGATCGTGATTTCAACGGACAGACAGACAGACAGACAGACGGACAGACATCGTTATTTCAATTTTGGTGGTGATGCTGATCAAGAATATATATACTTTTCCATAACTATCTTGTCTAGTTCTATGCGTTACACACTCCGGTAGAAAGTGAATATACCCTCAACCTTAAGGTGTAGGGTATAAAAATTAGCGGAATATTCCGTAAATCATTTCAAATTTTTGAGAAATATAAATCTGCATTTGAAAGAAGCAAACAAACAAATAAGAACGCTTTTGAGTGGCGTGTAGAAAGCAGCGAAGGCGAGTGTTGAACGAACTTAAATTTCCCGAAATTACGTGACTTTTTTCCACGCACTGCAGTTTCTATTTTCGCCGGCCAGCGAATTTTATCTTCGCGTGAAAAGTGCAGAACAAACACACGAAACAAGCTCGTGGTATGACGTTTCTTCAGTTGTGTGAAATAAATTTAATGGCTTCGATTTGGCCGCCAACAGACGATATTAACACACAGTTGTTATAAAAGATCAGGGAAAAAACAATGAAATCCGAAAATCCGAGATGTAATGAAACAATCCACTTTTGAACGATTCAACTGCACTAAATTGAACAATGAAATCCTTGAATAAAACTGCACAAATTAAGGACTAATTGGAAGATCGATTTAAATTAAAAGAAAACAGTTTTAAAAATTAATTAAAGTCTGTAAGCGATTCGTCAAAATTCTTTGATTGCTTATTTATTTCAGTGTGAAATTTATTAATTATTGAATTATGTAATAACTATTACCTAGAATTATTTTGACTAAAGCGGAAGTTCTTCTGTCCCCGGGCAATTGTATAACGGTGTCTAGTTACGTTGTAATACTTTTTCGACTAACAGATACCATGTTTCACGGATCTTATTCAGACATCCGTGAAAGTTAACTTATTCGTCCGAGTATTGTCGATTGTTGTCATGACTATTGCCAGCCATTTCGCGAAAACATCCTTCAAAGTCAGGCTATCAGTTTCTGAAACATATCCTCTAGAAATCTTTCGAGAATAGTTTTCCTTAGCGAAAGCGACTACTTCTGTTGAATGAGTGTAAAAGAGTATGATTGACATGTGCTTGAAGAAGAGCGACGAGAGTTGTCGGCAATCGTTCGAGAGACGGTTTAAGGCACAGAGAGAAGAAGAGAGAAGTAAGCAATCACGAAGAAACGTATACTCTGAGGCAAGAGTAAAATATAATTGTGAGTACAGTTGCAGGAAGCAAGCCCATTGCCCATCGCAGGAAGGGGCTCAGCATTTAATCAGATCAGCCTCAAATACACGGTATGCGTATCCTTCGGTGTTTGTAGAAATTTTTATAGGTCTGATGTATTGTAGATAAGACGGCCTGCCAAGTGCTGAGGAGGAGAGCCATAATTCATAACGGATGACTGCTAAAGGCTTCAATTTACTTGTGTCAATTTTATTTAGCTTCTAGAAAACCCTTTTAAGGCCGATGATAGAAACACAGACGTAAAATTCTAAGCTCTGTCCAATTTGTAATCCGTTTAGTGGAAGGTTTTCCGCGATAAGCACAAACTTTAGCATAATTAAATTCGGACGAGTACAAAATTATCTGTGGAGGAACACTTTCGAAGATCAACGCTCGAAAGCGCGTCGCTCCACGTCATTTGATGCTACGTAGCTCACTTCTCAGCAGCAGCAGCAGTTTTTACAGCTTTTATGACTTCAGCGTAAATTATCACGAAACCACTCGAAGGTACTTCGGTTGCCACACGACGCTCCGGCTTCTGTGGCGCATCCTTTTCGGTCATAATTATGGCCACCAGCAATTTAAAAACACTTGATGCTGCCAATTAAGACAAAGTTGTTCATTCAATCCTTTTCTGAGACTCGTTTTGCTATCCTCGTCCGTTTCTTGTTTCAGTCGTGGCTCTTGCTTGGTTTCACTCCGTTCCCGGTGATCCTTTTTTGCTACTCATTTAGTTGCTTTTCTCCATCTTCATGTTACTTCATCTTGTTTCGGTGTGCACCGGCAAATGAACCTGGACACGGTTCTGAATTCTCTCTTTTTGTGTTGTCATCGTTTTTCTTTTATTCACTGTTTTTGTCAGTGACCGATAATTAATTAGTTTCCAATTTTACTTCTGCGAAATGCATAATTTATTGTTGTAATTTACGGAAGGACCTTTGCAGGAAGCCGCAGTCACCAACATCGCTGTTGCTCCGTTTGTTGGCTCCAAGGAATACGCTATAATAAAATAATGTACTTCTTTTTAGTTGCTGTTTATGAGTAATTTTTTCTTTTGCTTCTGCGTTTAATTTTATTTCCGATTCCTTCAAATGGTGGATTGCAAAAAAAGGATTCGGCCGCTACAAATCATTGCACTATTTAATTTAATAACACGCTGCGGATTCTAATTGCAACAAAGAAAGTGACAACAGCAAAAACCACGCTTCGAATCCTCACTGGGCTTTAAAAATAATTAAACAAAGAATTTTAAATATAATATTAAACTTTAATTATCTGCAGTGGATTTCTTAAAATTCGGTGGATTTCCAAGATTTTTCCTTCATTTTCTTCATTTAAATTTTTAATTTAATTTTTAAAATAAAGCAACGCGTTGTCGCTTCCGATGCAGAAAAAACCGCTGCAGTTGATGTCCATTTTATAGTCAGGTGAAAATCTTGTGCAAAATAATCGTGGCAATTGTGTGGAAGCTAGCACATTGAAGAAATTGACACATTGATGCCCTTTCTACTTTATCAGTTCACTCCACACGCCCTTCGTCACCCAACCACAAACTCCTGCGGCCAATTAAACGTTGTAAGGCTTCATATACAGTCACCTTTCGAAGTTACTTCATAAATCACGCCGCTTCCTCTTCCTACACTGAGTCAACGTGGATTCATTGAGGACAGAAACCTTCCCTATCTCTTTCTGCCTCGCTCGCGCATCACTTTTTCACGTTGATGAAGGTTTTACATTGCCTTTGCGAAACGAATTTTTCCACGAATTCATGATGATTGCTTGCGTTGGCTGTGATTTTTGCAGATATGTAGTAAAAAAAGCGATTTTTTCAGCAGCAGTATGGATGAAATTTCAGCAACAAAATTAAGCCCTTAAGCCATGGATATGAGAAATATTGGTGTTATTATTTTAAGAAGAGTGAAAAATGTACAAATAAATGTTAAACCAGGAAGCAAAAACTGCGAGGATTTCCAAGATTTGCTTCTGCATCAGCAGCTTAGAACTTCGCATAAAAGCAGAGAAAACTTTAAAACAACTTTCTTTCTGCTGAACAAAAAAGGCTTTGTCACTTTGATAGTCGCTGGGTCTCGCAGAGAGTTTGTCATTTATTCAGTTCATTACTCAGTTATCTCAGTTTTATTCTGCACCTCAACGACGTCGCCTGCTGACAATCAAATTAATGAATAATTCAATGAATGAGCGACTAATTGTATGAGCCACTAGCGATGACGTGCTTCGTTGCTGCATTTTAATTAGACGAACGCCAGGCTGGCTAAATATGTACACAGTTCAGAGTTCAAAGGATTTTTAATGAGTAGAATTAAGTGTGTCGCTTTTATAAGGTTAAATATCCAAATGTGTAAATGTATCCGAGTGTCTGATGTGGCTAGAAATACGCTGAGTATTTCTAATCACGGGAAAGGAATTTGTGTGATTAAATGGTTTGTTGCCCTTCCGTGGGGCTATGTGTCACTTAAACCGTCATTTAAAACAGGTTAAGTGTTTATTTGAATGCATTTGTAGCTAATTTCGTACACGTCGCTATTTGTTGCATCAAAACAAATTAATGATGCATGAAAAGACTTGAATAAAAAAATTGCAAAAATCTTTTGCAAGTCAAATTTAAAGTCAAATTTTTTTTAGTATGTTAATATATATCGAGTCAGTAGACAAATAATACTCTTAACTCAATAAAAATGCATTTCATTTAAATTGACAACCGAATAGCAACGTAAAAGTATGCTAAATTTTGTACTGCGCAAAAATTTATGGCTTAAGAATAATTCACACAATGTCTTAAATCAACACACATGGATACTGCGGGATTCCGTTTTTAAGTTATGAAGAAATCAAGAAGTGTAATATTAATATCCAAAAGTTTTCGACATAAGTAAGCAGGATTTTGTTTGAACCAAGCCATCTTTAAGCAAATTAGAGAAATGCTAAATTGCCACTTCTGTAGACCCACTGGAGATTTAAAATAAATCAAGTAAATTCTTTGTACTCTATTGCTTCCCCTACTCGAATTGTCAAAGACTTGTTTTGTGTGAATGATGACGCGGCAATCAAGACTCTGGCAATAAATCAGAATCTGAATCTCGACATTAAGGGAAACGTGAAACCTTCTTGAAAGATTTCCAGTAAACATAATTTTCTAGAAATGATTTTTCTGGTTTTGAGGTTGGTTGGAGGCAGCCGAACCGAGCCGCTACACAAATGCACACGAAAACTTATGAAGGGCGGTTGTCTGATGTTTCCATCATGTGAGAAATTTGATCGCATTTTAGCGAATTTCCTAGAATAATTCAATCGCTCAAGTGCACTCATATGGAAGTCATTAAGATGCAACCAAAAAAGGAAATACAGACAAACAAACTCTACCACCTCTTTATAAACACACGGCAAATATACATAACGTGTTGCCTTGCCTTGACGCCGCAATAAACAGCACCCCTCCAGTAACAACAACAACACCACAAAGCAACGTGAGGTTGCGACTTGCAACCTCCTTTAAGTGGTTGTTTCTCTTGTTGTATTTCCTCCGACATCCACCCAAAGAAGTCTGATGATAAATTAATTCACAGCTGTGTGCTTCGGTAAGGAAAAGTGTCTGGTGTGTGTTTTTGTGCGTGCGTATAAATCCCTGTCTGAGTGTGAACTGCAGCGATTTCAAATACACAATAAAATCACAGTTGATGCTAAAACAGGCTTTGTTGCAGCTCGTCTCTTTTACTTTATTGTTTTGGTTTTGCCAGATCATTTGACTTTTGCCAGTTGCTCGAACTGTGCTTAACAATGGCACTGGGATATATTACACAACACACGAGTATTCATACAAATCTAGCCTTGATAGACAAACATCGACTGCCAAGCGATCATGCTTCATTTCTTCTCGTGTAACCTGAACCCTTGTCTGTATCTTTCTTTCTCTTTTCAGTCTTTTTCTTTCTCTCTTTTAATTTTGATTGTTTGTGTATGTGTTTCGATGTCAGGTACACAACATCACAACTTCAAATCACTTCTGTCACATCATCGTCCCATCATTTATTAATCCCTCCTCATTCCTCATCATTCCTTCGCAACCCTCCTAATTCCTCCTCATTCCTCCTCATCCATCCTCATCCCTCGTCATCCCTCCTCATAACTCCTCCTCCTTCCCCAGCCAATTATGATTCCCTTCCCTTTCTTTCAGTAGCAAGTAGTCTCGACCTAAAGGATGATAAGCAACCAAACATAGAGTAAGGTAGTGCAAAGTTTATACTTGTGTCTTTTTGTGCCTGTATGTGATACCGGAAAAGGCCATTTGCTTGCATTTACCTGCTGCCTAACATGGTTAGGAGCAGGCGTGTTGCATGTGGCGCTTGAAGTCCTCTTTGCATTGTTTTGTGACATGATTTGTTTTCAGCTCCTTCGTCGAGAGAACTTCTCTGTATGCGAGCGCAATATTAACCATCTGGCAGTTAGTTGCTCTTAATGTTCTATATCCATCATACGGCTCCTGCATCTCTTCGTTATTTTCGCTAGTTCAGGCCTTAGGTGATCTTTGGAACATATATGCACCTTTTTTGTGATAGCATTTTGTAGACTTCTCTTTTTGATTCTTCAGCTTCTTTCACTTCTATTAATTTTGCTCTACTATCGCCGCAATTTCAAGTCGTCGTAATTAAATTATGAAAAGCGTTTTATGTGGATGACAAGAAGGTTAGCTACTCATAGTTCTTTTGTGATGAACCAAGAGAATGAATAACTTGTAAAAATGCTTCCTTCTTGGAGAACGCCTAGAGATGGCTTACGGGACTACAAAAACAAAAAATACACGAAATACTCTTTCCATTTATCGGCAACTATGAAAGTCGGTCAGTCATTTTTTGAATCTATTCTGTGCTTGAAACAATTCTGACATCAAGCAATGAACGTTGACTTTGTTGCATCTTTACTTGGAGATATTTTCAACATCACCGATTTTCTTTTTCGCTTCGTTAAACAATAAACGACCAAACGAATTATTGGTTAGGAGCGTGACACAGAAGTTAACGTTGCTCACCAAAAGATATGTACACTTCGCGTGGTTTTTTCACGTATATAAATGTAAAGCGGATTCTGTCGGAGACCAACATCCACATCTTGGGACGGTTTGGTATCTCATCAGAAGTGATTAATTATCCATGTCACAGACACTGATTGCTGGTTGGAGAAAAAACTGTCAAGCAGCAAATTCCACTTCCGTGATTGCACGAAAGCGAGATGCCTGTGAGTCTGAAGAGCAGCCGAATGAAGTGGTTATGTGTGTCAGTCTTGATGTGTGTAAACTAAGGATGAATTACTGCCACCGCTGAAACACTTGAAACCCTGGTGACTCTGGAACACTTTTTGTCATTTCGCACATCATCAGGGAACACTTAATCAATGAAGCAGCATCATATTACAATTCGGTTGTCGCTCAGAGCCATA
Organism: Thecophora atra; assembly: GCA_937620795.1. Lineage (NCBI taxonomy): Eukaryota > Metazoa > Arthropoda > Insecta > Diptera > Conopidae > Thecophora > Thecophora atra. Next base: position 34,704,099 of record OW569401.1, read on the forward strand.
ATTACACATTTCGAATGCTGTGAATCGAGATGTCGGTCAACCGAAGCAGCGTTTAGATTTACTTCGTTTCCGCAGAAATTAAGGCTTTTGATTTATCGAGTTTTAACTGTGTCGTCGTTAATCAACCTCGAATAAATTTTCAACATGATTTAATATTTGCCAAAGGCGATTCTAGAAATCGATGTTAATTCAACATGGTCAAATGTTTGCCATTAAACCTGAATGATGTATCCAATGGCCTGAGCGTAACTTGGATGTATAAAGTATTTATTCTGGTAATAAAGGACCAAAATATTTAAAGGACCGAATTATTACGGGCTCTCACTCTCAACTACATTCATAATCTGTTGGAACAAAACCCTGTTCAACATAAAGCACAAAACGGAAGCGACAATTTTCCGGAAAAGCTCAAGCAACTTCACAAACGAGAATGTTATAAAAATTCGTTGTAAGTTTTACCATTTTTGCTTTTACATTCAGTGGTAATTTCTCAGATTTAAGAGTTGTACAGGAGACAAATGACTTAAAACCAGAGAAAACACGAAGAATAGAGAATTATGATGATGATGATAATAGTGTGATGCTCATAATGAGAATGATGATAATCAAAACAGTAGACCGTAAAATTCAATAATCAGGAACGGCCATTTTAATAAGACGAGAATAGTGGCAATAAATCACAGGGTGTTGCCGATGACAATAAGACTTGGGAGATAATAATGAGAATGAGATAAAGATTATGAGAACTATGGGGGTAATGAAATATTATTAAAGAATGACATTAATTAATTAATTGGGAATAAATGAACTATGATAATAAGTAAAAATGAGATAGAAAATAAATAAAAATAATGACGATAACGAACAAAATATATGAAAAAATTATAACAGTAATAATAACAGCAAAAATTCTGAACGAATGACGGAGAATGTTCAATGATGATAATGGGAATCGTGCTGAAGGTAAAAATAACGGAAACGACGATGCTTGAAGATAACGTGACGCAATATTTGAAAAATATGATATGCGATTGATTGAGTTGGCGGATGTATGTGTATGTTTCTCTGTGTGTATGCAATTTATGTTTGAAAATCTCCATCCAATTTCAGTCCCAATTCACACATCCATATCCACGTCGTGTAAAATCATATTCGAAATCCACGTCTTAGCAGAAACAACTTTTGAAGAAGTTTGATGTGATGAGTTTTTAAATTTGCATTTTTCATCGTACGAAGGAGTATACTTATGTTTGTATAGATGTATTTATTTGTGTCTCTGTGTGAGTTGTCGAAAATGTAGTTAAAAAGTAATAAAATATTTTATTACATTCCGTTGCTAGAAAACTTTTCTGTCGAGTGTTGAGGAGGACAACAAGGAGAAGTACAATGACATAGAGGAAAACGAAACATTAAACCTATATCCTTAAACTTCTTTCAAATTGAAGAATTGAAATGAAATATTCTTTCAGTTTCCAGTTTTAACAACATAAAAGTTTAAATATACAAATACATCAAGGATTTAACAAATTTCTGTATTCCAAAAAATATTTAGCTTTTAAATTCAGCTCCCAAAATCCGCATATCACTGGCACTTCCTTAATTAACCTGCTTCTAATAAACTTTCTGCAGCTATTGTAATCAGTAGAAGTTATTATACTATCGCTGGCATAATTACCACTACTATTAGTGTTTGCAGCGTTCGTTAATTATGTGCTGATCGCCTCCCATGTGGGACTAGAGAACGCACCTGTAATTATTTTAGAATGTTGCAATTTACAACAATAAAGACTCAAACACACGGAAACATTCACATTCAAGGAGCTACTCATAGTGCATATTCTGAAGATTCTTTGGGGACTTATAACTAATCGCTTTTGTGTCTGCCGTCTATGTGATGCAGTCATTCATGGTTCTGCTCCAAGCCAAACAAAGTTCTCACATCACATCACATTGTAAAGCGGCTCAGCGTAACAAATCCTTCGCTTGTGTGCCATGCGATTTTAAACAACTGCTTTGTTTCCCCCTTGTACTCCACACCACATCATACATCATTTCATTTTCAGCGACTTAATCACTCAGGAAAAGCAAATATTTCCTCTCTTAATTTATTTGAATTGCCTTCGTTATTAACAACATTCTTCGTTGCATACTTTCAGGCAGCGCACGTTTAATCTATCCATTGTTAAGAGACGCTGGAAAATATATATTGAAAATAATAAAAAAAGCATGAATGAAGGCGATAAGGTAGATTAAAAATGCGGAATCGGAAGGGAAAAATAATTTTTATTTAAATATCTAGGCTTCTGATGATATTTATGAAGATTGTTTCGGCTTTTTATTGGGATAAAAGTATACAGAATAGTGTCTCACTTAAGAATTAAAGGATAAATTAATATTATGAATAACACCCAGATAACAAATCGCTCTTTCTTTCGGAACTTGTAGATGCTTCATTAATACATAGAAATAAAATATAAAATTGTTTTAATTCTTATGGTTCTTATAAAATTTCTTTCATAAAAATGTTGACAAAGCTTTGCAATTAAACAGTTAGTCAATTTTATATTCAAGCGATCTTATTCAAGTCATCAATTCTTCCACCAATTGTTTAAATTCATATTGTTTTAATTTCAATTCATAATTATTGATTTTATTGTTATTTGTAAACCTTTCTGCATTAAAGTTAAATTTACTATAGCACGTCATATAAATTGCAATTCAATTAACTTCTGAATAACAACTTCCGATTTGCAAAGCAGCGAAAGGATTCAATAAAAATATATTTAAAATAGGATTCATGGAATAATAAGTTGTTCATTTACAATCACTCATATGATTACTGTGGAAACTGAATTTATTTAATGTTTTTATGCTTCATTATTTGACAATTATTAATTATTGAGACCATTATATTTTATGCGGAGAGGTAAAAACTTCAGGGAATATTTAATTGAAAAGTTAATGCAGCGTTGTTACACGAAATACCCTTTAATAGTCCCAAAAATTAGTAAAGTCCCTATAATACTATTTTAGTTCTAATTTTAGTGTAATTTTAATACTATTTGTAAACTTTTACTGCTTTAATGCAATGCAAGTTTCTTTTATAACTTGTTTTTCTTTCATTTTCTTGTCGCACTTTATTGCTTGTTGCGTCGTTACTTTTAGTGGCTACTGACTACTTTATGGTCACTTCGGTTGATGATGGTTTGCCGAACCCTCGTACCAACCACAACTCAGCGACAGTAGCGCTATCGTTATACTGACTCCCACTGGCAGTGCTTTTCTAGGACAGCGGAGGAAGAAGGTTGTCCCTGTTGCAATCATTTCGATCTGAACATGTTCTGGTTCAGCGACGAACTCGGGAAGCAGGCTGTGGAAATTCGCTGTCCTGCAGGCGGCTACATGATGAATGTGGAGAAGTGGATGCCCTGGTGTCAGTGGCAGTAATATGAGCTCGTCGATTTGCCACCTCGGCCCAAATCGGTTAATTTTATAAAGAGGCCAAACGATAAAACGCAATATCAAAGTGTTGTTTAAAGCTTTAAGATTTTTAATCAAAAAAAAAAATTTGTTTTTCAGCTTTTATTCTCCTGAAATATTTATTTTTATTTATTTAAAGTAAGAAAATATTTTTGTTTTTAATAATTCCTTAATGTTTCCATGAATTATACTCAATATTTGCCTACTTTGGAACACTGTAGAGCATGGTGCAATCTAAACTTTGACTGATTTGAAAACATTTATCAAAATCCTGAAATCCTAAAACTATCTCAAGAGTTTTCATTGACCGCGAAATGGTTATCAGCTCGAACACTTCCTTTCGTTTTGGAACACTTTTATTTCGAAGTCAGATATTAACAAATTGAATACTAATCTTATCTCAGTGATTAATTTTCACACAACAGGCGTTCAGACCTCTTTCACTATGTGCTCATATTCTCGCTTTCGGGTGGGTGTGTGTGTAGTTTTGTGTGAAGCTCTATATCTCTTTGTGCTCGTCGTAAGAAAACTCGACTCGTGGTCTTTTTAAATCTTTAATTGATTGAACATTAAACACAAATGCAACAAAGTAAAGTTTTCAAATAAAACTCACATTTATAAAGTAAATATTTTGTCTACTCTAAGTCAGTGAAGTGAAGTACGCGTGAATTGTTTTGTGCTGTCCTTAACATTAATTAAAGTTAAAAAGAAATCAAAATAAAACATTTTATCGAACAATAAATCGCATCGGTGCATTCGATGGCCCACAGGACGACCGACTGGCATCATGTAAGTGACTCAAAACACTTCTGGCAGCCCGCAATGCGGCATTTTAAGTCGCATCCTGGCAAGTGAACAACTTCCGGCTTTTTGCACTTCTAGCCACTCTAATTACCTGCTTGGAATTCGTTGTACCACTGCAATGTTGCATTGTCGAAGAAGGAAGAAGAAAAATAACACACAAACGAGTCTACCAGCAAAATTATTTTCAATGGAACTAATTTAGAAAAAGTAAATAAAATATAAAGAATAATTAAAAAAAGTTAAAAATATGTATTCAAAATATTGAACTCATTACAATATTTTAATGAATTTTCAATAAAATTTAGAGTTGAATATTTTGTTTATTATTTTAATTATTTTTTTCTATAACCATTTTTTATAATAACTGTATTAATGAATTTTAAAATTTTGCATTTTAGTAAAAATAACAACAGTTTTAGTTTTTTAATTTTCCAAATTAAAGAACTAGGTTTAGGTTTTCAATTGGCCTAATTATTATTGGCCTAATTATAGAATATTGAAATATACATTTGAATTAAATTTAAAACCCAATAATTTTTAAAATGTAAAATTGTTATGACATATTTTTTAACCAGACTCCACTTGTCTCTATCGAATTGAGAAATGCATCAGACTTCCCACCGCATGACCTTAATTTGGATTTTTCTCTTCTTTTTGCCACTCGCACTCTTTTGTGAAGTGTTCACTTTTGAATTGAGGGGTCCCGAGAGTGTCGCGCTCATTTTAACATAAGAGTGACATGATTTCCCAAGAGGGGGAGTGGAAAATTCAATTGAAATCAGAATTCGCCAACGCATCCCACGGTATTTTAGACGCGTGTTTTCTTTAGGTCCTTCCGTCTTCCTTTTCATCTTTTTCTTCTTATTGGCTTTCTTCTTCTTACTCTTCTTCATAAGCTTCGTTGCTACTGTCAAAAAATGTTAAGAGAAATCATACACATGCCTTATTAAAGCATAAAAAACTACATAAATTTTGTTCGTCTCCCTTTTAGCTTTCGCCCTGTCCCTACAACACTTGACGTTGACGCCTTAATTGGCACCAACGTCAAGTGCACTTTTGCAGCCACTCAAATTCAAACTTCAAGAGTCGCCAATTTGCTCGCTTTCCGCGATGCTTGTCAGGCGATTTAGTAAAGTCGCGCGATTCGCTGACACGTTGTTGCGTCACCTGCAGCGTCGCCTTTTTGCCTATCAACTCGCTTGAGGCACCAGGTTATAATAATTGCCTCTGAATAGCTATATTTTTATTCAACTCTTGCGCCGCCGGTAGCTGCAACTTCGTGTTCATTTCAGGATGGTTTTGGTTCTTTTGCCGCAGTTCTCTTCCTCTGTGTGTATTTGACTTTCACATTTTTCCTCGCTCTCCTCCTACAGTTTCTTTTACCGCAAACGATTTTCCGGGTAACTTAAAAGCTTTTGAATTATTGTGCTCGAAAAGTTTATAAAAATAAGCTGTAAATGTTTGCCGGGTGGCACGGTTACAAGGATAATCATAAGGATGGTGGCGAAGAGAATGGCTACAGGACTTCTGTAGGCCCTGCACCTTTCTTGTTCGTGTACTTTTCTTTCTCCTCTTCTCTTTTGGTTTTCCTACTCGTCGTTTTTCTCTTTCAGTTTATAAATTATATTTCAAGTAGGAAATAAGATAATCCACGCAAATTCGTTGCCTTCTCAGAGTTGAAAGATGGTCGACTTGCGTTATCCTCGCCTTATCATAATATTAAGAATAATATTCACACGTCGTTTGATTGATTTAAATGCATAAGAGATTTTTGTTTTGGGCACGAAGTTATCAATGAAATTTGATATTCGATAGAACAGCCAAGTTCAACTAAATCCTTCCGTAGTTTAATCTTTTTCCAGTTATCTTTTGCAAATCCGATTCACTATATCTTGGCAAAATTAATACTCTTTAGTTTAAATCAATTTAAATAGTGTCTTTTTACATTTTCAGCAAGAGTTGATAGGAATTTAGAATTTATGCTCATTAAGTTATTTGCTAATTAAATATACATTTAAGGAAGATATTGATATACTGTCAAGTGAATTTGCTTGAAGCGGTGAAGGCGCCTGTTGATGGGGTTGTAATCCTCTCCCTCGGTTTAAACCTTCTCGTCTCAGGTTTAGATTGAGACTGAAACAGATACAAACCTTGGTGAAATATGTATATTGTTTCAGGGATGTACTAGCTTTGTGTCTGTTACAGAATCTCTTTCCTTCCGCCTGTGGTTGTATGCTGATGCATGCATGAAAGGAGGAACGATGTTTGCGAAGCCTTTGCAAAGTGAAATCGAACGGCATAAATGGAGTTAATTGGATCTTCAATAACCAATGGATGTTAGTGTGAGTGAGAGCCTTTGTGAATGAGAGAGAATAAGGCTTTGTAGAACTATTAATTGCTGGGTGTGTGAGCATGATTCTGATAATGCTACAAATGCTGCAGACAGTTGGTTACAAAGCATGTTTGGGGAATGAAAACGATGCATTTTGAATTACGTTTCACTACAGTCAGCTCCGGAAAGACACCAACAGCAGGACATGCATAGAAAATAATAGAGTAGAGGGGAAAAGAGATGTCCATCCACTTCAAGACATTTGTAGACGAAAATAAACTCACGATTAACAAAATATAGGCATATAATCTTAAAAGTATTTTGCAAATGAATGCGCTAAACACACAAATGATGTTTCGGATTTTTATAATTAGGACAAGAGGCGATTGTAGAGGAATTTTAAACGATTTAAAGGAGACATATCTGCGGAATCAATTCGAGTCGCGATGAACAAAGAGTAGTATACGATTTGCGACGAATTTTAGATGTTGGTGTTAATAGTTTAGTTGCTTATTGACGTATTCTATTGCAATTTTTTCCGTTCTACGGAAAAAACATGGCAAAAATTAATTGACAACATTTTCCTTTTATAAAGTCCGTTCTACGTTTCCGTTCTACGGAAAAAACATGGCAAAAATTAATTGACAACATTTTCCTTTTATAAAGTCTGTGTCTTGATTTTTCGTAATGTGATGTATGTATGTCTGCTGGAAAAGTTCAGAAAATTGTCCGAATCAGTTTTATCCGCAAACATGCATTCACAATTTTCGTCTACAATCTCCTTTAACTCAATTAATTCTCCTAAAAGTCTGAAACTACTCTGTTGCAGTATTCATCATCAGAGATCTGAAATCGACTCAACCGAACTCATCTGTGCTGGAAGTCATCTACAATCCTCTTTGTCTCTCTCTCCTTTCTCTTTTTGGTTTGTTTGTTACACTGAAATTTGCAAATAAAAAAAGCAATAGTGAAATCGTTTTATTGAAAACCTTTCACAATATTTGGAACAATATAAACCTACAGTTGTGGCCTGTAAGGTGTCTAGTTCAACTTTAAAACATTTGAAAAGGAAAAGATAACAAATCCAAAATATATACAATAAAGAAACAAAACAGCAAATAATGCATTTTCAAAACTTTTTACTATTTCAGTTAGTATTTTTAATTATATTTACAATTTTTTTTTTATGATGTACATTAGTAAAAACAATATTGAAAAACATTGTGCCGCACTTTGCATTTTTAGTTTAGTTTTATAGGAGTTGGGGTAAAAGTTTAAAAATTTTCAGGCACCGGATTGGTTCCACTTTACGAATCTATTTTTCTTGTAGTGTAATTGCTAACAACAGCAGAAATTAATTTTAAACTAGAGTTTATAATAAAAATAGTGATCACAAACTCAATGTCAACTATATGAAAAGCACAGAACCGAAGTGAAACACAAGAAGAAAACAAAACAAAAGACGAGTGGGAAGCAATAATTGAAAGCGAACGAAAAAGGACTAGTGTTGCATCTCTTTCCATAGGATTTTTGCTATGGTCGCAAAGAAAACAACAACCTCGTAACATGATTTCTATCATTTCAAAATCCTGTGTTTGTCATCTGAGTCTTTTAGTTTGTCTGTTTGTGGTACACCACGTGGACTCAAATGGACGGTTCCTGGAGCCCAAAGGACCGAGTTAGACGAGAAATTGCGTTATTTGTTCTTAGCTCTCGTAAGCAACGGATGTGCGTTTGCGTTTTTGTTGTTGTTATCGTTCTCTGATGTTCCATTGATGCTCCGAGCTTAATCTTTTTACCATCCACCCAAAGACACAACTCAGTGCAGTTCCCCTTCGGGACCCATTTATCCCATTCCGTCCGCTTCTGCTGTTCTGTTCTTCCAAGTCATTGAAACGTCGCTGTTTCTTTTGCTTTCCTGCTTGCCTTTTTGGCCCTCTCGCTCGCTCTCTCTCTTTCTCTGTTCCTTTCTCTCTTCTTGTAACTGTATCTGTTTATTCTCTGTTATCCTTTTGCTGCTGGTGTCCAACTGCTTCCGAGTCCGACTGTTCGTGTTGATTTTAATTGCTTGCGCTGCTTTTCAAATGCACAGTGGGGCACATTTTCGAGTTTAATTGCAGTGGGACCATAGCAACAACAATAGAAACACCATCAACATCTGAAGCAATAACAGAAAAAACTGCCAACAACAAGAATTTCATCGCCGATGCAATGGATACCCATTGTTATCATTGTTTTTGCCTGAATTTTTGTTATCCTTACACCCGACTTAAATTAGTTGTAAAGTTATTTCGCTTTTTCGCAAAAGTAGCAGCAGCAGCAGACGGATTTAATTTATTGTGGGCGCTGAAGTTCTCGATGCTTGGTTTTATCAAGCAAAGTTTTGATTATTATAGTTGAATCCATACGACGTTTCGAAGAATTGCACTTTTCAAGAATTTATTATCTAATTAATTGAAAATGTTTTTAAATTTAGTTTTTAAATATCCTTTAGAAAATCTAACTTAACATACTTTAACTAAATCTCCTAACAATAGAGCTAAACCTTATTTGCTGAGTTGAGTTCTCCTGTAGCGAGAGAACCGGGTTTCACCTACTTTTGGCTGATACATACACTGGATGGCGACCTCTAGATCAAAGTCTCATATTCCACTGGCGTCAAATCCAATAAGGGCATTTTCTCTTTAGGCTGTATCCCCATCTCTTAGCTTTGGCGATTGCCTATATTCTATAATTTTTATTTCGTTACAAATGTTTTTTTCTTTTTTTTTGTCGATCGTAATAGTCGTTTTCTTACTTTAAATTTAAAATTATACATTATTCTCTTCGTAAAAGCAACGACAGCGACTTTGTTACAAAAAGTAGACGGGTCGAGTAGTTATTCGTGTTATGGCCGATGTCATGTGCTGCATGTCGGCGGCTGTAGTGAGCTCATGGTACTTCTCTGAACCATAAAATAAATCACAGCCAGCTGCAGCTTTTGTGATCCACCTAAAAACATCCTTAATTTATGACACCTGCAGATATCGCGAACACAAACACGCATATGTTTATGTGCATAAGTCTATATATTTATAAATATATATGTAATATAAATAGGTGTGTGTGTGTGTGTGTGTGTGTGTGTGTGTCTGTGCTTCCCACGATTCCCCTGTACCACTTTGTTTGCTACAAACTAAGCAGCGACTTAAAGGTCTTAAAGCCACATCTACTAAACCAAAACCGGCATAATTCCGTTGGCTGGTGCCAACGGCTCTTCTCTGCAGCAGGATTAGCTTTGAGGAATAATGTAATGTGTTTGGTGAATAGCGACTGGCAACTCGAGGATTGCAAATAGGCTTCGAGATTCACGAAGGGAATTTATGCGAAGGATATCATTAAGTTGTGTTTCGAACTAATTAAAAGTGTTTTTAGGCCTTGCGGCTGCTGAATTCCTCTGTCGTCCTCGTTGTGTGAGTCTTGACGTAATGAATTAGCAATTCCTGTGATTATTGTGAGTATTTAAATCGTGTTATAGCATTGCGAATAGCAACATTTGGTAATTTGTTATAAGCAAAACAGTTATTATAATAATTATTAATTTGTTAATGTATTAACAATGAGTGAAAGGAAATATTATTAGTGTACAACAAATATTACAAACAACTTCGAATCGACAAATAAATGTATATTTATGTCTGAGTTTGTGTCTCAAGGCATTTTTTCCACTTAAATATCTATTTAAGTAGCTCTGAAAGTGTTTATCAAGCCATTTTAATGAGTTTTTGCGTGTTTTAATGAGTAACAGGAGTAAAGCCGGCCAGGAAATGTGCCTATTGTGTTTTAACGGTAATTCTTTTTCCTAATGAGTTTATTTAAAAATGTTGTGCGGGCTATTATAGTGCGCTCTTTACACTTTGAAAGTTTGGCTTCCCTTTTATAACTAAGTATGGCGGTTCGCAGGATGAGAATGTAACTAAGGCGAATATTATACAAAACATTTCATCATATTTCTTAATTTTTTACACTGAGACTCTTGATATCTACTTTTAAAAAAAAATTAATAACAAATCCTCTTCGACAGATAATTCATAATAATAACAATAATAACTATTTAATATGTATGAAGTGTTGTGAATCCATTACAATATTACAAGTGAGTTGAAACCACTTAGAGAATCATTGAAATGAAATTAAATTCAGTTTTGAAATCGGCCGTAGCTACCGGAAACTTAATGATGAAAGCGGCCGCTTTCCGCGTGTTACTTCGTTCTTTGTTTTATGAATCGCGGCGTGTAACGCTAATAAAATGGAGAATAGTGAAAGTCATAGCTTTAAAATTAAATTTAAAGTTCGAAAATTAAAACGAGGCAAATTATAATCATTGCTTGGATGCAAAAAGTTGTAAAGAAAGATAAAATTATAGGTCAGTTGTCCTTTGTTCTTGTCATTAATTAATTAGAATTCAAATATAAAATGAATTAAGTAGTAAATTAATTTAATAAATAAATTTAGCATTGTTGAACTCAGTGATTGGTTTTATATTTGGTAAGCTTCTTACATCCTTGTATAAGCAGTAAATACAAGGAAGTGTTGTAATTACAAAAAATTTTGATATTGAGTTTTTAATGGTAATACCATCTCTTCTCTTCCCATCCGCATTCCGTCGGCGCACCAAGCAACTGATACATTAGAGAATTTTATTTGTTTCTGAAATTTCTTCAAAGATTCTGCCGACATAGTAGAGACGCCTGCAGTGAAATTCGGCGGAGATTCGTTTGTCCGTTTGCGGGTTTGTCCCTGACGGTCACATGAGCAACAGTGTCTACGTGTGCCATCGAATGCGTAAGTGAATAATTTTATCGCAAAGATAAAGAGGTTACGATGGCGTAATCCTTAAAGCAGACTCTAGGTGCACTTTTAATAGTTACATGCCTATAAAGGATTTATGTTCCAGTGTTTCTTTGTTGTTGTTTGTATTTTTGTCCATGCCCATGTTTTAATACTGGTAATTAAAATCGCGAGGTATAAAACCAGACTTTTCGTGTTCCTCACAACAAAATTGTTTCACATGAAACATTAACAATATTCTTCATAAGTCCAAATTATTTTGGTTTTTTTTTTCTTTCGTCGTTTTCCGACTTTCCAACAATCCTAACAGTAACCAGATCCGCAGCAAAAAACACAAATGACAGCATCAACAACGTTCCATCTCGTTTTTGGAGTTGAATTATGTTCGACTACGGAAGAAGTTGTGTCGAGTGGAGGGTATTGAAGAAGAAAACATGGCGATCAACATGTCTTTCGACGGAAGGTGCGTTCACGACACCGCCTGATGCCACACATGTCCTGATGTTCCATGCGATTCAAAAAATCAAGAATAAGTAGTAGGTCACTAACCTGTTATTGTGCAAGACCTATATAGTTACAGTGGTTGGTCCCTTTTAATTCTCCATATAAATACTATAGGTTGTGTATCTGTTGCAGTGAAAATATACTATATTTATAATCTTACTAATACAATTCGAAGTTTCTTTATTACTATTATTACTATTAGTATTTATGTCAATTGAAATAAATTTTATTTTTAATAAAGTTTCGTATTGCTTTCCTTGATAATGCCTGTAGAAAAATTCTGATGTGAAGAGTAACAGTCTTATGTAGTATTCCGTATCTCGTGTCTGCGGCTGCTTCTTCTTTAGACAATGCGCCCTACATCCGCTGAGTGTCAGCACAATTTAATTCGTATCGAGCCTCACAACCTCGTTTATGACATATCTCTGTGAAAAAGAGCAAATGTGGAACGTTATGATCGGAGGTTTCAGAAAGAATCTAATCGAGATGTTGTGAGAAAAATTTAAGTCAAGAAGCCGATCCCTCAAACTGTTAAGAAAACTTTTCGTTACCTTATTACGATTCCTGTCGATGAAGCTTCGCGATAGGAGACGAATGTTTGAATGTAGCAGAAGAGGAGACGATCAGTAGCGGATCGATGCTCAGCGATGAATTCCTACTCCCGGAGCAATAGTCACATTCTTGAAGTCTCCGTCCATTTGATTGACAATCTTGAAGGAGACATCATGATTTTAGTGTCTGTAGTGCTCTTAGCAGTGGTCTTGTTCTTCTGTGTTATAGTCTGCAAAGTAAGAGATAGAAGATTTGAGAAGAGCAGGAAAGACAAATAATAGATTAATCAATTTATAAAGTTTTTAAGAAGTAGTACAGAACATTGCTCAACTTACAACGCCTGAGTAACTGACACTGATCTAGAAGCAGGAGCTGCGACATAATGTTGCGCAGCACTCCGCGTCAAAACTTGAATATTAAAAACCAGTACTTCGATCTATCGCAAAGAAACAACACTATTTCCTGCGGCTTTCCTACGCCACACTACAAAATATACAATTGAAAATAACTTGCTTAGACACGAGCAGCATGTAGCGGTATTGGGCATGATGAGCCAAAAGTAAAATTTGATGTGGAGATAAGTTATTGAAAGCGCAGAATTGAATAAAGATTGCAAAGTGACGTGAGCCTTCACAGCAACTAGCGACTTGACAATATTTTATTTGTTGCTCGTGTGAAAATTAAACAATTATTAAAAGAATGCCCTGCCGTGCCCTGCCGTGCACTGCCGTGCCCTGCCGTGCACTGCCGTGCCCTGCCGTGCCCTGCCGTGCCCTGCAGTGCCCTGCCCTGTCCTGCCCTGCCGTGCCCTGCCCTGTCTTGCCCTGCCATTTCCTGTCTTGTCCTAACCTGCCCTGTGCTGTCCTGTCCTGGCCTGCAATGTGCTGTCCTGATCTGTCCTGTCCTGACCTGCCGCGTCCTGCTCTGTCCTGTCCGGTCCTGCCCTGTCGTGTCCCGCCTTGTCCTGTCATGTCCTGTCATGTCCTGTCATGTCCTGTCGTGTCCTGTCGTGTCCTGTCCTGTCCTGTCCTGTCCTGTCCTGTCCTGTCCTGTCCTGTCCTGTCCTGTCCTGTCCTGTCCTGTCCTGTCCTGTCCTGTCCTGTCCTTCCCTGTCCTGCTCTCTTTGTCCTGTCCTGTCTGTCCTGAAATTTTGCACGTACATACATATATTCCTTTTCATCCTGGAATATTTGGTATTACAAATGTGCAAAATCGCGCCACTTCAACGGACAATTAGCAAAACTGGTAACTAGAAAGGAACCAAAAGAAAAATATTCTTTAAATTTGGCACCAATATTCCCTGCCAACAGCGGGATATAACTATCGCGGGGAAAACGAGAAAATCAAGTAAATGACACCCCCACTTCTCACGGTAAATATAAACATTTTTGTACTTGAAGTATAATTTCTCCGTTTCTGATGTAAATTGAAAGTTGTCTTTACCAGTGTTATAAAGAAAAAATAACCTAATCCAAAAATCCATGAAATTAGTTTTGATAATAAAATCGATTTGCTTTACCTGTTATTGCTATATGAATAAAGGACTCAAGAGGAAGTAATACTCTAAAACCAATATTGCTAATAGTGCATTGGTTTTAGCAATATTAAGTGGGTTTGAATGAGGTTATTGACCATGATAATTTACGAATTATACAAACACAGGTACAGAGTGCAACGCTGTAACAACAACGCCAATAGCAAATATTTTAAAGCGTAGTGTTGTTAATACATGCTTTAAGTGTCGCAGGATAGGAGAATGTGTCTTAATTTGTGCAGATGAGTGCAGTGACAATCATATTCGATGTTAAACCTCACTATACAGATGTGTATCTAAGTCACATGTAGCATAAATTTACGTTTACCCTCAAAAGGAGGGTCGCAGTAGCTGCTACATGAACTATGATTTGAGTGCGATACTTAATTTAATTAAATTTACACAAAACCAACATAATGAACAGCGAATTTAATGCAATTACAAATTAAATTGCTGACGATATTTGCACATGTTGAACATGTGAATGCGTGTGTACGTCGTGTGAATTCAAATCAAATTTGCAATTGGTTTGTATACATAATACACAACTAAATTGAAATTCACGCTTGCAATATATTAATTCATTGTGATTTATCATATATATATATATAAATATTTCAAGTCTATGTCCGTTTATCTGTTGGTTTGTTTCGTCTAAACTCAGGAACTATTTACCCGGCGATGTGAAGACGTAGTGAGGTCATTGTTTGACTGCCTCACTACGTCTTGATATTTATGATATTTTTATTTTCATGAAAAGGATTCGAAATGCAGTGTATTTTACACCTGACGGACTCCGAATATTTGCATACTCTATGGTATTAATATGCCTAATATTGCAACGAGTGGAAAAGCAACAACAGCAACTATGAAACGTCTTCACGACGTTGTTATATAGTAAGCCATGGATAACGGCAAGGATGCCGATAGTCAGTTTATTACATGTGGCTGGTTAGTTAATTGTTTACTTTCTTGTATTGTTTTTATTTAATTTTTATCATTTCTTCACTATCCTTCAATAAGGATTCTTAATATGGATCTTCCTAAATAAGAAGCGTGAATGTAGAGGTGCCTTTTAGAAGCCATCAACGAAAACATTTCCGAAGTGTATTGAAAAAAAGTATTTAATGCAAGTTCGCATTTTTTTTTGTGCACATTTAACAGTAAAAGTAGAAAAAAAATAAACATTATTAAAATAAACATTATAAATAATTATTTTTTTAGTTATTAATTTAAAAAACAGTTTAGAATTGAGTAAAATTTATTAATTACTTTAATTTTATATCAATTTATTCTTAATAGAACTACAATTACTTAAAAAATATGTTTTTATTGTATAGTGGAAATCGGATGTATAATAAGAAAACCTATTTAAAACGTATATTCAATTAAATTCTCATAAAAAGCAAATATTAAATATAAATATTAAATATTAATAAAAGAATAGTTTTATGATGGAGATTCTAAAAAATAAAGATGCATACACTAGAAAATAGTACATATTGAGCAATAAATGACCATTCATTAAAGACTAAAAACACAAACAAAACAACAAATGCACATTCTCATAATATACATAATCTTCGCCCTAAAAGTAAGTAATTGTATCGTTAGAGAATAAAAAATTTATCACAATTTTTGTGATATTGTATATGTATAAAACAATATTTTTCAAACATGCAAAAGAGATAATTTTTGTTAAATTCATTTTAATTTAATTGTATTTTTGATATTATTTTGAACTCTTCAAGCTCCCTTTAAATGAAAAACTCAACTCTATCGCTAGAGTCTTATCGTAAAATACAATAAAGCCATCGGTGGGGAAAGAAAGACAATATTTTCCAAACAACCCAATGTAATTAATTAAGAAGAATGGATTCATTAATCCTAATCCTGCTTTATGGAGCAGATCGGTCGACGAAAGGAACCTTTGGTCAGCATATAAAGTATCAAAACGAAGCAATTAAAAGGAAGCTGGAAGTAAAGAAACCCTTTGTTGGGTGGTATTGTGAAAGTCTCGAACCAAAACCATTTACATTCCTACATAAAAGATACAATGATGGGAAACTTCAGTGAGTTGATAAAATTCAAAGGGAAGACTCCGATTTAGTGAATATCGCATACTTGAAATAAAGTAAAAATGGTAGCGTGTGTGGAAATAAATTAATGATTAACTATGAATTATTTAAATTCTCTAAAAACTCAAAATCCATGAATTACTTTATTGCAATAAAATCAGTTGAAACAAGACAAGACAAGTCGATGGTGGTTCGTGTAAAATAGATGGTGCTAAGGAACAGAAATCAATCAGAAGCCTAATTGCTCAAGTTTTTAGAAACTTTAATTTGTTGCACTCTACTCGAATGTTGCTCGTCGTTCTCGTCATGCTTCTACTTTTTCAAATTCTTGTTCTTCTTCTTGACAGTGGGGTGCGGTGCCTACAGATGAATAGAAGCGCATACATCAGTGGTTATTCCTGTTCTTCTTTTGGCTGTTGCCGATTTGAGTGAGAGAACGAACGAATGAAAGGAACGAAGGTGTGAATTAGTGTGTGTGCTTCAATGCAAACAATCCCAATGTTCCTTCATGTTGTTGTTAAGGTTGGTGGCTGGGAAATTTTGTGGATTTCTTAGAAGCATGCGGTAAAAGTTTACATATTTGTAATATCGCTCTGTGGGGATGTGTATGAAATAAATGAGCAGGTTGCAAGTAAGCAATAAAACCCATGCAATCACAAGAAAAAAATCACCTTTAGAGGCAATAAATTTGCAGTTAGCCTACGAGAAAAGAATCCAACCTCAAAATAAAATTTAAAGACATATTCAAGACTGTAATATGTTCTAGCCTGGACTGTATCTACTGAGGATATTAATTTTTTAGTAGCTCGCACGATATTCTGAGTTTCTTGTTATTATCTTGGGGACGACGTCTTAGCGTGTACAATATTTAAGCCTTTCCTAAGATTTAATCGAAAAAAAACGTTTTTATTCCCTCCTTTATTTCATTAAAGTTGTTTTAGTTTCCAGTTCCATTTAAGTATCCATTTGCATCGGGAGGTTTTTTCTGCTTTACTATTTTTATTAAATATTCTCCTTTATTTTAATTCATTGTCTATATTTTTATTCAAGTTTCCATGCAGTTTTCAGAGTAATTTATATAATTTTTTGATTTATTATTAAATACTTTTTTTGAACAAGCAAAAGAAGAGAACCCATAAATAAAGAAACGTCTTGACTGAGCAAGATTTTAGCAAACTTATTTATATCTTCTGTTGCTTTTGGACAGCGTTTTAGTTGTTTACACAATTCCTTGCATTACGAGCTAAGAAGATTTCCTTCCGATGGACCTGATGTTCATCTACAGCACTCCAGAATCAGTCCATCTGTCACTTGACGAGGATTTTTTAAGTAGATTTAATTGTAGTTCTTTGCATTGAAGTACTCATATATATTTTACGAGAATCTTAAAAAAAATAAATCTGAAAAGTGCGAGTCTCGCTTTTTTAAACCATGGCTTATTTCAGCTTATAAGAGCTTTTATTTACGAGTAGCTTGATAAACGCTGTTGTTACTTTTTTCAGCAAGAGCTTTAATTTAGATAAAGTACAATACATGAAAACTTTAAGTAGAAGGAGGTAATCTTTGTTTTTTTATTGTGCGACGAGTATTTGTTGAGGCGTGCTTCTTCCAAAGTAACTCCGAAAAATAAAGACTTCGTAAACAAGAAATCTGTAGCTAATGTGGAAAGAGATGAAAGATACATAAAAAAAATTCGCAGTTAGAAGGAAAAGGGAAAATACTGTTTAAAGAAACAATAGCCTAAACTACATAAAAAACAAGTTCAACAACAAAAAAACCATTCGCCATCTCCTCAAGACTCAGAATTCTCAGCAAAAACTATCATTAAGAAAAATACTGCAGAGAGAATAGCGATAAAGAATGACAGAAAACGAGGCGAACACCGCCAAAAAGGACAAAAAATAGAAAATCTAAGATTTTTTAAGATTCCGATGGATCTGGTGGATGGCGTGCATCCTTTATTTTCTGAACTTCATTGAATAACTTTGTTTTGAAGGAAAAGGTTGGTTTCAAAAGTTACAGAAAATTAATTCATTGGGAAGAGGGACAAACAGATAAAGAATCACAGACAGACGGATAGTCTGCGATGTGTAAATATTTAGCCAATGGTATGAAGCTGTTTAGTTAAGCTTCTGGATAAGCGGAGCGACAGCTACTCGCGAAATGCAACAGCAAAGAACACAATCCAGTGATTTCAAAGGATTTGATTGATTTATTCAGTCTACACAGCGACAAACGGGCGAATATGAGATTCAAGCAAGGAGACGAGGAAGTAAAGACTTGGATGGAGTGTGCTTGATGGGGCACCGTTGGTTGGCGGTTTCTATTACAATCGCTTTTATATAAATATATTTTGCATGAATGTTTTCACAGTCAGTGAGCCAGATTTTTCCAAGCAAATTTTTTTTTAATATATAATATGATGGCGATGATTGATGTTGGAATATATTTTTGTTTCTGATTGAAGTTTATCTGTAGATTCAATAAGTAATGGCGAATGACAGTTGCAAGATGAAAGGGAGCTGGATGCCAGTATATTGAGTTCTGGTTTTATTTTATTATTTCTTGGCATTATAAGAAAATAAAAGATTAATTAGATTTCAAATTTCTTGCAATGAGTAAAAACTGCAGTCGAGCCCTCAGTATACTCGATTTCTTATCAATGGAAGATCCAAGTAATTAGCTACCCCTTAAATGATATTCACTTCACGCTATCAAGAAGATGACTCACGAAAGAACGATCTTGATGAATCGATGAGCGAGGATAGGCCACATATCCTTGTATTCAAAGTAGTATAGTGTCATTGACTGTACAGTGCAATGTAATTTATTGGCAATATTGGCATTGTTTTTTCCCAGATGTTACTCTTTTTTTGCTGTAAGCTTTATAAACTGCCTTGGTAGCAATCTACGTAGCTCCGGTGGTCTCACAGTGACTTTACTACAGTTGCTTAACTATATTAAAGTCTATTACTTTGGTAATTCAAGTGCTTATAAATGTGCCACGTAGCAAATTAGAGACATTCAGAGGAAAAACTCAAACATCAAATTCCTTAGTTAAAAATGAAATTATTTTACAAAAAAGAAAAGATAAAGGAGAAGAATATTGGTTTCGTTGTCAAATTTGTAAAATCAAAATATGTTATATAATTAGTTTGTGAAATGCGCTTGGTGTATATGAAATACGGCGAAGAACAGTGAAGCAAACATATTCATGTCAATTTAATTATATTAAAATTTACTTTTTTAATGACAAAAATAAATATTTACACATCCAAACAAAAAACACACTAATTACACTGAACACACAGAAAATACTACAGTATAGCCCACTTATTTTTCAATATAGCCTGAAAGTAGTCTACAGAAATTAGTTATGCGAGGTATTTGAATAGCAAGATTGCGGCTGCTTGTTTTTCTACATACTCATATATATTTATGTGGGTGCGCGTGTGTTTAGAATTCTCATATGCGAAATTAGCTTTTAGTTACATCGAAAACATTTTTGAAATTAATTTTTATCTGCGGGGCAATAAACAAAGCAAGTCGCTTGCTCATAACAATACAAAGAAAGGCTTTTTAATAAAGACGACGCAATGAAGATATTTTTCACACAAATCGGAAAACAAAAACCGGCCACACAAAAACTAAAAAAAATTATTCCACGTCCAACGTCCATGATTATCTGTTTTTATAATATATCTCTTTCTGATTCTTCGAAAGCCGTATTAATTTCATTTCATTTCATGAGATTTGCTTCATTGAAATCCGTCGCTTCAGCGGATCATTTCGATAATCATTTCATTTGTAGATTTGACTGTGCATATAATTTGCAGTTTCGTCATTCATTCCTTCTACTCGTTTTCTAATATTTGCACACATCGGCTTTATAATTTATTTTAATGGTTTCAGCAATGTGAAATGTTGACGACAGTGATTAGTTTCAATACAAGTTTCCATTTATAATTATCAATGTCGAAGGGAAGCATGAGAACGTGCCACAGAGTTTGTCGTTTGCAGGAAATGTAAAAATAACCATTTCAACCGCACTTCTACTCCAGTCGCAGTCGTTACACTTATTTGCAATGCAAACGAGGATGAGATGAGGTACTCATTCATATGGTTACGAATTTACACTGTCAAGCAAATACAGTTTACACTATAGCATTTTCACGCACACATACTCATAAACTTCTAGGTTTAGAGAGGTTTCTGATGCGCTCCAATACACTTTAACATGCTCGAATACGCAGTCATCGATTGAAGTCGGAATGTGTATCGGTTGGTTATTTGTTGGCGAGCCCACTCACTACTGCCCCACGCCGGAGCTTCCCATATTTCACCAATCAACTGAAAATAGTCAGCTTTGTGATTTCCGATTTTAACTGAGGATTTGCAACGATGTTACTGTCATTTTAGAATCTCTTTAAATATTAAAGATGCACCAAATAATCCACCACATTTAAAAGCATTAAATTATTAAGTTTTTACTTTCAGACCGCAGTCAATTTTATGCCAAACTGTAAAATAATATAGCGACCGTGATTAGCATTATCGTATAGTATTAAAAAACCAATTCTTGAAACAAATTTAATTTCATTTTTAAATCAAAATCAACCAGATTTATGATAAACATTTACAGTCACCGAATCGACCGACTTAACGATGGTTTAAATTTTAAAGCGAAAGCCAACATTCCAACCAAGCAATAAAAATCAATGTATCTCTACTCTTCATTTGACTTCGGGCACTTTTTGCTCAATAAATTCCATTAGCATCAATTTAATTAAAAGTTTCGCAGTTGAACGTACGAAAAATAAAAAAATAGTCGTGTAAAAATGAAAAAAATTAGCCAAACAACTTTAAAAAACAAATAAAAAATAGATACGAAAAACATACACTTTGACACATTTTGTCACCATAGACCCGTAACATTGATCCATTTATTAGTCATCATATGATCCTTTAAAAAACCTGCAAGATTATTTACATATGTTTGCATATATAAAGAATACTTGTAAAAAATACTACAGTCTGCATTTATAACTACAAATTAATTACAATAGCGAATTCCTCAGTAGTGACGAAACTAGATATGGAGCAAACCGGAGGCAGGCGAGGCACATCCTGAAATTGTTATTAAAAACACAATTTGTTGTTGTGGTGAAGATGTAGAGTTCGCAACTTTCCATACCACAACTTCATATTTTGGCCCTGCCTCGCCATCGCTTTCATCAGTCTGTGTGTGTGTTTGTCTCTTGTCCTCTTTCATGAACTTTCGGTTCCTTTTGCGCAACTTCAAGGTTGTTACGTCCTTTTTCACTTTCTGCGTTTGCCGTTTTTCGTGCTCATCTTTTTAATAATTAAAAATGTTTGTGTGTGTTTTCCTGTAGGACATACAACGAGGTACAGAGCGAGTTCCTGATTGCCTGGGTGAGAATGGTAGTTGTCCTTTCCCCGTTTATAGCCACAGTTATGCTCGTTGCTTTCTGAAAGATTTTTATTGAAATAAGATTATTTAAATTAGGCATGTTCGTAAAGCAAGCACACACAAAAACCCTTGGAACCACAGACGAATGTGCTTTTCATGGTTACTTAATTCAGCGAAATAACACTTTTCCCTAAAATTTTTGGTTTGTTGCTATCCAAAAATTCAACGCATTTTGAAAAAAGTTTTTATTAATATAAAACGCGTTAAATTGAGCTCTATGGCTCTTTAAATTCGTACGTTATTGCTCCAATAACATGTCGAGGGCTCTAAATCGTTTGAAACTTTTTATTGCTCATTGAAACAAAGTAAATTGTTATTTATTATTTTTCATCATTCATTTTATTGTAGTTTTTTACCATAAATCATAAAAACAGACCAATTGGGTAATTCTGTAACCATATCTTTAATGATAATTTTATTTTTATTATTATTTACCTGCGATATTTTTAATTATTATTTTAACATAGCATATTTATATATCCATTTTCGAAATGAATCAAAAGTAAAAACAATGAATGCAAAACAAAAATTTTAAAAAACAAAAAGGACCAGTGAAAAATGCAATCCCAAAATCAAAATCACAATCATCAGTACGATATCCTTTGTAAAAACAAATACAAACACAGAATACCGATTATATAGAGTAATATAATCGGGATTTCAGGCAAATATAAGAACATTTGCTGCTTTTAATGAATCTGTGAAAAACAGGATATGAATTTCTACATTTCAAACAAGAGAAATTAATTAAATTGATTTAAATGATTGCAATGTGTAAGAGTTCTCCTATTTCTAAATTAAATAAAAGCATGCAAAAACCAGCGCTAAACAAACAATAATTTAATAGCATTTTCATTCGCGTAAAGTTTCGCCATGTTGTCAGGGTGTGAAGGAGCTAATGGGCATAAATCCAATGTCAGCCCTTGCTTCAACATTGCACTAAAAGGGTAAAAATCCATTATTTCTGGCGTTATATTTTCAAGTGCGTGATGAAGTTTTCACTGCTGATTGCAATTTCAAATATATTAGCTTCAAGCACGTAACTGCGAATGGCTTTCGGCGTTTAAACTTTAATTATAAATCAAAGTTTTTCCTTTTGAGTACTGCATCAGCTGCAGCTTTTCAATTAACCACTTACCAAAAACAAAAAAAAACCTTAAAGCAAAAAGGCTGCTCAACTTGTGTAATTTTCTAGTTTTGTTTGTAAGTTTTCCATTTTTTTTATTACGTAAGAAGGAGTATTTAATAAAAAAAGGACGACTATGAAATTCAAAGTCGGGTCATTCAATAACAGAAGGGTTTTCATGAAATTATTTTGAAAGGTTATGTTGTATACAAAAACAGCGACCTACAGACAACAAAAACCTTTTAGTCCAATTCAACACCTAGTGTCAAAGCACAAGTCTATGAGAGAGATGAAAGATGAGAGCCTATGAGATGAAATAGAAAAATAGAGAAAGTGAGAGAGGAAAAGAGTATATGAATATATGTCTATACCTGAGTGAATGTAATGCGAAGTAGACCTGAAAATTAATTTAAATCAAAAAATGTACTAAAGTTGTTGTCATCATTACTCTGTAGCTGACTGATGTTTGAAATACACGCATGACGCAGCAACTCATTCAAATACAAGTCAAAATTTACTCATAAATTTGCAAAACATTTGTGAATTTAATTGAATGCGAATTTAGAATTTGAATATGGCGACATTGCAAGATCTTTCAAATATGGCCCCGAACCAAATGCCCGGGTGCCTCAGTTGTCCAGTTGCCCTCACACAACACATTGTATAATCCATATGTGATGAACAATTTTGAACATTAAATGGAATACGAACTTGTAATATTTTCGTTCGGACCTTCAGGGAGATCCCAAGGTGATGTAGAGAGATTTCGCTTTGAATAATTAAGTAGCGAATGTGTAAATGTTGGACTAGGAAGCAACTGACACTGTAACTAAGCAGTCTTTCACAACAGTTGGAAATTATTGGTACACTTACGTCTTCAAAATAAAAGTATCTGTCTTGCTGTTGGGCATGTAACCCATTTACATTTAAGATACATTTATTCACGTGCGTCTATGCAGGACTAATTTCTGTAGTATATCATAGAAAAGGATTCACTTTGTATGTGTGGCTACGCAAAGAAACTCGCTCTGAGGCATACGTGAGGCTGCATGCAAATAATTCTGTGCGAATTGGAATGCAGAATAAACTACTCTGTATGTGTTATGGAGGAAGAACACTTTGATATTTAAGACTCTTTGCTCATTTCCATTTTCATTTACAAACGGCACGAAAATGACATTTGTCCATGCAGATCTCCGGATTTTAGAAATGTTAAACACAAGATATTTAAAGCCACATTTGAATCTCTAAATTTGTCGCATATTGAGCTTGAATAGGATTTTATTGAAGACAAAAATAAAGGGGAAAAAGCAAATAATAGTTACAAAAATTAAAGAAAGTTAAAGTGTTTGAGGTCCATGCTGTCCAACTCAACTCTTTTTTAAACTCCAATTTGCACTTAACGGCATCAGCAGTTAAACGCTGAATCTGCAGCAGATGCAACAACGAAAAACAACAGAAAAAAGACTACAAATGCAAGGAACAGTGATGCTATCAACTCAAATAGCTTTGGTAAATTTACCCAAGTAAATTAGCAATAAAAGAGATAAGTAAAGCACATAAATAAAGACAAAACACGTGAAGAAATGAATAAATAAAATGGAGTACAATACAAACCAAGGCAATTATAAAAAACAGATAGAGCCTCAGATAATGGAGAGCAAATGAAGAGAGGGCCGAACAGTAAAGAGTATAACACAACAAAAGAAGGAAGGAAGGAAAGAAGAAGGAAGAGGAAAAGATTGACTTTATTGTTGAAGAAACGAGAAAAATTAGTCAAAACAAGCATCTCGCTGTGTTGGCTGAAAATCCTACTATTCGGCCAGCATTCATTCCCTTTCTTCCGCATCCCATGCTTCCACAACCAACCTCAGCCAATACTACAGCCTGCATTCATCGCAACTAAAATGTCGCTAATGGAAGAGAATGTGGCGGCGAGTTTACCAGGCAGACGTTCGTACAATATATTCCGAAGGAGAAACAATGGACCGCTAAATGCTCGAAAAATAAGGAGTCCTGGTTTTACTATTTTCCGAATAATAGATTGGCTCTTTAATGCAGCTATAAACTAAGTGAAAATAAGTTTAAATATTTGTGGCTTGCTTTCAGCAAATTTTAGTTTATTTTGTAAGCAGTTTTCTATGTATTTATATCAAACGAAGACGACTATTTGAAGAAGAAAAGACCAAGAAATTTGAATCAACAACCTGCTTTGAAACTTTTATTATCTTCAATTACCATCAATGCTTTTGCTGAATTTAAATGCAAAAGAATTTTGCTTTATT
Organism: Thecophora atra; assembly: GCA_937620795.1. Taxonomy (NCBI): domain Eukaryota; kingdom Metazoa; phylum Arthropoda; class Insecta; order Diptera; family Conopidae; genus Thecophora; species Thecophora atra. The sequence continues at coordinate 34,729,115 of OW569401.1, forward strand.
ATTATCATATTTATTTATCTATTAATTTTCATTTTCGTTTTCCTTTCATAATTCTCATTCTTCATTTTATTCCTTGATACCTTGGGATATGATAACAGAAGGGCAAGAAATCAATTTCTGATTAACAGTTTCTTATCGCTGTCTTCCAGACACAGAAAGTTCCTCAGCTTAATTTTCTTCTCCCCAAAACTTGCAAGTTTGTAGAATTCAGAATTGAAATTCCAACCGAGTAGGAGTATTTAACTCAACACGGTAAACTTTTGTAGAGGGGAGGGAGACAAAACGAAGCTCTTCACTCCCTTAAAGTGTGTTCAAAGGAAGGAACCCTTTAGAAATTGTTTGTCGTTTTTCGAGATTAAAAAAGTTCAAATCCTTTACAAGAATGCCAAGTACTTGAATCGTTTACTTGCTATATATCCAGTTAAAAGTTTCTGTAGTTGCTGTTCTTTTGTAATATGTAATCCTATTCCAAAAACAATAGTGAAGAAAATAAGATTTCATTAGTTACTCGTAGTTCCGTGGAATCTGTTCTTAAGTTCAAAGTTCATAATAAAAATAACACATGTAGAGATGAAACCTTTCATGATCATGTAAATGAAAATAAAGAAGCTTGGTGAAGCTGGTGAACCCTTTCATAAAGTAAATATATTTGTAAGTAAAATATCGAAAACTCAGCGAATACTGAATTGAATTCAATTATTATTGTAAGTGTTTCTCCAATATTTATTTCCTTTGTACTTAAAATTTAGTTCTGTGTTAAAAGCTTCCAACAATGAATTAAGCCAAGATTTTTCAGGAGAAAAAGACACAACTGTGGTTATAACATATATTGGTTTTTTTTTATTCTTACGTTTCTTTAATGATGCATCTCATCATGAGCCTCATTTATTATTAACACAATTTTCATCTTTATGAACTTATAAAATCATCATTGTTGGTAGATCATTAGCAGCAGTAAATTTGATACCTTCTTTCATTTCGCGCTTTTCTTTGGCTGTCAGTTGAATTTTTTGTTAGTTTTCTTCAAAGCTGTCAGCTTCAGTGTAATTGCTTGAGAAGATTCAGCGTTGCTTACGGAATAAGTGACACGGAATGAGTGACTAGAGATGGAAGTGAGTGATTCAGTCGGTGACTTAGTCACTTAGTTATTCAGTCAACGAATTATTTAGTTGGTGAAGCTTTTTATGTTGAAAATTTCAGGAAAACACGAAGGAATCCTGAACATTTGTTGTGCTTTTGGGTGAACGAAAGGGAGATTTCAATAGAAAAACATAAATACAAAATGAAATACAAAGTACGGAATAATACGAAAGAAAATAGAACCGAAACATAATGCAAAAAGTACAAACAACGCAAACAATGACAAATATTTTAATTGCTACACAACGCAATCACTATTCTTAATCTATATTGATCATTAGAAATTGTTGCAAGTTTTTAGGTAAATATACTTTGATGCTGAATATTCATAAAAAAAATCAAAACGTTCTAAAAAAAAATAAATATGAATACTAAACCTTAACGAAGCCCTCTACGTACAGAGTGACGAGGAAAACAAAATATTATAAAAACAAAATTTAGGGATCTATGGTAATATGTGGTGATTGTATTTTATCATTTTTAAGGACAAGATTGGAACTCTGTTTGTATATATAGCCATAACAAAAGCATAAAAAATGTATATGAATATAAAACAAAGTGAACCGAAAAACCTACAAATCGCTAATGCATATGACTGCTAGTTGTAAGTGTTGAGGGAAAATGTTGAGGTTGATTGTGATTTGTTGGTGCAATAGTGAAATAGAAACCTTAAAAGCACGGTAAACTAAAACTTAATAGAAGGCTAGGTGAGGAATTAAAGGTATAATAGAAGAACAAAAAGAAGAAAGGAAGCGCTGCAGAAGTCATTAATTTTAATTTCCTGGAGAAAGAAACCGAAATCGGAACAAAAAACAAAAATATATATATTAATATACGCATATGTGTTGCATATAGGTACATACTATATGTAGCAGACATACATAACTTTATACATGTAGTTTGCATAAAAACGTACCCACACACAATCACATGTGGGATTGATTTGATCGCTGCAGCACAGTTCGGTCATCTAGAGACAGGGAGGAGGTGAATAGTTTCGCGTCTGGTCGATTGGCTTCGTATGTACGAGTATCGTGTGGCTGATGTTATCATTGGCAACTTTATCGTTGCTGAAATTACCGCTATTAAAAGCATCGCGTGGTGTTTCTTCTACACAGAACCCAATGAAGAAAATGAACCAGCCACGAAAGAAGCCAGTCGTTTCATGTTGCGGAAAACAAAAAATTATAGGCTAAGAGTAAAAGCAAGTATAGAAATAATCGCTCATTGTTAATGTCTTTATTTATTTGCCGAGTTCGTGGTTGTTGCAATAATACCATTCAAATTATCAGTTCAATGTCTCAGCCGTTTTCACACTTCGTATAATTTAAATCCTGCCGAGGAGATTATCATTGAGTGTTATCCAATATAAGTGTGGCCAATAAAATGTAAGCCTCCGCCCTTTCAGCATCAGCAACCTTGTCCAGTAATCGTCCCGACCAGCAGAAAGGAAGAAAAATCCTATAAAGAAGTCAACATCGACTACTTCAGTCGATCCATCTTCTGCCAGTGACAGAAACGCAGACTCAACCGAATGGAGTTTTCTCGCTGTCCTCTGGACACTTTTGTTTGACCCGATGTCAGCTTCTGCTACTGCTCCAAGTGCGTTTTCTCCTGCCTTCCTTCAGCTAAGAAAAAATTCGAAATGCAAAGAAATCGAACAAAAAGACGCAAAATAATGCAATAATAAAGAAGAGCGTACCTCGGAGACAGCCCTTGGACTAATACATACACATATACGAATGTCGAATGTCTGAGCATGTCCATCTTCGTTAGACTGCTCGTCCGTGTACGTTCTCGTTTGTTTCCGCATCCGTTGCACTGCATTTCCTTTCACGTGGATTTCCCCCGCGAACTACATAGAAATGTACGGATTGAGCGTGTATGGGTGATGGTATTGGGTCTGTAGAAGTGCCTGAATGAACATGTTCTCCGTAATTAAATTGAATCGAAATGACTACTGGGTTTCTCGAATCCACTGCTACGAAAATTATAAAAGACGCAGAGAAATAAAAATATATTAATCAAAGTAAAATTCAAGAAACTGGAACTCTAAACGCGCGAAAATGTGTTTTGTTTGTACCGTATTTTATATCCCAATTTTGCTTGAGTAATTGAAACTTTTTCGCCAGGTTGTCACATCTTGCTGTGGATCGGAATAAATATATGAAAAGTTAGACGTTAAACTGCATTAATTTTATCAAGCTATTACTTAAACACTTCATTTTTCCTTAATTGAATCTAATTTTAAAGTCATATGTAATATGTAAATAAGATTCGCACTGAAATATCACTCGCTATTCAGTTATTGACCGCATAGTAAAGAAAAGAGCTTTTATATTTCGACTAGAATACGAATACACCAAAAGTGACATTATTGTAAACTTAATAATTGTTTTGGTCAATTTTAATTTTTGGTTTTTATTAAAACTTTTCCACTCTTGTTTGTTTGTTCTTTTGATTAGTGTTGTTTTCCACTTTAAGCCTTAAGCTCGCTTTTGGCTTTGCACTGTTGCTGTTGGTGGTGTCGCTTTAGATAGCCTCTGCTGTGACGTTTTAATTATGTTTTCCTTGGTGTTGTTATGTTGCTGTTGGTTATTTGTGGCGCCTTCTTTACATAATTTTCTGAAATTTGAAATGCATTTTTTTGAATAAACTCCCGTTGCCGTCCTCTTAGTACTGACTTCATTCTTTTTAGTATCACTTCACCTAGAGTGGGAAAAACGGCGCTGTTGTTGTAGTTTCATGTGTATTACTAACTTCGAGTTCCCTGTTCTTGATGCTTTTACTATTGTTGTTTAGTCCTATCCTACCACATAATCAAAGAACTGCGGCTCTTTCTGTCTGTATTTCGCTTCTGCTCTATTGCAAAAGTAAGTTATTTGGCGTGAATATAGATTCATGATGACAGGTTCTTTCATAGGTACAAATTATGATTTGATTTGTGCTGGAGGGTTTATTTACTGAAATTTATCGTGTTTGGCTTGATAATTTCTTTTAAGTAATGACTTGATAGTTCTATTCATATGTGTACTTGTTTTATTATTAGTGTAGTTAGTACGATTTCTTTTTACGAATTTCTTTTAAGTAATGACTTGATAGTTCTATTCATATGTGTACTTGTTTTATTATTAGTGTAGTTAGTACGATTATTATTGTTTTTTTCTTCTACACCAAGTACTCAACAGAAAATAGAATTTACTACTTCCGGTCAAAACACTATTCTCCAATATATAATAAAAGATCTAAAAAAAGTCTAAAAAACTACAACAAGAAAAAATAGTAAAGATATTTTTAATCCGAGCGAAGCACTTTTGTTATGTCGCATTGTTTTGAGTTGGTCCGAAATTAATTTTCTCAATTTTCCATATCGAAACTCTGAGTTAAAATAATCGTGCCTAATTTTCTATTGCTATATTTGTTATAGGTGCTAAGTTTTGAGGAATTATTTGTGGTGCTGGACTCAACAATTTTAGCTTCAAACTCATTCCACAATATGCAAACTTGAGCTATAAACACAAAACAGTGTCAATAGCCCAATTTTTCATACCAAACAATTCCAGGATGACAAAGACCCTCCTGTAATCGTGATTTCCACAGACAGGTGGGCGGACTTAATCGACTCAAGAGATGACACTGATCAAGAATATATATATTTTTCCATACCTACAACGACTACTTTAATGAGTTCCGAACGGAAGCACAAAGTGAACATACACTCATTCCTTCGGAAGTATAAAAATAGGATTAGGTAATAACAATAAATACCAACATTCCCTAAAATAATAACAGCATCAGTGGTTCCATGGAGAAGATTTAGAATAAGTGCTGTAATTAGCTTTATTCTCCAGTTTTAGAGTAATGATAAATTCACTCTAAAGTCTTATTGAAGGATCCTAGTGAAGATTCCATAAACAAAATAAAAGATACTGCTCACTAAAGAAACCTAGGGGCACAAACAGGCGAAAATGGCTTTCTAAATCGGGTTATTAATTGCGTTATGCTCGATCAATAAAATATTTAACATGTAAAAATGATTACGGTGCAGTTATTGCTCATTTATTAAATGTTAGTTCGATTTATGTATATACTAAACACAATTTTTCAATATTATTGATGTGCTTTCCCGAATATTTTATCGAAGGGCTGATAAAAATTTTTTTCCGATAGTACTTCTTTAAAACCGATGGAACCTATACACATAAGAATGAAATTAAACAAACATCGCAACTGAAAAAGAAATTTGATTGAGAACTATATCTTTATGAATCAGTATAACTATAAAATTGCTTTAGTATAGCTTTAAAATTATAATTATTTTATTGTTATTGATATCATTTTTAGAGTGCCTTAAAAATACTTTTTATTACATTTTGTGCTCTATTTAAGTCGGCACTAATATATGATGAATATTCAGTTGTTACCCAATATTTAGCTGTTGTAGAAAGGCCTTCGATTATTCAGTTATTTACCGTTGAATCGTTTAGTTGACATCGAAAAAAGTAATGAAAAGGGAAGTCTTCGTCTTGGCCATCGCCGCTCTTGCCTACAGTCTCTCCGCGAATGAACAAAAAATAGGTGGCCGGATTTTCGGTGGATATGACGCTCTGCCCGGGGTTTTCAATTTCATGGCTGTTTTGTCAATACCAACCGACGATCCAGGCAAAAGGAAAATCTGCGGTGGGACACTCATCGCACCGCATTGGATAATGTGTAAGGAAAACAAATTTCCCTTACAAACACGGGTGTAGAACCTGGCCTGCTCCCCACCTGAGCTGATTCCTTTGAAGATCGTCTTCAAGGAATGCAGTAACCTTGAATTGTGCGCACCCAATTCAAGGTGGATTTAATTCCGCATTATAAAATGCGAAAAACACGCAAATACGCAAGTAAAAGAATCGAAGCAGATTTTTAATTTTCAACAGAAGCAAACAAACAAACGGATTAATTCAAGGCCACCCAACACAGCAAAACCGGTTTCAACACAACAACTACGCAACATAACTCCAGTTGAAACATTCAAACACAGCAGAAATGAAGCTCCGAAAACAAGTTTTCAGCATATTAGAACTTCAGCGACATACCAACAACGAGCGTAGGCAGAGGATACACACAGAAAACTGGTTTTCGTGCAAAAACAATGCAGCGCCAAAGCGAAGCAGAAACTAACGAAACTAAGAAGTTTACAATAACAACCACAAGCAAACGAAATGTAAGTAAACAAAGAGATTAGTCGAAGGTCAGTTTACAACAACAGCGTAAAACGAATACGGTTATGCGATGAGTATAAAAGCAGCCACCGATCTTGAATCAAGACTCTTTTGGAAATCAGCGTTCGCAGTGGTAAGTGCTTTTACAATTTTACTTAATATTTCGAGATCTTTATCGTTTTGTCTGTAATTTGGTGAAGTGCTCTTAAGCTAAAGCCAAATTCAGATCCCTGTTAGACTAGACCCTGCACTCGTCTAGTGACTCGCGAATATCCTGTTTCACGTTTGTCTGCAATTTGGTGAAGTGCTCTTAAGCTAAAGCCAAATTCAGATCCCTGTCAGACTAGACCCTGCACTCGTCTAGTGACTCGCGAATATCCTGTTTTACGTTTGTCTGCAATTTGGTGAAGTGCTCTTAAGCTAAAGCCAAATTCAGATCCCTGTCAGACTAGACCCCGCACTCGTCTAGTGACCCGCGAATATCCTATTTTACGTTTGTCTGCAATTTGGTGAAGTGCTCTTAGCGACTCGCGAATATATTGTATTTACGTTTTTGTCTGTAATTTGGTGAAGTGCTCTTAAGCTAAAACCAAATTCAGATCCTGTCAGACTAGACCCTGCACTCGTCTAGTGACTCGCGAATATCCTATTTTACGTTTGTCTGCAATTTGGTGAAGTGCTCTTAAGCTAAAGCCAAATTCAGATCCCTGTCAGACTAGACCCCGCACTCGTCTAGTGACCCGCGAATATCCTATTTTACGTTTGTCTGCAATTTGGTGAAGTGCTCTTAAGCTAAAGCCAAATTCAGATCCCTGTCAGACTAGACCCTGCACTCGTCTAGCGACTCGCGAATATATTGTATTTACGTTTTTGTCTGCAATTTGGTGAAGTGCTCTTAAGCTAAAGCCAAATTCAGATCCCTGTCAGACTAGACCCTGCACTCGTCTAGTGACTCGCGAATATCCTGTTTCACGTTTGTCTGCAATTTGGTGAAGTGCTCTTAAGCTAAAGCCAAATTCAGATCCCTGTCAGACTAGACCCTGCACTCGTCTAGTGACTCGCGAATATCCTGTTTTACGTTTGTCTGCAATTTGGTGAAGTGCTTTTAAGCTAAAGCCAAATTCAGATTTGTATCGATCTCAGGTACATGTGTCAGACCCCCTCCTCATCCACATTTTCTTTTTGATTTGAATATATTTTGACACGAAAAGCATATAATAACCTTATAAATAAGTAACATATGTATATAGATAAATAGAAAATAAGTGCGAACGTTAGGTTAAGGCAACCCTAAATATAGAGTTCAATAAAATACAACTTTGAAGCAAATAAACAAACAAACGGATTAATTCAAGGCCACCCAACACAGCAAAACCGGTTTCAACACAACAACTACGCAACATAACTCCAGTTGAAACATTCAAACACAGCAGAAATGAAGCTCCGAAAACAAGTTTTCAGCATATTAGAACTTCAGCGACATACCAACAACGAGCGTAGGCAGAGGATACACACAGAAAACTGGTTTTCGTGCAAAAACAATGCAGCGCCAAAGCGAAGCAGAAACTAACGAAACTAAGAAGTTTACAATAACAACCACAAGCAAACGAAATGTAAGTAAACAAAGAGATTAGTCGAAGGTCAGTTTACAACAACAGCGTAAAACGAATACGGTTATGCGATGAGTATAAAAGCAGCCACCGATCTTGAATCAAGACTCTTTTGGAAATCAGCGTTCGCAGTGGTAAGTGCTTTTACAATTTTACTTAATATTTCGAGATCTTTATCGTTTTGTCTGTAATTTGGTGAAGTGCTCTTAAGCTAAAGCCAAATTCAGATCCCTGTTAGACTAGACCCTGCACTCGTCTAGTGACTCGCGAATATCCTGTTTCACGTTTGTCTGCAATTTGGTGAAGTGCTCTTAAGCTAAAGCCAAATTCAGATCCCTGTCAGACTAGACCCTGCACTCGTCTAGTGACATTTTTGTCACTAGTGTTTTAACAAACTAGTGTTTTAATCCAAACGGTAACACCATCGACCCTGGACGACCGTGAGTATATCCTGGCAGGAAATAAACTCGTTACAAATGGCGCCCGAGCAGGGACTTCCATAGGTGAAGTCATTTTACAAGTACATAACCAATAGCCTAAGAAAAAAAAAAAAAAAAAAAACAAATCGTGTATGTAGATATATAAGTACATCGAGGGGAGACAAAAAAAAAAAAACAATACATAGTAGTGCGAATAACCACAGTTAACCAGATCGGGAAACAGACATTAAATTGTGTGTAAACAGTCGGAAAAAAAAAATATATACGAAAAGACATTAAATTGCGCGTGAGCACGCGTATAGTGAAAGAGAACATAAATGAAAATAATACATATGTATAAATAGACAAATACATACGGTCACGGGGAAAAAAAGAACACGTCAACTGTACAACGCGTTAACGTCGTTATTAAATTGTGTGTAAAAAGTCGCGAGATCAGAAAAAAAAAACTAAATTGTGCGTAAACACGTATAGCGAAACAAAATATATATACGATAATAACACATATGTATAAATAGACAAGTACATACGGTCGGGAAAAAAAAAAACAAAGAAAACGCAAACTGTACAACGCGTAAAAGTCGGTGTAAAATTGTGACAAGCGAGTGAAAATAAACAATCGAGTGAAACCGAGTTGAGTAGAGAAAAATTAAGAACGCGGATAAAATGGGTAAGAGCTGGATTTACAATGTCCCACGGGAAAAGCTCGAGCATATATTAACAGATTTCGGTATAGAATCGGGCGGTACGGTTGAAGAGTTACGTAGGTTACTCTCCGGGTTTGTTGCCTCGAGTGAGTTGTCAAACGAAGACACAATCCGATTAGCCAAATTAGAGCAACAGTGGGCTCGAAGCACTTCACCAGGCGCGCGGGCATCGGCAACCACAAGCCAGGGTGCTGCACCGAAATCAAAGACGCACGAAGAACTCTTGATCCAGATACACAGCCCTGGAAATAGCCAGATTAACAATATTGAAGACGGCAAGAAACCAACATGGGGTGATCAGGAAATCGCAGCAAATCCTCGGTCAGAAGTTACAGAATGTCACACGATGAGGCAGAAGGCAACCAGGACCAGCTATCCGGAGGTGATGGATAAGGTCCGTAAGTGGTCTTGTAGGTACGACGGCGGTAAGGACCCCATTACTTTTATTGAGCGCATTGAGGAACTTGCTGACGCATATGAGCTCCCCAAGGACTTACTTCCACGTACGATGCCAGAACTTTTAAAAGAAAGAGCTCTCAACTGGTACAGGAACAACAATCGGGCATGGGAAACTTGGAAATCTTTTAAGGCAGACTTCATGAGGTTTTTCCTTTCGTCCAGGTATTTTGAAGAACTCGATGATAATATCCGGAGGAGGACACAAGCCGCCAAAGAGAAATATAAGGACTACGTTCTAGCCATGCAGACCCTAATGCGTCACGGCGGATACACTGAAGATCAACGTCTGCAAAGAATATACCGTAATAGCCATCGCGATTATCTATTATATATCAGGAGGGCAGACTTTTCCACGTTGGAAGAACTAGTGAACCTGGCAGAAGATTTTGAGGGGATTCGCTTGGAAACAGAGATCCCGCGTCCACACAAAGAGCAGTGGCGCAGCAGTGGAAAACAAGAACACCACCGAATGCTGACGACAAATTCGCCAGGAAGCCAGGTGAACCCACAAACAGCCTGCCGTAGATGCGGTCAACAAGGACATTTTCAAAGGGAATACCGTAATGCTCGCAAACTCTTTTGCTGGGAGTGCGGTAGACAGGGCGTCCGAACAATCGAGTGCTGCAATAAAATCCAAACGTCGGGAAACGAACAGGGCACCCAGCAGAGACGAGGACTGCTGGAGCCAAAAATGCGAAACTCTCCTCGTACCCCACGAAATGCTTAGACTACACGCCAGATAGAATCTTCGCTAAGGTGGCACTCGGCAGGGAACTCATCACAGTCACCATCGATACAGGAGCTTCAAGGAGCTTCATCAGCGAACTTATAGCTAAGGAAATAGCCGCAGAAGGATGCCCAAGAGACGTGGACATGAACGTCAAGATGGCAGACGGAACGCCCCGCAGGATTCAGAAGGCTATAGAGGTCATCATACGCTTAGGATCAGCAGAAAACAAGATGGAACTGCTTATTTTGAAGGACGCAACGGACCACATAATCCTAGGAATGGACTTCCTCATCCAGATAGGAGCCTCAATCAGCTGCGCCGGAGAAACCTTAATCTTAGGTACCCCAAGAATCCAGGCAGAAAACCCAGTAGAAAAACCGGTAAGATGTTCAACCCTCCAGGTCACGAGTGAAGAGAGGTTCATAAGTGCAGGTGTCTGTCCACCACGAAAGCAACCAAAGGAATCAGCGCCGCAAGACGTGGAATTACAAAAACCGCCAGCATTGAAACCAGGAACAAGGCACAAGTACAACAAGGACGATCAACAACAAGTCACATCGACAACAAGGTTAGGTAACAACAAGGCGCAACCGCAGCAAGACTTACTAACAACGAGATCCGAGTGCAGCACGACTCACCAGCAGCAAACCACCCCGACAACAAGGTTTGGTAGCAACAAGGCTCAACAGCAACTAGGCTTACCAACAGCAAGGTCCGAGGGTGGCAGGGTTAATCAGCAACAAACCACCCCGACAACAAGGTCTGGTAGCAACAAGGCTCAACAGCAACTAGGCTTACCAACAGCAAGGTCCGAGGGTGGCATGGTTAATCAGCAACAAACCACCCCGACAACAAGGTTTGGTAGCAACAAGGCTCAACAGCAACTAGGCTTACCAACAGCAAGGTCCGAGGGTGGCATGGTTAATCAGCAACAAACCACCCCGACAACAAGGTTTGGTAGCAACAAGGCTCAACAGCAACTAGGCTTACCAACAACAAGGTCCGAGGGTGGCAGGGTTGATCAGCAGCAAGTTTTGGCCAAAACACAGCACGACAGCAACGGGGCTGCCACGAGGCAGAACCCAACCACGCCAGAAGACACACACGATGAAACCGTAAAGGCCTTTTTAGCGGCGGAGCTGGCTCAGTTCGAAAACCTAACGGGCCCCTCCAACATTACCTCCCACAAGATCGTCATGAAGGACGATCGTCCAATCAAGCAGAGGTACTACCCGAAAAATCCCGCCATGCAGTCGATCATAAATCAGGAGGTAGACGAGCTACTAGCGAGGCATTGCATCGAAGCATCACACAGTCCTTACAGCGCACCCATTGTCTTGGCGAAGAAAAAGGATGGAAGATGGCGTTTATGCATCGACTATCGACAGCTGAACGCACGATCAGTGCCCGATGCATACCCCATACCAAGGATTCAGCATATATTAGACCGGTTACGCGACGCGAGATATATTAGTAGCCTGGATCTCAAGAACGGCTACTGGCAGATCCCCATGGACCCAGACAGCAAACAGTTCACAGCCTTTACGGTACCAGGGCGAGGACTCTTTCAGTGGCGAGTCATGCCGTTTGGCCTTCACTCGGCGCCGGCAACATTCCAGAGGGCATTAGACCAGGTGATCGGACCGGAGATGGAACCACACGCGTTCGCTTACCTGGATGATATAATTGTAATCGGGAAATCATTTGAGGAACATAAGGCCAATCTTGAAAAGGTGTTTAAGCGATTACGTGCGGCCAACTTAAAACTGAATGTGGAGAAATGTGAGTTCTTCAAGGAGGACTTGAAGTACCTGGGTCACGTCGTGACTCGGCAGGGAATTCGTACAGATCCGGATAAAGTGGCAGCGATAAAGGAATTAGAACCACCACGGGACGTGAGAGGAGTTCGACGTTTCTTAGGGGTGGCATCGTGGTACCGCCGGTTCGTACCCGATTTCGCCAATCTGGTCGTACCGCTTACCGGCCTCTTAAAGAAGGGCCGCCGATGGAAATGGGCTGAAGAGCAGCAACAAGCTTTTGAAACGTTAAAAACGAAACTGACGGAAGCACCAGTACTAACGTGCCCCGACTTCACGAAGAAATTCACCTTGCAAACGGACGCAAGCAATCATGGCTTAGGAGCAGTGCTCACACAAGAAAGCGAGGAAGGGGAAAAAGTGATCGCTTACGCAAGTCGACACCTGAACCGCGCTGAACAAAATTACTCCACAACTGAAAAAGAGTGTTTGGCCATAGTATGGGGAGTTAGGAAAATGCAGCCTTATCTCGAAGGGTATAAATTCAGCATCATCACTGACCATTTATCTCTAAAATGGCTTAACTCATTGGAAAACCCTTCAGGTCGATTAGCCAGGTGGGCGCTCGAACTACAACAGCATACATTCGAAGTAAAGTATCGTCGGGGCAAATGGAACGTTGTCGCGGATGCATTATCAAGAAAACCAATCGAAAAACTCTGCACGGTGACAGCTACGGAAGAAGTGCGCGGCTGGATCGACAGCAGGGTCAAAGACATCCAGAGGAATCCCGAGAAGTACCCGGATTACATAATGGAAAATGGCCAACTGTATAGACACATACCAAGCCATACCAACGACGAGGACTGCGCCGCGTGGAAACTTTGTGTACCAAAAAACCTGCAACGACAAGTGATGCGAGAAAACCACGATGAGCCGTGCGCTGGACATCCGGGAATAAGGAAAACTATAGCGAGGATCAGCAATAATTACTACTGGCCAGGTATGTCGCGGGATATAAGAAAGTATGTGCAACGTTGCGAGTCATGCCAGAGGTACAAGCCAACACAGGACAAAGTCGCAGGAAAAATGCTCACCCAGATACCCGAAGAACCATGGTCCATCGTCTGCGCGGATTTCATAGGACCGCTTCCGCGGTCAAAGCACGGTAACACAATGATCTTAGTTTTTCTAGACAAGTTTTCGAAATGGACAGAAGTAGTACCACTACGACAGGCGACGAGCAACAGTCTGATAAAGGCGTTCCGAGAGAGGATACTGGCTAGATATGGGGCACCGAAGGTCTTCGTCACGGACAATGGCGTCCAATTCAGCAGCAGATCGTTCCAACAACTCCTGACGGACCTCGGTATCCGACAGCAATTTACCGCGCCATATACACCGCAGGAAAACCCCACAGAACGAGCGAACCAGAACGTGAAACGGATCTTGGCGCAGATAATAAAGAACGACCAACAGCGATGGGACGAGTTTATACCGGAGATCTCACTGGCAATCAACACAATGAAGTCTGACACGACTGGTTTCACCCCTGCCTTTCTTACGCAGGGACGTGAACCACGGTTACCTAAGACTCTTTTCGACGAAGTAACTATGGGAACAGGAAGGCCGCCGCAAAGCCCGGACTACAGGAAGCAGCGGCTACAAGAAGTCTACCAAATCGTCAAAAGGAACCTCGAGCGGGCGTCCAAGGACCAATCACGGCATTACAACCTTCGGCGTAAGCAGTGGCAACCCCCAATCGGAGCGGAAGTACTGGTGAAGACGCACCCTCTTTCCAAGGCCGTAGACAAGTTTAACGCAAAAATGGCACCCAAGTACGAGGGGCCGTACCAAATCGCCCCCTACATCTCACCGGTCATCGTTCAGGTGAAAGACGCACGCACAGCAAACAGCCGCACGGTTCACGTCAAGGATCTTAAGGCGTACTATTGCGATTACGACAGACAGACGCCTACAGCGACTGACGCGCCAATAAATATCCAGTAGAATTGTCCTCATGTGATGTGTCGTACAACGTGTTGTCCACCCAAATCCCATGTCCATGTATTACTAATGAAATCTTTTCTCCACAGAAAACAACACTTAACAGTTATGGCAGCTACTAACGGAACAAACGAGTGGTATGATCGGCTGGACGCCATCATAGCAGACAGCGCGACCATCCAAACATCAGGTGTCATCTTTGGGCCTCTGCGCCGAATTAGCGAGGACCAGACCATAACCATGGCGGAGCCAGGTCAAACAGGGGAGGACCCTAACACGCAAACAACAGTGAAGACTGATGCTGACGTCAACGCAGCCTTCGTCATCTATCCGGCAGGACGCGGCGGAATAGCTATAAGGAACGACGACTACCGACGGCTGGCCCGAGGTCGCTTCCTCAACGACGTGCTGGTGGAGGTGTACTTAAGCATCGTGAGAGACGCACTGCCAGTGGAAGCTCAAGGGCGGGTCCACATATTCAATTCCCATTTCTTCACGAAGATCGAGCCGCCCGGCAACCCACAGGAAAGACATGCCCGAGTAAAGCGGTGGACGAAACATGTGGACGTCTTCGATAAGGACTTTGTGGTAGTGCCGGTAAATCAGAACCAACACTGGTTCTTGATGATCGTGTGCTTCGCGGGACAGAAGGGCCCAAGGATGATGAGCCAACCGAAGCCGGACGGAACTTACGGAGTGAAAGTACCCTGTATCCTGCAGTTCGACTCACTGCACCAGGGGCCGAGAACAGATGTCGCAGAACGGGTCCGGGAGTATCTGCGGTTCGAGTACCTGACTCGGAAGGCTTCACTTTCGTTGGACGCAACGCCCAAACGGTTCGACGGAAACGAGTTACCGCTGCACACACCAAAGATCCCACAGCAGAGCAACGGGACCGACTGCGGAGTATTCCTGCTCCACTTCGCAGAGACGTTTTTGCGCGACCCCTTCAACGATTTCAGGCCTCAATACCTCAACAAAGAGGACTGGTTCCCCCTGGAGGACGTACAGAGGAAGAGAGGAGAAATCGCCATCAGGATCCGGGAGCTGACAGCCAAGCTGGGTAAACCGCATCACGTATTCCCCGCACTGCTCTTCGAGGAAGCCAACCACCAACAAGGCAAACCAGACGTCACGGGCCAAAAATGTGACACCATTGGACTTACCACCACCACACCGACGAAACCGGAACCGCAATGCGAGGGTGTGATCACTGGTTCGGAGACGACGGGATCCTCCTACTTTGACCCATTGTGTGGCGACTATTACGATAAACTATGCGACGATGTCCACCAACACCTACCCCGCGAAGTGCCGCCGCCGAAGCAATCTGGTACAGTGTCCGAGGAAGCCAAATCATCTGGACCCCTGAGATTCCACAGCCTGGATGAACTCGATGGACCAGCAGGCAAAAACATCCCTCGGGAGGTCGTCGGCGAGATACGACAACGACAGACAACCCTAATGTCGTGCTCCCGTAGACGTCAGCGGATCCAATTCGAAGTTGCTGGCTACAGGGTGACAATTACGCCGAAGCAGATCGTCATCCTTCCTCATCGGGGAAGAAAGAGGGGGATGTAAGGAAAACAAATTTCCCTTACAAACACGGGTGTAGAACCTGGCCTGCTCCCCACCTGAGCTGATTCCTTTGAAGATCGTCTTCAAGGAATGCAGTAACCTTGAATTGTGCGCACCCAATTCAAGGTGGATTTAATTCCGCATTATAAAATGCGAAAAACACGCAAATACGCAAGTAAAAGAATCGAAGCAGATTTTTAATTTTCAACAGAAGCAAACAAACAAACGGATTAATTCAAGGCCACCCAACACAGCAAAACCGGTTTCAACACAACAACTACGCAACATAACTCCAGTTGAAACATTCAAACACAGCAGAAATGAAGCTCCGAAAACAAGTTTTCAGCATATTAGAACTTCAGCGACATACCAACAACGAGCGTAGGCAGAGGATACACACAGAAAACTGGTTTTCGTGCAAAAACAATGCAGCGCCAAAGCGAAGCAGAAACTAACGAAACTAAGAAGTTTACAATAACAACCACAAGCAAACGAAATGTAAGTAAACAAAGAGATTAGTCGAAGGTCAGTTTACAACAACAGCGTAAAACGAATACGGTTATGCGATGAGTATAAAAGCAGCCACCGATCTTGAATCAAGACTCTTTTGGAAATCAGCGTTCGCAGTGGTAAGTGCTTTTACAATTTTACTTAATATTTCGAGATCTTTATCGTTTTGTCTGTAATTTGGTGAAGTGCTCTTAAGCTAAAGCCAAATTCAGATCCCTGTCAGACTAGACCCTGCACTCGTCTAGTGACTCGCGAATATCCTGTTTCACGTTTGTCTGCAATTTGGTGAAGTGCTCTTAAGCTAAAGCCAAATTCAGATCCCTGTCAGACTAGACCCTGCACTCGTCTAGTGACTCGCGAATATCCTGTTTTACGTTTGTCTGCAATTTGGTGAAGTGCTCTTAAGCTAAAGCCAAATTCAGATCCCTGTCAGACTAGACCCCGCACTCGTCTAGTGACCCGCGAATATCCTATTTTACGTTTGTCTGCAATTTGGTGAAGTGCTCTTAAGCTAAAGCCAAATTCAGATCCCTGTCAGACTAGACCCTGCACTCGTCTAGCGACTCGCGAATATATTGTATTTACGTTTTTGTCTGTAATTTGGTGAAGTGCTCTTAAGCTAAAACCAAATTCAGATCCTGTCAGACTAGACCCTGCACTCGTCTAGTGACTCGCGAATATCCTATTTTACGTTTGTCTGCAATTTGGTGAAGTGCTCTTAAGCTAAAGCCAAATTCAGATCCCTGTCAGACTAGACCCCGCACTCGTCTAGTGACCCGCGAATATCCTATTTTACGTTTGTCTGCAATTTGGTGAAGTGCTCTTAAGCTAAAGCCAAATTCAGATCCCTGTCAGACTAGACCCTGCACTCGTCTAGCGACTCGCGAATATATTGTATTTACGTTTTTGTCTGCAATTTGGTGAAGTGCTCTTAAGCTAAAGCCAAATTCAGATCCCTGTCAGACTAGACCCTGCACTCGTCTAGTGACTCGCGAATATCCTGTTTCACGTTTGTCTGCAATTTGGTGAAGTGCTCTTAAGCTAAAGCCAAATTCAGATCCCTGTCAGACTAGACCCTGCACTCGTCTAGTGACTCGCGAATATCCTGTTTTACGTTTGTCTGCAATTTGGTGAAGTGCTTTTAAGCTAAAGCCAAATTCAGATTTGTATCGATCTCAGGTACATGTGTCAGACCCCCTCCTCATCCACATTTTCTTTTTGATTTGAATATATTTTGACACGAAAAGCATATAATAACCTTATAAATAAGTAACATATGTATATAGATAAATAGAAAATAAGTGCGAACGTTAGGTTAAGGCAACCCTAAATATAGAGTTCAATAAAATACAACTTTGAAGCAAATAAACTAGTGTTTTAATCCAAACGGTAACACCATCGACCCTGGACGACCGTGAGTATATCCTGGCAGGAAATAAACTCGTTACAAATGACAGCCGCTCACTGTGTAGAAGAGTAAGTTGATATTACCTATTGGAAGCCTTTAAGACCATTCTTTCATGCAGCGAAGTAGATTTCGATATCTATTTGGGAACCATTTATATTCAGGAAGCCGAAATAAGCTACAAAATCCGTGCAAAGGATAAAAGTGTGATTTTACATCCGAATTACGACCCCATCAAGTTGTGGAACGATATCGCATTGATTCGCATTCCGAACACACTAGCGTGCGATGGAATATCATTTGCACCGCTGCACTATTTAAGTATGTACACTCTCGTCGACGAGAGGGCTGCTATCATAGGCTTTGGTCGGATTGGTAACTACGGTGATATATCGACGCGCTTGCAGTGGGCCGAAGTGAAAGTCATCTCCAATGACAAATGCAACGAATTTTATGGCGATATCATAGACTCAGACATTTGCGTAGACACACAGTTACCATATGGAGCTCCCTGTATCGGCGACTCCGGTGGGCCTCTGCTATTGAACACCAATGAGGTAATAGGCATAGCATCGGCCGTTCCACTGGGGGGCTGCGAGGCTGGTCACCCATCCACGTTTACGCGCGTTTCAAGCTACGTGCCATGGATTATGGAAGTAACCGGAATTCATTAAAAGTAGTTTTGTATATGTTAAAGTAAAATATACTAATACCCCTATAAACTTCTACTCGTTCTTCTGTAATTGCCGTTCATGTCAATGTTATGTTTTTGCTTGTAGCGATAAATTTGAGTACAAAATTCCAGCTCAAAACTCAGTCCATCATTTGAACGTATTAGTACAGAAGAATCCACAACTGTTATACAAAGTAAGCACTGGACTGATTTCTTCCATTTTCAATATCAAACATTCCAGGATGATGAAGAATATAAGTGCAAAATCATCATCGTGCTAACTTAGTTCGTTCTCCTGTACTCGTCATTTCTATATACAGACAGACACCCGGACGGACATCGACTCAAGAGTTAACACTGATCAAGATACTTTTATACTTTTGCATAGCTACAACGCCTCCTTTAATGCGTTACAAACGGAAGCACAAAGTGAATACGCTTAATCCTTGGAGTGTACGGCATAGTATAACAAATTAAAAATAATGTAACAATAAACCAAATCTCAGAAGAAAGCGGCAAAGTGAAGCAAGAGAACCCACATGCAGTCATGAGCAAGAAAAGAAGCGTGCATGGCTCATGGCACCAATTACGAAAGGGACAAAAATAAACTTTGATGTGCTTTATAGGTCTATTCTCGTAGTAAAATGTTGCTTTACAACGCTGGTTTTGTACAAACTGTCAATATTGCTATTCTTGCTGTAAAATAAAAGGTATTTTCCTTACAATTTTGTAAAGTGCCAAATAGGTCTTGACAACGAAATTTTATTCGATAAAATGAAACGCTTTTTATAAATAAAAAATAATACTACTGCTGCATATAAACAAATTATTAATAAAAAATGGAAGAAATAGCAATTATTCTTGCTATCGCAATTTGCTTGCAGAAAACGAACATGTGAATCGCTGTGGTTGAAAACAGCTGTTCACGACTTGCAACAAAAAACACACAGCTTTCTTATTTGCGGCTTGTTCCAATTTGTAGTGTTCCATTATGCTCCGTAATGCCAAGCTTTCACGCTGTCACTTTACTGCGAGAATAGCGCTGCAAAAAGTTTTTACAAGACGCTTTACAATTTCGCTATATTATTTCGTGTAAAACTTACTACGAGAATCACTCTATTAGTAGAGTTCGAAGTTTTTATCCTAACAACCGCACTACTCTTAGATTACTCTTTGCGCTTGCAATAATTTATGGTAACTAGGACCTCACAAAAATAAGCGATGACAGACCTTGAGGACGGAAATAGAAGGGAAAATTGGGCATGCTGGAAGAAAAATAAAATGCTCCGGAAATAATGTAAATTAAATTACATTGTTGAAATAATGCAATTGTCAACAGTCGCTAGTTAATTAAAATAACACTTGTCCTTCTTTTTAATAATAAACTACAAAAGTAAAAATATTTCTATTTCGAGACACTTCTTATTGTGCTTACTTAGATATATAAGAATATCATATCCGTTATCTGCGCTATCATCGTAATATCTTAAAAAAAATTAAAAATTTATTTTATTAATTTATTGTATTCCGAAAATAAAAGCTACAAACCTTGCAGAAAAATTGGACAAACCTGTTGCTTATAGCGTGTGTAAGAACAACACTCAATAAGAACAACATAAGAATAACACTTGCTCACGAGAACATCAAGGTCGATAGAGCAATTAAAATAGCGCGAAAATAAAGAGCATCAAACAAAACGCCGAAGAATAATAAGAAACAAGACAGAGTGCGACATCTCGTCAATGGAGCTGGTTTTACAACAAAAAGAGTGCGCAGTTGCCATGAACAAAAAAATAATATAAAATTGCTTCAATTGTAGCAACAGGCTTTTAATTATAATTTATAATTATAATTATAGTTTGCACAATAAAAACGATCAATAAGTTTTAATTAGAAAATAAGAAAAATGGAGATGAAAAAAGCTGCGAATGGGGACAGAAACTTTGAAAAGGAACCGCTTTAAGAGTTACATACACGCAAAAAGTAAAATTGTTAATACATATTGGTTTTTGTATTTGTAAAGGCATTTAATGAAAAGTACAAAGTTGAGAATGTAATAATAAAAATTTCTTTATTTGCTTTTTAATTTTTATTTTTTACTTCCTTGTATACGTAGTAAATACAAGAAAGTATTGTAATCATGAAAAATTTCGATATTGAGATTTTGATGGTAACACACATTTTGACCATCGCGGAGTCCATTTTGACTAGTTTGGTCGTGACGTGTGTACGTATGTACGTATGTACGTATGTACGTATGTACGTATGTACGTATGTACGTCTGTACGTCTGTACGTATGTACGTATCCTCAATAACTTAAAAACGGAGAATCGTAGAAACTTGAAATTTGGTATTTGAGACTCTTATATGACCTAGTTGTGCACCTCCCTTTTTGGATGCAATCAGTTGCGCGAAAAGGACACTTCTCATATAGTTTTTTTCAAATTTCATACATTACTCAAAAACAAACACTCCTAGAAAGTGTATTGGGCCTTACATAAGACACAATTTTGTAGCTCCAATTTTAATGATGGTTCGCACCAAAAGGACTCTTCGCCAAAGGAACACGAAGCATGCATTATCCGAATTACATAAATGATAATGATAAATGAATGTTATGCTGCTATATCTTTTACAAAAATTGGTTGTACCCTTACACAACTAAACAGGGAAATCAAAATTACTACGATTGATAGTTAAAGCTGTGTGGAAACTAATTTGTACTTCCTTGTTTTTACTACTATTTAAATTATTTAAATTAAGAGAAGCCTATGAAATTTTTTTCATTATGGAAGTAAAAATATTTAAAATTTTTAAAACTTCAATTTTAAAATATAAATAAAATATATCAACCATTCTTGAAATAAAACCATACAATTGCCGTCATACAAGGAAGTTATGTGTTGCCCACATCAGATATTTTATTAATATGATAACAAATATTGATAAATTTTTACAACAAGCCTCACCTATTATTGTAGCTGATATTGTAGATAAAGTTGTTTTTCTGGATGGTTTTCTCATTGCTGATGTTAGCTTTATTATGCTACTTTTAATACAACACAATATAAACCTTAAAACGCAAACACACACGATTCTTGCGAACAAGGCGTCATTTTCTGATTGTGAAAGCAACGGTGAAAAATGGACAGCAACGCAATTTGGGACGAGAAAAAATGGATAAGTTAATCACGGTCATTGATTTAAGATTTTACAAAGCGAATAATGTTATTGGGAATTTAACACATTTTATTACACCTTACATTTCAATTTGGTAAATCGGACGTGTTTTTCATGCCTCGATTTTAAATTACAACTTGCCTAAGATCGCGCACTTAACACCGAGTCGACATCTGAATAATGACTAACCACAGAAGTTGAACAGTGCAATTTGCAAATAACTGTAGTCCCAGAGAGACAGAGAGACGGAAATAGGAGGAGTTGAGCAGCGAGAGAGCATGAGCAAAGCAGCAAATGTAATATTATTGAGAGAGACACTGTTTTATAGGCACATTTGAGAAAACCTGTGTGCAGGAAAACGAAATTAACAACAACCGCTTTTGCAGCCAGAGAGAAGAATCCCAAAGTACTTGCGTTGTATCCCATGTATGTACTTGCGATTTGATGTTTCAATGTATCAAGGTTTCTATTTAAAATTAAGAAATTAAATAAAATTCTAAAATCAGTGGATTTATAACAAATAAATATTACTGAAATAAATATTGGTATTGTAAGTAATTCTATGCTATAAATACAACAAAAACTTCCTTCAAACTTACAACTAATTATTTCTTTATCATGCCAATTTAAGTTTATTCTGTACATACATAAACAAAAAAAAAATTAAAGTCTTTTTTTTACTTTATTAATTACGTTTATTTAATATTATAAAGAATCTTTACTAAAGACTTCTAATTTTCCTGATTGTTCACAATACCGCTTTTGGTTTTAGATTTTGGAGGATTTGCTTTTTTTTACTATTATATTATAGTCGAATTTTATATCTGCCTTCTATGAACGATAAACTTAACTGTCGGCATGCAACTGCAATGACACCCTAACATCTGTTGTTGTGTTCATTCTTATTATGCAGACTCTTCACATGCGCCGTTAGAAGCCGGCAAGCGACTGTGTTGCCAATTTGATGAAGTTTTAAAAGCAATAAAATTACATCGTTATTCAAGAAGTTCCAAAATTAAAATAAAAAGTAGTTTTTATAGAATTTGAAAGTTTTTAAACAGAAAGTTCACTTTAAGTATTCGTGTATATATTCTTAAAAATACGCTAATGAAAACTGTTCATGTCCGTTTTATATAAAACTATTTCACTGTTATGGCTTTCAAACATTTTCCTTCAAGAAGTGAATGTAATAGATTTGTAAAATGAACCGAGATACTTTAGAAACGGGTTAAAATTCTTATAAAATAATGTATAAAGTCCAATGACAATTTTTAGCTGATCGTCAATCGACGAAATGAAACAGAATTCAAAATCCTGCGATGAATTCTCAAACATCGTCTGCATATTTGAACGTTACGCACATTTTTCTATTAATAGAAAAAAAAGGAATTATTCCCACGATGATGTTTACCATTGAAATCAGTTTTCTTCCGCTGCCACTTGAATCGAATCACACAAATAACAAAAATAAATGAAGAAAGACGAAAAGTAATAATCTAGAAAAAAAGAAATCCAGAAAACAGTATGACATGAAAAGGAAAAGCAGAAAAATGCACATGGAAACACTTTAAAAAACCCAAATTTCCGTGTTTTCCATTTTGTCCCCTGTTGTAGAAGAAAATCTAGAAGTCTAATTAAAGAACATATTGAAAATAACACATTGTTGCTGTCAACAGGTAGAAAAATAGAACCAAGGAAAGGACACAATCGAAGTCCAGGATCTCACGATTACGCTACGTGACATGAAATGGTTTAGAATTACTGGAACTAAATACCAATAATTAATGGATTATTCCCGAAATCTATGTGCAGACATATTGACTACATATTTAAACATCCGCGCTACAAAAAACCCAAAAGACTATCGATGATCCTGAAGACAATCTTTTGCTTGAAACATTTTTATGTCCTTTCTCTCTTTGTCACGGTTTAAAGTCGCTTTGCAAGGTGTATTCTCTTCATCAGTTTTCATATCCAATCATAGAATAGTAAGCAGTAAAATAATGACAGATTCTAAAGTAAATAAGATTCAAATCAAGAAATAAGTATAAAAAAGTAAGAAACGGCGAAAAGGCGAAATGAAGTCAGTTCAAACAGGATATTGACTACGTACTAAAAAGCAACAGCGAAGGACACACGACATCGCCATACAATACAAATTATAAGTAATACAATCCTAGTGTTTTCCCTACCAATCCTTTACGCTTCTTGAAACCCTAAGATAAACCCTTGTTTAAGCCTCGAAAGACTTCAGAAGTCAGCATGTCTTTCTGAGACAACTGAAGGAGTTAAGAACGACGACAGACAGAATATTAAGAATCAAAAGAACTTCCTTAATAATAATAGAGGGCTTCAAACCCTTTTTTGAGATTCTGTTCATCCTTGAAGAAATCCTTGAGCAATCGAACCTTCTTGAAAATAATCATCTGTACTGCTTTAAGGATTAATAAATCAGTCTAGGATTTCACTAACCAATCTTTATAATTTCGTATCTGTTTGAGTCGTATCAAAGCCACATTGAAACACATCGTTGTCACTGTGAATACTAGTGTAAATGTAAAAGGTTTTCAGGCCTATATTGATCTCAATTACAAAACTTCAGAATCGTGAAAGAATTTTATCAATGCTTAAAGTTCGTAGAGATGTTTGAAAACTTCTGCAATCATCTCGATAATAATTCAATGCTATATAAACTTTTGGTTGCTCGATAATCGGTCGTTTTGTGGATCAAGTTGGCCGGCGAAAGACCGCCAAGCAGCTAATGGAAAATTAAAGAGGCGGAGAAGAAAAGGCAGAGTAAAGAGATGAAGCTGATATCTGAAGCAAAACGAATACCAAACTTAACAAGAGTTCATAAACCGTCCGCCAGAAACTTCAAATGAGTCAAACTATTTTTAGTTTAGCCTATCATTACTTGTTTGTTTAAATGTTTTTTAAGAACATTCGCTTTGTTGTGTTTTTTTTCTTAAATAAGCAGGAAGCAGTCACAACGATTTACATTAACTTCACTCAGTTTATCTCTGGTATTGTTAACTCAGGCCAATCTCATAAAGATAGCTCTTCAACAACATCAACAGATTGTAAAGAATTCACAGCAGAATTCACAGCTCTTGGTCTCTTCTCGGCTGGTCGTGTCGCTTCTCGTCAACCCGCGATCTTAAAATATAGAATCCAAATTTAAACCGCACGCATTGAGTCTTTCTGTCTTAAAATATGATTTAAAATTAGTGGAGGATTCCTTGCCGCAATTCATTCAACACATGTTCCTCATTTAGAATGTCATTAACAATAGGAATTACAAATCGAGTACAAATTCGACGAAGCAGTGACGTTTAATGAAGTGGTGAGCATTTTATGAAGCATCTCCACGCAAATGAGTTGCTTGAAAACTCTTTGACAGCGCGGTGAGGGGAGATTTAGAATTCGTGGTAAAGCCTGAAGGCGTTGTCAGTCATCGCAGTCGAATTCAATTTTTGACGTTAGAAGCTCCATTTGACAGTTTAGAAACTTCATTTGACGTCAGAATCTCAATTAAAAGAAATCAATTAAAAGACTTTTTTAAATATCTAAAAGAAGAGTTTATGAAAGTCTTTGTTTGTCTTTTTCTCCGTTGAATTTTTATTGACATTGATTCTTAATGAGAATCGAACCCAGGAAAAAGTAAATTTTTTTTCCGGTTGCCTTCTAGCGTTTTTAATTCACAGTAATTTTTTACGTTAAAAATAGAAATTTATTGAAAATTGTGCAATAGTTTTGTGGCATATTTGATTTGTGAAAAAGTCACGTAACGGCTTTGAAAATATTAAATCAAAAATCAAAATTACAAAACGATGCTCTTTTTTTCTTCTGCTCGTTCAACTGAACTTTGCAATGATTATGATTATTTATTTTTGGTTTGGTTTCAAATTTCTTGCTTTTTTTGCATTTTCACTTCCGTTTTGTTAATGGCGTTGCTTGTTGTATGCTTTTTGAGGATACTTTTTCTCTTTTTTCTCTCCTAACTACGTGATTCTGTGCTTCAAACGATGATTTCCACTCCGATTTCGATGCGATTCGATTTCGTATTTTCAGTGCATCGTCATGCAATCTCTTTGCTCTCCTCGTTGCTGCAGCTCTGTTGCTCTGCTGGTCATTTGTTTGAATGCGCCGTTCGTTTCGTTGTTGTGCTTTCGTCACAGTAGAACTACTGAGCTTCATCTTCTCTGCGTGGGTGAGAGTGCGTTTCTATGCGACGGTTTTTATGCGCAAACAACGCGCCGAACGTCCTTTTGTACAAAGGCAACGCAGCCGGCAACAGCGATATGAACAGCAGCTGCTCTTAAGGATTTCGTGTTCAAAGTGATTTGCTTTGTTAAGTACCTGCGAAATCTCCTGTCATTAGCAGAGTTCACTACGGCTTCATCTGTGTTTATGTTTATATTTGCATTACTACTAGAATCCTTTTACCTTTCACTGTTCCTTCATTACCTGAATTGAGCCATTTTGTTACCACATCATTAATGGTGATGGTTACTATTTTTCCGTTTACATCGCCGGTGTTTTTTACAAGTTGAATGTGTATTTCATTTCTTTGGAATTTCGGAATTTAAAATTCGAAGTCTCAAGATCGTGTTTGAGGCAAAGCAACTATTTTACAGTATAAAGAATCGCCCAATTCACTTAATAATGTAGAATTAAGGTGGAATAGAGGCCAGATTGAAGTAGAAACAGAACTTAATTCGGCAATTGTGTTTCAATTAGCTTTTCATGACATTATTTTCCAATTTCGAGTTTGGTTTTTAGGGTATTCCTTAGAGCAATAATAGTTTCAGGTTATTATTTCAATGTATTTATTGCACTGTTTTACAGTGCAACAGGCTTAGCAGACGTCCAACTTGGAGTATACCGAAGCACAAACTCAACTATAATTTATTAAATAAATTAATATTTCATATACATATTTATATACAAACATGTATTTTACGATGTATACGAAATATTGAAAATTTGTGTCTACGTTTCTATTCTTTGACCACGTCTAGCGATTATTTTTTTCTCTCTCCGAAATGGTTTGCAAAAAGTTTCCCGAATATTAATTGCAATGTTTTATTTGAGAAATATAAATCTGCATCCGAACGATGCCAGCAAACAAATAAAAACTGAGGCGAAACTGAGGACTTTATCGAGGCACGTGTTGCACATTTGCTGTTGCTACGTTCTAACGTAGACGTTCTAACGTGCACCGTACACAGCTCTAAAAGAGGGCATTCGTTAGAAAGAAGAATGGATGAGGCAACCGAATACTTTCCGAGTTCATTCTAAACTCGTCGACGGCGATGGAATTCGAGTTGCTGCCGACTCTCGAACTTAAATTACCCGGAAAATACGTGACTTTCAGGAGCGATACAAGGAACAGGATTTCTAGGCTTCACGTCTGTTTTTATCGTTCAACGGAGTCTGTCTTTTTTTGTAAAGGTTGTCGGACGTTTGCGGTTTATATTTTCGCCAAGCAGCGGATTTTATCGTCGTCCTTCAGGTCCTGGCTCACACGTGGAGTTGGCAATGCATTAAAGGCGAAATGTATTTGGACGAGCGTATTTTTGACCACAAACACACACGAAACACGCTCCGTTGTACGTATGTTTTCTGCAGTTGTGTGAATTTAAGTGATTTGCTTCGAGTTGGACACCAACAAAAACTATTAAAGCGCAGTTGTTAGAAAAGATCAGGAAAAGTCACAAAATTCCAACCAGTTGTAATCCACTTTTGAACATGGCGCGATTCCACTTCACTCAATTGAACAGTAAAAACCTTAAATAAAACTGCAGTCAGAGAAGCTCAAAAAGACTGGAATTGATTATGAACGAAATAAAAACAAAAAAATATCTGTAAATATATCAAATATTGATATTTAAGTGCATATGAAATATTTTTAAAGTTCTTCGGTAACGCGAAATACTAAAAATCGGCTTTAATAAAAAGGGAAAACAATTTTAAAAATCATTTTAAAACAAAGTTAATTATATAAGCAATTTGCCAAAATGTTTTCGAATTATTCAATTATTCAGTTATATAATAATGTTTTTTTATTTATTAATTTGTTTTGTAAATTTCATTATAATTAATTTTGCAATATTTAACCTTATTACTTCAATCAGTATTGAAATCTTTTGCGGATCCCATTTTATTGTGACATCAATTTTATCGTCATTCACATTTTTACCGTTGTTCAGTCCTTTTCTAGTCCTTACGTTAGTCCTGTTTAAATCAAAATTTTATTAAATATTCCAGGTTTTATTCAAGTCCCTTAGGCGGTTTTCACACCAATGAGACAGAGACAAAGAGACAAAATTTTGTTCTTGTTTTGCTAATAAAATTGTAAGAAGAACAAGCGGATGAATTTGTCTCTTTGGTTCATTTTTGTCTCACGGCATTCCGTGAGATAAAGAGACAATAGTGTTGTCGCACCAGTACAGTAAAAGTGTATTAAGCTTTGGAGTGGAATTTAGTCCCTTTTGTGAAATTCGGACTAAATTTTACTACTTTGTGCAATAGAAGTGCATGGCTGAGCTATTAGATTAAAGCATACCTTGTGTAGTTTTTATCAATTTTTTGTTGTTTCTGTTTTTTGTTGTCGCTGTCCTAATTATTATCGAAAGTCGGAAAATATATAGCGAGTCTCTTGTGTCCACATCACCACATTATTATTCTAATTTAACGCGAAGGTTATAAATTGGTTTATGGAATTTCTTCTTAATAACCTATTTGATTCCATAATTGCAATTAAAGTATAAAACTGTTTTAAAAATTGTCGGCTTCGATTTAGTACGATTTTATTTGTAACAATGACAGAACGGCAATACTCCCCAGCAGTAAAGTAGCAAAAAGCTTGAAGACTTTAGACTCTTCAATGTAAATGCCACAAGAGTCAAAAATGAACCCGAACTGTCTCTTTGTCTCTGTCTCATTGGTGTGAAAACAGCTTTCTTGGGGAAAATAATAACATTTCTCAAAACGTCTTCACAGAAGATTTATTTTATTATTTAAAATCGTTTTTATTTCAATACTTATACAGAAGCATAGCGAAATAGAAAATAGTTATATATTTTAAATTTGTTTTATTTTTATGCATTAATTAATTTTACTATTTTTATTTCGCAATAAAATATAAAGTAATTCTTGTTACTATTTATTATTTACTTATTTATTGTTAAAGCACTTTATTCGACTAAATCTTTATTCATGTTTTTATGTCATATTTTATTTAATCCTGTCCGTAATAGAAGTAATTCAAGCCTTTACTTTATTCATGGCAATTGAATAATTCTTAAGTTAAAGTTAAGCAGAAACATTAATGAAACTACAAACTCCAAACCACCAAACATGCCACTTATTTATTTTGTATTTATTATTCTTTTTATATATGTTCCAAGTTCAAAAGAAGAGTTATTTCAAAGGTATTTTTCGCTGCTGATGTTGCAGTGAACTTCTTCTGGATATTCCCCATTCGACAATAAAGCGACAACCAACAATAAAATTCAATTACATGCTATAAAAATGTGGGGCGTTTCTTTCGCTCGTTCATCGTTCTCCTTCGCTTTTATTATTGCTCCTTCATTTCTCTGTTTTTCTTAGGAACTGGGATTATATCTTCGGACAATTGCGTAACTCGCTGTATCTCTTGCACGAAGATGAATCAATGAACCAACAACGAAACAAACTGGCAACAATAAAAAGCAGAAGAAAACTTCTTGATATTGTTTTATTGTTGTATTTCATTCGCTTGTTCTTTGTTCTTCCCCGAGGAGTCTGCAAACAGAAAAGAGCTCCAAATACTTCCACACAAGTCTTTTTTAAGTTCCACAAATAACTAGAACATCCATTTGTTTCATATCCTCCGAAGTTGTTGACTTGTTGTATATATATATATATATATATATGATATCACTTGGAAGCCAGCTGCTTCTGCTTCGCTGATCGTAGAATTTATCGAAACAAAACTGCTTAAAAAAGTATTTTCAAATAAGTGATAATTTTTATTGATAACAATTCAATTGTTAAAAGCAGAAGCATTTAATTTTTGATAAAATTGAAGTCAATTTCCTAACGTTTTGAGTTTTCGAAGTGAAAATGGACTCAATATATTATCAAAATATGAAAGCGGAAGTTCTAAAAATAAAACGAAACCAAAGAATCTCTGAACGCTTGAAGTAATGAGAAAAGTTGGGGAATTTTTACAATTTTTTGCCCCTTTTTACGGATTTTACTTAAAAGAAGAAATCGATTTAAATTCTTCAAATATTACGATTACAAATTAAAAATAAAAAACATATTAAAAGCATTTTTTTTCGGAAAAATGAAAGGAATGAAAGGAAAAGATGAGGTACATTACCGCAATCAATTAGAAGATAAGCAGCAGCGACAGGAGCTAAAGACTTTTATAGGAACCAACTGCAACTCTCAAGTGTAATGAATTGAGCCGACGACAGAAGGAAAAGAAACAGAGAGATGAACAAATATATAAAGCTTCACTATTTTATCAGGCTGAGGGATTATACACGAAAATTCCGAGTAAAGTTAGAGGAAGAACTCGGATTAATCAGATCAGCCACAAATGCACGCCAAGCGTAAACGATGGAACGCTCCTCTGTTTAGGAAGAGAAGGAGAACGTGGTCGTTGTAATTGGATGAATTAAGCCATGAATCATAAGTTCTCAGCAATGTCAAGCTTGTAATCTGTCAGGATTATTAGTTAAGACTTACTCTTGCCGAATAAAAAAGAAAACTGTAGAGCAACCGACGAGCAGAATTCGAAAGTGCTCCATTCCACTCCAGTTGATACCAGTGCCAACTTCTCATCAGCAGCAGCGGTTTTTACAGATTTAATGACTTCATTGTAATTCGAATGATGCGCTGAAATGTGCCCCAACCAGGCACCACCTTAAATTATCACGAAACCACTCGGAGGTACTTTCGGTTACCACACGACGCTCCGATTTCTGTGGCGCATCGTTTTCGGTGCATAATTATGGCCACAAGCAATTTAAAAAGACTTGATTCTGCCAATTAAGACAACGTTTTTCATTCAATCCTTTTCGGAGAGACTCGTTTTGCTATCCTAGTCCGTTTTTTTGTTACAGTAGTGGCTCTTGTTTCTTTTCACTCCGTTC
Organism: Thecophora atra; assembly: GCA_937620795.1. Taxonomy (NCBI): domain Eukaryota; kingdom Metazoa; phylum Arthropoda; class Insecta; order Diptera; family Conopidae; genus Thecophora; species Thecophora atra. The sequence continues at coordinate 34,759,671 of OW569401.1, forward strand.
CTGGTGATCCTTTTTCTGCTACTCATTGTGTTGCTTTTCTGCATCTTCATGTTACTTCATCTTCTTTTGGCGTGCACCGGAAAATGAACCTGGACACGGTTCTGAATTCTCTCTTTTTGTGTTGTCCTCGTTTTTCTTTAATTCACTGTTTTTGTGAGTGATCGATAATTAATTAATTTCCTATTTTACTTCTACAAAATGCATAATTTATTGTTGTAATTTACGGAAGGTCCTTTGCAGGAAGCCGCCGTCACCAACAACGCTGTTGCTCCGTTTGTTGGCTCCAAGGACGATACGCTATAATAAAATTAGTTTTTTTTAGTTGTTGTGTATGAGTAAATTGTTTTTGCTGCTTCTGATTCGATTTCATTTCTGATTCATTCGAATGGTCGATTGCCAAAAACGATTCGCCCGCTTCAAATCATTCGAGAGGTTAATTCAAAAACACGCTGCAGATTTTACCACACGCAATATAGGAGTCCTTCACTATGTTGTAGAAAAACATTCTCAAAAGAAATCCGTTTATTATACCATTTTCCACGTTCAATCTCGATTCTTAAATCAACATCAATTCTAATTATTATTGATTTCTGAGATTCGTTTTCTTCATTTGTTTCAAAGGTTCAATTTGTAGTTAAATAACTGATTGTTTCTTAATTGAATTGTCTTATGCTTCCTTTAAAATCCATTCGTGTGTAAAACTTATCACTCCAAAAGGAATGATAATGATAAGGAAGGAAACGCAGCATTACTGACGCTTCTGATGCTGTTCTAAACACAAACTGCAAAGAAATCGCCTGCTGCGGGTTCTTTTTCTGTCAAGCTGTAAAAATCTTGGCAACAAATTTGCTGCAATTGTGTGCAAACTTTTATTGACACAGATGCCTTTTTGACATTGTCTGTTCACTCCATCCGCCGCCTACAACGACCCACAAACCCCTTCGGCAAATTACACAATCTGTGGTTCCATATAAATTTACCTTCTCGAGGTTACTTAATAAATCACGCCGCTTTCTCTTCCTGCTACTTGTTTACACCTCGCTTAGGGTTTTCCTTTTTCTCTCCCTCTCTTTCTCGCATCCACTCTTTCTTCATGATACAACTTTTCCCATTTTAGAAAGGAAAGGAATTTTTCCACGCATGCATGATGACTTCTCACGTTGGTTGTGTTTTCAGCTAATGGTAAAAAGCAATGACTTTTTGCAGCAACTTTCGTATTAAGTCGGGTAGGAAATCAATTATATGATTGTTGTACTTATTATAAATGTTGTTGTTATTTCCCTTACTAAAAATACAATTAAAAGACATTAAAAACGGCATGAAAAACAGCGGGGAATTCAAGATTTGCGTTTGCCAATTAATTAAGGTCAGCAACAACCGCAGTAAAATCCGCATAAAAAAGAAAAATCCTTGAAAAGTACATCAGCTGAAAGAAAAAAATTCTTGTCACTGCACCAGTCGCCGAGTCTGACAGGAAGTTTGACAGTCAGGTTTACAGTCACTCAGTTTTATTTTTCTTTCACAGACTCACCTCAACGACTGCGCCTGTGACAATCGAATGAATGACTGAATAAATGAATGAGTGACTAAATGTGTGAGCCACGAGCGATGACGTTACTGCATTATTTTAATTAGGGGAACTCCAGCCGCGGGCTAAATATGTACACAGTTCCTAGTTCAAAGGACTTTTAATGAGGAAAATTAAGTGTGTCGCTTTTATACGATTAAATATGTGTGTGATGTGGCTTTTACGTTGACATTTAAGCGACCAACGAGTCAAACAGAAAGCAAGAAAGAAATTCGTGTGTGGCTGGTTGACGGATTGGCTTCACCGCCGTCTGTCCCTAAATTAAACCTTCATTTAAAACAGGTTAAAAGTTTATTTGTACCATCTACAATTTATGTTAGCTTTGGAAGTAAAAGCGAAAAGAACGCACACCACGAGAGTCAATTGTGATGTTAACTCGCCCCCATGTCAATCTTAACGCCTTCCACCACGCCTCTTATCAACAATTCAAATCATTTCCCCTATCTAGCACAACAACCTGTATATCATATTTCTTCAATATGCAAATTTGTCCGTAGTCTCGATCTCATTTCGGGCTTTCAAAGGAACCAAGAAACTTGACAGAATCTTAACTTAAGATTCTTAAGGTAAACGTAGCGTGGAGTACTGCTAATTAACTGTGTGTCTCTTTGTGATACCGAAAGAGGTCATGTGCTTGTTTCAACAAGCTGCTTGACATGGTTAGCAGCTGGCCATGCCCCATGTGGCGCTTGAGGTCCTCGTTACTTTGTTCTATGATGTCGTTTGTTATCGCCTTCTCCGTTCGCTCCAGCTTGTCCCTCTTCAGGACCAATACTAACCGTACTCTGGCAGTTAGACCAACCTCTCCGTCATACGCTTCCTTCGATGTTAGTTCTGTTCTTAGTTGATCTCTGGAACCTCTGGAGCCTTTTGTAAACTTGTCTTCTTGACTCATAAGTTGCTTAAAATCCTATAAGTTTTACTCTATTCTGAAAAGAAAGTCTAAGCCATTGTAATTTAGTTATGAATTTAACAACCAAGGGAGGAGAATACACGGTGTGACGAAGAGAGATAGAGAGATAGAAAGGGAGACAAAAAGAGAAGAAAAAGTGTTAAGAATTAAGTAAGGAAAAGTGATATAGAGAATATGTGGAGTTAGCCAACGGCGAGTACAAAAATAAGATGACCAAATAATCGAACAAAGGACAACTGTCAGCATCCAAAACATGTTTATTGCTTTGAGAAGTTCTAAAAGAGGTCAAAAGACGTGAAAAGGCAGAGTCAGAAGAAACTGAGGACTTTGTAGGAGATCAGTAAGCATCCTCGAGGGGATGTCATGTGAATATGTGACTACATTGAAGCTCGCTTTTCCTTTCATTTCATCGTCACTTATTAAAATCAGGCAGTTTTTAAATCTGGTGATTCCTGTAGTTGACACAATATTGAAATCGAGCAAAGAACGATGAGTCGTTGCAGCTCTTCTTGGAGCGGTATTTCGCTCCGACAAACAGCGAATGGGCGAATGAGTTATTGGTTAGGCGCGTGGCACAGAAGATGACGCTGCTTGTCAAAAGATACGCTGTGTTGCTGTGGGTCTCTCCCACACATAAAGGCAGGAATTCTTATCCTAGCAAAGCGGATTCTATCGCATCCACATCCCGTAACTGTTTAGTATATCATCAGAACTGGTTATCTTTCCGTGCTGCAGACAATGATTTGTGCTTAGAGGCAAATCTGTCAAGCAACGAAACCTACCCACCCAAGAGAGTTGACGAAGAGAAGGTGAATGAAGTGGTTATGGGTGGGAGTCTCGATGTGTGTATGGAAGATGAATTACAGCCACGATGAAACCCTTTCAATCCTCTCGCACATCAACGGGAGACACTTAATCAAGAAGCAGCATCATATTTCAATTCGGGTGCCGCGCTGAACTTTAATTGGACATTTTGAATGCTGCATCCGCCGATTTGTTGCCCCGACGTTCGACCGAGAATTGATCCGTTTCCGAGAAAAACGGATCTATTCTTTTTAACACGGATATTGACTTTTAACTCGGCCCACGTTAATCAGGAACCACCTCAATTAATTTTGCCACTTGATTTATTAACAGAAAGCCAGAAATTTTGGTTACTTTTAACAAAACTCGAAAGTAGACCTGTTTCTGCCCATTTTATGAGGCATGTTATTAGGTTAGCAGAACCGAAATGTCTAAAAGTTTGGATTATTAAAGTTTGGATTCGTATGAATCCCAGCTACATCCTCAATCTGTTCTATAGAAACTCTTGAACTCATTTCACCGTACAAGTTTAAAGAATTTCACAAAGAAGATATTCAATGTAAAATTAAGTATTTCTGGTTTCTTATCAAGCGACAAATTTTCGCAAATTTGCGAGTTTTGCTGGTGACAGACGACCTGAAACGAGAAGAAGGGCAATAAAAGCACGAAAAATTCCTAAGAATTATCATGATGACGATATCATAATGATGAGCAGTGGAATTATGGTGGTATGGAGTAACTAAAAGGAATCGAATTGTGGCAATAATACAACTGATGTATGTATGATGATAATAAAAATACGGATATATGAACGAATGCGGTAAGGACTAAGAACAAATGGGACCTATAATGCCAATTAAAGCATTACAATGACTAACAAAGAATGGATAAAGATAAAGAAATTGCCAGAAAATAATAATAATAAGTAAAAGTTAGGAAAAATTAAAGCCGTAATAAAAGAAAGATAAAAAGTGAGGCTCAAATAAGTCAAACATTTATTAAAGCGTGGAAAATTCTTTACGAGTTACCGATTAAAATAATCATAAGAGTAATAATGATGATAACGAATGACAGCGAATGTTAATTATGACGAGTGGAGTTGTGCTGAAGGTGATAATGACGGAAACGACGATCCTTAAATATAATGTGGCGCAGCATTTCAAAGTTCTGACAAAACTGCGCTTGATTGAGTCTGCAGATGTATGTATGTGTGTGTGGCTCTGTGGGTGTGCCAATCGTCAAGTACATAATTTAAATTTGAAAATGTCACCCCAATTCGTGTATGTCCTTGCACAAATTCTTTTTCACACACTGAGGGCCCCATTCAAAAGCCACGTCGTATTTTCAACAACTTTTGAAGAAATTTTATGCGATGACTTCTTAAATTTGCATTCTTCAACGTACAGCACGAATCTGTGTACGAAGGAGTATCTAACGGTATATTTGTGAAGATGTATTATTTATGTCTGTGATGTGCGTTTGCGAAAATGTACTTAAAAAGTAATAAAATATTTTATTATATTTCGCCTATTTTCGGTTGTACGAAGGCTGAGAAACCTTTTCTGTCAAGTGTTGAAGAAGAGAAGAAGAAGAAGAAGACGACGAAAATACATATACAATGGGGTAAAAGTAAAAATAAAGCTGTAGAGAAAACGTAATAAACGTGTTCAAAAAACGTAAAAATCTTAAAGCTTTAAAACTACTTGTATAACAAGAATTCAACAATTTGCTATGCTTTGAAAAGTTTCAGCTTTTAAGCCTCCAAGGTATCGATTGCAATTGCTAAATTAAGCTGCTGCTAATAAACCCTCTGCAGCTATAGTAATAACGAGAATTATCTCTATTATTAGCGTTTGCAGCGTTCGTTAATGTGTTGATTTCCTTCCACGGGGGACAAGGAAGCCCACCTGTAATTACTTTAGAATGTTGCAATTTGCAATAATCAAGATTCAAAGACACGGAAACATTCACATTCAAGGAGCTACCCATGCTGCATACTCTGGAGATACTTTGGGGATTTCTAACTCATTCCTTTCATGTCTGTCGTCTAGCAGAAGCAGCCATTCATGCATGAACCAGGTTCAAACTTCGCACATCACGTCACATTGTAAGGCAACGCATCGAACGAATCCTTCGCTTGTGTGCGATGTGATTTTAAACAACTACTTCGCTTCCCAATCCACACACGCCAACGCATACATCATTTCATTTCAGAGATTTACTAGCAGAGATTTACTCGCAGGAAAAGCAAATATTTCCTCTCTTAATTTATTTGGATTGCTTCCATGATTTACAACATTCTTCGCTGCATACTTTCAGGCCTCGCATATTTGATTAATTCATTGTTAAGCGACACTGAAGAAAATACACTGAAAATAATAATGGCAAAGCAATTAATCAATAAGATAGGAGAGATAAAAGAAGATAGAGTGCGAGGGAGGAGAAATGGGTGACGAGGAGGAAGAGGAGATGGAAAGAGGAGAGACGTGAAAAGCGGGTAATGGTAAAAAGAACAATTTATTTTTAAATTTGTTTGTTTTGGGCATAAGTAAAAATTTGTAACTGAAAATTATGTAGGAGATCTTTTCTATTTGAGTTCTGTATTCTAAATCTTATTAACGTAATACTAAATACACCTAAGTCTGTTTTTACACGGTAGATTGGTTCCAGAAGAAGCCGTGTAAAAAAAAAACCGTGTAAAAAAGACATTGATCTTATACAAAAATGGGTGATTTGTTCCTAATCTCTAAAACCTATTAAAATTAGTGAAAAACAAGAATTTTTAAGAACAAGAATTCATGTTTATTTTATTAAATCAAATGTATAATGCTTATTTTCACAAGCATAGTAATTAATGATAAAAAAGATATGCACTCTAATCTTAAAAGTAATATAAATTAAATGTATGGCAAGTTCAGGAACTAAAAAACTATGTTGTGAACGAAAAGAATAGGTTATTCAATTTTTAAGGTAAAAAATAAAATAAAATAGAATAAGTGATAATCATAAATACAACAACATAAATTTAATTGCTTTGACCAGTAAAAATTGTTTGTACGCGCTAAAGGGGAATTCACTTAAATCTTTAAGCTAGTGTTCGCAAACTATCGATACTATCGATGGTTTCAGACTTTTTTCTTTCATAAATACTTTTTTGTGATATGAACAAACTTCGCAAAAATTAAATTTGACAAAAAAAATTTAAGTACATAAAATTTCAAATCGTGCTAAAAGGAATAAAATCGTGTAAAAAAATTAAAAATATTCAATTTTCAAACAGTGTTATATCAAAACCGTGTACAAAAAGACCGTGTAAAAACAGACTTAGGTGTAAATTATAATTATGTTGATTATCCAAAAACACAAATATACTAAAATTCTGTCTAAGTTAACGATAAATTGATGTTAGGAATAAATGCAGAATGCTGCTCCGGAAGATTACAAAATTATAATTGATTACTTTTAATTGACAACTGATAATTGATTCCTTATAATACAATATTTAGGAAACGAGATCTGGAAATGTATTTTATAAACATTCTTATAGAAACGCATGCATTGGAAGTCCAGGAAAATATGTAATTAACAAGATAATCCACTTTCTGTTAAAGTCCTCAAGTGAAGAATGCATCTATTCCAATAATTTGTGATTATTGATTTTAATGTTATTTATTTAACACGTCAAATAAATTAAAATTCAATTAACTTTTGAATAACCATTTCCGATTGCAACGCAGCGCAACGAACATATACAGCAAAGAAAACTAAATAATCAATTACATTTTCAATAAAACTCGAATTGAATTCATGGGAAAAAGTGTTGTTCATTTACTTCTACTTGAGTAATATCCTATTGTTGATTAACTACCGAAGCCAAGTGATATTTTTAATAAAAATAACTAAAAATATAAAAATTCCCTTAAATATAGAAAAATCAATTAATCTTTATGATAAATGCAATATGAGAAGATGAGGGATGAGTGATTTGCTGTTAATTATGTTGTCATACGATAATTAAAGGCAATAATTAAAGCACTTTAAAATTGCTTCATCTTGAAATAAATAATTCTCCATTCTAATTGACACAGTTTTTTGTCGAAATGTCTGATACTGTTCTACATACAGTTTTGATAGGTAATACTCGGTCCTTAATATTCTTAGGAGAGTGTTAATTAAATTACTTGTGGACCTATATTCACAATGGCTCCATAAATAATCCAAGCTCTTCAAGCGGCTTTAATTCAATTTATTTACAAACAAATTTACATCAAAGTCCGATTTGTTTGTTATTTACTCATGCGAAAACTATAATTTTTAGATTACCTGACACGAAATTTTGAATATAGTCTATAAACTGAGCTACATAGGAATTTCGTTTCTTCAACCTGAAGGCATATTAATTTTATAAACAGAGAAAAGTTTTTTATCTGGTTTTTATGGTATAGAATTTATAATATTTTATTGACTTTTCATCTTGCATACATACTATTCTAAAACATTTTAAGACTACATAATATAAGGAAAGAAAGAAAAAATATGAAGGATGGCGATGATGATAACAGCGACGGAGCCAGTAAAGATCAGTAAGTGTTTATTTATTAATTTATTTATTTTAATTATGATTAATGATTGCTTAATTCTTGTTGTTAGCTTAATAAACTTCATTGGTTCTCCTAGGATAATTTATGTTTAGTAAAAAGGAGAAAATCTGTAACAAAAAGGCTGTAATCTTTAAATAGAAATCTTATACAAAAAATAATCTTCGTGTAGTAATTCAAAATAAAATTTTTGAATAATTTTACTTAATCTATTATTACTCAATGAAAACTTCTTTTATATCTTTTTTTCGAGTTTTGATATTTTGCTTTGATAAGTTTTTGAATTTTTCTTTTTAAATTGTTTGCAATGAGCATAGATGTGGCAATGCTATTTTGTTTCGAGTTAAATAACAAATAAAGTATCGAACAGTTCAATCGAATGTGCATTAAAAGAATACACAATTTGCTTTGCAACATCACCTTTTATTATTTTATCACATGAAATCGGTTTTGCACCGGAAAACATTCGAACATATTTCGTATGAAATATTTTAATGTGCCATTTTAATGTGTTGTCATTCAAGATAAGAATTCATATCTACATCAGCGAATCTTTAGAGTTTTATATAAATGATCGCAACAGATTTTTGCAACAGTCTCTTCAAAGTAATAGGAACTGGAATACATTTTCAAATGCTAGGTAAAAATTGCAGTGCGAAAATCTAACTGAAAAGTCAATAAAGCATCGTTCCAAGAGATGATAGTAAACGAGTTTAATACCACAATTCTACGTTAATACTATTTTAGTATTAATAAGTGAAATTTTAATACTATTTGTGAACTTTTACTGCTTTAACACGATTCCTTTCCAGCTTCTTGTCGCACTTTCATGCTTGTTGCCTCGCTACTTCTGGTGGCTACTGACTGCTTTATGGTCACTTCGGCGGATGATGGCAGCAAAAAGTTGGTCCCATCCTCGGAACAACCCCAACGACTGCAGCTCCATCACTACACTCAGGGCAGCGATGGACAGCCCGGTTGTCGGACAGCGGAGGAAGTGAATCGCCCCTGGCGCAATAATTTCGATCCGACGAGGTTCTGGTTCTGCGCCGAACTGGGGAAACAGGCTGAGGAAATTCGCTGTGCTGCTGGCGGGTTCATGGCTAGTGTGGAGAAGTGTGTGCCGTGGTGTCAGTGGCAGTGGGAGGAGCCCGTGGACCCGCCCACCTTGGCCTAACTCGGTTGATTGTACAAAAAGGAAAAACGATAGGAGCGACATTAAAGTGTTGGTCAAGGCTTTAAGACATTTAAACAAATAAATCAGAAAGGTGTTTTATATCATTTATAACTTTATCTGTAAATAATACAGATGAAGGGAAAAATTAATACTTGAATAATTTTTTCAAGGCGATTTTAATTTATATTTTTTTATTATATATGGGAATGACGACCTTCCGTTGTTTTCGGTTGTTCGACATTAGTTATTACTGATTATATACTTTCTGTTATATCCAATTTTCTATTTTATATTTTTATGAGTCCTTTTTTGAGGAGTAAAATCCATCCGTCACTGATTGCAATTCATAGTAACAACTGAATCAATAGCAACAACAATAATGACGCAATGTATTTTCCGATTTTATTGTTATGAATTCCATTGTTGTCCCATTGTGAATTAAGTAGCTCTGTCGAAATGTCAGATGTACGAATATCGACCAAACCGGCAAAGTAATTTCGCTCTCCTCTACTGTTTTCTTCGAATAAATTACCAACAGTCACCATCACAATCCATTCCGTTCCCTTCCTTTCACACCTCACAATTTCTATTCGGTTCAGCTTTGATCCACCTTTCTTGCTCTGTCTGTTGTTAAAATTGGATTTCCTTTAACAACAACTACGAGCAAAACGACTCGGAACAGATATACGACACAAAAACAACAATAGTACAATAATAATATGCAAATGTAGGAGACACAAGTGAACTACCGACGACACCCAAAACATTTACAGTGTCAGCAATTTAATTACACCAAGCAAAGGACAGAGAGAGACGCTGAATACAGACGCCATCGAAGGGAGCATCGAACTCAAATAATTTTCGAGGCAGAGTTAAGACTTTCCATTGAACGATGGAGCAGCTCCGATTTTCGGTGATGGGCTTCATCCTTAATTTAGGACTACTTAGAATACTTTTGTTATCTCATTCCATTAAATTAATAAATTTAAATTAATTAATTATATAAATTAAATTAATTAAGAGGAATAATGGCAACAACAAGAAACACATCATACTAATACGATTCGTGACATCTCAACGTCATTTGAGTCTTTTAATTTGTTCTTTGTGGTACCACGAGGACGTTCTCCAAGCCAGAAGGATCGAGTTACAGGGAAATTGCGTTTCCTAACTTTGATTAGTGACGGATGCACTCTTGTGCATTGTTGTTGTTGTTCTCTGCTATCACATCCCTGCGCTGAACGTAATCTTTCTAGACTCTTCTACACATAAACATAATCCGGTTCAGTTCCCACTAGGGACTCATTTTCCTACTCCGTCCCTTGGGGCTTCTTTGGTCTTCTCCTGTTTACGTCACTATCTTTCCAGGCTTCCTGCCTTCCTTTTCTCTCTCTCTGTTTCTTTTACGCCATTTGTTGTTGTCACTCTTTGTTCTCTGTTATCTATGTGCTACTGACGGTGACCAACTGCTCCCTAGTCCGACTGTTCGTGTTGAATTTAAGTGGTGACTCTGAATTTACAATGCTTAGTGCTGACCATTTTTGAGTTTAATTATAGTGGAACAAACAGCAACCGCAACGGAGACACCATCAACATCAGAAGCAATAACATAAAAAGTTCCCAAAGACAACAATTTCATCACCGAATCTATAGATATCCATTATTATGTTTGTTTTCGCTTGATTTTTTGTTATCCTTACACCAAGAGATTAAATTAGTAGTGAAGTTATTTCGTAATTTTGCAGCAGCAGCAAGAGCAGAAGGATTTCATGGATTCCAGCGGATTAGAACGTAAGCAGAGTTTCCATTGATTTTGTCCTTCATAGCAAGAAAAGTTTTTCGTCTTCCGTTACTAAATTTATTTTTAACTTGGAAGCAAAACAATTGTAAAGGTGTATTATAACAACCCATGGTTTCTGTGAAGGATTCCCATACTTTCAAGGTAGACCTTTTGTGTGGACTGCAATACGCCTCTCCATAACTTTCAAGATAAACGAAACCTTGTCTATCTCCACATTGATGACCCCACGAGGAAACCTGGGTTCCTTAGGACGATCTACATAAATGGACTTCACTCTATTTATGGGAGCAAAATGAAGGTGTGGTAGCAACTATGACAGAGAATGTTATAGAGGAAGTGGCGACAACGCTGCCCAACTATGTAGTTACAGACTGGAAACGCTGATAACTCCGTCAGGCTTTCGAAGACGTGGTGGAACGCTTATTTATGAAGTTGGAGTTAACACTTGCATTATATTAAATTATTTTTCTGGAGTGAAGGTTGCAGGTTAGGATTATTAGTCATTTATGGGAAGAAACGGCAACAATACAGAGTGAAAAGTGCTAAATAACAGCAAAATTTACGGAAGTGTGATGAGAGCAAACATCTGTGAAACATTCTCCGAAACCCCTACAAATGAGGAGACAGATGACAGTTCTTAAGGTGAAAAGGTTAAAGTGAGGTAAGTATAATCGCTGTTAGCTTGCGATTACAAAAGAATTAATAAATGTAGTGGACCATAGATGCCAAATTATAAGAATTATTTAGTAATACAATTAAACAAAGTACGTATTCGCTTAAATACAGAGTTTAAATGCTATTTTATTTTAAAACCCAACAATTTTTTAACAATTACATTATCTTTGTGTTTCGCAATATTAATTAACAATTTATTTATTTTTTAAAATACTTATTTTTTGCCATTTGCTTTCGGTCTGCTTGGTGGCTCTTTCGGTTCCGTCCAGTGCCACTCGGTCCAAGGGACACATTTTTTTTGCTCGTCGGAGAAGAGTTTGTTGCCCGAACAACGTTTGCTCCGCGCCAATTCACCCTGTTCTCCGCACTGCCAATACGAAGTTGGATCCCAGTTGTTGCGGAACAACTGATTGACCTCCTCGGCCGTTGCACAACCCGGTTCGCCACTGTCAATACTTGGCATTGTTTTTGGAGACTACACTGAGAGAATTAGTATCGCCTAAAAAAAGTAAAATTCCTTATTGTGTCATTTATATAAAACCTCTTACTGAAACCGAGTTATAATATGAGTGAAGATGATATGAGTAATATGAGTCCATGGAGTAATCTTCTTATTTTTATTATTCTTATTATTCATGAGGGGCATCGACATCGAGCTATAAGTATACTTGCTCCCTTGTAGCGCAGAGTGTTCCGAGGCTTGAAACTCTTCGAATGGTTCAATATCCACCGGGCTCAATTCCTTAACTTCCAATTCAACCGGAAAGATGTATGTATGTGGGATGCTCCAGACATTTACCTGCAATTGCCTAGCATTCGTTGAGCATGTGTTGCGGCATTTCGCTTTAATTTTGGAAATAGCGGCAGTACGGTACGGTATTATACCGTATAAGTCGAGGAAGACTTTTAACGTTGTTGGTTTCTGTCCACCAATATGGAGTAACATCATAAATCATTAGTTATTATTTGAAAAATTAAAATTCTTGTTTGTTATCCGTTTAAATTTATAGAATATATATAAAAACGAAATCAGCTCAATCTCATCCAAGGATTTTCTATATTTTTACTCAATTGTGAGGTAATAATAATGAAATGGTAGAAACGGAAACATTTGGAAATAGTTTGCAATAAAGCATCCGAAGAATTTTGGAATTGTGTGTAGTACTTTCAGCTATTTCTATAAAAATGTTTTATTTTTCTCCTCTTTTACTGCTAACACTTTTTATGATTAAGTTCATAACAGACCTAGACTTTCTAAATCTTCTTTCTTTCATTAACTTTAAAAATAGGAAAAAGTTTGAAGTTTCACCTCACAAATGCAACCTGAGCGACTTTGTTGCGAAAGGCTGATGGGTCGGGTAGATACCCGTGTCAGTCACCATGTCACGTGCTACAAGACTGTGGCTGGAGTGAGCTCATGCTACTTCTCCGAATTATAAAATAAATCACAGCCAGCTGCAGCTTTTGTGATCCACCTAAAAACATGGATAATTTATGAGCCCTGCAGACGTGGCGAACACAAGCTCACATGTGTTTATGTGTGTGTATTTATAAATATGTATGTAATATAGACACGTGGCTAAGGGCAGTGTTTTCCCGTACTCCCTTGGTTGGTGTACCACTAAAGACATGAAGTAAACACAACCAACTTTAAGATATTCAAGCTACTTCAACTAAAGCAAATACGTCTCCTTTTCTGTGAATACATTATAGGTTAGTGTTTTCTGCTGCCATTTATGACGGTGTCGGTGGTGATGCCAACGGCTCTTCGCTGCAGCAGCATTTTCTTAGAGGGTCACGGTAATGTCATTGGTGTCTATCGAATGGCGCCTGGAGGATTACAATTAGGCTTCGAGGCTCACATAGGAAATTTATGCGGAAATTTTCATTGAAGTGTGGTCCGAATTAATTAATATTGCTTTTAAGCCGTTTGCGGCTGTTGGATTTGTCTTCTTGTCGCTTGGAGCATTTCTTTGCATGATTGATATCATCATCATTGCAATCGTCCTGGTGTCTATATCTCTATGAGGACAGTCGGTAGAAGTACAGAATTCAAAATTCATGTAAACTATCTAAATCATGTGATTGCATTTGGAATAGTTCCATTAGACAATTCCCTATAAGCAATGTCGTTATTGATAAGATTTATTAACAATTACTAAAGGAATAAATTATCACCGTGGAAAAATTAACAACTAGTACAAATCGAAAAATTAAATCGCCTATTATCTTTGAGTGGCTTCTGAAGGGGCGCCAAAGATAACATCAACACTCAAAGTGCCGATTTGACCTTTCGGTTTCCTGCGGTTGTAATTTTATTAAATCAATATCAGTTCTTAAAATAAGAAGTTTTTACGATTAATTATTACTACCGGAACCTATAGTATATTTGATTGATTGTTGTCTAATATAGTATTTCGTTTTCTTAATCCTAGTTTAATTGCGTCAGGTTTTAAATGTAAAACTGTTAATTGTAAGGGAAGCAAGCGTGCCTATATTCTGTTATGTAACTTTACGAACTTCTTATGTTATGTAACTTTATTAACTTTCCAGCTATTCATACTAATTTTTATAATTAACATAACACGTGTTTTCTTAAAACTTACCAACAACAACAGCAGCAACGTGAAAAAGCAACAACACGAACTGTTAAATAGTCGTAAAAGTCTAAATTTATCTCCGTAGTCTGGTTGACTCCACGTGCTTTTCACTGAAATCACCGACCTTTTCTCGATTACAAGAACATATGCTAACCACAAACAACAAGAACGTATGTAATGCTATCGCTACGATGTTTTTTTTATTAAAATTAATACTTAAAAAAGAAATCGAATCGATTCAGAATAACGAAACACTCGATCAGTGATCGTCAAGCAACAAAATTCGACTGAAGAATGACTATTCAAAAGCTAGTCTAATCTATATTTCTATTTAATGTCTACTGCTCTCATTGAAGGTTTTGCTCTCACTCAGTAACACTCGTTCACCGCATGTAAAACTCTCCAACTGTAGATTGTCCGAGGAATGAATCACACGGCGATCGTATTTCTTTGTTCTAAAGAATGCAGAACAAATATCGACGGAAGCACGTGATGAGGTGAAATGAGACTTGCGATAAGACTTGAGTAATCGTTAGTATTTTTCACTATCTCAGCACGATTCACAACGATTTGATAATAAACATTATCTCTCTAAACTATATTTGAAAGTCATGGACATGGCTTAAAGGGCGGTTTTTTCTAGTAAAATCTTTCTATATTCAGAATCTTATTGTGCATCAGTTACAGGTGTTGCTTATAGCAGTTGGTGTTGTTGCTTTTTAGTGTCTGTCGCTCTTTTTCTTATATTATTATATAAAAATTGTTTATTATTTCATTTTAACTTGTACAAAAAAGTCATATGACCTTAACTTAATTGTACTAGATAATATATCGCCCGCAATAAACTATTGGAAGTCTTTATATATTACTAATTCCTTCTTCTATGACTGTATGAAGAAAGAAGCCTGCTTGCAAACATTATAGGATATTATAAGCAAAGGGCTTAAAAGCAATATAAAGCAATTTTTTCTACTTAGACCTAGAAAACATCGCTCCCTAAATTGTGTTTGCTCCTTCAACTGACTCCGAAACACCGACAAAATAAGTTCTGAACAATAAGAAACCGTTAAACATAAAAGAAAAGCTGTTATCGAGTGGTCAATGGTTAGTTTTGGTCCCTCGAGCTACATAAATATACGGAACCTTCTATCGTAGATAAAAACGCAGACGTTACTGTCTCCATGGGTATTTTTCTTTTTTACCATGGTTATTTTGTTTCTATTTTTCAACTCCTTTCGTTTTCTTTCTGCAAAATAGAATTTCGTAAGCAACCTGCTCAAATTGCCATTTACTTCGCCCTCTATTCGCGTTTCCTGTATTTTTCCTCATCTACTGACGATTCCAACGTCTAAACATTCCATTGTAATGCAACATCGCTAGCATTTTATAGACGCCTTCCTTTCCTTTAGTTTCCTTCAAGCTTCGTCTCTTCTTCCTTGACCGTACGTGCCGAAGGAAAAACTTTAAATTTCTTCCTTTGTCCTTTTTTATTTTCTTGCATTGACATCTTTCCCGCATCCAACAAGACCATAAAAAGATTAAGTCTGTTAATTTTCGATTTGCAATGAAAGAAATTGTTTTCCTGCATCGCGAAAACATTTGATCCTTGGACACGCTTCCTTTCGCTTAACGTCCATCGGATAATCTGATGGTTGCTTCTTGTCTCAGCGTCTCCCTTCATCGTTAGTTCCGTGATATTTTTTCTGGTTTCTTCTCATTCTTGTCTCCTTGGCCGCCTCCGTTCAGACAGTCTTCTGTGCAATGTACTTACTTTGAACTCCTTTTTCTTTTCTTTTCGCCTTTCAATGACCATAACTTGACCATTACAAGGATTCTCCTGACGGAGTTTTTATTGTTACTGCTGTTGAAGTTTGGTTTTTGCAATCGTTTTAGCATCCCGTGGAGGACGCTTTTTTGTGGTGTTCTTTATTACTGCAACTTCAAGATAATATTGCTAATAATAAGTAGCAAGATGGAGATCAAAGCAAAATGATAGAAATTATAATAATGAAGGGAAAAAAGCAGAAATGCTCAAATAAAGTGTTACATTTAATGGTTTAAAAATATTACACGGAAGGCGAATCGATACCGCATTGGAATGCTATAGCATAGATCTAATAGTAGACTAATAATAATACTAATATTAATTAAGATCTTAACGATGAAATTAACATCTAAACACCCGTTCGTTTATTCCTCTCTTACATCGAGTTCTGACGTCAATAGCAAGGTTTTCAGTAGTTGCGAATATGTAGATATCACTAAAACTTATTGAATACTATTAAAAGAATTTGAAATTGCAGATCATTAAATTGTATCGTTAAATGCCCATATTTAAATATATCTACACTTTTTCAATGCGAAATTAATACGAAATCTTGTTTTTTGTATTTAAGTTATTTCCATGACTTTCAAAAAGATAGATATATTTTTATGAGCAAATAGTTGTAATAGTTTTGCTTTGCTTTTTCTGTTCTAGGTAAGTGATTATAACGATTAATTAAATCTTATCGCAAGACTCATTGCACCTCATCACGTGCTTCCGTCGATATTTGTTCTGCATTCTTTAGAACAAAGAAATACGATCACCGTGTGATTCATTTATCGGACGATTTACAGTTGGAGAGTTTTACATACGGTAAACGAGTGTTACTCAGTGAGAGCAAAACTTTCAATGAGAGCAGTAGACATTAAATAGAAATAGAAATTAGACTAGCTTTTGAATAGTCATTCTTCAGTCGAATTTCGTTGCTTGACGATCACTGATCGAGTGTCTCGTTATGTAAATCGTTCCGATTTCTTTTTTAAGTACTAATTTCAATAAACAAACATCTTAGCGATAGCATTACTTACGTTCTTGTTGTTTGTGGTTAGCATATGTTCTTGTAATCGAAAAAAGGTCTTTAAAAATCACGTGGAATTTGAAACAGACGGAGCAGATTAATTTAGAATTTTACAGTTATTTAACAGTTCGTGCGAACACGTAAGTGTTTTGCAATTTTGTGTTGTTGTTTCTCTTCCTAGCGTTAAGTTTTAATAAAACTCGTGGTAAATTAAAAGTCTCTTTTGGTAGTAATTTAAGTTTATCTTTTCTAATGGAACGTTTTTAATGTTTTAACGTTTTCATATATACTGGTAATAAACTTTAGGCAACTTCACTGAATCTCATTTCCGGTCAAAGAAAATCGACGATAATGTAGCGATATGAAAGTATTTGCCAATGCTTCCACTATTAGTTCTACCATTTGTTCTATGATACATAAAGAAATATTGATTTATGTTTCATATACAAGCCCAACCCTAGAAGCGTGGTACACTGCCATACGATCAAAAGAAGTTAACAAGCTGAAATTGGCCTCCCAGGAATACTGGGATAACAGGTAATGAGCAGTGGATGAAAAAGAGTCAGTCAAAAAAAGTAAGGGCCAGTGTAGAAAGGGTCAGTAAAACCGTTTATGGCTCCGGAACCACATTATGTTCGTGATCTATTTATGAAGGTTTACTAAATGTTTAAGCGATAAATACTACAACTCCGTATTGGTAGATACTAACAAGAGCACAGTGATCGGTATCGGCATCAATAAAACTAATTTCAGAATAATAACAGGATTCTCCTCCGACTTCAAAAAAACTGGATTTCATGCAACGGACCCGAAGACGCTTCCGTGAAAATTAAACAAAAACGTTGTAAAATATACTCTACGAACGTGAGGTGGTTGCTCGTAAAAGGCATCTCAAATAGATCTTTCTCGCTGAATTTAAATTTAAAGATTTGAGCCTGGATGAGTCTTCCAAGTCTCGTTTTAGGTGACACTCTGCGATACACAGGAACTTTGAAGGCAACGATAAACTGGCTTCATGTCGATGGACTTCTTCAATATTAATAAATTAATAATAAAAATAATAAGATTACTCTCTAGACTTATACCACTCATATTCTCTCTCTGTTTTGTAGATATTATTTTGAATTTAATTGCGGTTCATAATCGTAGCTCGTCGTAGCCATTCCTTAGACGTTATTCTTGCGTCAGTTCATGTATGAGGAAGGGCCTGAAAGTGGTGAGATATTTATTCTATAACAGACCAGTCAAAGTTCGATCGTGAAAGTGACTAAAGGATCTCCACACGAAACATGAATATTATTTTTTTGGCAAATGGTCCGCCTGTCTCTTTCGAAGATATTATAGCTTAAACTTTTTCCGCTAAAACTTCTAGCTGAACCTCTATTGGGAGGTCACACTGGACCTCTGGCTAGAGCAGTCCGGCATTCCAACCAGGCAAGGATTTGCTCATTCCTCTCCTCCGTTTGTCTCGTTCCGCTTGCATCACTTCTTCTTCGTAATAGCGGAACCAAAGTACCAAGAATACATTTAGTACCTTGGTGAAAGTAAAACAATTACGGCTGGGGCGCGTTCGCTTCAGCCTCCTCGAAGGTGGTGGGTACATTTTCAACCCCTACTTCCGCAAAAGTCGTGTGAGGTTTTTTCCAAGGTGTTCAAAAGTTTGTCATATTGATTCAATGACAATAATAACAACTTTTCTTGAGAGGAACAGCAATAAGCATGGGAACTCAGATTCCTTTCTATTCCGGATTTCTTGAAATCCGTTTGCTGCTGCTGCAAAATTACGAAATAACTTCACAACTAATTTAAGCTCTGGTCGTAAGAATAAGAAATATTCATGCAACTAGAAACATAGCAATGGATATCCATTGCATCAGTGATGAAACTTTTGTTGTTGGAAGTCTTCTCTGTTATTTCTTCTGATGTTGATGGCTTTTCTGTTACTGTTTGTTTCTGCCGTTTGTCCCACTGCAATTAAACTCGAAAATGTACTCGAAAACTGAAAAGCAGCGCCCGCAATTAAAATCAACCAACAGTCAGACCCGGAAAGAGTTGGACCCATGCAGCACCAAAAGGATAACAGACAACAATCAGAGGCAACAATAAATGGGGTGGAAGAAATAGGGAGAGAAAAGGAAGGCAGGAAACCTGAAAGAGACAACGAAGTCTCAATGACTGCGTAAACTATAAACAGACTTGAAAAGCAACGAACGAAATGGGATAAAAAATGAGTCTCGAATGAGAACGGAACTGGTTTTGGTTCATGGGTAGAATTCTCGAAAAAGATTAAGTTCAGGGATGGTGATAGCAGAGACAACAACCAAAAAAGCAAACATCCGTCACTTACAAAATCTATGCGTAAATAATGCAATTTCTGGTCTAACTTGAACCTTGGGGCTTGGAGAACGTCCGTTGAGGTCCACGTAGTGTACCACAAAGATACAAACGAAAGGACTCAGATGACAAGCAAAACTTGGAAATGATACGGAATCATGTTACTTGGTTGATTTTGTTCTTGTTGCCATTATTGCTATTGTAGTGGTTGTTGCCACATAAACAATTCTGCTGTAGGCAGCACTCATCTTCTCTTTTGTTGTCTACTTGCTCTCTTCAGTTACTTCGCTTTTGCTGTTGTTGACAAAAGTTTTGTGGTCTCTATTTTTATTGCAAACCCTAGGTTAAAATCAATTTCAGCTGATGCTGGTTTTGCTGTTGTGGGCGATTACACCGGAAAAATTAGCTATGTAACTCCTAGAAAACTTGTTATTAAAAATGCAAATGGCAGGCAAAGCCTTTTTTAATATCAGTCTTATTTTAATCTATATCAGCGAAAAGGAGTGAATTTCCAAAAACTACATTGGAAGAAGAATTTTAACAAAAAAGGTAAAAAAAAAATTAAATAAGAACTGCTCAAAACTTTTAGTGTAAAACTTCAACGATAGAAAGATAGGAGAAAAGAGAAAGCGATTGTACTAGATGACTTTCAGCTGTGACGAGTTCTACTGAGATCATCTCTGATGATGAATGTTGCAACGGAGTAGATTCGGACTTTTAGGGAATTAATTGACTTGAAGGAGATAGTTGTCCAAATGCATGAATGTTCATGTGCGTATATATATGTACATAGCGTGTGTTTGGGAGAGTGTTTTTGTACCTTCTGAGCTTTTGCACCAACAATGAAATTAAACAGAGCTGATAAAAGGATAATCAGTTTTCGTCATTCGTATTCTAGAGAACTCTACATTTATCGCTTAACTTAATTTGGTTATAGCCTAGGAAAAAGCAAAAAACCAAATAAAGGATTTAACTTAACTTGAGTGTTCTTTGGAATATCAAAATATCATTTGAATATTCTTGCCTGTAATCACTCATACGACGTGTGACTATTCTTATATAATATTATACTTTATTATTATACACTTATTGTAATAAAATGATTTAAGGAAAGGATATCGCAAGTCGACCATCTTCTAAGTCTGCATCAAATTTCGCATGGATTAAGTTTATTTCCTACTTCAAATGCCTTTTATAAAGTGAATGAGGAAAACAACGTCTTGAAGAACCACATAAGTAAAATTAAAGGTACAAGAACCATTCCTTCGAGCCTAAAATAGTACTGTAGCCATTATTTTGCACTTCTCGTGTGACCTGGCGCAAAACATTTACAGTTTATTTTTCTAAACTCTCGAGCACGGAAATTCAACAGCTTTTAAGTTACCCAGAAAATCGTTTGCTGTAAAAGTAGTTGTGCTAGTGGAGCAAAGAAAGGAAGAAACTACGGGAAAGAAGCAAAACACATCTTGGATGAGTTGCATAAAAATAATATTATTCAGAGGCAAGTATTATAAACTGGACGGAGCCAGCTAATGGGGTGATGGGTGATGAGGCGGCGCCCAGTCTAACGAGGGCTGCCATAACTACAAAAGGGTTATTAATTTCATAAAAATTAATAAAGTATTTTAAAAGATAAGATATTAACTTTGAGAAATGTAAGAAGTATTTAAGATAGTCACCATATAATCTCAAAATAAACTTTTCTTGTAGTGTAAAATGGGTGAAATTTGATACGAAAATATCTGGAAGAACTCTATTGCATATATTATTAGAAAGTGTGATAAAAGTAGAAATTAGAAAAAATTTGTAGAAGAACGCATTAAAAATCAATTCATCAATTCAGTGAATATATTAAATTCAAGTGCATGTCTATATATGTATGTATAAACACAAAAGAAATATAGCTGCCAGTTCAAGTTTTAACGTTTGTTTTTATACAAATTGGAAGGAATATAGAAGTTATTCAGGAGGATGTTTTGGGCATTATGCTATAGAATCATATCCGAAACAATTAGCGAATTAGCGAATCTTACCTATATATATAGGCCGCTTTGCCGTATGCAGCGACTCTCTATCAGCCCTCAATTCAATCGCCAATATTATGAACAACAATTTTTATTCTGTTAGCATCAGAAACTTGCTAAGCAAACATCACCCTAAATTCCAACTAATCTGGATTCCCAGCCATATTGAAATTCCCGGTAATGAACTTGCAGACCAAGCAGCCAAAAGCGTATCTACCCGTCCAACACCAGTCACCCCCAACTATAATATTGACGACATCAAAACTTTCACAAGAACATACTTTTCGAAAGAACACCTCTCAGCCTCTACACAAAAAACTAGCCCTTGGTTCAAAAATATCAACAACCACAGATACAACATCCACAGCTACCTCAATTTTCAACACAAAAAAGATTTTCACAGAGCTGACCTTACAAAATTCATACGACTTCGCTTGGGCCAACCAAACTAACAAACCAACACATCTTAAACTCCGAACCCAACCCTTCGTGTCCTTTTTGCGCCTCTACCTCCCTTACTATAACCCATATATTGGTCGAATGTCCTCACTTTTCGTCGCAAAGAGCAGTGCTCCTTCCGAACACCACAATTTCCCTTTTATCCAACCCTAGTCCAAGCAGTATTTCCAAAATGCTCAATTTTCTTAAATCCTCGAACTTATACACTTTAGTTTAATATCGCAACTACATATATATATATAAACATCAAACTCACTTAATCCGCGTAGTTCTACTCATTAGAAATATATCAATTTATCTCAGCTGAAGGCCTTAGATGCTATTGCTGTCAAGCTAGCCTATAATTTTAATCGTAAGCTAGTTGTAAGAAATAAATAAATAATAAATAAAATTGTTATTGATAAAAATGTAACAAATTGGGCAAAATAAAAAAAATAACCATGTTCAAATCCAAGTCTGATTTCATTTATTTATCATTATTTTATTTTTAAATTTTATTATTTTATTTATTTTTATTTTTTTATTATTTTATTTTTAATACGAGTTGTATTTTATAATTTCTTTAACCACTGACTCTTCTTATTTTGGTTTCTTTTTGCTTCCAGGCTGTTTGTGCGCTTTTTGCTGAGTTATTCTTTTTATAGTCCAAGAACGCAACGTTACGGCGACACAACGAACGTCAAGCAGGTAATTAAATTGGCTACAAAGTGCAAAAAGCCGGAAGTTGTTCATTTACCAGGATGTGAATTAAAATGCCGCATTGCGGGCTGCCAGAACGGCTTTGAATCACTTACATGATGGCAGTCTGACTTCCCGTGGCCCACCGAATGCTACGATACGAAATATTGTTCATTTAACTGCTTCATTTTAACTTATTTTTAACTTTAATTAGTGCTACGGATAGCACAAAAACGGCAACACCAAAAGTAGTACAAGAGTCACTTGAGACTTACAAAATATTTGCTTTATAAATGTGAGTATTATTTATTTGATATTTTGACAGTGTTGCCTTGATTTGTATAAATATGGAGAAGGAACTCGGAGTGTAGCACTCGGAACTGCTGCAAATTTGCAACAGCTACGCCTCCCCCTTTTTAACAGATGCCATGACATCGATTCTTATCCGAGTAGCCAAATCTTAAAAAGCTGGAGCCAAAGTAATGTAACGATGTCGAGTTTCCCTCGAACTGGAATAAAATTGTTTGCATAAAAGTCTTCACAAAATTATAGTATTCATAAGCTTCCGGGCTTATTGTAAAATTTAATGATATGTATTTGCATTTCCTAATGGAAAATATTCCACGCTACATCGCTTTACAGTATTTATGCTGTCTGTTTTGTATTCCGTCATCGTACGTGGAGGTAGTTTCTTGTATACGAAGTTGAGATGCTCTGTTTCAAGTAAAGTTTGGGAAATTTAAAATTATCGAATTATGCACGTTTGTTTTTTATACTATCTACATATGCTATTGCAAAGCTTTGCTAAAAACCCTTCGATAGATTTTGGGAATCATATACGTAAGTATGTCTAAGAGAGCTTAACGCCTTCTTGAACTCTTTATTCTGTCTTCCCAAAGGAGCCTTGTGAAATATATGATTATGATTAGTTCAGTTCTGAAGTTTGTATACATCAACGACATCTACGAATTTTGAAACCCTATTTTGGCTGATACCATCATTTCTCGTATTTAATACTGATGAATTTATGGTTTCACACAATTGCATTTACTGCGTCCTACGCATTCACAAACGGAGAAACCATCAAATGTATTCCCACAAACATGTAATCGTGTTAAAATTATAATCCTACCGTTTATAAATATTTATGTAATATTTATAACTGATTATTTATGATATTTATTATAAATATTCCTGTGACATCATTCACTCCGTACAGTTTTTGATCTGACGCCACTGGTCCCATTCGAAGCATCCGAGGTAACCGTCTTGCTTGACGAAAGCTTTTCCAGAATTGCACGTAAGTTTCACTGGATTAGTGTCCTGTCCCGTGCACACGTAAAATTTGGTCGGATGTTTGCTCGGTTGGGGTTGCAACAGGTTAGCGCCAATACATGGCTCCGGTTCGACTTCTGAATGATAGATGCAGTTCGAAGAAACCATATCCAGCTTTACGCAACCGGCGACAGTGGCGTTGTTTACGAAAAATCTGTTTCTGCGGCAGGTCTGTTCGATCACCGTGTCAGTGCCTGGGACGCAAAAGTAGAACTTGGTACCGTCCACCGAACTCCACATGCCGTCTTTGACCAGACAGCCCGCGACTTCTTGAGCTGAGTGGGCGGTCTCTGCGGCCGTGCTCAATGACAGAAAAGCTGCCAGGATAACAGCAGCTGTTGTTGGTTAGAGAAAGAGAAACAAAGAAAAAAATGAGTTGCGACCAGCGCGAAAGGATGCAGAATTTAACACACACCCACCCGAAGCCTTCATTTCTATATTATTAACCAGTTGCTTTTTTAGGACTCAATTCGAACTCGACTTTGTTCACGGTTTGCGACGCGGTTGTTCAACGCTGGGTTTCAGTATGACTAACAAACCAATTGCCAACTTGTGACTTTATATCACTTTGAAAATTCATCCGAATTCCGCTTATCGGCCGCCGATAAGGCCGAAAACATAGCTGTGAAATTCATGGTAGAATATAAGCAGATAGTGAAAGAGGTTTGAGCGGCTGCTGTCTGGAAATTAATCACTCAGATACGATTAAAATTCAATTTGTCAGTCTTTGTGATAAAAATGTTCCGAAAACAAATCACAGAATTTCTTTTTGGCCATTTGGCGCTCAACGGAAATTTATAAGATAGGAATTTATGAAGCAAACAACAAAAAAAAAACATTTTAATCAGTCAAAGTTAAGGCTAAAATTTAAGTGGAAAAATAAATAGAAAAATAGTTACGAGTGGGTATATTTCATGGACACATTAAGAACCATGAAAAATTAAAGCTAAAGATGTAACATAAGTTTTTATATTACTTGTAAACATTAGATTTATAGATGGTTCATATATAGAAAATAAGGATATGCTGGGAATTAAAATGGATGATGATCATTAGTAATTGAAGAGAAGAAAAGCAGAGAAGAGAGCAAAATTTCACATTAATTTCCATGCAGTCAATGTGAACTGAACTTTGTGTAAGTCTTGGAAAATCTGAATTGCTACTTGGATATATTAAGAGCGCTGGATGATAAAATTCTTTTTATAATTGTCATTGTTGTTTTCGATATAGATTCCTTAGCTATTTTTTTGATTTGCTAACTATCTCTGTCGTTCTTTTCCATGAAGTTGTTTTTCTATTTCGTTATCTATTCTAAGAATAATTAAAATTACCTTTTATTAAAAGCAATGACTTTTTCATATCTATTCTATCTATTAATTATAGAAAAACACACCTCTCCTCAGTCTTACGTGTATTCCTAAGAAAATTTTAATTAACTTACATCTGGACTATTTTAAAAAAATAATACTTGTAAAAATTACTAAATGCTTAACTAAAACTATATTAAAAACTTATACAATAGTGAACTATTGAATGAAATCCAGTGCCGCTTGAATTTTTATTATTATTGCCAAAAAAAACTCCCATATCTCTTCCCATACCCACAAAATAAAAAAAACAACAGGCGAAGAATAAGTTTGAAAATACCAATGAATAATAATGATCGACCATAAACAACGGAACTATCGTTGCACCCTCTACAAATTCATTTCCCAGTCAGTGTTTTTCCTTCCTACAGTGCCATCAACAACATCATAACAACGTCCGCGTCGTCGTTCGTTGAACTGAAATGAAGCAACAAGAACATTTGCAACGTGGAAACGACGACTCACAACGACTCTTTATGTGGGTGAGGATCGAACCGTGGAGCTGTCAGTCAGACTACAAGTGAAACGGAAGGTCAGACAGACACGTAGTCGAACAGCAGCCTGCGTTGCGTGGAGCCTTTGACAGTTACCGGATTACACAAGGACGACCCAGAATCGCACTGGAAAAATGGCCTGATGCAGGATGCAGAAGCGTTCGCAGGCGATAGAAAAGAGTGTCAGCTGCACGGATGTAAAAAATTTTTCAAGCAATAATTTCTCCCTTCAGCTGTATTATTTACTCGTAATATTAAATATTTTCTCCTCATTCCTCATACCTTCCTATCAGTTGCTTAAAACGTTTTTAATACTTCAATTTCGGCGTTGAAATAATATAAAAACCTTTCTGATTTATTTGTTTAAATGTCTTAAAGCCTTAACCAACACTTTAATGTCGCTCCTATCGTTTGTCCTTTTTGTACAATCAACCGAGTTAGGCCGAAGTGGGCGGGTCCATGGGCTCCTCCCACTGCCACTGACACCACGGCACACACTTCTCCACACTCGCCATGAACCCGCCAGCAGCACAGCGAATTTCCTCAGCCTGTTTCCCGAGTGCGGCGCAGAACCAGAACCTCGTCGGATCGAAATTATTGCGCCAGGGGCGATTCACTTCCTCCGCTGTCCGGCAACCGGGCTGGCCATCGCTGCCCTGAGTGTAATGAGAGAGCTGGTTTCGTTGGGGTTGTTCCGAGGATGGGACCAACTTTTTGCTGCCGTCATCCGCCGAAGTGACCATAAAACAGTCAGTAGCCAGCAGAAGTAGCGAGGCAACAAGCAGGAAAGTGCGACAAGAAGCTGGAAAGGAATCGTGTTAAAGCCGTAAAAGTTCACAAATAGTATTAAAATTTCACTTATTAATACTAAAATAGTATTAACGTAGAATTGTGGCATTAAACTCGTTTACTATCATCTCTTGGAACGATGCTTTATTGACTTTTCAGTTAGATTTTCGCACTGCAATTTTTACCTAGCATTTGAAAATGTATTCCAGTTCCTATTACTTTGAAGAGACTGTTGCAAAAATCTGTTGCGATCATTTATATAAAACTCTAAAGATTCGCTGATGTAGATATGAATTCTTATCTTGAATGACAACACATTAAAATGGCACATTAAAATATTTCATACGAAATATGTTCGAATGTTTTCCGGTGCAAAACCGATTTCATGTGATAAAATAATAGAAGGTGATGTTGCAAAGCAAATTGTGTATTCTTTTAATGCACATTCGATTGAACTGTTCGATACTTTACTTGTTATTTAACTCGAAACAAAATAACATTGCCATACATCTATGAGCATTGCAAACAATTTAAAAAGAAAAATTCAAAAACTTTTCAAAGCAAAATAGAGCAAAAATATCAGAACTCGAAAAAAAGATATAAAAGAAATTTTCATTGATTAGTATGTAGTAATAAGGAAGTAAAATTATTCAAAAATTGATTGGAATTAGAAGACTATTTTTTGTATAAGATTTTCTCCTTTTTACTGAATAAAACTAATCCTAGAAGAACCAATCAAGTTTTCAGATAAATTTCAACTCTTAATTTTCAAATAAATTAAGAAGAATATTAATAAAAGAATATTTTATTAACGGTATTATAATTTTTTGTTATTGTATGGTTTAATAACCAATAACTATTATTCTCTTCACAAGAATATTAATAGAATATAAAAAACTAGATAGTCAAAATCAAATAACAAAAAACTAGAGATCATTTATATTATTGAATATTAAATGAGAAGTAAACAATTGTCGTCTTCAACTAAATAAATAGAATGTTTGGTGTTATAAGCAAAATTTAAGGGATTTTACGGGAATTTATGATAAATATTTATTTGTAATAAATTAATTCATTCACGGAATTTGAAATCTTTTTTTCAACACAATTTTAATATGTTTTTGAAATGCCTTTTATTTAGTATTTTCTTAAAATATGCTTGCAGATTAAATATTCCTTCAAAACTCAATAGACACGAATCCATAGGAGATGTGGAGGCATGTATACGTGTGTGTATGTATGGCTATGTGTGCCCAAGTGACACAGTGCCAATTGTCTATAAAAGTAATTTATTTAAGTCGATTCTCAGTAACACGTTCGTAGTTTCTGCCTTCGAAACTAAAACTTTACAAATCTTTTGGTCAAATTGAGTTAATAATGCCAGCACAGACACACACAAGCAGAAACAAATACAGCTCCTCTCGCATTATTCTATATATAATATATAATTTTATATAATATAGTATTTAATTTTTAGAGACTAGTTCTAACAACCGTAAATAATTTTTAGACCAAAAATGGTATTAATTAGAATAGAGACTTAATTATTTTTAGATATCTCTATGACTTTTTTCTACATGATTATCAGAACGATTAAATTCCAACAATCATTTCCAGTTGCAAAGTAATCAAACTAAATCCAAAGAAACTTCTTTCAAATTTAAACTGTTGAATTATAAACTTTAATTGGGCTTTGAAATAATTGAAATTAATTCGTTCACATTTAAGTTGCATTTATCATAAAGATTAATTTTATATATATTTAAGGCAGTCTAATTATATTTTCTATTAAAAAATATAAAATGGTTTTAATAATTAATCACAAATTCATTCAACAATTTTTACTTTTCATAGTACATTAATCATTTTATTGATTGCAAATTAACAACACTTCGAAGAATTCAATTGGAATCGTTTTTACTATTTGACTTTGTTTTATTTGTGCTGTATTTTTGTTCGTTTCGCTGCAGTCGGAAATGGTTGTTCAGATATTTAATTGAATTTTAATTTATTTTCCGTATTACAGTAAATTTACCTTTCATCCGGAAAAGTTAATGTAAAAATAATATGACAATCAATAATTATTATTTACTAACTACTGAACTTAACAAAAATTGAATTAAAACAAATTGAAGTAAAAGAAATGAAGGCAATGGATGGAAGCATATTTCCATTAAAAGACTTTAAAATAAAATTAATTTACTTTTTAATAAGTTTTTCGGATTTTCTGTGCACACATTTCTGTGTAGGAAATTTTACACGAAATCTGAGATGTCGTTTCAAAAGTTTTATAAAAAATTAGGTATCGTCGAGTGTTAAAGAGAACTCGCGTTTGCAAGACCGATTTTTGATATTCATGTTACTGTTAACATCAATTTATATTTAAATTCCATGTGATTTACTAGCTCTTTGGACAATAGATTATATTATGCAATTCTATTCATTGCATTTGCATAGATTCATTGCATTTGCATTACGAAAATAAATCCGATAAAATTTCGAATTTTTAAATTTTCACCTGACGTAAACTTTATCCCAAGAAATCGTCCTAAATATAATCCGGACACTAACCATTTAAATAAAACCCATCTTTTTAATTCTCGGTTTTGCCTTTCTTTCTCTAGTTGCTATCTTATTTTATCTCTCTATTTTAGCGATCTATTTATTGCTTTCCATATTTAGTTTCACTGTAACTTAACAATAACAAAATTATACATGCGATGCCTGCAATTATGCAACGAAGAATGTTGCAACAAATCGCAAAGCAATGAATTAATAGAGGAATTTTACTCTTGCGTGAAATTAAGTGATGTATGCTACAAATTGAAATGAAAGGATGCTTCGAGTAGACGACGAACACAAAATAAATGATCATGAGTACCTCCTCGACTGTGAGCATTTGCGTGTGCTTCCTCGTACGTAGCGAACGCTAAGAATAGTGATAATTATCAATAGTGCACCGAGAAAAATGAAAAGCGAAACAAATTACTATTTCGCATTTATTTTAATATTCACCACATTAAAAAATTCGTATTTAAATCAAAGATGAAACATATTAGATTTAAGTGAAGAAATATTAGTCTCATGAACAGAATAGAAATACTTTTAAAAGAAAGCCAAGAAATCTTCTTTTTTATTACTGAGTATTCCTTTCAAATAAAAACATGCTTATTTTTAGCATTTATTTTCGACAGCAATATTCATTACGTAATTTCGTTTTCCATCATTCTCGTGTGCCTACACGTTAATATATATATATGTACACATATATTTAATTTGGTGTTATACACACTTTTGTGGATTAACTTCGTTTCAGTTTGGTTTAGTTCCTCGTGAAATTTAGATCGTGGCCGATAAGCTTCCGCACTAGTGTGATTAATATTGAGTGTATTAATTAAATTAATTGTGAAATTGTGAAATTCCTTTCAAATAAAAACATGTTTATTTAGAGCATTTATTTTCAACAAACACAAAAACAGTGGCATATACATATATATACATTCCAGGAATATGCAATATTCAATAAGTAATTTCGTTTTCGATCATTCTCGTGTGCCTACACATTAATATATACATATGTACACATATACTTAATTTGGTGTTATACACACTTTTGTGGATTTACTTCGTTTCAGTTTGGTTAATTCCTCGTGAACTTTAGATCGTGGTCGTGTGATTAATATTGAGTTTATAAATTAATTTTGAATTAATTGTGAAATTGTGAAATTAATTGCACCTAAAAGACAAAGAATATTTTGTTCTCTTTCCTTCGCCGTTCCAAACTTCGTATAGAGAAAACGATCTTATTTCTTTGGAAGCTTTAGTTGCTGAACATCATACATTGTTCGTTAAATTATATGGAAATGTTCTTAAACCAAAACACCATTTTATGTTGCATTATAGCCGAGCTATTAAAAACTGTGGCCCGCTTAAATATTTATGGACTATGCGGTTTGAAGCGCGGCACAAGCAGGCAAAAGTTTATTTTAATGCTATAACATCAAGGATAAATCCATCTCGTTCCATTGCGATAAAGTCATCTCTTAAATTTTCTCACTTTCTAATAAGTTATGAAAATGGTATTCCACCTCTTTTCGATATAAGTATATTTAAAACTTTAGATTTAAGAACCACTGAACATTTCCCTAAAATAAAACATTCTAATGGGTTTTCCTACGACTCAGCCAAAGTATCTTATAGCGTTAAATATAAAGGCATTTTATATAAAAGTAATTGTTACTTGGCACATTTATCATCGCAAATGGAACTATTCAAAGCATTGTTTTTTACTATCCAAGAAGAAAATTTGTATGTATTTTGTAAGCAAATTAAAATTCTGAATTTCGAAGACCATTTTCAATCGTACGTAGTTGGTGCAGAAATCGATGAAATACTTATTAAAAATATTTGTGTTTTTACAAGTGGACCAATCCATTTATACCCACTAAACAATAATAAATCATACGTTAGAAACAAATTTTTGTAAAAAAAGAAATATTACATTAATATAATAAGACAATGACTATGTACATATTCTATAAAGAAATAAAGTAATACTTGAAATAAAAATTTTAACATTAATTTTGTATACTTGCAAATGAAAGGTTCATATGCTTATTTTAAACATCATCGAGGGAAAAAACGGGAGGAAATCAAATAATATCTGTTTTTAGTTTAAATATATTTAATATTTAAATTAATCATTCTTCGGTTTGTTTTGAATATATCACATATTTGAATTGAATTGAAGCCCATATTCAATTTGAATATCGAATATATTGCAACCAAAAACGTACATATTCATTCCAATGACGCGATGTTTAATTTAAATGTTCATTTGGTGAATTCAGATTTCACTTTGTTTCATGTTTATTTTTAATATTTTCGCATTTACTGGAAAATCATAGTGAAAAATATTTAAATTGACGACATATTATTTGATTTCACCACGTTTTTTCCCTCGGTGTGGTGCTTCTAGTGATTAAATTAGCTACTGTTACGGTTAATTAAGGAATTGCAACCGATACGCAGATGTTGGAAGCTGAACTCATTGGAAATATACAAAATTGACGAATCCTAGTTATATTTTTACCGATAAAGTTTAAGTTGTTTGAACTCGAAACAAAAATAATATTTCAATTAAATTAGCATTTCTATTTGAGTACTGGCTTCATATAGCAAATAGCATACATATGTAAAAATCTTGCAACAGAATATTGCGTTTTCTGTAGAGGTTTTATTTTTTGCTTTTGTATATCTTCCTCGTGTCTCCTGCTCTTCTTATATTACTTGACAGAAAAGTTTTTCCTCGGCTTTCCTTCCAGCGAAAATAAGTGAAATGTAATCAAATATTTTATTACTTTTTAAGTACATTTTCGCGAACACACATCACAGACGTAAGTAATACATCTTCACATATACAAACACAAATACAAATACACCGTTAGGTACTCCTTCGTACAGAGTTTCGTGTTGTACGATGAAAAATGCAAATTCAAGAAGTCATCGCATAAAATTTCTTCAAAAGTTGTTGAAAATACGACGTGGCTTTTGAATGGGGCCCTCAGCATGTGAAAAAGAATTTGTGCAAGGACATGTACGAATTGGGGTGACATTTTCAAATTTAAATTACATACTTGACGATTGACACACCCACACACATACATCTGCAGACTCAATCAAGCGCAGATTTGTCAGAACTTTGAAATGCTGCGCCACGTTATGTTTAAGCATCGTCGTTTCCGTCATTGTCACCTTCAGCACAACTCCAATCGTCATCATTAATATTCACTGTCATTCGTTATCATCATTGTTATTCTTATGATTATTTTAATCGGCACCTGGTAAAGAATTTTCGACGATTTAATCAATGTTTAAGTAACTCATTATCACCTTGCTGGGTTTTTTTTTTTGATCCATTCTCATCCTTTTATTAGCATCATTGGACCGATATTTTTCTCATCTTTATCACAATTTTATCATCTTCAACATCTTGTGCACTATTTTCCCTTTATACTCTTGTATCCTGTGTACTATTGTCACCCTTACCATCATCATTTACATTATCTTTATCTGTTATCATCGTCATGTTTTTATTATCTTATTATTATATTCATTATAATTCTTTTGCATTCTTCTTGCTTTTATTGACTTTCTTTCAAGTCGTTTGTGTCCAACGCACCTCGTAAATTTGCGACAATTTGTTACTTAATAAAAACCGAAAAATATTAAATTTACATTGCATTTTTGAAAGTAATTTTTTCGGAAATTCCTTGTGCTTCTTAGAGAAACTTTGCTTTCTTTTTGTGCTTATGATGAAGGGAGCTGAGGTGAAGAGTTTGTTAGGCATAGATTAAAGATCTGGGATCGATACTGAAGACGATGACAACTCTGTAAATATTTTCGTACTTCCTCTCCCGCTAATATGCTTCGTGGAAGGAACAGACCCAAATCTGCACTGAGGCCATCAGAGTAACAAATCGGCGACGTCTTGAGACGTCAGGTGAGATTGTGAATAATGTCCTAGAGCTCTAAGTGACACCCGAATTGAAATAATGCTTCATTGATTGAAGTGTCCCACGATGATGTGCGAAATGATGAAATGGTTTCCAGCCTCGCGGTGGTTCCTATCGCTGCGATTCCAACACTCACTCACATAATCACTTCATTCGCCTACTCTTCAGACTTCACTGCAAATCAGAAGTGGATTTCGTTGCTTGACAGAATCGCCTCTAAGGGGAAATCAATGTCGGCATCATAGAAAATGAATCGCTTCTGGTTATGTACTCAACATGAGCAAGATGTGAACGGTGGTCTGCTACGGAATCGGCCTTATGTACGGCAATAGAATACAAAAGAAATCTATGGAAGTGAAAGCAACTTAAGAGCTAGGAAGCACTAAGAGTATGTAGCAAGGTCTAGCAACCCAAGATCTACGAAGAACAGAACTAACGAAGGGACGCAGAAGGCGGATGACGAAGAGGTTGGTCTAAGGGCAAAACTAACTGCTTATTGTTAATATTGGGCAACAAGATGGAGAAGATGGACAAATCATATCATAGAACAATGCAAATGGGAGCTCAAGTGCCACATACAAAACGTCAGCTCCTAAACATGTCAAGCAGCAGGTAAGTCCCAGCACTTGGCCTTTCTCGATAAACCACACACCCACCGACACAAAGACACAAACACACACTTAATTAGCTGTAGCTTGCTTAGGTTTACCTTAAAATCCTTTTAAGTTTCTTGGGTTCGTTCCTTTGAAGCCAACAACGAGGTCGAGACTGCGGACTACTTTGCATATTGGCGTGATATAATATTCAGGTGAAAGGAAGGGAAGGGAAAGGAAAAGGGGCAGTTTCGGGAGGGGGAGGGAGGGGAGGGAGGAGTAGGAGGAGTAGGAGGAGGCTTAAGGTTGCTGGAAGGCGTGTCTGCACATAGTCAATTTAATGATGGGACGATGATGTGACAGAACTGATTTCAAGTTGGGATGGTGTGCATCTGCCAACAACACAAAAATGACAACGATCACCAGTGAAAGAGATAAAATTAAAAGCTAAAGAGAGAGAGAGAGAGAGAGAGAGAGAGGCAAGAGTTAATGTAACACGAGAGGAAGGGAAACCTGATTTCTTGACAGTAATTGTTTGTCTGTGAAGTCTACATTTACAGGAATAAATGGTCGATATGTGTGGTCTATGTGTGCGTGTGCAGTCGTATAACCTAACCTATACATGTGCAATTGTTAAGGACAGTTCGAGCAACTGGCAGAAGCCAAATGATCCGCAGAGAAAAGCCAAACAATGGAAGTAAAAGAGTGTATAATTCCTTTAGAAAGGAGCAACTTGTGTTAGCAACTGTGATTTCCTTGTTGTTGCTTATCCTGGCTGCATACATTTACAGTTGACACCCGTGTTTGGGCACGCACACACACGCAACAAGGAACTTTGACTTACAGAAACTCACAGCTGTGAATTAATTTAAGATCAGATTTCTTTGATGGATGCCGGGGGGCAACAGCAAGAAAACCAACCACTTGAAGGAGGTTGAAACCTCACGTTGCGTTGTGTTGTTGCTGGCGGCGTCTTATTTGCTTATGGCGGCGTCGAGGCATGGCAACACTTGATGTTCGTACATATTTACATTTGCCGTGTGTTCTTCAGTGTATGTGAGAGTGTGAGTTTGTTTGTATTTCCTTCTTGGTTGCGTCTTAATGACTTCCAAATGAGTGCACTCGAGTGATTAAATTAGTTTAAGAAAGTCGCTGAAGTGAGATTAAATTTCGCACATGATGGAAACATCGGAAAATAACGCTGCGTATGTTTTTGTCTGTGTAGGTGTAAAGGGTCGTTGCAGCTTCTTCAAACCATCCTCGAAACCAGTAAAATTATTTCTAGAAAAATATAATTCGTGGATATCTTCTAAGGCGCTTTCACGAGTCGTTTAAAGTCGTTGTTCATATGTATTGCATCTAATTGTTTATCAACACTGACTTTATAAACTTTCACAATTTAGACAGGAAAAAAAATCTGTTGAAAACACGGTTTTAGTTAATATCTGCCTTTACTTTATTAAAATCTCTTCTTTTCTTCTTCAGTTCTCACAAAAAACAAATTGCAAATCATTTTGAATTTCGTCCATTTCAAATTCTTTCCTTTAAAATGTTATCTGCAAAAAGATCATTTTATCTAAGAGTTTAAATAGATACTAATTTATCTAATAGTTTAAATTTTTTCTAACACTCACTTCAAAAGTTATTTTAAATGAATGAAATTTTGCGGTATGGTTACTGCGAAAAGTTGGCATACTTTTAGGACCTTGCTTTTAAGAAGTCAATTGAATTAAAATTTTATTGAGCTTATTGATTTTCGGATAATAAATACATGAAAAGTCAATTAAAATACTAAATAAAATGCATCTTTACGATGTTCGTACGTAAATTTGGCTTCAGAAACTTCTTTCAATTGTTTTACTCAAGTCAAGGTTTTCCAAAGCGGTTTTGGGGAAAAATGTATCTAGGATTAGAGGCGACACGTACGTAATTAGATACAAGAGATTATAAATGTGTAATGGTGTTAGATACAACAACGTAGGGACAACTACTTCGTCAACCAGCAACTGACGCAGTCTTTTCCTCTCAATCTGTTTTTTATTTGACTCGTTGGTCGCTTAAATGTTACCGCAAAAGCCACATCAGACACATGTTTAATCGTATAAAAGCGACACACTTAATTTTACTCACTAAAAGTCCTTTGAACTACGAACTGTGTACATATTTAGCCCGTGACTGGAGTTCCTTTAATTAAAATAATGCAGTAACGAACCACGTCATCGCTCGTGGCTCACACATTTAGTCACTCGTTCACTTATTCAGTCATTCGTTCGATTGGCAGCAGGCGAAGTCGTTGAGGTGAGCCTGTGAAAGGAGAATAAAACTGAGTGACTGTAAACCTGACTGTCAAACTTCCTGTCAGATCCGGCGATTGTCACTGAAGTGACAAGGATTTTTTTTCTTTTAGCTGATGTACTATTCAAGGTTTTTTTCTAATTTATGCGGATTTTTACTGCGGTTGTTGACCTTAATTAATTAGCAAACACCAATCTTAAACTTCCCCGCTGTTTTCCATGCTGTTTTTAATGTCTTTTAATTTTATCTTCAGTGAGAGAAATAATAACAACAAAACTTTACATCTACACGGCTTAAAGCGTTAATTTTGATTGTTGTTGTAATTTTTGTAGTTGAAATTTCCTACCTGACTAAACACGAACGCTGCTGAAAAAATCCTTTTTTTACAAACTACAAAAATCACAGTCAACACAAGAAATCCTCATGAAACCGTGGAAAAATTCCCTTCACAAATGAAACGTAAAAAACGGATAAAGAACGGTTGCGTGGGAGAAAGAAGGAGAGAGTGGAAGAAAGAGTGACAGAGAGAGGGAAGACAGGAAAGTCTTGGCCCTAAGGGAACCGCGTTGACTCATTGCACACCGGCAAACAAGAACCCAGGAAGAGGAAGCAACGTGATTTATTAGGTAACTTCGAAGATGTGAAACCGCGAGAGCGTTTAATTGGCCGGAGGGGGTGGGTGCTTTGAGCGGTCGGATGGAGTCAACTGACAATGGAAAAAGGACATCTGTGTCAATGGAAGCTTGCAGACAATTGCAACGAATTTGCTGCACAAGATTTTTACAACTTTACTGAAAAATTGCCAACAAAGAAAGCAGCAGACGATTTATTTGCAGTTGGCGTTTTTTTTTTTTTTTTTGCAGTAACGGAAGCGAAAACATGACGTTTCCGTGTTTCATTTCTTTTACCTAAATTTTAACTGAACTGGATTGAAATTTATTGCAATAATTAACTAAATGAAGGCTGCTGAATATGCTTTTATTTAATTCTTCGAAGGAAACATGAGTTTTATATAAAAAAGTAATTAAAAGAAAACATTAAACAATTAATACAGAAACGATCAGATATAAAACTACAAATCTTTGAAACAAATGAAGGAAACGAATCTAAAAAGTGATTAGTAATTAGAATTAACGCTGATCGATCGAAGATTAGTTGAAGATTGATTTTGAGAATGCCTTTTTACGGCCCCGTGAGGATTCGTAGAGTGGCTGTTGTCTTTATTTCAATTAGAATTCGCAGTGTATTCTTAAGGAAAGCTCTACAATCTTTTATAGCGGCCAAAGCGCTTTTGGCAATCGATTATTAAAAAAAAGGAAAATGGAAATAAAATGGAAAGCAGAAGCAGCAAAAAAGGTAGCTGCTCGCTTGGAGCCAACAGAATGGAATAATAGCGATGATGGCGACGGCGTCTTTCCTCAAAGGACCTCAGTAAATTACAACAATAAATCATGCATTTTGAAGAATTGAAATTGAAAACTAATTAATTATCTGTCGCTTGCAAAAGCAGTGAATTAAAGAAAAACATGGACTGCACAAAAACGGAAAACAAAGAAACGCGACCAGAATCAGGTTCATTTTCCGATGCCAGCCGAAAAAAGATAAAGCAACAGCTACACAAAGAAGAAGAACAGCAAGTAAATGTGCAGCAGAAAAAGGACCACCGAGAACGGAGTGAAAAGGAGCAAGACCAGAGACTGAAACAAAAAGCGGACGATGATGGCGAAAGGATAAAAGCATTGAATGAAAAACTTCGCCTTAATTGGCAGCATCAAGTGTTTGTAAATTGCTGCTGGCCATAATTATGGACCGAAAAGGATGCGGCACCGAAGGCCGAGCATCGTGTGGCGACCGAGAGCACCTTCGAATGGTTTCATGTTGATTTAAGGTGGTCCCTGGGTGAGCCACAGTTCAGCGGCTCCTTCGAACAACGCTGAAGTCATAAAAGCTGTAAAAACCGCTGCTGCTGCTGCTGAGAAGTGGACCACGTGGCTTCAAATGACGTGGAGCGACGCGCTTTCGAGGGTTGCTCTTCGAAAGTGTTGCTCCGCAGATTATTTTGCACTCGTCCGAATTTAATTATGCTAAAGTTTGTGCTTAATCGCGGGAAACCTTTCAGTAAACGGATTACAAATTCGACAGAGCTGAGAATTTAGATTTTGTGTATTTGTCGTCATCCTTAAAGTGTTTTCTAGAAGCTTAACGCAAGTGACACAATTTAATTGAAGCTTTCCGAAGTCATCCGTTATGATTCAAGGCTTAATGCATCCAATTACAAGGGCCACGTTCTCCTTCTCCTCCTCAGCACTTCAGAGGCTTTCTTCTCTATTATACATCAGCTCCATATCCGTGCTTGCGACTACTGAAGCCCTCAAAGCACTCAGAGTTCGATCGGATACGCATGACGTGGCTGATCTAATTAAATACTGAGCCACTTCCTGCGATGAGCGATGAGTTTCTTCCTCCAAATTTTTAATTCTCGGTGTAATTCTCGATTTGTCTGTCGCTGCTTACGTCTCTCTTCACTCTTTCCAGTTGCTCGACACTCTGGCGATTACTCTTGTCGCTCTAAATTTAGTATTATATTAATTAAATTTAAACTTTAATCGCATTTTATTAAAAAGTATTTTTTTTGTCAGATTTTACAAAAGGATATATATTTACTGTAGTTATAAGGACTAAGTGTCCAAATATGTATATATAATATTATTATTGAGCTGTATAAACCACAATTTTCCATTACATTACCTTAAAAAAATGTCTTTAAAAAAAATATTTTGCATGATTTTAGGCCCTATCAAAACTGAACCAGTAGATTCCGATCTTCCAAAATAAAATGATTTTCTGGTCATCGCAAGAAAAATTAATGGTCTGCTGTGGAATGAAAGGGACATTTATATTTAACGTAAATCGGTCATAAGTACACAATTTCTAAATTAAGGCTTAAGCAGTTCTTTGAACATTGCAAAGGCTATGGAATTTTCCGTAAAATAATGGCATCGGAGTCATTCAACTTGACCAATCGTGACATGATTATAAATTGTTGGTCATTTCGTTGGATAGAACCTCGATTCGTTTGTCTTAAAGAATTTCTGTTCTCTGTGTACGGAATTTCATCCATTGTATAAGCAGCTGTGTATATAAAGAAACGTGAACACGATAGAATGTATAAATAAGGGCAACAACGTAAAAGGATGGAGGAAACAAATGAATGTTGAAGTTCTTTTGTGGATGGTGAAAGACGTCCTGATGCGCGGGAGAAGTCGTTGGTCTTAAAGCTATTCTCTGTTGTCGGATTCCTCGGGGGAGTAACAAAGATTCAGTAAAAGAAATGCACCAGCTACGAACCAATATCAGGAAGTTTTCTTTGGTGTTTTGTGTTGTTGATTGTTGACCGAGCTGCAACATAACATACACCGTTATACAATTGTCCGAGGACATGTTGCAAGTTCTTAAGAAAATCAAAGAAATGCAGCAGCAATAATAAAAGCAAAACAAGCGGAAGAATCGCCCACAACTTCAACACAATGTAATGTAATTTTATTGTTGGCTGTCGGTTTATTGTTGGTTGGAGAATATCCAGAACAAGCCCACTGCAACTTCAACAGTGCGATAAACAAGAAAAATAGCTTCGAAATCTTCTTCGGAACTTGAAAAATATACAAATAGAATTATAAATAAAATCATAGCAGAAATATTTCAAGTTTGATTTGTATTAATTTTCTAATTGTCCTTTTGCAATCTTCACTTCTGATTCTGTTTCTGCAATATGTTCCTCTTTAATAAACTCTTTTACTTTTACTTTTATTTCCTTCGTTTTGCCCGGATTTTATTCTTCAATTGAGCGAAATGGAATCGGGATTTTTTTTCCTGTTCCTGATCTTTTCTTACACTTTAAACTAGTCCGTGTCCAACTCGAAGTAAGTCACTTAAATTCACACAACTGAAGAAAACATACGTACAACGGAGCGTGTTTCGTGTGTATTTGTGGTCAAAAATACTCTTGTCTGAACACATTTCGCCTTTAATGCATTGCCAACTTCTGCACTGTTCACGTGTGAGCCAGAAACGTGGCCTGAAGGACGAAGATAAAATTCTCTGCTCGGGTAGAATATAAACCACAATCGCCCAACAACCGTTAAAAAAAGACTGACTCCGCTGAACGATAAAAACTGGTGTAACGTCCAGAAAAATGCCTTCTGCAAAATTTCATACACGATTCATGCCACGCGTCGACAGCGATTTTTGCTTGTTCTCAGTCGCAACTTTAAACAAAAACGCCAAAAAATTACTAACGTTTAAAAAAATCCTGGCTTTATGGACAACTTTAACCAATTCATTTCGCTTTAATTGCTCAGTTTCTAGCTGCTGACTCGTGGCTCTTTTCCCGGGTGGCGTTATCCTTTGTCCCCCGCTGGGTTCAACGACTGTCAAGGAACGAACTTAGAGCAGCCGCAGCTCGACTTCCGGTCCATCAGGCGACCGCTTCGTGTATCGCCGCTCCTGATCGCTGCCGAAAGTCACGTATTTTCCGCGTAATTTAAGTTCTCCCAACACGTCACCAACTCGAATTCCATCGCCGTCGACGAGGTCAGCACGAACTCGGAAAGTATTCGGCTGCTTCTTCCATTCTTCTTTCTAACGAATGTCCTTTTTTACAGCTCTGTGCGGTGCACGGCGTCTACGTTAGAATGTGGCAACAGCAAATGTGCAACACGTGCCTCGATAAAGTCCGCAGCTATCAGTTCCCGTTGGTTTTTATTGGTTTGTTTGCTTCGTTCGGATGCTGATTTATCTTTCTCAAAAAATTCAATTCAATGAGAATTCGGAAAACTTTTTTCAAATGATTTCTCGGCGTGAAAAAAAGTAATCGCTAAACGTGTTCGAAGAATAGAAGCGTAGAGGAGAATATACAATATTTATATAATAAATTATTCAGTGTTAATACTAGTTTTATACAGATTCAATTTTATTCTTGCATTTCTCATTGGACTTAGACTTTTCAAAGGAAGTTAAATTAATATTAAATTCTATTTTATATAGATTAATTAAGGCATGAATTTAGTGTTCAACTAAAA
This sequence comes from Thecophora atra, assembly GCA_937620795.1. Taxonomy (NCBI): domain Eukaryota; kingdom Metazoa; phylum Arthropoda; class Insecta; order Diptera; family Conopidae; genus Thecophora; species Thecophora atra. The sequence continues at coordinate 34,800,631 of OW569401.1, forward strand.
TGTTAAATTCATATTTATTTATTTATTTGCTTATTAAATATTTAAAGCTATAGTTCAAGCAGACTTCATATTACATTTGAATGTATTCAAGTTTTTTATTTGGAAACTTTGTATTTACATAGATCCTTATAGACTCAACCATAGATTATTATTGACCTTTACTTGAATTGATACCTATTTTCAGAGATTCCTATTTCAACTTAGATTCTGAATTGTAAAACTCAGACTTTGAACTCTATTAAATCTTTAAATTCCCGTGCACACAACGACTCCTAAAAAGCTGCAATGTAAACGGAAAAATCGTAACCATCACCTTTAATTATGTGGCAACAAAATGGCTCAATTCAGCTGATGAAGGAGCAGGATTCCAGTTGCAATACAAATATAAAATAAGCGCGTATGAAACCGCAGTGAACTCTGCTAATAACAGGAGATTTCGCCAATCGCAGGTGCTTAACGAAGCAAATCACTTTGAACACGAAATCCTTTCGAGCAGCTGCTGTTCATATCGCTGTTGCCGGCTGCGTTGCCTTCGTACAAAAGCACGTTCGGCGCGTTGTTTGCGCATAAAAACCGTCGCATAGAAACGCACTCTCACCCACGCAGAGAAGATGAAGCTCTGTAGTTCTACTGTGACGAAAGCACACGAACGGCGCATTCAAACAAATGACCAGCAGAGCCACAGAGCTGCAGCAACGAGAAGAGCAAAGAGATTGCATGACGATGCATTGAAAATACGAAATCGAATCGCATCGAAATCGGAGTGGAAATCATCGTTTGAAGCACAGAATCACGTAGTTAGGAGTGAAAAAAGAGAAAAGGTATCCTCAAAAAGCATACAACAAGCAACGCCATTAACAAAACGGAAGTGAAAATGCAAAAAAAAACAAGAAATTTGAAACCAAACCACAAATAAATAATCATAATCATTGCAAAGTTCAGTTGAACGGAGAGAAGAAAAAAAAATCATCGTTTTGTAATTTTGATTTAATATTTTCAAATCCGTTACGTGACTTTTTCATAAATCAAATATGCCACAAAAATATTGCACAACTTTCAATAAATTTCTATTTTTAACGTAAAAATTACTATGAATTATAACGCTACAGAGCAACTGGAAAAAGAATTTACTTTTTTCTAGGTTCGATTCTCATTAAGAACCAATGTCAATAAAAATTCAACGGAGAAAAAGACAAACAAGGACTTTCATAAACTCTTCTTTTAGATATTTAAAAAAGTCTTTTAATTAATTTCTGAGTTTCTGATAAACGATGCTGAATGTCAAATGAAGTTTGTAAACTGTTGGCTGTCAAATGGAGCTTCTAATGTCAAAAATTGAATTCGACTGCGATGACTGACAACGCGTCTTCCTTCCTTCAGCATTTAACACGAATTCTAAATCTCCCCTCACCTCGCTGTCAAAGAGTTTTCAAGCAACTCATTTGCGTCGAGGTGCTTCAGAAAATCCTCACCACTTCATTAACGTCACTGCTTCGTCGAATTTATACTCGATTTGTAATTCCTGTTGTTAATGACATTCCAAATGAGGAACATGTGTTGAATGAATTGTGGCAAGGAATCCTTCACTAATTTTAAATCCCATTTTGACACCGGAAGACTGAATCCATGCGGTTTAAAGTTGGATTCTATATTTTAACAGATCGTGGACAGACAAGAGCTGTGAATTCTTTACGATCTGCTGAAGTTGTTGAAAAGCTGTCAAGGTTCGTTGAAATATGATTGGGGAAGGAATGAGAAAAAACAAATGAATGTAAATCGATGTGACTATTTCCTGTTTATTTAAGAAAATATAAAAATAACAAAGAAACCCAAACAAAATGTACTTAAAATTATATACCTTTAAAAAGTGAAGTAAAAATATGTCGACAGATTCGAAGTTTCTAGCAGCAAGTTGAAATCTTCTTAAGTTTGTTCCTTTGTGCTCTTCAGGCTTCAGATATAAGCTCTTTGGTCTGTCTTTTCTTCTCTGCCTCTTCCACTTTCCGCTTAGTTTCTTACCGTGCTCTTGTCTGCCAACTTGGTCCACAAAACGACCGATTAAATCGAGCAACTAAAAGTCTATAAAGCATTGAATTATTATCTGTGTGATTGCAAAAGTTTTCAAACATCAAACTTTAAAAATTGAGAGAGAAGAGAAGAAGGAATCATGTATATAACTTGTGCAATTCTTCCACTATTCAGAAGGTTTTGCAATCGATTCGAAAATTTCAAATCCGTAGGTAGTTTTTTATATACAAAGTCCTGTAAAACTTCTACATTTACTCTGCTATTCACGTAGAATAAGAATATAAAAGCGACTAGTAATTTCCAGACTTATTTATTAATGAAGCAGTACTAATGATAATTTCAAGAAACGTTTCCATTGTTCAAGAATTACTAAGCGAAACTTAAAAAAGGTTCTAGGATTTTTAAAGAAAGTATTTTAGCGTCTCCCCATTAATTATTGTTATGGAAGTAATTTTGATTCTTAAGATCCTGTCTGCTGTAGTTGTTAAAGTCCTCGATATGTGTGAGGAAGAATACTGTTCCCCATATCAAGTCTTCTCATTCTTAAACAAGGTTTCATATGAGATTTCTAAGAAGGAAAATTGATTGCTAAGGGAAGTCTCTTGGATCCTGAAGAAGGTCTTCTGCAGAACTCCAAGAAATGGTCACGAATCCAAGGAAATATGATTCCTAAATCTTCGTTTTTTTTAAGGCATGTTTTAATTTAGGGAGCAGTCGTCCAAAACCTAAAGTAATTCTTTCTCTTGATTGTGCTCAGCAGATTCTATAGAAAATACCCTTATATAGAGTTTTTTCCTACTGAGTCACTTGATTTAGTATAGATTCCTGAAAGTGAATGAGAGTACATTTGTATTTGCAGCTTGACATACATAAAATCACTTTAAATGCACTCGCCTGAGGTTGTTGAAGATGTTTTCCGTGTTTTTGAGGTTGTTCTTTTATTGTTGTTGACTCGTTTTACGCGTCTCGGAGATGTGCATCGTAGGAAGTGTGTAGCGAAGTGAAATGGAACTTCAGGAAAAATCTACCAACCAAAGTGATGTGTAAACAACACAGGAACTGTTATTTTAAGAACTGTTTGCAAGGATGTCGTTGAAGGAAGTCTTACAGAACATCTCAAGGAGAAGACGAAGGAAATGTTGAATGATGAATATTGTAAAACTTGAGGTGTTCCTAAATATATTTAGATTCCACTTCAAGTTAAAAACACAAAATTTTTAGTCCTTATTTGACTGAATTATTTAAAATTTTAAGAAGAATCTTTAACGATTTTATCAAATATTAAACTGTTTTTAATATTTGTTTTTCAATGCATCTTGCTTCTTTTTTTACGTCTTTTCATTTTATTTAGATTTATTTTATTATAATTTATGTGATGTAAGATGATTTTATTATAATTTATATTGTTTCGCCATTTCTTCGTCTTTTTTCTTTAGCTTTTTTTCCCCTCCTGCTTTCTCGTAGTTCACCTTCATCAATTTAATTTCCTGGCTGAAGTGACTTCAGTTCCTGTTTTTAATGGGGATGCTTTTAGAACAGTTTTTGCTGCTTCGTACTTTGTTACCCCTTCGATATTTCTCTTCGCGTCGCTTTACCCCTTTCTAAGCAATGAAATTCAAATTTATCCTTAATTAAAATAAAAGTAGATTAAAAGCAAGAACAACACGAGAATCAGAGACGTCGACGTCGGCTGCGCTGCTTAGGAATTGTTAAACGTTTCTGATTTAAGCTTCTCTTTGGCTTCTGTTTTACTTCTTTTTTTGATTCGGCTTTTTCCATTCTTCTACTGGGCTTTGTTCTTCTTCTCTCTTTCAATACCAAGTCGCCATAAATATTTAAATGCAGGGAAGCCGCCGAGAAGCATGTGAAAATTAATCTCAAGCGACTCGCTGAAATCCCCTTTGAGGTACTCACATAGGACTATGTGTGTGTTTGTGTGCAATTTAATTGCATTTTTCCCCTCCAAGTATTAATAAAATTCTGAAAAATCCTTTGGGAAACCGCCGCGGCGCGCCGTAAGGAAAATCGTTTTTAGAGCGTGAAGAAGAAAGTGCGAAGAGAAGTGATGAGTGAAGCAGAAAGAGATGAAGAGATGAAATTATAAATGCATGGACACTTTTGTGTATTGGTCCCTGTTAAAGGATGACAAGTTTACGTATTTAATACGACAAAAATTATTATATTATATTAAAAATCAATTATATTACAAATCCATTAAAGTGGAGTCGTTGCTCCATATTTCTTCAACGACGAATAACGTTACAGTCGATAAGAAGGCGAACAGATCCATGATCCATGTCTTCCCTGTTCGCAAGCCCTGTACACCCATATTTGCTCTGCGGTCCAGCGAAGGTAATATTCTATCATAAGCCGAAAACATATGTATATTTTGAAATAGAATAGAAATCAAAACAAATTTTAATGTTACATAATTATTAATGATTTTTAAGTAACATTTCAAAGCAATTAATTAATTTAATATATAATTTGATGAATTGAATCCCATTGACAATGAAATCTGTCATTGATTTATTGCCTATTATTCTATGATACAATGTGAACATTTTGGACAGAATATACTTTGCGGTGCGACTCTAAAACATGACACCGAGAGAAATCACGTAAAAATGTTACCGACCAAAATATTGTCTTCAGGATCATCGACAAAGTCTTTGGGGTTTTTTTGTAGGGTGGATGTTTAAATATATAGTCAATATGTCTGCACATAGATTTCGGGAATAACCCATTAATTATTGGTATTTAGTTCCAGTAATTCCAAAACCATTTCATGTCACGTAGCGTAATCGTGAGATCCTGGACTTCGATTGTGTCCTTTCCTTGGTTCTATTTTTCTACCTGTTGACAGCAAAAATGTGTTATTTTCAATCTGTTCTTTAATTAGCCATGGATTTTCTTTTACAACAGGGTATAAAATGGAAAATACGGAAATTTGGGTTCTTTACAATGTTTCCATGTCCATTTTTCTTCTTTTCCTTTTCATGTCATACTTTTTTCTGGATTCTGGATCTTCATTTATTTTTGTTACTTGTGCGATTCTTGTTGTTGTTGCCACCAACGGCATTGATTTCAAGTGGCAGCGGAAGAAAACTGATTTCAATGGTAAACATCATCGTGGGAATAATTCCTTTTTTTTCTATTAATAGAAAAATGTGCGTAACGTTCAAATATGCAGAGGATGTTTTAGAATTCATCCCAGGATTTTTGAATTTTTGTTTCATTCCGTCAAATGACGATCAGCTAAAATCTGCCATTTGACTTTATACATTATTTCATAAGAATTTTAACCTGTTTCTAAAGTATGTCGGTTGATTTTACAAATCGGTTACATTGACTTCTTGAAGGAAAATGTTTGAAAACCGTAACAGTGAAAAAGTTTTATATAAAACGGACATGAACAATTTTCATTAGCGTATTTTTAAGAGTATTTACACGAATACTTCAAGTGAATTTTCTGTTAAAAAACTTATAAATAATTATAAAACTACTTTTTTTTCAATTTTGGAACTTCTCGAAAACGATGTAATTTTATTGCTTTTAAAACTTCATCAAATTGGCAACACAGTCGCTTGCCGGCTTCTAACGGCGCATGTGAAAAGTCTGCATAACAAGAATGAACACAACAACAGATGTTGCTAGTGTGTGGCATGATTGAGATTTCAGTTGCATGCCGACAGTTAAATTGAAATGGTGCATAGAAGGTAAATATAAAATTCAACTATAGAACCAAAAACGGTATTTTAAATAATGCTGAAATTATAAATCTTTAGAGTATGAAATAAAAATCTGTAGTGAAAAATAAATAAAGCGTTTTTGCATCTGTACTTTTATTTAAAAAAAAATCTCATTTTTAAATTAATATTACTAATAAATTGAAATTTGCTTTAACATTTAAATAGTTGCAAACTTTAAACAGTTGATAATAATTTCGTTATTAATATATTTAAAATTTTATTATAATTTAGCATAAAATTACTACTAAAAACAGTCAACTTTCTCGCAACATTTACTTGGTGTAAATTTACAGAATTTTGATTTTTGTTGTTTTTTTTTTATTTATTAGTATATATATTATTATACAAGTTTTAAATTTTTGCTGACATGCGAATATCGCTCTTTCTACGCTTTGGGCTCGAGGATTTTCTCTTTGGCTGCAAAAGCGGTTGTTGTTGTTTGTGTTCAGTTCGTTAAATTGTCCTGCATATGGATTTTTAAAATGAGCCTTTTCACTCTTTTTTGCCTCAGCAGCAAAGCAAGCATCGCTCTCGCGCTCTTGAACTCCTCTTATTTCTCTCTCTGGGGCTTAGTTCGACTTTAGCCGCTCTCTGCAGCAGTTGTTTGAAATACGTTCTGTCTTCTGTTTAGTCATTGTTCAGACGTCGCCAGGTTTAGCTGTGTACTCGTCGCCGTTTTTGATTGAGATTTAAATCGAGGCTTATACAGAAAAGAAAACGCGTTTGTTTTATCAAGTTGAAATTAGTTGTGCAATCATAAAAATAAATGTAATGAAAAAGGTTATTGAGAAGTGCGATTTATTTATAAAAACATAGTTGGGTTTTATAAATCTAATCGAGTGCTTTAAAAAATTAGTTTCAAGTCGGTGTTTAAACGTGATTCACGCTGTTCGTTTTTTTCCACCGACTTCGACTTTTATGAGCCGAGCTCCGTTGCGCGCCGCTCCCTTTCAACCGTAAACAAGTTAATCGCTGGCATCGTGTGCGTTGTGTTCAATTCAAAGTGTTTTCAAAAAAAAATCTCCAACTACGGTTTTCAACAAATTATTGTTGATAAAATTTTGTAATAAAAAGTAATGAGTGCGTGTGTTGTGTGTGTGGAAAATATGTGTTCACTGCAGCAATAATAATATCAGCATCAGCCACAAGTTCATCAACAATAAAAACAAATTCATTAGTAACAACAACAACGTCATCAAAACTAACCACTAACTAACTAAAAAAACAGGTGAGTTTTTCTTGAATAATAAACATTTATAGTATTAAAGTCGATTTTTTATATGTCACTTTTGGGCTTTTTAATGTTCAATTGAATTGAATTTTAATAAGATTTGAAAAACAAAAAATCGCATTATTATTTTCATATTTCTGTGCTTTACAACAAATAAAAACACAAAAGCTCTTATAATCAGTTTTACTTTATTCAAATCCTGTTTGTTAGCTTTTAAAACCGGTTTCCCTCTCCATTCGTAGCTTTTTTGCATCTCTCTTTATCTCTTTATTCTCATCTCGTTAAGTTGTGTCTCTTTTTACTTATCAACAGTTTTTTCGTGTTTACAAAAGCAAATACAATGTTTTCTATATTTAACTAGTTTCTCATCTGTTTTTAAATCTGTTTTTGTAAATAATAATTAAAATATGTACACCCCTGGTCAAAATATTAAGTACATCCCCTCAACAAAATGTATGTACATATATTTATATATGCATTAAATTTTCCTAAATGATCTTCTATCATGTTTATTGTAGAAATTCCAAATTAAAGCCTGTTGCTTCTATGAAAGAATTAATTTTTTTGAGCTACATGTGTTTCTATCTCTGTTGGCTACTGCGCAGTTTCTTTTAATAAAAATAATTCAAATATTTCAATAACTGAAATAAATTCAATTAAAATTTGCCTTCTCGTATTATCGGCAGTTTAAACATTTTTTTTTTTGGTTTTTCCTAGAATTTAAAATAACGACAGAGAGGAGCCGGAATATCAATATGTATATTTCCACCGAACCTAATCTTTTACACTGAGCACGAGTTGTTGGGTTATCGTAACAGCAACCAAGTGCCATTAGCAATAAAACAAAAGCATAAAATTGCTAAATTACAACAATTTTTTATTCATGCTCTGTTATCATTTTAAGTTTTATTGCGCGCAAATACGTTTTCAAATATGGGCGTTTTCAGGGTTTTTCGCCTCGTCGTATCACAAATAATAAAATCGAAAATAGTAATAAATGGTATAAAATTTCCAAAACGAAGATTTTAAAAATGAAATATTATTAGTGGGTTTTCCAGTTCTTGCATTATAACTGAAAATGATTTTTTAGGCCAGAAATAACAGTTTTAAATTTATGTCTAGAAACGGAAAACTCTACTTATAATAAAAACATTAAAAAAGTTTTAAAAATTTGTTCAGTTTTTTTATAACATTGTTTTATATGTTAGTTTTCGTTTAGTGTTGTTGTTGTTGTTATAACAGTTACACTCGAATGGCTTTTTGGGTCCACTTTTTCAGCTCTATACGATCATGAAAACAAAGAGTGCTGTTAATGAAAAGTGAAGATAAAGTGAGGGGGAAAATAAACATTTGAAAGTTTTTTATTTTTGAATTAAATACATTTGGGATCCTTAAAAAATAAAATGCTATAGTTAAAAAAGTCTAAATAAGCTTCTACAAAACTCTTTATACTACTTTTATTTTTTTACCTTACTTTTTGCTGGCAAATAAAATTTTTAAATCAGTTCAAATTCATTTTAAGTCCAATTATAAACACTTTTTACCTTCATTAAAGTTCCTTGCGGTTTCCCTCTCTCCTTTCTCTATCTCTCTCTTTTTCTTTCTGTTGCTATTGTGCTCTTTGCTTTTTTTATGTGCTGTCTTCACCTTCAACTTTGCTACTCATCTTCGTACAAACAATCGCGCACTTTTTCACTACGTATTTGCATTTTTATTATCACCATTTTGCGCGCTTCTTATTTTACTTGGCTTTCATTGGTTTCTTGTTCTTCGTGATATTGTTCAAAATTTCTGCTTCGACTTGCGGATTAAGCTGCTCTTTATTTTGCCGCTCTTTCAGTTACTCTCTCGACCTTGATGGCTTCGTGTAGTTTACAGTAATCCCACGCTATTCAATCCTTGCTCAGTGTAGGATATTTTTGTAAACTTTTGTATTTTTTATTACTTCCGGGCTTGCGTTTTGTTTTAAAATTATTTTTATATGTACGACTAGAACAAAAAATATATATTCATTTCATAGTAAAATATATTCATTTGATAGTAAAATATAAATTTCATAACAAAGGAATTAGCCGAAATCTTGTAGCCATAACATTTTATAAAGTCCCATTAACAAAAACACTTCAAAATTATTATTTTGTTTTCAACGCTTTAAAAGTTATTATTATTATTTAATTGCGTTTTATCATCGCTTTCTTTAAAAGCCTTTTTATTAATGTATAATTTAAAAACCATAAAGTCTTGCATTTAAAACATTTTATGTTATTAAAAGATGCCCGAGTTTGCTCTATATATAAATTGTTTCCTCATCCTTAAAAAGGACGTAAGGTTAGATCTTCACTTAAAAACAACTTGAACTCAAGCATTGCTCGTTGCCCCTTGAATTTCCAGTTGAAATGATGGACATCTTCGAGGATGAAGTTTTTAAAGTGATGCCGCAAACAAAAGCAAGCGAAAAATTTTTCTTCTCCTCTTTCCTTGTAGAGGAAACTTCTATCCATTTTATCACTTCTTCGTTGAACATTTCCAGGAAGAATGCCAACACGCTTTAGTTAATGCCATCACGAAGTTTGTAGCAGACGTCTTGCGTCTTTCTAAGCGTCGTCGTCTCCGTTGACGGTGTCGGTGTGGTGCCGAGGCTCGCGCCATTGCCGTTTGTTACTAAAGCACATTCCATGCGGACACATCGGAAATATACGAGAACTAATTTTCCGCATTTATTTTGCCGACACTTTTACAAAGTTTTAGTCGGCCAAAACGTATCATGACCACCAAAGCTGCACCGAGGTCCGGTATCCCAGAATAAGATTAATGATATCGCTTATGTACCGTGCCGGAATTCCTCCTCTTACCTCCTGCCTTTTTTATAACAGATGCTAGGGAAAGTAACACCAACCTTAATAGTTTTAGTAGAAACTTGTAATAATCCGATCCTTAATTCTGCAGATGGATGTGGGTCATTTCAGCTGATTCTCGCTTTCTAATTTTCAAACAAAAAAAAATTAATTCTCGTTAACATGACAAATAGGTGAATTAAATAAAAAAAAAGGTTATGTCGATGTGTCGCTATTAGGAAGAAACGCAGTGACAGAAACGCAGAAATGGAGGGGAGAACGGAGTGCAGGTAGAGGACGATGGGTTAGTAAACAGAGCAGGATTATTAAGGACGTTCAACTCTGCACACGGAAAATGACGTACGAAAGGAAAAGCGATTGTTAAGCGATCTTCACACTAGAAATCATGAGAAGTCACTCACACTATTTTGTTAGAGATCTTCTAGACAAGGCGGAAATAAAACCGCTGCAGGGTTGAATGTTACCCTCTATTAATGGATAAGATATCGATCGACTATAAATGAGATATGACTTAGAGATTCAAAGTCACCCTTTTATACAATACATAAATTGGAAATTTTGTTATTGCCTAGTTTAACAAATTGTGTGAGGATGTTGAATGTATCATATTTTTACTACTATATTCACGTCGTGTCGTCGGTATACATTCGTTCGCTATGGTCCATTCGTTGTCACTCAGTATTGTTTGCTTTTAAATGGTGTTTCTTCCTTTTTTTACTTACATATTCTGGTTCTTTTCATCTGCATATAGACTTTTTCAACTTTTCCCAAGCTGTTGTAATTCAATAGGACCGACCAACTGCGGTTATATTTATTTATCGCCTTCGTCTTGCCACAAAAGAAACGTAAAGAAGAATCCAAAGTGCAATTACAGGACGACGAAACAACGACAAATCCCTTTGTGTTGTCTCTGAACCTTTTAACTCATGTCTGCTATTTGTTTTTTTCCATTTCAACGTCTCCCCTTTTCATCTTTATTGTCTTATGTTTGTTCTTTGTTGTGAGTTTTTTATATTCCTAGAAAAAATTCAACGTACCTTTAACTGTGTCCTTATCTTTCATCTTAAATACACAGCATTAAAAAAGAAGTTAATTGCATGATTTTATCTTCGAAAGAGTTTTATTGTTTCTCAGAAAATGAATCTATCTGTGGTATTTTACATAACATTAGCATTGTAATGTTTGGAGTAAAAAGCAATACTAAAGTGACTCAGTGTGAATTAAAACCACGCAAAAATTGTTTGCATTTATAAATTATACTGAAAATTTACAAATTCTGGTAAGAATATGAAAAATTGTGTTGATACAGCCTAAAAGTACCGTTTAAAAAACACCTTAAAAGCATTTGAAGAATAAAACTCTCAAAGACTATTAAAATTGTGTTTAAAGGTAATTGCATAATATCAGTGCATAATTCTTTGTTTGACTTTAACTGAGAATGTTGTTGGTCCGCCTTTCTTGAGTCTTACTTAACTCGACTGTAAACGGAAATTAACTTAAAAAATATTGTACAAGTATGATAAAGACCACAAGAAAGAGTCACAAAATGAAAAGGAAGGAAAAGAATCATTAAGTTTTATTAACTAGGAACTGTTAAAGAATAACTTCAACTTAATGACCATCAACAACAGCATTCCCAAATTAGCGCAGCTACTATAACATTATCTATCTTCATACCGGGTTATTTACATAATTTTCGGTAACTTTTTATTCTTCTTCGACCTTACACAAAGTTGCATTCTATTTCCGTTCTCTTGGTCTTTCACTACTCACCTCGCATTATTGTGAAGTGTTGTGTAATCAAAATTGTTGTTAGAAAAAAAATTTCGAGCTCTACTAACGCAACATGTCCAAGTTGTTGTGACCTCTCGTAATTGGTCCCATGAGAAAATATTTTGCGGTGTCTTCGTGGCTTCATTCCTGCGCTTTGCTTTGCCGTGTTCTTCTAGAATTAGGTTTTTGGTTTGTTAAATTATGGTGGGTGCCATTTTACCGGATACGACACAAGCGGGACCAAGTAAGGAATCAACACGGCAAAACAAATCGCCTAAAATATGAACCATGCTAAAAACATTCTAAGCTAATTAAAACCAACATTTCCCATTGAGTGTAAGCACAGCATAGAGACTTCAGGAATTCTAATGGAAAAATAAAAACACGTAAAATAGGAAATCCATGGAAGAAATATTTTTATACGGTATGGACTAAAATTAGAATTCGGGAAGAAGGGGAATAGTAGGAGGAAAAATAAGGAGAGTTACTTGAAAAGGGGTTTAAAAGCAAAATTAGTTTCATAATTTAAATATTAAATATGAAAATTTATTACGCTAAAAAATTATTTGAAATAGAAAATGCAACCTTAAATTTTAAAATTAAATGCTTAAAGATCACGTGGAGTTATATAAATGCATATTCCGTCTATTTTTGTGAAACCTTATTTTCTATTATAAGAATAACAAATTAGATCAGTTTTAATACTTTTAATTGGAGAGCACTTTGCCTGAAGTGCAGTTTTAACTTCATCATCACCATCGCCATCACGACAAACGATTCTCTCCTCTCCTACTTTCCTCAATAACTTTGTTATAACTTTACAGACACTTTTCTATCACTCGTATGTATCATCACAACGTGTCAGTTTTAATTTAATTTGGTTTCATGTAAAATTTACTGAACTCTGAGTAACACTCCAACGAGTATCATTCTCGAGTTTTATGGTTTGTGTTTATGTATTGTATATGTACATATTACGGAACACTAAAATAATCGAATGTTGTTTGCAAATAGAAAAGGAATAAAGTATAAGATCAGCATTAGCATAGTCATAAAAACAATAGAAGTTAAAGCTCAGCTAACATCGAACTAAAAGCCAGTTGAACTGGAGCTGTGGATATTACAAGACCGTATTTTTCATTTATTAAAGAATACAACAATAATAACTTATAAATTTGAAATAATAGCTATATACATTTGACATAAAATAGAAATTATTGGACATAAAAAAGAACTCATAGACCATAAATAATCATGAAAGTGCATTCAACTGTGTTTATCAGTTTAATAATTTTGATCCATTTTACGCAAGCCTTTATACAATCCAAAGGCTGTACTAATAGCCTAAGAAAAAGAGGCAGGGAGAGAGTCGGTTGGTGAGAACAGACACAGGAGAAGGAAGGAAACAACTGAAGCCAAAGGCTTTTATTATTTATGAGGGAAAAGTTTTTTGAACGCAAATTGTAAAATCTATTTTGTGGATAGGAGTTAAATAGAAGAAGAAAACAATAACAACAATAATAGTAAAACAATACCATGAATGAAAGCAACAAAAAGATATTAAGAAGAAGAAAGGGAAAACTATAAATTTTAGTGAAGAAAACATCAGACATACATAAATCAAATAAATCAAAATATAATTTGCATGTATCCATAGTTTGGACCTATGAAAGAACCTGTCAGCAGGAACGAAAACCAACCAACCTGTATTCACTCCAAATATCGTATTTCTAAAATAGAGCAAAAGCAAAAGGAGCCCCACAGAGGCAAAATTCTTTGATTATGGGTTGTTGTAGAAGTAAACAGAAACTGCAACCAAGAACAAAAGCGGCGAACGCGAATCTATTCAAACACATGAAACTTCAACAATAACAATCACATGATACACAGGATGCATCCATTTAATGTTGCCCCTTTCTTGGTTACGGAAGGTTTCGCGCTCTAGGCGAAGTGATGTAAAAATGATGAAGTTAATACTATGAGGACGGAGCGCGGTGCTTACTCATGCTTGAATGCCTCGTAGCTACATAAGGGTTGTGCACAAAATTGCATTTAAAATTTCAGGAAGATAATTTGTATAGGGCGCCACAAACAACCAACAGAATCTGTAATAACAACAACATTACAACGCACAGCAGTGGGAATTTAAAGCGACTCCAACAACACCAATAACAGCATCAGAGTACGAAGTGAAAAGTGAGCTTGAGGCATGACATGCAGGGAAAAACAATAATCTAAATAACAACCAAGGCAAAAGTAAAAAGTTTGAATAAAAACTAAAAATTACAAAATATCATAAACTGAATTCAAATAAAAAAACTTGTCATTTTTTATTTTTTTTAATTTTCTGTTGCCGATTTTTTGTTTACTGGCTTTGTTCTATTTTTTGTTAATATTTTTTTACATTCCGGTAATATTTTTGTCTTTGGTTGTATGTCTGCAAACAGCATTTAACAAAGCAAAACCATGTTGACAATCCACAAAGAAAATATTTTATGCTCTGTTCGTCTTTTCTTCATCTTGTTTTCTTCTTCCTCTCACACCTTTTCGTCTTCTTTTGATTCTTCATTGTTATCATTTTTTCTTCTCGTGGTGCTGAACCTGATGAAGAAATAACACGGCATGTCTATTAATAGCATTTTACTGGTAAGGAAAAATGAGGAAGCCCGGAAGAGAAGAATATGAAAAAGGCGTCATCACATTTCCTTTTAAAATTTTAGTAATTAACTTTTGAAACAATGCGAAATGGGGGAAAACGGAAAAAGATCGACAACACATGCACAAAAAGAGTTCATCATATTCAAAAATATATTTAAGTATACATAATAGAGTAATCAAAGAAATAGTTAAATTCCAAATATAGACAACATAGGGAGTACAAGCTGATAAAAAATGACTCCGTCTTCATCTGCGAACTCTATCTCTGCGCTTAATCTCCACTTAATGGCTTAGATACGGTCCACTCGCTTCCACTTTTATGTTCTTTCTTTTCCATCTTCAAAATACTTAATCATTTGAGTGCTTTTCCAACTTCATACATCAGATACCTAACAATAACAGAGAAAATTTTATTAAATTTATGCAGGTTTTAAATTTATCTTACTGCAGTCTAGAATGCAGCTGCTCTTCTCGTACCACACCGTCTGGCCAATAGATATTTTTTACCAATACAACAAAGAAAGCGTACAGAACAGACACCGAAGAGATTTTTCCAATCAGATTTTTGAACTGCGTTCCACTACTCTGTAAAAAACGTCTTCAAATAAAATTATCAGCAAAACTGACAAGATCAGAACTAGGAAAAAATACATACTCGTATATAAATAAATGGAAAATTTCTTATTGACATTAATACTGAGTGATACTGCATAAATCAGTTAAAATTTTTATTAAATACTTGAGGTAATGACGAGGACTAATTTACAATTAGTGAATTTCACACAACATGCACTACACGCTAAATACATTAAATGACATTAAGCTGACATCTCTTACACCTTATCATCACCATATGTATGTACAGCGTACATTGTACACATATCGCCATAGATCTCTGGCCACAAAAGTAGAACATGCTTTTAGCAAATGAGAATTCAGCAAAATGTAGTTGATGGACTAGGACTCGTGCTCATTTAATAACATTTGTTACGTGATATGATAACTAACTAAAGATTATGTGTGAATAAAGAAACCAAGACTTATAGTTAGTCCATTCTATACAAATCCACAAATGAAGAGAGATACATACAGACATGTACATAGTTGCGTATTATTAACCCATGTAACATTTTAGACTATAAAGATATATATTTACAGAAAAATCATCGATCTGTTATAATCGAAGATTAAATAGTTATTTCAAACGCAGGTAACAATTACGAGATGTTAAATTATACGACTATTCTTTTTGCCTTTGGGTTTTCGGCTTCCTTATAGTTTTGTTTAAATTGAATTAATACCTTCTAAACCCTGATTTCATGCATATAAGCGGTTTGATGCTACGGTGCAATAATTTTGTTGACCTCTTTTCATGTAAAATTAAAGCAATACGACTGCTGAAAAGAACACGATCTCTTCGCCGTAACTTCACGGTTCGCTGATTGTATTTATTTACTTATATCTTTTTATATAGTTCCTTCCTTTAGCTTCTTCTGCGATTTTATTTTCTTCCATAAACGTTCCATATTATATTCCACTTTCTTATTTCTTAGTTTCTTATTTTGCAGACACCTTCACTCGTCCGACTTGCGATTTTTCCTGCTTCTTTAGATATTTGCAGAGGTTTGTCGATGACTTTTTTCTTATGATCGTCGTCGAACATAGTTTCTTTAGTAACCTTATGAAAGTTATGACTATTCTATTTCTTGAGGTTTACCTCCCTGCATGTGGTTTTTGGTTCACAATTCCATCGGTGCTTCGTTCCTACTGCTGAGCAACAACTGTTTCCTATGAATATTACCTTATTAAAGTTTTAATTTATGCGTCGGTATTAGTTATGCACGGCATTCGTTTCGAGGTGTCCGTTCGAGTAGTTTTAGTAGTTGCTTTGTTTGTAAGCTGTTGATGGCTGCTTTTCTCTCTCTGTGTTCCTTTTGAATTCCGCTTATTTTTATAATGCTGTTTTCAGTTTGTGATCAGCTCATAACAGCAACGGTTGTCTTCGTTCGCCATGGAAGTCATGGCCCCAACAAGTTTTTAGCACCTTCAGCGAGTATCTTCATACAATAAAAAGTGCATTCACCTTTGTGCTCATTTTCTTATTTTAGCTTAAGTTTTCATCTTCTTTTTCTCTTTAATGCTTCTCTCATTTTATATTTCTTCTACTTGTATATTGATAGTACAAGTTGGTAAAAGTGTAAGATAAAAATAGCGTCTTATAGCTAATCTAAAATAGTAATTTTATGGAATATCAAATATACTATTTTACTTTTATGAGCTTACTCAGGATTGTATGAGTTTTTACGTAGCAGGACTTTTTAAATCTCTTGAACACTACATTAATGCTCTTCTTAAAAAAGGAAATTAATAATATTTTCGGAAAGCGAAGGAGCATCCTAATATACACCTATATTTTAAATATCTCCAGCTCAGTAAGAAAACCTGATCCACAATCTCAAAACATCAACTGTAACAGTAGATAATGACTCAAGGTTATTCAAATGAGCTTGCGTTTCTTCGACTTCGTAACACAAAATAACTGTTGCAAGAACAAAAAAAATTAACCTTAAAATAACAATCGTGACGTTATTATAAAACTTTATGTTGGGGTTTTTTATAGTCTGAAGTGAATGTCTCCAACGAAACATAAGAAAAAAGCAATTTCGCTGATTGTGTCTAACATGTTACGAGTACTCTTTTTGCCGTTCAGTTTCAAAGTTTTTTTTGCCATTGTTTGCCTGATTTTAATAAATATAATTTCTTTAATTGCAACTTTAACTTGTAACTTGTAATCAGGAAATTTTTAATTAGTAAATTATTTAGAGCAATATTAACTGGTTGTAATTTTGATTGTCATTCATCCAAAAGTACTTAAAACCTTTTTTAATTTTTCATCGGCCGAGTTGTTGTCATTACACATTTCATTGTTTGAGCATCTTTTTATATAATTAGCCTCATAATCAGCATCATAAGCAGTTCCATAATCAAAAAGTTTTTCTTGTTTCGCTCTTTGTGTAAAACTTCTCCAGCAACTTTTACCATAATGAAAAATTTTCATTTGAATTTTAATCATAAGTTTTGCCAACTTCTTTTCAGTTCGAGGAAAGAGCTAATTTCACGGCATAGTACGACTTCATTCAGTTGTCGTTCCTTGAGCTTCGTCGGACTTTTCTTTTGACTTCGTTTCTCTGATGCTGTACTCATCTCTTGGATAAATATATGTCATCAGAATTTCTTGTTGTGCCAACAACAATGAGAAATTGTTTTTTGTTATTATCCACGTCCACAGCAGCACCCGTGCACCACTTTTTACAGATTCTCTTTTATTAAAGAGAGTTTTCGTTTTTAATTAACAATTTTTTTTTATAATTTTAATATTTAGAAGCTCCATATTTTATTTATAAATTTCCTGATTGTTATTTTATTTTCTACGATTTTGAAGACTTCTTCGTAAAATGTTCTGCACCTTAAATTATACGAAAAATTTTAAAAAAGCATTCCGATTTTCAGAGCATGCTTAAAATGCAGCTCACGTTAACACCGTCAGCTTCTGAAATTCCACTCGAGTCAAAAGCACAACCACAGTAACAACAAAAAAAAGCCAACCTCATCAGCCACTGTGAGACTTAACATCAGCCCACAAATGTCATCATAATCAGCATTAATTCTTCTGATCTCGATTGAGGGCGCCTTCTTGGAGCCGCATAATAACACCGCAAGTTGTTGTTGTTGTTTTACTTGGGAAGCGTGAAATTCACTTGCTTCTCTTGCATAGCTTCACACAGTTTTCCGCGCAGTTGCATCTGTGTTCGCACCACGATCTCATGACGTTAAATTTTAATGAAAAATGAGAGCAGTGAAAACTGACACACGAGCTCCCCGCGAAACCTTCACAACAATGGCACCGGAGCTGCTCCAGGTGTCGTTGCCGCGCTCTCTTTGCTTCGTGGTTAAGATGAAGCAACCATCTTTATTAAATATATCATAAACTTGCTGAGCAGACTTTAATAGGGACTGTCCTCCTTTTCCTTCATCTGTCTCTTAGTTGTGAATTTTTAAAATATAAATATTTACATCGGCAATGGGTATTTCTTTATGTACAGAAGGTTTTGCGAAGCTAATATAGAACATATCAGAGTCATGTAGATAGTCTTTTTTCAATAAAAGATGTCAATGTTGTTAGGGAGAGACACGGCCCTGGTCACAAACACATGCATTAATAATTAAAATTCTGAGGACATTCTACCTTAACTTAAATGAATTTTATTGGTAATTCATTGACCAACAAAGTCATGTTTCTTTAAACCTTTACGTCTCTCTGAATTGAGTAGCTTGAACTAACGAAAAGTTTCGAAAGATCGACTAGAGTGACGACGACGACGTTGCCAACGTTGAAATTACTTAAATAAACATAGCTAATGATTTATTTGCTTAAACTGAACACAGTTGACTTAGTTCTTGTACTCACTTTCCTTGTACTCGCCGTAACATTGAAGTAGGAAGACGTGACTCTCCTCGTCAACGTCAACTTTTGTAGATAAGGGTGGGAAGTTGTGGGCTGAATTAAGGCGGCTACAAACATTGAGTTATTTGCATGTGCTTCCATTTACCTTGGTTTAAAATTTTACGAAGCTTTCAATATGGAAATCAGAGGATCGCACTTGTGTCGCTCGACTATTTATCTTCAAAGTGGATAGCTAAGGTGCGAAAACTAAAACTTTTCCTTTTTGCTTTTTGTTATTTTTACTTTTTGTTAAAGCATTTCATCATCTACATTATAACCTATCCATGAAAGATTGGAACTCCTTGAAAGATTGTTTATGGCGTAATCCACGCCACTTCACATTATTTTAATCCAAAATGACAACAATCTTCTAATCGATGATCCAAGGACACCTTTATTCAGTTCATTATAACATGAACAATCCTCCTTTTGATCCCTTTGCCTGAATTAAAGACGAGGAAAAAAACGAACATAAAATATTTCTGGCTTTCGTTTCTTTTATACCTGTCATAATATGAATCGACAACCCTAACTCTACAAAACTTAAGGATTTGAAAGCAATTAGAAGAGAAGGCACATAAAAACTCTCAAGTCTCTTTTATTTCATGTAAAATCTTGAAACTGTGGTAAATGAAAGGGTGTGTAAATAGGGGCTTATAGCAAAAATGTCTTCTTTTTTGAGCGTGCTATATCTTGTTGGCAATTTTCATTAGAGTTGACGTTCAGCTTTTACGTTATTGACAGCTTCCTGTTGTATGGCATGTAAACTGAATATTTTCCTCCCTTTCACACCTATAACATGCAATTTAGACTTACTTTTCTTTGGTTACCAAACGAAAGAGGGAAATCCCGCATTTTTTGCATTATTTTTGCTTCCATGTTTTGTTGGAAGAAATCGGAGCGAAAGAAAATTGTTTCTCCTCCTTCCCGGTTCTCGAATAAGCAGGATTCTTGAATTGAACAACGCAGACTCAAGGGCGAAAAAGATGGATGCTTAGCACATGCCGTTTAGTCTACCACGATGTGGCGCTATTTGCAAATCAATATTTAGTTGAGAGCAGCCGGGGAACAGCTTCCGCATATGGCGCGCATCCGTTGTTGTTGTTCGCGTTAATAATGCGAAGTGCGAAAGAGGGAGATATGAAGAAAGACGGAAAAGTGTTGGCATTTAGATTTGCTTAGGTGTGTATGGATTCCAGAGAGGTCTAATAGATAGAACGTTTAAACGAAGACAAGAAGCGTCGCCGCACAAGATGCTCGAACACCCTAGACACTATCAAGAGCATTCTCATGGGAGTTCCTCTGTATTGTTTTTGTGCCTTCTTTTGTTCTCTTTTCGCCTTTATTGAGAATTTCGCGGTGTTGAGGACGCGCAAATGAATGGATGTCACATTGTATTATGTTGAGGTACCATTTGGCTGCCTTTTGTTTTTTTAATTGTAGCTGTAAATAAGAAAGGACGTATTTTGTGAAGGGAAGGAGAAAGGAGGAGTCAGACAAGGATAAAAGACGCTCATGTGGTGAGGTATTGAACAGTGCCAGGAAGCAGTCCATTCTGAAGGAAGGAAATAACAAAGCATAAAAAGACGATCAACTCGAAAGGAGGACGCGAAGAGAGAATGAGAGGGACAGGATGAGAGAGCGAAAAAGACAATAAAAGAGACAATAATATATAAGCAATCCACGTACAAAAGCAATACTTAGGACGAAAAGCGCAGCACTCAGAGACGGAAACAAAACCAAAGATCAAACGGACGTGTGTTGAGAAACTGATAAAGCACAAGAAGCTTTCTTGAATTAACTCCGATTTCTCCAGTCAGTATTTATCTCTTCATGGTCGCTTCTATTCTAAGTTCTTCCAATTTGTAGTTTCTTTTTTGAGGGTTATTTATTGCTAGACGGTTTTTTTATTTCGCTCAGAATGATTTTTGCTTCTTCGTGGTTACTTAGGAAAAGAAATGATTTCGTTGCAGTAGAATTATTTCAAAAAAAGAAAAAATCCAACCCAATTAATTGTATAGCACAATAATAAAAAGCAATTAAATATAAATGAAAAAAATAGTAACTTGAATGAAAATTGAATTCATTAATAAATTGAAACTAACTTCTAATTTTTTATAAATTTATTCAGATATAAATCAGTATTTGACGAAATATGTCGAAATTACTGAAACAAACTTGGAATTTACAGCACGATACAAAGAAAACACTTCTCTGTGCGATCAGAGCTGCAATTTGATGAATTTTGCTGTCTTGGAACTATTTTTTCCTCCTGGTTCTGTATTTTATTTTTTATCCAATGAAACTTTAGCGCAAACATGGATTCCGCGGAAATGAAACCCACGCGAAATATAACAAAAGCAGAGAAGGAAAAGTGGCTGTTGTTGATTGTAATCCCATTGTTCTGCCAATCTACAAACACAAACAAAAAGCAAACACAAAGCAAACAACAGTGAATACGCTAACCACAAACCGCATTCTTCAAACCACGAACAAAAGTCAATATTATTCTGCTCAATTCAATTTCACTTCTTTGCATTTCATTTGTTTCCCTTAACACTGAATGTTTGTACACATTTCCAATGTATTTTCTTGTTTCATTTGGTTCCCTATTTTTTATTTCTATAAAGCTTTCGGGCAAAAATTTCGGATTGAGAAAATGGTGAAAAACTTTGTTTTGCTGTTTGTTTGCTGTCAATATGCTAAGATGGATCTCAAATGTATTTTATTCGTTCAATTGTATACTATTTTAGTTCTTCTGTGTACTTTCGTCTTGGTAGGTAAACCGCAAAAACAATATCGGATTTTTATTATAAACAAAATCACAAAAAAAGTCACCCAAAGATTACACATGTAAAGTTCTTAAGCCTTGGGTTTTGTTTTGGGATTTTCTGTATCTTTTGTAGGTACCCAAAAGACGCTTACGCATCTGCATTTGCTTTTAAAAGACTGTGTGCGTGTGAACAAAGTCTCACACAAAGCTCATATACGTTCGTTTATGTCGAAAAGAAAAAAAAATGAAGCGCGAATAAAAACCAAGGTTTTTACTTGACATCGTATGGGAAAAGGAAATGTTGATGTGGCTTATAAAAGTTGCCGAACAGATGAAAAACAGGAACTAGAAAAATAAGTATAAAAATAACTACATAATGTAAAAGTAAAAGTACGATATACGGTCCTTTAGAATATTGAGAAAGAAGATGAATATCTTTTTTTGTAAGAAAGATATCCTCTTTTCCTCTCAGTATAAATACTTAGGTCTCATAACGATAATGTATAACTATAATATAAAATGCTACTTGTAGTTGTGTATTTCGAACACGGTGACTAATAATTGCAAACTTAACCAACATGGAAGCTGTCGGAATGCCTACATAGTAAATGTTATGAAAAATAGAAAAAAAAACAGGAAAATGTGTTTACTTTTCGCTTGGTAAATACCGTTTCCTTTTCAAATAAGATTTAACATAGAAAAAGTCAGAGATATATGTCTTCACATCACACGCCACCATGAGGATCAACACGAGTAGGAGATGAGTTATTCGAGACATTCTTCAAAAAGAATCCTTTGGTTCGCCGCAATGCGATTGCTATCTACACTCGTTCCATGTAAAAGGAAACTGTGTCTGGTGAATGTGTTGGTTGGTTGCAAATAGTTTCCAGGAATGAATGAGTTTTTTTTCATTCATTTGATATCTAGATCAACAACTTGGTTAATTATTGATTAAATCGCGTTCGTACTTGGAAAGGCAAAAAGAATGACGCTGTAGGTCCATTTGTATTTCATTTAGCGAGGGCATAGTAAGGGTTTATAGTGTACAACATAAAAAACATAACAGGTATTTGCTGATTCAGATGTTCTAATAATCTCTAAATGTGTCACATTTTACATTTTTTTTTTGCTTTATATATCGCTGATATGAAAAGAAAGTAGTTGCTACTTTTAGGTGACTAAATTTTTAAGATTGAAAATACGATATGATGAAATGAAAAATTGGTGTTTACATAGAAGAAGGGTTAAAAAAGAATCTGGCTTAGAAAATAAAAACTTTAGAATGGCGATTATGTTATCTAGACTTTGTGCTAACATGAACGTAACCAGGCAATAACGAAAGTTACCGTCGTGAATAGAGACTATGCTTGTTAAACCGAAAATAGAACTCATAGTTTTCCTCCAATATAGCCTCATAAGTTTAAAGCTTACTTGTGGATAATATATTTACTTCCGTTAAATAGGCTCCAAAAATCTTTTGAGTACACTCTTTCGTTCTCACCATAGTTCAATTTCATATATTCTTCTTTTTAACTTAAAAATTCCAAGATAAGTTGTTTGCAATAAGTCACATACCCTCTCAAGCCAATTGGTTGCATATCCAACTTTATAATAATGCACAATTATGTACGAAACATTTGCAGTGTAACTTCGCAGCATTATGGTGGTAATGCCCAAAAATTTGCATAAATTTGGAAAAGTTTCCACTACGATTATATTAGATTATTTCGTATCGCGAACTTTGATACTTAGGGCGAACTTCAAAGCTGTGAAACGGCACGGCATGTCTTGGCTTTACCACGGCAAACACACATGTTGCCTTCTCCACACATCTCCATTGTGCATGAAAAATATTATCTGAATTGTTTCTCATGATTCCAGCGTGGGAGAAAGGTTGTTACGCTGTAGTGATTAGACGAAAGGGTCTATATCAGGTTCAATGGACTCTCCCATAGCACAGCATTAAATTGAATATCTCCTTAACAACCTATTCGTCAATTTCCAATTGACAACTCTACATATTAAGAGAGATATAAGCTATACGCAGCAGGGAGAGACGGCCTCATAAGATGTAATTTATTACATGATAACAATTACAACAACAAATGCACACTTTGTTTTCAAATATATATTAATCAAAATATATTTCATATATTAATTATGAAACCTATTAAATTGACATATTAAATCAACGTTCACGTTCAATCAATTTATCACGTTTATTTTTGATGCCATCTTGAACTTCGTGGACACAATTATCGAAAAGCGCAGCCTTTTTGGAGCCCCCATAAACGATATTCTCGTGATTGATTTCGCCACTCGGGGTTGACATCCCGAAATGTCGTCATGCGGGAAAAATACTGTTTAGTCGCATATCAAAGGCGGAAGTTAAAGAAGGCTAATGTGCGTGTTTCTGGCTACTAGCGCAACGGAACTCGGATACAAACAATCGGAAAAACATTAATGGTCTTTCTTATCGAGTTCAACTAAGGACTAAACTAAATAAAAACTTAATAAATAGTAGACCGAAAGACATCTCATGACATAAATACTTAACCAATGACCTTAGCAGAGCAAAAACGTTATTATTTCTATACTGTCATGGCGACCGAGTGGTAAAATAACACTGACATCGCCATCACGACCACAATTGCTCAGCTGCAAATTCTTGGAAGTACGACACTCGAGCTTACTGAAGTTGAAAGAAGTCGCAGCGGCCAGGAACTTGAAAGCCGAACAAGCTCATCTTTTATATATGTATGTCTAGACTTAACATTGTTAACGAACACAATCGAGATGGCAGCACAACCAGAGCAGCATGTGCTAGGAGCAGCATGTGACGACCATGACAACATGGACAGTAGGGCGAGAAATCCCGAGAGTCGTAAAGAAAACGACAGAAGTGCACTTTGTGGTAGTGGATTCGAGGAAAGATGCAGCAGGCATTTCGATTCAATTCAATAACGAATGACAAATTCACTAAGGCAATTCTACAGACACAGTACCTCCGTCCAATGCACGCCAACTCATGCACACACGCGTATGTATAAGTAGCTCCTGTGGGAAATCGAGGTGAACGGAAATGCAGTGCAACGGATGCGGAAACGGAAACGGACGAAAACGTACTCGGACGAGCATTCTAAAGAAGATGGACAAGCTCAGGCATTTACAATTCGTAGATGTGTATGTACCTCAATCTTTGCTTATACAGTTAGTCCTCAGGCAGTCTCGAAGGAGCCTTCTTTATTGTTGCATTATTTTGTGCCTTTTTGGTTGACTTCTTTGCATTTTGAGTTTTTCCAATTCAGCTCAAGAGGTGCAGGAGAAAACACACTAGGAGCAGCAGCAGAAGCTGACATCGGGTCAAACAAAAGTGTCCAGAATAAAGGATAGCGAGAAAACTCCATTCAGTTGAGTCTACGTTCCTGTCACTTGCAGAAGATGGATCGACTCAAGTACTCACTGTTGACTTCGTTATAGAATTTTCTATCTGCTGGTTAGGACGATTACGGGATGAGGCTGCAGATGCTGAAAGGGCGGAGGCTAAAATTTTATTGGCCACTCTTACATTGGATAACACTTACATCCCCTATGCAGGCATTAAATTACTCGCATTAGAATAACGAAGTGCTGACATGAAATGGATTTTTTTTTTGTTTTTTTGGGTGTTATGAAGCAATAAGATCAGGACATTTTTTTTAAAAAAAGTCCCTTAAGCAAAATAAAGCACGAGTACAAAGAACACGTTGACCTGTGCTTGATATCTATCTGTTCTAGTTAGCTTTATTACTTATATGTGGCGTGTTATTCTGTACCTACTTCAACCCTGCAATTTTGTGCCAGATCTCTAACAATTCTCCTCCTGATTTTTTCTTTGTATATAAACGTAGTATTCTGTCGAAAGTACTTTGGTTATTTATCGAGTTCGTCCTTTAGTAGCTGCAGACTAATGATGTGGCGGCCACCAGCCAAAGATGATTAGAAGTCTAAGTCAGATTTCTAAATCTATTAGTGAGAATGTTTCTCTGCGTAGGCGATTACGGTAGATGGGGATAATTGGCCTGCATGCGTATGTCTGGTGGAATACACCTTGTATTACGTGAATAGTTCCGGAACTACGACTGTAATTGATAGCTTTTCCTAAAATAAAATGATTATCAAATATCTTTTCAAATTAGTTGAATCAAATATAGAAAAAACTGCAATAGAGAAATACTACTATATAATCTATAAGAGAATAAACGAATTTTTTGAGTTTTTTTCAGTTCTTGTAACAATTTAGGCATTCCCTTTGGTTTGGTATTCCCATAATTTTGACAGTAAGCTGAAATATTGAAAATATCAATCGCTCGATGATATAAAGAATTGAATCTTTATAAATATTTACAATATCCATATTTTCTTAGCAGGTATCTCAATATATTTCGTTCTTAGCCAGTATTTAAGATACGGTCGATTAAGATACGGTCGAAATTTTTGCTCGCTTTGATTTGATTTTCTTTCTTAAACATTCTCCGTCTTTTAATTGAGTAGTTCAATCAAAGATTACTACTGTACAGTAAATTTGTTGTAACTACTTTCTACTCTATCTGCTTGTTCATCCTTCTTTTCTCCTTCATCCATGACTTTATTTTTATTACCTTCCAGCATTTAAATAGAATCATGAAGAAATAAAATTAACAACTTTTAAAACTATTAAAAAATATATTCAATTTCAACTGGAGACCATTCCGCGTATAACAGTTCCTTTTGCTCTTCTAGTTTTAATAATAGTTTGTTTGCGCTACTTTGTGAAAAGTGGGCTGCTTGAGTGAAATCTATTTTCCAACGACTGTTGCCAATAGGATACTGTTCTTCCCTTGCGCTTATCGTGAAATATGCCGTTAAACTGTGCTGAGTTAGTTTCCGTCGCTTCCGGCTTTGATGTATGTGCCTCGTGTCATCAGTGCAATTCGATGTGCATCAGGTTCAGCTAACTTTAGTCAGGTTTGCAAAGTCAAGGGTTGAGTGGCTTTGTTGCTATCCACGTCCTTGCAAGCGTCTGAAGTAACATAATTTTTTAGATTTTCTTTTCTATTTGAAAAGTGCGAATAGGAGGCCATCAAACCACGTTTTATGATGAGATATAAGGACGTAAAAGGCGATATCATTCCAGATGGGGTTAAAATCATTCACCATAATGTGATGAAATAAAATCAAACAGAATATAAAAATAACACAAAAAAACAATCATGGGACAGCAAGAAAGTGGCATTGCGATGGCTGAAAAGGGAAAATGAACAGAGAGATGCAAAGGAAAAGAAGAGGAACAAGACACTACACAAGTAACGACAGAAGACAGCGAAAAGGTACAAGTGATAGCAAGAAACTTTTTCGTCTTTTGAACAAGAGTTTGATTATAATAAAACGTCTGCAACACTTTAACTTCATGCTAGAAGAAAGTAAGGAAAATGCGAAAATTTTTGAATTTGTAATCATTACGAAGAACTACGAATGCGGTACCTGAGATGAGTCTGTTGGCATCGAAAAATTTATATTTTTAGGTAGCTTTTATCAATATGTTGTAATAAAACAAAATTAATTTCCACAATTCAAAAAAGTTAATCACAACAATCCTTTAACAATCTTTCGCCTCCACCCCGATCGAATTTTATTTGACTGAAGTGTTTGGCTTCACAACAAAACCATCTTTGGCACACTCAATATAAATTTCATCCTTAAATTCCCCTCGGTTCCCGACTAACGCTTCTAGGTTCACCAAACTATTTCACTACCCCAAATTGTCAAAGTAACCAGAGTGTAACCTAATAAAATCCAGGTAGAATCGGCTCTATCTTGCAGTGAAACTTATTGGAAAACGCTTGCAGTGTGACAAATGGGGTTTAAGCACCACCTTGGTACAGTGGAAAAGCACTCAAGATAGGTTGGTAACAAAATAGTCTTATCTTTATTAGTTATATGATATTAATTATGTGACAAGAATAAATGATTATTGCGATAACTTTTTGTGTGCTTAGGATTAATAATAACAAAAACAAAGACTATGTTTAAGTATTTTTTAAATTAAAATCATCCAAATATACTGTTATAATTAGATCCTGTCTTGTTTTGATGATGAATTAAATTATGTCTTTTTTTCTTTACAGACCACTTTTCGTACCGGATTTTAAGAACTAAGGATACAATTTTAAGCTGCAATATTTAAAAAGGAATTTTATGTAAGAGCCTTATATTCTTAAATCGTTAATTTCTAATGCAATCAATTGCTAACAATGAAAAAAATAAAAAATCATACTTTTCAATGTTTAAAGATTACATCAAATGAATTTCTTAGAAGTCCCGTTCAGTTTTTAATAATTAACTGACTTATGTAGTCAGTTAATTATTAAAAACTTTACTACATAATTTAATTGAACGAAACTACTTCTTTCCTTTCCTCTCTTCTATAAACATTTCATTTTGCATACGGACTTAATTTTTCAAATAATTCTTATCGATATTATATTAAAGTAAATTTAATATACCCATGAGTATAATAAACTTATGTACGAAATGCTCTCCAATCTACGCTTGGAAATTTTCCAACATCTTTTTTATTGGAGCTGTTAATGTTTATTAATATTAATCGCTTCTTTTATTAAATGAAGTTTTCAATATTTTTGATGTTTCTATCCTAAAGTAAGACTTTTAATCATTCACATCTCGTCTTTTTTTTTTCTTTCCTGTCTCTATGCTTTAATGGCCGTGTGCTTCTTTGGTCCTAAGCATTTTTGGCTTTCCTTCCTCCCTTCTTCTTCTTTGCGGACACTAACTCATTATATTTCAGGACATTTATTCCTGTATGGATTTGGTTTTATGAAGAGTTTAAATGGATGGCTAAAGTTCATCGTTCTAAAGCTGGTTTTCGTTGCAATTTTTGTTTTCGTTTGGTTTTCAGTTTTCTGTTTGATTCAGAAAATGCGTATCAATAATGTATTCATATTTGGATTTCATCGTTAAACTTTTGTTATCGCTTTTCCGTTTTGTTTTGTTTAATAGTGACAATTTTAGCACGAAGCTCTTTTCTATAGTAGAGTCCTTCTGTTGGTTTTATCCTATGCTTGCCAACTTCCGGGTATGGCTTTTTGCGGGCTTATTAAACACTTTTTCACATTTTAAATTTGTTCATATTTTTTAAAAGAAGACACAAAACGAAAAAAAGCAATATTTGTGTTAGACTGAAAACAAGAAGTAAATGATAACAACAATAAAAGACGAAGAGTTATTGCAGTTTCACAATGAAATTATTATCCATTGGACGCGATAAAGTAGACGTCAGTGAGTGGAAGGAAGACCAAAAAAGCTACAAATAACAAAACTACAATCAAAATGACAACCTACAACTGGGACTCAACCAGGACTCAACTCATAGCCTTACTTAAGTAACGGTTATGCTCAAATATATATCAGACGATGAAAAACGTTTCGTTTGACAAGGAAATGCAGTAAACAAGAGGAAAAAAGCAAAACTGATTGCATATTAAAACAATCCCTGAAAAAAGTGATGACCGGCAGAAGGTGAAAGAGAGGAGGATCCAACGAGGGTTAGAGAAAGGAATATAGACAGGATAGATAAAAAAAGGAATAGAGAAGAGCAAATTAAGTAAATTGCTGGCTACAGTACGAGGGACATTCGTCTGTGAAATTGTGTTGTTCTTTAATCTATTGCCAACAATTTCCCTTGCCAATGAATCTTAGCGACTATGATAGCTGTAATAATGATTGAAGTTTGTAATGTTTTCTGTTGAAGAGTCTTAAAGTTCATTTTAAATTAAAAATAAATTAAAGGACGCAAATAAAACCTATTAATATCACATTAAAACCGTAGGACATTAAACAAATAAAGACATCTTTTTGAAGAATAACAGAAGATACTCATTGATCATCTTAGCGGCTATATTTTATAGATCCCGAATATTCAATGAATAATGAGTGCTTAAATTTATATTCGCAACTTCTTGGGTTGAACTGATTTTGGAAAATGTTGTTAGCAAACATAAAAAGAAATAGGACACAACGGTATGAAACCCTTAAACGACACACACAAAACAATTAACAAAGTTGTCGGCATCCGCATTCGTATCCGCATTTTAGCTCACTTGGAGTATATTTAAAGCTTAAATTGAAATTTAATGCCAGAACTTAAGCCGCTTAAGTTGCCAGGATTATTGTGCACACATGTTAAACAATTTTACCCTCGTCTGTTTGTGTTCTTTGGTGGAGACAAGGCACAGCTGAAGAATAGTGGAAAAGAGAAAGAGCCTTAGGACAACAAGCAAACTGAATTAGCAAAGCAGCAATCGCAAAACAACCATACATATCACACTTGAAGGAAAGCAAACACAAATACAAATACAAACACGGATACAGCCCCATGCAAATCAGAATCAATAGGATTAAATAAGCTAAGAGAGGGAAAGCAAAAAAATGTTTGGACTTTGAGAGATGGGTGCTCGATGGCATTTATGTGAAACAGGTGCGAAGACAACAACAACCAAAAACTAACACCCCACAAAATGGACAACGACAATAGTAATAAAAAAGGAAAGAGGTGAAGAAGATATTGACCAAACAAAAACAAAATAAATACACGAGGTTATGTCTAGTGTGTTTATGTAGTTATGGTTAGATTATGTCTAATACGACTTGAACAAAATTTCGGCTTAAGAAGTGTTTGTTAAAGACCGTGTTGCATATTTTTGCATTTTCTGCAATTGTTGATAATGTTCTTGTAGATATGAATTGTAATATTCGATCATAAACCTTTACTGTACTTTACTCCTTTACTTTTTTTGTATTTTCTGAAGTTTCAATTAAAGCATGATTTTTGAAACAAGGCTTTATTTTAAATAATTAACTTATCAAGTATACTTAAATTCTTATAAAGTATTTCCATGACATAGTGCAAAACATTAAGGGATTTTTCATATTTAAATAATTTCATAAAGTTAAAACATTGGGTATTTTTTTTGGGAAGTCTGCAAGGGTAAATACGAATTTAATAGCGAGATTTTTGACATGTTTTCTGTCAATCTCACGTCAACTTTTTGGTCGAAAATATAATGAATTTTTTTTTTTTGGTTTAAAAATATAATGAATATCCGTTTTCAGCCATCCTCTTATCTTCTCTCCTACTCTTACCAACGCTTCTTCAACATTCTTTTCGTAGTTGCATACTTCCTGTGATGCGAATCGTATGCTTTCAGTTCATTCTGCGGGATTTATTTTGCATCTGCGGTCGCATTCCCTTCCATACATGAAGACACATCACACACACTTATATTCACTTACACATATGCGCTTATGTAACCAAAAACGAACACATGAATATGATTGTTTTCACTTAATATATTCGCCTTGCATACACAATTTTATAACCCGGTTCATTTTAAAAAAGTAATGGTCCAGCATACCCGAACTCTACCAAGCATATACGCGCATACATTCCTATAAATGCAAAGGCATACATGTCGGCCGAACAAGTGCAGCTTTTGTTTGCATGCCGGAAATGTCATCAGGTGCGACCTTTGGTTTAGTGGAAAAGCCTTTTGCTATCTGCCTCCACTTCCATGTGAAAAGGTGGAGATCTACCTTATATCTGCATTTGGTTATACGGGCTTAAATCTTCCCTCTCATACCTTTCCACCTTTTTTCTTCCTTAACGAATTTCACCGAAATTTCGTTTTTGTAATCTCTTTGTCGTTGGAGATTAATTTTTTGGACTGTACAATTGCTTTTTATTAATAAAATTTATACGAAAATTTATTTTATTTTCACTGAATTATTTTATGGGTTTCCTTATACTGTTTTAATGTCCTCCGTTTTACCAATTACAGCGTGGGAATTTTTCTACTCAGACACATTTATCATAGTCCATATACTTGTGAACTTAATAAATCATAGATGCATAAACAAGAAACACTCACATTCCTAACTTTTCCAAAATCGGCTCGTCACCACTGATAACTGTTGCTAGACGTTATATCGTCGAGATATGAATTGTAGTTGAGTGTAAAGATATATCTGTATCTTTCGATAATTGTTTATTATATGTACATAAAGATGATCATTATAAAGTTGGTGTACAAGGGCTTGCAATAGTCTTGCAGTTTCTTGCAATTTTTTAGAGGAAGTAAGGAAAGGTATTGGGAACTTTCTTTGTTAGTTTATCTTTCCCTCAGCAGTGTTTAAAAACAAAACCTTTCTCTTTACTTACCTCTGTTGAACATCGTCTATGTCTTGCTTCCTTTTCTGTTTGTAATATTTTCGTATTTTCTTTTGCTTGACTTGATAGCAAAACAGAAACCTAAGGTAAACTTAAATCAAGTCTTAGTCTATATTTAGTGTAGACAAACACAGTTTTAGAGTGCTTTCTAGCCTACATGCATATATAATATAAAGTCGTAACTTAGAGTAAAGTAATGATTAATATCATTAAATAATATATGTTTAAAATATTTATGTATGCAGTAGCACAAAGCTTTCATGAAGAAATCGATTGCTTAGCCGTCTCTTATTATAGGAAATTCACTTAAAATTCTTCATTCTTGCCGCCATTCAATCCAGCAAAATACCTTACACGCCTTCCTTGGTCCTTCAGTTGAATAAAATATGTTACTTCATTACTTCGTTCGACTCTATGCGATCATTTTTTTTTATTACTGACAAATAAAAGCAAGTAAGCTTTGTTTAGATCTGGCGAATTAATCCTTCATGAAAGGGATCTTTTTATAATTCAAAAGTCTTCAACAGTAAATTCTTCTATGCAAATCTTAACGCTTTTTTCCAACCCTCGTCTTTGCCGCCTCATTTTATCCTGCTATAACTTCAATTAATGAAATTTCCTTTTGACATGAATAAAGTCCATATATTTGTATGGCAAGTTTGCTACTAAATCACAGCAGTTGCTACGATAACTTCAGTGGCAAACTCCAATGTCCAATTACCATCTGTGTGAAATCAATATTGAGCTCTGATTTGATGAACTCGAAAGCAAGTTTCAATATCCAATTCCAGTTATTTAGCAGAGGAATGTGTTATATTCCAAAAAATCTTATTTTTTTGCATGTCAGCGGCTCGTTAAAGATTGTATCTACAGTTGATATTGTTGTTTGAAGCGTGAAAGTTGGACGTAAACGATTCAAACCAATTTATAGTTTTATTGGAGTATGTTTAACGTAGAGCTTTGATTTTATAAAAAATCTAATTCTATTCTTGACAACTGTTTTCCTTTTTTGAATATTGTATGACAAGTGATTGTTTGCCTTAACAAGCTCACGCCCTTGATAGAACAGTATAAGATACCAACACACTGCACTGCATGTCAAAGGATAATGCACAGGTCTCTGTGACACGAAAGCTGTTTAAATTAAGCGGTTGTTTCTGCTTACATTTTTCCAATTTTTAATTACAGCGAACAAGGCTTTATAAATTTTAGTGGTATCTGCAATATTCTTAACAACAAATACATGAATCACTCAATTATTCACATACCCAGTCCTTATTAATGACTCAATTTTGTCCCTGGTGTGTGTAAAATTACTCTGGCTTACGTAAGCCATTCTTTGCCGTAACGCATAAAAGCAGCACAAATTACTTTTTAACATATGGGAATACACACGCAAGCACACAAACGCAAACACAAACAGGCGAACATTTAATGCAGGAAAACACATGCACGCAGAACATGCTATAAACTTACACGAACACATTTAACCATGTACATATATGTAGTTCGACAAATTGTTATGTAACTTTAAATGTCAAATGAAAAAATATGGGCTACACACGCACTTCATTTTATCAGTGGAGCAGTTTGGAAAGAAGTCCTTTCTTTGGGCCTTTTACTCACCAATAATGTGATCGTCGTATAGAATATTATAGATTTAATACACAGCACAGATCTGATGAAGAAAGTATGTTCATATATAAATCCAAAATCTACCGAGAGACCGTCACTTAAATATATTTGCATTGAGGTCCAAATACTTCCAATATAAAATTCCCATGTAAGATTTTCTGCTAGTCGATCACAAGTGAATGATTTGTATTCAGTCGGTGCACTGAGTCATTAAACTGAGTCTGTGTTCTGCAAATAACCACAAGAATTTTTATCAGGCTTTTATAATTGAAATAATATTTCACCGATATTTTTTTATATGGTTCCAGTTACCCTCATAACACGGAATACATGAACATTTAAACCATTTCAATCATGAAATTCGTGCGCCCGACTTTTTATTACAGCTTCAAATTTAATGGCCAGCAGACTACACAAACATCGAACCAACTCAGCAACCAATCAGCAGCATTTGCTTTAAAGCAAAAAATAAATTAACAAAAAAAAAAAAATCCAAAATTTGAAATGGCAAAACTTATCATATATTTCCGAATACATTTTTATCTATTGACATAACTAATAAGAATTTATGGACCGTAAGTTGCACGAATATTAAAAAAGCAGTTCGACGGGCCATAATGTTAGCGAATCATAAGAGGCGGACATCTAAATTTCTTAAATCCAATATTATATCTACAACGCCCTCTTCAACTCGGTACAAACGAATAAAGAATCTAAATATGCTCTTTTACCTTCCTGTGTACGGCACAGAAACCAAAATGTTTTCTATCCACGGTGAACACTAGATTTACGACAACTCCGAACTGCTTCGCTATCAAATTGTATAAAATCGTAAAATACGTGGAATGAAAACTTTGAAGGTTTTTAGTTTTACATTTTTCATAACTACCAATAAAAATAGAAGTAATTATTTTACCCTCCAGTATTTATTCATTCGGTTTTTTTCTTTTGCAAAATAAAAAGTTCGTAAAATATCGTGGTAGAATTTATCGTCAATTTACTCTAGACCCACAAATATATACATACCATATATATGGACGTTAAAACACGCGTCACCATCAAGAGTTTTTCGCTTGTTTGTTTGTAATCAATATTAACCACAGAGTATTCAAATGAAATAAAATTTTTACTTGTATATTCTGATATATTCATGATAAATGAATATGTCGCCCAGTATATCTTTAAAACTGCAAAGTTACTGATTGAAGCTCTTTGCAACGATTTCGATTCTCCGATTTTGTGTTTAAAACTTTAAGAAACTTAAACACAAGATTCACTATTTGGCTGATTATATTGACATCTATAAAAACTAAATAAACCCTTCATAAAGAACCAGTCTCATAATCGGTCTGCGATGTAAAGGACAGCTTTAAAAGCGAACTATATTTAACCATTATACGAACACTACTGACTAAATTTTATACATGGATTGTAATGATCGCACCTGAATATAAATGGAAGATGAAAGTGTGGGCTAAGAAAATATGTCTTGCATTTTAAGTCATAGGAAAAAAAGACTTCGTGATGGCGTCAGAAGTAATGCACATTATGCTGTATATACATTTTCACAGCACATATAGTTTTTTGATTTTAAAAGTGCTAAAGTGTGTATCAAATTTTCGAATTTCGATCGATGTTTCACGTACGTGAGCTATCAACAGCAAGAAGGATAGCAAGTGCCACAAAGGGGTATAGAACATGGTTTCCTATGCAGTCGAGTGTTGTTGCCTTTTGCAACGACCGAAGAACTTGCAGCACAAATATGAAGACTGGAAATTTGCATATAATTGAAGCATGCTGCGTGTGAAAGAAGCGATGGTAGAAGAAGTGAACACCGCACGAGGAGCCGATAAAAGGATAAGCAATATTAAAGGAAGGAACTGCCACAGCTAAAACTGATTTTAATCAAAGCTTGCGTGGCATGTTAACACATGCAGACATAAAAATTTGCAACTTCACAAGCGTATGCTGTAGATCTTCGTGTGTGCGTGTTTGGATGTAACGCCCTTGTACAGCTTGCTTGGCTAGGTAACCCCGAATAATGCACTCTAATCGTTTTTTAATTGCTCGAGTCGGCAGAGTTTCCGTATGCATGATAGACACGTCAGCCAGTCATCAGTTATTGTGTAACTCACCATTCTACAAATGAAATTATTATGTTCACCTCCGAGTTTCCCACTGACTGACACTCATATAAATGCGCAATTAAACAGCCGCAGTTATTTAAATGAGGGTTCGGTGGAGAAGGAAGTCAACTGTGCGACTAATGTGAATTACTGTTGATTCTTCGCTTAACAATGCTCAAGTGCTAGACTAACACAACCTCGCCGTGTTATGCAGAAAGCAAGTTCACGTTATAATTGAATTGAAAGAAGTGAAATGGAATTCTTTCAGAGTATTCAGTTACGCAAATGAAAGCGACATTCATAAATAACGTTACGAGGAGACTGAGAAGAAAACGACTCCATGAAGAAAAATATTAAAACAATGGAATAGCTTCAATTCCGCTTTGACCTTGTTTGGATGTTATGGGCCCGAGATACAATCTAAGGTTATGCATATAAAATCTATTTGATATAGTTATAAAAACCCAATTTAATAGTGAAAATAAATATTTTTATTAGTTATTCAAGATATTTAGCTTTATTAAAACTCGTTTTATTCTTATTTGTGTGGAACCTTTGCTTTAATCTTTATATAAATTTTTCACATAACAGCAAAGCACACAAGCCGATACAATCGCATTCCAAGTTGATAAATGAATCTAACACAAGCAATTCAAAGCACTATATAGCGCACACTATCGTACACCAGCCCACACAGCAACAACTCACACACAGGCACTCAGCGATTATCCCTGTTATTAGCATTAACGTTCCTTGTTCATTCGTTGGTTTTTTTTTCTACCGTTGATTGAGAAATTAGCAAAATTTCATTCAGAATTCAAACTCTTAGTAAAATTGTTGGATTTATGGTTGTTTTTGATCAATAATAGTGCATTGAAAACATCGTCTGAATGATAGTATTCGCAAGACTTTTTGTTGGCATCCGTAAAAATAACTACCTAGGAAATTGATAAAACTAAAATTGGATAAGTATATCCTACTCTACGCTAAAGCAGCAGGACGATGATATGGCGTACTTTTATCTCCCTTTCGAAGTAATCGGAAGAATGCTCGATAGTGACTTTTACTATTAGCGTGGCATTTTTTGTTTTCCACTATACAAAAAGATGATGATTTCATTCCTCTGGCTTCTTCCGTGGCCGTTTGATTTTCTTCATGGACGTTCTGTGTGCAAGAAACACCACGCGATGCTCTCATTAGCGGTAATTTGAGCAACGATAAAACTGCCAATCATCATACACACGATATTCATATATATGAAGTCAATCAACTAGACGGCAAGCTCCCCACCCTGTTTCGAGAAGCACGAATTCTGATGGAATGAAATCAGTGCCAAAGTGAGTATCCACGTTTTTGTGCTAAATCCAAAACTTACGTTTGCATATGCAAACGAACATATGAAGTTTTAGTTGGTCTGCAATTTGGTGCAAATTTCTACAATAAATCCTAGTTTGCTCCGCAGACCGAGATTGAAAATGCTATTGCATATTGATATTGAATGTGTATGTGTGGATGTTTGGTTATACGTAGGTGTGGCTGCGAACAAGGAACACGTTCCATTTTTCATACCGAATTTAAGTAATCACTCCTTTTATAAAAAACGCTTTTAGAAACGACCAAAGTCAGATTGAGGATTTGTGTGTAAAATTTTGCCAAGTTCTTGGTTCTGATTTCGGTTTTTTCCATTGGAAATTAAAATTGAAAACTTCTGCAACGCCTTCTTTTTCCTCTTTGAAGCTCATAACTTTAGCTTCACTGCTTTGAAGGTTTGTATTTCACTAGTTCAACAACAAATCACAATCAATTTCACCATTTTTCGTACTTACCATTAACAGTCATTTTCACTTGTAGGTTAGTCGACTTCACTTGATTTAATATCCATGTATATATTTACTTTTTTATAAAATTGAAATCCAATTAAAGAGATGAATTGAGGAAACCATGTTTCTGCTTAAGGTTTAAAATGCTTCTGTTAAGGTTTTATGATTTTTAGTGTCACGCGAGGAACATAAAAGAAAATCTGGAGGAAAAGAAGAGAAATACAGGCCATAAAAAAGAGTAATAATTGCTACTACTATGTGTTCTTTTTTAGGAATATTTAAAGGAAATATTTTTATGCTTAAAGTTTTATTTTTATTTAATACACAGACACATATTCATTTTAGTTTAAGTCAAATTTAAAAAACTACTCAAATTGCAATGATTTATTTTCTTACAATATTTGGTACGAAATGTGTATTAAAAGGCTTGATAAATTTTGAATTTGCATTTTAATTTGTTTGTTGTACATACAAGGACATATCTATTGACCTGCATTGCAATGCATCTTACCGAATGTGATTTCTGAGCATTGATGAATCGTTATTTAGCATTTCATTTTTCTTCGTAGATTTATTTCTGTTTTCTACGTCGATATTTTATTTCAATTTTTGTATTTCATGTCATTTTGTACAGATTGCTTTTTTGGTTTTTATTTCACTGAACTTTTTCATCTTCCTGTAGATTTTGACGTACATCGCTGATGTTGTCACATGAAATGTCATTCGACATATCAGTGTCAGTGTGAGACTTGCAGCCCTATTTTTTCTTTTTACTTCCTTTTGATTTTTCCGAGCTTTTGTCCGCTGTTGTAGACATCCCTTTTTTAAAAACGTGAGACCTTTGAAAATTGCTGTCATCGCATTGCGCTGATCATGATGAACTGTCAGTCGTCAACTAAACGTCATCTATGTATATAAATATTCATAATTTTGCAATGCCAAATATTTCATTTGGTTCTTTCTAAAATTAAAATATTACAATTAATTAAAATATTTGTCATAGTTTTGCATTGTTCTTGAAATGCTCTGCTTATTGCATTATACTTCGCTTCGCTGTTTTCATCCTTTTGCTTCATAAACGTCCGCTCGGTCACCCGCAAGAACCCAAACGGTTCAAGACTCCTTCCTTTCTTCATAGATTTTACGCTTCCAAACTTTTAGCAAAGACACTTGACAGCTACACCAACTAAATAATTCGTTGACTGAGTAACTAAGTAACTAACTCACCGACTGAATCACTCCCACTCCTTCCGTGTCAGTTGTTCCGTGAGCAACGTTGAATCTTCTCCAGCAATTACAGAGAAGCTGACAGCTCTGAAGGGAAATAACAAAAAATTCTTGACAGCGGAAGAAGAGCGCGAAATGAAACTTTAAGACTGCTGTTAATAATACTGTCATCATTGGTGATTCTCAAGATAAAAAATAAGGCTGATGATGACAGTCATACAACCTGAAGTGAAAAGAATTCCTGTACAAAAGAACGTAAAAAATTAATTAAAAAAGTGATGGCTCCATTTCTTCGAAGAAATGTTTGGAATTAAAATTAAAGTACAGAGGAATAGCTCATATAATATTCGAACTAGTATGCTTACATACATACGTATAAATACATAAAACAAATTGCAAAAATTTGTCAAAACCTACGTAAATTCTGCCTATAAATCCTACGTGAATTAAGCTACTTTTATATCTGAGCTTGGACAGGCGATTTCGTAGTGGAGTAATAACTAAAAAACCCATACAGACGCCATTTTTTAAAGGATGTGACATTAATGCCACACTGTGACACAAGGATTGATATAAAAATGATTGAATAACTTAATCCATAACAATTTGTATGTGTCTATCTGCGTAGCTACGTGTATATGTCCAATGAAGTAGTTTTATCACTTTGGAAAATTTAGGTAATTACAAAGGGTTTATTATTTTTCAACACTGAAATTATTATTGCCGCAAATCGTTTATCTTCTTCCCATCAGCTTTTAATTTTCTTTGTGCAAAATATTAATAAAAGAAGGAAAAACCTTTCTCTGATATTACAGATATTTTTAATTTACACCAAACGCACACGAATGTAAGATCCTGAAAGAAACAGAAGGGCAGCTCGCCTCGCCTTATTTTATGTGTATATATATTCCGAAAATATCGTGCAAAAAGCCATGCATGCATTAAAACAATAGCAGCTCAGACAATTTCCCGAAGGAGTAGAAACTCACGAAATTTGTTGCGTGCTGAGACGTACAAAGCTAATATTAAGAAATTATTTACTTGCAACATGCACTTCTATGAACGTAACAAAGTCCCGGCTACCGGATGTCTCTTAGGCTTCTATGAATATAATTTTATACATCCACAAACATCCTTCAAGTTGCAGATTTTACTTCAAAGGCGACCCGAGGTCCAACAATAACCAAAATAAGTCACCATTTCCATAGTTTTTCTTGTACTTTTACAAAAACAAAGTAGTAAAATTAATTATACATAAATTAAGTTCAATGTAAATGTATGTAAAACATTGGAAACAATCAGTTGTAAATATTTTTCACTGCTTTTTGTAACTTTCTCGAAGTTTTTCGAAGTGTTTAAAGCCTTTAATATGATGTCTTCTAACAAATAAAACTAAACTTAAATCAACTTCTCTAAGTAAAACAACGACCTATATCTGAGTAAATCATAAATGCTACAATTAATATAACAGTGAATATAATGTGTAAAAGCGATACTCATAACAACAAAGACTTCCAAACAATATTACAAAATCAAAATTAAATCCTGGTGACAAGCAGGTTTGCGCAGTGACTGCACGGGATTTAAAGCTTTCAGCGTGACGCTTCTGCAACAACAAATAATGAAAACAAACAATGCTTGAACTTTTGTGTTTTCACAGATGGTGCAAGAACGCGAATGGTGTTGAAACAACATTCGAACAACAACACCACTTGTTGCAGTTTTGTTTGTTATTTTGTTAAATGTGATTTTGTTACTTAAGGACGTTTCTTTCAATGTTCAAGCTTGATTGTTTTTTTTTTTTGCATTGTTGTCGTCGTTTGTTGTAGTGATGTTACTCAATTATTTATTCTTTATTTTTGTTGTTATTTTCATCTGTTACTTAGATGTTTTTATTATTATTCTTTTTTGCTCCATCTAGATCTAGATTTTTCCTTCCATCTTGTCAACTTCCTTCATGTTAATGGATTCAATACGGTATTGACTGGGTACCATCCTTCTTTATCCACTTTTATTTATGAATATTCATTTCCACATAAACAATTATGCAAATAAATTAATTGAAATACTACAAGCACAAGTTTTCACAATTACTTAATTGAAAACTAAACAAACACAATCAAAAGCGATTTAATCTAGGATACAATTGATAGAAGCACAACCTTAATTAAATCAAGCAAATGAAAAGTTCTTAATCATTAAATATTTTGCATGTTTTACAAAATTTGCACATAAATCTATTTCCTATATTTGCATTTGCTTCTATTATTATTCGATAGGTTACTACAAATTTGCATATTCATTATTATTGATGTAGATTGGACAAAATTTAAGCAGTTGGTCAAATAGATTAAATATTTTATCTATTCCCATTCAGCAACTGGTCTTAGTTCATGATCGAACAATCTCGTAGGACTTTTCTAGATGGAACTCAAACGTTTAAACCTGATTAAAACATAAATATGTACGAGGCTGTTCTTATGCACTTATATGGGATCGTTGAAGTCCTCGAACCTAATCTTTGAACCTTGTTAATTGTACATAGAGGTTTTTGAAAGAAAATCTCAGTGAGAATAAAGACACAGTTCTTCCTACATCAAGAAAGAAAAATCTACAAAATAAGTATCTATTACAGAAGTCTTTCTTCTAATTTTATTATGTTGGTGGTGATGACTTTGCGGCTTTAAAAGACCAAGAAGAAAGAAAATGTAAATGCCTTCTCTTGTCTATTTGAAAAATAAACTCAAACTTGAAATGTATCTGTCTTTCTTCGTCCCATTTGAGTTTCTTTTTTCTTTCTTTCTTCAACTTTTTTCATTACGATGCATGAAGAAATTGCATTGAACTGGTGAAATGCAGTCAACAGCGTTCAGTAGAAAACCGCATTTGGAATAAGTATGCAGAATACTTTACAGCAAACTTCGACGCTGTTATTGTTGCGTGATTCCAGATACGGAAATCAAGATGTCTAAACTATAACTGAATCGAACACAACGAATCAGAGCAGCTCAAACCGCATCTTAAAGACATCTACGGTGAAGAGAAGTCATATCAGTTTCCATTAGAAGAATGTATAACGTTTTAATTATTGGCGTTGTTTATGGTGTTTGCGCATAGTTCACTGATTCTTTAAATGGTATTCTATGGAAAAAGAAAACCAATAAAGTTAACTCTCTCCATTACGCTGAGAAAATATTATAAAGAATCTGGAAATTAAGGATGGAAAAGTGAAGAAACTTGTTTTAAAGACTTATCAATGACAAGTGTCTTATTTTTGTTTTCCTTCTGGAGGTCAATCAAACTTCCAACTGTTTCCTCTCCTTAAGATTGGGATCATCTGGCATCTTTTTCTTCGGAGCTGTTCACGGCAAAACTTAAGTCAATCAGTGAACTTACTAATTTTTGATTGCCTAGCATGAAAGTTTTCATTTTTAGTTTTGTTATTTTCATTCTTCTGAACTTGTATAAACTTTGAATGTAGAATAACGAAACTTTTTA
The DNA here is from genome assembly GCA_937620795.1 of Thecophora atra. Taxonomy (NCBI): domain Eukaryota; kingdom Metazoa; phylum Arthropoda; class Insecta; order Diptera; family Conopidae; genus Thecophora; species Thecophora atra. The sequence continues at coordinate 34,842,775 of OW569401.1, forward strand.
GAAAGTATTAACTTTAAAAAAATGTGAGAAGCTACGAGGGAATAATGAAGTTTTATTTACTTCATTATTATTGTATTTTTGGAATGGGATTACATATTACAAAAGAGAAACAACTACAAAAACTATTAACTTGAGTTAGCTACTGGATAAAGAAATGTGAGGAACAGCTAAACAAAATTTGACTTACCTTGAATTAATTTAAGTTAATTGAATGAATTAATTAATTTAAAGTTTTTAGAAGCTCTCTTTATTAGAAGTTATTTTCCTCTTTTTATTTATGTTTATTTGATATGCATATAAAACTATCTTTGATATAAGCTGACATTTGCCTGGAAGCACGCCCAGGCACGCACGTGCCCCAGAATTTAATACTTCCTTTTTCGTTTAGTCTACCGTCAATCCGTCCAACTCCTAAAGAACTCGCTGCTTTAAGTTGGTAATTTATTTTTGTGGAACAAAAAATTAAACAAAGAAGTCACCAGTCCCGATTTTCCGCTGTATTCAAAGATCCATTGTTTTTCCTTAGGGTCTGCTATAGACCGCTCCCTGCTTTCCCAAAACATTCTCTTCCATTAGCGAAAAATTAGAAGAGATGAATATGTAGGCACTTTTGGCTGGCGATGGTTTCGGAAGGATGGGATAAAGGAAAAAGGAAAAAGGGGACTCAATAGTGGCCTAGTGGCTTGTGTCTGCACGTTGGACTAATTTTTTCATTTCTTCAACAGTAAAGTGCTTATTCCTCTTCCTCACTCCCTTGTCTTGTTGTGTTATACTCTTCACTGTTCTCCTATCCCTTTATTTGCACACCATTATCTGGTGCTTTGTCTGCTTTTTATATAATTGCGTTGCTTTGTTTGGTACTCCATTTTATTTATTTCTTTTTCCCTGTTTTGCTGTTTATTTATGGGCTTTACTTATCTGCTTCGTTGCTAATTTACTTGGATTTAAATGTATTTGGGTTGGTAGCATCACTGTTCTTTTTCCTTGTAGTATTTTTTGCTGTTGCTACAGCCGCCGCGGCTACAATAAAAATAGGTGCAGAGTTTTTGTGCTGCTGCTGCTGAGTGCAAAGTTGTAATTATTTCAATAAAGAGTTGAAGTTGTTTTAAAGCGTCGACTTCAAACTGACCGGAGACAGGGGAGATGGATGATGGGCAACGATTAATCGGTTTAGCGGAAAGTGAAGTCTTTGTTTCTGATATTTACCACAAAACGGCGGAAATGAAAATTTATGCTTGACTGCGAATTGTATGGGGGAAAAATGCAACGCAGCAAAATGCATTCCCTTGCATTCAAAATAACAACAACGAAAATAGTAATAAAAATAAAACTAATAGTAAAACAGCAGTGCTTCTTGATAAAAAAATAAATATTTCAATAATGAGAATTGTCTGCTTTTGCGTGTGTTTATCAATGAAGACATTTGCAAATAGTTTTTATTTTTATGAACAATGAAGTTGAATTTATGGAAAAACCTTGTCAATATCGAGTTCTTCCTAGTTCTTCGAATTTACTCCGATTGTAAATGGAATTGAAACTCAATGAAAATATTCATGGAACACAGAAAGCGAGTTTTTCTTTAGACGCGGCACGATAATATTTTATATGCTAATTTGTTGCTGTCCTGAAAGAAAACGGAGTTCAACGGCAATTTCAGATAATTTTAGACATCCAAATAATGTTTTATGTCTTTTGAATTTTACATTTCTAAAATCCAGAGATCTGCATAGACAAATTTCATTTTCGTGCCAGATGTAAATGAAAATGGAAATGAGCAAAGAGTTGCATGTCAAAGTGCTCTCTGGCTTTTTCCGTATCACACACACAACAGTTCATTCTGCAGCCGAGTTCTCGGTATTCGGAAGCCGAGTTCACACAAAATTACGTTTGCATGCAGCCTCACGTATGCCTCAGAGCGAGTTTCTTTACACGTAGCCACACAGGAACACACAAAGTGAATCTTTCCCTATGATGCACTACAGAAATTAGTCCTGTACACAAACACACTTATAAATGAGGCCTAATGGTACGAATTAGGAGAATGTAACATTGACTGTTTCGTGCCCAGTAGCAAGACAGATAGTTATATACTGTACTCATATGTGTACCAATAATTTCACCTGTTATAACAGGACTTTAAAGAAGTCTGTAACTCGAAATACTTACTTCATGTCAATTATTTGAACCTTAGTTACAGTTTCACTCTTTTAAAGCTTGAGATCTCCCTTTATGTCCCATAGAAAAGGTTACAAGTTCGTATTTATTTCTGGGATACTGAAAATGGTAGACCATAGATGGATTATTCAATGTATTATCTGAGGACAACGTTTGTGTCGAGGATTAATTCTAAAGTGAAATTCAATTAAATTCAGAAACGGACTGCAAATTCATGTGTAAATTTCCTCTTGTATTTAAATGAGTTTCTATGTCATGCGTCTGTTTCGTTCATAAGAGGGGAACGAGCGAGGGTTAGAATTAGTTCATTGCAGAAATCTCTAGTCTGAACTGATGCCCATCCTTTGATTTAAGTTAATTTTCTGCTCTACTTCGAATTATTTTCAGTCAGTTAAATCTTTGCACATTCGAGCCTGAGATAGACTTAAATACACTTGCCTTAAGCACTCAGTCTTTCTCTATATCTCTGTTCCTATGTCTCTCTCTTTCTTTATCACTCCTTCTATTCGTCTCTCATACACTTGTGCTCTGCCATATAATACTAAAATGCACTAAAATGCTTTTAGTGCTTGTAATTGGTTTGCTTGTGCTGCATAAAATAAAACCTTTCGGCCCAATTAATTCTATGAGTGAATCCAAGCTAAGAAACTCACACTCGTCTTTGAATGTGGTTGTATTTGTATCGGTTTATATGCCTTTCTATACTTGAAATGTGAGCAAATTCATTTAAAGTGGATTAAACTTAACAGCTTCAATGGTTTAATTCAACTTACCTGTCAGGTAAGTCCTCAAAGTCCTTAATATTTTTCCTCAATATTACACATGAATGTAATACAAAGTATCGATTCAAAGTAGGACAAAATTTTAAGTTTTTATTGCAACTTCGAATTAAAAATTCTTCATAATTTCCAACACGCTGCAGAGACGCGGATCTGTCTGGGACGCTGTACCACAGCAGAAACAACAACCTGGTAATCCAAAGCCATTCATGTTCACAGCAGCAACAACATGTTTTCGTGCTAACTTATATTAGAGCGCAGACAACAACTGAAAGTCGGTCGATGCATCTATTTCAAACTATCGCCGTCTGCCATTAGACACATGTTGTTCTCCTTTGTTGTTATTGCCATCCTCCTTCAGTTGGTTTTATAGTATTTTTACCATTATTAATGGCTCTGTACGCGCAGTAGATTCTGGCAAGAACTTTTCTATGATTTACACTTATAATTCGTATTCCTTTTGATATGAGCCACCAACAACAGATAACTTAAATTGTTATTTAGGTATTATTGGACTCTTGTGTACCTCCAACTCTGTAAAATTTATTATTCCCTTTTTGAGATATTGCTTCTATTTTAAAGTTACTTTTTTATACATATATTGCATATTATGAGGCCTTGTAAAGTTTGTAAACTGAGGCCTTGTAAGTCTGTAAACAATGTAAACTGAGCTGCTATTCGAAAACTTAAACAAAAACTTAGTTGAGAAGGAAATGGGTGAAGTTATCAATAACTTTTATATGCTACAGGCAAGGACACAAAAGAGTAAAGACCAATTTTTCCAACCAATCTTAGCCAATCTGACCTTTAATAAACCAAATCTTTGAAAGTAAACTCAATCTATTGTCGTAATATGGAGACAGGTTTTCTCCATATGACACCGAAATATAAGAGGAAACTATAATTAAAATCATAAAACCATGTTAAGTGCAGTTTATTGTTTGGTCCTTTCACTTCATTTAGCCATTTCTATTTCCTTTCATGTCTGAGTGTATTCCTGTGCATCGATAAGGACTTCATTTACTTCTCTTTTATTTCATTACTTTTTAACATCTGTCTGTCTTTCGTTCCTTAAACGACTCTCCTCCTGATGCTTAATTTTAGAAAATTCTGTTCGTTTAACTTAAGCAAGAATGGAAATGCAATTAATTCCTAATATTCCATATTCCCATATGCTTTCAAGTGTAAATTGAATTATTCGTCTTTTAATTTCCGCATTATGCATATCCAACGAAGCTAAAATATTTATTTGTGTGTATGTGAATACACATGATAATTTTGTAGGGTTTTCCTGTATACGAGTACTTAAATTTGCACATATATTCTGAAATTTATTGACATTGACTTCATAATTCACATCAGGAAAAGGAATTTATTATCTCCTTTCACATAAGTCATAATAATATTTTTTTTGCACGAAAATATATTTATGCTTTTATGTCTTAAATAAAAGTTTTTGCAAATAAAAGTAAATTATTGAAATTCTACTAAACGACAACAATAATTGATTAATTGATTGAATTAAAATTTTTTTCTTTTTAATTATTCTTTTATTATTCATTCTTCTGTTATTTTCCTCGTCTCAGTTTTATCCTTTCCCTGAAGTGTTGCAAAAAAGCCTTAAACTATGCAACCCATTTGAGTAATTAAATGAAAAGCGTTCCCCTGCCTATTTTAAACTAGTCTTTAAAGGAAATGTTATGTTGTGCCTCATTTTCATTTGTGTTCTTTCACCTTTGTTCCCTCTCACTCTCGCTCGATTCCAACTTTTCACAACCTTCTCGCAATTTTCATCCGTTCAGAAACAAACAACTGAGTTTGTCCATTTAACTAAAAATACATTATTTCGTTATTTCGTTGTTGTTCTTTCATCGCGTTCTATTCAACTCGCTCGCCTGTCATTCATAAAGTAGCTTCCAGAAATAGAAAATGCAATTTATTCTCTATGTTTCTGTTGGTGCTCACAACGCTGCAACAAAACCAACCAACAAAACAACCAACGAACCCTTTGAACATCCAACTAACGTTGGCCATTCGAGTACCATCCACCGGTTCGCTGCTTTTAACGCGTCTCTGTTGCGTAAAATCTAAGGACCACAACAAAAGCAACAACAATAATAGCAGCAATACTGCCTCTGGTTCCGTCCGGGACTTCTTTTGGTCCACAGGCAGCGTTGTTACTATCGCAGTTACTGAGAGAGATCTGTGTGATAGTGGAAGGTGTGCGGAAGGCCGCCATTCACTTTAATTCCTATATTCTTTAAGTTCGTAAGAAGGGTTGTCGACTAAGTTCAGATTCCAGCCTCAGAAATTTCCAACTTAATTAGAATTTTTCTATATTTATTTTATCTATTTAACCTTTTTTTACGGTTATAAAAATTAGATAAGATAAAAAGTGGACTAATTCCAAAGGAAAATCAAATGTCAAATAAAAGAGAAATATAAATTCTGTGACCTTTTCTTGTAATTAAGGGAAAACTTTTTCAATGCAAAAAAAAAAATCGCCAGCACAATTAAAAGCAGATTAGCAATGAATTACAAGAAGCAGACGCAATTGCAGATGAAGAAAAACTGATAAAGAGAAAGAAAGAAGAGTCAGTAATCAGCAACGACATCATTCATTCAGTTAATCATAAAGTCAGTCTGGCTTAGTTTGTCAGCTTCAGTAAAAAAGAGTTAAGACGACACGAAGTTAAGAAGTTGAAAGGAAGATACAAAAACAAAGACAGAGTTAGGGGGAAGTCAAACGTTAGTTGATCAGTTCAACAGATCAGTCAGTTCATCGACGATTATGAATTATCTGGCTTGAAAAGCAATCTGCAAGGATTCAAGCGTCACGTTAAGAAGTATAATCTATTTAGAAGTTGTCGCTAAATACTTGATAGTAAATATATGTTAGAGTAATTTGAATTTTATTTAAAAACTTTCTCATGAAAAAAGTTTTACGTTGTAAGTAAAACGTTGAACCATTTTACGAATTGTCATTGTTGGGTTGGGAGGAAAAACGATGTGAGATATGTGGGTTGAGGTTAATGTGTGAACTTTAATTAAAATTTGATGAACTCACCGGTGAAATAAGGGTGGCGAGTGATGGTGATGTGCGAAGTCGCTTTGCTGATGGTTATCTCGGTGGGATGATTGGAAGGTGGCGATCGTGATGTCGACGCGGATGTTGATGACGAATGTGGTGGTTGATCTTTCGTTGGGATGGATGAGATATCTGGTGATTTGCGTGGATGCTACAGGTTGACCTTCCTGATGCACGATGTGTGGTCAAAAAATAGATAAAAAATGCTGGCGATGTGGTTGATTGAGGATTCGATCTTTGATGATTAGCTGAATTCGCGACTTGTGTTTGTTGGATTTCCAAAAAGAATGAAAAATATGGTGTTGCTGCTACGACGTCCAGAAAGGGAAGAAGCTTTCTTCCAAACCGGAAGTCTTCGGTGTTGAAAAACTGCAAGAAAAACCAAAAACACGGCCATGGGAAGGCCGGGAAAGGGGCAGTGCTGCCAGAGCGAATGCATTTCCACGGGTGTGGGAAACACACTCGCTCATAGAGGGCGCCAAGGGTTTTGGCGTGAACATACCGGCCGCCTTGCAGTACTGCAATTTGGCTCAGGGGGTGGCATCTCGAGAGGGGGTTGTCGAGGTGGCCTGGGACTTCGGCAGTGGTAGGGAACTGAGAGGGGTGGGAGAAAATTATGAATGTGCGGGAAGGAGAATCAATTTGGTGATCGGACGGGTGATGTGTCCTTTTTCGGTTCGGACGTCGGCGACGCGAATTCGAGAGTCGGAACCGGGATACGTGCGCGAGACGCGGCCTAATCTCCACTGAGTGGGAGGTAGGTTGTCATCACGCAAAACGACGAGATCGTTTACCTGGAGATCAGGTTGCGGGGTTTTCCATTTGCTCCGCCGTTGGAGCTCGGAAAGATACTCATTTTTCCACCGATTGCAGAATTGTTGATAGATGGCTTTGAGCTTTTGCCATCTATTAACAATTTTCATCGGTGACGCGAGCAGTTCGGGTTCTGCGGGTGTTAGAATCGGCCCTCCAATAAGGAAGTGACCGGGGGTCAGCGGTTGCAGGTCAGATGGGTTTTCTGACATGCTGCTGAGGGGCCTCGAGTTGAGGCATGCTTCCACCTTGGCGAGAATTGTAGAGAATTCTTCGAAGGTGAAGCGCTGATCGCCCACAAACTTTCGGAAGTGAAGTTTGAAGCTTTTTACGCCAGCTTCCCAGAGTCCTCCCATGTGCGGTGCAGCGGCGGGAATGAAATGCCATTGCAGCTGGTGGTGGGCCCATTGGTTGGTGATGGTGTTCTTCGAACGGTTGACGAAGTCCGTCCATTCCTTAGCCAAGGACCTGGATGCTCCCACGAAGTTCTTCCCGTTGTCCGAGTAGACGTCCTTGGGGCATCCTCTCCGGGCGGCGAATCGGTTGAAAGCGGCGAGGAATGCTGGTGTAGAGAGGTCACTGACGGCCTCTAGATGTATGGCCTTCGTCGCGAAGCAGACGAAGACGCATACATACCCCTTGGTGATGAGGCAAGCGCGTCCAGTGTAGTTCTTGAGGTCAAACGGTCCCGCGAAGTCGAGGCCGGTGGCAGCAAAGGGGCGCGAGATCTGGGTCCGTTCAGGGGGTAGAGCGGCCATGATTTGCGTTTGTGTCTGCTTTTTCTGCAGTACACATGGTTTGCAGCTGTGAATCGTGGTTTTTATCAGATTCTTGGCTTTGGGAATCCAAAATTGCGTCCTTAGCAATCGCAACATGAGTGAGTTGCCTCCATGCAATGTGATGTCATGCATGAAGCGGATCAGAAGCCGGGAGTATTGGCAATTGTAGGGGAGGATGATGGGGTGACGCTCATCATATGCCATAGAGGGGCATGATGATAAGCGCCCACCCACGCGGAGCAATCCATCTTCGGAGAGGAATGGATTGAGCGAGAGGATCGAGCTCTTTGGTTCGAGGGTCGTCTTCCTCTCGAGACAGTGGTGTTCGTTCGCGAACTGATGCCGTTGGGTTAGGGCGATCAGCCGCGCTGTGACGAATCGGATTTCGTCGGGGTAGATGGTTGGGTCGGTTCGTAGAAACTGGGTGCGTTTCTGAGGGTGGGTGTGGTCGTGAAATCGGAAGATGTACGCGACCACTCGAAGCGCTCTAGGGAGAGAAGAGAATCTTTCCAGAACGTCTTCGTACGGGGGTAGGCGAGCAACGTGCGCCTTGATGGGCTTGGCCTCCAAATCAGTCTCGGCCGATTGATGAAGGTCAGAGTGAGGCCAAAATCGCTCGTTCTTTTGGAGCCAATCAGGACCGTGCCACCAGAGTTGGGTGTCGCGTAACTCGAGCGGGAACATGCCACGACTGGCCAAGTCAGCTGGGTTGTGCTGTGACTCGACGTGGAACCAATGGGTGGCATCCGCTATTTCTATTATTTTGGTGACACGGTTGGCCACAAATGTGGTCCAGGTGCATGGAGGGCGTTTTAGCCATGCCAGCACAATGGTGGAATCCGTCCAGCAATACAATTTGTATTGTGGCAGATTGAGTTGCGGCAGCAATGCGTTAAGCATATCTGCCAGCAGGGCTGCGCCACAGAGCTCAAGACGCGGTATGGATAGCGTCTTGATCGGAGCAACTCTGGTTTTCGCGTAGAGGAGGGAGGTATGGGTGTGAGTGGGGGTACAAGTGCGTAGATACACGGCACCTGCATATGCCAGCTCTGAGGCGTCTGAAAACGCATGGATCTCGAGAGCACTGGCTGGCGTGTAGTGTATCCAACGCGGAATTTTTAACAGAGAGATCTGATGATAGCATTGGACGAATTTGAGCCACCTTTGAAGGGTGTGGTGGTTAAGCGGTTCGTCCCAACCAGTACCGTCAAGCCACACCTGTTGCATGAGGGATTTTGCAACAACAATGACAGGTGCCAGCCAGCCCGCCGGATCGAAGAGTTTCGCGATGAGCGACAACATTTCTCGTTTGGTATACGAGGGTAAGATTTCGGTGAGTTTGGCATCGAGATTGAAGCAGTCGGTGCTTGCATTCCATCTGATGCCGAGGGTTTTCGCTGAACTGGCGTCTTCGAGCTCGAGGAAGTCCGAGTTAAGAAGATCTTGCGAAGGGATGCCACTCAACAAGCTAGCGTGGTTGGCAGTCCATTTCCGCATAGTGAAGGCTGCCGATTGGAGGGCGGCGACCAGCTCATGGCGCATTCGTATAGCCGAATCGAGCTCATGGGATCCGCATAAGGCGTCATCCACGTACATGCTGGACTTCAGAGCTGATGAGGCGAGAGGAAGTGTCTTTTCAACATCTTGAGCAAGCTGTTGAAGCGTACGAATCGCGAGGTATGGAGCACAGTTAACGCCAAACGTCACGGTGCGAAGTTCGAAATCTTGTACCTCTTCGGAGGGGGAGTTCCGAAAGAGGATTCGCTGGTAGCGCGATTGTTCGGGGTGAACCAGGATTTGGCGGTACATTTTCTCAATGTCGCCATTGAAGACGTATCGGTACAAACGCCAACGAAGTAGGAGGAATGTTAGATCCGACTGGAGCGGCGGCCCGGTGTAGAGGGCGTCATTGAGGCTCAGGCCATTGGAGGTTGGACAAGAAGCGTTGAAAACAACTCGCACCTTGGTGGAGCTGCTTTCCGGTTTCAGAACCGCGTGGTGAGGGAGGTAGTAATTTCCAGGTGTAGGAAATGTTTCTGTCGGGGTGACCTTGGACATATGATCGAGTTCGGAGTTCTCTCGAATCACGTTGTCGTAGGTATTCTTGAAGTCGGGTGTTTTCAAGAGGTGGGATTCGTTGCGCAAGAATTGCTTGAGAGCGATTTCTCGCGAGCGACCAAGCTGAAGTTGCGAAGGGAAACCTTCTTTGAAGGGGAGGCGGACGACGTAGCGTCCGTCGGTACGCCGTTGGGTGGTGGCGGCGTACAGGTTCTCGCAGAAGGTCTCGGTGGGTGTGAGCGCAGGTTTCTGCGGAACCTCCTCGATCTCCCAGAAGCGGGAGAGTTGCTGATCCATAGAGACTTCGTTGAAGAACGAGACTCTAGTGGTTACCACGGGTTGTGTGGATTTTTGTGGGATTGGACCGGTAATGATCCAGCCGAAGATGGTTTCTTGAGCTATGAGGGAGCCCAAGAAATTTCGCTTAATTCCATCAAGGAGGATGAAGGGGTATAGATCAGCTCCGATCAGGATGTCGATCTGATCGCTTTGGTAAAACTGTTCGTTAGCCAATGCCAGGTCAGGCATTGAAGCGAAGAGTGTTCGATCGAGCGAACAGACTGGTAAGTTGCCGGTGAGTTTCGGCAGCACTAAAGCCGTGGCTTCAATGCGTAGATGGGGGTCTTTGGGGGAATCCAGGGTGAATTTGCACTGTTTGCTGACATGAGCAGTGACAGTTTCATTCACGCTGGCAATTTGTGCTTGAATGATTTTGGTTGGAAGACGCAAGCGTTGCTGAACACGTTCAGTGAGGAAAGTGGCTTCCGATCCAGGATCGATAAGCGCACGAGCGGGGTATAGTTCATCGCGGTGGCGGATATTCACCATAGCCGTAGCGAGAAGCACTTGCTTTGGACGCGAGGTGAAGCAGGTTAGTACGTTTGACGTGGGAGGGGTTGCAGTGGACTGTATTTGAGATTGTGGAGGAGGTGGTGTAGCGCGAGAGGGCGCTGGAGGGTGTCGGGAAGGGTTGCTCGTGTGGATGCCGCGGTGTGGTTGGTGTTGAGGGCGTGAGGTGGAGGGTTGAGTGTTCGCATGGGTTGGCGAAGACGTCGTGGTAGCCACCTCACGATGCAAGAGTGTATGATGTCGTTTGGTGCACGACATGCAAGTGAAAGCACTCTTGCAATCCTTAAGTTGATGCGAATGTGCTAGACAATTCGTACAGAACTTAAGGTTGCTGATTGTTGTCCATCGCTTGTCTGGCTGCATCGCCAGAAAGCGTGAACAACGGCGTATGGGGTGAGACGGGTCACTGCATAGGGGGCAGTTGACCGCGATCATGTTTGCCTGGAAGGTGTTCACAGGCTTAGGTGGGGCGGCATTACGAGCTGTACTGCCCGTCACCCTCTTGGGTGTTGGTGCGGATTTTCGGATGTCGTCAACAGTTTCTAACGTCTGGAAGTGCGACGTCAGAAACTCATCCATTTCTTTCCACGAAGGAATTTCGCGTTTCTGTGTGATGGAGCGTTCCCACAGAGCAAGTGTGGTTTCGGGAAGTCGCGATGAACATAGATGTACTATGATCGCATCCCAACTGTTGACATCGATGTCAAGCAGGTCGAGAGCCCCGAGAGTGTTGTTGATGTCACGTTGCAGGCGTTTGATCGCGGCGCCTGACTCGTGAGTCACGGGAGTTAGATTAAAGAGCGTGCGAAGATGAGAATTGACGAGGATTCGCTTATTCTCGAAGCGATCTGTCAGGTTTCGCCACGCTTGAGCGAAACCACTGTCTACGAGAGGAGACTTTTGAACAATCTCCTTGGCTTCACCGCGAGTTTTTTGGTTTAGGTGGAACAACTTTTCGACGGGCGAAAGTCGATTGTTCCGAATATAGAGCGCGGAGAACATGTCGCGGAACGTTGGCCACGACTCGTAGTCTCCTTTGAAGACATCAGTGTCACACGGTGGCAAACTGATGTTATATCCTGAGTGGGTAGCCTCATCCGCGCGGTGTGATGCCTCAAGGCCAGTGTTCGTAGTTCGAGATGTGCTTGCTGCGTTGAGGTGCAGCTGCTCCTGAATCTTTGCAGTGAGCCGTACGTAGAGCTTGAAGTATCGTTGTTGCTTGGAGCGGGCAACGATGATCTCGCTAGAGGTGGTGTCAGAGTTGTCGAGAGGTGAAGCTTTGGCCACCAGAAATTCCAAGGCGTCATTGAAGGCGTTCTTCAGATCCATCCATACTGCCTTGAGTTCCTCCATATAGGTGTGGAGTGTGAATTCAGAGTGGTCGGTGTCAGAGGATGCATCGAGCTCGCGAGCGAAATCCTCTAAGGTCTCGCAGACATTCATGAACTTGGTGAGTGGGTCCATGGCGATTGGGTGAGTGGTTGGTTTTGGGGTAGACGGCAACTGAGAACTCGAGCGGGGTGTCGAGGTGTTATCGCCCAATGGATCGACGGGTTTCAGCAACGGCATGCGGACACTCACGGGGTGTGGGTGTGGTCGCAAATCTCGGCTTCAGTGGATGAAGCTTAAGCGAATCGCGAGAGCCGAGAAGTCAACTTAATTAGAGGTTAATTAAGTTGCTTTGGAAATATCTCAAATGTAAACGCGGTATTTGAGAGTTAAGTCGCGTTGATTCGAATTAAGTTGACGATAACCGTGTTGATAGAGGTTGGTAGTCAACCGGGTTAGTCGGAATTATTTTTACAATAAATCGAATCAATTGCGATGACGTCGTGAATGAATTCAATTAATTTAATGTAATCGCGCTGAGAAATCGCGTTAATCGGTGATGAATACAAATAATCCGAATTAATTTAATTCAATTTAATTCACGCGCGGAGAAATTAGCTGCGTTTATGCAAATTAAATCGGAAATTAACTTTGATTAATTTAATTTAAATTAATTCACACGCGGAGAAACTAAATGCGTTAATTCAAATTAAATCGGAAATGAGATTGATTTTGAAATAAATCGAGTTAATTGAATTTAATTTAATCGCGGAGAAAATTGATTGCAAGTTAAGTCGAAAATAATTCGCGAAATATTTTGAGATTTGTAGCAGGATGATTCGCGATGTCGTTGCTGAGTCGCTCGTGGGGATTCGGACGCGGCGCGGTGGATGAGCAGTGTCACCTGGGGGCGGTGCACTAAACGGCAGGTTGCCAATGAAACACAAGTGTATATATTTTTTTTTTTTTTAAAAAAACTTTATTTATTTTTGGTAATTTTATTCTCGCCAGCACTGTACAATACCTAGATGGGTTGAGAGAAAATAAGTAAAACACAAGAAGGGTTTGGGAAAGATTTATTTTATTTTACTACACGAATTGGACAGCAGTGCGTTGTAATTGATATTGTTGTTGTTGTATTGTTGTTGTTGTTGTATTGTTTTATTATTTTTGCTTTAACACTGGGTGGCGGTGTCGTACGGCGTTCGTGGGACGTAACGAGACGAACGTTCGTCTCAGCGAGTGAGTCGCGGGTGACTCGAGACGTCACGATCGTCCGTAGTGAATATGCACTTCACGAGCCGATTTATAACACACACGCACACCACTTGTTTCACTTTTAGGCGACCTGAGTATTCCGGGGATGGAATTACTCCGCGAGTTTTAATAAGTGAGCTGTTGCAGCTTACTTGTTGCTTGGCGGAGCAACGTTTGAGCAAAATCACGCGATCGCGACGCCGAACCGAAATCACCAATAGGGGTGGAGCACGCACAAATATGATATGTTTTTTGTATGAAATGTAATGTATAGAATGTAAAAATATATTGTAGGGTGTAATCTGTTATAGGATGGGGTGGATTGAGTCGGATTACTTAGTAATCCGGCTCGAATAGGACCAAAATGTTGGGTTGGGAGGAAAAACGATGTGAGATATGTGGGTTGAGGTTAATGTGTGAACTTTAATTAAAATTTGATGAACTCACCGGTGAAATAAGGGTGGCGAGTGATGGTGATGTGCGAAGTCGCTTTGCTGATGGTTATCTCGGTGGGATGATTGGAAGGTGGCGATCGTGATGTCGACGCGGATGTTGATGACGAATGTGGTGGTTGATCTTTCGTTGGGATGGATGAGATATCTGGTGATTTGCGTGGATGCTACAGGTTGACCTTCCTGATGCACGATGTGTGGTCAAAAAATAGATAAAAAATGCTGGCGATGTGGTTGATTGAGGATTCGATCTTTGATGATTAGCTGAATTCGCGACTTGTGTTTGTTGGATTTCCAAAAAGAATGAAAAATATAGTGTTGCTGCTACGACGTCCAGAAAGGGAAGAAGCTTTCTTCCAAACCGGAAGTCTTCGGTGTTGAAAAACTGCAAGAAAAACCAAAAACACGGCCATGGGAAGGCCGGGAAAGGGGCAGTGCTGCCAGAGCGAATGCATTTCCACGGGTGTGGGAAACACACTCGCTCATAGAGGGCGCCAAGGGTTTTGGCGTGAACAGTCATCGAGACAGAAAACATCAAAATATTAGAATAATTAATTCGAAGAAAACAACAACAACAACAACCAAGGTAGTTAGGGCAGCGAACAGAAGCGAGTCCCGAAGAAGGAGCTAAGCAAGAAGCCGAACAAAGCAAACGGAAACACATCTAAGAATTTGCGAGTAAGTATTTGACGTACTGGAAGTACAAACGCGCTGCTCATACTAGAGAAAAGAAGAATAACAAATGCAGGCGATGTCGACGAGAAAACACTACACTTTTACGATAAAAAGCAAAAGGTTTTATACTCCAGGGAATTACAACAACTACTCATCAGAACTTTTCTAAGAAATGTCAAATATGCAATAATGATGGCAAATCCTAACTGCCGATTGCTTGTAAGATTAAAAAACGTTTCTTGCTTATTTACGATTAAAGTTCAAGTTGGGAAAATCAAGAAATTAAGAGAAGTTTGACAGTTGAAAGCCAATGCCTTTCCGCTCTATCGCTTAAAAACGAATTCAATCACAAGAAAAACTACAAAGTAACACTAGATGAGCGCCATTTTCGGTGTAAAATTGTTTGAGAAGTAGTTAATTGAAAAGCTGCAGCTGATGCAGTAGTCAAAAGAAAAAACATTGATTTATAATTAAACTTTGAACGCCGAAAGCGATTCGCAGTTACGTTCTTGAAGCTCTTGAATTTGGAATTGCCATCAGCAGTGAAAACTTCAACACGCAGTTAAAAATATAACGCCACAAAGAATGCAGTTTTCCATTCAATCCAATAATCAATCCACTTCAACTATAGAAAGGGTAAATATTGCATTGGTGCCCCTGAGCTCCCTCATACGCTTACAACATTTCCAAACTCTCCACTAATTAAAATGTTATAAAATTTTTTTGTTTGTTTAGCTCTCGGTTTCATGTTTTACATGCATTCTTTACTTTACTTTGGAAATACGAGAACTCACACGAAAATATATTTACATTGCTTATTACAGCACCGAATTTTTTGATATTATCCTTAAATTATAGTATTCATAATTGAATAACAAATTAAATTGATTTTGATTTTGATTGTGTGATCGCTGAATACAGATATGGTAAAAAATTCTTGTATTAGTATCATTTTGCTTTTATGAGAAAAAATTAAAGTAAAATTAATGATAAACTAGGTGAATAAAAATTTACTTTTGCTGTAGAGCGCAATAAAAAAAATCGAGCACTTAAAATAAAAGCGTTGAATTTTTGAAGACCGATCAAAGGAAAAATAAATCCGTGAAAGGGAAGAATTTTTATTGTAATTTCGCTGAATTAGGTAAACATTTTAAGGGAATTTCGCGTGTGGTTCGCCTGACTGTAGTTGGTTGTGTGTGTTTGCTGCACCAACATTTCTGAGTTATGTAATTTTACTTCACTTAAAATGTTGACCGGCCGCAGAGAATTTTTCGAAAAGCAACGAAAATTTCTGTGGCTATAAACCGGAAAAACCACAACTCCACGCACATACCTTTAGTCACACACACACACTCACAAATACAAAATAAGGAACCAGATACGTCACTCTGTGAAGCTGAGGAAATATAATCCAGCAAGAAAACACAGCTTATTGTGTTTACAAACATTTTGAATAATTGAAACGATATGCAAAAAAAACGGGACAAGCACAAAAAAGAAACACAAATAACACAAGCCATGCCAAAACTTTGCTAACGCGTAGATAAAAGGAAACAAAAGTTGACGAAAGAGGACAAGAGCTGAGCTAAACAGAATAACGAAAATGTAGCGAGGGATGGCGAGGAATTAGGAGAGATACAAGCAGCCTACAGCTCAGGATATTAAATTGAAGTATGGAAAACTGCGAACTCGTCCTTTTTATCACAGCAACAAATTCTGTTTATATTATTTCCTGACAAAGGAATTCGCTATTGTACTTAATATTATTATATTTCATATAATTATATAAATTTCTTAATTAAATAAATGCTTTAATTAATAATTACTAAGCAGAAAGTGTCAGAAATGAAATGAAAAGCAAAACGTTATAATTTTTGTGGTTGTTTTCTATTTATTAAAAATTGACGAAATATGTTCACTAATCGTTTAATGCTATACGAACAACTTCGAAAATCCTCAGTTAAAATCTGACTGTCAGTTGATTGTTGATAAGAGTGTGAAGTTCCCGGCGCGAGGGCGAGTAGTGATGGTCTTGGCAAGTGATAACCAGCCAACACCACACTCAGAATTCAATCGATGAATGCGTATTCGAGTGAGTTAAAGGGTATTTGGCCGCATCAAAAACCCATCTAAACCTATAAGTGTGTACGTTTGTGTGAAAATGCGAGGGTGTGCAACTGCATTTGTTCGACAGTGTGAATTCGTAACCAAATGAATGCGTGCCTCATCACATCATCGTTTGCATTGCAAATGAGTTTAAAGACTGCGAGTGGAGTAGAAATGCTTTTGAAATGGTTACAAATTAAAATGAATGCTGGTTGCGACGGCTATTTTTACATTTCCTGCAAACGACACACTCTGCGACACGTTGCCGTGCTTCCTTTTCACGTTAATAATTGCGAATGGAAACTTGCAGTGAAACTAATTGCTGTCGTCAACATTTCGCGTCGCTGAAACAATTAAAATGAATTATTAAAGCTCTTGTGTGTGTGCGTGTATTTGAATACATACAATTAGTAACGCATTCACAGAACCACTAATTCCGATTTGATTAACCACAAAATTTGTTGAATATTTGGTAATTTCCTGTGTTCCGGATAATTTTATATACTCAAAAACAATAAACATAAACATTCGTTCCTTGATATCGGTCTAGCAAATCTTTTGCTATTGTTGTTACTCAGAAGAAATCATACAATTTTAGAATGAATATTCGACACACAAATTAATTCTACATAAATAAATATTCCACGCACACAAAAACGTGATTTAGCGCTGGCATCACATATTTTGTGGCCTACTTTTAGGCTCAAATCAAGCACGAAAATAAACGCGCTTTACAATATTTGATCGGTTTTCACTGTGAATGGTTTCGTTTTGAATTTAGTTGTTATTGATATTCCTTTTGTTGTTATTTTACAAGCAACGAGTACAATTTAATTCCCATGAATGCTTTTGATGCTTCTATAATTAATTAGTTACCCATCATTGCTTTTCGCCATATGAGCAAACATTACCAAATAATTATATAACAGAATTCGATTCCACAATTTTCAAAACAAAAATAAATGAAATCGCTAATGAAAATAAACAAGAGCACGTAATACTTTGCGTATTTTTTAAAATCTGCTTTGTTTATTCAATAATTATTTTATTTAGTTTCGTTCATTACGATAGAAAAACAAAAATCATTATAGTAATTATTAGCTCATACGTTATGAAACCAAAATTAGTCAAAAATTATCCCAAAAAAGAATAATAATTATAGAAATTATTAGCTCATAAGTTATGCAAAAGAAAATGGTAGCAAGAACATTCAGTTATAGTTTACCTTTATACCAAACATTTCCTTTTTAAGGATGTTACAATTCTTTTAATAGGCTTCTCACCCCGCTTAATTCTGCTTTCTCCATCACTCTTGCTCTTTAGTCTTTCTCTTCCTTTGTCAGTCTTTCTCAATGGCGTAACATTGACGTAAATTGCCCTTTCCACTAATGTTTTGTGTTTGGTTTCAGCTTTTAGAGTCAGTTTGCCTTTCCATACTCGTATATATGGCGATATATACACATATAATTCTGACCATGTGTCGGCTCTTTGCACAGCAAAATGAGCATCAGCAGGCTGCTTGTCTGATCCGAGGATTTCATGAAGAACTGAACTGCTAAATGATAGAGTAATGGATGTTTCTTGTTGCAGTCATTATCGTTACTATTGGCTGTTGCATATAAATGTTGTTGGATCTGAGGAGTTTAAAATAGTAGTTAAAAAAGTATAGCAAATAAAAAAGGAACGAGAACAAAATGAGAACAATAAACGAAGCAACGAACATACGAAAGAACAAATGAACTGATTGATTGAAGGAACTCACGACTAACTGATTGATTAAAAAACAACGCACTATTTCAATCCCTACGTTCATATTAAATGATATTATTTCATTTCACAAGTTGTTATGTGAATTTTTTTAGTAATATACCACAATTATTTTCATATTGTAATATTACGGTTTATTTATTATTTTTATTATTAATTTGTGCCTTTATCTTCTGGTTTCTTTTGTTTTCTTTCACTGGAGGCTTTTTTGTTTGCTTTGTTTTAAGTTTTGTTTGTTCTCGTTTTGTTTAAGAATTACAAAATATTTGCACAATACTTTCTTCCAACCTACAATAATACAAAAAATAACTACGGAAGAAACAATGCGTTTTAGTTTTTATTTCTTGAGTTTAGTTCGTAGTTTTCTGGAATTCTGTTACTATTCTTGTATTTTATTTGCGTATTTTCTTGTTTTGTTGTATTAAAAAATATAAATCTACCGAAATGAGAACCACTTTTAAAAAATTTACTGTATAAAGACAGACCACATCAACGGCAACCTCATTTACATACGTAATCATATGCAATCGATTATTTACACTACCACAGCCGAAGCAACCGTCTAACAAAGGTTATTGTTACCTACTTCAACGTTCAAATGCTTCGTGTGTCTGCCTGCCGCATTCTGTTTACGTATAAAGCACATTATCTACAACTGTGAGTACGTATGAAGGTGTGTCTATGGATAATATCAGTTATTGTCGACGTCTAGCAACGTAACATTAGAAATTGTAAAAAGTTTCTAAATTGCAATGCGGGAATTTGTGGTTAGGGTAACGGTGATGTTAAAAGATGAGTTAGCGAATGTGTATATCCTCATTTTTATGTATGTCTGTGTTGTGGAAGCAGCGAGACCAAGCCTGTACAAAAGCCTGTCACGATGCATTTGCTCCTCCGCACGTTCATCGCAAAGGCCTCCTCTATCTTTTTCTATTTCTATTTTTCTATCTCCTCTGTGCTTATTTTTTACATAAGTTCTTTCTGCATTACTCCCATTTATTATACATATTTTCCTCATATTCTTTTCGCATTCGCTGAAGTTTTTCAGAGCTTAACCATCGCTAGTTCATAATTCTTTTCGTTGTTTTTGTTGTTGTGGTGTTACGAGACTCTTTGTCACACGTTACTTGTCCCGTGCTGTCTCAAAAGCAACATCCATCTGCTGTCATGTGTAGTGTGTGTAATTAAATTCTCCATTGTGAATTTGATGTGCTTTTTCCCTTTGAACGTCTCTGAAGTGCTGCGTGACGTATGAGTGACATTTAATTGGACTTTAATGCGAAGTGAAGGACTTGAGCAACAGCAGTAAAGCCGACAGCAACTGCAACACCAACAGAGCGTGTTGCAGATTATTTAAATTATTCGAAACTGCAGATTTGCAAACAAAGCATTTCATTATTCCTTTCAGCACAAACAGAAAATAGAAATGTAGATTTCTTTGCATTGTACTATTTATAAAATATTCAATTAAATGAAATTTATACATAAACGCAGAAAGATTTAGTAAGCAGCAATAGTAATAAAAGAAGATTTATTTAAAGAAATACATAAATAAAAAGTTCAAAAGTGAAGCAAGAAATGACGGTTTGATGTTAATATTAGTTAAGATGCAGAGAGGTACAGATCTATATGTTTGTCGATTCATAAAAATAAAGATCAGTTCTTCGTCAGACTATCAAGAAACATCTGATTTGAAGAAAATGATGAAGGAAGAATGGTATCCTTATTTGTATTACCACAAAATTATATCATTTGAAGTCTATTACTTAATTATATCTCCTTCCGATAAAGAAGCAAGTAGATCGAGGTCTCGATTACCGTATTTAATCATTTAAAGCGATAAAATAACTAATAAATATAATTATTATATTACTTTTTATTTTATTTTCTTATTAGAATAAGAAATACATCAAAAGAGAGAATGGACCAGTAAAACACATTAAAAAATTGCACCGAAGCAGATTCATTGCACTCTCCTGTAACCCTCGATTGTAGAATCCATTCTATCGTTCCCGTGGATGACGATTCCGTCGGTTCTCTCTCCGATGTTTTACGATCCACATCGTTCCATTGTTTCGGTATTCATTGCATTCATTCAAAGTAACGCCCGCCTCCAAAATATTACATTTCTACGCTATAGTCATAAATTTTACACTTTGGTTTGGGAACTTTATTACATTCACAGTCGCATCCACGCACGAATTTGTGCACAGTTGCATCCACGCAACGCCGTTATTCTGCACAATCGTTATTCAGTCCATCAGCGTCGCTCGCTCCACACTCAGCAACACTTTTTATCGCAGTTATGCATTAAACACATTGTCTGCTGCTGCAGCCCGCAGCAATAAACAGCAGCAAAAAATCGCTCGGATTTAAACACATTGGCAAAGCAGCAAACAAACGCAAAGCAAAACAAAACACAGCAACAAAGAACAACAACTTCGTTTTTGCTGCTGTCAAATGCTGCTGCAGTAGAAATAGCCGGACAGCAGCAGCAAAATCATGCAGCAAAATCACGCAGCAGAGCTAAAATCAACTTTTTTCTCAACCTCCATAAGAGCCCATGTAATTTTGACACTTCCATTTTGCTGCGGGCTGCAGCAGCAAGCAATGTGTTTAATGCATTAGTGTTGCTTTTCTCTTTTCATTGTTTAGTGGTTTTATTGTTATTGCTATGGCTTATTCCAGGAATATGCAATTTCGTTTTTTAAGTTCGTCATTAATTTAGATTGTAGGCGCATTTGCTTCATTTATGGCAATGAATTCAACTGGCATAACGAAATTCGTATTCAGCGAAACATTTCATTCATATCCATGATGATCAAAAGATTCCTTTGACATTGCATAATACATCATGAAATAAAATAGATATTTGAAAAAATACTTAAAAGGCTTAATGGCGTGGTATTTTAACTCGGTGTTAGAGCAACTAGCAAACAACTTCTGGCTCTTAATCTATAAATAAGGGTTCTGGTACGAGATTTTGTTTTACAGACATGGGAAACACTTTTTTTCGTGCGATAAAAGAGCAGAGCTGCTCCGAATTGGCATTCTTTTCCACTGAAATTCAATGAACACAAAAAAGGGATAATTATGGATGAGGATTATGTAGGTGCAAATCATAACCTGTGACAATTTTGCTTCAATTTCACTTGCTAATGAATATAGTTAATGTCAAAAAATTCTGACGTTAATTGTGGTGTTAATATTGCATTCCTTTGACGCAATAAAAGTCTTTCTTTTAATTATTTCAATAAAACGATTAACATTATTTGCAGAAGTGAGATTTCCATTAAATTAATGAAACCACAAATGTCAATCAATTAAAATCTGGTTATAATTAAATTAAAAATAATGAAACTGCATTTAGTTGAATGTTTTATGTAACATGTATAAATAATTAATATTATATAATTTAATTAAATAATTGCATTTGTTTGACTTTAAATTCTCTTTTTTATTTAATTAAATATTAAATATATAAATAAAGATATTTCCTGTTGTTTACTAACTTCTCTTTACTTTTTATGCTTTTATTTTGTGTTGTTTTTGTTTTTTTTTTTTTGTACTGATTCCATTTGCCGAAAGCATTCACACGTATTTAACACATTCAGGCACAAACATAGGAATATTTACATATGTTTACGTCTATATGTGTGCCTATAAATTCACATTCTACATGGATTTGTAAAGGAAGAACAACCCTTCACTCTGGCAACCTCAAACCCTCGATGCACGGGTAACAAAGCGGAAATACATTCATTTCCGCTCTACGCATTCATACGTCGTGATTCTGGATTATTTTCCTACGTTTTTCTCTGCACATTTTAATTTAAGCTGTGGAATGACGACGCCTTCAGTTGCAATTTGATGCAGATGTTTACTTTGGTGCTGCCATTTTAGTGGAGGGGATAAGTTTTTCATTGAGGCTATTTTTCGATTGTTTAACTGTTAACTGACACTTGCAAATAAACAATAATTAATTTTGTTCCAAAAACGCATCCTTCCAATCACTGCGAAAATAGATTCAGAAACAAAGTTTTTGGCTTAAAATAATTATTATTATAATTAAAACATTTTTTACAATTTATCTTTAATAGAATTGTTTGCTGTGTTCTCAGCGTTCCGTTCTTTATTTGCCCTCACTATTATATAAGGCAAAAAATTAATTTCAATAAATTTGACACTCCTACAACCTCCAAACTCTTGGAAAACTCTCGAATGTTGAACGATCTGAGTCTCAAAGACGTTGACGCTCGTATAAATAATATTTCAACAGTTTCTTTAAATCGTCAAAAACTCTAGACAAAGTGCTGTAATAATTACCATAAACTTCAATCAAGAAACGAAAATATTTTCTTAAACTATCACCAACCATCGTCATCATGTGATGTCTGCATCACTGACTGTGAAAGTCATTGAAATGATTTGTATATAAAAGCGATTGTAATAAAAACCATCAACCAACGGAGCTCCGCCAAGCAAAGTCTTAATTCCTTGTCTCTTTGCTAGAATCTCTTGCTTTTTGTGTTTCTCTGTCAGTCTGACTGTCGTTGTGCAGACTAAAGAAATCAATCACATCCATTGAATCCCCGGGATTCTGTTTTTTGCTGTTGCATTTCTAGAGTAGCTGGCGCTCCGCCGATGCTGAAGCTCAACTGACAGCTTCATACCATTTGCTAAATATTTACACAGCGCAGATTATTTCTCTATCTGTTTGTGTCTTCGTCTCTGATTCTTTATCTGTTTGTCTGCCTTCCATCCGCTCATCTTCTGCTGAGGATTCCCAATGAATTCATTTTCTGAATCTTCTCTTCTTTCCTTTTCATATAAATAAACAAAGTTATTCAATGAAGCTCAAAAGCGAAGCTTTGAAGTTGCATGTCATCTCTCCGCATCCAGATCCTCCATCGCAATCTTAAAAATGTCTTAGCTTTTTTATTTCCTAGTCCTTATTGGTGATGTTCGCCTTTTGTTGTGTCCTTTGGAGTTTTTCTCTCTGCAGTATTTTTCTTAATGATAGTTTTTGCTAATGGTGCAGCATTTTGAGGAGATGATGAATTGTTGTTTAGTCTTTTGTTTCAATTTGGCTACTGTGCCTTTCTCGTTCTAGCTGCGAGTTTTTCATACGATGTCTTTCATCTCTTTTCACATCAGTCGTAGATTTCTTCAATCCAAGAGAAGTCTTAATTTTGCGGAATTAAATTATAAGAAGCACGTCTCAAGAAAGACTCGCACAATAGTAAACAAAGTCCCTCTACTTAGAATCCTTTTTGTATTTTCGTTATCTTAATTTGAATTTCTTGCTGAAACCAGTAACAACAACGTTTAGCAAGCTACTCGCAAATAAAATATCTTCTATCTTGAGATAAGCCAACGTTGAAAAAGCGAGACTCGCAACTTCCCAGATTTATTTTTCGCAGTTTAAGATTCTCGTAAAAAAGAAACGAAGCAATTCAATGTAAAGAACTGAAATTAAATTTGTTTTAGACAGAGGACGACGTTAGTGACAGATAGACTGATTATGGAGTGCTGCAGATGAAAATCAGGTCCACCGAAAGGAAAAGCAAGTTGGTCCTGAGTGGATTCTGAGCTAGTAATTGTCGGAATAGTATAAACAAGTTGTAAAAAAGCACCGACGACTTCAACAAGAAGAGCAGCGAAACAGAGAGAACAATTAGTAGAAGAAATAAATCAGTTCACTAAAATCTCGTTCTTCGCAGCCAACTCTTTTCCTTCCTTAATGATTCTCTTGTTTTTCTTGTTGTAAGAAAGTATTTAAAAGAAAATAGAAAATATATACAAAGTGCTATGAGACTAAAAGGAAACTTAAACATAAAAAGAGATAAGCAAAATACAGATGTACAGTCTAAGTGAGACTTTAAAGAGATAAAAGTAAATTTAAAATAATATAATATAATCTGTTAGTTCTTCATAAGAACCTCTACTAACTCATCCGTTCGTCTGTTCTTCTTTTTCCGATTGTTTTAGCATTTACAATGTATCCTCGTTGGTTTACCCGTCGTTTACTCACTCTGCCCATTTATCAATGTGTCGCAGCGTAGGACTTTTTTTATTTACCGGAATCATGTATTTTCAGGCCTCTCTCTATATATAACTAAAGCCTACATTCCTGACATGGAAAAAATTAATGCATACACATACATGTAATCGTAATGCGCAAAAACCCAACACTGTATAAACAATGATCATAAATCAAACATAATCTGAAAGTCACCAGCAGCAGCAGAAAAGGTTTCAGCAGCTGTAAAAATTCCATTGCAGAGCATTCAGAAGCCCATCATTAGGGACATTAGACATATCAAGCGTAATGTTATTACTAATGATAGAAGATTAAAAAGTTGGTGAAAAATTTCAGAAGCAGATGATGATTCTTTGATCAACAACAAAATTCAATGCAGTGCTTTAATTCCGGAAAACAAAAAAAAAATGAAATTTTTTCGGAAAATATGGAGAAATTTTGTTACAAAAAAAGGAAAAATCATCTCGCACAAGTAGAAGCACTCGCGATAGACAAGAATAAACTTAAATAGCAGGTACAATAATCAGAATTCAGTCGGCGAATTCAGTCCGCTTTCGTCGAAAAGTTGCTACTGTTTTCCAAACGATTGGCTTTTGTCTGTCTTCGTAAGTCGTCGAATTAATTTTAAGGGCAAGCGATAACTAAAGCCGACTTTTGCAAAGGATTCCAGTCAACGGAAGCTTTAGTGTGAAAGGAAGCGTTTTAAAGGGATTTTTGTTGAAGCTGCAAGTCATGGCTGTTAACTACTTCAATTAATTTCGCCATCTGAAATTGCATTTATATTACAATATTCTTATTTCGTATTCCTTCATCTTCTTTGGCAGACCTCAGAAATTTATGGCCTCTTATTGTAATTTTTCACTTGCGGTAAAATGGGTTTTGTTGCTCATTTGCTAGCTGCTTCTTTGTTTCATACAGTTCCACACAGAAGCATCGAAACACAGACTTACAATTACAAATATGCACACTTTTGCAATCCATATTGCAATCCTCTAAGAAATCGACATCGAGTCCAAAATCTCAACCTCCAACGATAACAACACCATCCCAAGCAAAACCGAAACAAAAAGAAGAATGAGACTGAGAAGACACTCTGATGTATGTGCTTCCATTTATCTGCAGCAGTCACCGCACTTGCTTATGCCAACAAGAAGAGGAAAGATTAGAAGCAGAGGCAGACCGAGGACGACGACCAACACTTCAGCAGTTTGCAACAAATTGAAAATTTCCTATAACATTTAAGAGCAGAGATTCCGTTTCAGACTTCATTTATTTTATTCCACATGTCAGACAACACATATGACAATCTTACACATCTTTTCTGTTATTCCAATTGATTTTGTTGGAATAAATATTTTGATCTTTTTTAGAGAATTTAAATAATTTTTAATGAATGCTGTTATTTATTACTTTTGGTTATCCTTTAAGCGTTAAACCAAATGTTGAATATTTATTTCAAGTCCTAAGACCGATGTCTTACTCTGGTTATACTTATAAATTTTCCTTGGCTCCTTAGCATTATTGATGTTCATGTTCTTCTTCGTCTGATGAAAGATCAATTATAATCTCAACAAAGGATCTTATAAGGTAATAACTTCTTTGTGCATCTCTGCCCTATAATTTTGTCCCAGTATTTGTTCGATACAATAAAGCCCATCTTTGAAAATGGCATTTGAAAATAGATCACGGCTGTGGTCCCATATAGCACATAGATACCATCCATACTTGCATTTGTACTGGGACATACTGAAGCTGAGTATGTAAACAGTGTGAAAATAATGACTAATTTTACGCCGAATTTTATTTCATAAAGATTTCTTTGTGTTCTTTTCTGAATGAACATTTATTATTCACTTGAGATTATGCTTTTAATAAAGTTTATAAAGTTTAACTTGTCTTAACGGAAGGAGTATTCCCCGCCCCCCAATAAAACCTCCTTCCTTCGACGTTTCCTTGTAAGCGATCCGATTTCATGAGCTGACGATAAAAATAATTTTTTTTTTGTGGGTATCTCCTAAATGATGATTGGTGATTGCTTATTTATACTACCCTTATGAAGCGTATTCATTTTTTTTATATTATACAAATTCAAACATACAAATATTGCTTTCTTTTTATAGTTTATATAATTTTATAGTTTATTTTAATACGTTTTCTTATTATACATCAGTTCTCCTTATACAATAAAAATATATTGTTTTTTTTAAGTATTTGTAGTTCTATTAGGAAAAAATTGATATAAAATTAAATTAAGTACATATGCACAGTTTTAAGTACATCGCATCACAAAAATCACTTTTAATAATGATCATAATTCAGCAGTTAGTCAAATGAAAAATAACGAAAATAATAAACTAATGTACTTTAAAGTAATAACAAACGAAACTAATTAATTTAATTTAATTTTGGTCTTCTTTTCTTACTGTTTTTAAATTGAATTTACAATAATTCTACAAAATGCGAATTTACATTTAAATACTTTTTTCAATACACTTGAATGTCATCTTCGGTGGCCCCTAAAAGGCGGCTCTACTTTTACACTATTTGTTTAAAAAGGTCCGTGGAAAAATATTTAATGAGTTTCTATATAAGATTTTTTTAGTTCTTGTTTAAGTGTGTGTGTGTCTGTTGACTGACTGCTGCTAACTTAAAGAATGTTGGACAGCGTTTTTAACGCTTAGTTTAGAATTAATCTTTAGTAAACATCACCAAAATAAATCTTGTCTTTGGTGTTTCTCGTTCCTTGATTTTCTTGTATTTTCTCCTTGTTGTTGCCCTTTATAATTACTTCTTTTGTAATAAGCAATTCTGTAAAGCAGCTAAAATGTTCTTTAAAGCGTTTGTTTCTGTTATTATTGTTGTTGTTTCTGAATTTTTGTTGGCAACTTAAAGCAACATGTCATCATCGCTATCAGTAAAGTGACCGTTTGGTTCAAGTAGAAGATTTGCTTCTTCATTCGATCGAACCTACGAATTCAAAGGGAAGGGAGAAAAGTGAAAAAGAGGAGTTCATATTTCTGCTGTTGCCACAAAAGGAAGCTCACCCTTGAGTAATGAACCGATCTGGAGCTCCGACGGAAAAAGCGACGCAAACGATTCCGACGTCCGGGAGAAAACGCAAGGAAACCCAAACAAGTAACGAAAAATGTCACCGAAAGAATCACTGTTAATATAACTGAGAGTTGGGAGAAAGTGAAGAAATTATGAAAATTAAAGAAAATACGAGAGTCTAAATAATTAACTAACCACCAATGGAACCACTTTTAAGCTGAGTATCGTCATCCCTGTTGTTAGCCTTGGACTTCGATGTAACCACATCATCAGAAGGTTTCAGCGTTGTAGTTGTCGCCGTAGTTGTTGTTGCTTTTTCACCTGCTGCTTGATTATTAGACGCATTTACACCAAGAAATTTGCAAATATCAGGAGTCCGTTGAGTGTAAATTAAATTACATTTCGAATCCTTTTCATGGAAAGAGAAAAATTAAGAAATTAGCATAAACTTAATAATAATAATATTAATTTATGTTTGTAAAATAAATAAAGTAAAATTTAAAACTAATTAATTTCTGATTGATGTATTCCTTGTTTAAATTCTTAATAATCTTTAAATTTATTAAAGGTAAAATGTAGTTTTTTAATACTTGTTCGCTGATCTTCAAAATGGCTTCCAATAGCTATTTTAATAGTTGCTAAGTAACTTGTTTCTCACCTCGCATGAGCTCCATTTCAATTACTTATACGTTCGCACTTCGTGAACCTGAATGAATCATGATGATAATCAGAAGAAATGCATTCAGCGGAGCAAAACAATTTTCCAAAGTGAACATTAAGATGAGACGAGGAAAGAGAACGACATTGAAAAAAACCAAAAGCAAGGACGATAAAAGAAACGAAACAGCAACAACACAGCCTCAGCATCGTTAAGATTCTGATGCATTTATTATAGACTGAGTGGGGAAAGAGTAACAACAACAGCAGCCGCAGCATCACCATCAACTACATTACAGCAATATAAGAAACATAAACAGTAGGGAACAGCATCAGTTGCTTTAGGTAAAGGGTTTAGCGCAGTGAATAATGCAAAATCCTGCCTTCAGAAAAAGCAGCACGAACAACAAAAGTACCAACAACAAAATTATCAGTGTTACAATGAAGAAAGACGTTGTCTTTGTTGTTATTGCGGTTGCTGGTGTGTGTCGTTTCTAAGCAACGTTGACAGTGAGAGGAAAATATATTTGAAATTAAATTTAAATTCATAGAGTGAATGAAAAGTAAAACATTGCCACAGACGACGCGGTGACACATCAAATCTTCTTTCTGTTAAAATAAGCAGAAAAACCTGGAATAAATAGAAAAAAATTAAAATAAAAAAGAAGCTGTATATAACAGTCAAAGAGCAGAAAGAATTCCTCCTTGAACACACATTGAATAAGTTCTCTGCTTAGCACAAATCTGATCTGATCCCATTTCAATGGTATGCGCTATCTTTTAATCCGCTTGGAATTTTAATCGTGCAGATTCTGTTTTTGCTTTTGTATTATTTTTACTTTTCAAATGCATATACGAAATAAAGTTTGAAGAGACGAAAGAGAAATACAAAATCTTCAAGGTATGAATTATAGAGAGGATGTTTTTATAAACAAGTAAACATGAAAGAAAAGGAAGGTGAAGAATAGTAGAAGGAGTACAACGATACTACTCGGTATTCGTCGTGAATTACGCATTTCTCTTATAAATACGAATCTTATAAAATACTAATTTAATATTCACAACTAACTATTCATCAACAATTAATAATAAAGCGTCGTAAACCAAAGGCTTTTGGTTTTATTACAATTATTCTGTTTTCATTATAATAATAATAAATATAAAATTGGTTTAGTTGATAGCTTAATTCTGTGTCTTAATTTATTCACTTCGATTCATTCAACTGTCGTATATTTTATATTTAAGCCGGTCAATCAACTTTATTTGCTTTGTATTTCACTATAATTTTTGAGAAAAACTGTTTTGCGTGACTCTATTTTGATTTATTTTACTTTATCATCAATCAAACGCACAGAACGCAAGCTTCATAGCATAATTTTAGGCAGGAATTCCAAACCAACACAATTAATAGATTTTTGCTACTACTACTTATATAAAGCCATCAAGAAACCATCAAAAGAAATGTGATAAAGAATTCAATATACAAATTTCTTCAAGCCATAAAATGCATAAAGTGCGAATCCAAATTAACAAAATATAAAAACGCTTTAAGCAATTTAAAGAACAATAAAAACGTCAATTGTAAAAGGCTAAAAAAAGCAGCGGAGACCCACAACCACAAGAGATATGGTAAAATTCGTAAAAAAATACAAAAATTCAATCCAAAATAAATTCAACGAAAAAAACAAAAACCATGAAAGAAAGAATGAAGCAAAAAGAAAAGTAGAACTGCGAACAGCTGCATTTTATTTGATGGTAGCACAGAAAGTATTAAAACCAACCAAAAGTTTTTAAATATTTTAAATGAATCCTTTGACAATGGAAAACAGATTAAAATGAGTCTTTGATATCAACTCCTCATCCTTTGTGGCCTGCCTGTTCCCTTTCTTCGTCGGCTTCAATCGCACAGCGCTTTTTTATCATTGTTATTTTTTGTCACTTGTCTGTCATTCACATCACTCGAACTCATTCGCTTCCTCAACTACACAGACTACAAGTGCTTTAATGGGCGTCCAAACGGTTTTTGGCCGAGGACAATTTAAGGAACCTTTCTTCTTCTTCTTTATTCTGACGAATTTACTTTTAAAAATTGTTAATTAATTTAATTAATTAAAAATACAAGATTAGTTTTTCTTTTTGTCATCTTCTGTTGTTACTCTCTTAGAACTGATTTCGCTTTTCGAAATGGCAACCGAATTATGTACAGATTAAATAAATCACAAGAAATTAATGCATTGCAGGTGTGAATTTCAATTTAATTGCACGTATTAAGCACACAAACAAATCGTTAATTTGATTTGAATACACACACAACGTTCACACACGCACACTTAACAATTTTCTATGTGCAATAGATGCAAATGTCTGCAGCAATTGAATTTGTAATTTCATTTAATTACGCTGTTCATTAGCTGTGTTTTGTATAAATTCAATTGCATTAACGTATCGCGTCCAGATTGAAGTTCGTGTAAACGTATGCGTGTTCATGCGTGATGCTTTTGAGTGCAAATGTAAATTTATGCTACATGAGACGCAGATAAACATCAGCATTGTGCAGCATATCATCGAATACGATGCATTATCACTGCAGTCGGCTATACACTCACCTACATTGAGACGCTTTCTGCTTGCCTGCGAAATGTAATACATGAATTAACAATTGTCACTTGTAATGTATCTGTGTCTGTTTAATTTGCAAAATACTATTATTGAAAAGCTTATTCAAAACCACAGCATAAGGAAAAATTTCGAAGATTTATAGGACAAATAAGATTTGAAATAATTTATTTATATTGTCTTTTAAACATCAAACGCCTGCAATGTTATTTCTGGTGATGGCCGATGATGTTTGTGCGTGTTTAACACATCACGCTTCATGTCAAATAAGAGTTTTGTCAAACATGTGAAGATGGCAAATAAATGGCTTATCTGCATTAAGGAACAAACTCGTTTCTGTTTGATGTTTAATGGAGCTTATTTAATAACCGCTGATAGGCGTTTACATTGGTTAATATTTGCATTTCTTGCTGCTCTACGACGATTCAGTTTCAGGTGTTATTTTGTAATTGCTGCGAGTGTTTTCTGCTACAATCTTTTGTTTGTATTTCTACTTCAATTTGACTGCTTTAATTTGTTACTTAATCGCAGCAAATTACTTACATTAATGCAATAAAATTCAAGGAAACTTCATTTTGTTTTCAGCAAAGCTAAAAACTTTAAACTCCCAACAACATAATTCAATTAAAAATATTAAACCCAATAGTGATTAAATTGACAGATTTGATTTAAGCCTGGAAACGCAGAGCAAATAAAATGAATAAATAAATAAAAAACAATAAAAAGACTAATAAAACAAAATATATATATAATAATAATAAATTTAAATAAAAAATAATTTAATAAAATAATAATAATACATTTTAAAAACACATGCAGAAAATGGAAGAAAAAACAACAAAGAAAAAATGGATTTTTCTGCATTCATCATTAAATAAAAACAGTTTTAGTTGCAACAAAAGCAGCAATTAAACAAAGCAGGGTAACAAAAAACAAGCTCAAAATTAGGATAAAAATAACAACTACACAAAAATATAATAAAATAGCACAAAAACTGCCAGTAGTAAAATAATAACGCAGACTCTGGCTCGTTTAAATAAGACTTAAGTCGGAAATAGAGGCATCAAATAAACAAGTTAATTGCTCAATACGAATCTTATTTTATTAAAAAGACCAAACAAAAAGAATAACGAAAGAAGCAAAGAAAAGAAAAAGACTTGTGAAATGTTGCTAAGCTTCGAGTGTGACTGAAGTTTCACTGTTGCTAAAATTGAATTGAATGTTACTGCATTTTAAAGCGAAGCGACGAGGGCAGATTTTATATGAAACTAAACCAACAAAAAGTAATTTAAAACAACACGAACATAAAAAATAATAAATAAAGTAAAAAGCAACAACAAAATTAAAAGTATATTAAAAATAAATGGAAGAAACTTCAAATTAAAATCCAACTTGTGGGGGAAAAACAACAAAAAACTGCACCCAGCAGCAAATTGAAGCACTTTTAGAGAGCATCTACACAGCTTCAACAGGAAAAAGCAACAATAACAACAGCAGCAACAACGTGGAAAATCAAAAGGCACTGAAAAAGTTTCTCATCGCTGTTTAACTCTCGTTCGCTTCCTCTTCTTCGTATGCGAAGTTTTCGCCACGCCTACTCCATTTGAAGAGCAACGACCAGCAACTCGCCGCCATCGTCATCATCATCGTGGCACCTACAACAGGTGCAAAATTATACAATGCGTGGCTTTTGTTTTTGATGTTGGCTTTTATTTGGCATGCAATTCAATTTCTCTACACACGAAGAAGCGAAACTAACCCACACACATACACATACGTCGGCCATAAAAACGTTTTCAAACGCCGCATGAGCATCAACACCAACGTCGTCAAGCTTCGTCGTGCTTCTGTCGGTGCGGCCTCTTCGCATTCTGTGGTCGATGGATGTGACGTTGAAGGTTTTGTTGATTCACACAGTCTCTCTCCTTCTTTATGCACGCTTTCTTCCTATTCCATTTGCTTTGCACATTATTTCGTTATAAAGTAAGCAACGTTTGTGAAGTAAGCAACACGCGGCCAAACTTTAATATGATTTCGGAACAAAAACCCAACGGAAATTTGTAGACGTAGAAGCACACAGCCTGACAATTGTATAAGTGTGTCGAAATTTCCAAAAATGGAGTCTGGGAATGTGTCTATGAATGCGTCGCTTATTTTTCCGTGTTTTATCTGTATTTCTACTCAACAATGAATCGTTCGAATTCGCTCAAACCACGGAAAACATAAACAAAAATCACATAATTCGAAAAACAAATACTGAATCCAATTAAAAACTCTTTTTTCTAACACATGATGTATGTATATTTACCTAAGCAATGTAAATGCCCAAAAAGCGAATAATAACTTTTTTTAATTCACATTTCTAAATTAAATTTATTTAGTAATTTATTTTAAAGTATGACATAAATGAAAAATGTTCTAATCAATTGGCTTTTTCTTTCTTTGCAGCTAAATGATTTTAGTGGATAATTCGATATGATTTGAGGCTTGACTGAATGCATTGCATTTAATATTAATGTAAGTATTTTTAATTTAATACTTATACTTGTCTTAAGTTAATTGAAGAGCCACTTAAAGAATAAAAACATGGAGCGAAAAGATATTTAAAAGTGACCATTAATAGTTTAATAAGTTGAATGAAATGCAATTTTCTACTTTTTATAGTAGTAAAAACAGATCCGACAACAGCAACAACACGATTATACAGCATAAAATTTAAAAAATTTACTTCTTTGTTGCTGTTATTGTTATTGATTTTTATGGTTTGAAAAAAGAGAAGAAAACTTCCAAGGCAACCACAAACAACAACCACGCATCGTGTTAATAACCGCAACATGTATAGCGCGCTGTTGTTGCTGCTGATGGGTGGGCAGGTGTTTTTTATATTGCCACTTGCTACAGGATATTTTTTTACACATGACATCCGTCCATCAACACGTCTTACACCTTTTTTCGGTGCTCTTTTAATTACACACAGAAAACAGAACAGAATTTCATTGTTGACAATTATGAACGTTGCCTTCAGTGAAATACACTTCAATCAATAAAAACGATCAATTTTTATACCTCAAGGACGAAAAATACATGCCAAAAAGCAGCCACAAACAACATTGAAAGGAATAAGGATGATGTTTACTATGAAATTGTTAAAAAACCTTTTGCAGTAAAACGATTGTGGGTATATAAATTTACGCAATGCATATGAACGCGATTCGCGGAATCAGACAAAGGTCCTTATTGTCAATAAGAAATTTCGTGAAAGTAATAATAATAATAAGAATTTTAATCGTGATTATATTAAAGAAAAATAAGAAGAATGATTTAATATTTGCTATAATAAATAATTTTATTCCTAAGTACGCTTTCTCCTTCACTTTTTACCTTGTATCTTTTTTTGTTTTTGTCTCTTTAATCACTGTTTTTAATTAACTCAATACTTCCGGCATCTGCATGAAGTAGCGGACTCTTTGTTGCTCTCTTGTTATCGCTGTCACAGGCTCATGCATATTTATTCTATTCTTCCTTGTTACGAAGAATTTCCTTCTATTCTTTCAAGCCTTTCTGTTTTCTTTTGTTCCTTGGTCGCATATTTTACTCATCGTCATGAGCTGACGTTTTGACTTCCACGACTAAAATCATCAAAGAATTTTTCCCGTTTAATTACCCGCATTAAGGGCTAGTTATACTCACTCAACGCAAAGGGAACGACACTTAGGGGAATTTTGTGCATTGGAAAACGAGTTGCCGAAGTCTGCTTCGTGCCGGCTCTTTCATTTGCCTGATGTTGCCAGTATCATTAGTAGCAATTTTGTGTTGGGTATTTTAACTTCTTTTGTGGGGATTTTTATATTTGAGAATTGCGCCAGTTGAATACGATAGTTGAAAATAATTTTTATTACTGATTTACCCATTTAGTTAATTTAATTATAAGATTTGGAAGTTTGCTTCAAGTTTTTGCAATTGCTCCACTTATACCAGCAAAGGCGCACACGTCGATGTATGCGATGGGGTGTTCGACCTATTAATTGGGACCTAAGAACAAGTGGGTACTACAGGAAAGTCTTCCTTCGTATTAAAACTGTGGACGAAGAACAATTTTTTATACACACCCGAATATATACGGGTGTATATAATATATAATATATATATATAATATATATATATATGTATATATATATTATACACACACGGTAACTGCGTACAATGTTCTGTTTACATTGGTTTACCTGAATTCACCAATGACACAATCGCAACTGATAACGCCGGGATATTTCAACCGGCAAATATGTGAACCTAACCTAAATTAGCCTCTTTATGGAAATACAGCCAATATGGCATCACGATTTTAGCTGTCAAATCACTTAACGCAAGCAAAATATCAAATCGATTTTGATATTTGCGTTGAGTACAAAACTTCGTGTTGAGTGTCGGCTGCTCTTTCCAGCAAACACACAAACTAATGTAAAAGGGTAGGAATTTGACAGCTCCTGAGTTGGAGGGGCTTGCGTTGAGTGAGTATAACTAGCGCTTTAGCATTAATTTAAAATTCAACTTGGTCATTATTCATAATTCTTCATTATTCTTCAACATTTCCGAGTCTAAAGGACTCGTGACTTTTTACGTTTTCATGACTATGCCTTCGTTTTTGTTCTTTCTACCTTTTGTGACGGTCTAACTTTAGGTTGTGTACATTATTTAAGCATTCAGGCTACACAATAAAACTGCTTAGAGACAGGATATTAAAATTAAAATATCTACGGCAGTTGGCAACACTGTCAAGTGCAGTACAATGTGCTTGAGAAGAAGAAATAAGGAAACAATACCGAAAAAAATGCATCACAGGCAAAATGATCCTTTCCGGTTCCTGTTTTTCCCATCATATGCCAATGACTAAAAATATGGGCATTGTGAATGTGTTCTCATTGGGTAGTTTTTAAGGTTAACGTAAGGTTTGTTCCTTTTTCTTTGTTTTCCTCATGATTTTTGCATTCTTTCTCCTGCTTCGTGAAGCCTTCTTATGAAGCAGCCTTTTGGCAACAGCGTCAACATAGCAGCCGTTTTTCACTTTATTTATTCTCTGCCAACGAATGCATTCTTCTTAAAGGCTCTTAACCTCGAGACTGTGAGTTTCTGTTGTTATAATAATAATTATTGTTGTTGTTGTTGTTGTTGTTGTCTTCGTTCGCTGATTCTTGTGTTAAGCACCCGTCCCTGTTCACTCATTTTTGCTGTTGATCTTAGAAATTCAGAGCTCGTTAAGCATGTAGCTTCGCCTTTTATTCTTTTTGTCTTGTGAAGATTCCGACAAAACATCCAACAACAATGAAAATGTCTCGTTATCGTTTCGTCAAGTCCTCTTCTTACTTTTGAATATTTTTTTCACCTATTTTGTATTTTGGCTGGAAGAAAGGACATCAGCAGCAACAAAACACACCTTCAACAATAAAAATGTCCACTCTGTCACGATTCTGTGCAGCTTCAAGTATCGCCGAAGAGCATCGCACAACAGCCAAAGTGCAATACAAACGGAGAATCATTAACAAGAGCACAAAAAGAAACAACGAGAAACGCGAGAAAAATTCCCACAAATCGAAGTACAAAATAATTATAATTTCTTTCTTTTTTTAAACTGGATTTAACAACTGGAGCAATAAGTTTAATTCCCTTAAATTCGAAATGGATAATAAAATTTTATTATTTCGTTTTATTTGCAATTTTAGCTTCTATTTTTCATTTCTGTTTTTTTTTGTATTGAGTCGTGTTTTTGTGTGTGTATGTGGCAACATCTGCTATGAAATATTAAATTAATGCGAAAACAACGGAAAAAGCAACAAACAACAAAATTTCTCATTTTCTCTGAAAATTTATTCAAGTGAAAATTAATTCAACTTTTCGCTTATTTAATATTTAGCGTTGATAAAGTAATTGGAAGGCAGTAAATTATTATGTTTTCCAAGCATGAAGCACATAATAAAAAGATAATTTAAATATTTTTAAATTATGAAATTAATATTTTCAGTACAAAACAGAGACGTGGATTCTAAAAACTAATGCTTTTAATTCGTGGAGTTCATGCAATTATATACCCAAGCACGCACATGTGTGTAAATACAAGGACGCCTACACGCATAATAAACGACGGCCTCCTCGTTAATTAAACATCAACTAAACAAAAATGTCCAATATTTTGTTATTTGCCAAAAATTAGAATTTAATATTTTGCACTTAATTAACAACAATAAAACCGATAACAGCAACAAAAACGTTCAACATTAAAAAAAAAAACACCGCCGTCAACAGCCGCGCTTTAAAAATATTAAATAACAGTTTAAATTAAGACCTATTGAAAAACAATAATTAGAATTATAATAATAATAAAATAGGCAAGCTATGAATAAAAATATAAAATAATTATAATATGATGATCTCGAATAAGAGACAAACAAATAGAGAGAACCGTCAAAACACAGAAGAACTTAGCACACAAGGAGAATGACGGACAGGTGTACAAGAGACAAACTGATTGACTGACAAAGCAATAGAGAGAATTACTGAATTACTGATTTAATTCATTGATTACAGAGTGAAGTTCAGAGTCATTCAACCGAATGAATCCTTGACTTGATCTAAACGAAACAAAGGGAAAATGTTTAATATTATTTAGCAATGGTTGACGTTAAAAGGAGCGCTTTGAGAAATAGAAAGAAACCGCGGAAAGAGCTGCTACATCTATAAAAGTGGCTTTATAATAAAGTACATTAAAATTAAATGTTCAAAAATCCGTCTATAAATGTTAAGTAAAAGCAAAAAGCACTTATTTAACAGAAAAATTTTAAGAATTTTTCATTTTAATCTTTAAATAATTAATTAAAAATACTTAACTGCATCCAAGTGCAACTTCAATGGATTTAATTTTGTGTGTTTTTATTTCCAACACATTCGCTGCTCGTGTATTTATGCATTTAATTACAATATTAAAAATAAAGCGGTGTTTTTAATGGGTTTCCTGCATCACCTCCCAACTTGCTTTCATTGTTCTTGTTGCTGTTGTTGTTGTTGTTTTGGTCCATTGCTTTTACATGTCTGTAACACGTTTTGCATGTTTCACATCATCCACGCTGCATGCTTATTTAATTAAAATATTTTCATCTGCCACAAAATTAAATATGAATAGAATTTTTGGTTTGAGCTTTCTCCCTTCTCTTCCACTTTCTGCCCATCCCGCAGCCTCATTCCTTTTCATGATTACTCCCTGTATTCATGGTTTAAATACTTATTTGATGACGCGATGTCAGGAAAAAATTTCTATGCTTTTCAATGAGCTGCTGTTGGTGCAGATGCTGTGGCTGTTGTTGCCGGTGTTGCACTCGACGGTTACGCGTCACGCTTTAGAAAAGGGAATCGGGGTTTTTAGCTTAAACGATGTCGAGATTCTGTTAAGCTGATGTTTAATAAAAGTCGTTGTTGTTGCCATTTAGGTTAAACACATTTTAAATTGAATACTTTGTAGTTTATATTCAGAAATGGACAAATTTTGTCATTGTCATGTCGATAAAGAAACACCAAAAGCCAATAAATACATTTTACAATTGTACAGTCTACACAAACTGTAATTAGTAATAAATTAGCTCGTTTTTTTATTATTTTTTCCCTTGTGAATAAAACTGAATGGCGAACTTTAATTCGCCAATTTAAAATTGGTACAGCAAATTTCTGAAAAAACTTCAGTAAAAAGCCAACAGAAGACTTTCACTTTACGGAAAAGCAACAATAATAAACAGCCTAATTGCCAACATATAGAAGAGCAACAGCCAAAGCAGCATATGCAAAATTAGTTGTCCAAAAACAAAAGACCGGCAAGAAGTAATGAAACTTTCAATCGACGAACGAATGCGCGACTGGGAAAAAATTGTAGCAAGCTTTAGTGAGAGGTTTTTCAATGGGTTTCATTGTGAACAGATTTAGTTGCATGTCATATAATAGACAAAGAAAAATAATAGACAAGAAAACTTAGACACGTAAATTCCTTTATTTTAAAGTCCAATTACAATGTACGAAATTTTGTCTTTTTCTTTTATTAATAATAAAACTGCAATTTCATGCGGTTATTGACTGATGATGGAGCTGTCACAGTGATTAAACGTTGATTTATCAATTGAATTGCTTCATTTGATATCAAATTGCAATATCAATTGGAGGAAAACCCAACAATAGAAAGAAGAAAAGTTTTGTGTAAAAGAGAAGAGATATTTAAGTTGAAGTCGTCGGTGGAGGAAATTGTTGTTATTACTTAATGTTTTTCGGTTGTTCTAAAACTCTTCAGCTAAGTTGTGTTTTATTTATGTTTCAATCTCTTTAATGAATGCAATTTTTCGGTATTTGTGTGTTTATTTATGTGTGTCTATGTTTATTATTTATATCTATTTCACTACTTCAATAAAAACACTGTTTTTGCATTAGTTTTCTGTGTCCTACTTTTCGCAACGTGTTTTTACTTTTACCATTGTCATCGTTATGGTTTCAGTTGGCAACCGACCAAAAAAGCACAACACAGTATTTAAGCCATAATAATAACTACTGCAATTGCAACAACTGCAATTAATACAAAAACAATCACAGCCGCAGGAACAATAATAATAACAGCAACAACAACGACACGATAGCAATTATTACCAACAAACAGCAACCTGCTGAAACAACATCATCATCATCGGTGCAACCATTATCATTTTCATAAGCCCGTCATCATCAGGCAACGCGTCGCAACCGCATCGACAGCCGCGCCGAAAATAGCAGCAGCAGCAACATCCGCATAAACGAAAACCCACGAAATCCGCAAAACAAAAAAGTTTTGTTGGCTGCAGAAGCCTCCGACAAGCAGAGTGCATGCGAAAGCGACACAACGCAACACATTTCAACGGCATGAAATCAATTAAAGCTGCGTTGTGGTCGCAAGTGCTTAGCTCCAGTGCAAACTGTTTGAGTTGTTCTTTTAAGCGGACGACTTCACAGTCAGAGAGGATGGAGCCATAATGGCACGGGCGACGGCGATAGGTTGAACGAGAAACTATCCGAAGGCAGACAGAAGCCGCAATATTGCTGAGTGGCCAAAGTGACCACGAACACATACGGACAAATCACCAAAAAGCAGGCTGTCTGTGGTGACATAGAAAAGGAAGAGGTGATGCGTGAGGAGCTGGAAGAAGAACCAATAACCACAAAGCGTTTTCAAGTCTCGTACAAAACTACCGAAATGTGCAAGCCACACATGTAAATTAGACCGAAAATTTATACGTGATCAGGAGAACAAATTAAATTTTTGTGCTTAATTTTAAATTCGTCATTTTAAACATTTGGGAAAAATTTCAGAGTATTTACAAACTAGAAAACTTATATAAATCATTTCCAATTCGAATTTAATTAAAACAAACTTTGTTCACTATTAAACTATTTAAACTTCTCGAACATATAATTGAAATCATCTAAACAAATTGATACGATTCTAATTAATTTCAATCACTTTCAATTAAAGTGAAGTGATTGCAGAAAACAACAAATACACAGACGAACACAGACACCTGTTTTCTTTGAAGGATGTGTGAGCTTTGCAACAGCTCCAATTGTCCAATGGTACAACGTGTGGTATGAGTAACTCTTAATTGTTTACTCATTAATCAGAAAAGAACGCAAAGAAAAAAGGCATAATAATAATTGAAATGCAAACGTAAATTAAATTTATGTAATTAAACTTCAGTGCGTTGTAAATACTGTACAATTCAATATATGATCTAAATTATCACCCGAGCAACAAGCGAAAGAATGTAAAGTCGATTGCAAATCTAAAGGCCCAATTCAGTTTGCAACCTTAACTAAATTCTCGTTTTTTCAATGTCTCCACTTCACATCAATTTTTACTTTTGGCTCATAATCTCCGATGCCGCCACATTTTGACCGCATTTTGGCCAAACGAAACTTCTACAACTTTTATCCTTTGGAGCCGCAGATTTGTGTTCGGCTCAAAAGTCAAAAAGTTTTAGAAGTAAAGAAACGAAAATAAAATAAGCTGCAAATAAAACTAGGACAGAACTTCAGCCAATGTAATACTTTTAAACCACCCTCGCAGCAACGAAAAATATTCTGGAGGAAAACGAAGAAATATTGCAACATTTTGTCCCTTGGATTCCATTCATGCTTTAAGCTGTCGCCGCAGGACTTTATCCTTCCTTCTATCTCCGTGCCTTGCTACCAGCTCCAAGCAGTCGTGGAGTAGTTTTCAGCCGTCCTTTTGCCTTTAATTCCTCCTTTCCGAGACGTAACAGTTGAAAAAGTTTTGCGCAAACTTGAGGCTGAATGCTGCTCGTGTCTGCGGAAATAATTTTCAATTGTACACTTTGGAGTGCGCTAAAAAACAACCAGCTCGAATTCTGCACCCCGAAATAATGCTGTTTGTTTGCGGTTGAACCTCGTGCTGGATCCAACTTTGCAACCTTAACGTAGCGCACTGCGCAGTGTCGCTGATGCTGCCGCTGCTTCTGCTGCTGGATCAGTGCCATTTACTCACTCGGGCGTCGTAAATGGATA
Organism: Thecophora atra; assembly: GCA_937620795.1. NCBI lineage: Eukaryota > Metazoa > Arthropoda > Insecta > Diptera > Conopidae > Thecophora > Thecophora atra. Next base: position 34,883,850 of record OW569401.1, read on the forward strand.
ACTGTTTTATAGTTCTTCTTAAAAGCTTTGCATTCTCTTAAGTAGCCATAAATTAGAGTTAAGATAATTTACAGCTGGCCGCTTAAAAGCCTTAGGAAATAGATTAAATTGTTTGTAGTTTTCCAGCTCTTATAACTTTTTAATTCTTGCAGAGTACGGAACAAAAGGATTCGTATAAGCGGACCCACACTACAATAACACCTCGCATAGACCATCTTCTCTCATCATGTCTCGTTCAACATCACTGCCAGTGCAGCCAATTGGACGGCAACTTCAAATAAGCAGAAATCGCTCCTGGAGTAGGCATTCATATCTGAACATCGTTCTGTTGCTGATGCTCTGCTCTGCTCCCACCTCCAACGCTTCGTTTGCTTTGAAAACGCGCGAGGACTGCACTGAACTCACTGCCAATTCAGAGTGCCAGTGCTCGCCTATGCTGTCGGACTTCGAGATTCAGTGTCCCTCCACCGATCCGTATCCCAAGATCACACTGCACATTCGACCTAACATCCACGTGCTAATCGACTGCGATCACATCAACGCCAACGAGTACAGCCTCCTACCGCGCATGTCCATCGGCAACAATCCGATGGTGCAGATCAAACATTGCCCGCTGCCCGGTCACACGCCTATCGCGCGCATCCTGGACCACCTCGGCATCACGCACGTCAATTCACTAATATTCGAAAGCGGCGATCTGGGCGCCAATCTCACACGCCAGCATCTCAGCGGTCTGCAAAGTCTGGGTCGATTGCGTTTCAGCTCGAACGGATTGTCTCAGATGGCCGAGGATTTGTTCGAGGACTTCCAAAATCTTACATGGCTGGATCTGCGCTCGAACAAAGTCGAATTGCCACGGAATATTTTCGCATCGCTGGAGAACTTGAACTTCCTCGAACTTGGGCATAACAATCTGCAGCATCTGCCACCGGGCATCTTTCGCAGCCAGAAAAAGTTGGTTCATCTCAATCTGTGGAGCAATCAGCTGCACAATTTAACTAAGGAGGTCTTTGAAGGCGTCTCGTCCATCACCGATTTAGATTTGAGCTCAAATGGCATCGAGAGTCTGCGTCCAGATGTCTTCGAGCTGCTAACGAACCTGAGTAACATCAACCTGAATGCCAATCACTTCCGCGAGCTGCCAAAAGGACTCTTTGCCTTCAACAAGAATCTGACACAGTTTAAGTTGACGAACAACCGCGTGCCGCTGCACACACTGCCTTCAGGGCTGTTGGCCAATATGCCACGTATGAAAGAGGTGCGTTTGACTTGCGATTTGGCGGTCATCCCCGGGAACCTGTTCGCAAATTCGACCGGAATAACAAATCTGACACTTGCCAACAACTTACTGACACAATTGCCGCCCACGTTGCTGATCGACCAGGTCAACTTGTACGATTTGGATCTGCGTCACAATCGTCTGAAATCGCTGCCTGATGAGTTGTTTCAGAACTCCAAGAACCTTTTCGTGCTAAAACTATCCCACAACCAGCTCACGGCGATCACAGGGTAAGAAAGACACGCTTCTCTCAACACTAGCGGCTTCCTTAACCTCTAGTCTTTGTTTTTTTACAGGGATATATTTGCGACACTTAACAACCTCGAAGTCTTGCACCTGCAGAACAACCTGCTCGCTACGATTGATCCGAACGCCTTCGATCACACGCAGAACCTGCAGTACATCAATTTGGCTCACAACCAGATTAGTCTCAGCGAACCGTACAGCGCCCTACTTGCCGGCAAAATCCAGTACGAATTCGGCTCTCCTTTCCAATACCTCTCAAAGCTACGCTCGCTGAACCTTCGCAACAACTCCATCATGTACATTTTTCGCGACTGGAAGTTCCAGCTGGTCGGACTGCAACAGCTGGACCTCAGCTACAACAACATCACCTCGCTCGACTACAACGACTTCCAGTACCTGAGCAAGAACAGCGTTACTCTAAACCTCACCCACAACCAAATCCACATGATCAATTTCCAGAGCATCGACTTAATAGTAGACCCCTCGCGCCAGCATCTTCAGGTAAACATGGATCTCAACGACAACCCGCTTCACTGTGACTGCACGCTGTTGAGTTTCAACCAGTTCGTGCGTGGCGAAGTTAGCCCGCAAATAGATACGCAGCTGAAACTGTCCACTGATAGGTTGGTCTGTGATCAGCCAGAGAACCTACGCGGCCAGCCTGTGCAGCACGTGTCGCCCTTGTCGCTACTCTGCCCGTTCGACCACGAAGGCTCCAAGCAAAAGCGCTGCCCTCCAGGCTGTGACTGCTTTGTGCGCTCGTACGATCTGGTATTGATCGTGAACTGCTCGAATAGTAACCTAACAAAGATTCCTGCTTTGCCACGTTTGGAGCCGCTGAAGCTCAAAGGAATGGAGTTGTTTGTCCACAACAATCACTTGATGAAGTTGCCATCGGCTTCAACGCCAGGTTACGCCGATGTCACGCAACTTTTTGCAGCCGGAAATAATCTATCGCGCGTCGAGGCGAACAACCTTCCCTTAGGCTTAACGCATATCGATCTCTCAAACAACAACTTGGAGAGTTTAAATTCGAGCGCTTTAAGCTTTCTAAATGAGAGTCGTAGCCTATTCTCAGTAAAACTCGCCGGGAACCCTTGGACCTGTAGCTGCCAAAACAAGCCGCTGCTGCTTTTCGCCCAGAGCAACTACAAGCTGATTCATGACTTCGAAGACATGTACTGCACAGATCCACTGCAGCCGCTTAGCACCAAGAAGCTACATGACCTATCGGTGACTGACATATGCCCCGCGGACAGAGGACTTGTCATTGCGATGGCTGTCGCCATTTCGCTAGTCGGCTTCCTATTCGGCATTGCGGCCGCCCTCTACTACAAGTTTCAACAGGAGATTAAAGTGTGGTTGTACGCGCACAATCTCTGTCTGTGGTTCGTCACCGAAGAAGAGCTGGACAAGGACAAGAAGTATGACGCCTTCATTTCGTACTCACACAAGGATGAGCAGTTCATCGCCGATTACCTGGTGCCTGAGCTGGAAAACGGCCCGACTCCGTTCAAACTGTGCGTGCACGTGCGCGACTTCATTGTGGGCGAGTGCATTCCCGACCAGATCCTTAGCTCAGTGGAGGATTCGCGACGCACCATCATCATTCTGTCGCAGAACTTCATTGAATCAATGTGGGCTCGCTTGGAATTCCGAGCAGCTCACCAAGCAGCGCTCAACGAGGGACGGGCACGCGTCATTGTCATAATCTACGGCGATATTGGCGACATCGATGCGCTGGATACGGAGCTGAAGGCCTACCTAAAAATGAACACATACTTGAAGTGGGGCGATCCGTGGTTCTGGAGCAAACTGCGCTACGCTATGCCACATCCGTCGAACAAGTTGAGCGGCTTGGTGAAGACAGCCTTGAAGAGTTCAACGGACGACAAGCTAGAACTGATCAAGCCCTCGCCGGTAACTCCGCCGCTCACCACACCTCCTAGTGAAGCCACGAAGAATCCTTTAGTGGCACATTTGAACGGCAGCAACAACCCGCAGACCACAATCATCATGCCGAATGGCAAAACTGTGGGTCAAACAACTCTATTCTCAAACGGACGAATGGTACCGAATGGACACATTAACGGCGCCTTCGTCATCAACACAAACGCCAAACAGAGTGACGTATAGGAGCGGGAGAAGGCGGAAATGTTTCAGTTCAATGACGAGTTGCTGCTGCGATGAAACATGCTGACACTCGGCGGAAGCAAGAAGAACTGGATAAAGAAAGAGCAGCCGAGGATAGGAACTACGCATAACAATAGGAGAAGAAGTTAAAAAGCAGATAGAACAACAGCAACAGCCCAAAAGTTGGGAGAATAAATCTCATGCTTCCTGGTTCCGTTCAGACCAGGATCACAAATTTTTATATTGTAAACAAAACTTGTTACTATAGTTTTTTTCAGTTAGTATTTCTTTCTATATTTATCTATAATTGTTCCTTTCTTTTATATACAGTTTTATAAACTCGAACAAACTTTGTACACTTTTTCTAACTTGTTTTTTTTTTTTTTTTTCTTTTCCCAACTCCATTAATGACAAAAATTACACTCAAAATAAATCTAGCTCGAAATATTTTTATACTCTTTAACATTGTAAGAAGCACTGAAGAAGAAAAGTAGAAGAAGCAACGGAATCATACTCTGTCTCATATATGAATATATTAAAAGTAGTTGAAGTGAAAAACCGAAGCATATTTAACCAATTAATCCGCTCATTCGCATTTGTATATTTCCATGACGTGTGAATAATGAAAACAAACAGAAAAGTGTTTTTTTTAGAGAAACCAACGAAAAACAAAACATAAAAGAACCACCAAAAAGCAAAAGACGGTTTTTTTACACAATTGAGTTTTGAAATTTCTACATTTTATAGTAAAAGAGGAACCTCACCCTTCAAACTCCCCTTATTTATCGATAAGACAAATTTTTTTCGGTCTTTTGTTACATCGTTTTAGTTTTTAAGGACAATCATTGAACAATAACTGAATTTTCAACTTGTATCTCAATCCTAAGAAATATTATAATTCTTTTTGTTATTCGAATTAGTTTTAAAGAAGCTGCCAAATACTAAGCGCATGCTATAAACCATTTATTTTAAAGCTTTACAAACGCACCAGTATACAAAAAAACCCCATACACACATACAATCACCCAATAATGCAAAAAGCTAGAGGTTGGAAGAAATTTTAAAAAATATCTTTAAAGGATATCAGAATTAAACCTGTAAAATGAAAGGACATTTATGCTTATTTTTAATCAGCTAAATGTCTAGAAAAACTACACACACAAAATTATTAGTATAAGTAACACATATACAAATACACATAGTTTAATGATAATGAAACTTATATTGATACCCAAACAAATGCCTTTATATATATAAATATATATTAAAAATAGAAATTAAATAAATAAATCTCTTAGATGTGGGGAAAAATGTAAAGAAAAGAAAAATGCTTCAAAAACAATGAAGAAGAAAAAAAGCTAAACATGAAAAATACGATTTCTTTCATAAAAAAAAACAAAAAACTGTAATAATCAGTTTAAACTTAAATTTGTATATTTTTCGATAAATTAAAATTGATTTAACTCATTAAAAATAATGTACTTTTAAAGGATTTCTTTTATATTAATGTAAATATTATTATTATTGGAATTTATAAGAACTGCATGATTTAATAGACTTTTCTTCTACGGAATTTTTGTAGTGTACGCACATATTTTGTGATTTCACAAACAAAAAGGAGTTTCAGAATAATTAGTCAAGTAGATTAGCTGAATAAATAAGTAAAACTTAGTATTTAAGGATTTTTAGGCTTCAAATAGAAACGTAAAAACTACGACATCAACAAAGCGATAAAACAAAACCACAAATTCACCAAACACAAACACTACACACACATACTTCACAAATGCATATACCGATTACTGGTTACTCATATTATGACATTATATACGAAATATATTTAAAGGGAGCCACAACCGTTTACTGTATCATGTATGTATGTATCATCATGTATTGAAAACAAAAGGAACAAATAATAAAATATTAAAAAACGAAAACAACGTTTTGGAAAAATCCCCATATTTTTAAAATTATGTTTCATTTTGTTGTTTATTTATTATAGTGCAGATTAGACAAAAATAGAAGAAAAGACAGGGAAAACTTGGAGATGAATGGGGAAAAAACGAGTAAAGAAGAATAAGAGAAAACTTTTATACTTTATTAAATTTGCCTTTAATAGAATTTCTCACTCTTGTAATATTTTTTACTTGAATTTCCGTAATTTATGTATTATTGGAAACAAAATATTGTTTATAAACGTATGTTGCTAGGAACATATTTACTAGCAATAACATTGTGTTCAACATAAACAATATTGTTTATAAACATACATATGTTGCTAACAACATTATTGCCTTGTTGCTGAGACTCAAACGAAAACAAGCATAGAAAAAATAAGCAAAAACCTGATCTTAGCGACCTCCGAGAGGCATTTTTACCCTTGTTTCGAAATATATTACAAGAAGACACCCATCCGGGTTGTCTAAGCGGAGAAATTCAAATCAGCTAGAAACGGAAAGAGACGAACAATCGTGCAAACACAAAAAGAAATGCCCGAAAGTTCTTCCTGTTTCCGCTACTGCGTCTGTTCTGAGCATGGCGACACGCGCGGAGGGACAAGTAAAGTCAGGCGGGTGTGTGCCATGTAGTTGAGCAACGAGCAACTTGGAGAAACTTTGTCCTGTTGCATATTTCGGCTGCGTTTTTCACTCACTACCTTTTTTGGAATTCAGTATGCTTTTCATTTGATTGCTTTTCCTCGCTTCCCACTCTTTCTCCCTTTCACCTAACAAGCAAAAGGTGTTACGACAGACAGGGAAAAGAAGAACAAGCTAAAACCCTGTGACAGCAAAGGAAAACTTTTTTCTAAGTAGAAAAGTTTGGTGAAAAATTACCAACTTTTATTGAAATTTTTTCTGAAGTTTTGTTTTTTGTGTAAGCATTTTCGTTGTTGTTGTTGTTGTTGTTTTTCATCGATTGTGTTCTTTTGTGTTGGTAAATTATTTTCATGCAGCCAACTAACCTTTTCGGGATTAATTCATGTTTTATTCACGTCATTTCTCATATTTAATTTCTCCATTAAAATTTTTCACAACATTTACCTCAGTTTCTTTGCACTCTTTGAAGAACATGTATTGTCGAGCTAACAATTCAAGAGCAACAATTCATAAAAAAATCTTTGAAAAAGAACAAAATAGAAAATAAAAATAATATAGAAAATTAATCTATAATTCGAACGAGAATTGAATTAAAAAAAAACTTAAGGAGTGAAAAAATTAACGAAAAGCAAACAGATTTTTAGAAACTAGCGAAAAACAGAATAATACTAGGCCAAAAAAACTATAGAAGCAACGATATTGGAGCTGTAACTGCTCAAAACATGAAAACTATCTAAAAAAGAAACGGAATTTTGAGAAGAAAAAAGAAATAGCGAGAGGATAAAAATTACACGTAGACATCGATAAAAAAAAAAGAATTCTAATAGATAAAACTTTTGCCATCAAGCTGCGCCGACTTCCAAACTACCTATAAAAGGAAAAACGCAACAGAAATGATAGATAATAGAGACACGGCGAAGGTACAATAGACGGCACTAGTGGAAACGAGACTACGATGAAGGCGCAAAGGCCGATACAGTGAAAAAACTCCACTTAACATCAGAAACATCATCGGGAAACAAGACTGGAAACTTGTTAAAAAATGTTTTGCATATTTCTTTCTCCTTTTGTTCTACACTTTAAAACTTTTTTCTTCTGCATCACAAAACAACGACGACAACCAACAGACGAATACAAATCGTCCTGTAAACATGCAATAAAAAGGAGCGCAAAAAAGGTGCAAGAAGTGAAGCTCAAAAGTTATTCAAAACTTTTCCAATGCGAAGTTTTGTGACCTGCTCGACGTCGCTCTCATCGAATGGTTCTACTTTGGGGCACCTTCAGCAATCGGACAAACACAAAAAAGACAAAAACCTAACATCAGATGACAGCCACTAACACAACAACAAAGGATCGCGAAGGATGAAGAAGCAAGCGGATAAATTGGATTTATATTGTAGTCGTTTTTCTTTTCGTTTATCCTTATTTTTAGATTAAAAAGACGAATGTTGACATGCTCGTTGAACTTTAGAAAAAATTGGGATTTACTTTTTTTCATTATTTTCTTCGTGAGAAGTTTGGTGACCATTTAATCTGCCTAGTGGGTTTTAAGTTCGGAAAACTAAGCGTATGGCCAAAAAAGACGTCACTTTTCAACCCCTCGACCCTCTCATCCGAAGTTACGCGTTACCACTCTGACATCCTGTACAGGAAAACACACTGGATTCATGATTTTCACGCTATAGGTTACTCGCGAGAAGATATGGAAAAATTTTATCCAAGTGTAGACAGGGTAGGACAATGTTATGCAGGCGAATAGGCAATGCAACGAAAACTTTCATTCAACGACGTACGAAGACCCTCAGACACCATCTCGAAAACATTGGTATTGCTGAGAATGGGGTGGTGTAAACTGTGTCCTGAAGAGAATGGTACAAACGACGAGGTTGCTAGTGTAAATCAACGAGATTTGCTTGGAACGACTTCATCATGAGGACGGAAGCAGATACACTCCATATGTGTAAAAGGTTTGCTGAAACGTTGATGAGATGAAAAAGGAGCCAATTCAGATAGTGGGCCAATTCTTCTAAAACAAGAGGCTTAGGTTTTAGTACGTAGGAGCACTGGATGGTGAAAATTGGGTATGCCTGTTACTGCTATCTGTGGTATATGTCACCTTTCCTTCAAAGAAAAAAAACACGCCTCCGCGTAGAAGCTTCGTTGCAATGCTTCAATGGGTCTATCTGCGTCTATCTAATGATAATGGCACTACTAGTTAATACTAGCATGAAACATCCCGACGGAATTTGTAAATATATTGCATTGAGAAGCGAAAAGCAGACCATTCAGTATAGTACAAGGGAAGCTAAATATTACTGGATGATTGATCGTTGGATGGAAAGATCTATCTTCCCAATAAAGATACTGAACTAACTGAATGCAGGTCCAAAAGGATAGCTCATGTGTGTTCCTTAAATATTTTTCTCTCTATGCTCTCTCTGTTGCGCTCTCCCAGCCTCTTTTTGTCCCCCAGTAACAATCTTTTAAATTGAGTTTAAAAAGTAAAATAGACGATCAAAGGCGATCAACGTTCCAAAACATCATCGTTTATGTAAAAATCAGAAACTACAGGCATAAATAAGCCATTCTCTGCTGGTCTTCCCTTCGTTTTTCATGTCTTTTTCTTTCTCTGTTAAAAAGCGTAAACGCAAAAGTTTCCTACGATAAATTTTATCGTTCCGAAGCAGGAAAGTGTTACGAAACAAGGCTCACGGCGATAGAAAGAAAAGCACACGCAGCGATAAAAGTTAACATAAAGTCATGAAGAAGACAGAACGCAGACTTTAATCGGGATGATGTTGCAATCGAATCGTTTAAAACCAGAAAAGTTCCATGCTGGACCCAAACTATCGGGCCCATTTTGTAAAGCGCATCGGATCATCCAAGCAACTCGCAGTTTCTTGGACAAAGTCGTTGTTTTTGAGTCGCTATTGCAATTTAAATTCCATTACAATGTATCACGAATTCGGAAACATACAACAAGACACAACCCTTTTCCAGGAAACACAGACGAAAGTAGCTTTTGCTGCTTAGATCCTGCAAAGGAAAGTTCTCAGTGGCTCCCTCACATCCCTTGTGTCACTCTGTCTGCCTCGCCTCTCTCTCTCTCTCTCTCTCTCTCTCTCTCTCTTTTCATTACAATGCTTTACTATTCGATATCGCGCGAGAGCAGCGAATGAAATTACAACGAAACGCGACAGTTTCACTGCAGGAGTCTTTCTCCGTGCAAAACTTCTTTCCTTAGTTTCCGGTGGCATTTCCGTCGGAAAACGTTGCTGCTTTTGTTGCAATAAAATATTTAAGAAATAATTTAAACAACAACTTCAGCGAAAATAGCAATTAAGTTGAAAAATTGTTATTACATGTTGACATTTTCTCAATTCGCAGCGAATGCAACGAACGTTCAATTAATTAAAAATTATGACAGAATTGTGTAATTAAGGGAAGGACAGAAGATGATTATGAAGGACCAAGAGTGTGAATGAAATCAACTTTCATTTTAGTTTTGACAGTTAAACCATAGAGATTATAAAACATAGAGTTCGCATTCCATACAAGTTTTTTACACACTTTTCTGGCTTCATTTTCGATCTCTTATAAACATTGTATATACCAAAATGTTTCACTGAGAAGAAATGTATCAGAAGGCCAAAGCAAAGAACATGAAATGAAATATTCTGCAAAGAAACTTTTATTGCCCTCCATAAAAATGCAAGCCAGGTAGCATAGAGATTATAATGTCTATGCAGGTAGGCTTTTTGGTCGCAATATTGAAGAGAAGAAAGAAGAACTAAGAAAAAAAAATTATTTTGCTGTGTTCTGTGTGTATTTATTTTATGCAATATTTTTGGACATTTTTTGATTTTACAATGATTTCGTAAAAGTCACGTTTGGTGTCAAACTTTTGTGAAAGATAAACTTTGCGACCGTAGGGTGAAGTTAGGAAATATGCATTGAAATATATTTTTTTAGTCGGCATGTTACCTTAATGTATATTTTGCAAATATTTTATTAAATATTATTTATATATTAAATGTAGTGTCTATTAAACTCGTTTAGTAGTATAACTGCTTTCACCAGCAGTTATTACGTTTTGTAAACATGTAAAACTTAATTTTTCAATTGAATTAATTCATATCAATTTTCGACCTTTTTATTTAAATCTATCAACGCCAATGAAATGTTGTTTTCTATTGCATCGATCAATCAGTAAACTCCTGTTAAGCATGAACTCATAGAGCAAAAAACAAAAGAAAAATAACGCAAAAAAAAAACACTATTGTAATTATACAAAAAAAACGTAATAAGCATAAAAATATTCCCACTAACAACGCCTTCACTTGCATTTCTTTCGTCTTTTTCCTCTCACCCAAAGGGTTATCATAAATTCCCTCCTTTCCTCTCACCGCCCTGATTTCTTTCGTCCATGTCCACAATTTGCATAAAGTCAAACAACTCTCCTTATGGCTAACGTCCGACAATTGCACAAAAACAAAACAGATGCAATAAAAGTGGACAAAAAATCCAGAAACCCTCGGAAATATTCCTACTAACAACAATGCGATCAGAGCTCTTCGCCTCTCCTACTTTCCACCTCTTTCCGAGATCGTCTCTTTATTTCTATGACGAACTTCAGGTACAAAACTGTGCTCTTGGACTCTTTTAGTGCTTAGCTACACATGTTTATATACAATGTTTAGATACTGGGTCGTAGTAGTACGACCCAGGCAATCGAAAATGTGGTACAAAAATTTGCTCTGCATGCGAACTCTATGTTTTATAATCTCTATGGTTAAACAATCGACTTTTTATAAATCGTTTTTTGGTATGGTTTGTGGAGCTTTGGGAATGATTACTAGCGAATTTATCAATCTCTCGGTATCCTTTTTAAATAATGGACCATTCAACAGCAGATCCAAGGATTACTGAAGTCTAGCCATTAACCGAGACAATCAATTTCCAAGGTAAACCGGAAAATAACCCACCAACGAAGTCATCATCTGCATCTTTATGAAGTTCTTGGAAAGTTTGAAGTTATTTTTCGTTTCGATTTCCTGTGCAGCTATCGAAGCCTTCGTCTTCTATTTAAGTGGCTGTAAAACTTTAGCTCAGTTCACGTAGAATTCATCATCAATCGAACAGAACGAAGGAAGCCAAGTAAAGTTATGGTTCGTATCTTTCCGGTTGCTAAGCCCGACGAGCATTGACCAGCATCGTTTTATGTCCGTCGAGTACTAAAATGCTTCATGTGCAGGAAGTTTCCTTCATGTGTGCCTTTAAATCTCCCGCTTTCACCTCTGTCATGAACACCCTTCACTCTCGAACTCCGAGTCTCTTACAGACAATCGTGTAAATACTACAAGGAACTTGTTGTAGCAAGTACAAGGAACTCTTCTGCCCATAAGTGCTCTCGGTATTATCACACTTCTTTCAGAGCTGCATCTTCCCTCATCCTCTCTACTAGCTTATATCTAGCCTACCTTCTAGCAGAATCCAGCAGACTATAAAGCAAAACACTCTGTGTTATTGTAGAATTAAAATTAGAGTAGAGAAAAGGAGAAATATTGCCCAGTTTAAGGCTTCGCCACCTTGCAACCGGACTAACATCAATAACAACAGTAAATGCGAGTAGATCTCGGCCTGAGGTGAAAATCGTATCTAAACACGGATCTGTTACCACTGCCACTGAGTAACAATGTAAGCCATTGCCACAGCAGCAGCTTATCTCCAGAATCGGCAATTTTAAGCATAGCACAAGCACCACTTTACTTCAAAGGAAGCTCCAGAAGAACCTCATCCACTGAAGCGGCATTTTTATGGTTCAGAGCAGTCAGAAGCTTCAGTTAAGAGCAAGGAGAAGAGGCGAGGCAAAATCTCATTTATTGACTGCCAGACAGGAGTGTTTATTTCTAGTTGCTTGTGTGTGTGTGTGTGTGTGTGTGAGAAGAACCTGAGGCTGTATCTGTGCGAATGTTGGAGCCAGCCGATGATAGTTCAGCGTCATCACCTTCACTCTTCTGGTACTGTGGCCCTTGGCCAGCAGAGCGAAGGAGCGAAGGAGATACAAAGCATGGGAGTAAAAGTGATAACTTGCCAATGTAGCAAGCTAATAATCGAGTGAAAATGCAGGCGATAAAATCGCCAACCATAATTCAACTGCGAAAACGAGATGGAGCTTTGCTGATACAGTCGTCGGTTGGGTGCCTGAGGCTGTGGCAAGGATTATCGACGAGACGGACACAAAGAGAAACTAATTTCAACCCATGATCATGATTATTACTATTGAAATTAAATAATTGTGTTCGAGCGGAATAACAAAAATCTGTTATTTTATCCAGCGGATTTAATTACCACTTTTGAATCATGCACAGGGACAAAAAACACAAACAGCAACATGGAAAAACTCGGGAAGTGAAATCCTTAAAAGCCATGTAACTATTAAACGCGGATGTGGAGTCTGCGTTGAGGATTACGCCATCGCAACCTCGTAATCCTTTGCGATAAATTTATTCGCTCGCACATTCGAGGGCACACGTACACACCACGCTCACGTGTGCACACGGACGGAACCACAACGAATCTCTGCCCGAGGTAATTCCGAACGTAATTAGCTTCGAAATGGGCGTAATCGGGAGTTGGCATAACGGCAGTTGGGCCGAACATCGAACAACAATGAAGGTGCCGAACAACAATCAAGAACCGTGAAATACTGCTGCAGGCGGCTTTAGTGCGAGGCTGGCCTCGTAGAGTCTGGTAACTAACTTTCAGCAATAAATAAAATCGTCTAATTGGATATCGGTTGCCAGGTGCACCGATGAAATGCGGCTGGGAAGAGAAACGCAGGATTTTGCAATCGGATTTTATATTTAATACTTTGATGTTTTATTGAAGCTTTTATTGAAGTTTTTATTTGTCCTTCTTTTCGTTGTTGTTGATGCATTTTTCCAAACGAAAAATTATTGCGGAAAATCGTCAAGTGGATTAACTCCATGAATTTAATATGAATGTGTCCATGCATGACACGTATGCATGACATGCATAAGGTCTGTGAAGTTTTATTTTACAATCCAAAAGAGGAAATGTAATAATTTTTCATTATTTTTTCATTATTTTTTTCTTTCGCTATTTTTTTAGTTTCCTCACAAAAATCAAGCAGCGCGAGAGAAATTATCTTTTGTCTCTTTCCACTGGAACTCTGTGGGAGTGTATTGTTGAATGTACTGCAGTCCATTGTCGCTGTTGTTGTTCTTGTTGCTGTTTCATTTATTATTATTTTCATTATTTTTGAAGTAGACGCGTGAAAACGGTTGCAGAAGAGCGATTAAAGGTTCGTGGGCGGGCAGAGTGCGACGGAGAGGACACCTGGGATGTTGTTGCTCCGGGAAACCGTGGACTGAAAGACGAGACGCGTTGCCAGTCGCCAAATCTGTGTGTTGTCGGTGTGTTTGTTGTGGATTTTATGGTTCTCGAATCTTCTTTTCTCATTTCAATTAAAAGCACTATAAACACTGCAGAAATAAATGAAGCACCGAATTGTTTCAGTCGAATTAATAAGCTCCAAGTAAATTAAAAGCATCATTCTTATTATCATCATCATCTTCGTTCTCATGATAATTTGCAGTTTAATTAAATTGCAGATACTTCATTTAATCATGGAAATGTTTTTGAAGTGACTTTTATGAGAAACTTGAAAGGCACCCAAAGTCCTTCAATTCTTTTCCCCGAAGTATGTCAAATTATAAAGTGTCAATTAATAATCAATAATGAAATAATCCGTGACGCCTACCGCCTACTGCCCATACGCAAAATAAATATATTTTGTAGCTTTGAAAGAAGGAATGAAAACGAGAAGAAGTCATTAACGTTTCGTCTTCTTTTTATTAATTGGATTAAAAGTCATTAGTGACAATAACGAAAATAATTATGCAAACAAATCTTTTCAATATATTTTTAATGAACCAACTTAAAAATTGCTGTGAAATCGTATTACGGCCCGAGTAGATTCTATTTGCGGAGTCTGTCAGGAATCCAGTCAAAATCCCAATCGGATTCCGGGTCAAACCGAAAAATCCATTCCGATTCCATTTAGTTTATCCCCAATTGGGATAAAATCGGGAAATTCAATCAGATTCCATACAGATTGTCCCAAATTGGAATGATTTCAGATTTTTTCTACTCGGTCGGTTTCAGGAAGTTCAGAAGAACTACACATCTTTACGTTTAGCAGATAAATTTAGTAGTGAAGAACACAAGCAGCTTGTACATAATCCAAGCGGAGTTTATCGTTTAATTAAAAGAGAAATCACACTAATTGCAGGAATGCGTGGAACCGTTAATAGCGCCGCACCTGAACGCGGTTGCATGTTTCCACTTACTTCAGTGCAAACGAACATCACGGGCGGTTCGCCTAACTAGCTGCTGATTATCGTTAGCTTTAGTATTATTATTATTAGCATTAGCTGCTGTTCAGCACGTCCTCGGCTTTTAATTCCTCCGCTCATTCATTTCTACAAAACCAGCGATGCAGGAACGGGATTTGGAAGAAGGAAGAGGACTAAACAGACGCACACAACTACAAGAAGTCGTGCAAGATGCGAAGCAGAGCAGATACAAGGAGTTATCAAGACAGGAACTGAGAGAAAATAACAGCGGATGCAGGCATTATCATGGGTAAAAAAAGAAGCCCGTGAGGAAGAGAGGAAGTAAGAGCGAAAACGTCGTTTACATACGACTACACATTTTAGCTAAGCAGAGTTTCTAAGAGTTTATCTGTTGTAAACGCAGCTCCTTCGCTCCTCACACACCGCGACACTGCAGCAACGTCCTTCGTGTTCATCCTTTACATCCTTCGGTTGCTTCTTGGTCGTACAAAAATAATTTTAGTAGCTTTTTCACGCGTGCTTTGAATAAAGATTTTAACGATTACGTTGCTTTTACGGTTGCTCTGCCCTTTCTTGCTGTTTCTTTGCTCTCGAGTCATCATTATTGTCATCTTCTTCGTCTTTTCCGGATTTTATAGAATCTTTTTCATTATCATCATAATCATCATCGCAGCAGCAGCAAAGAGGTAAGCAAATATCTATTTACTTCAGTTTCTATTTTTTTCTTTTTATAAAATGCTCATTATCATTATTATTTTAGTATTTTTCCATAGCTTTTTCTCTTCTCTTTTACTTATTTTTACTTTATTTATTTTACTTATTTTTCAATATATTATATATATTTACTTATATTTCTTCAATTTTCATAAACAATGTCCACGTGAACACTCAGAAAAAAAACGTCTTCTTGTTAATAGTAAAAAACCTTGATTTTATAGTACAAGAATTAATAAGTTCTCCTGATTGAAACAAGTGAATTCTCACCGTTGGCAGTTTCCTTTGATTTGAGATAAACAACAACAACGGCTTCGATGTTTTTGCTGATAATGACGCGAATTTATTTTATGATGTATGAAATTCATTTAAGATTTTCGCAATCAGGATTTTATTACATTTAACTGCTTCACATCTGTTGTCCCTCTTGCTCCCTCTCTTTCTTCTCTTTAAAGAAAGTAGCAGCTGTTATCGACTACATTTCTATTGCTGTTTTCACAGCGGCTTCTCCCCGATGGCCGATGGTTGCATCTGATTGCCGAGATCTCGTAAAGTCAGACGCTGTTGAAAATGTTTTGATTACAATTTAGCAACTTTGAATGGTTGCCATTTTCCTCTCTTCTCTCTCCTCTATTTTGTAGAAACAATGAATAGAAGCCGAGTTGATTTAATGACAAGTCATTAAATTTCTGGTTGGAAACTTACATTGCATTTTTATGGCGCAATCAAATAAGAAAGTTAATAGTAGGTTTACATTTCTGTTATTCAATTCTTTAAAATGTTACTTTTGCTAGGGAATTAACAAGTTTCATCATAATCAAAGCGGATGTAGAATCTGACCTATTTTATTTCTCCACTGAGCTGCTTCTAACAAGAATCGTTTTGAGTCTTCTTTGAGCCAATAAGAAAGTATCTGATACAGTTGGAAGTTTCACCAATTGCAATAAGACAATTTTTCTCGATGTAATTTAATACAGGGAAATCGCAACTGGAGATTTTGTGATAGAAATAAGGAAAATGAAGTCCCTGAAATGACATATCCGCTGGGGAATCCGTTCAGATACGTTCGCTAGACACTTGAGTTGGCTGTCATTTAAGTTTCAGCATCTTTTGATTTTGGAACAATCGATGGAAGTGGAATAAAGCTCTAGACACCGTTTCAAGGCAAAAGATTGAAGAGTTTAGACCGAAGACAGAGGCACAGATGGCAAAATATAAAAAAATACGCGATGACACTGAAAAACTGCAGCAAAATACAGCGCAAAAAATAAAAACCAAAGATAAAATACAAAAAAATGTGGTTAAAATAGGAATGTGCGTAGTAAAGGTAAAAAGAAAAGCGAAACGACGTTTGCAGTGGAAGAAAAAAAGTAAGGAAAAACAGAAAACACAAAATCTCTCGCCGAACTGCCAACGGAACGACGATAAACGCACAAATTCAGCGTTGCTCTGCTCTGAAAAGAACCAGCGACGGATAGCGAATTTGTTTCTGTGGCTGTTGCTGCTGCTGCAGCTGCCGCTGCCTCATCTGCTGTTATTTTGACTTTTTGCTTTTACGTTGCTTGATCTTTCTATGCTTTATGCGATTTTCTTGTTTACATTGCACGGATTTCTAAAAGCTAAACAAAAGTATTGAAAGCACAATGGAAGCGAGGCCGTTTTTTGTTCTTACTTTGACTGTTGTTCGTGGTTTAATGTTTGTGTTGTTGCATATTTTTGTGCGCGTTTGAAAATGAAATGGTGCCATTATGTTTTCGTGTGTATGTATGCGTTGCGGGATTCATTTGCTATACAGGAATATGATTTCAACAGCAAAGAATACCGCAACACGTGGTGAATAAATTGCTCTTTAACACAAATGAAATAAAAGAAAAAATTTTAAATAATACTTCGCTGAATAAAAATAAAATCTCATGGAAGGAGAATGAGTAATAAAGCGAAAAAGAGAGAAGAAGAGAGAGAGAGAGAGAATGAATATGCATTGAGTGGTATTAACAACTCAACTGCCGCATGTTGTTGGTCTATTTTTTGGTCGTCGTGGTTTTCCACAGAAGCGCGCACAAACACAAAGAAATGCTGTTCAGTGTTGCAGTCTTTTGTTATCACGAGGTACATGGCGTATCCTTAAAAGGATTCCTAGGTTCAAAAGGCACTTTTCTTATCGCCTTCGCCTTTTAACCTCAATCTCTCACTCCGTCCCTCTCTTTATTCACTCACTCTTCACTTCTTGCGACTATTTTTGCATGGTTTCGTATAATGTGTGTGTTGTTTCTATTCACACATGTTTAAATCTGTGTTTGGCGTTTCTATCACTTTACTTACATGAATAAACTTTTTAGAACAATAACAAATGCAACGGCAACAACGAGATGAATGCAACAACGAAACCGTCAGCAACAGCAACAGAAACCATCAACCAAATCACAACGGCCAACAACAAAACAGACGACAACATAAAAAGAGAGGAGAATAGATAAAGAGATTTTATATAAAGGTTTATGATGGATATTTGATAAATTTATACATTTATATCTATGCATTATGTACATTTATGAATTTTATTGAATGATATTATTTATTGTTTATAATCGACTGGGAATCGGAGTGCTTCTCGGTCTTTATGCACTATTTTCATTGCTTTTATGAAGGCATTTTGTAAAACATGAAATATTATCCGACGTGAACCCATTACTAAATGAAGCAGTCTTCATTTTTTCGAGCTGCTGGGAAACTATTGGGTTTATTAACTAAGTCACGCGTAAGCAACTTATTCACAAAATCCACATGAGGCGGATTCTTTCATATGTAATTAAATACCATCAACAATGAAAGTAATATTCCCAAAAACGATTTCTTTTTGGGCCTCCGTGCGCCGCGTTATATAAAAGGAAGTGGTAATATTATTAACCGTAAAAATATACTTTTTTATAGTTCAATTTCTATTTGTGTTATCTTTGTTGTACTGTGTTTTCGTCTAAATCTAAAATAAGAAATAAAACGTTTACTTACATCAATAAAACTGACGCCTCCTTCATTTTCGTGGCTGCATACCAAACGCATCAACAGGTTCACTTTACCTGAGGAATACACAGAAAAAACACATTAAATAATTTTAATTGATATTATTAATGATAAATTAATAATTGCTATTAGATAAAAATGCAATTGATGAAAATTCTTTCCCGGCAATTCGCAATAGTACAAAAAAAAAACACTTTCGCGATAGAATTTTCCCTCTTTTCCCTTGCCAATTGACAATTTATCGACACACTTTAAACCTGACCAACGATTGTTTTATTGGACTCGTGGTTTTTTGACAAAATGGCCGACTTAAATTAAAGAGGAAACCAGATGCGATTCGAGTGATATTCAGCAGATGATAGCGATGCAAATGGGACTTCAATTCATTTCATTGCGTGATTTTCATTTAAGCCGTGTTTTAAACAACGCGTTGCGAAACATGGTTGCAATTTTTCATCCCTCCTTGCGAAACGCCCTCGATTTTTTAACTACAGAGCAACCGAAGCGAACGAGATGCAGATTACAAAAGCTGGACACTGACGATGACACTGACTCGGACCAAACGATGGGCTTCAATCAGTCAGTCAGTCAAGCGGCTTTATTCGAACGGTTTTCCTGCGGGGATGACGACGGAGCGGCGATGAAGATGTGTAGGAATCAAGCACTTCCCATTAGAGAGAGACAAACAAAGAGGATTTTGGAATTTGCTCTTTATTTCCATTTCCATTTCCGAAGTTTTGTGAAAAGTCACAGAGTTTTTGTGGCAGTTGGTGCTTTGATATTCGACATCCGGCGAAGATTGAAGTGTATCAGAGTGAAATAATAAACGCCTGTGCAAGCCTTTCAACTGGAAGCTTCATCGTTTGTTCAATGTTAAGCTAATCTTGAATCAATTATTAGCAATCAATTGTTTAAATTTATTTAATTTGAGGCAAATTTTATGCTATAGGAATCTTATAATTTTGTAATACATTTCTTCATTTTTATAAGCAGCAAAACATTTTTAATAAATATACAATATTTTAATTTATTTATTGTATATTTTTAGTAAATATACAATTTTAAGAAGTTGCATTTTAAAGAAGTTCTAATTAAATTTTAAGTTTATTCTAATAAAGTCAATAAATAATAAATCCAGTTCTAAAAGTCCATTTATTACGCAATTTAAAATGTAATTCCAAAGTTTAACGTTTGCTCTGGTCCGTTCGCCATCCTCCACACCGCCACGCCCACAACTTACTTCCCTGTCTCTCTTCTTTTTTAAAGAGAGTTTTATTAAGTTTATTAATTTTCTTCACATGCCTTTTTACTTTTCTCAACGTCATTTTTTATTCATCCACTTTTTTACTGTTCACAGGTTTCGAGTTTTTATTTTGTTTGTTGCATGCATCATCGCCGTCGCCGTCGCCGTCGTCGGCAGCTCGCCGCCATATTAAAAATTCATAGACCATAGAGGAAGAGGAAGAACAAGCAAGCATTTTTACATTCTACGGCGGATTATATACGGAATCTCTACGAAGTAGTTTTTTTAAGTGGCAGGAATTTTTTCTTTATTTTTCGTGCTGTTGATATTCTGACGTTTGTGAAAAACGTCAAACAAACAAAGAAAATATATTGAAAACAAAACAAGGATAGTTGAGAGAGAGAGAGAGAGGGAGAGAGAGAGGGAGAGGGAAAAACACAACATCGTGCTTCGTGAAGTGAGTGCTGAAGCGCGCCAAAAACCAAATTATACAAAAAAAAATTATAAAAAGAGCGAAAACTGACAACGAGGAAGATGACGACGAAGACAGAGATGGGTAGCGGCCAAGAATATCCTCGACGTTGGCAAGGATATGTCTGGATTTCATAAGGAGCTCCAATAATGTCCTGTGCAGAGCGGAGAAACAAGTGCATTGGGAAAATTGCCAATTCAAATGCGATTTTAGATTAAACCCGTGTTCAAACTGCACTAAAAAAAGTCTCCATAGACCGATAACGTCAAAAAACAAAAAACAAAAGAAGTGCTTAAAAAGTTCACACTTTTTAGTCTTCTTTTTCTACCTTCAAACGACGAACATGAGCGAATAAAAAATAATAGGAAAATAAAGTGAAATAAACGAAGAAAAGCGTTTGTTTTTCCTTTCGTTTAAATTTCATTTTAACTCCACTTCACTTTGCCCCGGAAAAAGGAAATGAGATTAAAGCCCGAGTCGGTGACAAATCGCTTGTACCTTTCACTTAATTCCCCACCTTCCTATCACTTTAATCGACTTACCGTCGTCTCCACACGGTCCGGCCGCGCTGTAGTACACATTCACTAAACCCTGGGCGTAGTCGGTCCAAGCTTCACGCCCTCCGCTGCACACATCAATGCTGAATTGATTGGATACCACGTCAAGCTGAAAAATTCGAGTGAAAGCAAATAAATAAATAAAAGGAAGAACTTTACTAAAGGTTTTGCAAGAAGCAATAACCATTAGCAGCTGTAGCTACATATGCAGCAACCATCATCATTATCATCATCATCATCATAACCACCAACAACAACACGAAGCATTGAAGCAACAATAAATAAACAAACCTTAATACGACCCGCATCTGTGTACGACGCCGACCGCAAGTTGTATCGCTCATTTATCTCGTCATTAATTATTTCACAGCTGGCTGCATCAAATTTGCACAAGTGGGCGGGGCAGATGACATTCGTGGGCCATACGAATCGATAATGACAGTCATTAATTGATTTTAAAATCGGTCTCCCCTGCAAATGATTTAAATATTCATAAATAAAGCGTCGCTGGCTCGAGGCTCACTTCACATTGAAATGGTGAGAAATGCTGTCGATATTGCAATTCGGTAGGCGTTAAACAAATAATAATTTCAGAAATAATATTTTAAAAACAAACTCCAAATACGCAACAGTTTTTATTTCGTATTTAGTTAAAGTCGACAACACGAAGTGAATGTTTATGTTATTGATATTAATGTCTAGTATTATTACTATAATTTATGATATTTAAAGAAAAAATACTTTCAATTAACACAGAATTCAAGTAGCAAATAAATTAAGAAATTATCGAATTTGTTGAGATTATTAAGAAAGAATGGAGAGTGAATATATTATTATTATTTTGATATTATTACTGATGAAGGCAGTACAAGCAATTAATTTAAATTACGAGGTGACGTACAGGCATCGAATGGCCTTCAATAAGAGATACTTACGCGTCCAGCTCGAGGATCGCAGTCGAATTCTATGGCGGATGAGAGCTGGACTCCGGCGTCTGTGGGACAGACGCTGCCTTTAAGGTACAGCAGCTCAGCACTGGTTCGATTTCGGGCGACCAGCGAAGCCAACGGATAACCCAGACTCTGCAAACGATCAATAATAATCAATATTTATCCAAAAGAAATAAATGCAATTTTTATTCATTGACAATAATGAAATTGAATATGTAAAGAAAGTATATAATATATACTTAATATATATAAAAAATATTTTGGTTTAATAGAAACAATCCTAGTGTTTATTTTTTTAATCTAAAGAACTCTTAATGTTACAATTTTTCCTTTAATAAGTCTTTGTTATTCTTATTAGAATTTTCGACGAGATCTGCTTCATTCCCATACTTCACGTAATCTTGTTACTAAGCTGATTAGAATGCCCAGATTTTCTTAATAGAACAAAAACTCTTCTAACAAACGAATTGAATTGAATATAATTAAATAAATATAATTGAATAAATATAATTGAATAAATATAATTGAATAAATATTGTCGTTGTAAGATTTATTGAATTTAGGATTTTTGAATTGAATAATGAAATTGAATTTATGGTTCTTATGTTTCTAATTCTTGTGTTATAAATTAGAGTGAATCTCAATGAATTCAGTTGCTATTTACAATTAAATAAATAAATCTCCCATTCATGTTTTATTTCGTAATTTAATATGATTCGAGTTCACCTCTTTATTTCCAAATCACTGCAAAAATCTCTTGCGTTTCTTCTATTTTATTATGCACACGTTTGTAGATTTCTATAAATATATTTGCACGTTTGTTTGTAAATTTAATACAACACAAGTCAATCATGCAATCGATGAAGAATGCAATGTTCACAGAGGTGAGTGAAGGGCGGAGGGTTTGTGAAGACAATTACGACTGTAACTGCAAATCATCGGCCACTTCAATTCTTCATTCGTAGTCACAAAGAAATTTTTGAAATTCAAATTCAATCGCTGCATCGCTTGAAGTTCTCATTGGAAATTTAATTGCAAATTCATTGCATTCAGATGCCTAGAATAAAAGCAGGAGTGGAAATTTTCATTGCATTCAAGGAGTAAATTTCAGACAGTTGCGCTTTGAAGAGAATCATATTTCTAGTCACAATTTAGAAGTGGATTTTCAATAAAAAATTTGTTTAATTAAATCACAGTTGTTAACCATTCAATGAGTTTTTGACGACTGAGTTCTATTCTGTGAACATTAATAAGACAAAGAAAAAAGGAAGAAAAAAATACCTTTTTCAATTTTTTAAAGAATATTTTGCAAGATTAAAATAATGTCACATATTTCGCAGTGTTTCAGTCGTTCGAAAGCCTCAAATCAGCTCTGCAGATGCTCCATCAATCACATTTCTCAGAGATGAAAACATTAAAATTACTCTTCTAAAATATTATTGGCTTTAAATTCGATATTCTTGAAGATTTCACAAGCAGCATAAAGCGATTTTTTGATTTTATTTTTTTTTAGAATCGATGTTGTTGTTATTTTCGCTGTCGCCATTGCGATAATTTTTTTGCCTGTCTCTTATTTTGCCATTTGAGTTTCCTCTTCATCTGCTGCTGCTGCTGCTGCTGATGATGGTTCTTCCTTCTCTTGCTATCATTTTGCTTCCCTTTGAAAGCTTAAAAGGGTTTTTTTCCTTTTAACTCCTTGTTAGTTTCTTTCTTGTGGTTTCTTCCGCTCCAATTTTCCATTTTATTTTCAATGCATCACAAGCCAACATTGATCTTTCTCACAGTACGGAAAATGATGAAAAATGGAGATGGTTAAAGAAGAGACGAAAATCCAAAGAAGAGGAAGTAAAACGTTTTCCAAATTCTGCTTTTTATTTATGACAGCAGCACATTCGTTGCCAGATACGAAAGATCCACCGGATGCAAGTTTCTGTGGAATATTTTTTGCTAGCAGCTGCATTAATGTAATTTTTCCTCTAAATCTTTTTGCTAATTCCATAAATCAAATCATTCCGCTCAGATTTAATGTATTCAATTCCGCAGAGATCCCAAACTGAGCTCAGATTTCTAAATGCCTATCGAAATTCAAGTAGCATTTATTCAAGGATTAACAATAAATCACAGGCACTTCATATATTCGCATAAATTGCAAATATGTACGAGGAATATATTATAATAAATATATAAAATAATATATTTTTGATAGGGAATAAAGAATTGCAAAGTCTCAATGAAGATTTATTAATTTCTGATGAGAATTAGGAACTTACGACTCAATAACTGCGAACTTCAGATTTATTTTATTACCAAGTACTGCATTAATATGCAATAAAAATAGGAAATTTGTACATAATTTAATATTACCTTAAATTGAATTAGTCCAAATTAATTTAATTCATTTATTCATAATTATATTATTATATTTATATTGCTCACAAATTATCAATGAAGACAAAATTTTAAACTTTTACTATTTCTTTAAAAGTTTCGTTTGGAGATGTTACAATAAATTTTCTATCCACAAAACATAAACACATCAAGTATTGAATTTATTGAAAATCTTGGCGTCGAATAAGAATAATAAGGAAACCCACAACAACAACAACAACGCACCAAGAACAAAACTTTCTGCGTTTGTCCTGTCAAAAATAAAACTAAAGAAAACAGGAAATATTTTTCGCAAATAAACTGATGAGAGTGAAATCGAATTGGAAGTAAAGAAATAATAAAAGTTATTGCGAAAGTTGAGGGGCAAAATTCCAATAAAGCGACCAGCAAAAAATAACTCCACTGAGAAAGAAAATTGAAATGATATTGAAATAAAAACAGAAGCCAACTTATCTAAACTTTGCTTTAGCACAGGAAAGGAAAACAACAGAGGAGAAAAAACAAAAACCAGAAAGGTTTTGATGAGTCGATAAAGTTCCAAAAAAACCAAGACACATGGATGACTTGGAAGCAAAATAAACGACATTAAAAGACAAATATAAATTGCAGAAAAAACGAAACACAACCAGCAACGCGAAAAGGAAAAAGCAACAAAAAAGAGCCCCCGCAAAGACTCTTCAAAAAAGCAATAAGAAATGATTTGGTAAAATAAGCAAATATTTTTTGCAATTTCCCAAATGATTTCCTCTAAAGTAATGATGGAAAGATTCAAATATTTGATCGCATTCGTGGCGGGAGAGGAAGTGGACGAAAGCAGGATTGAGCAGCAAAAATAACAGCAAAATTGAGCAGTGAATTCCATGAACAGTTTGAATTCAAACCAAATGAAAAATACAAACTGACACAGAATTATTTACTAGGGATTATAATAAAGTTGATTTTTATTGCGACAAGTTCTTTGAAAAGTTTTCGTCCTGTGAAAACTCTTTCTGGCCACAGCGTGAACTGATTGCGAGATGGAATAATAAAAGAATGTTTAAATAGAAAGATTATTAAAATGCAAGATTGATGATGCTCCGTTTACAGCTCACAACCCTTAGCACCCCTTCGAACGACTCAGTTAGCAATCATTTGATGACAACTTGGAACTGGAGTTATATTTTTGCTACTTTTCAGTTTGTTTTCAACAGTATTAATATTATTATAGTTGTTGTTGTTGTAGCCATGCAGTCCCTGTTTCATGGTAAATTGAATACGGTGCTGCTCCTTTGTCCTTGCAGCGATAAGATCTGACAATGGTGTCGTTCCTCGTCGTTGTCGTCGTTGTCGTAATCTTTACAAAAGCAACATCTACTAAAACGTGTAGCAAAAACACACCACATACAAAGCGATAAATACAGGCTATAGAAGAGCATAGCGTAAGCAACAACACCACAAACAAAAACAACGACAACACTTCTTACTACACTCGACTTTGTATTTTTTTTTTGTATATTTTTATTACTTTCGGATAAATTTAATTGCATGTTGTGCGTCTCTTTTTTGGGAGTTTAACCGCTTGCTTATCACATCAACGCAATCTTAACAACGTGTTTCACGATGTAACAAATGTCCTTTGGCTGCTTTTATGTGGCTGTCGGTTTATTGCTGCTTGTAGAAACAACGCCCTAGGACTAAGCCCTAGGAACCGGCTTCAGTCTCGATTAAATTGCTGATTAAACAGAGCAAACTTAACCGCTATCTCCCTGTATTATTTTTACCTTTCATTCATAAAATTATCAGTTCTTCAACTTATGAATGTTTAAGGCTCTCCTTTTCACGTAATCTTCAACAAGTTACTCAGGAGTTTAGCTATTTTTTTGCCAATATTCAGAGAATTAGGAAGAATATTTCTCATTCTGAAATATTGCAGATCTTTTAGTGTGTGATTTGCACTTCTTTTAAAACAACTGCTATCACAATTCAAACTTCTATCCGTCAGTCTGAGACTTTTTTACCTTTACTTTTAAAAGTTCCACTTGAAATCTCAACAGTCGACGGATATTACGCGGATATTAGCATGGATAATCCATTAAAAGAGGAAAAATAAAAATACAAAGCGTAGAAATACGCTTACAAGAACCTGAAACCCTTTCGACCTTATGCACTGCGTCTCTATTCGGCGTGCCTACATGTAGAAGGAGAGATGTGACTACGTTTTTATACATACACGTACGAGTCTGTATATCTGTATAAATATATGTACATTGGTTTGTTTGCATTTACTCGTAGTTGCGAAAATTCACGCTGTAGACAGAAGCATGGATTCGACACATCCGCCGGATGTTACATGCATTAACAGCGCCATGAATACACATTCGAAAATTCGCCATTTTTCTCACCCGTATCGAGCGGAAGCTGGTGTGCCTGTCGCTGAGCTCTACCTACCTTAACCCATAGCTGCTGATGCTTTCCGGACGAAAGAGTGTTTTTATGTGCAACGAGTGTATTGCAACTGAACAGTGACGACGGCGGAAGGAGCACGAAGGACGACGGAAGGAAAAGATGCTGATATAAAGCCACAGCGAAAATCGCAACGGGTTTGCAGTATTTCGACGTTATACTGACAACATTTCGGAGGATTAGAGATGGAGGCGGTACAAGTAGTGAATCGGTAAGGAAGAAAGGCAATATTGAGGCAGGCGATTACATTTTTTTATCCTCTTTTTAAAGCTAAATCGAAAATAACAACAACACGGAAAAATTTATTCAATTTGAACGCAAGACTCGAGGAAGGCCCTCGAAAGACCCTTGACTGTGCAGTGTTACCGCCGCGCGTCAAAAAAACGACATGCAACGCAGCTGTGTGTTGAAGTAGCAGAGCTTCGGGGTGTCAGCGGATGCGGAAGCCGAAAAAATATATGAATTTTGCATGCTACGTGCAGCTGCACCGATGCAGCTGTTACTATCGACTAGACTAGCATCACCCACACCACATCTCATGCCGATTCATAGTCAACTCGGGGATTTTTTTGGGCGCCGCTGCGAATATCCGAAAACGAATGCTGGTCGCGATTCGGCACGTAGCATCATGAATAAAATGCATCCGTCGCAAGCTCCACTTTCCTTCGCGCCCCACTGTCTCTCTTTCCCTCTCTCTCTCTCTCTCTCTCTCTCTCTCTCTCTCTCTCTCTCTCTCTCACTCGTTTCCACTGATGCAACAGAGCCGTGGTCTTTCGGTCGCGTTGTGGATTTGTTACATTTCGATAATTTGACTTTTGGCCCATGGGTCTTCAGCATGAGTAGAAAAGAAAACGCGACAGGAATATTGATGGCTACTATTGATAGCAGCAATATTGAAAAAAGTTCTTTTCGTTCGTGCGAATGGAAAAAGTAAGTCCCGTCTTTATTTACCTTTTCCAATTCATTTATGAAAACCGTTGATGGATTTTTGGAATGAAAAAACCCTTTTTTCCATAAGCTGCTTTAGTTATTTTGGTTCCTTCTTCATAATCTATAGAGTTTTTTTTAAATCTCATATTTATAGATAAAAAGTAATACTATTAAAAAGATTAACTATTATTAAGTATAATTAAATATACAACTAAGAATTAAATATCATTCAGTATCACAATCACTCTATGCGTCAACTTCTTCTGGTAATAATAAAAAAACAAGTTCGGATCAGCTATTGCCTCATGTTGCAGTTACTTAATCCAGTCTTTCCCAATTGAAAATGACATTTTAACAAAGTTTTGAATTCGTGAAATGACTCAACGTGATCAATAAAGCGAATTACTACAAAACAGACACCTGAAAGAATAATCTAATCACTTATTAGGGTTAAACTTTATTGCCAGCCATAAGTTTTTGCTGTTGTTAATGGAAGTGAACGGAAATAGAGGGATTGAATGTGTGACAGAGACGAAAACATTGAATGATTAATGTAACTTTTCCGTACAACAACTCGCGAAAACATTTTGACACATGCTGACAGTCCCAAAATCGCGTCAGCTTTTCGTAATTCCATTAAAGAAAACCACAAAAGCGACGAGACAGCTGACGAAATTAAGTTTAAAATGCTAAACTTAAATGGAGAAAGAATCTCGAAAGGGAGGAAGTGAGATAAGAACCTTTAAAGCAATCTGTGAAAAAGAACAATTATTATTTACGTTTGTTGTGTTTTAAAGATATTACAATTAAAATTAAAATTTTAAACTTCCTTTATAAAAACAAACCAAAAATTCAAACCATATTTTGTTTAAAAACCCATCTAATTAAAATTTTGTGGAATAAAATACGGTTTTAAACCAGAAATAGTTTTAGAATAACAACGAAAGTTTAAAAATTAACCCACAACTTTTCACATTGTACTTATTGCTACCATAGACAATAATACAAAATGTAAACTTTAACCAGAATTTGATTCCCGATACATAACAGCAATTTAAGCTGAAGCAAAAGCTATTTAAGGTTTAAATAATATTTCATATTTAAGGTTAAAAATTGCGTTTAAAGTCTTCATCATCATCACTTCTCTCCTTTGAGCTGTTCTTTATGATTTTCAAGCTTTTCAAAATAGTGATTTAAAGAGTATATTTTTAAAGAATGTAGTGAAATTTTTGATACATGGATGATTTTAATGGATATAACGCGAAAGCTCAACTCCGCTGTTTGTTTTTATTTTTCTTTTTTTTTTTTCTTATCCAATTCATTAACTTTATCCGCTTTGGTATGCAAAGCGATGCTATCGAAGAACGTGGAGAAGTACCACGAGGGATGACGACCGCCATCGTCATTGAGTTTCCGATGGTGCTGCCGACTTCAGAACTGTACTTAATTGCATTTCAATGCTTTGTTAAGTGGTTGCAACTCACTTGGAACATTTTAATGGTTTCACAACACTTCATGCATATTTCGAATTATTCCCTTTTTAATGACCTCTTCAGAGGAAGTTTTGTTTTTCAATCTCTTGTGTTTTTTTTACTCAGCCAGGAGATGAGTTTTAGGCAAATTAAGAAGTGTGATCGATCGACAGATGAAAAATTTATACACCTGTATATATTATAATTGATTTGCTTTCCCTACCTTTTCATCCCGAGGAGTTGCTCCGTCAAATGTAGCCATACAAGCGGCTGATCCTCCTGAGCAACCCAATCCATATTGCGGTACCAAAGGTCGGCAAACGTTAATAAAGAACTGTAAAGGAAAAAGCAGAAGAATTAATTAATGGACTTGTATTCAATTTCAATAAAGTCAGACTCAAATAGATAAAATTTAAAATTTTAGTAATTACAGCAGACAATACAGATCATTATAAGCTGTATAAATCAAAGCTACTTAAGTAGATATCTAAATGGAGATACAAATACAGCTTTATATGTCGACAGACGAGGATGAAGTGTTATTTTTACCTTTGTCGCCCCTCCCAGTTCCTGCTCCGTTATTGACGAGTCAATCTGGGCCACATAGTTTTCCGCTGCACTGATCAACGGCGTTAAATCGACCAGCTCCTCACCAGTCCCATCTTTCGAGTCGTCCACGTACGCTTTAGCTTTGCACGAAATCTGTTCGCGACATGCCAAATCCGTCTGATAGTGAATTAGCAGCTGGCAATCGGAATTTTCAATTATTTTAGCACCAAGTGCAGCTGTGGACGTCGTTGTTGTTGCTTTGTTGTTGCTGGTCGCATTGTTAGCACAGACAAATTCAATTTTCGTGGACCAAAATGTTGTGGTAGACGCTGAAGTATTCGACTTTCGACAGACCGCTCCATTTTCGTAAAGGAGATACGGTGAACCGAACTGATTGAAACGTAGTTGAGAATTACTCGTGCCCAGGCTGGTGGATAGACCATTCACAGAGCTGCAGGAACCTGTAGATGACAGAGGCGAGAGAGTGGGAGAGAGTTAGAGGTATTGTTTGACGAGAAAGGTAAATAGTAGAGAAGTTATTAGCTAGCGAGGAGGTTTATTTTTGAAAAACCCTGACCTACAAAATCATAGTTGATGAGGTTCTTATCTTCCCGATCATACACGACGAACGTTTAATTGAATATTATTTAATAAATATATGGAGTCGGTATCACTTCCGTCGATTCATAAGTGAGATCTGAGCAAGTATTAATGCATATAGAAACATATATAATAACTAAATTTATTCACCAATTACGTGTAAAGAATAATTGGTTTTTTGCCACAAACCTGCCACTTTTGCGCAACCAACGTTTAAAAGAGCTCATCAGCACTTGGTTTCTGTTTTCATGATACTCGTGCTACCACTTTTTCGTCATTCGAGGTCTACTGAATCTCAGAAATTAATTAAAAATGGCGGATTTTTCAAAAATCACACAATCACATTCCGCGATTCACCACGAAAATCTCTGCAGCACCGAAAGGTTTATTAAGAGGGGAAACAGAGAGAAGGAGAGGAAACCACTCAAAACGACATTGAAACGGTTCCACTTTAAATGCATTACTTCCACTGAATTTTACAGAGTTCGCAAAAAATGGTCCATATGTGAATATGTATGTACAGAAAATTGAGCGGAAATATCATACACATATCTGTTGCCTATATATGTACATAAATATTTCCTGTGAAAACGAAAAACCGTAAAGAGCAGACGTCAAAAGTATCTCTCTCGTGGCATCAAACTGCAATTCAATAAAAAATACATTCAATAAATAAATGGATCATGCGATATAAAATGAATAAAGCCAAACATGCCAAACGAATTACTTGAAAATGAAATTTGAAATGTTACCTTTGAAAAGTAATAATGCTGCAATAATCGATCAACAATTAAGTTCGAATTCCTTCGAATGATACCTGAAGCCTTTTTACATTCAATTTTAATAATAAATGAAAAAGAAGAGAATAGAAAGATAATAATTTTAGTAAAAAAAAAGATATTACATGTGTAATATTTTAACTAAGAAGGGAGACCAATAGATGGATAGACAGAGATTTGTTCACAGAGAATGGAAAACTTAAAGAGAAGTACTCAAGGTAAAATCCGGAAATCCGTAGGGCCACAAAGCACTGCCTCCAGCGACGTGGTTATATAATAGTGTTGATATTGTTTTGTAGAAAATTGGAAATGCAAACATAGGAAAAGCTTTTCGAATGGAATTCAAATGGACATTTGTCAGAGCTAGTGAAATATAAAACAGATGGAAGTATTAAAGATTGCTATGCAAGGAGTCGCAAAATAATTGTTATGAAAAACTTTTATTTATTAAAGTTTTTTAAAGACTTTAAAATTTTAAGTCTTTGAAAAAAGGTATTTGAAGACTTTTATTTTTAAAAGTTTTTGATAAAGTTTTCGATGACTTTGAAATTGAAAAGTCTTTGAAGAAAGTTTTTTGAGGACATTTTTTTCAAAGAATTGCCATTGAAGGATTATTTTTCACATTAAACATTGATGAAAACCTATATTATTATTTTATAATTTAATTTTATTATAATTACAATACTATTTCTTAAGTAATTCGGCGTACAATAAAATTAATTATTTCCTGTGTGCTGCTGTTTTGGAGGAAAGCCAAATTTTAAAAAGCAAAACTGATATCGCAGAAGGCTGTCTGTCTCTACCGTGAGATTTGGTGGCAGCAGGTACAGCAAACAGATATTGCATTTCAGGCAACACAATTTCTTTTCCTTCGCAGTTTCTCTTTGCTGGCCGAAAAGTAATTAGCGACGGGAATTCCGTGACATGATCCTTTCGAAGTATTTATTATCTATATGCATCTTTTCCCGCGTAGAATTGTTGAGAATATTCTCAACCAATAAAAAGCGAAAGCGCATTTTTAAAGAAATTCTGAAAAATTACCCTTGCAGTTTAAATATATGTAAATTTTTCACCAACACAATGACGATTTGGCGAAGATTTGCTGCAATATTGATAACCTATATTTCAAAACGTTTTCATCACTCAAACGCGATGG
Organism: Thecophora atra; assembly: GCA_937620795.1. Classification (NCBI taxonomy): domain Eukaryota; kingdom Metazoa; phylum Arthropoda; class Insecta; order Diptera; family Conopidae; genus Thecophora; species Thecophora atra. The sequence continues at coordinate 34,915,759 of OW569401.1, forward strand.
GTCGAAAGTGCAAAGAGTTTGTTCGCGAGTTATTTGCTCAAAAAGGCGGCAATAATATTTGTAAAAAGTGCTTCAGTAAGATACGCGGCAATTACGTAACCAATTTAGAGCGACATCTTAAAGTCAAACACAAGGATTTTTTTATTAAAATGATAGAAGATAACAAAGAAAATTGTTATTCACCGCAGAAGAAGAAAATTAAACTAACTATTGAATTGCCCGAGAATGAGGTTGTAGAAAACATTGTGGACTTGGTTACAGAACAAAACATACCATTGGCAAAACTAGATTCTCCATCCTTTCAATTTTTTGTGCAACCTGTTTTCAAAGCCTTGGGTATGGGCGTTATCAACGCCTATAATATATGCGGAATTCTGAGTCCCAGGCAGTTAAGTTTAAAGCAAGGAATCATAGACTCTTTAAAACAACGTTTATTGTCCTTAAAAATTGATACCGTGAGCGGCGAAGGTAGAAGAATTTTAGGCATTAACGTTCAATATGTCGAAGACGGTGAAATTATAATTAAAACTTTGGATATGTTGGAGTTGAAGAGGTCACACTCCGCAGATTACATAGCTGAAGCTATTAAAAGAGTTCTTAAAGAATATGAAATTGGAATTTCTCAAATATACACAGGTAAGTTTTTGCTATGCATACAGCGTTTGATTCCGTCACAGTCATAGTCATAGTAATAGTCAAAAATATTAATATATCCCGCAAATTCCAGTAACAAGTGATAATGGCCGTAATATGGTGAAAGCAGTAGATTTTCTTCGGCCCCAGACAGCCGATTGCTCTGAAAATGAAGAAACGAATGAAGAACTTAATGAAGAACCCAGTGTAGAGTCTATTTTCGACACTGTGAAATTGGAAACCTGGAGCGGTGGGAACTCTATCCGGTGTGCGGCTCACTTGATGCACCAAGCTGCGTGGGATCTCATAAAGGATTCTCCAATAAAACTTTTGATTGAAAAGGTAATGCTAATACATATATGGTGTATACACAATAATAGTTCTGAATTTTCGATTTTTTCAGATGCGCAACTTATCGAAAACCCTAAGCACGCCAACTAACAGGCAGCTATTGAAAGCTTACACGCACCTTTCGCCGAAATTGGATATGCCAACACGGTGGAATTCAACATACCTTATGTTGAAGAGGATTATTAAGATGAAACCTCACCTTGACGAAATTCCTGATTCAGGAAAATTAGAAATATGTGACCGTGATTGGAGAACAGTAGCCGAACTGCAAGCATCCTTAAAATGGTTGAATGATGCCACAGTACGTTTCCAAGAAGAACAAATGGCATTTGGAGACTTTATAAAAGTAAGTATACTGTGCATAATGATGCATAATAATGCGAGAGTTCCATATTAACGCAAGATTCTTTGTATTATCAGATATGGCTTGAAACCAAAGTAGAAATTGGCAGCTTAGAAGGGGCTATTGCTAGAAAAGCGAAAGTGCTATTAGAGGACAGGGAGAAAACGTTATTTGATAACGACGTTGTCAACGCAGCAATTTACTTAGACCCTAGATTCAATAGGATTCTCTCCGCCGAAGCGAAGATAGCTGCCATGCAACATATAAAATCGTTAATAACAAAGCTGGACGAGGTAACGATAGCGTGAATTCATTTTTATTGCATAGACCTTATAGACAGTTCTTCTTTCCATCAGGTAAAGAAGGGAAGCGACGAAAAAACTCCAAGGAAACGCAGCAAGCATAACAATGCAACAAAGCTTCACCAATACCTTTTAAATTTTACTGCCCATTCCTCAGAAGAAAGGAAGGAAGACGAAGAGTTCTTGCATGGGTGCTTAAATGAGGCGAAGAGTTTTAATAAGAGCTCATCCAAACTAGACATCAACATTTTAAAATATTGGAATGATTCGATGTCATATACATATCTTGGCGAAATAGGACAAATAGTCCATGGAGTTCCGGCAACGCAAGTCTCTGTGCAGCGAGCGTTCTCAGCCCTAAAAATTATTCTAAATAATCGAGGTATATCTTTGACACATTTAAAAGATTTAATATTAATAAAACTGAACTCATAATTACAAAGAAGTGTTCTCTTTCTGTTGTTTTCTTATGTTGTATCTCACGGAAAAATAAGTCATCAATAGCATTGTATTGGTGAATTTGAACTGCAAGGTTAATTTTTCAGAATTTCTTTAAAAATGCGCTTTCGCTTTTTATTGGTTGAGAATATTCTCAACAATTCTACGTGGGAAAAGATGTACATAGATAATAAATACTTCGAAAGGATCATGTCACGGAATTCCCGTCGCTAATTACTTTTCGGCCAGCAAAGAGAAACTGCGAAGGACAACAAATTGTGTTGCCTGAAATGCAATGTCTGCTTGCTGTACCTGCTGCCACCAAATCTCAAGGTAGAGACAGACCTTCTGCGATCTCAGTTTTGTTTTTTAAAATTTGGCTTTCCTCCAAAACAGCAGCACACGAGAAATAATTACTTTTATTGCAAGCTGAATTACTTTAGAAATAATATTGTAATTATAATAAAAAATAGGTTTTCAACAAAAAAGTCTGAGCAAAAAGTTGCCTAAAAACTTTTCTCCATGGCCTTGGAAAATAAAAGTCACCTTTTAACTTTTAAAATAAAGGTTTAAAGTTATCTTTTAACTTTTAATTTACAAATTAAAAGGTAAAAGTTGGCTTTTTTAGCTGAGGGTCATTTGGATAACAGTTATTTTCATCCCCTGGTTTAAATCATGATGTATTTAAATAAAATAAAAATTTAAAAGTATGTGGAGAGGATCGCTTTGGAAGAGAGATCAAAGAGATACTCACAGACGAAGGTAGTTATAACGAAAGCAACGTTACACACAAGCATAGGAGAACACACATACAAATACACACATATACCTAATATAAGCGAAGAAGGATAGAAGAAGAGCAGCCTGGCAAACGACGGAAACCAGCCACGAAAGCAATAAATAATAAGGAGCAGAAAATTTCATGGCATGACGACCATCAAATCGTAAAAATACCAACGATTCATCTTTCCAGAGAATAAAATAAAAACACAAAAAATTGGAAAAAAGTAAGAATAAGAAAAAAACCATCATGGAGACCAAAATTTTCTGAAGCGCAGCTAATATAATTTTTGAGGCAATTGGAAAATACGATTGATTGCACAGAAATTGCCAAGTTATTGCTTTGCACAAGGACGAGTGAGTGTTTCTCTGATGTGTTAAGATTGCACTGAACATGAACATGATAAAAACTCGTATAACGACAGAAAGATGGCTAGAGATTGAGCGAGGGAGATCGAGAAGAGCAGATAAAATGATAAAAGAAAACTGAAATGATTTATAAAGCATTAAGGTCAAGGCGCCAAGAATGTTGCCCGGTTAGAAGACCATCACGCTGACCACAACAGAACGAACGTATGTTTAAGCCTGCAGAGGTGGGTCAAGGAGCTGAGAAAATTTGTAGAAAGAAAAAGGGAAAGATACAGGAAACAATGAACTGAAAGGATGTCTACAAAGCATTAAGTATGAAGACAACAGAATGATACTATAAATGGTTGTAAAGGCCGTAGTATACGGCAAACTTTAAAAACATGTTCAAAATTTATAATTAAAGATATGAAACCGATGACGAAACTCTCCCACAGTAATTTCGATATGTACGCAGCCAACTTGAGTTGGATTTCCTCTAAAACTGATCTGATCCATCATCAAACCACATCTGATGTGGCGAAGCCATGACCTTCTAGTTCTTATGGTAGCCCCAAATACAAAATTATGACAATACTGTTTTTTACTCTTATGTAGGCTCTTTTACTTATTTAATCTTTCTGTAGACTTACCATCTTTTTCCTGACAAGGTGAACCTGCATTGGCACATATCCCGACTTGGTAAGTTTTGTCTTCCATTGTTAAAGTCAAAGGTTTGGATTGCAACGAACGCATATCATATCTGAATGAATAATAATTATAAATTATTAAAGTTTTATTTAGTTTTCGATATTTAGATAGTATCAATAACTAAGGACCTCAGCCAAAAAAAGACATAGAAAAACACTGGCTGGCTTTTAAATTAATGAAGCTTTTCTTGATGCACAATTTAAAATGCCTACAATGTTCGTTGTTATACTTACAGTCCGTTGTGTGGCGTGTTGATGGTACAGGGTGCTAGGCTATTGCAGGCCAATGTGGTGTTAAATGAAAATACGTAGTTGCATGTATTGCTGCCGATAAGTTTCGCCTGTGGCATCTACAAAGAATGGCGGAAAAACTGAATTTTAAACATTTGGATAAATGTTTACAAAGAAATACACAGCAAGAGTAGAGCTTTAGAAAAGATTCATAGATCATAGAGCTTAAAGTTTAAAATTCCTCGTACCGTCGCTTCCTTGTCACAGAAAAAATATATCGTCGAGGTAATGTTATGGGTGGCATTACATGGAGTTGTCGATGGATGACGCATTAGAAGTTTACCGTTTTCAAATACTGGATTTGCTTGTACGGTTCCATAGTTAAAATATCTATGAGGAAGGAAAATAATGAAATACTTATTAATATTGGAATTTTGTAAGGCTGGAAATAATTTACTTTTTCTTATAATCTTTTGATTGCTCTGCAACAAAACATACGCCGCTATTCGATGGGCACATTGCACTGGGACCGTACAAAACCGGTTTGCAAACATTAAGAACGAAACTGGATCCATTATGATCAGATGTTCTGTATAGAAAAGACTTGCTTTTAAAATTGTTTTGAAATTATTGATAAAAGTCTAATTTGTAATTGCAAGAATACACAACACATAAATCAAAAGATATGAGAATGTGTTTAATGAAATTTATGTTAATCTGTGTTGATTAAACTTTTCTGCTGTGTAAAATATTAAAGCAAATTGGACATGTACTCCTCGTACCTGTAATTGACATCACTCAGTGACATTAAATCGTACTCGTAGCCAGTAGCTGGATCTTTGACGCTGCATGCATTCGCTTTGACAGCATCTGGTTCAGGCAAACAAGCTAAAGGTGTCTCCAAAATTATATAGAAGGAGCAAGCTTTGTCCGTCTGAAAATAATTGCAAAGACGATAAATAATTCAATACTAATTTCATTAATAGTTTAGCTATTTTATTCTCTTTTCCATTGGTGTAATTAACTTACATAAGTTGAAACCTTGGATTGATTCTTATCCAAAGTATAATCACATCCGAGGACCACATGCAATTCATAGTTATCGCCATTGGAACATTTGGAACCATTTAGAAAAACAAAAGACATTTTTCCTTCTTTATAGTTCAGTTGATGTTGGGTGCCTTTTATTGAAAAAATCAACAGAAACGTGATTTCATTATCTAGCATAAGTAACGTTGCTTTAATTTGTATTTATTTGAGTACGTACCTAGGATGTACTCCTTCGTCCCGCGTTTTAGACATGCTGCGATATCCTTGCGACCGTCACACGTTTTAGTCACATTGCCGCATATATTGTAATCGAAGATGTCGCCCTTATCACTGCTTACAAGATGCCCTAGATCCGAACGCAGCGACGTGAAATCAAATTTGTTACCGTACACAGGATCCGTAAGGAAACAATCGTTCGTGGAAAAAATCTGAGTTACGAAAATTGGATGCAATTCTATTCAATTGGATTCAAATTGGATTCTATTGGAGTTTTACCACATACTAATTGTATATTTTAGAGAACTTTTGAAACAAGGCTGACAAGCAATATATTAAAGTAGGAAGATGGTTATCAATTTTCAGGATCCTTTTTTAAGGTTAAATAAAATAAGTTAGAATGTCTAGGACTGGGATAAGAATAAGTATAAATATTTTATATGAGCAAAAATAAGTACTCAATATATTGGCAGTCTTTTTGATTTAAATTGTTCAAAGCATCAAAAAGTGTTTACGAATTAGACTGCTAGTCTACTCTGTGTATACAACTAGGATTTTTCGAAAGTGTGGGAAAACTATGTTTTCAAAATTAAAAAAACTTCGTTTAAACATTTTATGTATACCTGATTTGTATTTCACAATTTTAAAATACAAATTAATGCCAAGTCTTTCTTCAATTTACAAGTGTCCGATAAACGAAATGGCGTATTTATTAGATTGGATTGATTAGATAACAATAACTTCATAAACAAAGGGAAACAATTTCGGTTTAGCACAAAAGAGACTCCCAAATGCTCAATGTTGTTGTTCTTGTTGTTCTACAAGTTATTGTAGTTTACCGCAAAACCAAGAAAAAACTACTTCCGCCAACATTCGGTTTCGGGCAATTGAAATTTTCAGTTCTTCGGCACGTACATATGTATCTCCTTAACTGAGTTTGATCTTGTACTGTTAATGCATAATTGAAATATCTTTAATTTATCTTAAATGAAATGATATCAAAAGACGCATAATTTTGATGTATAATCACTACAATAACAATAGTAATACAAAAAGTAATAAATTTATATTTATTGTTTTGCCAAAATGTGTTTTTCAATAACAATCTTTTTAACGTAAATGAAAGGTATTTAGATATCTTTCTAACAGCACAAAATCCATCCAGGTGTCCCTCGTAGTTAAGGAAACATGATTGAAGTAATTTCAACTGTCAGAGAGGTATAACTCCGAAACCGAATTTCGGCGGAAGTTGCTGTTGTTAGTTCTTGGTTTTAAAACTAACAGCACACCAAACAAAACCACAAAACTTGGAGAATTTTTACATTAATTTAAAAAAACAACTACTTTTTAGAAGTAAACAAAAGCCTTTACAACTCTGAAAACAATTGTCGCATCGTTCATAAGAGAATCCAAATCTTTTCTCTTTAGCTCTTTCCTGGTGAGAGTGTATTTTATTATTTTGGACGAAAGAGCGTATTGGCCACTAAATGACAAAAGTTAGAAAACATATGACGACGCAGGAAAAACAAAGCCACAGACATTAATAACAACAACAACGACTTACCAAGGGATTATTTTCAAGTGAACCTTCATTAGACTTCAAATTTACACAGGAACAGCTTCTGAAGAAAACCACCAGTAGCAACAGAATGTTGCAACCGCCAAAAACTAGCCACGGCATTTTGCGCACTTTACAGCTGACAATTATAGAAAATCATAAAAAATCGTTGACGCTTTCTCAAACACTACGAACAACGAAGAGAGTCAGCACTTTTCGATTTAGTATCACCTTTCAATGTTAGTTTTATTGCGACAACGATTTATATAAATGTAGATAAATTTTACACAGGTTTACAGGTGTGCAATAGAAAGGCTTGTGCTTCTACTTATTCGCTGATGGTTAATTTCTTGGTGTCGTATCACACATTCTAACAGATTAGAATTTTAACTGATTTTACATTCGCTCACTCGACAAACAACGGCTACAATAAACAACACTTGCCAATTGATTTCACAATCAGAGTTCAAAATAACTTTTTACCAGAAACAATTTTGAGTATTTTTCAAGTGCTGCCAAGTTCATAAGAATATTGCGAAGAAGGGTATATGTTTTGACAAATTTTCATCACATTCTCATCGGATTTTTATTCTGATTGAAAAAAGTGTGAGGGTAGCATCTTGGTATTCTCAATTACTCAGAATAATTTCATATAAAATTCATCCTTTCCAGGTGTCGTTATAATCGTCTGGCAATCGTAATTTGGCAAAGCTACTTTGAACTAGACAACTAGTCAAAGAAACCGGACTGTTGAAGAAATGACTTCCACCAGCGATGTTGACAATAACTTCAAAAAAGCAATTTATTTATTGCATTCTGACGACCCGCAGTCCGCGACAGAGCTACGCTTAATGCTGGACGAGCTGATTAAACAGCGGTACGGACCATCTAAAATGTTGGTGCACCATTTGACACCACAGCATCTCGAGCTCGAAAAGAATTTTCCCGGAGTAGCGACTGAGAAATCAGAGACAGAACCAGACCCTGAATCGATGGCTGTCGACGCAGACGCTTCCGGTGAAGTAATCAACTTAACCAACTCGCCGGTTAAGACTATATCCGACTCGCCCGACACCATAGCTGATTCGGACGATGTTCCAATGCTCAGTGTGCCGACGAATGAGGAGGTGGAAAATTTGAAGGAATTTGGTGATTTAAACTGTTGCGTCTGCGGAGAAATGATGTTTACAGCAACGAACCGGCTGATTGAATGTTCGCAATGTGGTTCGCTCTACCATCAAGAATGTCATAAGCCCACTATCACCAATGAGGAAACATGCGATGAAAAGGAACGCACTTGGCAGTGTAACAACTGTAATGATAAACCTTCTACCAGCCGGGCAGCAGCGGCAGCGGCAGCCGCATCGAGCGTAGCGCTTGCCATGGAGCCAATACCTTTAATTACAAAAACTAAGTCATCTGCGTCTTCGTCACATTCTTCATCATCAAACTCATCTTCTCCTTTCTATAAACAAGATCGCTCTTCATCATCTTCACGTAAACATCACAAAAGTTCTTCCTCTTCAAAATCTCAAAAAGAAGAGCGCGGTGGTGGAAGTGGATCTTCGTCTAAAACGACATCCGTCATAACACCATCTATTAATATTATTAGTGCGCCGGATAAGAGCGGAACAGCATCGTCGTCATCGAAGTCAAAGTCAAGCTCATCACATTCATCGTCCAGCAAATCGTCATCATCAAAGTCATCTTCAAAACATCATGATAGCAGTAAAAAGAAATCGGGGAAAGAACGACAAAAAGAAAGGACAGGCGTGAAAATTTCAGCTTCAATGCTGTAAGTAATATATAATAGCATTGTTACATTGCAATTTTTCTATTGAACAATTTTTCAATTGTTTTTGTTTTTTGTAGGAAAATTGTCAACGTGAGTTCATCCGAGAAAAATTAGAGCGAATGAACCCTTATTTGTAGCAATTAAAAAAATTGCTGTCGACGAGTACAAATTTCAATTAAAACAGGGTTTTGTGCGACGTAATAAAAAAGTATGCACGTTTTGGAGTGAAAAAATCCACATATATTTAGAACAGGAGCTTTGCATTAAAATAATTGCAAGCTTTGCATTAAAAAAATAACAATTCAGCTGTAAATAAAATAAACACAAAGTTATTGTTAACGAATATTCATATATTTTAAATAAAATTGAAGGAAAAATTAACATAACAGCTTTTAAGGTCAATCTCATACTTAAAGAAAAACAAAGATCAACACATTAGCATAAGAAAGTTACTATATGTATGTATATTTCTTAATAAAAGCTGCTTGTAAAGAAAATACAAAACTTTTGACAGTCATCATGGTGAGCGCACAATTTTTTTAGATTTTTTTTTAACCAAACCAGGCTTGTGCAGCGAACTTTTCTGTGAAGGCGAGCCTACCTTACGGATATTGACTCGAGTTACTGGAGATGCGCTGCTTCCGCTAGCACTGGTATGCACTCGAGGACTGACTCGTGAGGGTTTCGAGGCATCTACAGACCTCTTCTTACGCCTCACATTAACTACAACATTTGCATCCATGCTTACATCTAACTCAAAATTAAATTGGTATGTCTTACCGGCTTTTGACTTCGGCATAATTCCATTTACTACTGTTGTGGCATCGCTCAAGGGTTTAGAAGGTACTGAAACAGCAACTGAAGGACTGCCGTTTTCACTTATCTGAGATGAAGGCAGTTTGGAGCGAAAATTTATTGCCGCTGAATTGGAATGTGTAGCTTTTGTGAGTTTGTGCGAAGTGGCATGATGTGTTTTTTTCTGTGTACTAATCGGTGAATCGTGTGATAATCGTGTACGTTTGGCCGGTGATGGCGACAATGAAGATGATGGTGAATCTCTTTTCACCTTTGTGATTTTAGGGACAATATGTTTCGTTGGAAGGTGTTTCTTTGTTAAAGGCTTCGCGGGCGAAATACTTTCTGAAACAGGCCTATGTTTACGCATCACTCCGGCTCTCGCGCGTGGCGGTTTAATTTGCTCGAAGACGTTGTCGTCATCATCGTCGCTTGCGGCAATTTCTTCATTCTCGTCTGAAGAAACAGAAGAAGAAGAAGGAGGTACAGTTCTTATTGCTCTACTCTTCTTCTTGGGAGGGGTAGAAACACCTTTGTTATTTTTCACTGCAGCTGGTTTCATTTTGAAATCCAAATCACCGCTGTTTGGACACCTCATTGTCTTTAAACCCATAAGAAATATTTTGCGGCATCGGTCATAGTCTGGTTTCTCATCAAATTTCATGCCTGCTAAGTACTTCATAAACTCCGCGATTGGAACTACAAAAATAGATACGTTACTAAGCATTAAGAACAGGTTTAGAAAAGGGAAAAGGTCAACAAATTCGACTGACCTGGAACTCCGTTTGGATACAATTTCTTCAAATGGTTTTTTAAATCTTTTATAAAATCTTCCTTGGCTTGTTGGACCTTCACGGGTACCGACAACAGATTGTCTCTCACCCAAGGCAGTTGCACTCCGCTCCACTCTATCAAATTGTAGCCCAGGATTTCCAAATCCGCCCTCATAGTCGCTACACCATTGTGAGCATCGCGCGAAGTGTATTCTATTGTTCCATTATGCATTTTTTTTGGATCCGGCTTATATTCCTTGGTCGTGAAGTGCGAGGCCAGTCCGTAGTCAATCAAATACGCTTGTGAAGCTCCTTCTTTTCCATAGCCCAACAAAATATTGGTGCTCTTGAGGTCGGCGTGTACGTATCCAGAGTTATGCACGTACTCGTACACATCGAGCATCTGTAACGCCAGCCGGTATATTGTAGCCTCAGGTAATTGTCGCCCATTTTGGAGGAAAAAACGCGATATATCACTACCGTAACGTGGCATTACAATGTATCGATGCTTTTGGCCATCAATATCGAATGAACCGTTACCCAACATATAGGGCATCCCAAGCTTTTGAATTCCTCGCTCCTTTTTGTATTGCTCAATGTCTTCCAGTTTGGCGTTGCGCATATAAAAGTGCATCTCCACAAAAAGAGGACCATTACCATGCGGTTCCTAATAAAAAACGTAGCAATAAAATATGTTGGCCCATGGCGTGAAGTTCTAGTGCCTTACACATTTCACAACATAATCGTAATTCTTTTCACCCACTTTGCAAGCAGAGTAAATTGCACCAAATCCACCCATGCCAATGGCGGGCCCGACCTTCCACTGCGTTTTGGACAGATCTACTAACAATGTCCCATTAACGATGGGCTTCGGCATGATATAAAGTTTTTTCTTATTCATGGCTCTTGCCGGTTTTTTGCCAACTCCTGCAGCTGGCGCTACCTTTGGTTTAACAACGCGCGGCATTTTCTAAGTAACGAAGTCCGTCTCCTGGTTTGTCTCTTCAGAAAGTCCTATGCAATCATTAGGCTACAAAAACCATTTAAAATATTACTAAAGAAAAGTTTATACATCAATTTTATTAAACTAACAATGCTTCCAGGCAATTTGGTCAACCGCTGGAATTTTCTTGAAAAGCAAATAATGCGAAGAAATGCAGTGCTAAAAAGGTAAATATTTCGTCAAGTTTCTAAGTGATGCCAAAATTTTATAGAATTTTGAAATTTTGTGAACTATTTTGAAGAAAGTTTCGATAATTTTTTCAACCCATTCTGAACATGAACATTGATAATACCGCGTTTACATAAAATGGTTTTTCCAGAAATTGGAAGTAAAACTTTTTAGGACCTAAAACCGCTCGTAAACTTTTTAAATACCATTGAAATTGTTGTTGTAATTCCAGCGCTAAACCGAAATGCTTTTGGGTTTTAGCTTCACATTTTAGTTTGCAACTCAGGTTCGAAGTTCGGAATTATAGGAACTTATGCTTCTCCTTGTCTAGTGCCAATGTGTTAGAAAGGGACAATTACAGGCGACAAACTATTAGCACATATGTCCACACACATGGTAAAAGCTCAACTACACCAAACAAAACAAAGCAATAACAAAACACTTACTTTGCTTGACCGGATTATGTATGGAAACACTCAGAAAGCTCATCAGTTTTCGAACAGCTTAATCGGATTAAATATTTTTATGTAAACAGGGTATAAACCGTGTATTTCTTAATTTTTTTTTTTTGTTTTTTTTTTTGGAAATAATCAATTCAATTTAAATTCAATTTAAATTTAATTTACTCTTAGTAGATGCCGTTGATTGCTACTAAGCGAGGCATAAAATTGGAATTGCAATTTTTAAAACAACAAAGGTTCTAAGGTAATGCCATGTTCTAAAGTTATGACACGAAATTTTAAGTAACGTAGGATCTTTGCATATGTAATAATCAGTATAAACATATACGAGATCTAGTCTTGAAAAAACCTTTCTTCCGGAATTTTTAACTATAAATGGGGATCTCAATACTTTATTGCGTTTTTTGACTTTCGTACAATTTTGTAAAGTAATAATCGATTTAAACAGTGTTGGATAATATTGACGGCAATGTACTTTTGAGGAAGAAATTGAACATACTTAAAGGAACTTACTCAAAGTACTGAAGTATGAACTAACGCTTGAGTTAAAAAACATAACATAAATAAAAAGCTTCTATTAATGCTCAGTTCCTCTTTTTTAATTTACAAGACTATATGTTTCTAAAAACTAAGGAAATGACTTGTTTCTTCAATTAAATTGAATACCTGCTGAATGCCTGGTTTTAGAATGTAATAGTGCTGCCAAATTATGATTTTTTTAATAAACTGAATTTTCAGTAGGCTACTACTTCAGTACGCGTCTACTGAAATCATTCGTGAAAAAAAGTTTGAGTTGTGCGGAAGGTAGCGGAGCTGAGAGAAGAAAAAAAAAATATATAGAGAGCGTTGCAATTCATTCCACATTTTGTTTAAATAATAATATTGTTTAATAATTAAATACAGAAAAATGGTAAATAACTCATAGTTTATTATAAAATAAAAATGATATTTCTGCAAGGCGATAGTAATGTCATTCCTGCTGTTAGTGGTGTGCGTGCATGCGTGTGTTAAAAAAGCTAGTTTGCAATTTTCATTTAACATTGAATTTATCGAAAGTAATTAAATGTTCGCAAGAGTAATATACAGCAAACAATGTAATGGAGTGTCTGTTCGGTGTAGAAGATTTGACCTGAATTGGTAGAACGGTCGTGTTTAACCTCACATCGCTGCACAGCGCCCCTTTCTGTAGCGCATTGATAGTTTTTGTCCGAAGTTCCTCATTTTAATGCAATTTTAACAGTTTCTTTTCATAAATATTTTCTTCCATAATATAGGCTGGTGGAAAAGCTGGTAAAGATTCAGGAAAGTCCAAAGCGAAGGCAGTTTCCCGCTCAGCAAGAGCTGGATTACAGGTAAGGATTGATTGGCGCCTTGTTGTAATTTATTTTGAGTTTATTTACATTTGCTTTTCTAGTTTCCCGTTGGTCGTATCCATCGTCATTTGAAGAGCCGTACCACAAGCCATGGACGCGTCGGAGCTACGGCAGCAGTTTACTCCGCTGCTATTCTGGAATACCTGACTGCAGAAGTAAGTCGAAGTTTCCCTTAGTTTTTTTGGTCTAACTGTATTCGCATTTGTCTATATGAACGTTTTCCATAACTTAGCGCCAAAAGTATTCATGTTCCCTTTCTTGCCTGCTGTGGTTGATTGCGTTTTTTGTGTTTTGTACTATGTGCCTCAGTTGGCGTCTCTGCAATGTTTTGTAGCAGTGTGTGTGTGGCTGTGTGTTCACGTAAAGCGATTTTAACGCTAGTTTTGCGTCGCATTGCGCAGCGCGCTGCTTTCGTTTGTAGCGTCATTTGCCCGCCATTTTTCTTGTCTTACTTTTCCCTTAGTTTGTATAATCGATTATCATACGCAAACGTATAAAAACATTTGAAAAATGTGTCAGCCGTTTCAAAACAAAAATAATTATAATATACTTAGATATTTCATAATGTTTAGCTAATTACGTAGTAGGCCAAAATTAATTTTAGAAATTATTAAGCATTAAATTTTAAAATATTTGCAGGTATTAGAATTGGCAGGCAACGCTTCAAAGGATCTTAAAGTAAAACGTATCACTCCACGGCATTTGCAGCTGGCTATTCGTGGTGACGAAGAACTGGACAGCCTAATTAAAGCTACCATAGCTGGTGGCGGTGTCATTCCACACATTCACAAATCTTTGATCGGCAAAAAGGGAAGTATAAAATAATGATAGCTTTTGAAACAAACTCTTCTTTATTGTGCATTGCAAACAATTTTATTCAGTTTGTGCCTTTATACTTTTACTAATTTATTTCAATTTATTTGCTACTTTTTTGTAATCTATTTATTTTTTGTTTTCTTTTTTCGGATAAACAGGAGGAAAATGTTCAGGACCCACAACGCAAAAATACCGTAATTCTGTCCCAAGGGTATTAATTTAAAATTCACTAATTATTCTTTTAAAATGACAAAAAACAGATTATAATAATTTTCGTATTGTTACGCCAATAATATTATTATTAATAAAAAAAAAATAATTCATTTTTTGTATGCTAAATATTAATTAAAGACTATTTTACACCAGAAAAAAATATATAATAAAGAAAACACGAATTGACAAAAATATAGGATATTCCTCAATATCCACTTTGTTTTATTTGGTAAATTCGATTTCAGTTCGAGAAATATCTATATACTGAGTTATACTTACCGAGTATTTAGGAAGCATTTTTAACATCGTTAAAAGAGTTTTTTAATTGTCTTCCTTTGCGCCATAAATTCTGGATCTGAAAAGAAGCTCACCTGGAAATTTGAGGAGCGTTTATACAAATGGTGCAATAATAATGAAGCCCTGAACAACAAAACCTGAGATTTATTTAACCATGTTTCAACACTTCGTTCAGGATACCATAAAATACGATAAAAGTAAATAGTTTATAATGAAACGAAAGAAGAAATAATTGTTTTAATTGAAATGATAAATGTGTATTTCGACATTTTCTCGTGATGAATAAAATATGTAAACCTTTAAAATAGTCAAAAGTGTTCATCAGGCCTGTTGAAAGCATCCTTTAACACAGCATAAAATTCATATTTTTGCGCATTTTTCTTTTTTCACTGTACACATTTAAAAATGCATAGATTTTATATTAACAAAGGAAATCTGCAGTTCATAGAAGTAAAATAAAAAGAAATTTGCAGAAAGTATAGTAATAATTTGGCGAATTGGCTCAGCGTGAGTGAATCTGCAATTTAAATGCAGATTTAACCAAGCAACTGTGGCACAGATTTGTGAATATCATCGCACCGTCCATCGAGGTCGGCCTGCAAGGGGAAGCAAGGATTAGGAAGGCAGAAATAAGAAAAAACTGCCAATTGATTGCTATCGATACGCACCTCTTCCAGCCCCAAGCACGCGCCCCACTCGATCAACGTGATGCGATGATCGTTGTTCGAATCACAGGACTCTAAGAAGGGTGCTATACAATGTTCCAGGCTGACGAGTGGCGCACGTATCGGGAAGAGCTCGTGCCGAGACACAGAGCGGTCGGTGTCGCCATCCAAATCGCACCACTTCCAGACGGCGGCGTTGGCCCAGCGCCGGGTCATGTTCGTCTCGGCTTCCAGCTCCATTTGCATGTAGTGCTCGGTTAGCTCATCGCGTTCGGCCAGATCGCGCATAACGTTGAAGAGCCAATCGCGCATGCGGCGTGGGAAATCTTTCATGTCTTCTTCGATGCATTCCTTATGGCGCAGCAAAGCAATACATTATGAACATTCGTAGGCAATGAAAGTTAATATATATTTACTTTTTTTTCATGGCAAATTCCATAGTAGTCGATGTGCATGTGACTGTTTTGCGGGTCCACGCAACCCTCCGAATTCGTGTCGCACAAGCATCGCTGCTGATAGACCGAGCAATCCGAAGGCCACGTCTCGTTTCTGTTGGTGCAGACGTGGCGACGCACGTCGGTCTCTTGCGGACAGTCAGGGATGCAAACACATTTCGCTTCCTCGCCGTGCAGTTGACAAACGCGACCAGCGCCGCAGTGCATCTTTTCGCATGGATCAACTGTTGCGGCGGCAGCAAAAAGCAATGATACACAACATAAATTCATCATTTATAAACGAATCCAATTACATTTTATAGATATCAGTCATTGCTACTTACTCTCAGCCACAGCACTAAGAATTTCATTTTTTTGATCAGCGGCTTCAGCTGCCAATTTGGCGGCTAATTCATTTTCACGATTCAGATCATTATTCTAAAAGGTTCACTAAGAATTATTTCATTTAAATCAGAATTATATTAGAAAAACGTACTGAATTTTTCTGTTCCAACTCTCGCAGCAGCTCCTCGTCGCTATCGTCAAGATCCGCAATATCGGAGAGATCGAAATCTTGAGGCAATTCCGGAACTTCGTCAGCTTTTATGTCTGCACTTAAGGCTAATGAGCCTAAAATGACTAGCAGCAACCAATTCATAGCGCCTTCGCTGATGCTGTTGAATGCTCTACAATTAAAAACAGATTGAGAAAAGATTTCAATTCAAATATTTAACACACGCGCGATTTCAAACGACGAGGTCTAACAGAAGCGATAAGAATTACGAGTGCTTTTTCGAATGACCTCACATCCTAACAACTGCGATTTGGGTTAAAAACGTTATCAGCCGGCGTGCAGTAAGCGATGTACGTGTGGGTGTGAATGTATTACAGAGTTGTGATGATGCTGTATGCGTGTGTGGTTCGGAAATCGCATATCTTATAGATTTTCGAGAAAATAAACCTACGAAAAACTGGAGAGTTTTCCTCATAAAAAGCTTTATTGTTTTTGCGTAAGCTTTACAAACGCGCATTCATATTTAATGTTTTCATGTATTTCGGCTATACAAAAATTTGATGCATGCTGCCTTCAATTATGTATGAAAATTTTAAAATGAAATTATTTAATGACCACGCGTATGTAAATCTCTACGCAGTTAAAATGGAGCAGCAGTTTAAATATGGATCGTGCAGTTTATTTAGTTTAGAAAAGTGAACATTAAAATTTTTTCGGAAAACACATTTTCCTAAAAGCAAAATTCTAACGAGAAAATAGCTACTTTAATAGTACTAAGAAAGTGTAAACTAATAGAAAACAAATCCTGCTCAACAAAAAATCTTCAATTTAAAATTTATTCATATAGAAATCAAATCAATCAAATATAGTTTATGCAATATTTTTAGTGCATTTGTTTTTTTTTTTTCTTTTCTAACACTTCATAGACTTCATATTAGTTCTAATTATTTATTTAAATATATCAAGGGATATCCATTACCGTTGTTTATACTTTTTAATCACAATCTCATTATTTTTAAATAAGAAAAATTAAGGTTTAAATAAACTACCCAACTAGGAGTTTATTATTATTAGTTGTTTTGAAACTGTTTGTCCTCTAAAGAATTATTAATCAATTTAATATTTACAAATGTATTTTTTTAATATCGCTACCGAAATCGTAAAATTTTTTATAAGTACTTACATATATAAATGACTCTGTAAATGATTATACGAATTTATATTTCTTATATTTGTAGTTCCAGTATTTTCTAAAATTGTTCGCTTTATCTGAGAATTTCGGAAAACGAAACTTTTCAAGCAATTTATTCAAATCTTCTCTTTCTTCTGAATTCTTTTTTTATTATTTACTCACTCGTTCGACTTTTGGAGGCTTTGCAATGAATACATAAACTATTTTGAATGATAATAAAACTGAAACATTTTTAAACTACAATTAAAAAAAAATATGTGTACAAACTAAAAATCAGAACGAACAGAGGAAAAACACAACCTCGATATTTTGTGAGTTTGGACGATTTCGCAATTACAATTGTTATTTCTTAAAATAATAATAATAAGTATTTTGCTTATCTCACTTTTTACTTTACTTCCGTTGCGGATCATGTTTGAAAATAAATGCGTATGAAAATGCTAACAATAGTAAAGGAAATGTCTTGAATTTCTTGATTCAATACAAAAACTCTTGCGTATATTAAACTTTTCATTTAAATAATTGTTATCAAATCCATGAAATATGGATACACATGAATTCTGGAGCATTTCTTACTAAACTTCTAATATGAATGTAAAGAGTTTTTAAGGAAATATTAACACGATACTAAATTCAATATAATATCAATAGAACAAAATATTTTTCTTCTTAAATTGCAAGGTCATAGTGCACATTATATACATATATACAAGAGTGTATTTATGAGTTCAAAAATTTATATTCTTGTTTACACATATTTTTACCCATTTATCCACATCACATTTGCATTTTAGATATAAACTTTGAGTCGCTAAATTATAAGCCAAGACTTCATCCGCTGCGCGATATAGAAACCTTGTACATACATGCATATATCTACATCTACATATATAGAATTACTTAAGCAGAATGAATACATAAACTCGTACGATTTCATAGAAAAGCAGAGATGCAGAAATGCTTCTCTTGTTATTGGTCCACGAGTGGATGCAATTTAATCTCAACGGCGATGATGCACCACATTCGCTCATCTTGAAATTCTTGACAGCATCTCCAGTTTTTCTAATGAATCGCTCATATCTGTTATTGCAATGAATTCTTTTCCATGCATGTTCATATGATTGTTGTAAGTTTTGAAGTTCAATTCCTGTTGCTTTGATAAAGTTATGCTTTGAAAAATGATATTTTATAAAATTATGACTTTTTTAGAATAGAACAAAAAGAAGTTGCATTCTTTTATTGTTTATTTGATGTCGTTATGTGAAGCTATACGTTTAAATCTTTACTTTTAGACTGCAGTTGGTGATCATGCGGATGCTGTACGTTGATTTATAAGACAATTTCAATTGAATTTTAATAAATTACAACTGCAGAATTCGTTGTAATGAGAGGAACTTCAAAAAACCAAATATTTTCCAAGAAATTGAGATAAAATGTAAATATTATTAGAAAAATAAATAATATTTTTTGCTATGTTCAATCGAGATAATAAAAAACTTTCAACATTATTTAAAAACTTGTTGTTTTTACATTTTAAGTTTTAATTATGTACAAAAATATTCTTAATGCATAATAATTAATGTATTTTATTTGCAGTATATATATAAATATATATAACTGCAATATATTTTATTACTGTATTTTCTACGACTTTGTAAGAATTTATTATTTTTATGTTCCATAAAAAATAGATTTTTGTTTAAGCTGATTGAATGTATGAAAGTTCGCAAACTGAATGATTCCGTTCTTCTTCACGACCCGAAAGCTTCGTCTATAATTAATCGGCTTTAAATAAAACTAATAATGAAAAAGTCAAATTAATATAAAATCCATTTATTCAACTTGGAACGTTTTTAATAGGGCAACAGTGATGAAATATTGATGTATTATTATATACAATTCAGTCGAATAATGTAAAGGTTTTTCTGTAATCCTGTTGTTAATATCTTTTTTTTTTTCTTATTAATAAATTAATTATGAAATACCTTGACCTTGTAAAATTAAAAACTTTTCAGCAAAAAACATCTTTAGGGAGGTCTTCTTCAAAATAAAAAAACATCAGTGGTGACGCATTTGCTGCTAATTGTTGTGCCACATCAATTTCAATTGCATTTTGCCGTTTAAAACAATTAATAATGATGACATATGAATGTATTTATATATCAGTATTGTATCTGTTTGCAGGGAAATCAAGTGTTGATGCACTTGCCCACATTTTATTTATATGCGATCTACATATTTTTTATAGAGATAAAAGTAGACCGAGTGAGGCACACATGTTATTTGATAGATTTCGCAACTAGTGATGCCCTTGTACAGAATTTTGCTCCAGAATACGGAGCACTCATCGATTATTTTCCATTGTAAATTGTTGAAGATAATTAAGTTTGATTTATTTTTAATGTAAGCCTTAAAATTCTGTGTACAGAGAAGATATGATGAATGAACGTTTAATATTCTTAAATAATAAGGACCTAAGACGTTATATATTATTATATATATTATCCTTCTACTTATCCTACATTTTGCTGGCAGAAAAAAAACTAAAATTATCCATTACAAAACTTAAAAATTGCAGATTTATAAATAATTTCTCTTCTTTTTGCAACTTTTAATTCAAATGAGTACCACAAAATGTTTCCTCTTTTTTCCTTTATTATTTATTACTACGAATTTGCTTTCCACGAAGTTATTGACTTCTTTTATTGCTAAATATTGATTTGTGATTAAATTTAATATCTATTTTATTGCCTTTCAACATGCTAATTCTCATTAGCGAAGCATAAAAAGAAGGTAAAGAAAATCACGTTCAGAGTTCAATTAACTGCGCTTGTAATTCGAGCTCCAAGTCGCAATAATTAATACTAATTTTGTTATTAAATCTGAGAAGCATTTTAGATCCAAGAGAAAAATAAAAACAGCTTTAATTTATGTATATATTTAACCTACGATATGCACAAGAGCTCTACAGATGCTGCAAAACTGAATCTTTGCCTTTTGTATACTCACACGAAATCTTCTAAAATTAAATTCCTTTTCCGCAACGGATCGTTCAAGTAAACAAACAGCCAAGAAGCGCTTAAGATCAAATTCGATCAGGAAACACAAAAAAACAAGAAGCCGATTAAAATTTAGCAGCTCTTTTTACAGAGCGGTCTCGACGGACGTTTCACAAAGACTGAGAGATCGGGTGGGCCCTCAATGGTATTGAAGTAACAAGATGTAGTGCGACCGAACAAGCTTTACGTCGCGTAGCTGCTTCGTGCGATTTCATGTCGAACAAAATTCCAGATGTTACTTTAAATACGTCGTCCAAATATCGTACTTCGGCGGGTCGCTAGCATTTTCTGCAAACAGACAGAGGAGCAAAGCAATACGAAAAAAACGAAGCACGATTGGAAATCTAAAATGTTGTGTTTAAAACATATGTGCTATGCGATTCGCCGTTTATATCGCGTATCGTGCGTCGGATCCTCTTCAATCCGAAAAATGTGTGCTCATACGCAGACACACAATTCTAGAATACTATCTGATGTTAGTAATCCTTTTCCTTCTTCATATATTAAATAAAATATTGTAAAATAGTTTTTTAATCAATACGAGAAGTTTATTTCATAATTTCACGTATAATTACAGAAAAATCGAATACTATATAACGATTATGAATGTATGAAAATTAGAAATTTATATTAAATAAGACAAAAATTAACAACAAAACTTACCTGTCGCCCATTTTCCTTCAGAATTTCGTTTTGGAGGCTATTATAAAATGATTTTTTAAGGAATTTAAAGGTGATTAAAACGTGATTAATTGGAATTCGAGGTGATTAATTGAAAACTAATATAAAGTAACACTAAAAGCAGAAAAAATAATGTTAGGAAACAAAAAGGAATGATTATAGTTTAAAATTACTTGCAATCAATAAAACGTGAATAGAGTTATTATAAACACCGGTTCTATCTTTGATTCCGATGTATAATTAACGTTATTTATACGACTTACGAAAGCGGTAGAACTGAAGTAGAAAAACTCACAACAGCGCTCAATAAACTTCGATTATATGATGGAGTATATAGACATTATACACCCTAACACTCCTTTCTGCGAGTATTAACATAAATAGAATAGGAGGAGAACTTCTAATAAAAATATACTTTTTCAGCTCTCTTAATGCATCTAATTTACGTCCTTGGCCTTAACGACAATCAACACCTACTACTTTCAGTCAAATTATTATTTTATACTTAATCAAAATTATTTAGAGTATTTTACACATTACCTGATGATTAAAAAGCAATTCTACACAAAATCTAAGCGTAAACTAAATTTTATTCTAGCGTCTTTAGATTCTAAACTTTTTTAGACATATTAAAAGATATTATAAATGCATAATAATGTAAAAGGTATTTTATTCATATATGAATTAAAAGAAATTATTCATAATTGTAGAAATACATCCGCTGCTTACTGAAGAAAATAGCTTAAAAACATACAACAGATATAGTAAGTATGCATATATATCAGATAATATTAAATATTTTGTATAATTGATATACATTTTCGGTTTATCCTGTTTATTTAGGTTAATATAAAATACATATATAGCAAATAGATTAATTCTTTCAAACGTATTTTGTGTAGTTAATAATTTATTAAAATAAACTCTAATATATCAAAGAATTTCTTAAAATGAAGAGTATAAATTTAGTGACGACCTCGTAATTTTATGAATTTAATTTTCAAAGACAAGTATAAAATTCCTTAGTTTTAAATCTGAGCAATAAAATACAAAACATATCTGTTACAGTAAATCGATTTTCTTCTACAGTTTGCGTATAACGAAGTAAAACTATTCTTACAGATGGATTTTATACGTCGCATATACGTACAGAAGAAGCTTATAATGTAACGAAGAATAATAGTTGATTGCAAATTATAACAGAACACTAAACAATGCATAGTCATTAGATTTACTATTTAATAACAATATGTTTCTTGCTGTGATATAATTAAATTTAGTTTAAAAATTGTAGAGAAATATTTTTTCAGGCTTAACTGTTAATTAATAACTCGCCTTAAAAGGAGTTTTAACTGCTATCGTAAACTTCTGATTCTGAACTTAGTGTATTTTAATAACTTGTGAATGTTGAAAATACCTAAATAAGAAGAATGTAAATTGAATTAATAATGTAATATAATTAATGCATAATATTAATAATTAACCTTTGGTACAAAAAAAGTACATATAATTAAATTGTACTAATTGCATATACTTAATATTGTAATTTGGGCCACAAAATATTGCTATTTTGGCGTTA
This sequence comes from Thecophora atra, assembly GCA_937620795.1. Lineage (NCBI taxonomy): Eukaryota > Metazoa > Arthropoda > Insecta > Diptera > Conopidae > Thecophora > Thecophora atra. The sequence continues at coordinate 34,938,534 of OW569401.1, forward strand.
ATTTATAGCAAAATCTTGCATGATTCAATAGTTTTTTATATTATTTCAACAAATATTCGATTTAATAGTTGGAGATTCTAAAAAAGTATGCTTCATCATGTGGTCCTTATAATTGGATATATAAAACGAAATAGACAAAAAATCTTACCTAGCATACTATACCACAAGCCAGAGATTCGCAAGGCCTAATAGCGGCGTGGGCCACTTGCCACTGGAGGGACCGGCTTAGGTCCTATATTTGCACTGTTTGGAGGCACTGTATTGGGACCAACGCCTGGTGGCCCAGACGGTTGCGCTCCGTTGTAGTTATTGTATCCTGTGCCGGATGGTGGTTTACCATGATTACCTAGCGAACAAAAACATTCAGCAATCAAACATTCAGAGGAGAGACATTTTTTTAAATGCTACCATAGCCGCTATGTGGTGGTGCTCCATAAGGATTCATACGATTAGCACCCATATTGGAATTTTTTGTAGGACCACCGGCGTAGTTTTGTTGATAACCAGCTCCAAAGTTTACTGGTTGCTGTTGTGGTGGACCCTGTTGTGGAACTGCGACTGCCGGGGGACCATTTTGGGGTGCTGGCGCAGGAGCTGCATTCCAATTTGGGGCTGGCGCAACAGCGGGTGGCACTGCGGACTGAGGCGGTCCCCATTGTCCCTGTGGTTGCCAATTTACTGGTGATGGCTGCGGTCCAGGAGGAGGCGGTGGGCCTGCATTCCAGTTACTAGGTGGAACAGCGGGATAGTTCCAATTGTTCATAGGTGGTTGAGGTGGTGGCTGCTGATAGCCACCATAATAAGGTGGAGGCGGAGCTGGAGGAGCACCCTGGTTCCAATAGTTATAGTTAGGAGGTGGGGGGCCAGCATTCATTGGCGGCGCATTGTACGGATGCATGCCAGGTCCATTTGGTTGGCCAAAGGCCGGTGGCGGAGGTCCAGGCATATTTGGACGTAGTTGGTTATTGTTTTGTATATGTTTGTTAGCGGTTGCGTTGCGCTGCTCTTGACTGTAGACCGATTTTTTAACATCGACCATGACATATTTAATTGAATGACTTTTCTGTACTAAAATTTACAACAAAAAAAAAACCTTAATTCTAACGTTAACTAAACAAAAAACCATAGATTAAATAATAGGTGATTGACAAAAAATATGTTAAAAAAATACTTTTTAACCTATTAATAAATAATTTTGATTTGCAATAGTAAATGAACTTACAGATGGCCTTGTCAACTGCATCATAATCATCGAATTCTATGAATGCGAATCCGCGTCGCTTTCCTGTTGTCTTGTCCGTTAGTATTTTTACAGACACAACTTTGCCGAATTGTGAAAAGTATTCATGAAGGCAGTCGTCATCATGATTGTCTTTTAATCCGCCAACAAAAAGCTTCTTTACCGAAATATTTGGCTCTCGTTTTTCTCTTTCCGGTCGCGGTAATGCACGTTTGGCTTCAACAGTTCTAGAATACAAAACAGATAGATATAATTCCAAGTTTTGTTTCTATAGGAAATTATATAGGACAAACAATTTTAACATTACTGTCGACTTACTTGCCATCAATCACATGCGGTCTAGCATCTTGTGCAGAGTCTACCATTGATGCTTTCGTGTAAGTGATGAAACCAAAACCACGCGATCGTCTTGTTACCGTATCGCGCATGACAACAACGTCCACTACTTTGCCCCATTGTTCGTAGAAACCCTTTAGGGAATCCTCTGTAGTGTAGGGAGCTAAACCTCCGATAAAAAGTTTCCTCAAGTGTTCCAATTCACAAATATCCTAATATATGTAAAAACGCAGAATGCAATAGATACATCATTATATTAAAATGGTCCTTACATCATCGCCTTCATTTCCTATTACATTGTAACAATCTATAGGTTCTTGCTTTGGTTTTCTCATAGTAACATCATTTTTATTGCTATTCTTTACTGGTTCCTTATTATTTGTATTGCTAGGCCGGGTCATTTCCATAAATTAAATAGAAATTTCTTACACAATATCTTAAAAGTAGTTTATGAAAATGGTTGCCACTGACAATGCTGCCAGCTCACTTTAAGCTCTTGTACATGTGATGCCAAGTCTGTAGGATTCTGTTTGTGTTTGCGCTTCAACTGCTCATTCTGAACTTAAAAATTTGCACAAATCCATCTCCAATTAGAATTCTAATTAGAAAAACAGCAAAAACTGGATTTGGAAAAAACTGCAAAATTTTGAACGGTGTAGTGGTTTTCGATATAAGTGGACGATTTCATATGATGATATCATATGGATGATTGCTAGGGAAAATTAAAACTTCGGAATATTAAGAAAAGTGGCTCAAATAAAACAAAAATAAAATCAAGTTGAAGTAGTCTTCATGTCTGTTGGACTGTTCACCACATAGAATTGAATCTGGGAATATTGGGCTTAAAATATGCGCAAACTCAAAGTAGAAGTTAACAACTTGTGCATCAGCTGTTCATTGTTATCTTTTATCAAAATCAAGAAGTGACATTAGTGCCGAAGTGAGTTTAGTTATGTAATTTACAAAGCAATTTATCATTTGTTTACTTTTTGTAAAGTATATTATTGAAGTAATTGTGTTGATTTATCCTGCACCAATTACTCTGCAGATTAAAGCAGAACGCATATGTATAAATTATTTGTCATCACAAACAGTAATAATGTCATTCAATTTGGGATCAAAGTTTAATGAAAAGTGAATAGAATTTAAGGAAACCCCGTTGGAAAAGCCCAGCATTCAATTTCATGCCTCTCCGGAGAACATTACGGAGGTGTGGCCATACCTACATACATTTTCTGAGAGTAAGAAAGTTCCTAGTCATTAGATTTTAATTTTTTGATTTCATAACAATTTCTTCTTCAACCAATTTTTGTTACCGTATTACATTGATTTCATAATCTTAACCGTTATTTTTGAACATTACTGATAGTAAACAAGTGAAAAATAAAAGTTCTGCTCAGACAGATCCATTAACGATTGTCAAATGTAAACAATTTTGAGCGTCCTTCCTTGATTTCTAGCTTAAAAAGTGAAAATAAATATACTATATTTATATTTTAGAAATATACTATATTTTTTATGTTTATATGGATTAATACTATATATATTATATAATATTAATTAAAAATTAATATTCGATATCCGGACGTATTGATGTCTAATGATCCAATTTCCTGCAGAAATGAAATGTTATTGTAGATTATTTCTCGTATTTGCTAATCTATCTACACAAGTTGTATGATTATTGCAAGAAGAACTCCCACACTTTATTAAAAAATACTGATTGATTCCTACTTTTAACGGGTAGCCTTTATTGAAATTTCTTCAAGCGAATCTTTATTATTGAATGCTTCTATTCTGCTTCTTAATATTAATGCATGAGTGATTTCTCATTGTGAATCCATGATGACTAACATCAGGTCGAATAAAAAGTCTGCAATGCAATACGATTCCATGTATATTTAAGTCTTAATGTTGTGTGTTTATTTGAATAACTTTAATCGCGCTTCTATAAAAAAAAACAATAAATTTAACGCATTTTAAATACGTATCTGCGATGATAAATGTTTGCTTAAAATAACATGAGTACCTTAAAACTATCTACAAAGCTTTTTTCCCATCAATGTTATTTATGACGATTTATTTCCTGTACTCAGGTGGGAAAAAAGGAAGCTTAGCAATAAAACTAACATAAAAGTATTCTAAAACGCGCTACTTAAATTAATTGCTATCACGAATTTATAACCGAATTTAAGTTGCTATTATTATCGGCGGGGCTTCTAAAAATCCCATTCATGTTGGTGTTGTAATTAGAAAGGCCGCGACTGTCGCTGCGGAGCGTTGCTGCTGTTGGTGTTGCATTACGTGTTGTCATTAGGTTCGGTTGATAGAAATTCTGATGAAGATTTGTTATCATAGCCGGAGAGGGATGATAATGCGTTGTCGTCGTTGTCGTCTGTCCCATGATGGTGCTCATAAAACCATTGGCCACGACTAAGTTTCTAAAAAGAATGAAGCAGGCTTGTTAGAAAAGTGCGTGCTTGTTAATAAAATTAATTAATATTTATGTTGTGTTTGTTTCACTTTTACCCACAATTACCCCAAAAGGCGGAGGATATTTTGCTGCTCACCTGTACTGTTGATCGATTTGAGCTTTCTCGATGCGTTTGTCTTTCGCCCGCCGATTTTGGAACCATATTTTGATTTGTGTCTCTGTTAGTCGTAGCGTTTCGGCGAGTTCGAAACGTTTGCTGCGTGAGATGTACTCATTGCGATGAAATTCGACTTCGAGTCGCAGCGTCTGCTCTGTACTGAACGTGGTTCGCTGCCGTCGTTGGCGGCCTTCTTTGCGTCTGCGACGAGCCACTGAAAATTAGAAAATTCATGGAATAGATAATACATTCGATAGAAATAACCACATCATATTTTACAATTTTTCTGATTTAAAAATTTAATTGTAAGCAACTTTTAAATTTTTTCTTTAATAATAAAAGCCTCGGTGAAAACGAAAAAATAAACGCATCGATTGTTGCTTTATTTCTTTTTTTTTATTAAGTATTTTATTATATTTCCCATTCAAAAGTTGATTTTTTTTTTAATCCTTGATTATTACACTTGTAGCTAAATAAATATCATGAGGCGTGATAAATCCTTTTGCATTGTCACAGACTTCAACTTTGTTGCTGTAGATCTCACTCGATGCAACCGCGAAGGGAGTAAAAAAGACCGCAGCTAATTGAAACACTAAACGTTGTTAATGTAGTGTTAACAAGGGTTGATTGAGGGTTTTTTGTTGGTGAGAATAAAACCCGAAAGGAGAACAACACTTATGTTAATGTACCTTCAACGATCGCCGTCGTTGGACCATAAAGATGCTGGCAAAGTGATATTAATCATTCATTATAAAAGTTACTCATCAAACATGAACGATTTATTTTCCCCGCTTTAGAAAATGATATCAAAAATTACAGAGTTGCGTGTGGAAATGAAAATGTTTGTTTTAATAATGATGCGATGAGACTTTTATTAGAGTGTAGCGGCAATAACAATAGAATAGTGATGCTCCGGCAATTGAAAAAAGTTTCCCTTCTTTTTCGAATCGCGTACGTTGAATTTGCGCTGATCCGGGAAAAGCCACACAATGAAAACATCTGCGGCAGGTTCTTTATGGTCTGTATTTAACGATGACTGTGTGCTTGCGTACAAATGAATGCATATATATATATACATATAGATATCCGACAAAGACACATCATATTAAACATAATATAAATTACAAATGATTCAAAAACTGATATTTTTGAACAATTATGTTAATTTATGACGCTGATAGTATTAAAAAAATTCACAATGGAAATAGAACTACATCTATAACTATAATATTATTATAATAATATTATGTAAATGATATTTACTGTTTTGTGAGCTTTAACTTAATACCAAAAACACATCTGTACTTTAATATTTTCTTAATTAAAGTTTCTAGCGCCGTGCTTATACGAATATCCTGTCTAGATTTTTGTTTACTTTATCCAGGACTTCCATTTAAGTTCACGTAATTTGATAATTATTGCTTTTGTTTGCCTTTTCCCAAGTTTTAAATCCTGTTTTTCAAATTTTTTAGGCTTCCTTTTCAGATCAATTACAGTGCTAGTTTTTGCCTTAAATGCAAGTGTATTTTTTTAATTCTCCTTAAGAGAAAGAAGAAAGAAACGAACTGAAAAAAGTAATCTCACATTTAGTAACAGGTTTGACCACAAAACTTAAACGGATGAGCCACACACTTGTCATCATGCATCGCTTTCATACACATGAACGAATTTTCCCCGTCCGTCGACGTTTTTTCATAGTTTTTTATGCTTCCGATTTGCATGTTCAGATGTTCGGAGCTGCATGAACACCTACAGGATATTTTTTTATTTGTAATTTGAACCTTTCTCGAGATTTTATTCGATGTTTTTTGTCGAATTTTTATTTTTACCGGAACATTTCAATGCATTTGGCTCATCCATTTGGCCAAAAACTGCATCTGGTAGAAACTTTTTTGCTTCTTATTCGTCAGTGATATTTATATTAAATTTCTAAACGATTTACTTACGATTTTATTTACTAAAAAACGCTCTAAAGTTGAAGTAATCGAACGAATGATCGCAAGTATGGGATTTTTATGTCATGTTGCCAGGTTCAAAAAAGCATTTCTTCAGTAATATTGGACAGTGCAATAAAATCTGATCGTTTTTCTTATAGCAAGCTGTGTCCATATGTTGTTTATAACAGCATAGAAACCGTAATTCCTAGGGACCTGGAGGACTTTCTTGAGAGATTAGTCCTAAATAGCTATAAGTAGATCTCATTAAGGAAATCATTAAGGAATTCGGTCTTTATAAAGCTTTTTATGTCGCTTGAGTAATAATAACTAACAATTGGAAAACTCCGCTTCGCTATTTCGACTTTTTAGAGATTTCTTTCGGTTTCTTCAGTCAATCTTCTATCGACTTCTTTTTAAGGTCATAGAAATTGTGTGGATTATAGAAGCTAATAAATAGTTATTCAATAAAATCGTGTTTAATACGATTACTCAAGTGACGATTCCAATTGATCAAGAAATTTAATTTAATTTTTGATTGTTAAACTTTAAAGTTTGAGCTTTGTTTCTAATACAGCAGAGATTCAAATGCGTTTAAGAAAAACTTAGAACTCAACTCTACATTTAACGAATGCATTGGAAAATCTTAAATCGTTAAGAGTTGAGTACAATTAATAAAGTTAATTGGCTTTCTTTTCCTTTCTTCTAACAGAAATGCATCCAGTCTTGCGCAAGCAATGTGCAAGCAGAAATTTACTAACACACACTGGAAAAACCATCACTCAAATCACTCGAATCTATGCAGGCAAAGCGGATGACATACAGGTTTGTGGTGAGCTTCGAAGCTCAAATTCTATCCAAAGTATCACACACGTACAGCCCTGACTTATTCACTGAAGTGTCTTAGATTCTTATCAGAAGAATGCTAACTTAGAGTTAAAGTAACCGATCATTAAAATCGAAGTTAAGAGTTAAAAAACAACATGCATCAAAGCTTTTGACAAATGTTAGACGATATTTGAAGTCTGGCGGACTCTGTAACTGTTTTATATTCATGTAAATTCTTATCATTGTAATATTTCTAGCTACCTCCTGAACCAACTACTTGCTGCATGTCCGGTTGTGCAAATTGCGTATGGATTGCATATGCGGAGACTGTGTTTAAATTATTGAATGGCGACAGTGAAAAAACTCGTGAAATTGTGTTGCAAAAAATTTCAGATCCAAATTTGAAAGTCTTCCTAAGCATTGAATTGAAAGCCTTGCAAAGTCGGAAGGATAACATGAAAAAGGATTGAGGAAAATCTTAAATTAAAAGTAAATAACGAAGGAAAATAATAGTTAATTTATTGTATACAAAAATTTTCTAAAACAGAAAAAGGAAAGTATTTTAAGCAAAAAAAAAAAAAAACTCCAAACAATAAAATATAATTCTATATATTCTCAGTTGATGAATTGGAAATATTAATAATAAAAGCTATATAATTATGTGCACAATATTTGGTCAACACAATTTTTTGTCGGTGGTTCCTTGGGGACCAACAAAATTAGAGGTTTAAGCTAGTGATATTAAAAAAAAACTATTCTAAATATGAACTCATGAATGTAATAATGAAATCTATAATATAATGACGCAATCAATATAAGAGCGTATAATTAATTATGAGTGTAATTTTCAGTGCAAAATAAATCATGGAAAACGTTAAGGAGCAACAACAAAGCTTATAGTTTATATAATGTATTTAATTTGGAAAAATTAAACCTGTTTCAGTAATTTAATAGTTATTTTCATATAACCGCCGTGATAAACACGTTCATGTATTATTGTCAATAAATTCAAAGTTCATGGATTCAAGAAAGAGATCATAAAAATGAATCTACAAATTTGTGGGCGTGTATAAAGAAAATTTTAGACGAAATCTTGGAAAGACCATCAGGAATCTAGTTCTAGAATCTAACATCTAGAAATAGTTTCACATATTTACTTTTCTTTAACGATTTCTAAGGTAAGCGGACGGAAATCGTTCTTTTTGGACTTTAAAGAGTGTGAACAACTCGTTAAATGACACGATGTCTAACAAAATCTAGAGAAAATCGTTTAACGAACGTCATTTCACTGAACATTGAATATAAATTACTAACTGAAGCTGATTTCATCAGTATTATTAATGCATTTGTTCACAATAAATCGAGAAAAGTTTTATGTGAAAATATTTTCGTTAATTTTTAATTACCGTATACTTATACCATTACCAACTTATAATTTATGTTTGGTTGCCGTTGATGCTGGAAGCACTGATTGAAATGTGCTTTTGAGCATTAAATAACTGTTAAAGTCAACACCTTTTCTACTATTAATTAAGAAAGCTTCAGTTTTAGTTCAAAAAGCGGCACTTGCAATTTAGAATCATGTCATAAATAATTATTATGCAATTTTCAGATGATAACTTCTGAATTAAAAGTGAAAAAGTGGAGATTTTCGTATTCAATCGTGGCAGGCGCCTGTTTTTGCAGTAAAATGTGTTAAACAGTTAAGTTTTTAGGCATTTACAGGTTGATCTGCACCGAGATGAATTTAGTCCATAATAATTACTCCTAATTACTCTTTAAAAGTAAAAAAATGAGGCATTAAATTGGGTATTTTCGCAGAGTTATGACTAATGTTCTGCTTGGCAAGTTATAAGATGTTTTCCGGAATAAAAAGATGGTTCTTGGAATGGCAAACACACAGAATGTAGCATCATTTGCTTAATTTTGTCAGGATATAAAAGCGAACCAGTCAATTATAATAATACCACGAGTACGTATTAAAATGAAAGAAATAGTTTTCGCACTTACGGAATGCCGTTAGGCCAGTTGAAAAATGGGTCTCGCTCGCACCCAAGCTGTAGGGCAAACAGCTGAGGGGAGCTTGCATAACAGGTGCAGCGGCTGTAGTTCCATAATTATTTGTGTGAAAAAGTTGCTGGCTATAAGAATCGTAGAATGAATTGATATCCGATGTTCTATAGAGAATAAAAATTTGTCAAGAACAGAAAATTGAATATTAAGAAGTCAGTGAAGACTTTGTTATCTTCTATCGCACCTTTCATCGGTAATGGAGATGTCGGGCGAAGAAGTGCTGCTGCCGTCGCTCTGGTAGCTGGATGAAGCACCGATGCTGGCCGTGATAAGATCGCGAGCAGTCACACGTTCACTGAGATCGGCGCCCGAGTAACGCACATGTCTGCCGTCGACTGTGGAAGCGACGACAGCAGCGCGGTTGTTTCCCGTCACGATGACACGTTCTCTCTCCAGATGACCATAGAGACGCTCGAAAAACTGTCGCGGCGACGAAGGACGATTCGCAATCTTAGCGACGGCTTCAACACTTGCTTGCTGATTAATTGGCAGCATTTTTGTTATTTTTACTATTTTCGGTAATCAATTAAATTGAAATGATTAAACACTTGTAATTATCATCACTAAAAAACTCAAGAAATGTCGACGAAATTCAAAAGACGGTCTCCTTCTGTCGAGGCTTGAGCAGAGAATGAGTTCCGTTTAAGTGCCGTTTGATTGTCGCGACGCAAGAATATCAATTAAAGGATGAAGCATTTTGTATTAAGCAGAGTTTGCGAAGTTCCTCTGCTTCCGCTTCACACTGACAACAAGCAACATGCTTCGTTGCTTCCTCCGCAGCAGTTGGGAGCGCTGAAGGAGCGCAAAGGGCGGCACGTTATCCTTTTCATCCGCACAGTGGTCAAGAGTGTGTGTGTTCATCATCCTGTGTAGGAGGCAATGAATATCGTTTGTCACCATAAGAAAAGCAACAACTTTCAACACTTTTTCATTCATATTCAGTGCAACCCTTCAGAATATCCTTGCACCTGACATTCTGTTAAACGACGAATTCTGTCAGATTTGTAAAGCTTCCTCTTTTGCCTGTTTTCGTGTCTCATTCTTTTATTTTTATGCTAAACTCAAATTGTTATTACATTTATGCTTGGTCCGAGTAAACAAAGACTGCTGATTGGTGCTGTTGTTCCATGTAAATCAACCCCAAAACTTGGAAGGGTGGTTTTTCCTACACTGTACATAACTCCTTTTATTCCCTGAGTTGGCTTCAATGAAAAACAAGCAGAGTGAGAGAGACAGACGGAGTATGTGAGAAAGGAATTGAAAATTTGATTTTATATTGAAATTGGTGGTACTTGAGTTGAACTACGCAATAAAAGAATTTCGTTGCAGTTTTCCGAATAATTTGGTATAGTTTCTTATTGTTTAAGTCAGATATATCAGCATTGAGCTATTTTTTATTAGTATAGCGATCAATGTTTTAATATTTTATAAAGAGTTTTTGGCTCCACCCCTTTAAAAGAATTTTGGATTACTTCGAATCCACAAAAAAAAATACTAAAAAAAATTATGAATTTGTTATTGAAAATTGTGCCTGTATCAAAAAAATTATTCTAAATTCCAGCTTTTTTGGAAACGTATCGGCGAAAAACTTGTACATTTATTTTTAGTTTGATTTTTTAATGGTTTTCAATAGGATTAAAATATTATGAATAAAATGCGGATTCTGGCCAATGTAGACGTAGACATGGAGTTCAAATAGATCTTGCGAATACAAAAAATCAAATATTTATTGCTTAACATCAAAGACAGCGTTTGATATTAAATAAATTAAATTAAATAATGCCAATTTTTAAACATTAATTTAACAATGTATGTATATTTACGAACATTGATACATATTATCATAATTTTTAACTTCAAGCCTAACGAATTTAACTCTCAAATAAAACAAGAAAATTTGTCCAAATGAGGATTTCAGTATATAAAACGAGTATATATACATGTACATATATATATGAGCTGATATGCTTACTGCCTGTTCGTTTGTCTGTCTGCCTTTACAGAACGCTATTGCTTGTAAAATAATGATAATAATAAATAATAATAACAATTTCCGTAGCAAGTGCGTCCATATTCATTATTTACCCGAGAATTATTTTGTCACGATTCTGAATGCTTCCAAGTTAAAGAACTAAAAGTGTTTAGTTCATTTTCTATTTACCGCTAGATGGCGCAACCGATGTTTTACAAACACGGCATTTACCTGACTAAACGGAGCTGCCATACGATTTCTGATGTTTTATGGGAAGTGCTTTATTTGCTGTGTTTTCCCATGGGTAACTGGAAAGTCGTGTTTTATGGGTATTTTTTACATTAACAAAATATGGTCTTTTACACATTAGCAAAATATACTTTCTCCGAGAACCGGTTACATTTGTTGAACTGGGTGGCAATACCAGCAATCAGATTTTGTGCTGATTACAATTTAAAAGATAAAAAGTTTAAAATACATATCAGTCAATTGGCAAGGTGGGATTTCGACCACGTTAAAAAATGGTTGTTGCTGTTTTCAACTCTCGAATTGTTTAAAAAACAAGTGTAAAGTACGCAACGATACAAACAAGAATTATATCCACTTTTAAGGTTTCTAAAAGCAAATATGACTGATTACAAGGACGAAATTGCACCAAATGATTTTATTTCAGTACATAATAGAATAGTGAATAAAATTGGTAGAAATATTCAGAACGAATTAAGTAAAGATAAAGATATTGCCACGAGCGTCGCCGGTGACGGAGAAAATGTTACCAGGTGAGTAAACAAAACGCCAAATCACAAAAACAACACAACATTTGTATTGGTCTGATAAAGACAAAGTTAAGGAACATCAGTTTAATTTTTCGTTCAATTGGAGCTCGTAAAAACACAAAGGGAAATAGTAGAAGTTGGCGCTAACTTGATAATGAAATAATTGTCGACAAATTCTTACAAAGCAATAACCACAAAGCAACAACACAGAAGAATATGAATAAATAACTTATTGTTAGAGGATAATGGGGCGTATTAAAATTCTTAAAATATTTTAACATTTGGCATCATCTGACGTTGTAGCTTAAATATAAAAATATTTTAAAAAAAGTAAAAACCGGCTTGAATATTATATGCTAATGAGTTTTTTAATTGTTCCATAGGTTGATTGAGCTTGTCCGTTTATATTTTCAGTCTTATATCCAGATTGCCAAATATACATACGAATTTGTGATTTGTTTTAATTTTATTTCAAACTGGCAGTTAGCTATTCGCTAAGCTAATCTTAATTTCCCTGCTTCATTACTTATTTACTTAGTTTGTAACATTTTCCTTCCTTCCGTTTTATCGATTTCTTAATCAATATGTAACGAATTAAATTTATTGAGCCTATAATAGTTTGTGTCAATCGCGTTAACTATTTATATTGACAACATGAATATAATGCGCTAGGTACGTTTCATCAGCTGGGTCACTGAATTTTGACAGGTACCACAATCTATTTATTCATTCCGTCAGTCCCCAATCTGCTCCACCACACATTCGAACGCTGAACATTCGGTATTTCACCTCAGTCATTGGCAGTATTTATTCACATCTGCTCGCGGGGTGTGCATCGTCAAAAGTGGTGCGTCTTGGGAATCTATAATACGTATGGATGTAGTAAAGCTTTTGTTAGTAATACTACAAATATATAGTAGTAATAATAACGATGAAATATCTTGCGCGTGAAAAGTAATGTGAAATGTGTGGTTGTCGCCACTGAACCGTGTAGCATGTAGTGAAAGCAACGTTGAAAAGGGTCGATGTGCGAAATTGTGAAAAATTGTACAATGTTTCTACCATTACTACTTTAAATCCTTTCTTAACCTTTCACTGCCGGTAATTTTAACAGAAAATTTGTTGTTTGAAACAAGTAAAAAAGAAAGAAAATTCGATAAAGGAAGATTTTTAACATGCGACGTAAGAAGTGAGTGATATTATAATTATACAAATACAAGCTTAAATATTTTGAACTGAGAATAGTGAAATTTCTATAGAGCACAAAATTATAGTTGTTATTTTACAAGTCGCTTTTAAAATTTCTAGTGAATAAAATAAAAGTTATAATCGCGATCTCAAGCGTGAATAAAACACTCAGTTTTTTTTCTATTCGGTAAACATTGCGTGTTCGTATATTTCTGCGTACGTTCTATATACATATGTACTATACCTGCAACTGGATAGAGCAATACAAAACCAATAGCTGATGCATCAAACAGAGAAAACTTCTTCCGAAATTCTTTTTCAATATAAATTCTTTTGAATATAATTTTCATATTATATAACAAGATAATAAAGTTTTTTCTTTAATGCATACGACTGAAAATTTCTGCCTCAAAAGTGGCTTTAAAATTTTTGCAATCGATGCAATTGTTGGTTTCGATTTAAATTCTTGTCGTTGCTGCTCGACAATCATTTATCAGGCGTGACTTGTCAATCATAAATACCATATTGGTCATTATCAAATGTAATTATAATTTATTGACTGGAGATAATCAAAATTATATTTATCAGTGCTAATCATCAACTCGTAGCTATCATAAAATCATGCCAATAAAGTTGGTTAAATTTGTGTACATGTTTATATAGTACGTAAACCGATTATTGTAATTCAGCTCATGCTCAAAGTTCTTATTATGTATGTAGTTATTTTATCTACAAAAATCGTTCCACTTCATCTGATTTTATTTTCCACTTCAAACAAATGGTCCTGTCTCGTTTTCCCACCTGCAATCAACAAACATGCCTTTTATAATCAGTTCATTTGTGGATGGATTGCTCCACTTGAACTAATTTATCAGTGGCCAACAGCCATTTCCATCTACATACAATAACTGCAAATTATCTATTCCGTTTATTGACAATCGCAACGTATTGGTTTTTCTTGCAAGCCGAATTGAGATTGAGTTTGCTGCACTTCCATTAACTGAAAGTATTTTAATATGTTTTGTTTAATTCAAGGACTGCACACAACATCCATTGAAATTATTATTAAATTATAAATTATAAGCCAGTGAAACGAAGTATTTGACTAATGTGATTTGTTAATTTCCTTTCTAATGAAGAGTCGAAATACGTATTAAGTCGCCTCCCATCAAAGCCGGTGGTCATCATGACACTGCGGCTAATGACGAGTTTTCCGTGGGTCATCCGGACGATTTGTTGGCGGCACGCTTTGATGAGTATGGAACAACACCACCGCGCACTCGGATGAAGATAAAAAATCGCGATTGGGAGCGTAAACAGAAAGCGGTGGGCTCGTAAGTTATTAAGGATTTCTATTATCTGAGTGTAATAAATTATTTAACTATATTGAGTTCATACCCATGATTAACCCATTTTTCCCTGCCTGTTTCTAGATTTGGTGAGCCTGCGCCGACATGCTGCATGCCCAAGAAAGGCATGACGCGCACGGCCCGCACTCGAGTTCTGCGCCGCAACACCATGGATTGTGCGCTGCTCAATGAAATGTTTGTTAACGAGGAGAGCAAGCGGTCGGACAAGCGAGCTCAAGCCTTGTTACGTGACTCTGAACGCGAACTGAAGAGTTCGCTGAGCAGCGCGATAGCTGCGTCCGCGGTATCATCCGCCAACATGTCCACAAATTCCAATTCACATGGCTTGAGCTATCATATATCCACGAGCAGTGCTAATGGTGGCACAGCTGGCTTGATTGGTGATCATTTGGAGTCTCACGACAAATGTATGCCGCTCAGCAATGATATGCTGCTGCTGCGTACCACACCAAAGCTGGTCGAGTCGTGCAATCGCTATATGAGCGTCTCCTCACGTCCTATCGGTTGCCGGTCATCGGCTCCTCCGTCGGCATTTGTACAGGGGTCGCGTTGCGACTTGAAGCGCCCGTCGGGCCTTAATATTCGTAAGGAATTCCATGACACGTTCGCCAACCTTATTAAATTAGGCAGCGTGGACAGGCAGGACGCAAAACCGTCGCACGAAGAGCACACATGGCAAACCGAACTAAAGGATCTGATCTGGCTGGAGCTGCAGGCTTGGCAGGCTGATCGGACGCTTGAACAACAAGACAAATATTTGTTTGCGGCGCGGCAGTGTGTGCCCGAGCTGCTGGCGCAAATCATGAAGTACAAGTTTAATCCGCGTTTAAGGAGTGTGCCTAGTTCTGACAGTGGGATCAGCTCCGCAGATAGCAGCTATAGTTGTTGTAAGTAATAAGTTTCGGCTTTGGACTTGAACTTTTATGTTTAACGTAGCATTTATTTGCTTGCATTGAAAGCTTCTCGTGAACAGAGCAAACACTGCATCGGCTGCATGTCGCTGTACTGTGTAGATTGCCGAGATCAGCAGGAAAAAGCCCTAAAAGAAGTGGAGGAATTACTGACTCGTCTGGAAACTGCCGAGGCGCTGTATCCGTCGTCGCAAGCCATGGGTGTCTTCCATCCCATCTACAAGAGCGAAAGTTTCGTGGGACGTATCAAAGCCATGTGTCTGTGGTACAACATCAATAAGCAGAATCAACTGAAATTGTGTATTTTAGGAAAG
This sequence comes from Thecophora atra, assembly GCA_937620795.1. Taxonomy (NCBI): domain Eukaryota; kingdom Metazoa; phylum Arthropoda; class Insecta; order Diptera; family Conopidae; genus Thecophora; species Thecophora atra. The sequence goes on from OW569401.1 coordinate 34,954,067, forward strand.
ATTTTGGCCAGGTCTCTATAGTGTGTCTGTAGAAACTTCCCCACAAATCATTTCAAATATTGATTTCCCCTCTACAGATTGCAAGGAGATAAATTTTCTTGGCCTGTGCAGACTACATTTACCAACGATAGTGGCGGCTCCTCCGTCGGTATAGAGTACAATGACTCGGCGATGAATTCAACGGATTCTAGCAAGATCGCTGGCAGCGATACGACTCATCGGAAACTGTCTTCATCAATTGCAGTAGTGCCGAAGGTACAGTTCTTATTGAACGACGTGGCGCACGTGCCGGACGAAGTCTCTAGTAGTGAAGAGTGAGCGTAACAAAGCTGTATTTTATACGCTTGGAAATTAATTATATTGTTCGACTTTCACAGTTCCAGTTCGACCGAACAGAGTCAGTTGAGTGAATGTCCCCAGAATCTTCGTAAAAATTCCATGCACGATATAAATATTTTTAGTGTGGAGCCTCTGGGCAATGCCACGCACGACACAACTGCCGAGCAGTCCTCGGAGCTCTATCGGCAAGTGTAACGCCCACGATACATCGCTACAATGTGTCTGAGTGGACTTAGTAGTTTATTGTTGTTAGCAAAAGATGTGTTCCTCTTCTAATCGATATAAACTTTTCAGAAAATTCATTGAAAACGTTCTTAAGTCGCGTGGTCTCGCCAAGTCACTTGCCTTTCTAAATAAATTACACAACGTGGTTCTTTACAAAGCCCACATCGCCTTGCAGAAGCCAGATGCGGAAGATTACGACTCTGTGACGGAGATACTCGACGAAGATGTGCCACGCCTGGAGCCTGAGATTAGTTGCGAACAAGTCGATGAGCTACGTCGATATGGCTTTTGGAGCGCAGAAGCACAATCACTTAACTTGCCATCATATATCCCGACATTTGTGTTCCTCAGCGGAATACCGCTGCAGTTCATGCACGAGTTTCTGCGAATGCGCCTGGAAACACGCCCCAACAAACCCAATCCGTTGAGTTTGGAGCAGTTGATGAAGGAGCTGCGTGAAGGTCTCACCCTTGCCTTAACCCATCGCGAACGCTATAAGCTGCATGTAACGACGGCCCTCGTTAACAACGAATCAGTTTGGGAAGGATATATGGGAATTCTAAGCCAGTTTGATGCTACAGTGCGAAAGGTTTTTGAGGTTGGTGCATGTAGATTAATTACTTACACGCGACTGATTTTATTATTCTTCGTGTAGGTGTATCTTGATTACATCGATCAGCTAGTGCTCGAAGCAGCGCCGGAGACACATCAAAAGTCTGCGCTGGAGCGCGAATGGATGTTCACCAAGTTAATCAGTCCCATGATTGATGGAATGCACACCCTGGCAGCCAAGAAGTTTTGCACCATCATCCGCAATCTCTTGCGCAGCATCTCTGAAAGATTAATCAGCCGCGCCGATGAATTAGACACTCAGATCGAAGGCACTGCGCAAAATAACGAATCCCAACTAAAGTGGCAGCTGTTGACTATTTGTCGTGAGACGCAAGCGCTCTTCACCGAGGAGCGGGAGCGGTCCGTGAAGGTACTTTTCTTTGCCAAATCCTTTTGCCGCGATGTTGAGACGACGGATTTCCATCGTGAACACTACGAACACTACCTGAGTGACGCCGACGGGATCTTCGTTTGTCCCGACATCAAGGCAGCTTTTAAGCTGCTGCAGAAGGACGTGCTTGATGTGCGCAACAAGCTCATGAATATTATTGAACGCGTGCAAGAGCGCTGCTGTCCTCACAACATGGCTGACTTGGATGACAGCGATCGGGTGGCTGTGTTGTCGCGCACTCGCGAAATTCTTCATCAAGGCTACAAATTCGGCTTCGAATATAACAAAGACGTACTGCGATTGTTCGAACAGCGAATAATGGTTAATAAAGATGAAGATTGTGACGTAGACTTAGCGCTGGGCATCATAGCGTTCGCCAAAATGTGGATGCAGTTTGTGACGGAGCGCTGTGAGCGTGGGCGAGGAATGCGACCGCGTTGGGCTTCGCAGGTGAGCTTAACGATTACGCTGTAGATATCATTGCCACTGAAGTTATAATTTGATGAAACAGGGTTTGGAGTTCCTTATACTTGCTTGTGATCCGCAAATCACGCGTCATTTGGACGAGCGGCAGTTCGAGAATTTGAAAAAGAAAATGGATTGCTGCATTTCTCACGTCATCGGCATTACTTCGGAGCCAGAGAAGGTCGTCCGTAAGAAAGCCAGTCCGCGTACACGCAAAACATCATCTCCAGTCACGAGTCGCTCGCGCACGCCTACACGATCGCCCATGTCTGCAGGCGTCATCGTCAATTCCAATGCGCCCATCTCGCCCCAGTACAATAAATTCTTGCATCCGCAATTCAGCTTAAAGGAGGAAGTGCTTCAACAAGCGGCAATGAATGCTGCAGGATCCATTTCCCCAACCGTTGACCACACCTCAGTGGATGCTACGGACTTCGTTTCACCGCCTACGGTCACTAAAGCTGGCGGCGAGTTACGTCTCATTGTGCCAGGGAATACTTCGCATGCTAGCGACAATGGACATGGAAAGACAACAGCTTGTTTAAATTCCGGAAGTTGCGATAGTTTGGCTTTGCGACAGATACGGTTGCGCGACGCAATTAATCGGCTTGATATGGAAATAGAAGAGAAGCTGCGCGAGCGCAACTTAATCGGCCATGTGAAGGCTCTCAATACATGCGACAAAATTCAGATACGAGCTCGCAGCGTGAATTTTAGGTGGCATCGCGGCATTAAGGTTGGTGTCCGCTCTCAACAGTTGTTGAAATTTCTTGCTAATTTATTTCTTTATGTTTGACTTATGTAGATTGGCCAAGGACGCTTCGGAAAGGTGTACACGGCTGTGAACAACACCACCGGCGAATTGATGGCGATGAAGGAGATCGCTATACAGCCAGGTGAGACGCGTGCACTCAAGAATGTTGCGGAGGAGTTGAAGATTTTGGAGGGTATCAAGCATGAAAACCTGGTGCGCTATTATGGCATTGAAGTCCACAGAGTGAGTATAACTTCGTGCGAGTGCCGACACTAAAAAAGAATAGCTTTGCTTCAATAAAATAAAATTGGAATTAATCTTTGCACACTTCCTTTAAATCACCTCCGTTCTGCAAATGTATTAATTATGGTAACTGGCTTTAGGAGGAGTTATTAATTTTCATGGAGCTGTGTTCTGAGGGTACTTTGGAAGCGCTCGTGGAGTTATCTGGCGGTCTGCCTGAAGGGCTGACGCGACGTTTCGCTGCTCAGTTACTTTCTGGCGCAGCAGAACTGCACAAACACGGAATTGTGCACCGCGACATTAAGACTGCAAACATATTTCTAGTTGATGGTAGCAACAGCCTAAAGCTGGGTGATTTCGGATCTGCTGTGAAAATCCAAGCACATACCACGGTACCCGGTGAACTGCAAGGCTATGTCGGCACTCAAGGTAAGAAATATAAAGCCTAAAAGAGTAGCACAAGTGATTTATTGTGTTCCAATCTTTACACGCAGCTTACATGGCACCAGAAGTTTTTACCAAAACCAACAGCGACGGCCATGGACGAGCAGCTGATATTTGGTCGGTTGGATGTGTAGTAGTAGAAATGGCATCTGGCAAGGTATAAATTGTCCCCTGAATTCTTTGACAGCTTTGTTGAGATTTCCCTTTTCCTCTCTGTTTTGTTTAATCGGAATAAAATTAAATATTATGATCTACTTTCACTAATTGTTTATTTTGCAGCGTCCTTGGGCACAATTTGATTCAAATTTTCAAATTATGTTCAAAGTCGGAATGGGTGAAAAACCTCAACCACCCGAAAGTCTATCGCAAGAAGGACACGATTTCACTGATAAATGTTTGCAGCACGATCCGAGGTTACGTGGGACTGCTGTCGAGCTGTTGGCACACAACTTTTGCAAGGTTCTTCTATATGAATTTAATAAATAAAATTGTATTGACTTGATCGTTATATTTTTGTAGGTTGGTCGTGACGAAGAGTTAAGCGCGGAACAGTTGCAAGAACAAGTGCGTCGCTCTTTTCGACGAAATGTGGTGTTAAAGCCATAAATTAATGCGTTGCATTGTACTTAAAGAGTAATGCAGTGGTTGTCTATAATGCTGCATAAAATACTGCATGTTATTAATTTTAAGTAGTTAAATACGACTGAAGTTTAACTTAAACTTTGAGTTTATCTTAAACTTAACTGTGTAATTCTTCCAAAAACTATTTTTTAAAAATATTAGAATTTTTTTAAGGTCTTTTAAAATTATTTAAAAACTGTAAACAAGATTTCAGGACTTTGTATGTGAACGATTTTACGTTTTAATGAATTCAGTGTTAAAAATATTTGCAATGTGTTATTAATGAATTTGTATCAATGTTGAAAGTGTGTTTGTATGTTTAATGTTTGATTTTGTTGCATAACGTCTACTTAAATAATTGTATAAAAATATATTTTATAAAGCATGCATTTTATATTAAAAATTGACAAATAAATTCGTATCATCAGTAAAATGTATTAAATTTGAGTTATAAATAAATTCAACTGATGTATAAACACTTACATTGGTTAATGTATCAGATTTTATGACAAATTTATGCAATAGCAAATATAAATTAAGCAGGAATTAAATAATGCTGTTCAATTATATATAAACCTATGTATGGCACAACAATTTAAGATTAGGTGTGCTTCAGCAACGGAATTATTTACTCTTTTTCTCACTGGGCTTGGCGCTTTTCGGTGGTTTGGAGGCTTTAGTAGTTGGCCGAGTTCCATAGAGAGGTGTTACAGTAGATACAGGAGCTGTTGCCATCGTAGGACTAACAGAACCGGGTCCAATGCCTCCGCCTGGCTTCGTATTCATAGTTGGCGGTGTAGGGGCAGCTGTTGGAACTGTTGGAAGGGCGCTAACAGTCGGTGCAAGAATAGAGCATGCTAAAACCATGCCAAGTGCTATCAATATGACTGCAACAAATTTAAAGTTGCTGTGTATTACATCAATTGAACTAATTGAACAATACTTACATTTCATGCTGCTGCCTGAATTGTTTAGAAAACTTGAACTGTTTTTTCTTTAATTTTTTCTATTAGTAAAAATTCATACGTTGCGTCTTAAACTCTCCGCTTGACGATTGTTAAAGACTGCTTCCATGAAGAAGCTCTTAAGTATTTATAGCTAATTTCATAGTCACTTCGTCGTTATATATTATTAAGTTATATAATCTAATGTGTTCATTTTAATTGAATAATATTTGATAAGGTGTATCGTCGCATCATTTGATTGAATCTATTCCGAATACATTTGAGTTTAACATTGATAAAGTATATCTTCTTACAGATACGTAAAAACAAGACTTCGTTATTGGCCATTTAAAATAATCATTTAAAAATGGAATTCTGGAATTTTGAAGACCTCTGATAATCATTAAAATTGTCGTGAATAATTGAAATCCGGTGAATCATGAATCGAAGAAGATAGGGCAAATCCTCTAAAAGTCGAATCGAGAAATTAAAACAATATAATAATGAATAAATGGCTAAATATGAACTTATTAAGAAAACAACACAATTAAGCCAACACAGTCTATATACGATATATTTATTACGTAATTTAAATTCAACAAAATTTCTACAAATAAATAACACCAATAGAACTTCAAAAGATAGTTTTTTTTTCTTTTATAACAGCTTCATACAATATTAACATTTTACATTTTTTCTAAATAATTTTTTTCCCAATTCTTTTTCAATGGCATTAATTATTTTTTGTTATTTGTCTCTTTGGGTATTGTACACATTTCCAATTGGAAAGATTAAAGTTTTTCCGTCAACTCTGTATTTTTATAACTTTAATTACTCTTTACGTATATATAACATCATTTAAATAATTTTGCTATAGTTTAGATATAATTTGATGAAATAACAGTAACATAAAATTTGCTTTTTTTAATAGTAACACAGATATGTATTGATCAATTTGTAATCTCTTTTAGTACTTAACTACATATAGTATACATATATTTTTCTAACTTTTTCTAAGCAACCATCGATTAATATCTTTGTATAATATTTTGTAATTACAACAAATTGTCTAGTGTCTGTAGATATATATGTATATATTTTTTATATAGATATATGAATATATATAGTCTATTATTGGTTATAATGGATATTGTTATTCGTATTTCTTTTTATTGCTGTCCAGTTACACTATTTTCGACATTTCTTCTGCTCTATTTAGTTTTGTGCAGTAAATTGGCCATTATAGTGATTACTTTAGGTTCACAAATAAGCATTCATATTAATTTTGAAATGATTCAAATTTAAATTGAAACTTCAATTATGTAGTTCATTATTTCAAGAAATTATTTAATTCGAAATATATAAGTTGTGGAATAACTGTTTCGAATAAGCATTTCAGTGAAAAATTTAAAAAAAAATTAATAAATTAAAAACTATTATTTAGTGCTTATTTATTTATTTTCTATTTATTGTCACAAAAAACAAGTCATTTATTTTGAATATTAATTACAAAACATTATGCCTATAAGTATGCAAAATAATGGTGTTAATAAAGCCAATTTGAGAATCTCAGAGAAATCCTTTATATTACATGCAGTTGGTGAAATAAATAGAAGAATTGGAAAATCGGAGAAGAAAATGTGAAAAATTTCACTTTTCAAAAATCAAAGTGTTTTTCAAGAAAGAAATGTAATAAATCAATAACAGAACATTTAATAAAACCATGTTAAATGTAAAAACATTATTTTTGTGTTTTTCGGTTACTAAAACACGAAACAATTTTTAGGAATATTTCACAACTTTACATTGAAAATGGTGTGACAATTGTCAAGACGTTAGATATATTCATAAATTTAATTTCAACCTAAGCTTTAGTCTTTATTAACCGAACTAATCACATTTAGGTAGCTTTAAAAGCAATAAACGTAAATTAAATATGTATATAGTTTTTAACCAAGATAAGAACAGTTTTGCTTTGTAACAATTCTAGTGTAACAAATACGTGGATAGATTTAATTGACTACTTCAGTGAGTTGTTGACATTTTTCCACTTCATATTTTAATTGCGGAATTATAAGTTAAACTAACACTTTTTTAACAGGTTTTCATTGTTTATACTTTCTACGTTTGTTTGTAAAACACCTAAACCAACATTTAAATAAATTAACATGGATATTTATAGTCATATTCATTCATCAAATAGGAATGAGCTAAGCTTTTAGCTAGCGATTAATTTTTGTTCACTTCACTGTTAGAAACTTCTCAAAGATGGACATCTCAAGGCATTTTGCTTCAAAGATATGTTTTCGGTTTCTCTTAAAACAATAAAAGTTAAGATTTGTCTAATTATCAACTGTTAGTTTCTGTTTATGTAACAATTTCCTCTTGCTCTAAATGCACTACATTAATTAGGTACTTTTTCTGATATGTATGTTTATTTGATATGTGTGTGTGTTCGTTATTTGATAGCTCCTTTGTAGATAAATAGTCGTACCGCGCGATTCTGTTCAAACATTTCATCCTTTAGTTCTGCAGCAAATCGCGCATCATATCCAAAGAATCGTGCAATGATTTGGCATAGCGCGATGCACTCGTCTCGCCGCAGGTGCGGAATGCAGAGACGCAGAACACGATCTGCTCCGGGTGAGGGTTGTAGGAGCAGCCATACCCACGGGGGGTGACCGGCCCGTAACCCATGAAGCTGTCCGTGCTGCAAGCAACCTACACAATACAACAACGCACAAAATATGGAAAGTTCAACAAGCGTTGTTGGGAGTTAGAAAAATTAAATATGTCATCTTACACACATCCGTCTACGGTGCGGGCTGTGCGATGCGGACTTTTGCAATGGTATAAATCTGTGCATCAAAAGTGCTCCTTAATAAAATACAGACATTTGCGCAAAATTATAAGAGTACAACCACAGCAATGAGTCTAAGGAATGGATATAAAACAGAGAACTGCATGATCGCTTGAATCATTTGAATCATCCCGATGTATTCAAAAAGTATTCTTTAGTGTCCATGTTAAGGATGTAAATTATTGAATGGGAAATAATGAATGACAAAAGAGATAATGAACACTCACAAAGCTCACAAGCGCGAACACCAACTCAAATGAATACATTTAGAATAACATGAATACTTCGGTATGATTCAAACGAATGAATTACCAATGTAGGCTTAAATGTATTTTCTGCTTTATTCTGCTCGCCTGGTATTTTGAATTATTATCGTATGTGAGCACAAATAATTTTAAGAAAAACCTAATAACTTCGGATCATCTTCAAGCTGTTTAAGTAATCTCTTCAAGTGGTTAGTTATTAAATTTGCTTTATTATATTATTTCAGCATTTAATTTTTTTTTTTAGTAATTTGAGTTGAAGTGTTTGAAAAAAGCCGCTTGCTTTTTCAATGGTATGAAAAGGTAATCGTGTGAATAATTACCCGTTAAGTTCAGCGTTAAAACTAAAGAATTCGCAAGTGGCTCATACGCTCAAATTACGTGTACATATTCATGCAGTTCTTCGATGTTCACAATGCAATAACAGAGCGAGTCAAGTGCGTATTTTGTGTGCAATGAGAATTATGTGCATTTTTAATAAAATTGGAGATTCTATGGTGAATTGAGAAACTCACGCAAAGGAAACGATGCATAAAATTATAATTTGAAATTTGATGCTCAGAATATAAAATAAAAGAATAAAGTTTTTAAGAAAAATAAATATTTACAACAATTGCAAGGTTTTGAGTATTCATTTTGGCGATGTAAATTTCTACTAGGGTTTCTTAACCCTTCATTGGATTGTACGCTTCATCTACCTACAAAGATTCTGTGAAAATAATCGAATTGGTGCTAAATTTTGTTGGTGGTGCAGCGGTGCATTTTACTGAGTAACAGTGACATGGAATAGATTCAATTGAAGGCTTGCTAGCGCTGCTCTATACTCGATCGGTACCTGGCTGGTTGACAAAAGGAAACAGTTTGCTACTTTGTACGATTCATCTAAGAATAACTCATGCAATTGCCCGGAAACTTCTCGACTGGCTTCGCGTAGTCCTAGCAGCGGAATGTCAATCCCGTGGCCAAGAATATTCTGAACCATGACCTCGGTCTGGCGTGCCACCGCGCACCGGAACAGTTCTCGCAAATGATCGCTCTGAAAAGGGGGAAAATAAGCACATAAATCATTCCTGGCTTTACCTCTACATCGCCGCTTACGCTGCGAGCGCTGAACTTGACATTGTGCGGATGTGGCCCGCCTTCGTGATGGGAACCATTGGACGCTGCACTCTGGCACATTGCTCGCACCCATTCCAAGGCCTCAGTGCTGGCCGAGCGTATGCAGTCAACTCGTCCCTGGGGAAAAGAAACTTGAGTTATTTGGCCCCATCGACCGATGATGAGTGGAGCTCACCAAGAGAAACCTTCTGGTTGAAGCGCTTTCGTACGTGGCTACCAAGTGACCGTAGATTCTATAATTTGTTTAAAAAAATTTTGTATATATTGCTTGTATAGCTTGTCTATACAGTGCCAATAAGCTACTCACCTAAAGTAGGCCAGCTGCAGAGACAGCTGAATGTAGACGTCGGGGCTGACTTGACACGCTTTGATGAAGTTCTTGCCGTAGCCCTTGTAACGGTAGACGTGGAAATCCAGGTCGTCGATAGCCCTAAAAAGGTACGAAGTGCAATTGAGCTGTTCTACGGCTAACCGCCTCCTCGCGCTCACCTATCGACCGTTAGAATGGCTTCCGTGAATCTTCTGCGAATCTCTGGCGCAATTTCCCATTCCAGCCGCTCGGGAGGTGGAAGGTGATGTTGCGGTGTGCCGCTGTCATCCGTCGTCTGATCGAGGCTGCTCTTGTAGATCTTCTCGAGCAGCTGCACCACCGCGATGCCCTCGGACGGCGAGTGCTCATAGCACAGGCCCCAAGTACCGTCGGTGCAAATAATAATCTGCATCGTTTTGTCGAACCAGCGGTTGGCAGTGCTGAAGTCGCTTCCGCCGCCGTGTATCATCTCGTGCGCCATATTGGTTTCGTCGCGCTCTCCGGCGGAGTGTACTGTCGGGGTGGCACCGCTGAAGCCCCGAGCATTGAAGGTGGCCGGCGCTAGCGGCTCATCCAGACACAGCACAACAAGAGCGGTTTCAATCCAATCGATGTTTCGTTGATTTCGCTTGTCCAGCTGCAAAGTGGCTCGATCCTGAGCCCAAACGGAGCGCGGTTCGGCCGTGAGCAGGCCCACCGGCGGAGGTTTGACTGCCAGACAGGGTGCATCGCTCAACACGAAAAGTATTTGCGCAGCGATTTCGCTTTCCGACAACTGGTTCCGGTCACTCGTCTGCAATACAACGCGGTACATTTGATTGCGACACAGGACAATCACGTGCTGCTCGACCGCCTTCTGCGGCAAGTACTGCGAGTCGCGGACGACGCCTGGGCGACGACACGAGCCGAGCAGACGGTAATATTGCGCCATACAGAGCGGTTGATTCTTTTCACGCGAAGTGGCACGCTCCTGTGGCATGCAGCCGCTGTCCAGCATCTGCTTGTGCTGCAGGATGCCGTCGAGGATTCGCGCCGCGAAACGGGCCACGTCATGCACAGTCGTAAATTGGCGCGGAGGCAGAACCATGCCGGGATTGGAGTTGATTGGCAGAGGTATTCGGATGTCCATGTACATGTCGTTGAGCCAATAATAGTACGCCTGAGGAAGAGTGAAGATTAATAAAATGTCACTGGAAATACCGACAAACAGGAGAGAGGAGAGGAGTTAAGTGAATCCAAAATTCTTTAACTGGGCACGCTCACGCCTTCGATATGGTCGCTCATACGAGGACAGACACGATGAAGGTGTGGCAAATAAATTCAAAGCATTTCCCATTTCGCTGAACTTAAAAACATACCGCATCCAATCGTGTTGTCGTTGATGTTGAGGAGCTGTGGAGCTCGTGCCGCTCCGTACATTGGTCAGTGTACCGAAGTCATGTACAACTCCAGCGGCAGAAAGTTCATTACCCAAAAAACCTTTTAAGATTGAAGCATGTAATGTCTACCTTATCGATTTATGTGTGGTGACTGCGATATAGCAACGAAAAATCTTATCTACAATCATATTTTCGGTACCGAAATTTTAATGATTTCTTATCATCATCATTGAATAGGAGCAAAAAAAGAAAAATCTTGTGACTATAAATAATGAGATGTGTTGTAAAGACTCATTCAGTTCTTAAATGTCATCTACATTTGCCGAGAAACAGATTGAAAAGGTTTTCAGAATGAAAGGTAAGAGGCTTTTCTTTAACCAAATCCTAACTTGATTTGTTGTGTGCCTTGCAGTGTTCTCGGCAGTCCTTGGGGCACTTTTACTCGCGTTTTCTGCCAGCGCAGGAAGCGTCGAGTATAGTTTATCGTGCAGTGACGAAGAAATGGGCATCCGCTGGCCAAGTTATGTGAATAACGCCAATTACTACGTGTGCCAGAAAGAAGGCGGAAAGCAGTTGATGATTTCTTGCCCCATTGGCCAAGTGTTCACGTTCGTTTATCAAGTGTGTACATATCCCGACAAGTACATTCCACCACCGCCGCTGGAAATATTGCCAACATCTGCACCTTCTGCTGCATTGGCTGCAGTGGCTTCCTTGCCTTCGGATGAATCCTCAGCCTTTCTACTGCATCTACCGAAACCGCTTATAGAAGTGGGCCCAGCAGCACCAACGCCTCACTTGGTACCAGCGCCAGTACCTCAATTAGTATCAACGATTCGGGTACCAGGAACAACGGTTCCACCCACAACACCAGAGTCAGCAGTAACGGAATCAACTACACCGCCGCAGTCAGATGCTAAAGTGGATGTAAATGCGCAGCAATCGCTGTCGAAGAAGCCGTCAGCACCAGTGAAGGCTAAAGATAACGTAGTGAAGCTTGCTCCAGTGCGAGAATCACCAAAAAAAATTGGAGCACCTATGCCACCAACGCCATCACCAACGCCCCCGATTCTTAAAAAACAGAAAGGCAAAAAAGCTGCGGGATCAAAATCGAAGACCGCTGGAAATAAAGGCAAAAAAGCTGCAGCAAAAGCAACATCTAAGCCCATTGGAGTCAAGAGGAAGAAGAAGACGGCGCCCGTCGATAAGCGAAAGTCCTCCTCCGTAAAGAAAACTACAACAAATTGATGGGACCTCCAGTTGAGCAGAATCTAGTATTTCCTCCTACCAAGCGAATCATTTTATTATAATTGTGTATTCTTTGAAAGTTTGCATAAACTACAAACTATGGATATATAAAAATAAATAACTTTGATAAAAATATATGCATCATTCAGTTTTGTATACGTTGAATAAATCCAGCTCAAAAGTGTTGTGTCTCTTAGGGAACAACGATGAGATGGTGCTACATCGGACTTTACTGTTCGAATGATATATCAGATATAATTTTGGTAAGTCTTGTTGTTGACCGGTAACATAAAAATTTCTAATATTAAGGACTGATGGTCCTGAGTGTGTGAATGTTGTTGGCTACCACAACAGTTCACTCCACAATCAAAAATCAAATATGTAATATTGACTAAATATATTGCCAAAAGCAACGATCATAGAATACAAAGATGTGGCATTCAGAACAAAAAAACGAAACCATTCTAATCTTTGCCAGAAGCAAATTTACTACAAATATCTTATGTACTGTTTACAATTAGAATCGGACTTTGATAGGAACTCCGCTGTTAACAAAGAAATCAAGACAAAGACAACGATTTTTCTACTCGAGAAGTTCTTTATTTCGAAATTAAGGAAAATATATTTATAATGCAAAATTAATTCTAGCTAATCTGATGATAGGATGTTATTTAAAGTATATTTTGTTTCAACATATACAAAAGTACTATTAACTAATTCCTGTGACTTCGTTAATCCACGGCAAGTAACTTAAAACGCGCGTAAAAATGGATGGATTACCAGCCTCGCAGCCCCCAAGTGGCACGGCCGAAGTCACGCCTATTAGCTCACCGGTGCTTACAAATAACAGAGGCCCACCAGAGTCGCCCATACAATTAGATCCGTAGGGATCGTGTGTGTCCACGCAAAGGTCTGTGTCTATGATATCGCCATAAAATTCGTTGCATTTGTCGTTGGTGATGACTTCTACTTGGGCCCACTGCAAGCGCGTCGATATATTACCACCGTCACCAATGTGACCAAAGCCTATGGTAACAGCCATGTCGCCGACGAGATACTTTGTAGCTATATATGGCAACGAAGCAAATGAAATTTTATTGCACTCTAGTGTCTTCGGGATGCGAATTAATGCGATATCATTCCACAAACTGATCTGGTTGTAATCTGGATGCAAAATCACCCTTCCATCACCTGCACGAATTGTGTAGCTTATTTCCGCTTCGTGAATATCAATGCTTCCCAAATAGATATCGATGTCTACTTCTCTGCATGAAAGAAGGGTCTTAAAGGCTTTCAATAGGTAATCTAAACTTACTCTTCTACACAGTGAGCGGCTGTCAATATCCAATTCGATGAAATGAGTAGAGTTGCGTAGTTCATGAACGACCTAGTTCAATTGAACTATTCACTTGACTGAACTATGAGACGCAGTTCACAAATCACAGCTCCCGTCGTTCACTCGGTCAGTTAGTTCAATTTTTCCTTCTACAATCCAACACTTAGTTCAAATGTTCGATGCAACTCGTTCACTCGGTCAGTTAGTTCAATTTTTCCTTCTACAATCCAACACTTAGTTCAAATGTTCGATTCAACATCGTTCACTCGGTCAGTTAGTTCAATTTTTCCTTCTACAATCCAACATCTCGTTCACTTAGTTCAAATGTTCGATTCAACATCGTTCACTCGGTCAGTTAGTTCAATTTTTCCTTCTACAATCCAAAATTTAGTGCAGAACTTTTCATTCGTTTCTTTAGCTTAGTAGCCAGTGTTGTCGCTTGAACATTTTGATGAATACATGGAAAGAGACACATTTAATTTAGAACCTATAATGAAATTTAAATTTTTTTAGCAAATGTGTTTTCAAGCATGCATAACATGCGATTTATTCGTGTTCGCTGATTTGAATTAGAGATCTGATCCGACATAAGAAAACATTGAAATATTTTTTTAAAACGAAATTATGTAGGTTAAGGACCAATTTTTTAGACATATTTTTTACTGGTCGCAGCAATAGTTTTGCCGACCACTTTGATTCAGTTATTTAGTTCGATAGATTTAACTTAGTGCCTTTCTTATTGATTTTCAATACAATTCTGTGACGTGTTTGCTTGTTAAATTTATAATCAACTGTTTTGAGAATTTTTCAGAATTGCTCAACATAGTTTTAATAAAGATTGAATGACGACGTCCGAAATTATCGAGAAAGATATAATTTTTTTATTTGCTTTCCTTTCATAATGTTATTTGAAATCCTAATAAGCTAACGCTATACATGATATATGTATATAGGTCTAAATGATATTCTTGGTTTCACAACCTCGTTTAATTCAAATTTCTTTTGTCGATTCTGTATTAGAGAAAAAAGTCAAATGCAATATGATAGTATTGCCTATCCACAATATGCACGGTCGTTAGAGAATTATGAAGCTGCTATTCTGCAAAATAATGTGAAATTAACTGGCATAAAGACGAATTGTATATTCAATGAATTGAAATCATTCCATGCCACGACAAATTTTGTAGCAGATATAATGCACGATGTATTCGAAGGCATTTGTAGATACAACTTATCGGAAATATTACAGTACTTCATTTGTAATAAAAAGTTTTTTTCTATTGAGTCTTTCAACTATAGAAAGCAAATGTTCAATTACGGAGAGACGGAAATTTCTAACATTTCCCCGCCTATAGAATTATATAACCTTAAAAGTGCAACCATAAAAGCTTCTGCTCGAGAGATGATGACTTTGCTTCATTTTTTTCCACTAATTATAGGCGATCTCATTCCCTCTGATGACATTGTGTGGAAATTCACAATAACTATGATTGAAATGATAGATATATTAATGAAGACTCACTTTGATTGCTTTTTGCTTACTAAATTAGATACTCTTATTCAAGAACACAATAGAAGCTATGTCGAAATTTTCAAAAAACCATTGAAACCCAAATTCCATTTCCTTACACACTATGTTGAAATCATCCAAAAAAGTGGGCCGCTTAAGCATTTATGGGGTTTAAGATATGAGGCAAAACATAGGCTGGCAAAAATGTATGCGCGGAACATAACTTCAAGAAAAAATATTGCATATAGTCTTGCATTAAAAGCATCTTTGAAATTTTCATACTTCCTTAAAGAACAAGAATACGGCTTTCCAAGTGCTATTGCATATGATAAATTATATACTTTAAATATTGAATACATACAAAGGAATATTATATAAAAATGGTTATTTCTTAACAAGAACGACAAATAATATTACAGAATTATTTGAAGTTAAGGAAAAGCTAATAACTACAGAAAACAAAATATATTTAGTTACTCAAAAATATAAAATTGAAAGATTTTCACAACATTTTCAGTCATATGTTGTGGGTCCGAAATTTAATGATTTAGAATTAAGAGATATTGAAGCTTTCGATGGGCCACCAATACATATCTATTACATTCCAGACGGTACATGTTTAATACGAAAAAAAATATTTTAATTGTTTATAGCTTAATTATGTTTATTTATGTAGAAGGGTAATTTTCAGTTAATTAATGTGTATTTTGATACTTAGATGTAAAATTTTTGCGAAAAAAGACCAATAAAAAACTAAATCATAACAAAAAGTATTGCGTTTTATTTGAGGGTTCAGCTTTGAAGTACAAATTAACAATAAGTTATATTATTCGGACATTTCGTCATATTTTTTTAATATGAAGTAAGGTGAAAATGACTATACCAAATTTCATTTATACTATTCTACTTATTATTTTTACATGAAAAATTATTAAATGCTGATATTAGAAAAATATCAATTTCCTATGAGATTATATAACTTTGAAGTTCTCATGTTATTATTTTTACATGAGAACTTATTAAATTCTGATATTAGAAAAATATCAATTTCCTATGAGATTATATAACTTTGAAGTTCGAAAAGGAAACTCTGATATTTTCGAAATATCATTTTTATATTTATCTTATCGGTTGTAAAATGATATGAAAAAACGTAACATTGACTATCATATCACGTCATTTTTTTTTTGTGTGCACAATTATAATCATTAGTATACAAGTATTAAATATGAATATAGCTAACTTTGTACTGAGAAATACAATACATAAATATTGTGAACATATGTTAACTGTTTTTATTTAATAAAGGAAAAAGACTAGCAAAAAATGTACTTGACACATTTTTAAACGTTTTTCAAACGCTTAGATATTTTAATTTTAATATATCTTAAGATTTTCACAAATGGAATTTAATTTAAATTAGTTTTTGTATAAATAAGTTTTAAATAAGGATTGCGTTTTAAATAATGACGGAGACACTAATAAGTTTAAAAGTTTTTGATTTTTTGTAAGATATTATTTTAACTTTATTTTACGAAAAATAACAAATTTTCATCCATTAAAGTAATAAAGTAAAGTAAATAAAGCAACAAAATTGTATTTGTCTATTTGTAAAAATTAATAATAAATATCATATTTAAAAACAACAAACGCAACAACTGAAGAACTTGCTGAAGAAATACACACGTCAATCGACAAATCACAAAAAAGCGACAAATCACAAAACAAGCGACATACCACCTCTTTCTTCAGCAAGCAGTTGTGCACTGAATGTGGTTGTTCTTTAAGCCCCAACCAAGCAATGCATAGAAAGCCACTGAACTCAACGACATGCAAGCTATGCATTCCACGGATCAGTAGAACGACCAAGCAATGCATGGAATTCAATCAGCTGATTCATTGTGACCATACTATTACAGTGCAAAAAGTTAAATAAAGAACACAGATTTTAGTGAAAGTGAAATAAAATTAGTTCAAATAAATAGCTTTATTACTTATTTAATATCATTCATTTTTTATTTCAGTATGAAAAAGACTGATATCACAACACAGAAATATTTTTTTCAGTAGTAAGGGTTACCAACTGACACAGATAGATTTGCGAATCGCTGCGTACGCTTCTTTAACAGTGAAGAAATCTTTTCAAATTGCATAAAAGTGCTTAAAAACATAAAGATGCATAAAATACTGTTCTTAGCAATTATGTTTTAGTGGTTGGGACTTTCGAAGAGAGGAAACACTTTATTAAATTAATATGATCGCATTTTGTATAAATTTCAGTATCTAATATTTGGAGGGATGGTGACTCTGTCACTACTGATTGTGCGATCCAGACCGCATGATTTCTATGCATTCTATTCCTAACGAAAGGGTACGAACTTGACGAAACCGTGACTGTGCACTGTATGGGTGCCCACATATGATTCTGTGTATTCGTAGTTTAGATTTCTATTCCTATGCATTGCTTGGTTGGGCCTTAAAGTTGGGACGTTGGAACGAACCACTGAACTAAATGTTCGTTTGGGACCAAAATGTTCGATTCAGATGCAAATGTTTGTTTGAAGTGCTGAGCATATGCCGATATAACAATTGAACTAACTGACCGAGTGAACTAACTGAACGAACTAGTTCATTGCAGCTGATTGAACTAAAATGATCGATCACTTTAGTGAACTACAAAGCACAAGCCTAGAAATGAGTGTCCCACCGCAGAATTTTTTATGGTGTGAAGCGTTGCCAGAAACTAGGGGGATTGACAAAGCAGCCATGTAATTGAAAATCCCAGGCAGAGCGTCATGTCCATTAAAGATCCGGCCACGTATTTCACCTTCATTCGCAGAGAGACTTTGGAGCAGAGCGGCGATGACTATGACGAAGGCTTCGCTTTTCATTGCAATTTTTATGTCAACTGAACGATTCAACGGCAAATAACTGAATAATCGACGTGATTCTCTAGAGCCGTTCAATAGTGCGCAACAACATATTTCTAATGTATGCTAATATTGATATATAATTTGAATGGGGTCAACAAAAAATAATTAATTAATTTTATAGTTATACTGAAAGCATCTGAGCCATAAAGATAAAGTTATGCTTAAAAAGTAGTTTTCAGCTCTTCGATTATTTGGAAAATCATAATCTTAAAATCGTGCATTAGCAGGAACACAAATTTAATTAACATTTAATAAAAGATCAATAACTGTACGGTAAACATTTGTACATGTTAAAACTTTTATTGGTTGATCATAAACCGCACTGATGATTCTGTGGATCTCTTAAACAGTATAAGCATTAACATTCCATGAATTTCTTCGAGATGACACGAATTCGTGCATCTACAATTCTGCAGAACTTCTTATCTGATGTATAAGGCACTTCGTAGGGCTTGCCCTTAATTGGGTCTCCTTGTAATTTATTATTTCAAGCTATAAAGTTTTGCATAGCTTACCTAAGTAAATAAATAAATATAACCGATTAAAATAAAAAATATGGGTATCGGTGTAAAGCAGCAGCAGGTTGGGTCCTTTTTCTACACGCCAAACAGTATTAATAGGTAATAGTATTAATATCAACTCCTTTTACATGCTACAGAAGACAGTCCACAAATTTCAACCCGAAATCCATTGAAATTAAATCGAAGCTGAGGAAATACTTCGATGCAAGAAAGTACGAATTTGAAGTATTTTAATATACATATAAACTAATCCGAGTGATCTCAAAAGCTAATAATATGCACACCTTTTCAAACACTCAATCGTAGCATGCACAAGATCAGAAAAAGCTAAAGTCCTTTCGAAAACTCAAATTGATATCAAATCTCAGCAGACGGACATTGATTGTGCATTAATTGTTCTTGTAAAATAACAAGAAGTGACGAAGTGCCTCGTCGCCTATGAAAGCTTGATCGATCATAAAAATATAAAAAAAAAACATATATGTAGATATATGCATATGCAGAGCGAACAACACAACTCAATGCTTTCTACCCTTCAAAGGTAAATTCCCTCACTCCCTCCTACTTCCCATTTCTAAGATCTGCGTCGTAATACACGTCTGCGTTCACTGGAAAAGCGGATGACGGAGCTATCGAACATATTTTTGGTATGGTAGCTTTACTCTGTTCATAATAATTAAATGTTGTTAGCAACATTGCCCTCGTGAAATCTCTTTACCTATTAATACTCTTTGTACACGCTTGCTGATATGGCTACAAGATGTTCCACGAAGCCACTATATTCAAAATCGACGGTACTGCTTTGTATTGTCGATGGGCATTTCTATATTCCGTACGATCAATGTTTAAAGAGTTCATAATCGATTTTTCTTATCTTCAGATTTGCTAATTTTGATGTTCAAGCAACTAATGTTAATAAGTATGTAATGTAGTAAGTATGTAACACTTTCTTATTAAAGGAAGAAAATAATAAGAATTGACCTAGTTTCATACTTTAGATTAATGATTTTTGGAGAGAAGAAATATTATTTGCTTATGAAAATCATAAATTGATAAGATAAGATTCATTTATTCATGGCTTTCTTTATTAAATAAATAAGGTTTCTCTATAAAAAACTTCTCTTATTTTTGACTTATATTAAGACACGTTTCACAATCCTATGTGCAAAAGAATGAACGAATGAAATATGACAAGCAGTCGCACAAGCAAATTTCGTGTACCACGTGGCGTATGTAAAATCCTGCAGACAAGTCAACAGGACTTCGTTGTTAACTTTATAGCATTGGTAACGTGGAATTTTTGTGATGAAATATAATCAAATGTAATATATTGGAGATGAAGGAAATAAATAAATAATAATTATAAGATTCAATAATTCATAGTAAAGTAGAACAATAAGGACATTTTATTGTTCGTCGAAATTCGCCTTGACCAAAATAAGTTTTGGGTAAAAGCGTCAGTTATTATAACTGTAAAGATCACATGCTGACGTCACAAATTCTCCTTAAAATAAACAGGCTTGCAAAAATCACTTTCCGCATAACAATAGACAAATCTGCAAAGCATTAAAACAACCCTAGTCTTAGTAACATGATTTACATATGCTCCATTTACGAGCACATCATTAATGTAAAGTACCGAGACCCGCGTTACTCCACTATAAGGCTCAGGTAAAAATAAACTAACTTATAAACAGACTTAGAGAAGAAGAACTGTTGTAGGAGTTAAGTGCGTAGGATTGCAAAATGTATGCAGTTGAAGACCCCACTGAAGTCCCAGAGAAATAACAACGATACGTTCTTATTTATATTCCTAATAAGTCGTAGTCGTTGTGGTTTGCTCTAAAAGCAAGTTGATTTGCAAAAATATTTACTCTGTGGTCAATGTCAAGAAATTCCGTTGTCTGCTTCTTCAGTACAACCTCACACAGTTTTGATAAACATGCCTTGCTCTACATGCATTCTATGTATTATTTGGTTAAGTAATACAACTTAACTATGACCTCACTAAGTTTTACCATCATCGCATAAATAATTTCAGAGATTAGCCGGGACAAACAAGCAGATAAACAGGCATGAAATTTATATGTATATATATGTATATATGTATTGATACCAATAAATTGTATACGTGCAATAATATTGTTTTGTTTAAGAAATTCCGGTTACTGCAATAATCCACGGCATGTAACTTAAAACGCGCGTAAAAATTGAAGGGTTACCAGCCTCGCAGCCCCCCAGTGGAACGGCCGAAGTTACGCCTATTAGCTCACCGGTCTCCATAAATAGCAGAGGCCCACCGGAGTCGCCCACACAGTTAGATCCGTATGGTTTGCTAGTGTCCACGCAAAGGTCTGTGTCTGTGATATCTCCATAAAATTGGTTGCATTTGTCGTTGGTGATGACTGCTACTTCGGCCCACTGCAAGCGCGTCGATATATCACCGCCGTCACCACTGTGACCAAAGCCTATGGTAACAGCCGTGTCGCCGGAGAGATAGTCTGTAGCTATATATGGCAACGAAGCAAATGAAATTTTATTGCACTCTTGCGTCTTCGGAATGTGAACCAATGCGATATCGTTCCACAAATTGATCGGGTTGTAGTTCGGATGCAAAATCACGCTTCCATCATTTGCACGGATTGTGTATCTGATTTCGGCGTCGTGAATATCAATGCTTCCCAAATAGATGTCGATATCTACTTGTCTGCATGAAAGAATGGGCTTAAAGGCTTTCAATAGGTAATCTCTACTTACTCTTCTACACAGTGAGCGGCTGTCAATATCCAATTCGGTGCAAAGAGTGTCCCACCGCAAACTTTCCATAGCCCTGAAGCGTTATTAGAAACGGGCATTGCCAAAGCAGCCATGTACTTAAAATGGCCGTGTAAAGCGTGCTGACCATTGAAGATCCGGCCAGCTATTTTATCTTCATTTGCGGAGAGACTGTAGACAAGGGCGGCAATGGCCAAGATGAAAACTTCCTTTTTCATTGCTTTTTTTTTAATGTCAACTGAACGA
Organism: Thecophora atra; assembly: GCA_937620795.1. Taxonomy (NCBI): domain Eukaryota; kingdom Metazoa; phylum Arthropoda; class Insecta; order Diptera; family Conopidae; genus Thecophora; species Thecophora atra. Next base: position 34,975,605 of record OW569401.1, read on the forward strand.
TTCAACGGCGTTTCAATAACTGAATAATTGACGTGTCTTTCTAAAACCTTTTGATAGTGGACAAGAACTAAATGGTGATTATAAATTAAGACTGAGATAAATAGGGAACATCAAAAAATGTAATAGAAAAATTTTTCAATTTTTCAATGTACCCTAATAATGGTATAATGGATGTGGCAAAAGTAGAACTTTTAGATAAACTGAAAATAGTAATTTTTAGATGAACTGAATCATAAAGATAAAGTGTTAAATAAAAATTTGTTTTTGGCGAAGTTTGTTTATTATTATACTATGTTTGTTTATAATTATTATGAGTGATTCCAAAGAAATTCTGCTTGAAACACTATTTTTATCAGCTCTTCGATTCCTTTGAAAAGCCCATCAATACTTGTGCAAACAACTGTACCGTAAACATTTGTGCATGTTAAAACTTTTATTGATTGAGCATAAAAAATATGGTGCGATGGTTTGAAGCAGAAGCAGCTTGGGTCCATTTTCCGCACGCTTGCTGATGGAGCTACAAGATGTTCCGAAAGCTTATGAAAATCATACATTGATAAGATTAGATTAATTTTTGCATTGGTTTCTTTATAGAATAAATAAGGTTTCTCTAAAAAAACTTCTCTTATTTTCATATTTTATTAAGACTTCATAAGTAATTTACTTTTATCAAAGCGGAAAATTTTCTGTTATTACGAAGAGTTTATTTATTGGATGGATTTAATTATGAATTATGAATTCAAGCGTGATTATAAGTAACAATAATTAAAGAAATGTTTAATTGAAAGACTCAATTTCTTTCTATCAATACTTCTTTGGTTTCAACTGAAATTAGGTAATTGTTTATGTTTGAATCATTATCTTTGGCGACCTTGGCAGTGAGGTTGCTGTCAAGCAAAAATATTGGAAATTGGTAACTTGTCAGCGGCGTATCGTGTTGTGCGAATTAGATCATTGTTTCGGAGAACCACGACATGTCTACGCTTAATCTAGACAAGTTGATTAAGTTGTCAGTATTTCTTTGGTATTCGGAAAATGAAATCATATAAAAGCACCCTAAACCGAAGTCGAATTAAGTAGTTTGCTTACAGTTCTTTTAAAAGGAAGACAACATGGGAAAAGGTAAGGAAAACAGAGTCGAATTAATAATTTCCAAAAATAGAAACACATTCATGTGTTAAAATTGCCTTTCACTAACATTCTACTGCGAAAATATTCATAATAAATAGTACAAATGCAATAAAATTATTTTGCTTTTCAGTTTTCTTGCTCCTATCAATTACGCTTGCCACATTTTGTAGTGCGAAGGCGGTGTACGGTGCTGCCATCTGTCCCAGCGTCAAGCAGTTCGGCAGCTCCTTCGTTCCTGCTTGCGACGGCGATGATCTACGTGTGAAGTGGCCCAGCTATGAAAATGCAAGTGCGTACTATGTTTGTTTCGGGCTCAACAGCGCGGTCATGATGTCATGTCCACCCGATCAATACTTCATATTCGTCCTGCAAGGATGTGGCTCCTGTCGTGATTATATTCAGCCAGTGGAATGCTCAAAGCTACCCACAGAGAAGCCTCCAAATTGTACGGACATCGGCGGGCAAACGACACCCCAACCACAACCCATACCGACATCGCAACCGCAACCAACACTTCCAACGCCTCGGTATCCATCTTCGTCGCCGTCTTCGACTGCGAAACCTACGAAGACTACAAGTATTCCTGTAACTAAGCCTACGGCGAAACCTACTGATAAACCCACTGCCAAACCCACTGTCAAACCTTCTTCTCCCAAGCCCACTCCTCCAACATCATCATCGCCATCAACACCGTCTTTGCCTGCGATCAAACCACCGCCATCACCATCAACCCAAAATCCAAACGTTCCACAGCCACCAACTCCATTGCCAACACCTCCAAACGTTCCCGTTGCCCCACCTCAAGTCACACCAAAACCTCCAACATAAAATGGACATCGTCACAGTTTATATTCAAGGAAAAATAAAGTTGAAGAAACAAATTGTTGATTTTGTGTCTTAGTTTTATTATTATATTTACTTAGGTTAAGTTCTTAAGTTAATTTCGTAACTGATAGTCAATCTGCATTCAAGGCACTAACGTCATACCGTATCAATTCTAGGGTTGTATGGGAATGCCTTGAGATACTTAATATACTCGGAGCAAAAACCAAGTTACATCTATTGTGGCTACCAGGCATGTTGCTATCAAAGGCAACAAAGAAACAGATCGCCTGGCTAGGGAGGGAGCCAATACCTTCCTAGTGGGGCCCGAACCGTTCTGTGGAGTTGTAGTTTACCAGAAGCTGAGAGTCGAAGAACAAGAACTCAGAGTGAAATTCTGAAATAATACCCCAGGCTTGGAGCACTCTAAAGTGGCGCTAAGGACATACAACCAAGCGCATTTCGGAGAATCCATGAACTTACCAAAAAACATGTTACGAATAATGACCGGTTTTCTAATTCCTATATACCACAGGAGTTATCGCCGAACAGTTTTGCAGGTTTTGCATGGGCGATAAAGAAACCCCAATTCACATACTCACCTCATGTGCGGGCTTGTGCCTGCAAGACTGGTAATATATGAGACAGTGTACACAAGTGAGCAAATCGTAAGATCCGTGAAGCTGAGTAAGATTATCAGTTTCTTAGAAAGGATAGGGCTCGTACATGAATTGTGAATAGATCAACAGGTTGCAGTGCACTACTCCTTACAACTAATGATAACAATAATAACAGGTTAAGTTCGTACAGAGACCTGTCGGAACCTAACGGAGTGGACGGTAACGCCATTCCTAGGGAAAGTTTTAGGCTCCAAATAGTCTTTCTAGCGGCCTATAGACTGTCCTAAGCCCTAAGACTCTGAGGATGTACTGAGGTGTTGGTTAAGTAAAACTGAGCTTCCTACGGATTAAATAGGACAAACTAACGGAATCACTCCCTGATTGTTTATAGAACTGGCTGTGGTAGACGTAATCGAAAAGCGGATCTACTAGGAGGTTGCTTGCTTTTCGATCCAAACGCAGATGAAACTTCAATCCAAAAGTGTTTTGGTTAAGTTTATTCAACGGTTCTTAGCCTTGAAGTTATTCGAAATTTCGTTGCAGATCTAAAAGAAAGACTCTTTCTCTCTCCGTCTACTTCTTCATTTCTTGCTGAAGTTTACATTGGTCACTTACCCAGTTATCTTCGCGCTCACGCTTATCAAGCAAATACTGGTGTAGTTTTGGTCCCAAACCATTCGGTAGAGTGAATTGTTTAATAATGGCTTTTGTGTGTTCGAGCTGCTCCGGGGTCGTTATGGGCTCCAGAGCGCGGATGTAATCAGTCATGGTTTGTTCCAACGGTGGGACGGGAACCTTCGGTAAAGTCTATTAAAAAAAAAACCAAAGAGTTTACAATAAAATTCGCATGATAATAAATTTATATTTTATATTATTTTATATTTCCTGATTTGTTAAGGTACACCTATTAATAAGATAATATATCTTTTGTGTGTTGCATCTTTTTTTTATATAAACAATAATAAGCAACAATATAAAAAATCGACCATCGCTAAACTTTAAAAACAGCTGTCATTTACAGTTGCCAATATTTGCGTTGGTCGGACGGTTCAGGTCTCTAGTGAGTACTGCTAGAGATGTTTAGGGTGGTAAAGACCGTCCCCACCCTCCCCCTCCACTAACATATCCAATTAGTTCAACGAAGCACTAACTTCGAAGGGTGCTTTTGATTAAGCTGCGTAATTGTAGGCATGTTTTGTAGCTGTGCAAATCTGCAGAAGATCTGAATATTAATATTTAATATTCTCTGAAGCATTATGTATTTACTTTGCATTTAAATCCAGGGAATATTTGCAGGTGGGAAGTTTTTTGGGGGACTTGAGCTTCGTTTGGGGAAAATTGGTGGTTGCAATAAGGATCGACTTTAAAAATAAACATTTTTTTGCTGCAGTTTCCAGTAACAGTGAAATTTGAAAAATGTTTTTATTCTTAAAAACTTTAAAAAAATGTCTCAATTCTTCCGAAGTCAGTTTGATTTAATGAAAGGCTTCATAATGACTGATGTGATTGCAAAACAGGTTTTTGATGCTCATCAATAAAATTGTTTTACAATACGATTGAAGTTTATCAGCTGCGATTGATTCCAACTTTATTTAAAATGGTAATTTAAATGCATAACATTTACGCAATGGGCTTTGTTCCCCTCGCTTTCCGTCTTGCAATTAATCACTCAGTCATTTCGTCATTCACTTCTTCAAGTTGCATTCATTTAATAAGAAAATATCCAAACTATGGCCTCCAATGGCAAAAGGGAAGAACATAAAAATTCCCCAAGGCCAGATTGAAGAAAATTGCTCTTGACATCCAAAGGCAGAACAGCGGCTGCTTTTTTGATGTGGTGTTGTTTTTTTATGGTGTCGTTGTTGTTATTGTTGCCATTTCCAATGCGAAGTACGCTCAATATACTAATCCCTCGAAACGCATATAAAATGGAAAATTACCTCCGTTCGCTGCCGTCCCTCATCTGGAGCAATATTTCTTGTAACACGATGTTGTGGAAGTGCATATAATAACATTACATTTGATGACGAATATATATTTACATACATATATCTATCGACATATGAATACATTGCCAAGGAAATATTGCCACGGAGACCGCCTAACTTCTCGCTGCACGTTCGTCTACTCACAGACTTCGCTACAGGCTTCAAACGAGTCTGATTTTAACGTGCTGATGGGACGTTCGTTTGCGCCACGTTCGTGTATTCACTTTCTTCCCTTCTACGTGTGTAACTCAAGGGCAAAAGTTTTAGAGTGCGAGAGGAAAATTTGATTTCATTCTGTGTGTTTGTTCCGCAGTCGTCTGGACGCGTGACTTTTCTAGGGGAGACCAGAATCTGGTTATTTTTTTGGTTGTTTCTCTAGGGGCTTACAAAAGTTGTGTATACTTGGAATTAAATTGCGAAAACGGAGGTTGATTTTAAATCATCAAAATCACATAAAATATTTAATAAGTACTGAAAATTAAAGCTTGATGCAAAGTTTTGCATTGAAAACAGTGATTAAAAGGAATAAAACTCAATTTTGGTCCACAAAGAAAACGCTAAACGTCATTTCTAGTATTTTAGAAACTTTTAATTTTAATTTTCTGTTATTAGTAACAAGTGAAGAAAAAACAAAACTTCGTTGGATAGACATCGCATATTAATTCTTACAATAAATTGCGAAGGAGCAAAGAAAAACTATTTCTGAATAACGGTTTTAGCTTCATTTTACGCTGTCAATTTACTGTCACTTTTTCTGGATTTCTTGATTTCTTTTCTTGGTGTTTTAATCTTGTCATTTACATATATTTCCATCGGATTTGCATCTTTTGTTTGAAACCTGTCAGCTTTTTCCTTTTATTTGCTCTTCTTCGCTTTACCCTCGTCTTCTTATTTCTGTTTTGACTTCGGTGGATGATTGAATTGCCTTCGCTAGAGCCGAGGTGAAAATATATTCAGTCGTCATCAGAGGTTGTCATGGCTGTGACAACAGCACGTAAAACAACAACAGCAGAAAATTTCATCATCAACAGCAGCAGCAATAAAACCGTCACAAGTTGCCCTCAGTTGTAAAATAAAGCTCGATATCTTCACGGAAGTCAACAACAGCAGAAAAAAGGAGACAATAGCAACAACATCGAAAGGACATTCAATACTGAAGGGGAAATAAGTACACAAAAAAAGCTTGTTTGTTCTTCATTATTTGCATTACTAATTATAACAAACAGGATTAGAATTGTTGCAGATTCCGTAGAAATTTGCTGCTTTTTCGAGGGTGGCGCTCGAAGTTTTTCATTGTATAACGCGACAGATTCAAGTGATTGCAGTGAAAGGTGAAGTAGAAATAAAACCACAAGAAGATTCAAAGGAAACATATTTTGCTAACATTTTATTGAAAGGCTTTAAAGTGATGGAAAAGAATATTATAAAAGAACTTACGCCAGGAAATCCATATTCGTCTGTAGACTCCGGAGTCGAAAGCCATTTCTTCGGTAGCGAGAGAATTGAGTCCTTCCATCCTAAAGGAAAATTAAATTGAGTGTTAATTATAGAAAAATAATACTATAAGTATAGTAATACTATAAATAATATAATACAAAATGTAGTTTATGTTAATATTAACAATAGAAATTAACTTTTAACAATTATTATTACATTTTTTTTCTTAATTCCCAAAATGTCTATAGTTATTTTTATGTTATTAAGATTATTCTCAATCATCATGATGACAATGATGAAAGAAATGTCGACTATCGACGGAAAGCAATGAACAATTTGTCTCCTCAATTGATTAACAAGATCTGTCAATTAGTTTCTGCTGTTGTACAGCAAAATAGCCACAGCATACAGCGTAATTAAGAGATTTTCTCTGCGATAGTAACACCGGCAAAGAACCACCAGCGACTGCACAACACCAACAGCACCAAAATCACGATTGACAGCTGAGAGGAGAATGCGAAAAATGAATGAAAACGGGGTTTGTTCAATGAAGAAAGAAGTATAGAAATCGGACAAGGAATTACAACGATAAACAGGGTGGCAAACTTAATGAGGAACAATTTAAGCAGCTTTGACGTTACTTCGAAAGATTGATAACTGAAACAACGTGACAGAAAAGCAACACCATCAACAACAAAGAATGTGTTAAGAGATTAATGACGGATTTATGGGTTTCTTCTTTATAGACAAGTAACTATATACTATCTATATATATTATGTACATGTATAAAATCTATTGATGTCGTGGTTACTTTCGGTGCCGCATAATCTCGATGCAGGGTCGGTATTAAGCGTCTTAATAATGGTTGTCAAGTCCAACTTAATTAAATATGTGGACCACAATGGGTTATTTATAAGGGGTATGTGCTGTGTAACACGATGTACATATAGACACACACACACTAGCAAACATTGCAAATAAGATTTATTATTAATTCCTCATAAAGCAAAATGTAGTAAATCGAAGTTATTGGCAGCACTGAGGCTCTCACTGTCACACTCTTAACAAGTAGTTAAGCTTTAACTTTGCGTTACGATACTTTAATTTTTTGTTCGTTTTCCATTTTTAACTGTAGCTGTTAATAGTAAAAACGTTGAAGGACATTTCTTGTTGGTGTTGTGTTACTTTTTGTTACTGAAGTCACACTATTAAATTATTGTTTTCGGCTATAATTTTGAGCCAGTCATATCAATTGAACATTAGCCCATTATATAAAATTTTAACTAAATTATAACTATTTTGTTCATTTGAAATGTAAACATTTACATGAATTTCTAAATGAATTTCATGGGTTTATATAATATTATATAATAAATCATATTATAGAACAAAACTGTAGCTGTGACTGTTTAGTTTCACGTTATTTTTCCAGAAATGCTGACACGTGAAATTATCAGTCGATTGGGAATTTTAATTTTTTTCTTTATTTGCCCTTTTTAAGGACGAAGTTTGCCCGAAGTTTCGCTCTTTCACGTTGCTTGGTTTTGCATTCAACGCTTGTCTATTAAAAATGCAAATATTATTATGAAAATTAAGGAAGAGTTTTGAAGTGCTGGAGTTGAAGTTTGTGTGCCGTAGAAGTTGTGGCGGGGATATAAAATTGTAACAAGGATGGGGTGTGGCTGGATTCTGCTGCTTTCTTTACATCCCTCTTATAACTCTATATTCCTCCTTTAGCTTATCACTCTCTTCTCTTCCAAGTTCCAATATTTGCATTCAACGAGATACATTTTTGAAGCACTTAAAAGCGTTTCCAGTCTGTTCACAGCTTGAATTAAAGCCCATTTTTCTTTCATTCTCTCTTTCTTTCTCTCTCGCTCTCTCCCTTATCTCTCTCTCTCTCTCTCTCCCTCTCTCTCTCCCTCTCTCTCTCTCTCCCTCTCTCTCTCTCCCTCTCTATCTTGCTCTTAAGCTAACAGCTGGAGTCTTTTCAATTAACTGCGCGAAGTAGAGAATCCTGTGTTGCATATCAACGATGTTCTGATTGGAAACGCGTTTGTAGGGCTTTTGGTATTTGAAGTCAAAGGTCGCGGCAAGAAGAGAGACAGAGAAAGGTACTGATCGCTGTTGTCAAGAGTTTGGATTTTGAGCAATGGAAGATTATCTTGTATTATTAAAGTAAAGCTTTAAAAACTGTAAATTCAATTATAAAGCTCTTAATCTGAACTCTTCATTATACGTTTATATATGTTAAAGGAATGTATTAAATTATTTAAAAGTAATAATATGAATTATGTATTGTTTTATTCTGTTGAAAAATTTATAATTTTAAATTGACAGTTTTAGCAAAAAAAAATTGTATGAAACTAGTGTTTGAAAAATTAGTAACACGTTGAAGAGGATGTGAAAAGAGAACCAAATGAAATAAGCTACTAAAAGAGTATTTGTTGTAATATCTATATACGTAGATATGTACATACATATGTATATATTTTTATTGCCATCTTTTACTCTCTGACCTTTGGCCCACTTCAAGGCGGCAATTTATTGGAGTACAGTAATCGCTTGAACTGTAATTTCCCAAGCAATGATTTATTTCCTATTCGCTTTCTGTACTTTAGCCGGAAATTACGGACATTCATATTAATTTCAAACACACATATAAACAGACACACACACATTCATTCTCCTGAAGCACTTACTTTATTTTCAACAAATCTATTGCAAAGTGTTCCAGATAAAATTCAATGCTCTTTGGAAAGAAAATATTTCTTTTCGTGAGTGTGTTGTGACAAAAGAAGAGAGGAAAAAGGAAGGAAAAGAGCGATGAGCACTTTGAAGCATTTTTACTTGGATTTTCTTTTACAAGTATCTGTTTCGAGGAGCAAATAAAACGAATTTAGATGTAGATACAAGATTATAAACCATTGTAGATACAAACGCACAGATACACAGAAACACAGGTGGTTTTTTTCCTAACTATACGACGGCTTCCGTGATAATCTCTCACATTTGCGGCATGTGAACAGCCATTTCCGAGAACGAGGACATCCGAGTAGATCTGGGATCCGTCTGTTCGATAGAGCAGCGACTGCTGAGGTTTATGGGCAGCCTTAAATCAGCAGACACGACACACAAAAGGACCAACTTGTTAACAAATGGATTTTCTTATGAAAGCAAAGGAAATAAAGCATAAAAAACAACGAACCTAATCTAATTTGAAGCAATAAAAGTGACGATATAAATTTTCCACATGAAATCGATGATGATTAAAAAGGGAATTTAATAAAAACGGGAAAATTGGATATAAAAAAATTAAAAAATACGAAAATAAGGAAGAAGGTGGACATGGAGAGTAGGGGAATAATATTACAGAGTAATTTTGGTATTTACTTTTTATTTTATTGCTCTACTTTTGTCCATTTTCCTACTCTGAATTTTTAACTGCTTTTATCACTCAGAGTGACAATGAATAAGAATGAATGAATGAATATTTATTTGTTTTAGTTTTATATTTTATTTTATAATAAAATATATTTTTTAATGTTTTACACAAGAATTACTTTGGTAATTTATTAAAAAACTGTATTCCATTTAAAGATCAATTTAAAACCCAAGAATTCAAGTATTCCAATCACATTTTTTAGGTAATTCTTGAATTGTTAATGCAAATGACGTTAAAATATATCACTAAAAAAATCAAAATGTAAATACTATTAAAATAATTGCTTTTCTTATTTGGATTTTGAAGCGAAACCTTCTTTTTCTTTGCTGGGGGACGATTGATACCAAACAATGATGTCAAATTTAATGCAATTTATTATATTTTTCATTATCTTCACTCCATCTCTTCTCTCCTCTGTCTGTCTGTCGGTCTGTCACACTGTTTACAATGGATTGAAGGCAATTTTACGTCGAAGTCGCGTGGCTGCAATTTGAGCATCCGCTCGACTCCCCTTCTACGAACAACAGCCGCCGAGTCTTCGTCCTTCGTCATCTTAGTTAACCTTTCATTGTAACCAGAGTGTAACTTGTGTTGTTGTCGTTCTGGTTATTGTTGCTTTTGTAGTTGTTCAAGAGCCGTTCGCTTCTCGGTCCCCGGAAAACGGTGCTGCTAACGATTAGATCGAAAATTAATGTTGGGGTTACAAGTCTAACAAGATTCTGGCTGCGTAACGTGGGCACACGACACAACAGTGACAACAACAACAACAACAACAACAGCAGCAGCAGCGATGTTATATATCTACATTAGCAAAAACAACAACAACAAGCAGCCATTAGCCACCAACCGTAGACACCGCAACGACGTAGACCGCAACCTATTCTAATGAAATCCGGTCGGGATAAAAAACGCTTTGAAGGGAGGGACGATAAAAGAACGGGAAGGAAATGAAAAACTGTGCGAATGCAGCTCGAAGGGAGTCTTTGGAGATGTCTGCAGGAGCGAGGAAAATGAATTCAAATTAAGTAATTAACATTATTGTGGACGAACTACGGAGGCGGTGGGTGTGCCGTAATTTCATCTAATGTTTCATGCAATCTCTTTAGAGAAAATAGCGATAGAGTCGCGAACTCTTTGTTTGAAGTACTCAAAAGCGGACAGGGCGAAATTCTTAATTAAAATTAAAGTCAAATGGAAATAAAGAATAATGCAATTTACTTTGGTATTATCTCTATATTTTTATACAAGAAGTTATAAGGGTGCTAAAGTGTTCTGATGTATTCTTTATTCTGCCGGTATTTATTCTGTCAGTATCGTTCGTCTTTATAAAATGAGTTCTACTTCGATTTTTATTGACATTTTGTATATACTTTTAATTAGCTTTCGTTTTGTGTTTAAAAACAATCAAGAATCTCACTGTCTTTCTTCTTTTTTATTTGGTAATTTTTCTCTGCCTGAATTTTCCATTTCCAAAATGTTTTTTCTTCAAGAGGTTGATTTGGTTTTTGAAGTTTTTCCCATCGTGTGACATAATATTCTATAAAATTTAATAAATAAATCAATTCCAACCACAACCACAATTTTTTTCGGTTTTACTCTTTTATGGTGCTAAACCCATTACCGATGCCGTGCTCCTTGCAGTGGATCTTGGGATTACTTTATACAGTCACTCCATCGTATAAAAAACAAGGTTGAAATACCAATTAAGAAGTTTTTCCCCAATACATGGAAATTTAATAATAAAATTGAATTAAGTCGAGAGTTGCGAGGCTCAACTGAAAACGAGTTATCCGAAAGTTGGTTTCGCTGAGCGAATATCACAAGAAGCAGACACGCTTAGCAACACATAAATACTTCATACATGTATGCAGGTCGTGCATACATATCGTTTGCATGAATGCGTTGTGCTTGTGGAAAATATGTCCTCCACGCTGGGCTTTGAACAAGCTTGAGGAACGTGAGTGGCTCTGAGTGCGTCATCAGCTAAAGCAACAGCAACACAAGGCTGACATCCATGCAGCTGAATTCTTTTTAAACTTTTATGTGGCGTTCAAAGTGCTATAAAAACCAGCACTCATACGTACAACTTTAAGGACGCTTTTGACCTTTCCATAAGTATAAAATCTAAATTTTACCGAAACCATCGTAAAAAGCACTTTTGAGTTGAAAACCTTCATGAGTATAGTTAAAAGAGTCCCACAAAAAACCAGATCTCGTCTCATATTCTGATGTTACAGCGTTGTTACTACGTTTTCTCTCTATATTATTTATTTATCTATATTTCAATGCCTTAAAGTTTCTGGCTATTGTTTCATCAGTAAAAATGAGTTACTGTTTATTTATCAGCTCTTCATCTCTACCTTCTCTACCATTCTACTTCTATTTCAGGAGTTCCGACATCTTCGATTACGCTTGTTCTTATAGTTACCATTATTAATCATTATCTAATTTTCCGATTGATTGATTTCGTTGAATTCCTCGCCATCGAGCAGCATTCAATGACTTCCCAATGATTTGATTTTGTGCAGCAAATTGACATCGACGTGAATGCCAGGAACCATTGTTACAGTTATTCATCTAACCATCGTGTTCACTCACACGCATGGACGAGGCTTAACGTACGACCCTTAACACGCTCCAGTTCTGAAGTTGCTCATCATTTTGTTGCATACATTTCAGCTACTTGTATGTATTTCCGTCAATTTCAATTTCCTGTATCCAATTTTTCCCCTCCTTCATTCTTCGGTACTTTACTATTTCTGGGTATTCACAATAGGAATATTCACAAAACTGTCAAAATTTGCTTTTGTAAGCTTTTGTCCCGAATCTACTTTAGCATAAGATAAAATCGCTTGGATAAAATTGGATTTAGTGTAGCTAATTTATTCATGTTTGGGGTTGGAGTTCACATTGGTATTTAATTTAAATTTCTTTATTCTTCCATTGCAACGAATCTTGTCAGAAAATGTTATAAAGAGTAGATACAGTCGATTATTAAGGTAAGTTTTCTGAGTAAAAAAGTAGGAATTTATTATAATCGATTGAATCTCTTTCAGTTTCCCAACGAAGTTGTTTGGTGTGACCTCCGAGACCCAGAGGAGTGTGTTTAACAGTTATTCAAAAATAACTTTGTTAAGTTTTCAAACTTTAACTTTAACTTTAAAGTTTCTAAAAATTTATTGAGGCTTTTAAATGCAATCATCAAAGAAAAGATTATAGATTGTAGAATTATAGAATGTGTTCCATAATATTTAGTGAAGGTTTTCGAACAGCTTCAAATAATAGCACAGTTTTGGTACAACATACTTTTAGGCTTCTCATATGAAAGTTGAAAGTGAAGTTTATTGAAACTTTTTTTAAACACGTTAAATAATAATAAGTTTAAATAATTCAAATAAAAACTGAGAACGAAATTAAAGATTATAATTTATTATCTTAAAAACATAATCGAAGAACTGTATTTTACTTAATTCTATGAGGTAATGATTGAAGTTAACGAAATAAGAAATTGATGTTGTTATTTTTTCATGTTATATTTATAATAATTCAATCTTTTTATCGATAAATCTAAAACTATTTTTTATTTGAGCCGTTTATTTTGAAAGTGGCATAAGTCACTTTTTCTTTAAGTCGAGATATTTAAGGGTTTGCGTTTTAACACGTTTAAAAATATGGATGCTAACTTTCAAAAAGATTTACTTGTATTTGTTATCTAATGATACTGACATTTTTCTCAGTATAAATAATTTCGTATAAACATTAAAAAATCAACACTTTTCAACACGGTAAAGTGACTTAAGCCACTTTCAAAATAAATAGTTTAGATAAATGACTGACTTATATTAATTTTGTCCGATGTATTTTTATTTTATTATTCATAAAATACAAAAATAATTAGTTCATTTTGAAACATAATGTAAGTATAAGTAATTTATATGAAAATACATCAGTTCAATTTAATTTTCGTCATCAATAGGAGAGATTAAGTCCTCGGAAATCGTGTTTTGTTTCAAATTTTTAAAATAACTGTGGTATATTGGGGGTATGTAATTAAGCAAGTCCATCATGTCTTTGTATTTTGCTGAAGAAACAGGACGAGATCCAACGTATAACGGATACATCTCTATTTGTGAATAACGCCTAGGTCTTCCTCTTTTTGGTGACAGATCCAAAGTTAAGAATTCATCTTTTTCATCTAAAGTTAGTTTATAAAACATTTTATAGGGAATATCATGGTAAAATCGTATCCATTGAATTTTTAGCCAATTCACTTTGTTTTGGTCTGTATTTACTATTCTTTTTGAAACAGATTTTTCCAATGATTGCGTTGAAATAAAATCTTTTCCTGCCATGTTGTGTACTGTGAAGGATTTTTTTCGGCAGGCGGCTATCACGCTATAGTAATCATTTGGAATGTATAAAAGATTTGTTTTTTTCAAGGCCGTTTCTACTACACCAAAGTCACGATCATTTGGTAAGTATGAATGGCCCGAAATTAAAAATTTGTGATCCAGAATTTCAATATCGTTTTCTGAAGACCGAACAATTTTCATCCAAGTTAAGGCCAGTTTTATGTTACGATTTTGTCCTGTACATGAGTCACTATATGCAATAACATGCTTTTGAGTTGTGACATTCTTAAGATGTTTTATACAACACGAAGCAACTTCCTGAGAACCTCTTGATGCTATGGTTTCATCCCAAAGATACATGTCAATATTATTATTATGAAAATTATGGAATCCCAAATTTAAAACGTACATATTCCTTTTGTAATACGATATGGAAGTCGTAAGTTTGGGAAAGGGCAATGCTTTTTGAAAGTCAAATGAAAATCCAAAATATTCATCTGGATTTTCAGCTGCTTTTTTCTGATCTTCTTGTAGACACTTTCTGGCCATTTCTGCCGATCTCAAATGTAAATCGTGTTGAAGGTTTAATTGCCTTTTTTCACCTTCATCCTCACAAGCTTCAATCTTTAATTTTAAAAAATCGCATTTTTGACATGTGTCTTTTCTAGGTTGATGAAAGTGCAAATTGAAGTCATTTTTGAAGGTTTTCCTGTATATCCACTCGTTGTCTTGGCTTTGAATTGTAGTTTCTTGGTCTTCTCCTTTTGGGTGTTTCTCGTTTAACTATACTATGTAAAAACAAATTTTGCTTCTTAAAGTTTGCTAACTTGCAAAATTTATCAAAGATAAGTTGTCGATTAAAAGAACTTATTTTTTCTTTACAATTTTTTGAACAACAAGGTCTAACTGTAATTCTTTTGGTAAAAATAATTTTGGAGTTTGCTGTTTCATATTTTTTACCACTATTTCTTTTATCCTTCATAATGTTTTGAGTATATTTTTTTTCATTTCTGCATCCCCTTTTTCGTACACGATGAGTTTCTGTTCCTTCCGTTATGTTGTTTTCCTTTTCTGATGACTCCGTAGAAATCGATTCTTTATCTGATGAAATCACTCTCATATTTCTTTTTCTGGGGTTAAAGATTTTTCTCATTTTAGAAAATATTTCTATAAAATAATAATACGCATTGAAAGCCAACTACCTAATTCCATAACTAAAATAAGTATGTTTTACCTGATTCGCTGTCTGATAACATCATATAAAAGTAATTTTAATAAAATAATGCTAATTATGTGTACTATATTAGATGTCACTATAATATAATTTATAAAACTGCACTATTCTTTCGCACTTATAAAACTAAGTCCAATGATCACTGAACTGATACTGAAAATAATTCAAAACAATACTTCACACATACTTATCACATGTTTCTATTTCTTTCACACAAGCACCTTACACAAGCAACGACTTACGCCACTTTCAAAATAAACATGTTTGTTATACCGTTAATTACCAATACTTCTCTCGAAGAAATCTCAACAGTTTTCAACTTATTGAGTGCAAATTTTTTAAAAATGAAAAGATACCGTTCAATTGTATTTAGTGTTGCCATTAACTCCATTTTTTTGAAAAAGTGACTTATGCCACTTTCAAAATAAACGGCTCATTTATGTTTTTAAATGAGAAATTGGAATCTTTTAATATTCTTAGGAGCGTGTTAATTGAATTACTTTTATTTACACGTATCGTTGTTTCAAATTGTCCAATAAAATTTAAATTTTAAAATATTTTTTAAAATATCCGTTTCATTCTTATTACCCTAATCGCACAAGTAAACACGGATTATAAAGAAAAGCGCAACACTTTAAAAAACATACGTCGGCTGTCGTTGATATGAAAAAACTCCTTTACAAAACCCTGTACAGTGTTGAGCCTTTCTATAAATCACCGAACACGAATGTATTGTTAATCCACGTGAAATCAAAGACGCCGCCATAAAAACGATTAAACGGAAACCGAAGTACAATCCGAAAATGAAGCAAATAAAGTTATATACTGCGATCCGTTGAACGTCGCCGGGATTGCCTAAAATGAAGCAGCCGCCGTCGAAACAATAGCAACGCATCACCCCGCCTCATTAGCGTCCACCCCCCGCGAAGGACACACCACACAAACTCAGAACTGAAGACAGCTCCAGCTGCTGCTGCTGCAAATGAAGGAGAAGAATTTAAATGCCTGCACAAATCCGGCCCGGAATCGTTTAAAGCCCAGCAGAGTCGCTGGTGCGCTACGTGTACCTAATAAAATACGAGTCCGTTGAATACAATAACGAATAAGGGGCACAAACCCGATGCTGGGCCTCCATCACCGAGGTTGGGTTCGACTACGTGCAGCAGCCGACACCGCAGCCACCCGCCGGAATGTTTGTGGCGACTGGTGTTCGTGAGGGTGCGTTGTTAGTCGTGTTGGCTGGTGGCTTCGGTACATCAGCGCGTTATTCACATTTTCAATCCCTTTCTCGTTATTTTTGCTGCTTCATTCGACCCAACTCCATTCATTTTCTTCCCCATCCGCTCAGTCACTCCGTCATTCATTCCGGCTTTCAATCTTCGTTTGTGCGAACTTCAATGAAGACCAAAATTGAGCCGTAAATTCTTTATAGGATTTGTTAACGTTGTTTTTCGTTTTATCTGCTTTTCTTCTTTGATTCGGCTACACGTAAAATTCTTTGTATTTCTTCTCGTGCGAATCTCCAAACATTTAAACGACATGCCAAGAAAATCCTTTGGGATCACCGAGAAAACTTTACGATAGGAAACTTTTTTGCTGTTTTTGTTGTCGAGTGAGAGCGAATGTGAATTATAATTGACTTGGGAAAGGGAAAAAGTGTTGCGAAGAAGGAAGTAAAACAGTTCAGCATAGACTTAAAATTTACGCGAGGTAAAAGTAAAGGAAATAATTCCAAAAATCCAATAAATTCGGCCTGTCACCGATCACTCGCGTCTTTAATACTGATTGTTCTTTCTGTTTTCATCGATAGTTCCAAAATAAATGTTTGGCACTTTTCTCTGATTAACCATTAGCAAGTGAGTGGCTAAAACTAATACTTAAATGGATGAATTATTTACGAACTACGAAAAAAACTTTGGCAAAGTTTGCGAAGAACCATAAAAAACTTCGAGTGATAAGGATAACTGTTCTCCTGCCTACAGACGCATTGAATTACAATTTAATACGCGCAACGAAACGAGGTACTGAGCCTTAGAGCAACAACGATAACAGCAACGGGGGTGATCAAGGAATGGAGAGTTCAACGACGATGATGCCCGCTTCACCCTCACAAATTTCACGCCTGCTTCAAAACGAACCACCGCAACAAACGTGAAAGATAAACAAAACAACGGGGAAACAACCAAGTATACAACAACAACAACACAAGGATGACAGCAACAACAACAGCAGCTTTAAAAACAAAAAGAAAAACATCAGAATAAAAAAAAATACTTAAATAAAAATGTAGTTTAGAAGAAAATTTTTTGGAGGAACATTTTTAATTATAATTAAAAACAGTATCACAAATTTTAATTAAAAGTTAATCAATAAAAAATTGCTTAAAAATTGTAAATGTTTATTTTCTAAAATCTTTTAAAATTGGTAAAATAATATATTTTTCTCTTAAGAAAATTATCATATTGATTTTATAGTAATAAATTAAATTAAACTATAAGATAGATTGTATAATAATAATAAATTTAATTGCAGTGCATAAAACGCAGACCAGAGAAGAAAAGGAGTTTCGGTTTCTTCGCGGGAAAAAGTTTTTCGTCCAAAGAAAATTGTTCAAGGTGCAAACAACACACAGCAAATTGTGCGGAGTTTCGAAATTGTTTGCCTGAAGAGCGAAGTTTTGCGTAAAGCATAAAAAATGGCTTTAATTTTATAACCAAAATAAAGTTTTTTATATTGTAGAAAAAAACACAAATCAGCATTTCTTCAAATTTAGTTTAACATTTTAACCCTGTTCCTTAACTATTATAGTCCACAATTCACGAATGTGAACATCTCGCAATTTATGGTTAACTTTCTTCGCTTTGTGGGTCACGAATCTTCTTTCTCTTCACTCCCGGCAACTTTTCACCGAACACTTTTCGCTCAACAACAGCTCAACAAGGGTTGACAATAGAAGCAAATGGAGCTGAAATTTAGCAGATGTGCATCTAATGGAATTATGATTTATGCCAATCGAATGCTGTAAGTGGCCATAAGTAAAGCATCAAGTGTATGAAAGTGTAAAGAGGGGAAATAAAGACACATTAGAGTGATAAAAATAGAGAAAGGAAATATTTTCCCTTCAGTTTGAATTCTAAAAGTAATGTTTAAAGTTCTGAGAAATATTAGATACATGAAAATATAATTGATTTTAATATTAAATCGACCCACATTTCAACTAAACTCCGCCGTCCAAAGCCCAGGAAAATTAAACTACTTTGGATTATTTTTTATGGTTAACAGTTATATTTTAATAGTTTATCATTTTCAATAGCATTTTACAGTATTTCCTTCCTTATCATCGCTTTTCTTTTCATAGTATTCTCAATTTTCGGACTTTTCCATCAAGGTGAGAATAATTTCAATGCTGTTTTTTCTTTTTTGAACACTTTCTACCGATATGTTGAAGTATTTATTTATGTATATATATAAATTGTATCATGTATATATATCTGTATACATCATTAATTAATTACTAGACGTCCGTTCGACAATCGTAGAGTCACACGGCGAATTTGAAACAGAAACAAAACCCGATTATGTATAGTTTTTATTTTAATATTTCAGCAAAACATTAAACTTTTCACTTTAATACTTCTACATTAATAATATGTTTGCAATTTAAATACATTTTTAACATATGTAAGTTTATTTAATGTATAATAAATTTTTCAGATTAAAATTATTTCAAACGTAAAATGAAAATTACGCTTAAAAATAACATTAAAGACATCTTCTTTGGGTATTTATTTTTATAATATATCTTCACAACTGTTTTATGAAAAATTCGCTAACTAGAAATTTTTACAAAAGTAAATTATTAACAGTTCAATTTTTGAATTTTAATTATTTTTTAAATTTTAATTTTAAAGGTATTTTTCTGAACTTTATGTTTTCCATATCAAAAGACCGAACATCTAACAACACATATTAAGTAGTAAGAGAAAGAGAGAAAATAGATTTTCGGATAATATTGAAACTTTCCAATAGTTTTTTCCAAAGTAATCAGTTGGATTTTTTAATAATTTATGAAGTTTTTTCACAGTTTGATTTTATTCGACTCTGAATAGGAATAATTTCAGATTTTATTTGATTTATGGAATATGATGCTATTCAAGTCCAATTTATTTTATTTATTAGTAAAATTAATCGCTTTACATTTTGTTCATTTAGTTCATTTAACAATTAAAAACTATTATAAAAGTTTCTTTTTATAAATAAAACAAAATAAAGAACATTTTTATAATACTAATTAAAAAAAGCGATTAATAAAAAAGCAAAACTAAAATGCAATTAAAATTGGTTTTATTTTTGAAATTTATTTTAATTTTAATACTGTCTTTACACATAAATATTTAATATCGATTACGATTGGTATATTACTGTGAACTGTATTCTGTAGACTCTGACGTCTGCTATTGTTACTGTCAGCTCCGATTATAAATTAAAAATATGAAACAATACATAGACATTAGAATAAAAGAAGAATTTTCATAAATAAAAAGAAATATAAATTAATAACCATTTAATTCGCCACTGAAAATCATAATTCCTAACATTAATAAATTTTACCATCTAATTTAAAATTCAGGCGTTTTATAAAACTGGTAAAATTATTACTAAATAAATTTATTAAATTCTAAAATTATCTATATCAAAGTTACTCAGTGTATAATTTAATTGAGTATTTATTAATAATAATTGAAAGTATTAAAATGAAAAAGAATTTAAATAAAATCAATGAATTGAAAAAACTAGAAATTGTCATTATAATATGGTTATTAGGTCTGTATATATTTCGTTTTGTTCAGATGAGTTATAAATATTTGTATTTTATTGTTTAATGGATATATTTCTGCTCACATACAATATTTTTATATCGCGCGTTTTTTTCGGTAATATTCTAACTCCTCTTCGCTAACATTTTTTATTATTTCGCTAAAATGTGTTTCGAATGTTTTGCCTAACTTTAAACTTCACTGTAAGCATTATTTTCACTTTTAATGTCTCATTAAATAATGTAATAATTTTTAGCGAATAGTTTTGCTTCACTTTCGTTTTTATTCTCTAATGAATTCTCCGATACGATTAACTTCAGTATCATTAATTTATTTGCTTGCTTCATATTACACTTTTTCCGGCACTATTCAGAACAATGATTTCGAAAAAAACAGTTTTTTTCATTAATTTATTTATACTTATGTATGTAATCTCACCTCAAAACAAACAAGACAAAAATTGCTTGATTTTTAAAGATTTTTTGATATATATAACAAAACACAAAACTTAAGTTCCTTTAACAGATGTATGTACATAATGGAAATATTACATAAAAAAGATTTATTAGATTAAGATTTGCTAACGGAAATAATGTCACTGTTTCTACAATAAATTGCAATATTTACATGAATAATATGTATATTATAGTTATTTATAGACTTTGTTCTACATTTTTATACATCATAGAAAATATAAATTGCTACGATTTTTAAATGGTTATAAATAATAATAAATACATAATTAAGAACAAAGGATTTTATTAAAACAAATGCAAATGGATGCGAGCAACGAGAACTCTGCTTGCCGAGAAGAGAAGCGAAACGAATATTCCGCTGGCAGAGCAACGACTGCACAGCGACCGTACTGCGACCGCAATGCCTTTTCATTTCGTTGTCGTATTTTGCTGAATCAACGAACTTCGCCGATCGCGTGCAACCGAAGTGATAGTTTATTTGATATTCATTACAATTACAATTATTAAATTTATGCATTTTATTAAATATATGCGCTTTACTTCAGGAATCGCTGTTGTACAGTAAAATAAAACAATTTCAAAACGATCGCTGGTGTTCGTTGAAGTCGTTAATTCTCGTTGTTCGTTCCTTTAACTTCGCGAATAACGTCTATAGAATTTACGATAAATGAAATACGTAAATAAAAACGATGTTGTTACTGTTTTAATTTGCCTTATTTAAATTTCATTATTAAATTAAAAAATTTGTAATTAAATTCGCAAAATTCAATAAAATGAAATTAAATTTTGTAACATAGAATCAGAAAAGTTTAATTTTTGTTCGTTATTTTCAAAAGTTTATAATGCTATTTAATAAATATTGCTTTTAGTTTAAATTCTAAAATTTCGGGTAATTTTTAAAAACCCCACAAATTTTCAAAGTTTAATTGGCTCTTTGCCATAAAAGAAAAGAACTTACAAATAAATTTAAGCCTAAAGTATTTTTGAAAATAATAATTAATAAATTTATGTTTCATTTTTAAACTTATACACAAATTATAAAGTGTTAAGAAGACATTACAATTGTTTCTTTTTGGTTTTCTTCACAATAAAAATATTTAATTTGTAAACATTTCTTTTAGTATATTTTACATATGTACTTTTTCACTTTACCTTTGCATTCTTTCCATTTTAATTGATACGTTTTGATGGGAGATTTTTTTCATGAGATTGTTTTTTTGTCTGGTTTTCTACGTTTTTAAAATGTGAATTTTTTAACAGCTAAATATTCATTAATGTACATATATTTATGTATACAAATATGTATGAAGTGCCTTCGTATATAATTTCATGAATTTAAAATTTATGTAGATGTGAAAATTCTCTTGAAATAAGAGTATGTGAATATGTGTATGGATGTGTAATGAAAGTAATTACAAGCTTGTGGTACACAACGGTCAAGCTCTTTAGAATGTGAGGGAAAAAAATTGAATTTCAAACACACCTCATTTAAAAAATCACACCTCATTTGAATGTCACACTAAGCATCATGAGGCCGGCCCCATTTTCCTGATCAGCTGATTTCAACTGCTGCTGTCGGGTGTCAGCTGTTTTGCGTAATTGAGGAAAGATTCTTGGTTTACGAGTTGCCAGGCTTCCTGATTAAAGGATTAACAGTAACAACTCAAGCGTTTGAGGTCCCAAAAGATCATGAAAATAAGTTAGAGGACTGTTAAATGACGTGAGGCTTCATGAGGTGTAAAATAGCCGCATGGGTCTAGTGCAACATGGGCCTGTGGTCTGGTATTCTATAGGAGTTTCTATCGACTGTAAAATCATCCTTTCTCATAACATATTCGGCGTTTCGGTGCTGATATGTCTGTGATTTGAATTGGAACATCAACTCTGACTTCGAGGCCTACATTTCATTATATATTTATACAGAATATATAAAATTGTATATTCCAAAACTGTTAAGTAGATGAATTGATACAGACACATAAGTGCTTGATAGAGGTTTATATATGCATGCAAAAGTGTATGCATGTGTGTATGTTTGGATGTTTCGATATTTTAAGTATTTCCCGTTATTTGCTTTTCTCACGCAAGGTACTCGTGCTTTCATCGTGAGACTTTATTACGTGTGCCAGTAATTTTACAAATTCGGCTGTAATAAAGTCCAACAAATAATTGATTGGTAGGTTACGTGTATTTATATATATATATATATTTATGTGTATTTATATATATGCATATGCGGATGTGTGTGGATGTTTTTATGCCTAGCGTATGTATAGTAGAATTGTATATTTTTAAAAGTAAGTCCAGCGACAGAAACGTTGAAACTCTTTTAAAATAAACTATGAATATATTTGACGTAGATGAACTAATCTATGTATAAGTATATATAGCTATCAGTATATTTATATGCATGTGTATATAACTCTATGTATGTGTGTGTGTATCTACGTTAATAGCAATAATTAATATCACTTTGGTAATTTTAAACAGGCGAGTCTTCTGACTCTGATATGTATCGTTACCTTGGTTGTGTCTTATCTCTAAGAACAGTTGTTGTTGTTGGTTTTATACTATTTTAAAACTACGACGCGTTGGTTTATAGACCAGATATGTTTACGATTTCAATACAATTAACATTATCCAAAGTTTCAATCTAAAATTTGATTGGATTTCGATATGATTTCCATTTCAAATATATTGCAATGCATTAAAAAGGACGTTTATGGTACATAAAAATTCAGTTGTTCCTTTCATTATTTCAGGAAATATTTAAACTCAGAGAATATTTTGCAAGACGTTAATCATCAGTTAATCAGTTCAGCATTTGAAGTGGTTGCATGGAAATAAAGGCATGGAATAGTTTTTGTGCAATTTATTTGATATGTCTGCGATATAAATGCTGAACCGTTGTTGTATAGACTTGATGACGCCTCTGATATAGTATATCTAATCTATGTCTAAATGTTCAAATAGTTAATGACTAATTTAAGATTCTAGTGGATTAAATTTTAGATTTTCTCTTGTTTATTTTCATGTTTAACCTTTGGTTTTGCTAGCGTAGTGAGATCTTGAATTCTTTTCTGATTTTTCTCTGTTGATATACAAGTTTTTTCTGCTTTTTTATATGTAAAATCCAGCGAATATTATAAAGGAAATCATTTATTAGTTTATGTACAAATTGCATTTATAGAAGCTTCAATAGAAGCTGAAATTTAATGGCAACGAAAGTTCACGGGATTTTTTCCATCATTTCAAGAAAACATCAAAAAAATAAAAGATCGTCAACTTTATTGGAAATTTAACGATATTTGACAAAGGTTTTTTAATTCAAAATGGAGTAATAAATTGACGGAATTCACGTCGAATAGAAGGAATAATTTTTTGACCATTTAAAAACAAAGAAATTTCTTGAAATTTCTTGAATTTGAATAAATCGAAACTGAAATTTTCACTTTTTCTTTCCATGTACTACTTTTTAAAATAATTCTTGTTTATATACATAACTATATACGTGTTTCTTTATGTTGATATTGTTGCAACAGTTTCTTGACCTTAAATTGATAATTATTTCAATAATTTTCTGAACTACACAACATTCACAGGTGCAACTTAATTTCTGAGTGTTCGTTTATGCTTTGTGTATTTTTGACTATATATATATATGTATATGAGGTGCTTTAAATATCTAGTATAATATTTAAATGTATTTGTGTATTTATAGGCTTCGGTATTTAAATAAGTTTCAGTGTTAGAGCTCCATTAATATTCTTTAGAAATGTTTTCCTGCGTCAGTGGATTTCAGCAAATCTCTTTCACACCCTTTCCCCTCTATACAAACCCCTGTCCTTAGTTCTGACAGACCTAGACCTTGTAATTCTTTTGTTTTTCACTTTATTTATCTACAGATTCCTTTTATTAACATCGGCCTAGCTTTGCTTTAGAAAGAGTTAACGAAAAATATATGCTATTTGATCGACGATATATAAACAGACGTAGATTACCGCTAACTTCGCGTATGACACCATTTTAAAATCCTTGTCGGAAAGGATTCGCTGGTCCTGCCGGCGCTCTGCTGGCTGCCGACCTCTGCTGCTGCTGCTGCTGCTGGAACGGGTTGGCCACTCGTTGCTGTGGCAGGTGGCGGCTGTCCTGCGGCTGCTGGTAACCACCTCCCTGCTCCTGGTAGCCGGGTTGGTACTGCTGCGACTGCTCCTGGTAACCGCCTTCTTGCTGGTAGCCTCCTTGTTGCTGCTGCTGGTACTCGTAGTTCATCTCGTCCACGTTCGACTCCTGCTCCGGCTGCTGTCCATACTCGAGATGATTCCTGAGCTCGCCGTCCACCGGCTGCTGGTCGTGCATTACGTAGGTCTGGTACTCCTTGTTCGGCGGGTCCTGCATCAGAATGTTCGCCTCGCTCTCGAACGGCTTGAAGTCGTAGATGTTGCGCAGCTTGCGCAGCACTGGGACGTACAGCAAGTTCGAGAAGGCGATGAGGAAGTTGAGGGCCGTGAAACCGATGGCCTCCACGACGCCGCCCGCGATGATCGGTCCCACGGCGTAGGCGATCGAGTAGGAGATGTCGGCGATGGCGTAAATGCTGCCGTAGACCGAGACGTAGCGCACATCGACGAGGTAACCGAGCGTCGGTAGCAGCGCGGTGTCAATGAGGGCAATGCCGAAGCAGATGATGCAGATGGGGATCATGAGCATCTTGTAGGAGCTGGAGAAAGGGATAATGAAGCAGGAGAGACCCTCGAGCGCCAGGCCGCCGGCGGCCATCAGCCACTGATGCTGCGGGTACTTCTTCGCCATTTTGACGGTGATGACGACGCCGAGCACGTGCGGGAAGAAAGCCGGCAGCCACACCATGCCGATCTTCCAGTTGTCGGTCGTCAGGTTGTCCTCCATCCACAGCGAAATCGTGGGCTCCAGGAAGGCCAGCGCCACGTTCGACATGGTTAGTGCGCCGGCGCACACCGCTATGTAAGGGTCCATGAGGAGGCGCCAGATGGGGATGGTTTCCTGCTGCACCTCCTTGCTCTGCCGGATCTGGTCCTTCACCGGCTTCATGACCAGCAGCAGCATCAAGCCGTCGATGAGACAGACCAGCGCCAGGATGAGGAAGGGCACCTCTTTGCCGGCGAACTGATAGAGCGCACCGCCGAAGGGCGGCGCCACCAAGCAGCCGAAGCTGATGAAGGCCAGCGCGATGCCCAGGGCCTGCGAGCGTTCGTTCTCCTCCGTGAAGCGATCCGCAATCATCGCCAGACCCGAGGTGTCTGCGAACGCGGAGCCGGCGCCCTGCAGCGAGCGCGCGAAGAACAGCACGCTGTAGCTGCGGCCGCAGGCGAACACGGCCGTCGAGAAGAACATGATGGTCAGGCCGATCATCATGGGAAGGTCGTAGCCTATCTTGTCGATGAGGGCGCCCGAGAAGGGGTTCACCATCAGCTGCACGATGGCCTTCGAGGCAAAGAGCACACCCGTGGCCGAGTCCTGGCCGTGGTGGTCGTGGTGGTAGGGGATTATTTGGCCGGTGCGGTTGTCGCGCAGCAGCGGCGCTGGCGTGCCGTCGTCGAAGCCGCCGATTTCGCGCAAGTAGTCGGGGATGATCGGCACGATCACCATGTACAGCATGTTGTCGAGCAGCAGCGCGATCGAGACGATCACGAGGATGAGCCGCCGCTGATTGACGGGCTCCTGGATCTTCTCCCACACGATGTCCTTCACCTCGCGCACCTCCAAATTGATCAGGGGAATTTGAAACGAAGCCATTGTGTGTCGACAAAGGTTTGTCGGGGTGTTTGAAGTCTTAGTTGGAGTTCGAAGTTGTTGTGGGTGTTGCTTCTGATTTGGTGAGTTCGGTTGTTTGCTGGAAGTCTTCGCGTTGGTGGCTTACATTCATCGGCTACGCGTCGGTCGATGGCTGGCGACTATCCACCACTTGTGGCCACTGCCGCAGTCTGCTTTATAACCTGGTTCGGCTGTTGGATTTGCTGGTCTGTGGCAGCGTTCATTTTGTGGTCAGACCGGTCGCGACTCGGTTAAGCGACTTGCACTGATCGCCGCTTCATTTTTAACCGTTGTCTTAGCTATTTTTCTTCTGGAAATTTTGCTGAGGGTTTTCCTGGGCGGTGACGTGGCTGATAGCTTGGGCGGGGCTGTTGGATTTGGAGCCCTAGTTTAGCCTACAGACGCTGGCTTCATCTGGACAACCTTTAACGACACAGAAACAAGATTTCGTTAGTGTTTTGTTTTAATTGTGTTCAGAGACGTTTTAAGTGAGTCGAAGTTTACGAAAATTGAATACTTTCGAAATTTAAAAGGCGATAAAAATCAATAAATTATCAATCGATTGATCAAAAGTTTAGGACATTCTTTCTCTCTCTATCTCTCTCTTTCTCGCTCGCTTTCTTTCGTAAAGGATGTTTTTTTTTCTGCTTATGATTGAAATGTTGTTTCTGTGAAGAAAAAAGGATGTCCTGATCAGTTTTTTGCCAGGCTGCGACGATTCTATTGCAATTGAAATTCGGATTTTAGATAATTTTAGATTTCAGAGAAACGCTGAAGAATATTTCTAAATAAAGATTTTTTTATATTTTAAATGAATTTTTGTCGTTTTTGTTGCTTATGTTAAAAAGTTGATATTTTCTATTCTAACTCACATTTCAATCATAGAACAAAAAGCGGCCGGCTTTTCTGAAAAAATCGGTATTTCTTTTTCATATTTTCGAACACTTAAAAAACCTAAACAATGTAATTATTTCCATATTTCTTTTTATATTTTTTTTTTAATTTTAATTGCTAGACGCATGTTCAATGTTTAACTGATCCTTGTGTTGCTTTGGTGTTTCATATCCTCGTTTCTCCTCCTCGACATCATTACTATTATTTTACTGCTCGTTTTCCGCTTCATGGTGTTTTTTGTTGTTGTTGTTGTTGCTGTTATGCTTTGAATTTCAACAGCAAAAAAAACCTTTAATAAACCAACAAAATGACTCCAAGGATACAAGGAAAAGTGCGCATAAAAGAAACTCAAAAGAGAATCAACTTGAATACCAAAAATACGAAATAGAAAAGGGGTCGGCGAAAAGGACGAAAAAAAAACTCAGCTTTTCAAAATATTTCGACGTTTTTTAAGGTAAAACTCTGTTAAGACGACTGAAAACGGTGTCGACGTAGAAAATGCTTAACATAACGACCTTATTTCAAAGGAAAGAATGAAAGAAAGATGAAAGAAGGGACGCAAGGAGGAAGGAAGGAAGGAAGGAAACAAGGAAGGACGATTGAATGAATGCAGTCAGACTAAACGAGGGCGAGGCAGGAAAAGCGAAGAAATTGATTGCGAAAATTGGACAGAAAAACAGGTGTGTAACGTGCTCACGTTGGTGTGGGGAAATCGATAAGAAAATGGAGTGAGATAAAATTAGAAATAGCAGTACAAGGAATGGAGAAAGGAAGAAAAACAACAATACCAGAACTTTTTCTATGCATGGTGGATATATATACAAACTAATGATCGTTCCTTTGATCTAATTCTTCCGCTTTTCACTCTTCGTAGTATTCAAAGAATTATGAAGGAAAAATTATCGATGTTGAAATTATTGTTCATGGATATGTATCAATCATAAATGTTTTCCTGTTGTTATTACAGCACGTTTCAGTACTTGAATTAACCACCGTCACTTCACCTCGTTCGACCTCGACAAACGACCCTACTTTCACCCATTTCACTCCCTTCATTCACTGCAGAGCACTTCACCATCACTCCTCATCACACCAAACCACGACACACCACATCAAACCTCATCAACACCACCACCAACATGAACTCAACTTGGTCTATGGTTTTTTCTTTTTCTTCTTCCTGAATTTGAACGGCAAGGAAATTTCAAAAAATTCTCGTATAAAAATAATTGACTGAAGGGCCAGCAAGCAAGCAACACAAATTCACGAACACCGAAGCTAAGCAGAGGGACACGACCAGAGAAACACGACATGCAAACACGGACATAGCCAAATGAGCGTAGACAGAGTACACACACACGTCATTCGAGTAGCATGCATATTTGTATGCACGGTTGTGTGCACAACAGCGAAATACGAACACGCGACATGTTTGGGGGTCGAGTACTTGCGAGAGTACTTCGGCTGTGAGGAGAGGATCGCACACGACAAACACGACGTCATGGTCATGAAAATTTTAACATTCTTGTTGTTTTTTGTTTGAGTGGGTGGCACAGGGCATTGAAGACGTTGAAATAAAAACATATTTACATATGTGAAAGTAAATAGTATAGCAAAGCCGATGCCAGTGCATGTTAAAAAGTAACTAATATGAAATCGTGTAAAGTGTGAAAGTTGACCGAGGTTCACAGGTTCTGCGGGGGAAGGCGATAGCTACTACTGTTAAATTAGACACCAACGCAACGATGTCGGCTAGTTTCCCATATCTAAGCGCTGCTTCTAATAATTATAATTAGAAATTCAAGCCACACGACAAGACAACCTGATCTCACCTCACCACATCACTGATTACATAACCACGTAATGATTCGTGAAGCGGCCTTTCCTTGTTTCAGTGTTTCAAGATTACAATTTCCCTTCTGCCTTCTTTTTTTGGTTAAAGAGGGAAAAAGTTCGCTGGAGAAGTGGAATTTGTTATAGGTTTATGTATGTGTGCTGCTTTCCGTCAAGTTTTGTATCGAATTGGGTAAAACTTCGACTGTTGTTCCTACTTTAAATTGGGCTATGACACACTCAGCTTCATGAGAGAGTCCTGAATTGCATTGATTTGTTGTTATACGTTCGAAAGCAGTAAAATTAGTGAGGAGCTTAGTAATATTTTTTTATTTTATACAAAATTGTGGACAGAGGCTTTCGCAAGTTTCATACGGCTCCATTTTCTTTTATATCATCGCCCACTTTTCCTTTATAAAAGCCTCTTAAATATGTTCATTTCTTACGAATTCAGGTTGAAGTGCTTTGACATTTCTCCTTGCATAGTTTCATCACCTCTTCGTCCTTGTTTTCTTTTCCTATATCCTTTTATGCGTTGCTGTGCTCAAGTATCACATGAAATTCAAGAGCCTTCACAAATGCTTCACGTCGTTCAGCCCACACTCAGCATTTACACGACGTTATTAAATCGAGATTTAATTTGAAATACTTCAAAATTTGTTCGTTGCTTTAGTTTCAAGCAAACATTATTTCTCTTTAACTTTCGTCTATAGTTTCCATTAACTTATAATCTTTTTGAACGTTATCTCTAAACACAGTTCTTCGCTTTAAGTAATTATAAAAGTGTATGTAGCAAAAATTGGACTTGATTTTGTATGTTTCCTTTCTTTTCTTTTATAAAAGACTTTTTATAAATGAAAACGAACATCGAAAAGGAGACATCATCAACAAAATTGAAGAAGAAGGAAAACAAGGATTTCTTAGAGAAGGGGCCACGAATCCATTTAGAATTATGAACATGCGAGATTACTTCATGAGGCAGCGTGACTCATGGCTCATTCCTATCCGATGTTGATGCATTCGCCGTGAACATCGACGTGTGAATATTTTATGATGGACCAGATGCTCGTCGATGAACGCTTGAGAAATGAGAGATGAGATACAGCATCATGTAATCAATTATTTAAGCAGAGGAAGGACGTGGAAAGAAGTGAAGCTGCGAGTTGAGTTCAACGGACATTTGCACAAATGTTGAAGATCCATTTTATGATCTATCCTCTGCATGGACAAACTAATCAATTATTAATGATTGGAACAGATGTTTTTGCCTTCAAATAAACATTTGGATAATGCCGGAACCATTTTGGATTAAAACTTTATCATAACTCTCTCTGTCAAGTAAATATTAATACCATTTGATAAATACGTTTTAAAGAAAAGCCACTCCTTGAATTTGTTTCCTATTTTCTTCTGTGTTTTATATTATATCTGTTTTTAGCCAGCTTATATATCATCCGGAAAATATTCTGACAGTTCCTTATAGAATTTATTCCACTTTTTCTTATTCTTCCTTGTTTTTATCCCCTCATTTCACTTCTACTTCTTCATCATTTGTAATCGCATTCATATTCCACCCCTTCTCACGCTTCCTTCGTCAACAGAATTTTATGGAAATATTAAAAACCAGGAATGAATAAAATAACGGTACTTCAGAAGTTTTCTTCCTGCGCACAAATAATAAATGCAATTTAATTGGAATCGGAAAGGTTCTCATTTTTCTTTTGTTTATTTTTTTGGTTTTCTTAAAAGCAGAAATTTCAAATTTTAAATGCTATCGAAACAGAAAAAATACTTCAATATCCACTTCAGTAATGCTTACGTCACGTGCAATTTTTTTTCTATTCTACAAATGTCATTGAAACGTAGCAACTTTTGTCCTAAATTATATTTTAATGAGTCGTACTTTTTTCTGTAAGCGTAACGAATGAATTTTCGTTCCTTCGAATAATATTCATATTTGTATGAACATTAATATTCTTTGTGGGTGGACTAACGAAGGAAACAAAGAACTTCCTTCTCTCAAGACGATTATTTCGCTGCTAGCAAAGACGTTGCTTACGAAGAAGTTTCTCTGCTGAGCAACACTGCTAAGAAACTCTGCTGCGAGAGTCTACGGAGAGCTTCTGCTGCTGCTTATTCACGCGTATTTTATAATGAAGACTAAATGCATTCGTGTGTTTGTGTGCTTGGCGTGAGCATCGCATGAAGGGTGCGAGTGCGTCTTAATTTATAGCTAGAAGAGTAGCAAGAAAATTTATGTGGCTGGAAAGTGCGAATGCTCCCTAAATCATTAACAATAGCAGCGATTCAATGAGTTGGAAGCAATTTATTAAGGTTTTCTCTAAGTAATGAGCGGCGTTGCGGCTGCTGGCAAACTCGTTAAAATTGCCAAGGTCATTACGCATTTACGTGTGTTTAATGAGCTGAATTCGTTGGCATGGCGTGGAATGGGATAGAAGTTGAAAGAGTGGATATGAAATTGAACTGAACTGAGGTGAAAATAATACAATAAAACTTGAAACTGATTAAAAATTGTCGTTAATCAATAGTTTAGCTTAACTGTTACCTTGTTGCGTCACCTTGTGGCATTTCGACCGAGACACAATTAAATTATTGCCGATTTTATTTACACACGAATCTAAAAAAAAGCTCACTAAATAAAGAATCACTTCCATTGCATTTATTTATCCACTTTCCACTTTTTTCTTATTTTGATTCATTTTTGATTTTTATTTTATTTCAGCTTTGAATTTTCCTTTTTTTGTCGCGTTCTGCTTTGTTCGCACTTCCTCTTGCCGCCATTTTGTGTAATCGAGGGTCTCCAAAGTCCAGTTAACAAGTTTACACAACGTTTCACAAGTTCACGTTTATTTTACGCCTGATTTGAACCGCTTTCATGCAGCTATTTCAAGTAACTTTGTAGGGCTTGAAAGAGCTTTTTTCTGCTAAGCTGCACGCCGGCGCCGGCCTCAGTCAATGCGACATCAGCTGGAGCTGTTAATTGTCGGTTTCGGTATCGATTTCAAGTGCATTTCGAGAAAATCGCAAGAGTCCCGGTTTAAACTGTTTTCAGGTTTACGTTCAGGATTAGCAGCTGCTTTTTATCGACTAACAATAATCGCCGCTGTTGACGGTCAGCGCATCAAAGCAGAATCGAGAAAGACTATTTAAAGTAAATAAATTTAAATGTATTAAAATTTAATGTATTCGGACTTTATTTGCTGTAAACGCTTCTTTGAATATTCATTAAAAAACACTAATTTTACATTAACACTTAAATAAAAATCTAGCAAACAGATCAACAATATTTAGATATATTTTATTCTGTAATTTATTTTGTGTACTATGAAAGAATTCTTCAACTTTGAAGCCAACCCTTGAAATTTTGTAATGAACGCACAACATGAAAAAGTCCTTTATGAAAACATGCAAAGCATAAATTATTTAGCAAGATAAGAAAAAGCAATGCTAATTTATTATAGGTATCCATTTGAAGGGTGAAAAGAGAGATTTTTGGGGGAAGTTTCATCACAGCAACAAAAACGACGACTGCAGGAAGAAACTCTGCTCTTTTCTCTTAAAATCGCCATCTCTTTCTATTCATTTACCTCTCCCTCTTCTCTTTAGTCCTACCTTTCTTCCCCACCCCTTCCCTTTTCCTCTTTCTCCTGCTTCTTTAATAACAACGATCATACCCACTCTTGACACGATTTTTCTGGTGATGCTGTTATCAGACATCAGGACAAATTATGTCCTGGCTGGTGCACCACTTCCACTATCACCCCTCCAAACCCCTTTTCCCCTCCTTCACCCATCTTTTGATACCCTTTGTTTTGACATAAAACCGCTATGAAAACATTCGCCACTACGAATCTAGAAATTGATGCGCGATGAAGATGAAGGTTGGTCCAACAAAGAAATTTATATTTATTGCCCTCGTTATTATTACACGAGAGTGGAAGTAATAAAGAGGGGAGGGGCGTGGAGACATCGGAATCGAAGGGCAGCAGCGTGAAGGGAAGTCGATGGCCCTCGGTGGTTAGTGATGAGGCTTCCTTGACGAATGCAAAAACAAATTGGAAATCGAGAAGAAAATTCATAACTTTTTCTTGTTCTTATCCCTTTCTTGTTTCTTTTTCAAATACATTGAAAAAGAGTTACAAATATTATTTGTCTTAAGCGAGACCAATGCACAAAAAACTTCTGTTTGAAATTATAATTTAAATTATAATGAAAACGATAGAGCCGACTACGTGTAAATATTGAAAGTTTGTTAATAACTATAATGTTAAAGAAGCTGTAAATAATATTTTTAAAAATTTTCTTCATCCATTTCAATTTGTGTTTAAATATTTTTAGATTTTTTTTGGCGAGAATATTTTAGTTGAAATAAAACTTTATGCAGAATTACTAATAACAAAAAAATACATTTTCAAATATTTTTAAATATAAACATTATTCATTTCTAATATTTTAGTATAATTATAATTTATTTATTATTTTTTATTTTAATTATAGTTTATTATTATTATTCGTTTCTTTATCATAATTCAAAAAAGGAATTTTTCTTTTTCTATAAACTGTGAACATACATAAAAAAGAAAAAAATGGGAAAAAGTACCTTTAACTTTTTATTGAAAACGACTTTGAAATACGAAATAATAATAACAATGATTTCGGTTTTATACGCAATTCTTTCACTCTGAGGCGTTCTCTCTTTATGCTACGTTTGCAACGAGTCTAAATGTTTACACTGAAATCGTTTACACTGAAAATATTTTACTGTGACTCCATTTTCGAATTTTGGCCAATTTTTTGCAATCCTTTTTCTGTTTTGATTTATTAAATCGTATGAAAGTGTTTAAAATTTGGCTTCGCATTTGGTAAAAGAAGGTAAAATGATTATTATTTTATTATTTACTATACATTATTTTCTATTATAATCTATTTCTTATTATGCATTATTTTTCTCTTCATTTGTAGGGGAATAAGAAATTTCTCACTTTCCTGAATTTTTCATTAATACGTAGGATTTGACTTACATAAGCGAAAAATCTTCGAAATAGAATTTTCCAGTTCAGGTAGAGGAAAAATGTATCCAAGAGATACACACGCAGACACTACTTAAAATACAAGTTAGAACCAAAACTTGGATACATTCCGCAAAGGTAAATTCCACCTCACAAGCACACCTTTCCCCTCCCCTCTTCTCAGCTGCACACCATTCACTAGGTTACATAACAGTGAAGTGGGAAACTATTGAAAATCTTCCTTAACGACGAAAGAAGAAGCGATTCAAAAGCGATTCCTTTTTGGTTGAGCTGCATACAAAGGGGCGAGGGGATAGGGGACGGACCCGCCCTGTAAAACTTTCCGCCGATCGCATTCACAAGAAGACATACTGCGCTCACCTGTATCGCTGGGCCCGATGCTGTTCAGGCGATGCGCCAGGAAGCCGCGCAAGTTGGACACGACGCGTTGCGGCGAATTCGGCCCGCTGCCGATGGAGAAGCTGCGAAGCTTGGAGAACAGGGCGGCGGACTCCCCGCTGCCACTGCCAGCGGCGCTGTTGCTACCCTCGTCGGACGCCACGTTAGTGGACGCACCTGCTACCAGCGACGGCGAAAAACGGTCCAAACGGCGGCCGACAGACAGACAGACGAGGTGCAGTTTTCTTATTTTATTTATTATTTTGAAGCACTGCTTTTGGAAACCTTTATAAAACTTTGCACTATAATTTCTTTTATTATAACCTTTCAACTCTTTTTTATTACTCAATAAATTTAATTTTAAATATCTTTTCTTCTTTTTTTTTCTTTTTTGTATAATTATTTATGCTCTTTTCTATTTGTTGGGAGTTGCACTTTTATTCTCAGGTGTTCAGGTGATGCGAAGGCTTCGCTCGGGTTTCTCTACACCTTCAAAATCCTGGAGGTGATTGTGATTGACTTTTTTACCTCTTTTTTCTTTTCTTTTACTTTTCAAGACTATAAAAGTTTTATTTAAACGAGAATTTAATTAAATTTCTTTTATATTTTTGTGGTTTTTCGTGGTTTTGCTTTCGAGTTCTTATTTTTCTGTGTTGCTTTTCTTTTCTTCGTTTTCAATTTTAATTTTTTCGTTTCTTTTTATTATGTGTGATTTCCTTTCTTTTCACCGTTCGATCAAAAGCATTTCCTGCACTTGGACTCACACTGATTTTGCTAATTTTAATGAATTATCACACAACCGCCGAAAGACGTCGTCGTCGTCCAGACCAGAGCAAAGATTCGAAACTTCTGTCTGGTTGTCGCCGAGCCGAGCTCGCTGCATGCCTTCGTATAGACATCGTCGACGTTGATTGCTCTTGGAATGGTTGCTGTTGGTGTTGGTGTTGGCGCTGTTTCTATGCCGAATCGTGTCGTTCCATCAGCGGCGCCCCTCCGCCAGGCCACCCACTCATCTCCAGCTCAGCACCACGCAGTCCCTGGAAAGTCCACGGCTACATTTCCAAGTGAGCAGCTTTCGTGGCGCATCAGGAAGCCAGGATGTGCTCGGCGCCTGCGCTGCTTCGATGCTCTGCTGTTTCACTCAAGTCTCGACGCAGCTGCTCGTCCAATTGCAGTGGAGAGTCTGTCGCTGTACACATGCCATCGTTTGGCCCAGTTGAACGAACACAGAGCGTCTCCGTAGACACCTTCCCGCCCCCTTCAAGGATACATCTGCAGCTTCTCACCTCACCTTTAATTTCAGTGCTGCTTCGATAATTTGCCGGAAGTTTCACGATTTTTTATTTTCGACATTTTTCTATTAATTCTTTTTGAATAATCTGTTCATAATTGGATCAGTGTATGTGTTAGCTATGTATGTGTGTGTTTATCATTCGATAAATTTTATGGTTTTATAGGTTAAAATTTTGTATATATTGGAAGAGAAACCTAAGACAATTACAACAATAAATTAAATCAATTCGCAGTTTAATTATATTTAGTTCTTTTATTATTTTATAGCATTATAATCTCTATGCCTAAATGATTACTGGTAATTTATAGTCGTACTAAACCATTATATAATAAATGTAAATGAATTTTGTTGTAATTATTGCCTCTGATGAAATCTGAACATACACATATTAAAGTCCATGAATTTCCTTTGATGCGACTTGCATTCTGTAAACAATATTGAAGCATACTTTTAGCCTGCGCATTTATTTGCCTATGGAAACTCTAACCACAGATAAAATCGGAGTTTGTTTTTCGGAAAAGTTTTTAAAACATTAAAATTTAACTTTAAAATTTATTGAGCAATTAAAATTAAAGCCATGAGTTTCTTTAAGCATTCTCGGACAACTGTGACGAAAATAAGTGCTTCTCTCGTTTCTGTTAAGAAACTTCCACTTAAAATCACTACTAATTTTTACTGAAATCCCTCGTCCTTCTTCCTTGTCTCTTTTTCAATCAAGCTCATGACGAAGAAGCTTTAAAAACCCACTTCGACTGCTTCCAAATCAACTTGCGGTCTTCTCTCATAAAAATTTCAAATGATTTCCCAAAGAAATTGCTACTTTCGAGGACACTCAATTCTCAATGGATTTAACAAATAATAAAAACGCAAGAAGAGATTAGAATAGAAAGAAATAAGGCGGAAAAGGAACGACATCGACATTTATACAAAGTTTAGTTTTGCTGTCGTTAAACACTGCAATGTGTCAGCTGATTTTTATCAGGCTCTTGAAGGACCTTCGATTATTCCGACGAAACACAAACCATTGGCACGAATTTTGATGACTTTTTACTTCAGTGATGACATGATTTGATTATTGTTGGCTTTCATATGATTCACAATTCTTTGGAATACTGTTAAATGTTATTAAATTGTAATTATTGTATTATTATCGTATTTTAGTTTATTTATAGAAACTTAGTTACCTTTAGCTTAACGTGGATTATTCAAACGTATTTTTTAATTATATAAAGGAAATATCAAGAGCAAAATCAAAGCCAAGCACGCGATAAAAGTCGATCGATAGAATTTTCAAGAGCTATTTTCGTGGATTTACGTGTTTGTATAAAAAGCGAAAAACACTCGACCGCTCCCACACACACACACACACACACACACACACACACATGCACAGCCAACTATCGATATATGGGTAACACACAAGCGTCCCCTTAAACACTAAACTTTTGACGGAAAATGATTTCAAGTAAATAATGAATAAAACCGAAACAAAAAACTTGAAAAGAAAACTATTCAGAATAGTGAAGGAAAATACATTAACGAAACTGTGTAAAGCAATAAAATATAAAAAAAGACGAAAGAAAAAAGAAGGAAGAAGAAAAGAAAAACTGTTTACACAAGGTTAACAGTAAATTAAACATAAACATGAAAACACGCACAAAAATTGAAAGAAGAACGCAAAGTAACAGTACAAGAAAATAAACAAATTCGGCAGAAAATAGAAACGTGAAGAAAATAATAAAATTACAATAAACAATGGTTCCAAAGCAAAAAAGGAAGTATAAAAAGAACTGAAATAAAATGAAGGAATTAAAAAATGGTGTACATTTCATGGACAAATGCGACGAAAGAGGTCAAAGACTCGATCAAAGGCAAAATCGGTCAAATTGACTTCCGGAATTCCAGCAGAGACAAGAAAAGTCTCTTAATGGAGAATGCAATCACTTTCCAAGCAAACATCGTGCAACTTGTCTGTGAATTTTTATACATTCTAAAAATAAGGAAATATGTGGAATATTGTTATTTAATATTCTTTAATTTTATTTAATTAAAGTACATATTTCATTGTTGACGACATCAGTCAACGTTATGATAAAATTTCCTTTGTTTAGAATTGTAATTAATTTTCTAATAGTTCAGTAAAGCAAAAAATAGGGCGTTGAAAATAGAGGCCTTATTTTCTTTAACTTCTGGCAGCTCTTTGACAGCTTCTGCAAACAGACGTCAAAAACTTTCAACGCCTGAACGAAGGAACTGATAAAACGGCAGGAAAATGGAACAACAGCATAAAAAGAATCATTTTTATTCAATTTTTAATGATTTTGTTTTTTGTTTCTCGTTCTTGAAAGTTAAGTATACACAATATTGTTATTTTATAAGAAGAATAAGCATTAATATCTCACGAAAAATTAACAACAATCTTGACATTTCTTTCAGTGTTTTTATTATCGTTTATTTATTGAATTATTTGATAACTTTGGTAACTGTTCTGACTTTTTGATACATTTCCCTTTGTATTTTCCTCTTATGCTTTTATTTTTATTTTTATCCACTTCATTAAATCTACAAAACATTTGAAATGTCAGTTTTTTTAATCAGAGCGATGTATTGTATATCGTAACTAATATTGCATCGTATCGAATATTCTTTTCTCGTATCATCGTATCATCCGTGTAGTAATAACAAAACCAACAACAACATAAAAAGAAGATCGCAAATTAATTGATGTAAAGTTCAGAGGTGGAAATCAGAAACTTGCCATGTGTAGCTAGATAAATGATTATTGTTGTTGTTTTTTGTTGATGTTGTTGTTGTGTTCTGTTTGTTTTTGTTGTCTATTTTGTTTTTTCACCTTCCCCTTTTTTTACCCCGTCACCAAAGAAACGTGTTCATTGCTGAGGTTCATCAGAGCGGATGAGTAATTTTAAACCTTCAGTTAATTGCAGGCAGTGAAACGAAGTCATCGATGGTGAAGAGGAGTAGAAGACGAGGAGAATAGAAAAGGAGGAGATAGAGAGACGTCAATAACAACTCAAGAATTCATCCAAACAAACGTGAAAATCGATATTATATCCGATGCGTGGACGTTGCTCAGTTCTTCGAAAGTTTCAACCGCCGAATGTCCTTCGCAAAACACGGCCACTTCGTCCTCCACCCACAAACGTTCGGCCTAACAAACCTTACAAACATAGAGTCACATCTACACACACCGACGCACGATGAGGCGAGGCCAACCCTCGGGCTGATTTAGGTTTTTTGTTGTTGGTTTTCTCTGTTGGTTTTTCTTCTAGTTGCACCGCCGAAAGGTAAACGAGTTGCGTGCTTGTTTCGGTGGTTGTTGTTGTTATTTATTGTTTTTGTTATTATTACTTTCTTTGCCTTAATGTTAATGTATTGGGGTCGATTTCGCTTTGTGTGGGAGTCGTTTATGTTTTCCTTTCTTAAATGTTTGAAGTTGGCAACAAAGCAAAAGTAACTGCAATGAAAAGCAAACATTAGAACAGCTACCGCATATTTTTGCTCTTGGCATTTTTGTTCTTCTTCCTCTCATTTCGCCTTAGCTCGCTTTTTGCCATCGCGTTTACGTCACAACATCGCCGCTTCTTTCTTGTTGTTTTCTTAATTTCTTCCATTTAATTCGCAATTTATTTGATAGTTATTTATTTTTTGTCTGTTTTAACTCATTATTGCTTTTAAATTACGTTAAAATTGTAATAAGCACGTTCAAAAAGGCATATTTTTTTAATTATTGTAGAAGTAGAAGTGTAATAAATAAAATTTATTTATTAATATTTAATTTAGATTTCAACAACTTCAAATTTGTAATTTTGTCACTAATGGCAATAAAATTATTTTTTATTCTAATTATTCTCCAAATAATTAAAACATTTCCATATTTTTTATGGTCTTCCAAAGAATTGTTTCTATACTTTTATTATTTTAGCTTTTGATTGCATGTCACTTTGCGGTGCATCGTAGCACAACCATAGAAAACCGCAGGCTTCAACGCGACGAAATAAAACCACACAAATCACAAGAGTTACACCAAAAACAGTGGAAACCTATTGAGCACCACAATTTTAAGGGTGAGCCTTCGTTTGGTTTCCTCTTAAATACACTAAAAATAACGTGTTGACTGAAATTTATACATGAATAGCGATGGAGTTTCACTTCTTGTTGACCTGGTTGAGTAACACGCAATTTGGCTTTCATTAATCCAGGTAATGCCTGAAAACCGGTTTCGAAGGTTCATAAACTCGCTCGAAACTATGCAATGGAAATAATAAATTTCCTCTGCTTATAAATTCGCTCGTAACTATGCAATGGAAATAATCAATTCCATTCTGCATTCGAAGTGCAGATTGTTTTAAAGGAAATGAAAATTAAAATAAATCGCTTGGAAATTATTACCTTGCATATCGAATAAAAATACCCAACAACAACAGGAAAAACTTCTTCCTGTCATTTAAAGTGACTCTGCTGACTGCCATCGCGTTGCGATTTGGTTTCTGGTTGCGTCTTTTGAATCCTGACGTCGTGCCAACTTCAGCAAGCGTCCCACTGATGCGAGCAGCACGACTCCGGCAGCATTTCGATTACTCCTCGCAGATTCGCAGCTCTGCAGGTGATCTCGCAGATTCGCGTTCCTTCTCCGGCTTCCGTCTGTTTTTGACGTCTGAAGCGACGGCGATGCAGATGTTGCTGAAGAGATTGAAGAGGCGAATCTGTTGTTGATGATGTTCTATTTTAGTTGTTTTTTTATCTTCTCATTGATAATAAGAAATATGAAAACAACTTCTATAGTTTATAAGGAAAGAAATCCATCCAAGAATCGTAAAAACAACTTTTGGTTTTTTAAATTTTGTTTATTTATATGAAAATTGCTCATAAGTTTGGTTATAAGCACAGAATGAGATACAAAAAAAAAAAGAAATAACTTTTTTATTGATTATTATCGACGTCCTGCATCCCAAAACCAACGAAAACAATACCAACGTCATGCGCCGAGTCCCTAAATTGACTCATCTGAATGCAAAGTGGCGCCGAAGATGCTGTGTGAAAAGCAAATGGCTGCCAAACACATGAAATCCGAAAATGGAAGAAGTCAAGCGTGAGCGCAGAGCGTGAGAAGAGCAGAGAGAGAAAGAGAGAGCAACAGACAAACAGAGAGATGCGTTTAGGAGAAAAGGTTCCAGAGAGGGAACGAATGCTGAATGAATGTACGTGTGTGTGCGTGTGTGTGCGTGTGTGTTTGTGTCCTTTGATGAAATGGCTTCTGGAATTTCTTTCTTATTCCTCCTCCTCCCCTCCCACCATCAATTTTTTCCTACTTATGCATATATATAAAGGAAATCAATGCTTAAATGCGTCGGTGTGAGAGAAAATTATGTAACGTTATGGGAATTTTTTTTCTCACTAAAAAAATGTGCAGAGGCGCCGTGCCTCAGTCCACATTCGTTAAATAACAACGCTTAATGCAACGCTTGACATTTCGATGACCTTTGATAAAAATGCCAACACCTACGTGAGGCAAACAACCACAGAAACACCGACAAAAGTCGCCATTGTGTGAATTTCTGTGTCACACTGAAACGTCGTTGTGTGTGTGTGCTGCTGTTGCTGTTGTTGTTGTTGTCCTTATACTAACCCACTTTCGTAGCGTACGAAACGCGATAGCAATTGAGACGATTCCATTCCATTTTATTCCACAAAATTCCGTTGTATCCTTTGCTTTGCTGAAGAATATTAATTATCGACCGCTTTGTTTTATACTGTCTGTTGTTCTTGTTGTTGTTGTTGTTGTTGTTGCCCCTTTCTCGTAAACCTGTAAATGTGACATTTCATTCAATATGGCTGCGAGGGAGTGGCTTAACTAACACATGCAAACGGTTACAAATCCAACAAAAACACTTTTCCATGCAAAAACAAAAATTGTTGTTGTTGTGGTTGTCGTTGTTGTTGTTGGGTTTTCACAGTGGAGGCGGTGACATTTCGTTGAAGGTATCCAATTTATATTTATAGAGGATGAATTCATCTTTAATGGAATAACTGGAAAGAGGTGAAAAAGAAGGAGCAAACGAATGGAACCATTTTGAAATGAAACGTGGGGAATTTTTCCAGATGGTGAACAAAGCTTCTCAGACTGAGAAAATAACCAGAAAAAGAGAAAGAGAAACGGGGAATTAAACATAGATAAAAGTTCACGATTTTTCCTGTCTTTTTCTCTCTCCTCATCAATTGAATTATTCGCTCAAGAGAAGATTTCAAAGGAACTCTCAATTTCTAATGAATCAGCTGTTTTGTTCCGTTAGACAGGAGAAATTCCTTCAGTTGAAGCTTTCTATAGCAAATATTTAATAGTAATGATATTAAAATAACCTCGCTTTAAAATTAATTCATTTTAAATAATGTTGAAAAAAGTTATTAAAATTCTTGACAATGATAAAATGCATCGAATTGAATCGGCTCAATAAAATTAAATCACTTCAATCAAATTAAATCATCAGAAACAATTTTACAATCGCCATCAATTAAAATTTCTATTGAGATTTGAGAGGAGGAATTCGAAAGTTCGAATAGTTTTACGAGTAACAGCGGAAAACATCAATCGCAATGTTTTCCCCTCTCCCTTCTCTTCCTTCCCTCTACTTACCTCACACTCATTTTCGTAGCACTTCAAATATTTTTGTGTACCTCATGAATTTTTATTAATTGCGCTGAAACAGTGACAAGTTACATTAAAGGCAGCATTGAATTGAATTGTTTTGTTTTGGCGGTCGCTTTTGTTGCTGCCTTCAACGTTCAGGTGGACGTTGGTGACGGGAGAAGAGAGAAGAAGAGCGAGACAAGCGGCATTTAACCTTGCAGCCAACAGACAACGACAGATTCTCATCTGTCGAACCTGTCAATCGCTCAATCACACGCTGCAAGATTCTAGCAACAATTCCAAAAATGGTGAATGTTATGATTGCCTTACTCAAGTCATAAAATCTTCTTTAACCCTCAACGCAAACTCTAAAAATTCCTAAAAACTATCGACGCTCATTTTAAACGTTGTTTTTGATTAAGAATTGAAAATCAACGTGAAGATGAGTTTTTAAACGTGATTTCTTAATTTTTTTTTTTAATTTCTTAATTGAAACTCAAAATCATGTTCTTCATGAAGTTTGTTCTGTTGGATTTTTTACTCTTTCAACTTTTAAACTTCATGAACTTGCGAAACCTTAAAAATTCTGCTATTGAATTAATAAACAAAAGTTATCCTTAACCGAAAAGGAACAAATGGAAAACAAAGAAAATAAAAACGCAACATTTAATTATACATAAAGCCAACTTTTGAGCTATCAACTTCTATAAAGCTGAATAAAATGTAGAATGAAGTAAAGTTTCCATCCCATTTTTGTATTTACATTAGAAAAAAATTATATCTAAAGTTTAAAATACTCATTTTAATTTAGGAAAAAAAATTTCAATAATCATGTGGTAACTGAAGATTTGTTATTTATTTATTATTGAAGAAAGTTAAACAAAACGAATCGAAAATTAAAGAAAATTAACGTCAAGAGAAATTAAATGTAAAGTTAATTGTTAAGTGGAGAGATAAAACTTTTTCTATAGAATTTCCGAGGTAAGAGAAGCTATAAATGAGCCTCAGATCTGAAGCATGTCAATTAATAACTGATTATGTCCCAGTTCAGTCCAAATCAAGAGTGTAAAAAATATCAATAAATCAAATTTGATGTTTAACGATGGATTTAAAAAACTCTACGACACACGAATTTTTACGTTAACAATTAAAATAACGAAAAACATTAAAACTGACATTAACAATAACAAGAACAATAACAATAATAGAAACAATAACAATAATGTTCATGATAAAAATAACATCAACAAGCAATCAACTTCAGTTCGGTAACAAAATAGTTCAATGTCAGTCACGGAACGCTGAAATTTCATTGAATATCTGCAGGGCTTCAAATTCACTCATCATCGATAACAACATCGAAGTTGAACCTTTCAATCGATGATTTGTGGGTTGATATGCAACACTTTAAGCAAGTGTTCGTTGATGGCCAAAAGCGCAGCCGATCGCACCGATTTTGTAACTGAATGCAACCGGAAAAGTACACAATCGTGAGAAAACACAAAAAAAAAACCCAGCATAATCATTAAATAGACAGTTTTGCCGTTGGCTTATATTTGATAATTTTCTATAGGATTGTTATTTAATATTGTCTTGTCTGCGACTTAAGCTCTAAAACTAAATATGAAAATTTATGGTCAGCAGAGAACGAAAAACATGTCTGTTAACACCTTTGATTTATTAAAGTACTGAAGTTTGAGTTCACTGCAATTTAATTCGAAGAAATTGTTTCGAAATCTCCAATTCAAGTGCTTAAAAATTAATGAAGACCCTAAACAAAGAAAAAGACAAAAAATCATCTAATGTAACAAGAAAAGGAAATAAAAACAAGCAAAACAAAAGGAAAATAAAAAAGAAACATTGTTTAATTTCTCTTTAGATTTTTTATTTTATTTTCATTTAATTAATAACAAATCGAAATTCATTCCAAATGCGTGTATGGCTCGAGCCACTTCCAGTTCTCCCACTCGACGCACTGCTGCACATCCTCCATGAAGGCGTGGTTCGGGCCGCACTGCAAGTAGACGGCTTCGCTCTGGTCTTCGGGACACATCCAGTAGTGGGTCGGATCGGAGATGTCGCGGAACCTGCGTGTGCGATCGATGACGATGGAGCAGTCGGGTTCGGCGTATATATCCTGGCCCACGTAACGCGGTTGCCGCCCAGACGAACCGAATGACATCCCAAACAGCAGACTCAGCAGAGCAACAAAAAACTTTACTAAGAACGAACAAAGAAAAGTGTAAAAATAATCATTAATTTAGTAAATTATTTTTCTTCATTACTTCTGTGAATTTTGGGCATCATGACTCTGTTTTCGAAAGTCTTCAGTAACAAAAATAGGTCAAAACTGTACACTTAAAACTTTATAGCAAACATTTTATACTTCGAATCT
Source organism: Thecophora atra (assembly GCA_937620795.1). NCBI lineage: Eukaryota > Metazoa > Arthropoda > Insecta > Diptera > Conopidae > Thecophora > Thecophora atra. The sequence goes on from OW569401.1 coordinate 35,020,212, forward strand.
TTGAAGTTATCATTTCAACGCGAAATATGTGTCAATTTCCCAATCTATTCGATACAGGGAAAAATAATTAAACGAAAGTAATTAAACAACCAAAGGCACTCAATGAGAGCTGCAAGAAACAGGAGAAGACGACGAAGAAGAGGTTTCCATTTCTGCAGCAATTCATCATTTAATCGAACTACGAAGACATCAACATAATTTTTTTATTTCATTGCATAAGCAACAGAAAATTCTGACCAATAATTACACTAAAGGGAAGTAAAGTGCATATAATGACGGTTTTCAAGAGCTGAAAATTCAGGTCATTGTTAATAAAAATCCAACTTCTGTTTTAGCTTCTCCAAAATTGATTTCCTGAGTGTTTAACGACTTATTAACGACCTCAGTTTCCTATAAAATACTAATAATAATAGTTTATATTATTGTTATGTAACCTTCTAAAATCAATTCGAATATTTTCTAATAATATATTTTTCAAAGAGGAATTTTCTTTCATTAATAATATTTATTGTTTAAATACTAATGATTTTTGAAGATGGTATTGACGAATGATATCGATTAAGAAAGGAACTAAAATTAATCAGGCAAACAATAAACAACAGCAATCAATTTCTTATCGTGTTACAAGCAGGCCCGATCTTTAACTGAAGTTTATTGAAATTTATTAAAGGTATTTAGTAATTGTTAGTAGTTAAGACGAATTAATAATTAGTTATCCAAATCTGATGTATTTCCTCTAGTCGCTAGTTTAATATTTAATAAGTAGTTTTACCAGCCCAACTTTGGCAATACTAATTCTATCTTTTAGGGAATTTTTCTCCTCACGAAACCTCGACGTTTATCAAAAGGTGGAAAACAGTGGATTACTAGGACCATTTAATTGTAGGTATTTATTACCTTTCTGTGGCAAATGATCACAACGCCATCTTAACCGAAGGTGTTAAATTAGTCCAGCGGCTGCATAGGTCTCGTTCGCCACTGAAAAGTGTGAGGAGCTTCCCGAACAACATCAATTCTATGATTCATATATGTACATATAGCAAATTCCTATATAAATTTCGTTACTTGGATCCATATTGGATAATACCTCGCTCGTCTGGAGACCAAGTTTTGATTTCAGATATTGAATCGGTACAAAACAATTTGTCAATCCCACTAAAAAGGTTTTCTAAAGTTAATAAACCTGCCATCACTTGAAAATAGACGATTTTACGGTATTACGATGTCCATATATCTACACAGCAACATTCAACTAGATGCTCCTCGTTGTTCATGGAGAAGTCTCATTGAGTGTCGTGCAGATTTAAATGTTCTTTTTTTTCTTTTTGTGCTTGTAATCAGACGGAAAATCCTAAAATTTTTTGTCAAATTGATTGAACATTTCGTTTTCAATATTCCTTTTAATCTTTAAAGGCTTAGTTGTAGTGAGATCAACAAAAAATAAATAAATTAGCTCGCTTTAAGTTTGACTGTTTGCCTAGTGAAGAGTCTTTTGTTATGGGTTCAAACAAAAGGTCATGGAGTAGGTCATTGCATGCCTAATAATTAACCAATGAGTAATTACTATTGTAGTTAAGGAATGAGTAACTACTATTGTAATTAAGTATGTTAAACAAGTCATGAATCATTCATAATCAGTTGCCATCAATCTCACGTAGATGGAAGAAGTTAACATTTATATACTAGCTATATATAACTAGTCATCTAACTAGTTATATAACTAGTTTGTTATAACTGGTCATCTATAACCACTTATATCCTATCACTTATAACCATTATTTTATTAATGTTTAACTAAATATTAAATATTCTTAACTACATCTGAAGTAAAAGATTTATCCTTCAGTAATTTTTTTTTTCATTTTTTATATTTAATAAAAATAAGTAAAAATATTAAATATAAGACATTTAATAATTTTTAATGCATCGTTCGTAAAAGAAACAAATGTTTTAAATGTTTTCAATGTTTATTTCCCGTGTCACAATTTTCGATTTTCTTCTTCTTTTTTTTGTTGCAGTTATCAAAGAATGATAGAAGTGTTTCGTTATCGCGCTATAGTATAAAAGTCAAATAAACTGACGAAATAAATAGACATCAGGAAATTGTTCCGCAATCAAGAATCGAAAATGAAACTCGGTAGGTTTTTAAAGAAGAAACTCGCTTTCAATTCACAACAAAATCTTAAGGAAATAAACTTAATTGAATAATAATAAACGAATTTGCAGTCCTTTGCTTGTGCATCTTCGTGGCTGTGGTCGTGGCTGAAGTGTGGGCCATCGCCGGTCAATCCGCCTGCGCTGACCCGACGGAAGTCGGGAAAACCTACCCACACCACTTCGATCCCACCAAGTATTGGTTCTGCGAGGAACTGAATGTTCCAGCTGCCGAGCGCGACTGTCCCAAGGATCTGGCGTACATGCATCTGCTGAAGGAGTGCATTCCGTGGCCCAATTGGATCTGGAAGAAGCCGCAGGATCCGCCAACGCTTGCTTAACTCAACATTTTGATAATACGAAGGGAAATCGCTTAACGGCGTCCAAACTGATGAACACGGAAAAGTTGCTGATATTGTAAATTGATGCCAGATCGCTTATTTACAATAAAGTCTACTATTGATAAATATTTTATTTATTTTGTGTTGCTGTAAATTATTTCCCAGATTCCTTCACCAAATCATTAATTTAATGAGGAGAAAATTAGTTTCCGTTTCTAGGAATGATTAACTTTGTTTTCGTCTTATTGACGAAAAAACGAAATCGCTAAATAATGTAGTTATACAGGAAAGGACCATTTAAGGTCATTGAAAATTAACAACTTCATCTTTGATGCACCTTTTCCAACGCAGGTAACTTAACCCAGTTCCAAGTTACGTTTCATATTACAAACCACAAAAAAACATAATTAAAGTATTTTATCCCAAAAAAAAAAATTCATAATTTCAAAACTATTTTAAAAAAGGTTCACGTAAAAATTAATATAATGTTTTGGGTAATGTTACCCAAAAAAGCAATGAGAAAGGCGATGGGGATCATTAATTGTACTGTAATAAAGTGTAAAACCACAACAATAGGTTTTATAGGTTTGAAGAAATTTAGAGAGAGATAGTAAAATTGATCCATAGAGAAAAAGAGAGACAGAAAAGAAGAACAAGACAAAGCTTTGGGCATAGAGATTATAAAACATAGAGTTCGCATTCCATACAAGTTTTTTACACACTTTTCTGGCTTCATTTTCGATTTCTTATAAACATTGTATATACCAAAATGTTTCACTGAGAAGAAATGTATCAGAAGGCCAAAGCAAAGAACATGAAATGAAATATTCTGCAAAGAACTTTTATTGCCCTCCATAAAAATGCAAGCCAGGTAGCATAGAGATTATAATGTCTATGCAGGTAGGCTTTTTGGTCGCAATATTGAAGAGAAGAAAGAAGAACTAGGAAAAAAAAATTATTTTGCTGTGTTCTGTGTGTATTTATTTTATGCAATATTTTTGGACGTTTTTTGATTTTACAATGATTTCGTAAAAGTCACGTTTGGTGTCAAACTTTTGTGAAAGATAAACTTTGCGAACGTAGGGTGAAGTTAGGAAATATGCATTAAAATATATTTTCCACTAACAACAATGCGATCAGAGCTCTTCGCCTCTCCCACTTTCCACCTCTTTCCGAGATCGTCTCATTATTTCTATGACGAACTTCAGGTACAAAACTGTGCTCTTGGACTCTTTTAGTGCTTAGTTAAACATGTTTATATACAATGTTTAGATACTGGGTCGTAGTAGTACGACCCAGGCAATCGAAAATGTGGTACAAAAATTTGCTCTGCATGCGAACTCTATGTTTTATAATCTCTATGCTTTGGGTGTTTGAACATTATTAAATGTTACTCAAAATCTCATAGAAAACTACTAACGTTGAGGTGAGAGCACATTTTCTACTCTCTTCGAGTGCTCCATCGGCAAGAGAAGAGGATGAAGACATCAATTGCTGAGACAGTAGCTTTAGCAGCGGCAACTGACATCAAACTGCAGAGCATAAATCGGCAGATAGCGCAAGAGAGAAGATAACAGCGCCTCTAAGCTAAGAGTTAAAGAAGATCTCATGAAAGCGAACAAGCAGCATTTTATTGGCGCTGTTGTTGTTGTAGTGGTTTTTCTAATGTTGTCAATATTCATGAAGAAGTTCGTAATGATGATCAAGTGTGAAGATGATCGTAAAGTTTGCTTTCATTGTTAACCACTTTGTTGCTGTTGTTGTTATTATTGTGTGCATTGTTTTGTTGTTGCTTTTGATGTTTTATTTTGTACGATATCCAAACGAAGAGAAGACAATATCTAAAGCAATACTAACAACAACAACAACAACAGCTGCTGTGATTGGCTACCGAAATCTGAATTTGGTATAAAAATGCAAACGTAACTCGAAAGACGATGCAGTTCACGTTTAGTTATCGGAATAAACTATAAGCGAAACAATTGTAAAGAAATTCGGGTTAGTTTTAGTCCAGGATTAAGGAAAACCAATTCCAACCGAGCCAAGGATTTAAACCGAGTGCAAACATCGGGAAAAGAAAATCGAGTAATATGAAAATTTCAAATAAATAAAAAATAATAATAATAATGATAAATATTTTAAAAGTGTAGAATCATTTCAAATTTATGAAGTGAATCGATTTGGAATCTTAATTTTATATGGATTTATATATATTTGCTATTTGCAAAAAGTGATGATGTTTACAATTGAATTAAATGTTTATGGTTAATCTTTACATTTTTCGTTAAGTTTTGTTATATTTTCTTATGGTTTAAAAGAATTTTCACTAAAGAATTTTCGGGTTGATATTTTAAGGATCTACAAAAACTACAGCGAAATTTATTCAATTTGCGTTTTAATGGCTGCTATTAAAATATAATAAATACAAAACTAAAATTTTGTAATATGCAGAAAATTGAATTTATTAGAAAAAATAATGAACTAAAATATATTATAAATATACAATTGAAAAAATTAAATTAATTAATTAAATAAAAATTAAATGAAAAACAAACTAAAATAAAGTAAAAATGTAATATAAATATAATTTAAGTATAACATAAATATAACTAGAATTAAATATAAACATGATATAAATATCATGTAAAAATTAAAAAAATCCTTTGCAATAAGGAGTGAATAAATAATTAATCTGAAATCTTAATTCAGTAACCATATATTAAGTGATCAACCAAGTTTCAATAGATTAAAACTCTATGAATAAAAGTAGAAAACTTTTAGGCTTTTTTCTAAACTTTGCGTAACCGTTATTCATATATGAACTCGTTACATAAATTCATCGTGCATCATTCGGATTTCTTTCATTAACTGAATCTTAATTCACCTTATTTCTTAATTTATTCATATATATTTATTATAGATATATGTATATATTGAATAATTTTAATTTTTTTATTTTATAATAATAATAATTTTAATTTTGAAATTCCTTATTATTTTACTACAATTATTAATACTTTATTAATTTTACAATTTATTACAATACATTTACTATTTTAAGGATGACGTGAGTTTGAAAATATCTTTAAATTAATAATTATAAAAAAAATCTTAAAAAAAATAATTGTAAATTAAATATTTAAATTTTAAAATTAAAAAATATTTACTAAAGCTTTTTTTATGTGAAAGAAGAAATAATAATTATTACTATCATTAATGAATGTTCATTAGAAGTTATTTCATGTTATTAAATAGATAAAAATAAATATTTTTACCAATAATATTTCTTGTACTATATAATAATTTATTTATAATACTGTAATTATTATAATCCTTACATATTCTTTCCTTGTTTCTATTTCACTTCGCTTTTTGTCCGAAATAAAACTCGGTTACTTTTAAATTATATTTCAAATTTTCTTTTCTTTCCTTTTTTAATGATGACTCTTAAATTTCATTTAGTAGATGTTTTCCTTATTAAGAAAATAGTTCATTAAAAATTGTATTGATCCAATAACAAAAGCAAAAGAAGCACCAAATCCAATAACAATGAAATTATTTTTCCAATACAAATACAAATAAAATGAAAAGTAGTAAAATGCTGCCTCAAATAAAATACGAAAACAAATCTGAAAATAAAATTTAGTTCATGGAGTTCCGTGTACATACGAGTCAATATGTAAAATAAGCTGAAATAATTCAAAAGAAATTAAAAAAATAAGAGAAACAATGTAATCACAAACAAAGATAACTTAATCCAGAAATTGTATTTCCTAAGCGCCATTTTATATTCCGGAAACTAAGTTAGTAAAACAGAAATGGAAAATAACTGAATCTCAATCTACGATTGTTGCTATTGTTGCTTTTGTCTTGTATTTGATTGGTTTTATTGTTGCTTTTCGCATTTTAATATTTCTGTAGTTGGTATTATTTTATACATTTATTGTTATTATTATTGAGTGCTGCTGTGATTGACGATCTCATTATTGTTAAACGTTTGTTTCGTTTTCTCTGTTACATAACACCTCATGACGAATTCGAATTCGAGCGACTCGAATATTCATTGTGTTTTATTGCAGTGTCTTCTTCGGCTGCCTCTCCGTGTAAGTCGCTCTCTTTCTACGCACTAGCCAATGCACTGATGTCTCTCTTTCGTCACCCAAAAAAGATAATAAGATAACATTGAATTAAAAGCAACTGAAATCCACAGAGCATCCGCTCTGTCGCTGTTTACGAATTAAACGAACATTTGTACGAACTCTTAAACAAATGAGGAAGGAAAAAAGACCGAAGTTGGTGACTATGAGTTCGTTTTCATTCGTCAAAACATCGCTTCGTGTCTGCACAGTCATCAGTTTTGCTCCAATTTGAAATCGAATCCAATCCGATTTCAGACTTTCCTGTTACCGTCTTCCCGATCCGTTATACGTTGAGTTGATCGCTTGCTACTTTGCATTCTTGTTGCTCGCTCGTCGATGGCTCTCGGTACAGCGCTGAACTCGCACACAACGAAGTCAGCTTCGCTCACATAACAAATAATTATAAAGTTTCCCATAATTCGCAGCAATAAAAGCTTCGGACGCAGGCTGATCTTGCGAAAAAATACGTGCGTATGCGCAGTTTTGCATCAGTTAAGTTTAACGCCAATTTGTTACATGAACTTCTTGCTGCTGCACGTCAAACGCAGCGCTTGCGCTAGAGTCATGCATGTATTTTGCAGATGTTGCAACGAGGTTGTTGTTTTTATTGCTGTTTTTGTATAGTCGCGTCATGAAAATCTAAGACAGCCACATGAGAACTGATCGCGAATTCGCTTTCATTTGACGAAGACGCGCTCAATCGTAGCAGCGCATTCTTGCTGTTCCACGACCTCCTATAATTCAACGTCATCTGCGTCTCACTTCGCGGAAGCAACACGTCAAACTCGTCGTTGGCGCTTTCCTTCATGTGCAACGAAGGCTGTCGACGTCGACAGCGCAACCGTCTTTAAAAAGCATGACCATGCTTCGTGCGGCAGCCCACGAACGTCAAGCATCCGCCGCGCTGTGCGTCTTCATTTGCTGCGAACAATTACATTACAACATGAGTACTTCGGCGTCATTAACAAGCACGAGATTCTTTTGTCTCGTGGCTTGACTGAAATCATGACCGTTTCCACGATTTATCTACGTTAATTTAGTCACGCGTCGCTTCCGCAACGTTTGTCGCATTGCAGCAATTCATGAAGCAACGCTTTTAATTAATACCCTCTACAAATTCTCCCATTTGCCAATTTCAGGTCGCTCGGATTTTGCATCACTTCTTCTTCAAGCAACACTTCTTCGTCGTTGAACAGACCAGCAAAGAGTCGACGCCATGAAGTGGTTCTTCACCACAGCAGAGACGACGGTAAGTTTTTCCGATCACATCAACTTTTGACATTGACATCAACGATCGCTTCGATTTTCTCTCTTTTTTATTGACCCACTTCGTTTCATTGCATTTGCAGCTTATTTGCATCGCACTCTGCTACATGACGCCTGAAAACGAAGCCGCCAAGCGAGAGGCTCCCATTAGCAGCTATCTGCCGCCTACATCTGGTCAAAGGTCGTCTACCAAATACAGCTCACCTCAGAGCTCTTATCTGCCGCCTGCCTCGGGACCAGCATTGCCCTCATCTTACAGCCCGAAGCCCGCTGGAAACGGCTACGCGTCGAATGGTGCTTCGTCCAATGGTGCTACGTCGAATGGCGGCTATCCCAGCAGCCCTTCATCACCCAGTCTGAGTTATGGTGCCCCATCTCCGTCAGAACATCCACCAGCTCGTCCTTCCAGCTCTTATGGCGCACCGCCAAGTCGACCCTCGAACGGTTACGGTCCGCCTCCAAATCGTTCCAGTCACCCGAACGGCCAGTCAAAGAAGCAGAAACGTCCGAATCGCCCACCATCGAACTACGGCCCACCCGGAAAGCCGCCAGCATCTAGCTATGGTCCACCATCTCAGGCATCGTTTTCTAGCTACACTCCACCGAAACCGTCGAACGGCTACAGTGCCCCATCGTCCAGCTATGGTGCGCCCGCTGCTCCGTCTAGCAGCTATGGTGCTCCTGCATCTCCTCCTTCGCAGAGCTACGGTGCACCATCCAAACCGCCGTCGAGCAGTTATGGCGCTCCAGCTAAGCCTCCTTCAAACAGCTATGGACCTCCAACCTCATCGAAGCCTTCAAACTCTTACTTGCCACCGTCACGTCCATCTAAGCCTTCATCGTCTTATGGTGCACCGTCCACCAGCTATGGTGCTCCAGCGAAAACGCCGTCCTCAAGCTATGGCAGCCCTCCACAGTCGCCTTCGTCTAGCTATGGTCCGCCAGTAGAAGCGCCGTCGTCCACATATGAAATTCCCAAAGCTTCTCCTGCCACCGATTACGGTGCTCCACCGCCGGCGGCAAGTTATGGAGCACCTGCGTCCCCGCCATCATCCAGCTATGGTGCTCCCTCGCCACCTTCCTCATTGTATGGTGCCCCAACAGCTCCATCGTCGTATGATGCGCCGTCGAAACCGCCTTCTTCCTCATATGGACCACCGCCTTCCCCAGCTTCGAGTTACGGTGCTCCAGATGCTCCCTCTTCTAGCTATGGTGCGCCAACAGCTCCCTCATCCAGTTACGGTCTTCCATCCACTTCCGCATCCACATTCGGATCAGAGCCTGCATCTAGTTATGGTGCACCAAAGGCGCCTTCGTCCAGCTACGGTACTCCAAAAGCGCCTGCGTCTAGCTATGGGGCTCCAACGGCACCATCTTCAAGTTATGGTGCACCATCATCCTCCTACGGTGCGCCGGCTCAGCCATCGCCAAGCTATGGAATACCAGCTCCACCCTCGTCGACGTATGGTGCACCTAATGGTAACGGCGGTAACGGTAGAGGAGGGGGTAACGGACGAAATGGAAATGGCTACAGCTCAGGCAAATCTCCTTCCTCAAGCTATGGTGCTCCGAGTAGATCCCCGTCGTCGTCTTATGGTGCCCCTGTCGGCAATGGTGGAAACGGAAATGGCAATGGCGGTTACCCGTCTGCCAAACCGCCCTCGTCGACCTATGGAGCCCCCTCGTTACCGCCTTCAACGTCCTACGGGGTTCCCGTGCTTAATGGTAAAAATGGTGGCAATGGCGGCTATCCATCTTCTAAGCCGCCTTCATCAAGCTACGGAGCTCCAGCGCCTTCACCGTCGTATGGAGCCCCTCCATCAAACGGCGGAAATGGGGGCAATGGCGGTTATCCATCTTCTAAGCCGCCTTCGTCGAGTTATGGAGCTCCAGCCCCATCACCGTCGTATGGGGCTCCTCCATCTAACGGCGGAAATGGTGGAAATGGCGGTTATCCATCTGCCAAGCCGCCTTCGTCGAGTTATGGAGCTCCAGCACCTTCTCCGTCGTATGGCGCCCCTCCATCAAACGGCGGAAATGGTGGCAATGGCGGTTATCCATCTTCTAAGCCGCCTTCTTCAAGTTACGGGGCTCCGGCGCTTCCGCCGTCATCTTCTTATGGTGCTCCTGCGACGAACGGTGGTAATGGCGGCTACGCTTCGGCGCCCTCCTCAAGTTACGGTGCGCCGGCTCCATCACCAACGGGATACGGTTTGCCATCTGAAGGGCTTTCTTCGTCTTTCAGCCCGCCAGCTTCTAATGGAAACGGCGGATACGCACCCAGGCGGGTGCCCGAAACAATACAACAGAGCTACTCTCCCGACGGCGGATATAAATACAGGAAATAAGAAAAATAAATGGAGGAATTAAATGTGACGCGAACATCGGAAGCGGAAGAATGGAAGAATGGAAGATTGGAAGATCGATGACGAGCTCTTCCGGAGCTCATTCAATGCAAGTGCCTTATACTCATTGTCCACATAATCATCACAGCAGCAGTTCACCCTCTCTACGCGAACACACACAGGCACTTAAGCGACTTTGTTACGTTCCGGCACTATTTTTTCTCATTCGCTCCTTTACAGTTTCTGGTACAATCTGACGCAAAATCTCATCATTTGGCGTGAGACATTACATTACATTGCATTACTCGGGCCTCTCTCTATGGATGTGAATTTCTCTTATCTCTCTAATGTTTCCATAGGATTATTACTTTTAGGTTTATTATACGATATTAAATTTATGTATGTGCGTCTTTTTATATAAGTTATTGTAAGCAAAGCTGAAGATGTTATTAAAAAAATTGTATGATAAAATCAAACTTTATTTGAAATTCGATTCCTTCCTAGATGCATATTGATAACATGACCCATAACAACTAAGGGCCAATAATTCTCTACGACACTGGAACTGGATACACTTGAAAAACCCATCGTTGCTATTTTTCTAAAGCGTATAATATCATACATATTTCTTCTTAATCTTTTTGTAATCTTCAACAGCTCAGGACAAATTAACACACACATTTTAAATGAATTTAATTTTTTTTTTTTGTGGTACTGTATTTATTTTATGACATTCAGTAAACGATCAATCAATAAATTAACAATAGAACTTATTTAATATATACAATAAATACGTATATTTAAAAATTTATAGTAACAAGAGTAACTTTGTTCAGTAACTAATTTTCAATTATTTGCTCAATTATAAAGCAGTCACATTTCAAGGACTTCTCCGAGTAACGCCTCGAAGTATAACAATGAAGATGAAATGGATTAAATTTAAATATACAACAGGTAACAATTGAATATGTCAAAAGCACTGGCGTAACTAAGCAGTATACATATGTACATATTTTAATTTAAGTAAAACAAATCATAATTGTTATATAAATACATAAGAAGTACACGGTTAGAAATCTTGGTTTGTAATTAACATTTTTCTTTATAACATATACGCTAATAACAATTTTGGTTTCACTTTAACTAAAGTTTAGAAATATTTATAAAAATTTGGGTTTGAAAAAAAGAAAAATAAAATTGAAAATAAAAGGAAACCTGTAAATTCCTATTGACATTTTCTTATAATATTATAATATAATTTATTCGAATTTAAATCAAGAAATACTAAAGAATGCGATTTACTATCATCTGTATTAAAATTTAAAGCAAGAAAATCGAAAATAGAGTTTATGGTTTTTACTTTATTAAAATTTAAACCAAGAAATACTAAAAAAACTGTTATATTTTCTACTGTTATTTTTAAACTATTTATTAAATATAAACCAAGATTTCTAACCGTCTACTTAAAAAGTTTCTGTGTAGCTTCTATCACAGACAAATAATATAATTACTAAATGATAAAATAAAATAATAATATATTATTTGTCTGTGCTTCTATAGTGTTGGATTGCCTTTATTATAGCCAGTATATAGCTTTGTGTTATCAGTATTTCCTATCTTTCCAGTTGTTTATTTCTGAGCTTCTTATGAAAGTTTGTAGTAGAATCCTTTGTACTCATTGATGTACTTTCTGTTAAACTAATATGTATAGAGAAATGGGTATGAAATTATTATTAGGTAATAAAATATTGCAATAGCTCATGGGAGTGGATCGAATCGGTCGGCCTCTGAGTCCAGCCTTTTCTAGTAAAGTCCAAGTAAATCTTCAAACTCTATTAAAAACCTATTGAAATAAGACTTCCGTATTCTTAAAAGGCTTTGAGACGGTTTCTTAATAGTACTGAATATGCAGAATCTATTTAGAGTCTATGGTCTTTTTAGTTTTCGTGGGAAGGGACCGGGTCTTATTAAGGCCAGCCTCCCAAAAAAAAAAAAAAAATTAACCATCGGTCGATTTAGATATTCTTTAAGATTTCCAGTATTGCCGATTAATACCAACGTTGATCTTTCCGTTTTCCTCTTCTTTGTCATTAGTTTAGTTACGCCAATATTTGCAAGGACATTATTAAAATGCAACAGAATAATTTTAAATATTGTAGCAAACATTTATATTTGCATGTGTTTGAAATATAATTAAATAAAATAAAAGACAAGACAAGAGTTAAATTTAACTTTCAGGTAAAGTGTGTTCGTTTAGGTTGACTTTTTGTCATTTCTATGTTGTTTTCTCCTCGTTTCATTGTTATTATTACTTTTGTTATTAATATTATCGTTATTATAATTATAAGCAGTATTTTTTTTTTATTTTTTTCTATGACGGGAACTTATGACTTTATTGTTCAGTAGTTTTGGGCGCTGGCAAAAATGTCCGATTTCATGTCAGGATTTCCACTGAACTCAAAGGAGTTGTTCTAAGAGCCGACACCATCTCTTTTTATATACGATACATACATACATACATATAACGTTTATATATATATATATAAATTTTTGCATAACAATATAACATCTAATATAAATTTTTCTTTAGTTTCACTTCTTGCGTGAGATAATCTCCATTCTTTAGCAGTTTGTTTTTTATATATTCTATATTATTATTATTCTTATATTTTAAGTAGTTATACAATATAGTCTATATGCATTCAAGTGTATATATTGATATGTGTGTAGCTTTCGGTTGCTTTTGATATTAACTTATTACGTCAAAATGATATGTATTTGTTATATAGTCGTCTTTAGCTTTGGATTTTCGTCTCTATTTTCTCTCTCACCAATTTATTTCCCCTCACTCTCCTTCACATTCAATTTCTTACTTCAGCATTTGATATGTTTTCGTTTTGTTTAGTCTCTAAATATGATTTTGTATGATTTGTTCGTGTTTTATTTGCCTTTCTTTCCTTTATTTTTACAATGTTCTTGTCTTGTCTAGGATAGAAACATGTTTCTCTTTAATATTTCAGTATTTTTCTACATATGCATATATTAATATTTTGTTGTATTCTAGCCCATATCTCATAGCGGCTTCTATCAATTTAATTTCAAAGCTGCTCGAATGTATTTTTATATATAAACGTATTCAGATGGAGTGATTTTAATTTAATATTTTTCATACTATTTCATATTTTAAATGCTATTTCCTTAATTAATCTGATTTAATTGCATAAACTTATTTGTTTTATTTGAATTTAGATTTTCATAAAATTTGTGGATATCTGCTCAAAATTTATTTGGCTACAAACATAAAAAAAAACAAATCTCGATTAAATAACAACTTATAATATTAATTAAGAAATTAATTGTTCACATATTGGAGAATTTAATAAAAAACAAAACCAATAAATTGATACTACACTCATGAAATATTATAATATATTATATTATTGTTTTATAAAATAATTAGAAATGTTTTTTATTTGTGTTATTGAATCAGACGTTATTGAATTTGATTATTTTTGTGAACTGTAAAATACAAATTAGCAAAATATATCTTTCTCTGGATAGCAAGGATTTTGTAAAATTAAAGTAAGCAGTTTTCTAGGCGGTGCTTTTTATATTAACTTTAGAAAACTAACAGATTGCGTACTATTTAGAATTAAATACTATATTTATTATACTATAGTATTCAAATAACACGTCAACGAAAAACTCATAGAGAAGAAAACACTTTGAGCTCAATTAAGTTGGTTAAAAAACGAAATCTTTGCATTTACTCGACTGGAAATTATGGGCGATTACGAATCTTTGATGCAAGAATTGCATAAACGTTTTGGAGCGCAAAATATTCACAGTTTCATATTACAATAAACAAATTAATTAAGGTAAATAACAAACATTGTGCAAAATAAAATAACATGCATAAAATAATAATAAAATATCATAAGAAAATTATAATAATAAAATTGTAATAATAGAAATTTAACAACATATTGTTTTTATTTTTAATAAGTAAATTTTATGTATCATTTGTTTAAATTAAACATCATAATGAACAGATAAATATTAAAATATAATAATAAAAATGTAATAAAATAATGTTTTAATAAATAAAGTTTATTTATCATTTGCTTAAATAATTAACAAGATTTTTCACAATTCTTTACATCTATAAAATTCCAACAAAATTAATACTAAATTTCAACTATTTTTTAAACATATAGACTATAAATATATGTACCTATCTCTTTTCTTCCTCTCCTTCTACTTCGCTCCCTTTCTCTTTGCCTCTTCCTTATTTTTTTTTTTTTACATTGACTAGAATTATTGATATGTTTCGAGTTGCTTGATATGTTTTTCGATAAGATTTTTCGTTATAATATTTTATCTCTTTTCTTCTCGCCTTCCTTCATCTCTTTCCTCAGCGTGCATTAAACACCGTTAAGTGTGCGTATGTATATAATTGCGTATGCTTGTGTTGGTTTCTTGTGGGTGGGTTGGGGGCAGCGGGTTGTAGACAGTTTTCTACCGCGATCATTCATGTTGATCCTGATTTTGAGCACTAGATTTTTACTAACTACGAGCATCTACTTTCTAATTATGTGTTGTTTGTTTGTTTGAAAGAAACCAGGTGATTTTTAGTCGTTTTTGCCGCAACCAAATCCTAGTAAAAAGGTAATTATTTAATAAAATGTCTAATAAATAAAAACTTTGTACATATTTGTCAATTTTCAAAGTATTACGGCCGAAATTGAAAAATAAATTAATAAATAATTTAAAGTATTAAAACATACAAAAACTTTAAAAATATTTTGAATACAAAAAAAAAAATTAACGAAACACAAATGCTTCTTAAATTATTTAATTATTAACAATAGATATTAATAATATATTATAAAATAAATAAATATTTAATGCAACTAACAAATAAAAATATTTATTTTTCACTCTTAAGATATCAATTAAAAAATAAATAAGTAATCAAGGAATACCGTAATATTTTATTTTATTTTTATTTATTTATTTCACTTTCGACTACTCCTAAAAGTATTCCTTCAACTCTTTCGTTCTCATATCGCACCTGTTCACTTTTCCTCACGCTCTCCTTGCCGTCTCTTTATTAGAAAGCTGTGTGACCTTGGTCAGCAGTGGGCACTGCCATTCCTTGACCTGGCTGCCCGCCTCCACCCCCGCCTCCGCCTCCGCCACCACCGCCCACTTCCTGCCCCGTTGCTTCGCTCAGCATCTTCCGCACTTGCGCCTGCGCAGTCTGCTGGTTGATGCGTCGTGCTTCAGCGACTGGAAGATCGTCGTCGTCGGACTCCAGCGCGGGGTTGATGCGTCCGTTGCGCTCATCCTTGCCAGCCATGGTGGCGGCGCCGTAGGAGCGCCCCAAAGGTCCAGCCATCACCGAGAGCTGCGAAGAACTCACTCACGTCAAGCAGAACTATACAAGGATGAAGTGTCGTTCGCAAATACCTGTTCGCCGGCCTCCGACGGCTCACCGACTCTTTGCACATCTTCGGGAATATTCACCACGCAGCGGAAGTAGTCGTAGCTCGGCGGCAGTTTGCCCGATTCGAACATCATTCTAAAACAGTTACAATCAGAGAAAAAGAGAAATCACTGCACAAGTTCACTGCGATGAGGCGTCGTTACTTACTTCGTCCACCAGGAAACCGCCACCAGCGTCACCAAGCTCATCAGCATGGCCATTGTGCGGAAGGGGAACAGCTGCGTCTGCTTCTCGGCGTCGTAGCCGGGGAAGTGGATGAGCGCTGGCAGGCCCAGCAGAGCCTCGCCGCCGGAGAGCCGAATGAAGAGGGCGACGAGGTAGGCGGCTAGGCTGCCGTACGTGTTGCAGTGCTTCTTGAAGTGGACCACCATCAGCAGCTGCGGGAACAGAATCACGTAAACCAAATCCGAGCACATGGACCTGGGAGGGAGAACACCGTAAAGGATTGAGGAAGCGTGTGGATGAGGCTCACTCACCAGAGACCGTAAATGGAGGGAATGGTGAGCGCCATGACTGTGGACAGGATGCCGACGATGATGATCGCCACTCGCATCACCCAGATGATCTCCATCTCCGACGCCTTCTGGCGGAATATCAGTTTGTAGACGTTGCGCGCGAACATGGAGGCGGCCGAGAGCACCGACGAGTCCGCCGACGACATCACAGCGGCCGAGACTGCGCCCAAGCCGAAGAACGAGACGAAGTCTGGCGTGAGGTACTGCAGCACCATCGGCAGAATCATGCTCGTCTCCTGGACGGTCAGCGGGTACGGCCCAGTGTAACCCGTTTCATTCCAAGCTGCCAAATGGAGGTATACGCTGAAACGGTTCTAGCGACGAAGGAGCAGAGCGAAACTTACGTGTGGCTTTGGCGATGGCTCCAATGAGCACCGGTGGGATGGCCATCAAAATGCAACCAGCAGCCGCGACGTAGGACAGGATCTGTGCTCGTGCAGCAGTTTTACTCGAGAGCACCCGTTGGAAGTAAACCTGGAAATTGAAGCAGGCCTCGAATCAACCTTCATTCGCAGCTGCGATGCTCTCACCTGCCACGGTATTCCGCCGAAGACCAGCAGCAGGCCGTAGTCTATGTAGAACCAGCGCTGCTCCGGCTCGACGTGCCCAATCCAGTCGACTTCCATCGAGGACAGACTCTTGACGTGGTCGTTGGCCCAGGCGAACGGGATGCACATCCAGAGGCCGATGAAAATGCAGAACAACTGAATGACGTCGGTGTAGGCGACGGAGTAGAGGCCGCCGAAGAGCGTGTAGAAGATGGCGATGCAGGAGGAGAGGATCACCGAAGTGCGGTGGTCCATGTCAATGATGACAGACAGCGTGGCACCTGCAAACAATCGACTGTAACCGAAGTAGCTGCTCGTGGTTAGACCTCTGAACCTTACCCAGAGCTGCCAGGATTCCTGCTGCCCAGAAAACTTCGCCGCACAAGGCGGGCAGAAACAATAGGCCGCCCATACGTTCGCCGAACGAGTCCTGCAGCGGGTCCAGCATGGTTATGTAACCTTGTTTCCGCATCGGATTGGCGAAGAAGACTCCACCTGAAATTGAACAGTATTCAGCACGTCCATGTTCCGAGGAAAATAAATATTTTGCTGTGCAACTTACCAAATACCAAACTCAAAGCATAACCGAAAGGCGCCTGGCACCACACAAGACCCGACGTGTAGATGGCCTCGGCAGTACCATTGATATACCCTCCGCCGACCCAAGTAGCTGCAATTCATTTAGAAAAGTGAGTATACGAAGCACTAAGCAGCCATTTAATACTCACCAGTCATGGTGAAGATGCCCACGAAGAGACCGATCGAGCGTCCGGCCAGCATCACCTCCTCCTCCGAATCGTTGCCAGCCTCCTTCTTGCGCCCGGCCCAGATGCCAACGAACAATATCAGCAAATAGAACAGCACGATGCTGACCACGCCGGCGATGTTGATCATGGTGAAGCAAGGATTGTTCCGTGGACTACGACAGGAAGCGGGTTGAAGTCTGTGCAAGCTATTCACCCGCCTCTAGGATGTTTCTTTTATTTAAACGTGTTGGATTCTGTTCCGAGTCTTAACTTAGTTCAGGCTTTGTCGAATTTAATGCTAATTAATACTTTTTATTCGTTTGGGTTTAAGTAGTTTTTTACGTCCTTCGTCGTAATTCTTTAGTTGGTTTCAATTGAACGGAAAGATTTAACAACAAATGAAATGAAAAATAATTGTAATAATTATTATTACAGAAAATATTTTAATTATATTATTAAAGTTTAAGTGAAGTCTAAATGCAGATATTAATAAATGTGTTCTTCATGTTATCTCTGTGAATAAACTTCACCTTCATATAACCAATATTTACGATAAAGGATTTAAATGTTTCCCAATCACAGAATATTTGATATAAATCCATAAATAGAACATCAAAACTTGTCTATTTTATTACCATTTGCATTAATTACGTTTAGGAGCGATAGAGACAAGTAAAAGCTTTAAGAGAAGAACTTTTGCCATCGTCAATTTCATTCATAAAATTAAAAGTAATAAAAAGCAACCACTGCAAACAACTTTGGAGGGAAATAGGAGAAAGCATACATGGAATAATTGCAATGTGTATGCTTTACATAAGTTTATGTACAAGAAGGTTCTATATATAATTTTATTTTTATTCACAGGTAACACAACGACGATGATTAATCGAATATAATCACTTCAATTCTTATAAAATGAACTGTGTAAATTACAGTTGAACAAATGTTGATATAACTTGATTTCTTTGATCGAGAAATAATGATAAATATAATATTGTTTATTATTAGAAGTTATATGTAAATATGTAATCCATAAGCATTATATTCACACTTTTAATTACCTTATAATTGCACAAATCTCTTGATCTCGACGTCGTCTCTTCTCTCCAAATCAACCAACTCCTTCAGTTATATCTGAATGTATATATTATCGTATTCAAGCTGCTCTTTTTATTAAAACTATAAAAAGAACAAGTAACTCGGTGTAGAAGTCGGATCTAGCATTTCAGGATTAGATTTTCTTTAAATCGTTTTTGCCAGTGTAGTTATTTTAGCTGAGTTTAGTTTAGAAACATTTGTTTGGCTTTTGATATATGCGAGTATCATTGATTATAGTTGCTGTTAGTCAGTTGCAATTGTTGCTGTAGGAATCAATCTCTATCGCTGGATACTCTGTCGGGAACGAGCGCAGCTGTCGCCCCAGCGCAAGGACGTCTTCTGAGACGGACTGTTTCGTGTTTTAAAGTGTAGCCCGCACATGTGCTCCAAAGATTATCGGTTCACCTGAAGCGCACATTGAAAAAGTTGCTTTTAATGCTGCTGTCACTGTTGCAAAGTGCACGGAAGTACCGTTGTTATGCCTTGTCGCTAATTGTGTTTGTTTTCTTTTCTTTTGTAACTATTCAGAGATTATGCTAATCTATCATAAAATCAGTTAATTTATCACGTTCTGTGACCTTAGCGCGCGCACCCTGTTTTTCGAGAAGCGCGTGCGTGTTTCTGTGGGTCTGTATATTTTTATATCACCGTTAAAGTCGATGAAGCTTTTTGGCAACACTTTCGGCTTAACATAGGTGAAGCCTAAATATATGCAACATTATCAGGTGACATTCCAGAGTATTTAATAAGTACTTCCTTCTTATTCCTTTATTGCTATTTCTATTCTTTTTAATTTCTTATTTTCACAGAGGTGGATTTTTTTAACTTTTTTTTTTAATTATATTCTTTGAAAATCTACTGGGACCTTTTTTATTGCCTTGCATTCCAAGGGTAAAGATGGTGAAGTTCAAGCCGTCGGTACCGTCAACTAACGCACAATCCGCTCCAGCGGTTTCAGTGGTAATTTTGTAACTGAATGTGGTGTTCGTGGAAAACTTTGCCTGAAAGTATGTGTACCAAACACATTTCCGTCTCCTCAAATGATCCAGCGGACGTTGTTCACTATTGGAATGTTGGAATGCAGTATTCCCCTTGTTCTCCATCTTAATTCGAGGAGAATCTGAGGCTTTTATATGTATTTGGGGAAGATTTCTCATACTCGTAAATTTAGCTCTCTTATCAAAATATTTCACTCAATTTATCTGCAAATGCTAAGGAGGAGACTTCAAGGCAGATAAGAAGATTAATTAATTGTCCGTCATTTTTGGCTGCATTACAGCAATGAAAAAGCTTCTTCATTGGATTGCCCACGTTCACAATTATGTTTAAACAACGAATTGTTATTGTTATATATTGTTACACAATATATACTCGTTGGTTTAAACAAGCGTATTTTATTTAATATTTCCAGTAGAATGCAAAAATTAGGAATTCTTAGATTAAAGTGATGCCAAGTTGTAAACTCTTAATGATCATTGATACACGACAATGCATGTTTCTTATAAAAATTCACTCCTGATCTCGGACTGTAATTTCTTGGTGTTCATCGCAAGATGAAGCAAATTATAAAATCCTCCTAGGAAAAACTCTATTCTGTCGTAGTAGACAAAATTTTAATCATTGAAAGTAATGATAAGGGCCACTTGTGCAACCAAGTCCCTTATTATACAAGTTTTTAGCTTAACTGGTGCGCACTTTTCGTGAGTTGATAGTTTGTATGGAGGTTAAAGCCAATAACAAAAGTAATTCATTAAATTTTGAGACATTGGTTTGTGCATTTTTAAAATATGGACCTTTATAAACAATCACAAAAGAATAAATATAATTAAAGTAGTAAACGTCCTCGTGCAAAGAAAATGGAGGAGTTCAAAGTTCCGGTTGTGCCAAATGCTAATATTGAGGTACGAATACCGGTAGTTAACCAACCATCACCACAATTGGAATCGACAGAAGAATATAATAAAGATGCTGCCTTGTCCAAGGCGAATGAAAGCTCTCAACCGGTTGCTATGCAGGAAGCAACCTGCCCGTACAAAGTACCTTCATGGTCAGCGGCACCAGCTGTTCACCAGAATCTTGAATACAAATTCGAAGTACTTAAATGCGGACAAATCATTGACGAAGTAAAGAATCTGCAAACAAAGGCTGTGTGGACTTTCGGACGTCTTCCGAGTAATGACATCGAAATGGCGCATCCTACGATATCACGTTTCCATGTAGTTTTGCAGTACAAGCCATCAATTGAGAATGATGACAACATTTCCCAGCCGAACGATAACAGTGCTACAAAGTTTGGTCCAGGCTGGTATATTTACGATTTGGGAAGCACGCATGGTACCTTTCTCAATAAGCAACGTATACCAGAAAAAGTAAAACCTTAAATTACCTTCAGTAAAACTATATAAAGCAACCTCTCTTTAATGCGGATTTCAGACGTACATACGTATTCAAGTTGGACACATGTTGCGTCTAGGCGCGAGCACGCGTTGCTACATCTTGCAAGGACCAAGCGAAGATGAAGAGCCTGAATCGGAGCTCAGCGTTACAGAACTGCGCGCCCAACGCCAGCAGCAGGAAGCTGAAAAGTTAGCAAAAGCTATAGCAGCACAGCGTTTAGCAGAGGAGCGCGAACGAGAACATGAACTAGCTGGTGTTAATTGGGGCATGATGGAGGACGCTGATGAGGAGACAGACCTCTCTGTAAACCCCTACGCAAGCACCAATAATGAAGACCTTTTTTTGGACGATCCAAAGCGTACGCTACGCGGCTTCTTCGAGCGCGAAGGATTAGAGCTTGTTTATAAGTGCGACGAAATGTCAGCTGGTTCCTTCATATGTCGTGTCGAGCTACCAGTAGACGACAGCAATGGACGCCCAATTGTTGCTGAAGTGGTGCACAAGGGACGCAAAAAGGAGTGTGTAGTACAGTGTGCATTGGAGGCATGTCGCATTTTAGATCGTTTGGGATTGTTGCGGCAGGCACGTCAAGGTTCATTAATTAATTACACATGCATTTTAGATGAGAATAATTTATACATAAATTTTAGAACCACTCAAACGTAAGACAAAAACAACAGACTCTGACGATGACGATGAATTTTGGGATCGTACTGGAGATGTTGAACGCAAAAAAATGCGGAAAGCAGAGACCAATGCCGATGTAACACTGACGTATGATGATTTGGTACTTTCAAACTTTATATAAGACTAAAAAATGCATTTGCAAATGTAAACAATGTTTTTTCTTTCGCAGCTAAAACAGGAAAAAAAGTTATTGGCAAAAATCAAAGAAACTGAGTTGGAAATCTCAAAATATCAAGAGGATAAAAAACAGCAAAAAGCTTTACAACTCGAAAGCACTGCAGATGATACGGATTTGGATAGATTCATGCAGAGTTTAGGCGCAAATAAGACCAAGGAATTGGACAAGACAGGAATACGCAAGCTGCGTGTAAGTTCATCAGAGTACTTCATCATTTTTACAATATTAAGTGATTTGTATACGTATTTATCCTTCGACAGATAGAAGAGCAGCGTTTAAGAAAAGAGCATTCAAAATTGAGATACTTGCTCCTGCTTGCCAAACCCTTTAAAGTACCCTACAACTTGCCGAGTTCGAGTTTACGTGAGGAAAATAAAACAAAACACAGCACAATTACTAAACAACTACCAATGATTGGTAAACGAAATCAATTTAGTAAATTTAAAGTTGTTAAAAGTGTGAATCCAGCAAAAACTGAAATATTATGCGTAGAAGAAGAAGAGGAAGAAGAGACGGAAGACGCTGGTGAGGCAACTATAAATAAATCGCTCAAAACAGATGCATTGAAATGCAGCGAGGCAAACGCCGTCAATAAAGGAATAACACAAGAATTACTAATAAACAACAATGAAAAAGTAACGGAAGACGAGACCAGTTTAAAATTGAATACGAGTTCAGACGATGAGAAACCAGCAGAATCCAAAGAAAAGTCATTTGATAAAAATACTGCACATACTGCTGATCCGGAGGATTTAATGCTCAGCACGAGCACAGAAATTGAGCATTGCACCGAAACTGCCGCCTTTGTAACGAATACCAAAAAAAAACGTCAACGGCTTCGACTACGTACCAAACGTGCTGACATCGAAGAATTGGCTGAACATGAATCGACGGAGAAATATGCAAAATGGATGCCACCAGATAATCAAAGTGGCGACGGCATAACTGAGTTAAATGAAAAATATGGTTACTAAAATAAAGTGAATGCAATAATTCACTTTTAATAATAAATTAAAAGCTAAAATTTAATTCATAATGTTCAGCGAACAGCTTTCGGAGCTGTTAATTTAATATTTAATTATTAAATGATTTGAACTTTGTTTAATGTTGCATAGAAAAATGTTAGAAATAGAATATTGTATAGAAAAATATTCATTTAAAGATTTTATGGTATTCAACTAAGCCTTTTATTAATTCCCGTTTGATCATAATTTGGAGATAGGTTATGTAAATATCTATTTAAATCGAAAAAGCTTTTCAAACCTCTAAACAGAAGAAACTAACTAATAAAGAAGAGTAACTTCGAAAGTCTAGAAGAGTCCGCATCCGATCACTCACCTCATTATCTACTTATTTGAAATAATTAAAAGACGTTTTTAATAATGATTTCAAGTTATATTTAGTTTTTCATAAAAACTCACAATGAACGATTTTGCAAGAAATCCACTAACGGTTCGCTTAGAAATGAATACTCAGTTTTTCCATTGTGAACTCTATAGTCAATACCAGCTTTTTCGGAATTAAAGGAAAATTCATAACAGGTATGAGGGCAATTAACCCCTTGCATTGTTTGGAGGACTTTTGTAATGAATGTATGCAAAAACTGATTGCAAACCCTCGGCAACCATCTCTGATTCTATAAAGAAAGAATAGAAAAATTTATCTTTCGATAATAACTTTTATAATATCAAACATTCAGAAAATATTGGCAGCTATAAAGCAAATTGAGATTTGGAATATTCTACTACAGCTATAATTTTTGTATAAGCTTATATGAAATATAAATAGAGTAATCTTAAACATATTCGTATCTAAAAGACTGAAAATTTCATGAGTCCAAACTTACTTCTGCGATTTCATGGACGAAGAAATGCTGAACAGGTTCCCTTACCAAAGCGTCTTCGGTTCTGAGTCCAACGTAGATATCTCTGACTCCCGCTAAATATGATTTGGTCCACCAGGACAGAACTCTATAGTTTTTCATCCATCTGGGGCCGTGGGCTTTTATTAATCGTGTATGGACCAAAGAGTGTTGAGCTATTTCGCTTCTGTGACAAATAATTGATTCATTCATTAAATACTCATTATGTGCCTCGATAGTGAGCATACAAATTCTGCAGTTTTGATTCGGAAATGATGCCATTTATTTCAGCGGAATACAAAAATTTTATATTCTTCAATTTCGTTCGAAAAATTCCATAAAGCTGCCGTGACTCGTCGATCGCAGCACTTGTATCGGGATCGAGAAGTGGATCTTCTATGGAATGAATTTTGGAATTTCGGAATTGCAAATTACACATACACAATATTTAATTACCTGTAAAACAATACTGTTGAAATTTGTAGTGATATGTTGAATTAGCTTTTCTTGGATTTTCCTCCCCGAATTCATCTTTGTCAATTTTAAGGTATAGTTTATTTCTGTACCTAGTAGCGCAAATGGTCCATGTAATTATTGAATATACGGATCCCACTTTATACGGTGTCTCCATCAATTTACTCAAAACAGCACGATCTGCTACGACTTCAAAATTTTCATTGTCAGCGTCTTTATCTTCGTCGCCACACTTGTTCATTATATAAAACCTAACTTGACTTAATTTATCCAAAAAAAAGTCATCCGAACGATATTTGTATTGCTCTAAGCCTTCACTTAAATCCAATGGATAATCATTTTTTTTGGGTGGCTTAAAATATTGCATTCGATTAGCAAATTTTAATTGATTTCCGCCAGTTTCAATGCAATCAATTAGTTGTGGTTTCGTTATGTATATACTTTCAACCTGTTGGTTGTGGCCCAAATTGGCCATGTCAATGAATAATTTAAAATCACTCATCACTTCTTAACGAAAAGAATTTATAAAATGGAAATATTTGATGAAAGATTTGAGCACTGTAACTAGCGAACACGTAATAAATTCCGAGAGTTCAAACGATTTTCTGTTAAATAAATAAACACAACTAGAAACGGTAGTTCCCCGTTTATCTGTATCGAAATACAAGCGTCACTAAAGCGGCCTCTATATGTCAGAAAAGCTTTTATAAAAAGATCATCGCTAGTGATGATCATTTCTAATTGGTTGCTGTGGTTGTGGCGGCAGTGTGAACAGTATAAAAGATGTGCCTACCAAAATAAATCAAAAGTTTCAAAATTGAATTTTTAAGATTTTTAGAATCTGTATATTTATTACATTTAAAGAATTAGAGTATATAAAAGTTTTATGCTGTATTCGATGATTATTTTTTATATTACAAAAATGTTTTTTATAATAAATAGATAACTAACAGAACACAAACCGAAGCTTTCGAACAAAGGTAACAAAAGATACGATTAAACACCGAAATTGGTAAAAATATTAGTTTTCAAAATGTTAATAACTATAGCCACGAAAAATGATTTGCAATAAATATATCTGAAGAAATGATTATTTTATTGTGGAACCATTCGTATGTTTAGCCTGTCATTCAATTGATATTCGATTGCTTTCCATTAAATTGAGATCACATTGAATCAATCCATAATCCAATTATATTTAAAATATATACACATTTATATAAATATGTAGTAAAAAACACGCCTGAACTATTTATTAATGTATTTAGAACAGCACATATACAATGTAATTTTTTATATTATTTGGACTGAGTTTATTAATATGAAGATAAGTTTATTAAAATAACAAATAAGGCACATATTCCGAACTCATCGAATTTAGATGAGTAATATATAGTTTCACTTGAGATTGCGCTTGAGATCGATCACTTTTGGCGTTGTTTTAAAAACGACTGATGTGCAATGTCGTATTATGCATGTTGAGTGTTATTTGTTAACACCTCCTGAAGCGCTTTCTTTCCGTAGCTTACTTCCTCGGAATAATTCAGGAGTTGTTTTGTAAGTGCTTTACAAAAACGTCGTTTAAAAATGAATACTCAGTTTTACCTGTATGAGTTCTAAAGTCAATACGAGCTTTTTTTGAATCGAAAGCAAATTCATAACATGTGTATGGTGAATCAACACCTCGCATTGTTTCGAGGACCTTTGTAATAAATGTATAGACAAACTGATTGCAAACTTTCGGCAACCAATATTGATTCTGAAGGAGAAAAGAGAGTTGAATTTTAATTAAAAATGTTATATGATAAGCGCTTTCGCAAACCAATTATAAACAAAAATTCAATCTACGCCTCTATAAAATTTTAGAAGATTGTTTTATATGTATTCTCCGCTATACGTGATACATACTCACTTCCGGCAACTTATTGATCAGATAATGTTCGACCGGTTTTCTTATTAAGTCTTCTTCTGTTTTAAATCCAATATATAAGTCATTAACACCCGCCAAATAAGCTTTATTCCACCAGCTCAGGACTCTATAATTCTTTTTCCAACCAGGGAGATTGTCTTTCATTAACTTAGTATGAACGAAACGGCATTGGCGCACCTCTTGAATGTCTCTTCTATAAATAATAAATCAGTAATTTGTTTATAGCAAGCAATGTCAATGGAAACTGCATAAACATACAAATCGCGTAGTTTATTTTCAGATATTATGCCATTGCTTTCGCAGGAATACATCAGGTTTATATTCTTTATTTTTGTTCGATAAATGCAATAAATCTGTTGTGACTCATCGATTGCAGCACTTGTATCGGGATCACGAAGCGGATTGTCTGCAAGATAATAGTAAAAGTGAATTCTCAATCTTTTCTGAATAAATTCATATAATTTGCTTTGACCTGTAAAACAAAACTGTTCGAACTTGAAATGATGTGTTGAATTTGGATCATTGATTCTTGGAAAATCGTCTTCCTTTTCTAGTTTTAAATACAATTTGTTTTTGTACTGAATAGCAAAAATATTCCAATTAAATTTAAAACCATTAGGTCGATATTTGTATGGTGTCTCCATCAATATGCTTAATACGCCGCGATGTGTTACCACTTCATAAGTCGGTTCACCAAAACCATCATCTTTAACAACACCTTCATCGATGCAATCAGGGTTATTTATTATATGGAAGGCTACTTTGTTTAGTTTATCTTTAAAAGCATACGTGTCGCGATGTTTATACTTCTCACGACCCTGATTTAAATCCAATGGATACATATTGCCCTTTGGCATCTTAAAGTACTGCATACGTTCCGCAAACACTATTTGATTACCAATGGTCTCCACTACACCAATAATTTCAGGTTTTTTGATGTACGCACCAACCATATTCCTATTTTGATCCCGTCGGGTCAGTTCGCGGAACAATTTAAAATCGGTCATTTTATATATTATTATATATATATTATGTTATATATCAAATATTTCAATTATAATCGCTATCGCCTATCTAAGCCGGCTATCCATAGATATTTGCCTAAATAAATTTGACAACTTTTGCAAACATCTAACAGTGATGCCAAATTTTTAGAAGAAAATAACAAGCAAATTGCGTGGAAGTTTCAATGTGTATATTTAATGTATACATTAATATTAATTAATTAATTAATATTAATCTTACCAAAATGGATGAACAAATAATTGCAGAGGTGAAGCAGCATGGCGTCTTATATGACCCGTCGTTACCCGATTATAAAAATGTAATAGTGAAGAACCGAGTTTGGAAAGATATTGCCTTTCGTTTGGGTGTTTCAGGTACATAAATTTTTATTGCAACTTATCCAAATTTATTTTGTTTTTATCTTCATATCTGTTTGTAAATAAAATAAAAGTTTTTCCTTTTGAATACTAAAAATACATTCATTTTATTAAGACAATTTTGTAAAAACGCGATGGAGAAACTTACGGGATACATACAAGCGCAACAAACAGAAGTTTCATTTGCGCCGGAACACCGCTGCGTCAGGAGAACGTACTCCAAAATGGAAATACTATTATTTGCTGAACTTCTTAGATGACTATGTATCCGTAACAGAGTATTTCTATATACATATAATATCAGAAAAGTGTAATTACATACTTATCTCTTTTATCTAGCCCCATTGAAAATCTGGATTTGCTACCGGAGGACTCCTCCCCAGCGACACCAACCTCGCCAGACGCTTGTATAGCACTATCACCCATTGAAAGTTTGGAAATAACCGAGCCACCTGCATATATGAGTCATAAAATTCAAGAGAAGTTTGCAGAACTGTTGAACATGGCAACAGAAAAAATTTCAGAGAATGCTTCCAGGTCTAGTACCTCCGTTCTTTTTAAAGTATTCGCCGAAAGAGTTCAGAGGGCTAATCTTACTGACAGACAAATTATTCTTATAGAGAATGCCGTTTGTCAACTAGTTTCAAATAAATTGGAAGAATTTACAGCAACTTAAATATACTCGTTCATTTCTACAATTTCTTTTTACTAACCTTTTAATATAGGTATCTATTATTTAAATAATAATACTGCTTAATGTTGCTAATTTGGCTGCTATAACATCCAACTATAATCTACATTCTTGATTACAATCACTATCGCTTCTCATCAAGGATTCTATGGATAACTATGCATACAAGCTTTAAAAATGAAATTATTTCGTATACGAAGAAGTCATTTGATGGCCATATCAGATATTTTAATTGAATATATCAAGGAAGTTTGGAAGTGTTGCTTTTTGCAGCCAAGTTTAGGAAGCGTATGCGGCCTTCAGTGGCGCTTATGGATAATAAACCTTACCCTATTAAACTGTGATGAATGTATTCTTTAATTCTTGTAGATTGCTACAGCATACCCTTTTAACATTATTTTGAACGTAAATTTATGCAGTAATCAGAACAAATTTTTGTATGTATTAAAGTAAATATTTATTAAAGGTATAAAGAAAAATAATAATCAATATTATTAATGAATAAGGGGTTGTGCTATTTTTATAATACTGTATGTTTTAAAGTAAAATATATTTTAACGAAAATCTCAACTATGGAAGACAGTTTCACTATACTGTTTCGTTGTCGGATGGAAACATAAAAAGCTATATTCACTAGCTCCGTTGTGGTCTCAATTGCTGCAATTTTTCACTTTACAATTCCTTTTCGTAATTTATTTCTGAAAATTAATCAGAGTTTTCGTATTGAACTTTATTCACAGCCTTCGCAACCTTGCACTCACGAAAATGTATGCTACCTCAACGTCACACACTGGCGCCACCGGTTGTCAATATTTTTGATATCGAATAACAGAGCAACACCATGCGCAATCTTGTAATCTATCATTCTTTAATCGTTGCAGCTGTTCTTATTTTCGGAGGATCGTACTTCTATTGTGTTTAAATATTAAGTAGTTTTTGTTATTATATGCTCAATGCGATTATAAACGGATTGGTAGGTAAATTTTAGTTTTGGCCTTGTTTTTCTCTATCGCCTATGGATATTCAATTAAATTAATCGAATATGGAGTCGAATATGGAGTTTTCAGAATCTCTAAATTTGGGAAATAGCACTTACAAAAATCTGGAAAGCTTGGTAAAGCGTGCCATTAACTGCAGTGAATTGCAGCTGCAGGAAGAGTCCCCTGTTACTATAGACAGCATTGACGAATCACCAACCAACAACAAGACATCTTTAAGTAAGACCCGGTCGCGTCTGTTTGGAATAACATGTAACAGCACAGATAAAAGCAAAATATCGAAAAAATCAAGAGGAAGGACGGCGCCGAATTGTTCCAATAGTAGAGAATTTCGAAAGACCAAATCTGATACGTCTCTAGATTTTGGTCTTCAGAGTAAGCTTAACCAAGACGTACAACTGAACAACTACTCGGAATTTTTTCGCAGTGAGTTTACTATAGAGGAGCACGAACAGCAGGGGTCAGTAAGACCTGAACTATCGGCCTACATTCGTGTCTCCCAAATTGAAGCCGCTTTTGACATAGCTGCAAATAATGACAATTATAAGAATGAAGATGAAGATACCAATGATACTAATTTATCATTTTTGGATGCTGCCATTCAATCTGAGGATTTCCATGCCCTGATCGGCGAAACAGAACAGAAGCATGAAGAGGAACATGGCAATCCAATTGAGGAGAAAAGCGAAAATATGTCGCAGAGTCTATTACTACATCCGAAGCAAAGAACTGCTGATAGAGATTCATATGACAATTTGCCGAACCTTGATGAAACTAGTTTCATAGCGGGTGGCGGAAGAGAGCTGCAGAATATTATCGCTCTTGAACTGGAAAGAAGTAAGATAACTCTTGTGCAAACAAAGCAAGAAGACGTTCAACAATCTTTCGATACCAGATTGGAAAATTTTAAAAGAGTAAAAGCCACCAGTACGTGCTCACCAACGGGTAGCATGGAAGTAGAAAATGCAATAGACAGGCCGTCACATAGTGAAACCACGAAAACGGATATGTCAAACCATAATCATGAAACATTGAAACACATTTCTGCTTGGAACTTGCCAAACAGCATACTGCAGGAGTACGATAAGAAAGGAATATATACTATGTTCAAATGGCAAATCGAATGCTTACGTAATCCTAAGGTATAACATATATGTACATATTATCTGCGAGTGCATAAGTTCATTGTTTCAATTAATTTATAAACACTGATCTAATAATATTTCCTATATTAAATAGGTATTGTTCGAACATCACAACTTAGTTTATTCTGCTCCAACGTCTGCGGGGAAAACACTCGTTAGTGAAATTCTGCTCATTAAAACTATACTCGAACGGAAGAAGAAAGTCTTGCTTATTTTGCCATTTATTTCTGTAGTACGCGAAAAAACAATATATTTGCAAGACTTGCTTCTGTCATCTGGTTACCGCGTTGAAGGTTTCTTTGGTGGTTATACTCCGCCAGGTGGTTTTGAAAGCATCAATGTGGCAATATGCACGATAGAGAAAGCTAACGCAATTGTGAATAAACTTCTGGAGCAAGGTAAACTTGCTGATATCGGAATGGTTGTAGTCGATGAAATCCATCTGATTTCCGATCCTGGACGTGGATATATATTGGAATTATTACTAGCAAAAATTCTTTACATATCACGCAAACAAGGGCTGCAGTTGCAGATTGTTACAATGTCAGCAACGTTAGCTAATGTGGAATTATTGCAACGTTGGTTGAAGGCTGAGTTGTATATAACAGACTTTCGTCCAGTAGCGCTGAAAGAAATGATCAAGATAGGGAACAAAATCTACGATTGCAATATGAAACAGCTGCGTGAGCTGAAGGTAGATGGAGACTATGCAACGCTAACAAATGATGTGGAGCATGTGGGGCAATTGTGCATTGAGACAATAGAAGAAGGCTGTTCGGTGGTGGTTTTTTGTCCTTCCAAGGACTGGTGTGAAAAACTAGCTGTGCAACTCGCAGGCGCCATACATTCGTTAGCCAAAAGTAACTCAGAATTGGGATGCCGAATACACGCCCAACTCAAACGCGAAGCAATCGATGACTTCAAACGCCAGTTAAAGGATTTACCGACGGGACTTGATGCAATATTAGAGCGAACGATAACGTATGGATGTGCTTTTCATCATGCTGGTCTGACGATTGAAGAACGTGATCTTGTGGAGTCTAACTTCAAAGCAGGAATACTAAAGATTATTGTGGCTACGAGTACTTTGAGTTCAGGTGTTAATCTACCAGCGCGACGAGTGCTCATACGTTCGCCGCTCTTTGGTGGCAAGCAAATGAGTTCACTTACATATCGCCAGATGATAGGACGAGCAGGCAGAACTGGAAAGGTTAGTATGCTAAATGTCTGCAACAATTCATTTCTAAATAACAAATCTTAAGGATACGTTAGGTGAATCGATATTGTTGTGCACGGAGACTAATGCTCGCATTGGGCGCGAACTAATAACGGCCGACTTAAAGCCCCTAACTTCGTGTTTAGAAATGGAAAGTAGTGTAAGTAGTTTCCAAAGAAATTATGGAATAATTATTACTATGTTATATTCAAAATATTGAATATTTTCACATGTTTGATGTAGACACATTTAAAGCGTGCACTACTTGAAGTTATCTCGGCAGGTGTAGCTTCAACGGAGCAGGATATTGAAAACTTCGTGAACTGTACCTTGTTAAGTGTAGAAAAACGAATGCCTGTTTCAAAAATTGATTCTCAGAATGGCGAATATGGCTCAGAAACTGTATCCGCATACATAAAGGAATCCCTTGAATTTCTCATCGAGTACGAGTTCATACGCTTGCAAATAAATGAGGAAACCAACGACTCCATTTATGTGGCGACACGTTTGGGGCTGGCATGTTTAGGTAATGAGCTCGTAGAAATTTTCGAGCTCGTAGAAATATTTATATACAACGAAGAGGTATAAAAATAATTTGCTTGTTTTGGTATCAATTTATTTAGCTTCATCTATGCCACCAACTGATGGTCTGATCCTCTTTGCTGAGTTACAAAAGTCACGACGCTGCTTTGTTCTGGAATCTGATTTACATGCTGTATACTTAGTCACTCCCTACTCAGTTTGCTATCAGTTGCAGGAATTGGATTGGCTGCTCTTTCTCGACTTATGGGAAAAACTAAAACCTGCAATGAAGAAAGTAGGCGAAATTGTGGGTGTTAAGGAGTCATTTCTGGTTCGTGCAATGCGGGGTCAATCGAAATTGGAC
The DNA here is from genome assembly GCA_937620795.1 of Thecophora atra. Classification (NCBI taxonomy): domain Eukaryota; kingdom Metazoa; phylum Arthropoda; class Insecta; order Diptera; family Conopidae; genus Thecophora; species Thecophora atra. The sequence continues at coordinate 35,052,718 of OW569401.1, forward strand.
TATAAGCTAATGCAAATACATAAACGGTACGTAAGTATTTTGACTTGGCATTACGACATATCAATTCTACTTAATACAACAAAGTTGTCTTTTGCAGCTTCTACATTGCTTTGGCTCTTCAGGAACTGGTCAATGAAACGCCCATAAGTCAGGTAGCACTTAAGTACAAGTGCACACGCGGTATGCTGCAGAGCTTGCAGCAGATGGCGTCCACCTTTGCTGGCATTGTGACGGCTTTTTGCAAGTCTCTTAACTGGTGCACACTCGCACTAGTAGTTTCGCAGTTCAAAGAGCGACTCTTCTTTGGCATACATCACGATCTCATTGATTTGATGCGCCTGGCAGATCTTAGTCAAAAGCAAGCTCGTGCCCTATACGATGCTGGCATTACGAGTTTAATTCAGCTGGCGAACTCCGATTATTTAACAGTAGAACAAGTGCTGTACAATTCTCTTAGTTTCGACTCTGCTAAGCAAAAGGACTATGAAAATGCTCACGAAACCGAACAACGCAACAGGGAAAGAAATTTCTTCATCACAGGCCGCAACGGGCTCTCGGTGAGCGAGGCATCCAAAGTGTTAATTAATGATGCTCGCAAATTTGTGCAGTATGAAGTTGGAGTATGCAATATGAAATGGGCTCCAGAAGATATATCAACAAAAAACTTATCGGAGAAGATAGAAGTTGAAGATGAACAAATATCCCAGACGTGTGAAGGCAAACAGCACCAACTAAAGAGAACATCCCTTGAAGAAGTGCATTCCAAGAACACTATAGAAGAAAAAGAAGAACTAGAAGATGATGTAACAGCCGCTAAATTAGTAAAGACAAGCAAAAATGAAAGGCAAATCCAAGAAATCACTACTAAAAAAGCTGTAGAGATTTCGAGTAGAGAAACACAGAAGAGAGAACAGAAAAAAGAGCTGTCTATTAATATAATTCAAAATAATTTACTATCAGAAAATCATCTCAAAACCGAAAAACCGCAAGATACTCTTGGCGCTACAGAAGATTTTTTTAAAAAGCCGCACAAAGTTGAATGCGCCGGCCAGGATATCTTGACATCAGAAAATTATCGTATTAATGAGGATTTAATGTATAAACATGAATTAGAGCGAAAATGTAGCTTAAGTCATAATTCTGCAGTAACTGAAAAACACAGCAATAAAGCTTCTGCAAGAGCAGAAAGTAATCAAGGAGAGCTTGGAACTGCATTAAAAGTTCCAGTTGAAGAAAGGCTCCAGATAGACGACAAAGAAAACGATGTTAAAAATTTGCATCTAGATGTTAAATATGAAGCCGCTATTTCTAGTAACAGAAGATTCAGGCCAAAAGATTCTGCACCTGTTAGAAAACTCAGACGTAGTCCACGAAATCATTTAGCCAGCTCAACACGCATTGACGTTTCGAATAAAATTAACAAGGCGCTCAAGAGAGAATTGATAACAGATGAAGACATTTCCTTTACAGATGATGGCAATGATGAATCTTTCCAAATGAACACAGGCATAGCAAATGCACTGAAAGCAGCTGATCAAATGATTGAAACCGATGTGCCAATAAATTTGCACAAATGTAGTGAGGATGAGATTCCTAGTTCACAAAAAGACGAAGATGTTGCTGCTTATTCCGACACACCTCACAAATCACGCTTATTGCGTTCTAATCGAACGAAAACAGTAGCAAGTGAAAATATGCAGCAGCAGAAATCTGAGCAAAGCTCAACGCAACAGGCGTCAGCTCCGACTACGCTGGCGCTCACAACTTCTGACATTGAACTTTCCGATTTATCAATGGAGAATTCATTGATGCAAAATCCTCAGCTGCTTAACGCATCGCATATTCTTTGTTGTTCCAAAGAGGAGGGCGATGCTGCTTCCTGCTTCGAATGTGTACACATCATCGATATTTGCGGCAATCAGGAGCTTTTCAAATCTGCTTTTGAAGAATTCAACACAGCTCAACGGCTGTGTCTGTCTGTCGGTGTGCAAAAAGATCCAAACAAACGTAAACCGTTGATTGGCGCAAATCTGCTGATCAATCAAAGGCCAGCTAATGAAGCATCTGCAAACGTTCAATTTACATTGGATAGCACAGCAAGCTCCCACTTGGCGGGCGTTGCTTTCTCCATAGATGAGAACGTCGTCTATTTTATGAATATGCAAGACGAGGCTACATGCAGCGGCTTAACAAAAGAACTGAAAATGAAATATTTGTGCCTATTATTCAGATCTAAGCAATGTACATTTCTGATACATGATGCCAAAGATCAATTGAAGGTTTTGCGGAAAGCTATTCCCGAATTGGTGACATACGATGTTAGTATTGAAGATCCCAAAGTAGCAAATTGGTTACTACAACCGGACAAACCATCGACTTTTGCAATTTTGGTAAGTAGCCACTAAATGTAGTGATTGATGCATTGTGCTTCCCTGCTTCCTTATGTAAAGTACAGTAATTCCAATTCCTTCCCTCACATTCGGAGAACCACAAATAAATTTATTAATTATTTCATTTCACGTAGACCCAACAATTTGCTCCCGAATGCACAGCTCTGGTTAAATTGTGTGGAACATCGCGAGGCTTCGGTAGTATTGGATTGGATGCAGATAGCGCCATCTTTGCCAAGGTTAGGTAAAGTTTTAATTATTGTGACAATTATTAAATTTTAAATTAATAACTCGCTTTGAAGGTGTTCGATTGAAGCATGTGTTACAGGACACATACTAAAGCGGCAAATCGAAAATCTGGATCGAATTGGTTGCGGTGAGCTGATGAAATTCTTTAAAGGTAGGTCTTAAATTTTGCTGCCCTTTTTCATTTTAAGCTCCTTTTTTTTAACTTTAAGAATTGGAAATGCCGCTGCAGGAATGCCTTTGTAATATGGAGGTTTATGGATTTCCAGCCAACGAATCGTCACTGCGAAAATTACTTCATCAAATGGTCGAAGCTCTGAAGAAACTGGAAGCAAAAATTTATGAAATGCATGGGTCGCACTTTAATTTAGGGTCCACATCGGCCGTTGCGAGGGTAAATGTGAAATGAAATCATATTTTGAAACTCTATGTTTGCTTTATACATGGTCAGGATTTGCAATGTACTGGTTTATTTGTTATTCTTTAATGTATATTTATTTCTTTCGATTTAACACTTTTTGATTGATCATTTCTTATTGTTACTTATGTACAAAGGAAATTTATAATTAACTTTAACAATTTTCAGGTGCTTGGTCTGCATCGTAAAACGAATGGACGTGTTAGCACTTCACGGCAAATATTAGAAAAAATTGATTCTCCCATCGCGCAATTAATAATAACATACAGAAAATTAAGTGTAACTTTAACAAATAACATTCAGCCACTTTTAAAATGCATTGTTAATGATAGGTATGTATCAATTGATTTGATATAGAAAATATGTAATTTTTTTATTCCTTTCCATGTAGAATCCATGGACAAAGTATTACTTATACGTCCACGGGTCGTATTTCGATGACAGAACCTAATTTGCAGAACGTGGCTAAAGATTTCGTTGTTGATCTTGGAGGTACTAAAATAACCAACATAAAATTTATTCACTTATTACCTTATAAAATTAACTTCACTTCTTTCAGCTGCGGGAAAGATCAATATATCTTGTCGTAGTGCATTCCATGCAATGGACAGAAAACGTTGCATAATTGCATCAGATTTTTGTCAATTGGAAATGCGTATTTTAGCGCACTTGTCACAGGTGACTGGGGCTCCCTTTGTGTTAACTCCACTCCATTATATTAATTATTTTTTGCTTTTCCTCAAGGATAAAACCTTGCTTCAGGTATTAAACTCGGATGTTGATGTTTTCGCTGCATTGGCAGCGCGCTGGAATAACATAGCTATAGATAATGTATCGGAACAATTGCGCAATGGCACCAAACAGATTTGCTATGGCATTGTGTACGGAATGGGAATGCGTAGTTTAGCCGAGGCATTGAAATGTACTGAAGAGGAAGCTTCTTGTGTATCCGAACAATTCCATGCAACATATCCAGGCATCAGGTAAAGATAGCAATTTATACAAATGCAGTTTAAAATGAGAAACCAGGTTTTTCCCCACAGAGCCTATGCGGAGAAGGTAGTGAAATTTGCTCGCTCAAATGGTTACATTGAAACTATCACTGGAAGAAGACGCTATTTGGAGCACATAAATAGCACTGAGTCTAACATAAGAAGTAAGTTGACCTTAGACGTTATTCATGAAAAAACTCGTATGGGAACGATACTACTACATTTAGTTTTTGTTATTAGTAAACCGAATCGGTAATTTCAAAATTTTGAAAGGTTTTAAAACTAGCAATGGTAATTCTAAGTCGCATAACATAGGCAATACCTTCATCTTTTAATATATATATATTATATTTATCATTGTTTATAGAGCAAGCTGAAAGACAAGCTGTTAATTCAACAATACAAGGATCCGCTGCTGACATAGCTAAAAGTGCAATTGTCCGCATGGAGAGGAATATTGCAAAATATCGTGAAAAATTAGGCATCGACCTAACGTCTAATGTGCATCTCATACTGCATCTGCATGATGAGCTTCTCTATGAGGTACCCGAGGAGAAGGCAAAAAAAATCGCCAAAGTATTAAGCATCACCATGGAGAATTGTGTTAAGTTAAATGTGCCCCTTAAAGTGAAATTAAAAATAGGGAAAACATGGGGCACTTTGAAAGAAATAAAATTGTAGAAATTTATTTGCATTTTAGTTTGTAATTAGTTTATTGGAAAAAGAAAGATTCACATAACATAATGTTGTTTGCAGATCTTTCTACATATTTCATTTGTAAAATAAATTCAAAAATATATCGGCTCATGATGATAAGAATCGAAAAACTGCTTTTCCATCTCCAGATTTATAGGCCCTCTTTTTGTGCCCACTCGGCCCATGATCCTTTGTATGCTTTGGCACTAATTTAAATATTCCATAAAATAACACTATATAGTAAAAAATAACAATTAATAATTAAATAATATTTACTTTTTGAATCCGTTAGAGTATGCCAATTCCGCTGCGAGCCGTGCACGACCGCCAGCTAAGCAACTAAAAATCAAAACTGAATCTTCTGCTGGTTTAGGCCGGTTAAAAGTGCTTTCAAATTCAGTCGCAGACATTTTCAAAGCAGCATCCAGATCCGGCACTGGTTAGCGTATTGTAATGAAAGCACAATTGTATTACATTAGATGGTTTTACTATACATTCAAATAACTTTACAATAGAATTAGCATTAGCATTAGATGAAGTCTCTTAGAAATTAAAGTTTCTTGGAGTTAATCTGACTTTTAGAGAAGGTTGGAGATTGGCTCTGAGCGAGTTTAAAGTCTGGTTTCCCATGGAATCTAGCTTATCGACATTTTTTGCAGTTCTCTCTATGACTGACGCAAGTCTTTGGATGTACTTCAGATATCTCAGTTCGTTGCTAAGTAATTGTCCCACCGTACACTCTCAAGCTTCGGGTGTGTTGGAAATGCTTTCTGGTAACGAAGATAGCTTGCGTTTTATTTGCAATACATAGATGAAGTGATGATTTATGAACAAAATTATTTATGTGGTTTTATTTTCTGTTAATTCTATTATCTATGCACTTGCAATTTGCAAAAATCTTTTGGTTTTTTCACGATTATGCGATAACAAACACAAATTTATGATACGAGAAATAAGACACAAAGAAAATAATCAATACTTGATTAGTAGGTAACATGACCAGACTTGGATACCAAAGTTTAAAGTCTGAATGGATTTTTATTTAATTTTGTCCGAAAGTGTGTTCTAGGTTTCTTATTAGTTGCAACTATTTGGTAGTTTTGTCTATTATCTTTGCCTTAATTAATAACTGTGACAAGCAAAGAAAGTCTACTTACAAGTAATACTAATACTTCCTGGTATAACTCCTGTCTCCGCCAGCTCCCTTTTGTTCCTCACATCGATCAAATATTGGTCTGGATGATTTGGAATGTCCTTAACTTCTTCGTAGCTGGCCCTAACGACCGGCGGAACTTCTTCAGAGCTGTCCATAGCTATTTTCCAATTATGTATAATATAGATTAGCTGATATATGTATATCTGTTTATAATTCCCTGCTTATGCCACTTGTTAATGGCTCTACGATTTGCTTTCAACTGCAATATATTTCTGCGTTGGTGATGTCGTTGATAATAACCGGCGTACTACAGTTTTGTGGTTATTTATTCTTTGTTGTTTGGCTACATCCGCAAACGTCAAATGATTGTTGTTGCTGCAGCTGTGGCTTCAATGTCTGGCAGCGATCAAATATCTCAATATTCTATGAAAATTGTGCGTCCACAATTTAAGTTAGCAACCAGGAGCAGACTTGTAGTTCTATTTGCTAATAAAAATCATCACGAAGTATGTACAATGTATACTACATTTCTGGATATTCTTATAAATATCCGCAACTTTCTAAGATGTTTCTGCAGCAGGGACGAGTTTATGCTGAAGAGTAGACACAATATTAAAAAATCTACTGAAATTGGATTTTCTTTAATTTGTAATTTTTTCCGCTAATGTTTGTAGTTCCCATGTAGATATGTATGTATATTGATGTAGGCTATCGAGAAAAGTTCATTGAGTTAAGGAAAGTTGTGTGACAACAAATTTCGGATTGGTTATATTATGAGATATGTATGTTAATAATTATTTGCGAAACGCGATAATCACAAACGGACAACTAACAGGCTTGTCTTCATTTGTATACAGTACAGTCAGCAAAATCCGGTTACTCGCTAAGCAACAGTTCGTCTACAGACGAACACACATGAAAGAGTCCAAGGGTTGACAAAATGACGTCCAAAGGCAGGAAAAAACATAATGTAGCGATAGGTTTTTGGTTTGTACATTTTTTGTTAGAGGTGCTATCATTCTCAGATGATCAGTACATGTAGAAAAGTCTAGTATCTCATTATTTTCATCAACAATCGGTGTTTACAAGCACAATGTCAGTTTTTTTTTATTTACTATAAACAAAAATTGCATCTTCGCTGTCTTTTCCACTCAACCAACATCTGTTTTCAACCTTATGTAACTATGATTTCAGTCATATTTTGCTTATCACCGCAACAAAAAGCCTTACTTCATACTTCAACGCCTTAGATTAGACCTTAGATTGGTATAAATGATAAAGTTCTTTCGAGCAAAAAAAAGGATCTGCTTCCACAAGGCACAGCAACAAAACTTACCACTGCAGAAATGATTACATTAACCATTTTACTAATATATTATAATAGAAGATAAATTTTTTAGTTTTTGTTTGTAATGGATTTCTGCACTTAATTAACCCTTCATAACCCTTAACTTTAATAAATAATATTTTCCTTGTACAGTGAGAAGTTTATCAAAATTTTATTAACTTTGTATCATTGAATTGTTACGAAATTGTACGACATGTACGATGTGCTTTCGACTTTCCTAAAAGTCAATTTCAGTCAAGCTTTTGACGCTAGTTTTACAATAGTTGTGTAGAGTCAAGGCAACCGCATTGAAAATACATATTTTTGAATATACTGTCGAATAATCATAACTTTTAACAAATAGATGTAACAATAGTGGACTGTTCTCTATAACAGCGAATATTAATATAAACCAAAGCCACAATTAGAGTACAGATTTTTGTTGATGTTATTTTTTAATTTGTTTACAAGATGTTATAAGAAATGCAGAATTTACTTGTGTTTTATTTTAAATATAGGATTTATCGTTTATGTTTGTTTTTGCTTTGCATATGTACGGTTTTCAAAAAATATGTTCTTTGATTCTTGATATCTAAGATGCTTGAAAGTTATAAAGCTTTATAATAAAAATATGGATGCGCACATTTTAAATATGTTGTATATATATTTTACATAAGTATGTAAGCAGTTTTGCTCGCTTTACAAACCTTCTAAAACATTTAATTTGGCTAATATATGATACAATTAATTAATTACAATTCATTAAATTAATTGTTTACTAGTTAATCAAATAAATTACAAATCGAAAATATTGCATTTGTGTGTGTGTAGCACGTAATCCTAACTACATTTAAAAATTTATGCTGCAGCCAAACCAAATTCTCAATAATTTAATAACAAATAAAAACAAAAAAACATACATATATCAAATAAACATTAATCAAATAAATTTCAATAAAGGGCGAATACCCCTTTTACCCTCTTCTTTCATTTAACATTAGCAAATCTTCGACGGTGGGATCAAGTGTTCGGGCAGCATTACAGGCAACTCATTCCCCTCCAATTTAACCTTAATCAGATGCATAGCGAGCGCAAACTCATCCGAATCTAAGAAGCCATCGCCATCGATATCCGATAGCTTCCAAATTTTGCTAAGCACCGAATTCGGAAGCTTCGACTTGATGAGCTCTTGTTTGGCAGCTAAAAAGAAGAGGAAAATTAATATTAATAGATAAAATTAATGCGTTGAGGTAAACGTACTTGAACCAGAAATCTTGCCGTCCACGGGATTCAGTGACTTGAAGATGGAGTCGGTGCGTTCTTTGTCCTTGTTGCAAATCCAGTCGTGATCGCCGCAACCGGCATCGATGCCCTCGCCTTTCATGTAACCAAACGGCGACACGGTGTCATCAATGACACCTTCGAAGGCGCCGCCTGCAAAGAAACACAAATCGAAAGCTCATTACAAGTGTGAAAAGAAAAGAAAAGCATCGCAAAAAATTGGTTTATATAAAAATATGAGCAATATTACCAATAAAACTTTGTTCATTAAAGCTTTATTGCCATATTAATCGTAATAATAATGTAGTAAAATGTAAATTTATGAAATTTAAAGGCATGCATATGTAACTGCCATCTTCATAGCTCCATAAACGACACAACTGCGCATAGATACGTTTAATTAGTTGCAATTAAAAAGTGGTCCAGCAACCAAATCGAGGAAATCCACTTTGCATCACTCTGTCTGTCTCTACGAATCGAGAAAAAGCAATTCTCTCTCTACTCTTATCGTGCTCAGAGTCAATGGCGATGTTTGCCATGCGCTCGGCCACTCAAACTATCATCACTACGTTTGCTAGAAGTTGAATTATTATGATATCAATTGTTGTATCTTTGCAATTGATTCGATTTACTTTATTTTGTTGTAAGACATGTGTTTGTATGAAGATCATGAATGAAATAGTTGCTAATTTTTCTGAAGGCGAATTGTAAAAATTCTGACCAGCGAAATTATAAAGTAAATTTCGCAATTAATTTAAGTAAATATTATTAAAATGTTTAAATAAATAAAAATTTTGATTATAAATATATGATTATTGTATATTATTATATTTATAAATGGATTTTTTCAATGGATTTTTTGTTATAAACGAAAGGTAGTTTGAAATTTGAATAATTAAGGATTAAATTGGAATTTTTTAAATAAAGTTAAATACTTAAATCAAATACTGTAGTTCAAAAACCATGACGACATCAAAAGTATGTTTGACAAATATTTTATAATGGTTTGGAAAAGGATGTGATAGGAAAAAAGCTCGAAATAAAAGACTTATTTTTATCACACAGCAAATATTCGTTATTTAAAGAGTTTTTATGTGTAATTTTCGTTTTTGTTATTGTTCTACATATTCGAAAACGCTGATTCACTAACAAAAGTATACATATGTACACATAAGTACATAAATATATCTGATAAGAAAAGTGAATCTATACGAAGTGAGCTTGCAATCGAAGTGAAATTAATAAGAATAGAAACGACCGAAACAACGGCAGAGGAGGCGATGAGGTGGGGGCTGAAAAAGTATTTCTTTACATAGCAACTGATATCAAATGATGTCAGCAGTAAAAATTAGTTTAAAAGGCTGCAAAAGTGATTCGATTAATGCTCGTACTTAAGGTAAAAGTCAACAAAATGCAAGTTTCCAATATTCAGAAGTAATAAAAATAATCGATGTCGTAACGTTGGAGAACTCATATATTTATTAATATATAAGTAAATGCCTTAGTTAATACTTTTAAGCGATTAGGCACAAAAGTTGACAGAGTTCATTAACCAAAAAAAAAAAGGTTATTTTTTCTGCAACTATTGTTATTTTTTTAATATTATATTTTTGTACAAACAATTTGCATTTTAATATTATATTTTTATAATAGTTGATATTATACTATTTTTATTATTTATGAAACAACATTTCTCTTGACTCTAGTCTTTTTCTTGCTCGTGATTTTGTGAGCATTTGATTGATCACGAATCTGTCTGTCTGAAAATATTTAATTTTAATAGAAAACATTTTATTTAGTTGGCGCTGAGTGTCCAGCGTACGATAACCTCTGTTTAATGAACTTGAAGCAGAACAAAATACAAAAAAAAAAAATCATTTGGTTGAAATATGGGTCAGCAAAAGACACGTGGAAGAACAACAACAACAATCAAGAGCGAATTTTAACGACAACGCGTCTTCACATCTTTTTTAGTAGTTTTTATGAATAATTAAGTAATGAGTTATGTATTTTATGTAAACATTTACAAAATATAAAATTAAATAACATGTAAAACAACAATAATAACAATTAACGTTAAATTAATCACTACAAAAAAACATGGATAACATGTTGAATTATTTTAATGAAATTTCGTTTAATATCACATTCCGAAATCCAATCAGAACAACACCAACTACACACGCGCGTATGTTTCCTGTGCTTAATTTAGTGAACGAACGAACGAATAAATGTAATGAATGAATACAAGATGATGAATGGCGTTGAATAGAATATAAAATATAATCATTTAGTGTAGTTTCACGATACATAGTCGCGTATTTATGGTGATCTTTTTGTGTCTAACAAGCGGATTCATTGAATTGTCAAGACAAGTGGACAAAAACCAAACCATTAAACAATTTTGTTTCTTGTCTTTCCATGGAAATACTTAAGCAATAACATGCAACGCCGCATCGCAACGACACAGAGTGCCACTTGAGAGCCAACAACGGCGTCCACACGTCTCACAGACGGACGACAGCGGACGCCGCTCACAATATCACGCTTGGGCACAAGTTTTGTGCCACTTTTAATCTACATTTGAGAAATTTTATAAAATAATGTATGTAATTTTAATTGAGAGTTTTTTTATAGTTTTTTTTTTTGGTTAATTTTTTTTCTTTACTAAAAATGGGAGCCGAAAAAAGATTCATATTTTGTAATCTGTTAAATAAAAAATCAAACTCCAAAATTAAACAAAGAAACAAACTATAAAAGGCGACGATTGTTTGCTTCTTTGTATAAAAAAGATAAGTTATATGAAAAGTATAAAAAATAACTTGATAAATAATGAATTTTGTGAATCTCATGAATTCGCTTGATAATATTTTTTCTTTGTGAAATGTTTTGATAATGAATTTAATTAATTTTGTGTCGAATTATTTTTGTATTAAAAGTTTTTATTATTTAAGTTTTAAGGTTTATAATAATTTTTCAATAATAAATACATTTAAACAGTTTTTTTCGCAGTTAATATAAAAACTAAAATTCAAGTGCTTCACATACTTTGCAATTATTTCTGATTTTCAATTGCAATTATTTTCAGTTTGTTTCTATATAAGTACTCAAGTTTTTCAATTGGAAACATTCAGCAAGAAACCTAAATAATAATAATAATCACTATTTACATATATGCATACATACATATATAAAGACAGTCATTTATTAGCATTTGTCCAATTGGTCTCGTGTGTGGATTAGATTCTAGGTGTGCCGAATGCATGCATATGGATAAAATGGAACGGTAAAATTGCTCTCTTTATATTAAACTGGCGACGACTTCAATTATTTAGATTGATCAACGACAAACATCGCTTTTGTACTTGAGACATCATAGAAATATCGATGTGGAAGTAGAACAAGATGACGACTGACTATATCAATATATATTATATAACAAATAATTACTTTTATATATACGAAATTTAACAAATACAAAAAATAAAACTTACACGAAAAGAAATGTATTTTTTATAACTACATTTCCAACAACCTGATTTAATTAGGCCGAAAAATTGTAAGCACTTTTTTGGTAACCTCAAATTAAACGAATGCTTTGAAGTCAACGAATTGAAATTCGTATGAATGAAAAAAGAAATAAAGCAGCCACTACAAAATTGTGATTAAATTGCTTCAAAACTTTACAAGTTAAAATCGATAAGATTATTACAATATATTTCAGCTTAATCACGAATTCACTGACTAATTCTGTTCAATAATTGTAAAAATATCGACTTCAAATTCGTCTTTTTTCTCATTTAGTAAAAACCAAATGACCAAAAATGTGACGATTCTTCCAAGATACATTTTAATATATTATTAATTAAGTGTTAATTTAAGCAACGTTTTCTCGTGTGTGTGTGTTTCAACGTGTTTCTCTTTTATCATATTTTTTACTAAATTAGCACCATCAACATCTAAAAAGTTGTGAAACTTTCTACACATGAAAGAAGTACTACAAACGATCAACTCATAAATGAAATAATGAAAATAATATCTAATATTTAAGAAAAGTTGGGAAAATAATATCAAATAATAGTTAAAATATATAATAAGATAGGAAATATTTTATACTAAGCTCACTTAAAACCGCATACGATAACCTTGAACTTCGCCATGCCAACCAAGGTAAAGAAAACAAGCTTTTAACCTTTCAACAACTGTTTTTTTCCTCACGAACAAACGAATATCAAAACGCAACTATTACGAAAAATAAATCAATAAGAAGCAAACACAACTCTACAAAACTCGGCGTTCAAAAGTTGTAACTTTCAGTTTCTATTGTAGCCGATTCAAGTCACAGCAACTCGTTGAAATTACAACCGCGATGACTTTTCTATTGCGTAGCTTGCTTTAAATGCTGACGTATATTTAACTAACTGCATATCCAGCAACAACGATTCCATCGTTATTAAAAAGTAGTTGCCAAGTTTAATTAATAAAGTCATTTCATTATTACAGAGATAATAATTCATAATTCCTTTTTAACAGGATGCCCTCATGCTTTATATTTAAACTTTGCCAGAACAAACATTGGTAGCATTGTTTTTCTACATTGCATATATTTAAGTTACTCGTTAAGATTATTTTCTAAAATTTTTAATGTTAAATGTTATTATTTCCAGAAAATCTTCAGTTAAACTTTTATTCTTCTTTGAAATGGTTTTAGAATGAAGTGATTTTGATTGTTTTTTATGTGAATAGAGACATTTAATTGTAATCGATGGTTTACTTTTTCCGTTGGCTTCGTTGTGGTTTGATTGTTTTTATTTTCGTCATGCATCATGCACTCGGCAGTCTTCGTGTTTGTTTCAAACCGCTTTCAAGTGCGACTTCTTTCTGTAAATATTTTGTCTATTTTCTTTTTACGATTCTACTACGAATACTTTTGCTGATCATTTCATCTGACGATTTATTTTTTGATTTGCAACTCGCTCAATGAGTTACTGATTTCATGCTAAATTAGTTGGCTGAAACACTCTTTTTTCGGTGAGGTGATAATCGTTGAGACATGAAGATGAGGCAAGACAAGTGTACATGAATCTACAGTAGATAACAGGTTATCTATACTATAGATAATCGTATTAGTCACCTCAAAAAATTCAATTTTTGTGAGTGAGATTTTGTTTTTGTTAACACTTTTTAAAATTAAATCCCAGCAGGTTTTATGTATATATTTTCGAAATGTTCAAAGTAACATCAAAGGGGATGAAAGGAAAGAATTTTATAGACTTTGCACATATATTTTACAATACACTTTTCCGATAATCAGAAAACATGCTCCAAAACTAATCTTCATATGAAGTCAATCATTAAGCAAACAAAATAATTTCAAAATGAATCATTTGACTGTATTTGTATTTTTCACTTTACAATGATTAAAAACCAATGAAACTAATGTTTAGCCGCACTACTAAACGCATTCACAAATTTATCAACAAAATGTTATCAGCAAAATATTCAGAAATAAGCAGCTATTCAAAAAGAACTAATTGTACGGTAGAAGTGAACTTGCGTGTTATATAACAACAGGAGTAAAGAGAAATAAAAACACACAAAGAAAAAATTAAATAGGTAGATGGATATTTTTTAGAAAAGAATTTTATGGAAAGTGTCGTTTTCCACCAAAGCAAGTGTGTAGTTATCTGTTTACCACTTATCTGAGTTTTGAAAGCCAAGCCCAGCGATGAGTGCGGAAAATTTCGTTTCATACGCGTAGCACTGTTTATAATAAAACGTATGCTCTAAATTTTTATTGTAAGTAAGGACGTTAAAGCTTAAATAAGTGGCACCTATTTGACCTTTACTGACAGTTTTTATTTTTAATCGTTTTTTATTCTATGGTCAACTGTATCTGATGTTGTTGCCGGCATTCCATACGTTGACTTTTGGATTACAAAAACTCACGAGCTTCTACTTTAATCACAAATTCAATTTAATATCAATTCGTCTACTAATAGTTGAGATTTTCTTAATTAAATTGTATACACGGCTTTCGTTATACTCCACGCTATAATAAAATACTTGTTAATTGGGTCAAACTGTACACATAGTACAACTTCAATAGCACCGAAGCATTGAAAGCATTAGAGCACAACACGTAAGAATTCATATAAAAATACTCATCAGTACTATAAATCGTTGCATATCGTTCACCTTACCTTTCACTACTGCTTCAGTTACCATGGTTCGTTCTTCCTGTGGAATCATTTCCATTAGTCTGGCAATATCCTTGGCTAACATATTGTCTACAATATCTAGCAAATGCGGTTTCAGCGAATGAAATTTGGTGAAGTCTTGATGTTGTAGAATGTCTTGCATTTTTTTTATATCTGGGAAGTCACCGGGCGAAATAGAATGTTCACGCTGAATACGATCGTAAACCTGACCAAGATTTTTGATTAAATCCTTCTTCTTGTTCTCCTTGCCAAACATTGACGGCATGTCTTTGCGCAGCTCAGAAATTATAAATGCATGCACTTTAGCGAGACGTGCTCGTTTAATCAAATCGTTGAGTTTACGCAGGGCTGCATTTCGAGGCAGTGATTGCAGGTCACGAAACAAGTCCTGCTCTTCGTCTTCGAAGAGGCGGCGATTCGAGTCGAAACGGAGTGGCTGATCCCAAAAGGAACCGATATAAACTCGTGCCACTTCCGGCGTTTGCAACACTTTACCCAATGACCACATCAGAGCGCCGTACACTCGCATCAGCTGCTGATGATCTATCATGTCTGCCTTGTTGAGAATAATGCGAATTTTATCGTCATGTCCTTTTAGAGCCTCGATAGAACGTCGAAACTCATCAGATATATCTAACTTGTGTGCGTCGAATAGTAAAATAATGCGATCAACGCGTTCAGCAAACCACTCAAGCACTCCAGTAAAATCGTAGCCTCGATCAATGCGTTGCTTTTCACCAGACAGGATACCTGGCGTATCTACGATTGATATGGCATTCAGCACTGGCGATGCAACAGTTGAGCATTGAAATCGATTCAGAAACGCGTTGCCGTATTTACTAAGTGGGCGGAATTGTTTCTTTGGATCAACCACCAACGCATTTCCTGGTATTACGCTCTCTTTTTCATCATACATGACAGCAATGAATCGATCTGTAGTAGGTTCAGGACCTATACGAATGCCAGGGAAGTCTCGCTCAAGCAGATAGCGTATAAATGTCGTCTTTCCGGTGGAATACTGGCCCACTAATAGAATCATAGGTTTCGCATCAAAGTCGGGATCTTCCAATTTGGGTGAGTGAAAATCATGGAATTGATAGTGTTCCTCCAGAGGTAATAACTTGCTGCGGTAAATTTTCTTTAGCTCACCAATAACGTTCTCTACTACCTCCTGATTAGCTCGTTCGCGCTTCAAAAAACTAAACATTTTGCGTGGTGCACTTTAATGATTGAAAACAAATGTATTAAAGCGAGCTTTCTATTAGAAAATTCTTGATGAATCACCAAAGCATTTATTTTTGGGAAATTTTCTTCACGAGGAACACAAATTTGGAATTTGTTTAATCTTCACTTTTGCAGCAATTTTATTATCGCATTGATGTTTTAAAATTTCGTTGCCTTTGTGCTTTTTAGTTATATTCTAACTTTATTCTTATTGGTAGGTTTATTTCACATTTAGTTCGCCGTTTCACCTTCCAACCGCGATTCAACAAACAACTTAAAATGCTTCTGTGAAACAACTCCCTCTAATGATCAGCACTGAAAAAAACAGCCACAAAAACACTTCGGAAGAGAAAGAAACGTCATCCACGTGTAAACGTCATTAAATACAACGTGCGTGATATTACCAAAACAAAGATCTCAATAATTTAGGGTGGTTTATTTGTGATTTTTTTATTAATATTTAAGAAACCACACAAACTATTTACTATACTTTAAGCGAATTTTGACATAATAAAATATGCTGTTGCCGACTATTGAAGAGTAGAAATAAAAAAAAATGAAAATATATTTTGTTCCCAAATAAAGGTTTACAAGGTGCCATCGCTGTCCACGCAAGAGCATTTCTCCCAAATCAGTGTGTATGCTGAAATGGCACAGTTTCAAATATACAAAGTGAAATTGGGAATCTCTTTCTCTATTGTTTATATTTTAGTATTTTTGGAGTGAATGTACTTTTCTTTGTAAAAGCAAAACTAAACAAAAACAGTTTGTTCTCAGCAATAAGATATATAGATCAGCCACAAATTTGACGCATTTTTGGCCTTAGATAACAGCAACAGCAATATTTTCAACCCTCTGAAATTTGAACTTTAGCGTTCTGTATATTCAGCAATATGGCACGTATTCGCTCCATGTTAGCACTGTTATTTAGGTAGGTAAATATCATTAATTTACTATATATATTTTATTAAAACACTTTTATTTATCGAGAAAAAGATAATTTTTACTACTTTTTCTTTTCAACTCAGCTTTATCGCTCTAAGTAGTAAAAACTTTATATACTTTTTTTCAAAAAAAAATTATTTTGTTAATTACTTCACATATTAATTATGTAATGATAATTTTTTTGAATTTTTGTCTTACAATATTATTAGCATTACTGTAGAGAAGGAATATTTTTACTTACTGAGCTTTACTAATTAGTTGAACTTAGTGGAGCATTGCTTTGCAATCCAAGTACTACATATACTTTTTTTGCAGAAAAAAAAGTATTTTTTAATGACTTCACATAGTAATTATGTAATGACAATTTTTTTGAATTTTTGTCTTACAATATTAATAGCATTACTGTAGAGAAGGAATATTTTTATTTTCTGAGTTTTACTAATTAGTAGAACTTAGTAGAACATTGCTTTGCAATCCACAGAATTGATGAGAAGGATGTTCCACATTTACATATTGAAGTTCTATATAAATGTGTAATTTTAAATTGTAATTGTATCAAAATTATTGTAAATGAAATGGATTAAAGCTGAATAAATAAATAAAGTAATAAATAAATCAAAAGTTTGATTAGAATTTGCGTTTTAGCGTGAATCTGTACATTTATGGCAATTAGTGCCACACCAAAAGTTTTTAATTGGGCGCACTTGATTTAAAACATTTTATCAGTCAAAACTGACGGAAAGCTGTTTTAAGGATTATTGTAACGTATCCATTTTTGTTATTGTTTAATTTAAGTTGCAAAACATTAATTAGATTGGCAACCAAATGCTTCAAAAGTTTTGTTTCTCTCTTAGCGCGAGTTGCGGTTAATAAAAAATTTCAATAAAATACTTTTAAATATAAAACAAAACAAAAAGCTAAGGAATTAGTAGTTCTGGCCAGAAAGCGTGCATAAAGTGATAAACCGTCAGCATACGTGCTCTCTTCATTATAGTCATTGTAATAGTTTTGGTTATAGCTAAGTATAACTCAATTATCGTGTAATACAAGTGATGATATAAAGCTATTATTTTAAATATCTGCTTACCCCTAACTACTTCATTATCCGTCTTTCCATCTTCCTGAGGAATCAGCTGCATTAGCCGTGCAAAGTCTGACGCTAGCATATTGTCGACGGCACGTAACAAACGTGGTTTTAGTAGGTTGAACTTGCTAAAGTCTTGACGTTGAAGTATCTCTTGCATTTTTTTAATATCAGGAAAATCACCTGGTGAAATAGACTGCTCGTTCTGAATGCGAACATAAATTTGGTCTAGGTTTTTAATCAAGTCCGTCTTCTTTTTATCTCTTCCAAACATAAAAGGATATTCTGTTTTCAGTTCGGAAATGATGAAGGCGTGCACTTTGGCAAGTCGAGCACGTTTAATTAAATCATTTAGTTTCCGTAGCACACCATTCCGTGGCAGTGACTGCAGGTCGAGAAATAAGTCCTGTTCCTCATCTTCGAATAAACGGCGATTCGAGTCAAAATGCAGTGGCTGATCCCACAGGGAACCGATATAAACTCGTGCCACTTCCGGCGTTTGAAAGACTTTACCTAATGACCACATTAATGCGCCGTACACTCGCATCAGCTGCTGATGATCTATCATGTCTGCCTTGTTGAGAATAATGCGAATTTTATCGTCATGTCCTTTTAGAGCCTCGATAGAACGTCGAAACTCATCCGATATATCCAATTTGTGTGCATCGAATATTAGAATTATGCGATCAACGCGCTCAGCAAACCACTCGAGGACTCCAGTAAAATCGTAGCCTCGATCAATGCGTTGCTTTTCACCAGACAGGATACCGGGGGAATCCACTATTGATAAAAGTTGTAGTACCGGCGATGGTACGGTTGAGCACTGGAATCGATTTAAAAATGAATTGCCGTATTTGTTTAGGCCACGAAATTGTTTTTTTGGATCCATCACCAGAGCATTGCCCGGAATTACGCCCTCCTTGCTATCATGCATAATGGCAATGAATCGATCTGTGGTGGGTTCAGGACCTATGTGAATTCCAGGATAATTTCGTCCTAGCAAATACCGTATGAAAGTTGTTTTGCCGGTCGAATATTGCCCCACAGGCAGAATCATGGGCTTCGCGTCGAAGTCGCAATCTTCTAACTTGGGTGAGTGAAAGTCGTGGAACTGATAGTATTCTTCCAGAGGCAACAACTTGGAGCGGTACATATTCTTTAGCTCATTGGTCACAGTATCGACCACTGCCAGATTATTTGGCACGCGAGTCAAAAATTTAAGCATATTTTAATGGAAGCACTTCTGTTGAGACTTGAAAAGTTTTAGCTGAGATCTCGCCTTTAGACAATGCGAGTCGGCACCGGTATATGAATAACAATATCTTATTTGTTTTAAAACGCGGAATAGAAATACGGCACTCATTTATTAGTTTGGTTAAATTCTTATTCTGTCAAATATATCATGAAAATTGTTTTCAAATTTTTATTTTGACTATTTTGCCATCTGTTTTGTTATGTTCGAAATTAGAGCTGCCATGCTAAACCAAATTATTTTGCTAAAGTCAAAATTTTCAAAATAATGTTGAAGAACACTATTATGAGAACTATTTTGATAACTACATGCACGTATTGTCAAAATTGTATACTTAGGCACTTCTGGCAATCGAGAAAAAAATAAATTGGCGGCTGCGTCTGGTATTTCGACACGACAAAATTAAAAAAATTTCAATTTTTGTTGTCGGTAGCGCTGGCGACTGTAGTTTTGTGTTCTATGCAGGTGAATTTTTCGTTTGCTCTAAACAACGGATTAGAAATCAGCTTTTATTTTGAATTTAAATTTATCGTTTACTATAAGGTGTTTGAATATTTTGAACCTTTTCACATTCGTTATGTTTGATATATGGATCTATTTGATTTCAAATCTGATCTTTATGGAAAATGTATTATCTTTAAATGAGATTATTTATATGTTTACTTGTAAAAATGAAAAGATTTCTTAATGACTGCATATTGTAAGTATTGCAGATATATTGAATACATCAGGGCAATTATTGCAATTCAATTGGTGCAGTATTGGACGTTTCGCTATCCTACAGCTAATATAAACTAATAGAATGTCTTTTTAAAGATTGTTTAAAGGAAATTCTTTAAACCTTCTAATAACAGGTAAAAATATGCAATTTAGCACGTTTGCAATGCAATAAATATAAGCTCTTAATGTGTTTAATAAGTAACACAAAAACTCATAAGCGCACAGTATAGGGTGCTACGTAAAGCATCCACAAATGTAACTCGACATATTGACTACTTTCGTGCTCATTGCACTCGACAGTCTTTGGTAAAGCGTTGCAGTTGGTGGATGTGGAGACGAGTTGCGACAGTGTTAAGAAGACAGAGTGTTGAGTTGTTTAAAAAAAGGTTCCTTTTTATACCTTAGATAATTGTGTTTGCTAACATGATTTACTGATAATTATTCAAGATAATTCAGTGATATTACCTATTTCATAGAGAAGCCGTTCTCCAAATCAGCGTAGCCTTGTAGAGTGATGTGTAGCGGTTTAGAATTCTATTTTTGTGTTGTCATGAATGTTGGCTTGGTTTTAAAACCTTGAATCAATGTAAATAATTAGTCCTCTTTTTGGGGTGTTTTCGTAGACAGTTGGATGAAAGAAGTCTGCATCAGTCGAACAAGAATTTATTAACATCATTCTCGATCAAATGAACATTTAAAAGAAAAGAAAAGAAATCAAGAAAAACACGGTGTGGCGAAATTCGGCTGTGACCTCGAAGAGGGTTCAATAATCTCTTTCTCTCTGTCGTCACTTCACCGCATGCATACGTAAATAACTAATAATCTTGTATTCAAGCGAAGAGCAAAGGAACTGATATTAATCAACTCATAAATAAATAATCAATTAGCGAACTCCAATACAATAATTAATCTTAATTTTAAATACTTAAATTGTCGGCCGGAGCTTATAAACTCATAGTATTTTTGTATTTGTCAAATCAAATATTATACAATATATATATATATAGTATATGTAACTGTAAATAAAACAGAAAATATTAAGTTTGGGTTATAATATGAATCGAACACGACGAAAACCTGTGCGACCAGAAAATCCGTATTTAAGTGCCAGCATATTATCAAAATGGAGTTTCTGGTAAGATTTTCAATATATGTATGTAAATACTAAAACCAATGATGTTGTTACTATTATTTGTAATTATATTAAAGAAACTACGCAAGGCTTACTAAATGACATAATAATTTCATTTATTGATTTAAAACTAAAATTTGTAGTCTTTGTAACGGTTGTTTATCTCTCTCACAAAGCAGTTTTATGTAAACTCGAATTTTTTTTTTTAAATAGTGAAGATGCTTCAATTGCTTTTAATTTTAATATTAACAATAATTAATAAAGAATCAAGCAGGGAAAAGATAGTCCGTAGCAATTGATATCAATTTACGATTTCTTTCGAAATAAATAATATACCTATTTGTGTCAATGAGTCGGAATTTCACAATTGTTTATCTACGATTTCAAAAACAGTAGGAGGAAAATATTAAAATATTTCCGATCAACATGCGTTAATCACGACTGCAATTGATTAAATTTCTTAAGAAAAAATTCTATATGAAAACTGATTTCTTTATTACTTAATCCAATTCATAAGTAATTAATAATATGTATGTATGTATAAATATCTTTATATGAAATTTTATATAATTTATGAATAATAACATAATTAACACATTAACAATTTTAGGTGGATGAGGAAAATATTTAAGCGTGGCTTAAAAGGACCACTCAAAGAAGAGGATATTTACGAGCACGGGAAAAACTTAGACAGTCAGCGTGTTACGGACAAGTTCAGTAAATTGTGGGAAGAAGAAAAGAAGAGGAAGTTCCCAAGTGTTGTGCGTATGATTGTGCGTGCCTACGGTTCATTGTTTTTGCCTTTAGGTATTATTTACGCGATTATCGAATCGACAACAAAGTAAGTAGACACAATTATCTCCCACTTCTCGATAATTTAGTTTTATATAACAATACATTTTCCTCTGCCAGATCGTTACAACCCATCTGCCTCGGAGGCCTTGTTGAATACTTTTCCACCGGTCAGACGACGATTTCAGAAGGAGATGCCTTTATGTATGCCGGTGGAATTGTCGGATGCTCCATTATTCCAGTTCTGACATTCCACCCATTTATCTTCTACATCTTCCAATTGGGCAGCAAGATTCGTCTAGCACTTTCCGGCCTCATATATCTGAAGTGTCAGCAGATATCGAAGAGCGCCAGCAATGACGGTTTGCGCGGCCGCGCCATTAATATACTTTCGAACGACTTGGGACGATTCGACATAGCGCTGTGCTTCCTTCACGACGTCTGGAAAGGTCCGCTGGAGTCGCTGATCATCGGTTATCTCATGTACCGTGAGATTGGTATATCAGCGGTTATCGGCGTGGCTTTCATGCTGAGTTTTATACCGCTGCAAGCGTGGGGAGCAAAGAAAGCTGCATACTATCGCCAGAAAATAGCCGAGCGTACGGATGTGCGAGTGAAGCTAATGAACGAGATCATTACAGGGATACAGGTGATAAAGATGTATGCTTGGGAGAAATCTTTCGCACGTCTTATAGCCAATGTGCGACTGAATGAGGTTAAGGCGATTCAAGGCACCTCGTACATACACGCGGCACTCAGTTGCACCTCAATGATCGCACCTCTGTCCGTGTTTCTGGCATTAGTTTCATATGTGTACCTCGGTGAAGCTGTGACAGCAAAGCGCGTCTTCATGGTTTCATCCTATTTCAGCATGCTGAACGATTCCATGGTGCATTATTGGCCACTTTCCATTAAGTTTATCGCAGAGGCGTATGTGTCTGCGCGACGTTGCAAAGAGTTTCTATTGGATGGCGATGACGCGAAGACTCCTGTGCTAAAGACCAAAGGAAAAGACTGGACGAATTCTGCGAAGAATATTCGCAAAGCTTTCCCAGAGTTAAACGGAAATCTAGTCATTCAACCCACAGAAATAGTGCCGGCGATTAGTCGGCCCTCGCGTGAAATTAATGCTGATGCAGAAGAAAAAAGCGTTATTCTTGAGGAAGCCTCGGCTAGTTGGGAAATGGTTGATGGTGGCACCTACACCTCAGCCATCCAAGATTTTAATCTAGAGATCGGAAGTGGAAAGCTATGCGCTGTTGTGGGCCCGGTGGGCTCCGGAAAGTCGACATTCCTGAACCTGCTTCTAGGTGAAGTTCAACTAAATGCTGGTCATGTACAAATAAATGGGAAAATATCGTTCGCCTCACAGGATCCATGGGTATTCGAAGGTACCATCCGTGATAACATCGTCTTTGTCGAAGATTACAATGAACGACGTTACAAGCGCGTGCTGAAAGTGTGTGCGTTGGAACGTGACTTGGAGATGTTCCCCAACGGCGACTTGTCATTCGTTGGCGAACGTGGCGTGAGCTTAAGTGGCGGCCAGAAGGCGCGTGTCAATTTGGCTCGCGCTGTCTACCGCAAGGCCGATATTTATCTATTGGACGACCCACTGTCTGCGGTAGACACACATGTGGGCAAGCACATATTCGATCGTTGCATTAAAAACTTCCTCTGTGGCAAGATTCGCATCTTAGTTACGCATCAGCTGCAATATCTCCTGGATGTGAAGCAGCTAATACTAATGGGAGCGGGCCGTATTGTGGCACAGGGCAGCTATCACGAGTTACAACGCTCGAAGCAGTTCGAGTTCTTGACACAGTCGCTTGACGACAGCGGAGCGGGAGGCGATGCGATGAGCGTCACGAGTCGCTTGTCACGCAGTGACTCGGAGAGAAGTATGGAGTACCAGCATCATCTCCACCTGCTGCTGGACGCCGAGGAGGAAATCGAAGACCAGAACCAGGAACTGCAGGCGGTAGGTTCTGTAAAGCTCAGTATTTACATGTCCTACTTCAAGGCGCTCGAAAGTATCTGCATACTGATCGTTATATTGGGTCTCTTTATTTGCGCTCGCGTCATGTTGACGAGCGTAGATTACTTTTTATCAAGATGGTGAGTTTGTGTGTGTGTGTGTGTGTGAAATCGTTGTTATCTCAAGGTATAATTTCCATCAATGTGTTCCAGGGTGATCTGGGAGGAAAAGGTAGCGCTCGCCAAAGGGAATAATGCGACTACAAGTAACATAACCAGCAATTTCATTGTGCTGAGCGAAGACGAAGAGGCACATCGGCAGGAGATAGTTATTTTTTACGGTATTATTCTGGGGACGACCTTTGTGATTTACTTGTTGCGGACATTCGGTTTCTTTCGAGCGTGTCTACGTATTTCTTTAAAACTGCACGATCGTCTCTTCCGTGGCATCACGCGTGCTTCTATGTATTTCTTCAATACGAATTCATCGGGAAGAATATTGAATCGCTTCTCCAAAGATATCCGCACCGTAGACACTGACCTGCCGTACACTCTAATGGATTGTCTATCGGTGAGGCTACAAATAATATTTTTTCTACTACGAAAAGCATCACGATGCTACACAATTCTGATTAGAATAATTGATACAGAATAGTTCATGTAAAATTTCATTATTACATATAATTTATTTCATTGATAACGGAGTGTAAAACGAAACTTTTTAGAAATTTATTTAATTTAATTTAATCAACCTTATCTGATACTGTATAATATATTCATAATGTAATGCGCCTTTAATATTTATTTTTACTGTTGTATTAGTTCGCCTTTGATGCCTCCGGTGTATTGATTATCGTGGCCATTGCTAACTATTGGCTCCTCGCACCAGCTGTTGTGATAGTGCTCTGTTTGCTCCTCCTACGATATCTCTACGTGAACACAAGTCGTAGCGTGAAACGGCTTGAGGCGATTTGTAAGCTATGATATTTACTTAAGTTATTAGGCAACTAACTCTTTACTTTCTTGTGTAATAAACAGCACGAAGCCCAGTTTACTCACTCACCAATCAGACCTTTCAGGGTTTGATTACAATTCGCGCACTGGAGGCCGAAAAGGCGCTGGAAAATGAATTTCACGAGTACCAGAACAACAACACCTGCGCTTGGTTCCTCTTTCTCTCCTGCACACGTGCATTTGCTCTATGGTCTGACATAGTATGCGTTCTCTATATTACTGCGGTTACCTACAGTTTTCTAATCCTTCAAAAGCAGTTCAAAAGCGGCGACGTCGGCCTAGCTATTCTGCATTCTATCAGCATGATCGGCATGTGCCAGTGGGGAATGCGGCAGACGGCTGAGTTGGAAAACGAAATGACCTCCGTCGAACGAGTAATCGAGTATACAGAGCAACCACCAGAACCGCCACTGGAAACGCCGGAGAAGTTTAAACCTCCGCTCGATTGGCCAAGTTTGGGATGCATCGAGTTCGTTAAAGTAAAGCTAAGGTATTCGCCTAAGGACGCTTATGTGCTGAAGGACTTGAGTTTCACAATTGAGCAGCAGGAAAAAATTGGAATCGTGGGCCGCACTGGCGCTGGCAAATCTTCCATCATCCAAGCGCTCTTCCGTTTGGCTTGCAACGAAGGCGTCATTAAGATTGACAGCGTTAATATTGAAAACCTGGGATTACATGATCTGCGTAGTCGAATTTCCATTATACCGCAGGATCCAGTTCTGTTCTCGGGAACGTTACGTTACAACCTAGATCCAATGGACGAGTGTTCCGATGCCGACATGTGGAAGGCTCTGAAGGATGTGGAACTACTCGCTCATGTATCCACGCTCTTAGGTGGTCTGAGTTGCCGCATGTATGATGGCGGCTCCAATTTCAGTGTGGGCCAACGACAACTAGTTTGCTTAGCACGAGCTATTTTAAGAAAAAATAAAATTCTTATTATGGATGAGGCAACAGCTAACGTTGACCCAGAGTACGTTAAATACTATTCTATTACGCATTTTCGGTTTATATCTGAGCATTCTATTTCACAGAACGGACAAATTAATACAGATGACCATTCGGACGAAGTTCGCCGATTGCACAGTCCTGACCATTGCTCATCGCTTGCACACGGTGATGGACTGCGATCGTGTGTTAGTAATGGATGCAGGGCAAGTAGTGGAACTGGCGCATCCTTACGAACTGCTACAACGTCCGGGTGGGTTTTTGCGCCAACTGGCCGATCACACTGGATTCTCGACCGCAAGTGCCTTATTG
This sequence comes from Thecophora atra, assembly GCA_937620795.1. Lineage (NCBI taxonomy): Eukaryota > Metazoa > Arthropoda > Insecta > Diptera > Conopidae > Thecophora > Thecophora atra. Next base: position 35,078,845 of record OW569401.1, read on the forward strand.
AAAGCAGCCGCAAGCAGTTACCAGCAGAAGCTGCACCCATCCGGCGTCTCCGACGTTAATACTAATTCAACATAAATCATGTGATATCTTACTTAATTCTATCGAGCATAACATTTTCTCCCTGAAGGAGTTTATTTCGTTCCATGCGTACTTCCTTAATGCACAATACTTAATTCACAATTTTTATTATAGGTAGAAAATGTAAAATATTAAATCTGTGTTTAGCGTTAATATTAAGTAAAGTACATTTACTTAAACTGTATTGTATGTGATTCGGTATGCAGGTATTTGCAGTTAAGTATTATTGTAAATTATTTAAACCTGTTCTACGTAAACAGTTGTGTTATATCGTAAATATTTATCAAATGTCCTGTGTTCATATCATGTGTTCAGCGAAACCAAAATTAAGCAATCTAATTTATAATTATGATATAAACACTTAATTACAATAAGAAAAGAAAAGTTAAACACAAACTATTACTAAATAAATATGCCAATTTTGCTACATTCATTACATAAAGTCTATTTTAAAGTGAGTTCTTTTTAATTCGGTCGTATTTGAGGACAACTGTTACCAACTAGATTTGAAATACAACAACAACTGACGACAATTAAGGACAACTATCGTTGCCATTGAGTCCAACAATAACCGCAAAAGGAAAGTAAAGATCGATTACATTTCTAGCTTCACGACTCGAACATCCTCTGAATATATTCACTAAAATCTCCTCTGGCAGAAATAATGTCAAGTAAATTAGATTTATTTGAGGATACATTAGAGTAATTTTATAATCAATGAAATTTTCTTCTTTTAGTGATCTTTTAGTGATGTTGTCATTAGTAAAATCAGAATTTATTGCTCTGAACTAATACAATAAATACAATTTTACTCAATCAAAATACAAATATTTTTTGCACTCTTCAATGATAACGCAAACGGCGTTATTTTTTGAATATATACAAATCCTTTAAATTGAAACAAAAATATAGAAATGTTTTTAACATCAAAGTTTATCTTCCATTTTTTTTTCTTTTTTTTTTTTTGTCTTTACAGATAAAATTTAGAAAAGGTTTTATTTGACGAACAGCTCTTAAGGCACCTCAATGACATAACTTCTTCATTAAATTATAATCGTAGTAAATCAGAAATAATTTAATAAATATCGCCCAGGTTCGGACATGTCAAGTTGTTATTCGGCTGGGCTTTTTTTAGAATGTTGTGTTATTTGCTTGTTTATGTGTAGCAGTCCAGCAAGGGTTAAGATAACATTCATAAATCTTTTTGGGCAGCATCGATGAGTGACTGTCGGTTGGTAGGTTGTCTAAGTTTATCAATGTTTTATTGCTGGTAATATTATTTAATATGAGAGGTGCAGAATAACACTTTACGTTCAACTGCGAATCATTTAGTAATTAGTTTCAGAATAGAACACTTCATTGCTACTAATCAGTGAAAGTTTAAAGGATTATTGTTATGAATTGTTCCAAGGATAAAGCAACACACAAGGCAAATCCCATTTTGCAAGCAAATTTTTTCTCAAAATGGACTTTTTGGTTAGTGTTAAATCAAATAGGAGCTTTAATCAATAGTGAATTAGAAAGTGATAATATTTTTTGGATACTCTAATATCTATTGTAACTAATGAAAAATACTAATCGAACCAAGTTGAAAAAAAATAATAAAATATCTATTAATTTAGAACCTTGACGCAATTATTCAAATATGCTTTTTTTCTATTGATTCTATTATTCTTTTTAATAAAAATTATTTTCGACTTTTAAACAAATATTTGAAATTATACGCATAATTTTGTTGCGGTTAGAACAGGTGGACGCGGGAGACCTTCAAGAGTGGATTAAGTGAGACGCTGCAGAGCGAGCATATTTATGCTCACATCCCCAGCCTCGACAGCACGAAGCTCTTCAATCTCTTCATCAAGCATTGGAAGAAGCAGGTCCTTCGCAAAAGGCCCAATCTGCTGCACATGATATTTAGCATTTTCGGCTGGAAATTCCTGCCCATCTGCGTTCTATATTCCTTACTGGAGATAGCAATACAGTAAGCTTCTCGGTAATTTTGCCTTATCCACTAGTTTATGGCTAATAAGCGTCTCCGGTCTATATAGTACGGTGCAACCGTTGTTCTTGGGTGGTCTCGTGGCCTATTTTATGGAGGGTCAAAGAAGTGTCACCAGAAATATGGCCTACATCTACGCCACGGGCATCGTTTTGTGTGCCCTGGTAAACACACTTTGCCGCCATCCCTTCAGATTCTTCCTCTTTGAGACAGGCAGCCGCATACGTATTGGTTGCTCCGGCTTGCTCTACCGCCAATTCTTGCGATCCTCCGCAACGTCTGACAACACTGGAAGGAGTGGCTTTGCGATTGCGTTGCTTTCGTCCGATTTGGGCAAGTTCGAGACTGCATTTCGCTGCTTTCACGACTTATGGAAGGGGCCCATTGAAGGCTGCATCTTTGGTTACATCATTTATCATGTAATCGGTTGGCCGGCGATTGTCGGCTTGGCTGCGATCGTCGTGTTCATTCCAACGCAGGCGTGGGCGGCCAAGGCGACCGCTCGTTATCGTCAACAGTTTGCGGAATTTGCCGATCAACGCGTCAAGCGCATGATCGAAATAATAATGGCGATTCAGGTAATCAAAATGTACGCCTGGGAGAAGCCATTCGCAAAGATGATCGCCCATATACGTCAGCGTGAGCTGCGCGCCATACGTGGCTCAATGAGAGTTTACGCCGCCTTGCACTGCACGGAGATGATTTCCTTCTTGGCGCTCTTCCTCAGCCTCATTGCTTACATATACAAAGGAGACGTTGTAACCGCGCAAAAGGTCTTCATTGTCTCCTCTTACTACAGAGTGCTCAACGAGTCCCTGCTGCATTACTGGCCGCTGGCTGTCACGAGGTGGGCTGAGATGTTGGTCTGTGCCCGTCGAGTCGTTACATTTCTAGTGCAGCGTGAAGATCGGCCGTACGACGATGTAGAAAACGCAAGCGAGGCAAATAAGAAGCAGCCATTTAACGGGCGAGTGCAGAACACTGGCGCCAGCAGGAAGCAGCTTGTGCTACACAACCTTTCGGCAAGTTGGGACAAAGGATCGAATGTGGCTACAGCTGGGCGCCATATAAAGAATGTCAGTCTGCGCATCCAGGAACCGCAATTCGTGGGAATCATGGGAAATGTGGGCTCTGGCAAAACAACTCTGCTGAATGCCATTTTGGGCCAACTGGAAATATTGCAAGGAAGCATCGAAATCAACGGAGTGCTCAGCTATGCGTCCCAGGAGCCGTGGGTGTTCGATGCTAGCGTCCGCGATAACATTTTGTTTGTTGAGCGATACGATGCACAGCGTTACAACGCCGTGCTGCACACCTGCGGCCTAGAGCGCGAGTTAGAGCTGCTGCCCTGTGGCGATTCCACCTTCGTCGGTGAACGCGGCATTAGTTTGAGTGGTGGTCAGAAGGCGCGTATAAATTTGGCGCGTGCTGTTTACAGACGCGCCGACATCTACATTTTCGATGAGCCACTGTCGGGTCTGGATGCTCACGCGGAAATGTTCATTTTCAAAAAGTGTTTCCTGGAGTTCCTGAGCGATAAAATACGCGTATTGGTCACACATCGGCTACAGCATCTACATCAAACCGATCACCTCGTCTTAATGGAAGCGGGCAGAGCCGATGTGCAAGGTTCCTACAATGATTTGAAAAGCTTGTTGCGCTTCCAAATGCATCAAGAGTTGGAAGCGGGGCTAAGTCGACATCGCGGCGACAGCATCGTGGATCAGAATCCTTTATGCTATAGGAAGGACAAAACGGTTCTTGAAGACAAAGCGGTCGATCGCAGAGAACTTCTGATGCAAGGTTCCGTTAAGTGGCATACTTACTTCGCCTATTTCCAAGCTCTGGGTTCGCCTTGGATGGTGATAATGATTTTTGCACTGTTCTTTATGGCGAAGTGTTGTCAGTCCGGCATGGACATCTTCATATCCCAGTGGTAGGTGCCCGAAACCGAATAAAACCGAAAAAATGACTACGATTTAAGCTAATTTTATTGTAGGGCTTCCTGGGAAGAAACCGCGCACAATAAGCAAGAATATCACAAGGATTACTCCAATAAACGGGTGAACATGATATCCATCTACGCTGTATTCATCGTGTCTACTTTGGTTCTTTACGCAGCGCGAACTTTCGGCTTCTTTGTGATGTGTCTTCGGATTTCGCTGCGCTTGCATGAGCGTCTTTTCGCCGGCATCATACGAGCACGAATTTACTTTTTCGATAGCAACCCGTCTGGCAGAATTCTGAATCGCTTCTCGAGCGATACCGAGAACGTGGACATAGAGCTGCCGCAGGTGATGGCGGAATCTATTGCGGTAAGTTACACATTGGAACTAGTCAACAACAGGAAGCGAGTACCGTTTGTCGATTGCAGTTTATTCTTGATGCCTTTTCTGTGCTGGTAGTTGTTGCCATCGCTAATTATTGGCTAATGATACCGGGCCTTGCAATGATTTGTCTACTTTACTCCTGCCGGTGGCTGTATATCAGCGTGGCTCGTAATCTCAAAAGATTGGAAATCATGAGTAACTCAATTCAAAGCAGCTCATATTTGTTTTGTTGTTATCAATTATTGTTTTTGCTCAGCCAGAAGTCCTATTTATTCGCACATCAACCAAACGGGTCAGGGTTTGACTACCATTCGTGCCGTCAATGCCTCAGAGCAACTGGAGCGCGAGTTGCATGATCTCCTCAACAACAACACCTCCGCGCTCTACCTCTACACGAGTACCTATCGCGCCTTCGCCTTGTGGACGGATCTTATTTGCGTGCTTTACATTCTACTGGTCACCTTCAGCTTCTTGGTACTCGATCGGGAATTCGTCAGCGGAGATGTCGGATTGGCCATTACACAGTCGTTCACCCTTGTAACGATGCTGCAGTGGGGTATGCTTCAGACTGCCGAAATGGAGAACAGTATGACCAGCGTTGAGCGGATCTTAGAATATTCGGAGACCCCATCAGAGCCCACTTTAGACACAGATCCAACCTTAACGACATTGAGCCCCGAGTGGCCGACTTCAGGTGCTCTGGAGCTGCGAAACCTCCGCTTGCGTTACTCAGACAAGGGCGATTATGTACTGAAAGGCTTGAATTTGTCTATTCGGGCTGGGGAAAAAATAGGTATCGTCGGCAGGACGGGAGCTGGCAAGTCGTCGATTATAAAAGCGATCTTTCGTCTAGTAGCATACGAAGGCGTTATCGAAATCGACGGCTGCGACATCGAGCGCCTGGGGCTTAACGATCTCCGGAGTCAAATTTCAATCATACCCCAGGACCCGATACTGTTTTCAGGTACATTGCGTTACAACCTCGATCCCTTCGACCAGGCGTCGGATGAGGAGGTGTGGCGCGCTTTGGACGAAGTGAAACTTAGGGCGTTCGTCTCAAGTTTGCAGGGTGGTTTGATGTGTCGCATGCACGACGGTGGTCTTAACTTTAGCATGGGTCAGAGGCAGCTGGTCTGCATGGCGCGTGCGATACTGCGACGCAACAAGATACTGCTAATGGATGAGCCAACAGCAAATGTAGATCCGGAGTAAGTAAAGAGAGTTATAACTTCGGAAAGCGGCATTAAACTAAATCTAACAGACTCCATCTTGTCTCCATGCACAGCACGGACAGACTTTTACTGGAAACCATTCATACGACATTTGAATCGTGCACGGTTCTAACGATAGCGCATCGACTACACTCGGTTATGGACAACGATCGCGTGGTGGTTGTGGAAAGTGGTCAGGTGGTGCAACTGGGGCACCCCTATGAGTTGCTTCAGGATAATAATGGACATTTATGCGAACTTGTGCAGCAGATGGGCAAAGGTACGGCAAAAAGCCTTCAGGCTATCGCAGAACAAAGCTATAAGAAGCGTGTTACTAACAAAGAATCCATATTAAACAATTTCGCGTCTACATGAGTGTGTAAAATAAAACTTCAATTTTGAGAATGATAAAATTTGTTTTTGTTGGTATCTGGTCGAGTGGCTTTTCGAAGAGAGCTGAACCGGAAGAGCATTTACGTTCATTTCTAATATGACGAAGGTTGTAAATAACTATTTGAACAATAGCTGCGTTGCACCTGTTTTTATCTCAGTCGGATTGAAAATGAATCAATCCAACTGTTTTTTCGGATTGAGTTTCTATACAACCAGTAGCTTTAAAACTTACGTTGGAGATGAGAAAAATATTGGCGTATAGATGGCGTTATAGTAATTTTTTTTTAAGTTATGTTGCTCAAATTGCGAATGAAATGTCATCAGAATTTTTAAAACAAAAATTAAAATTAAAAGAAATAGCTGACAATAAATTTCTTTACTTCATTAAACCTTTGAATATGAAACCTTTGAATAAAATGCCAGCGAAATGCCATCTGAATGCGATTTCATTAGCGTTCCACGTCATAATCGTATGAGATAAGAACAGCTAGTACGCAGCTAATGACAAAAGTAATAAATATTTGACAAATGAAATCATTGCATTCGTTTAAAGTACCCGTATTACATTACCAATTCACTTTTGATCAAGATTGCAGCTTGGATTGAGAATCACCACGCATCAACATCATCTGATCGGATGTGCGTGAAAATAGCAACGAAATCTAACAAACATTTTAGGGTGGTTTTTGTAGATGGTGGCGTTTAGTTAATTTAGGATTCGAGCTCAATAGAGTTGTAAAATTTGGAAATAAAACAATTTGAAATTTCCGGTTTGTGTCTTTTGTAGATAATAATGGTAATATATTTAAGTAAAATGTTTCAAATACATAAATCGTATCTATGCGTTTTATAAATTGATTAAATCGCTATATTGTTTGCCTCATTTGCTGTGTGGTTGTTTCTGTTTTCAATTGTATCTTATTTTGGTTTGAGTTGGTGTTGCTTCGAATCCATTTTTTCGGATGTTGTTTTGTTGATTCTTCGAATTTTCTACAATGTTGCTATAAACAATGCTTTATATTGAACAATTTCTTGTACATATAAAGTAAAGTTATGCATAAAGTGGCTAAATTTAATTACAATACAATATATCGTTAATATTACAAATTTACTGAAACATGTTCAATATACTTTGCTTTAAGAATTGTCATAATGCAAAATAATTATTAATTCACTTCAAGATTATAATATAGAGTGATTTTCTGTGAGTGTGTTTTTAATGTATTTGGAAATTAGATTGATTTTTTGATTGAGATTGAATTGAATTATATCTATAAAGTTTTTCTTGCTTTTTATTTATTTATATGCGATTCTATGCTCATTTTCAGTATATTTTTGTTTGAATTTTAAATTTATTTAATGGTTGTATAGATGTTTCTTTATTTTTTTTTGTAAAGCAAAGCATAAAATCTGAATTGGAAATTGATAAATTTATTCGAAATTTTGTAAAAACGATTTGATTGTTATTTCGGGTTTACTTTAGATCCTTTGCGTTCAGTTTTGTTGTTGCAAAGAGATTTTGTTGTTGGAATGTGTTTTCTATTATTTATTAGTAAATAATAGAAATGTTAGATATGAAAGTGCAATAAATTATATATTTTTTTTGTATTTGTTTTATATTTCTTTACGTTTCGATTACAGTTTGCTTTCAGGTTAAGGTAAAAATTTTAAGTTCTATAAAAACATTTTGCTCACGCTTTGTGCTCATTAAACTTACTATAAGTCTATCTACTGAATATAAGAAATATGTTTCTTAGTTATTTTCTTGTTTCGAAAGAAAGCTATATATGAGTCGTCAAAAAGGATCTACTTTGATCTAAATACCTTGTCTAATTTATCTATATAATGTTTAATTATAAAAAAAGAAGCTTTTCATGCAAATTCTAAAATGTATCTTCTATTTTTATATATTTTATTCTTTCTTATATGCTTTTTGTGAATTATGGATGATTTTCCTGGCCAAAAAGGAGCGAACCTTCGTTCGGTACATTCATTATATACAACTTCATTCTACGTGCATAATAATATCAAAACAATGCAATTTTGAAATTCTTCCCCAAATTTCAAAATCAGCCTCGTTTAAATTCTAGCTTATTGAAATTATCATAAAACGTGCCCTAAAATTTTTGTAGAACTTTTTGTATCTCAGCATCGGAGTGTGGATTGTGTCTGTGTGGATTGTGTTTCTTTCTGTGCTTGCGGCTGAGTATTTCTGTTTGTATTCTGTTCGTTTTTCTGTTTGGATTAAAATTCGTTGTAGTTTTTATATTACTAGTGGGCGCTCCTATTTAATGAGATCTTTATTTAATTCGCTTTTAATTCGAAGCCCTACGAAAAACTTCAACGTCCTGAAAGTTTAATTCTACGAAGCTTTAAGAGCTTAACTTTAACCAAACAATTTGTAGTAAGTTTTTAGTTTTCTGCGTTTACTAAGTAGCGATTAAGTAAGAGCGGCGTTTATTAAGTAATCACTTAAATTAAATACATCTACGTTATGTATTCACCGTGCTTCTTAATGAAAAGGATTCGCTTCTTGGTACATTATTGCATTTATTTGTTTTACACAAGGATTTCATTAATATTTGCGTATCTGTTCTTATTGTTTAAAGATTTCTTGAATTTGAGTTTATTCAAATCGGTTTTGAATTGTTTTAATTGTTATCTCACAGGTAAGCTTTATTGATTGAGCACAAAAAGCAACATAATCGTGTATTATTATTATTATTTCCTCGTTTGAATGTCAAAATTAAAATATAAAACTCAAATATGATTTCACATCGAATAACTGAACTACCAAATCTTGCATTCAATGCAGTTGTTCTTGTTCACCATTTGCTTTTACTGTTGTACCGACGTTGGCCCATGACATAGAGGCCTCATGAGGCTGTCCTCAGTTGTTGCTCTGATTTAATAGCAAACAGTAAATAAAATCAACTTGGAATACAATCAGTGATTGGAAAAATTAATTTAATTTATTTATGTTTCATATTTAGTATTAAAACATAACTTTAATAATAGTTCTGCTGTTCAAAATAACAGCGTTGATTTGTATGTGATTCAAGAATAAAAAAAACCGACTATAATATGAATATTATGTTATATTATTATATTTCTATAATTCTTGTGTTTGATTGTTGTTAAAGTTTTATTTTATGTGTAGTGATTTTTGTTTTGCCTTAATTATTTTTATTTAATAATAATATTTTTTACTAAACAAATTTAATTATACATGCTTTTGTTATATTATATAATTGAGAATACGTATCTATATAAAAATATCATAACTTACTCAAAAATTATATTAAGTGGACGTTGTTTTTAAATAAGATTGTTTATGTCTCGGTTACGAAAGATTTGTCTTAAATCATTATCATAATAATTGTCTTAGATCATTTATTAGTTAATTCGTTTTTTTTTTGCATTTCTCATTTAATCGAAAAATGTTTTTAAATATATTTATTTGTTGTTTGTTCAACATTTTTTTCTTATGTACACAATCCAAGCGTTGAATATGTACGAAGCATTTTGTGTTTGTGGTTTGTTTTTTGTATTTTTTTGCAGATAATTTCTATAGTTTTGGAGATATTTGGTTCCTATTCTGTTGAACTAATTTAACTACTTTATCGATAACGTTGCTTGTCTGTAGATGTATCGTTTGCGTGTTTACTGTTGGTTCTTAAAGGCAAAGTGATGCCACGTTTTCTGGAATCGCTGTCCATAAAATAAATGATTCAAAATTCTTCATGAATCTAGACGAAGAATAGTTAATGAAGAATAAAAAAATATGATTTAAAATATAAAAATAATTAAAATTTAATATAAGCGCTTATTATTATTAATTTAAATATTTAATGTGTTGTAATTAAGAACAATTAAACAAGAAATTTTGCTTTCTATTTCGATTCATTTGCGTCTAATTTTAATCTTTATGAGATGAAAAAAGTTAAATTGAAAAACAGAACTTCACTACGGCGACTTCGTGGTGAAGAAAAAATCGATAGTGGTGAAAAAGTAAGCATGTTCGACAGGTGACAGGAAACTTCAAATAGACTTCCGTTGAAATTGCAATACATGAAATTATAAACAAAAAAAAAGTGTTTTGAAATATATGAACAAAAAAACATGGTCCCGAAGTTGACTATTTAAATATGTAGATGAAAATCTGGAGTTTTTATAAGTCCTTCTTTTTCTCTTCTGTGCTCGTCTTTTTTTATCTTATATTTTCTACTTGTGATTTTCAAGCTTTTGTTATCTCAAGTGTATATATTTGCAATTTACATATATATCTTGTTTTTCTTCTCAATGTCTTCCCTTTTCATGTATGTGTTTAGAAAAATACAAAGTTGCTTAGTTAATTAAGGAAAGATATAATAAAAATTTGCTACTTTTATTTATGATGACTTTTAAGTGATTTTAATATATTTTTTTTTTTTGTTGTATATCTTTTCTTAATGTTTTACTTTTTGCTGCCTACTCTTTTGCTAAGAAAGTAAGGGAATAAAATTCGCTATATTTGTATATATGTATGTACGCTAAAATCTATATATATAAATAGATGATGACTACGTTGATTTGTATGATCGCTGGGTATGTGTACAAGAAGAAGCAGCGTGTTGATTGTAATTTTATGTAAAATATTTTTATGATTAATAATTAATTTATTCGTTATAATTTAATTTTTAGTGTTTCTTGCTTTTGCAATTCTGGTTTTTAGATATTCATATTTATAACGCTTTTCTTTGAAGTGTTTTTTGATATATGAATTATTTACTTAATTTTAAAGGATTTGTGTTCAATTAAAAGTATTTAATATTTTTTCATAACAGAAGCTCTTGAATTTTTGTTTTGTAGCCTTTTTTTTTTGGTTTGTTGTTAATTTTTTTAGGAAACATGAATTTGTTATGCAAGTTTTTTCTTAATTTTTTTGTGTTGTTTAATAATTTATATTTTGTTGTTTGTGTAGTAAATTGTATTTTTGTGTGTGTTCTGTGTTAGCGGGATCACAGGGTGTTTAGGAGGACAACAGCGCGGAAAAGTAGTAGAAAAAACCAAACAAAAATTACTTATTTTTATATCCGTTAAATTAGTATAACGAATGCAATATCGCAGATAACTGAGATTTGTTTAACAATGAATTAACTAGATAACAGATTTTTTTAAAAGATTTGCTATATTTTACTATATAATATGTCTTTGTATACTTAGGTTTTTTATGACTATGGTGCACCCTGCTTTGTGTGTGTTTGTGAGTAACTGTTTTTTTGTGTTGAAATAAGCAATATTCATGCGTAAAAATTGTTTTATTTTAGGCTTTTTTATGTTCTCTTAAAAAAATTAATGGCATCTCTTATTTTCGCAGCATTTATTGCATTTTTTCCTTTAATTTGAAGTGCTTTTTATAGGGAATTAATATATATACTATGTATATATATTCGTGGTTACTATTTACGCTTTCTCGTTTTGTTTTTCTTCTCTTCTTGTTGTTGTAACGCTTTTAATGTAACATTTTTATTTAATATAATTGAGTCATTCGTTAGAATATTTCCGTTGAAGGGTAAAAAGCACATATCTGCTTTTAGTACATTTTTAATTTATTTTTTTTCTGGCGCAATTATTTCAACCGTGACACTTTCGGAGCCCGGATTCGCCGTGATGTTGGTAATAAGCGGCTCATGCTGCTGCTGCTGATGGTGTTGATGCGGCTGATGATGATGTTGCTGATGCTGATGATGAGAGGAGCTTTTGCGCTCGTGATGTTGACTGTTCATGGTGACCCCAGCGGGCGCCACAGAGTTGCTGCGCACCGAACCGCCTGAGGCGTTGCTGCCGTTGTGCGAATTCGAACCTATTAAAAATGTTTAAACAGTTTAATTAAGTGCAAACATAATTCTTTTTTTCAGGTGAAGACGCTACAAAAGACGACTATTTACAAAGGAAACAATTTAATGCGAACTACACTGAATGTCGATAGCAACAAAAATGCTGTTGAGGTGATTACAGAACTTTCTTGTGGCTTATATTAATTTGTATTTATCTCCATGTGTTTCATTTAATCTAGCAACGAGATTAACAAACGAAAACAAAAACTCAAACGATTATTTTTAGATTTCAATTATTCTATCTATGCATAAATTAATTTTAAAAGGTTTCTGCATGTAAACTAAACTACACAAAAAGAAAATAGCAAAATATAACATGTCTTCAATTAACAAAATACAAAAGAAAGTTAATTATTTAGACAACTGACTAAAAACAATGTTGAAAGTACACAGAAACTAATATTAGTAAGTTAGCTATTAACTCATTTAGTTAGTTAATTACGTGGTGTTAGTTAGTTAGTTGGTTGATTACTGCTTTTGTTCTAGTTATAATTGTTCTTTTAGTTGGAATAATGATAAAAAGAAACAACACTACAAAACATTTTCTATTGTCAAGCGTTCTAGTCGATTTCCTTCATCCATAATACAAAAGAAGAGAGCGATATAGATTGAGGAGAGGAGAAGTTATTTTCGCGCAATAAACTACAAATGGTAAAAACGAGTTTACTTAATTAAAGAGAAAGAGTTAGGATCAAAGCTATCAGCTACACAGGTTTACAAATACACAATCATCAGAGAGAGAGAGAGAAAAGCAGTGACACAGGACGATTTCGAAAATGTGACTGCTATCGTAAAGAGCAACAATTCAAAGAGCAACAACGAGTGCATACTCGCTGACCAATTTTCATATAAACAGCGAGAACATCAGATTTCGTTATCACCGTTCGCAGCGTAAGCATCGTAAAACTTTTCATGTTGTATGCATCGACTCACAATTTTTCCAAGTGTTTCGGTTGCATGCGAGCGAGTGCACTAATAAATGATTACTCTAATAATTATTTTCCATTAGGTTAGTCGAGGTAATGCTGCAATTGTTGCCTTAGTCGTGTTTCAGTCGCTTTACTGCTTCGTCACATAATCGCATAAATCGTGGTTAAGACGTACGTACGACTCCTCTGAGGTCAAAGAAAGTTCTCTACTATGCAAAACTATAAATCATTCTACAACACATTTCTAGGTGTATGATTTGTGTGGATGTGTATGTTTACATTGGTACACACTACTACTAAAGCATCCAAATAGCACATTAAATATACCTCGACCGGATGTGGTTTTTCTCCAGGCTTGTGCTACACGAATTGCACGAAACACGGATATGTATGGAAGTGTGTGTAAAAAGTGTGTGTGCGGATATGTGCATGTGTTCGAATTACGACGATGTTTTTGGCGGTGAACGCATCGGTTTAACGCAACGTCGATGGCAAAGGACAGTGACAATCAACTTGTTGTACAATACACCGAAATACATATGCTTTTATGTACATATATATAACATACGAGATGAGTATGAAGGAAGTTTGTGGTTCGAGTTCGTAGTTGAAGTTAAAATTTGTTCATCTTAGCGCTCGCTAATGGCGCTGTTGGCGCTGGTATCAGCGACATGCCACTGGTTGAGCCAGCGGCAGCCGGCGACGTAACGTAGGTGGTCGATACAGCGTTGGCAGCACTTGTTGATGGTGTCACGTTGTGTGCGTGCGTATGCGTCGCATGCGTGTGTGCGCTATGCTGGGCGTTCGCGTGCTCGAGCAGCCGCGAGCAGTTTGAGGAGTCGCTGACACGTGAATCACTGGAGCGCGTATTGCTTTTGGAACGCGTCATACGGCCTGGTAATGAACGAGCGAAGGAATTGGAATTTGTCATCAACAAGTTTGTATTTCTCTTCGCATGCAGCAAACAAAACAGAATGATAAGGACACAAAGCTAATTGAAGAAACATAAAAATAACAACGTAAAGAAACTCATAAAAATACAAATTTCAAAAATACTAATAATCGAAAATAAATAATAATTTCTACACCTGCTAAAGGAAATTCTTTTTGAATATTTTCCCTTTTATGGTATTTATTCTGCAAACCATTTTAAGCAACTATGTTTCCATGTATTTTCTTGAATTTTATTCCCAATATATTGAAAACTGTTTGGAATTGTTGTGTTTCTTTAAAAATAATAAAAAAAAAAAACAAAAAAACAAAACTAAATCAACAAACTACAAGAAATCAAAGTAGACAAAGTATTTTCAGTAGTAGTAGGGATCAGGCAAATGCAACGAATACAATCGTTTACCGAACATCGAACATATTCAAACTTTTAAAACATTCGTATTCGCTTATTTAGAACACATGCATCATTTAGAGTCATTCTGAGTCGAATAGCGAAAACAATCGTTACAAAGATCGACTTCGAAACGAACGTTTACGATCATGAGAGAACTTTGTTTACTCTCAGAACGAGTATGAATGCCTCTGACATGAAAAATCAATAGTGTTGATTCGCTATTAGTTTTTAAGCGAATGATTCGAAATTACGCATTGTATTCGTTGCAGTTCTCTTGTTGAAAGCGGTTCCCTTATTACAAGAGGCGGCGAGGTGGAGGGGTGGATTATAGAGAGTGCATTCGTGCAGTGTCGGAATACAAACCTGTCTTACCTAGCGACGGGTTCGGCGAATGTGGGCGCAACGAAGCCATGCTGGGCTGGCGCGACGGCGCACGCACGGACATCCGAGAGCCGCGACGCTCCTGGCCGTGCAGCAGTTTGCTGTCACGCAACAGCGACACATTCATTAAACGTGGATTGGGAGTGTTGAAAATCGTGCGGTTCTCACGCCATCTGGCCCTGTAAAAACGAAATAAATTGTTGGTTAGGTGTATATTAGTCGGTAGCTTGGAAAAAGTAGCATTTTCGGATTTAACTGCAGCATAAAACGTTTCTGCGGAATTGCTCAAATACATAGTAAGTGGAAATATAAGCAAGTGATTGATATCTGTGGCCACAAACGTAACACTAACCTAACTCGGGTTTTTTAATTTCAAGAGAATTGTTTAAAGTTTCAATTAAAGCACATCGACACAAAAATATTTGCTTTAATTAATGAAATTCGATTTACTTCATGTACACATTTTGTAAAAACAGAGCACTTAATATTTCGACTTCATGCATAAAATAATTGCATAAACACATCGACAAAAAATAGCGATAATTTCTGTGTAATAAAATAACCAACAATAACTTTGCTGATAAATCGAAATAAACTCAATAAGCACATTTTTACTTGCAATTATCTATTTAATATGGTTATTTCTGCAAAGTGAGCAAATATAATTTTAATTGCCAATAATGAAATAGCAAAAAATTGCAGCAGCAGCAACACAACGTATAAATAAATAAATGGAATTTCATCGAATCGCGTCATTGGCAATCAATTTTAAAACTTCATTTTATTACTTCCTGTGCTTAGGAAACAGAAAAAAATTATGTTTTATTAAATTTTCACAATTCAAAAAATAACAAATTTGCTTATTAGTTAGCTTCCGTCATTCGTAAATAAACAGTTTGTACTTTTGATGGCTCGGAAGTTACAAAATTATAATTATTGCTGTTGTATTTTTGACTTTTTATGATTAAAGTGTTAAAGAAGTTTTGTTATTATCATATTTTATTAATTTAGTAAGTAAATGAATACACTAAAACGCAGTTTCAAATTTCATATTTAAACTAAAATCTAATGAAACAAGACTTTGGCAATTCGTTAAGGATCCTTCAATAGTTCATATTAGGGTCGTTTACATAACACTAAGAAAACAATTTTAATGTGGTTAAAAAGCGTGTTTATTATTATATTAGCGTTTATTTATTATATCATTATAGAAAAAAAGGATTGTTGGTAACTCCTTGTTGGATTCTTAATGTTTTTATGGTTTTTGTCTCTTGTTACCTTGATATTTTGGCTTCAGTTTAAAGAACCTTATTAATAGAACTAATGAATGATTTTTGTTAATCATTTATAATTTTATTAATTTCTTTCTTTTAGTAATATATAATTAATTGTCAAATCCTTCTTTAAAACATTTCTTGTTGAATTGTGTTTTGTATTGATTTGGTCTAAAATATAAAAAAAGTGTAACAAAATTCTTGAATTACAGATTTCTCATCATTATTGAATTTAATCAACTCGAAATAATTGAATGATGGTTGTTGTCGATTATTCCCCTTTGGCAAAGTTTTTTTTCATGGATATTTCGGTTGAATGGAAGGTTAGAGACCTAATAAATCGCAGTTGCGCGATCGCTTCTATTATAGAGCTCTCTCAAGGCAACAGATGCAAAAACAATCGCCAAATAATAACTTTGAAGTTGAAAGTAAGAGAAAACTACGTAATATAAAATACCTAAAGGATATCATACGAGAAGAAATATATAAAAAGAAAGAGATAAATATAGAAAGCTACAGCTGCTGCACGTTGGAGCTCCACGAAGGACCTGATTTCAGTAAATAACAAGGTAACTTTTTCGTAAGTGGAGTAAGTTTGTATGTGTATGTGTGTGTGTAACCCTCAAAGAGTTTGTAACCCTCAACCAATAAAAAAGAAAAAAGAATCGAAATTTATGTACACACTTTTTGTAGCTGCTGAACATTTTAAATATTTCGTATAGGAACACAAAGTTTACATAAACACAGGTCACACACACAAAGGTTACATACACACACAGCTTCCATAAAACAAACAGAAATGAAAAATTATCGTATATAAAATTTCCACTTTAAAAGATTCGTGCAAAAGATTGCTATGGATAAAATTCAAAAGCTGCAGCTTATAAAAGCCTTAATATTAATAAAAAAAACACATGTTCAAATTTACTTACTGACTAAACAAACGCAGGACGACACAAATTATAATAAACATCAAGGCCATTCCTACCAAAACGCCTATCATCGCTGGATCGAAGTACGTTTCCGGTCCGCGTTTCTCCTGTCGCCCTAAACAGCAATGGAAAAACTCGAAGCCTCGTTTACGTTCATCATCAATGTATAAAATTTGTACCTTTGCATTCGACGGATCCATCCTTGCCCCAGATCGGTAGCATTTCGAAGCGACAAACGCAGCGCCCATCGCGACACTCGGTTTGGAAGTATTTCACCTCGCATTGCTCGTTAAAGAAGCAGGATTCATTAACAGCGGCCTCTGTGAACAAAAAAGTATGTAATTCAATAAATTGTATTGAAACATTGAAATAATAATTGAAAAAATAAAAAGGCAAAATATGAAAACTACTGTTAGACGGCAATTGAGCTTGTGAATAAGGTGCTTAATTTAAATTTTTTTAATTCTATCCTGCTTCAATCATGCTCCACACATTCAAGTGATGCCATTAAAAGTCGATTCACTTGGGCTATTTTAGCAATTACAATTTTACAATTTACCTCGCGTAAAATACAATAAAACAGAGCAGAATTGAATGGAACAAGAACAACTGTCATCTGTAGTTCTATTTATAATAAATAGTATATAATTAAAATTATCTATTTAAATCATATCGTTTGTCGATGCACAAAATGACAGCCATAGCTGTAAATTGATTGTTATATTGGGCCGGAACTGAAGAAATTCAATTGATTTTAATTAAATAAATGTTTAAAATTTAATTTTGCTTTTTGATTATTTTTCTTAATAGCTTCTCATTAATATTCATTTATTTATTTAATCATTTCAGTATTATGCACAAAAAAGAAAGAGTTATGGAAATTTAATTAATTGCACTCTAATTTTATTAAAAATTATTAAAAACGGAAAAAAAAGAAATTTTTTAAATTATAAAACAAATTGTATTATTGATTATTTGTATTCGTATAATCACGCTTTCCAGTAACGTAATTAAAGTTCATATAAACAGAAAGAGTTTATAACATCAGTTTTTCACCCTATCCAAAATAATCGATGATTAATTAACAATAAAAAAATGTTATGAGTAGGTCAAAAAAGGAAGAATTGTGAGAAATGGACGAAAAGAGAACACACACAAAATCAACAAACCTAGAAACGCGTGTATGAATGTATGTATTAATTAACCTCAATCAATATGACGATGGAAGCATAATAATCAAGAAGAAATGAAGCGTTTAAAAATGACAGACAGCTAATTAAAAGAAGCTATTTTTTCCTTTATTCACTTGTATAGAAATAACAGTTTTTCCCTAGAACTGAAGGAAGTAGTCACTCAACCGAACCCAATAATAATTCCGCCTGTTTATTACACATTCCTACTTCCAAGGGGTCAATAATTTACCCCTTGGAAAAGCCTCCATTTTTTGTGTGTCAATTAAAATGACGTACAAAGCGACGATAGAAATTGTGAGTTTATAAAATGTATTCAAAATAAATCTTTATTGACACGATGATTAACGTGCTAAAAATTTGTACATCAATTTAAATACTCTGAGATGTGTTTTCCATGTTCCACGTCGAAAGAGTGACTGACGTGTTTTTTTTTTTATATAGATTTTGCAGGTGTGAAGTTTTGATGATGATGGATTTAAACTTCACAAACAATTGGCAGTTGTTGGCTTCTTTATGTTTGCCTCGGCGATTGGTTTGTTGTTGTTGTGCACTAAGTGGCAACAAGTAACCATTAGGTGCCAGGATTACAGAACAATTCGATAAAGAGAATACAAGGACACAAAATGCTGGTGCACTCAGCATGCGGCGCCATCATTCTTCACTGATCGACAAGATGCAATTGAAATGATGAGGATTGGAATGAGGATGACGTAAGCAAGGAGAAGAACAAGAAATGGGCTAAATACTACAGTGAAAAGAAGAGAAGGATTTAAAGAAGCGGAAGTGGGCGAGAAAGAAAAGCATTAAGATGTTGAAGTGATGATGATTCCAAGGATATTTCCCAGCGGAATTCTTGTAACGAATGTTCACTCTGCAAATACATTCCTTCGATGATGTTATATATCGTTGATAAATGTATTTATATGCACACATGTGTATATAAGTATATTCAAAGAAGAATAACGTACATAAATTCAAGGAAACATTTTGTTCGATTCGGTTTAAGATTATCTTTGATTCGTCGTGGCTGGCGCAAAAACAACGTTGAAATTGGCAAAGAGCAAAACTTGGCATCACTCCAAACAGCGAATTATTCTACATATCGTACAAACACACATATGTTAATGGAAATAAATATCTAATCAAAAAACCTAATTCAATCTGGAGAAATTTCCGTATGGCCACAGAAATATATTTAATTCAATCACAAAGTAATGAATTCAATATAAGATTAGACCAAGATTAGCATTTATTCATCTCAGAGCTGTAATGTATTCAGTACATTTGTACTTCAGTACCTTTCAAGTATCAAGTCCAAGGACTGGTACTGATACTTCAAGTACATGAAAAGGACTGCGTACTGGAAAATTTTAAAGTACCAGTACATTTAGGTACTTGAAAGGGAGTACAAATACTGTGGACTTAAAACTGAAAGTACCAGTCCCTTTCAAGTACTTTTGCAGTACCAGTCCTTTTCAAGTACCAAGTCCTTTTTCAAGTACCCAGTCCTTTTTCAAGTACCCAGTCCTTTTCAAGTACCCAGTCCTTTTCAAGTACCAAGTCTTTTTTATCTATTAGGTTTGATTTAGACTTGGAAAATCTCTCATTTATATTGCTAGCAAATGTGTTATAACTTTTATCCAAATGACCTTTAGCAAAAAAGTCAATTTATAATTTAAAACAGACTTTTTTGAAATAAAATTTTTTTTTCGAGAAATGCAGCTGAGTGAACTTTGCTGGAACATAAAAGTATGGCTAGAAATGCAACAAGATATAATACATACATATGTATTTGTGCATATCCTGTCAGTTTTCTCTGTTGAAATCCTATCCTTCTACCTGTCGTCAACAAATCGCACAGACTCTTATATGCAACATTCTGCGATTGGTCAATTTAGTTGTACGGCCGCGGAATATTATAGTACGCCTTCCAGTGAACACTTGGGAGTTTGGAGGTTTTTCGACAGGTAATTATAGAACGTGATGATGAAGTATTAACGATTCACCAAAAAAATTTCTCCCAGAATAGCAAAAATCGCATAAAAGTCGTTTAAACCGTTCATGAGTTAATTAACTCGTTTAATGAGATTGTATATATATGACAATATATATACAATATATATAGAATGCGTTAGAGAGTGTGTGGTTTAGGGGAAGACAGAGAAGGAGAAGCATATTTCTATCCACAAAAAACACTGCCGCTTCTGTCCAAAATATGTATTCTTGGGCGAATTACGGCGAATCAGCTAGTTTTCTATAAAATCATGCAGAATTATAAATTAGGCAACTTATGTTTTTTTCGCTTTTCAAATACAAGGCAGTTTTCATAAAGTGTAGTTTAACCATTCTCAGGCTCTTATTTAAACATAGAGTGTGAGGTCAGTTAACGCAACCCCTAAAGCACGCAATTCTTTGATAATCGCAACACTTAAAAGCTGCGTTTAACAGTTTGAATTTGCGACAATCGAATTTTACATGTAAAATTGTGATTTCTATTAGTTGCATTAAACGCAATCGTAATATTTTTGTTTGATAGTCAAATCAGGTATCAATCAGTAAGCGATGGATGATCTTATAAACTAAGTTTAAGTACAATATTGTGGTATTACTCTGCCATTATCTAGGCGTGAATAAATACTAAAGGACTGGATACTTGAAAAGGACTGGGTACTTGAAAAGGACTGGGTACTTGAAAAAGGACTGGGTACTTGAAAAAGTCTGGTACTGCAAAAGTACTTGAAATGGACTGGTACTTTCAGCTTTAAGTCCACAGTATCTGTACTCCTTTTGCAGTACCTCATAATGTACTGGTACTGTAAAAATTTCAAGTCTCAAGTACGAGGTCCTTGATTTTTTCCAGTACCAGTACAAGTATGTCGGACTGGTACTGGTACTTGTACTGAGTCCAAAAATGAACAGCTCTGATTCATCTTCTTGGTTTTTAATAAAGATATATATATTTAAGTATATATTTAAGGTATATTTAAGGAATTTATGCCTTAAATATTCTCATTCTCAAGGAGAGTTTTCTTTCAGTGTGGTTATTTTCTTACCATCAACATATATAATTTGCGTTTTCTCCTTATATTTTTATTCATTCATTATTAATATAGCTGATGTGGCCAACAAATGACTTCCTTCTAATAGCAATAATCGAAATGATGTTATGTTATACTCTTTATCGTTGATCGACTTTAATTTATACATAAAAGTCTATCAAGTCATTTAAGAGAAATGACGGTATTATTTTAGCGCTACCGATTGCAAAAACAAAATATTAGTTTGTTTTTATGAAGCAGAATCTTTAAATTAAATTCCTTGCTTTCAATTGATGCAAGATTTGAGATTTAAAACCATTCCGGGACACGTAAGGAAACTGGTTTAATGTCTTTTATGATACTTCGTTTTTAATACATCGTTCATTTTAACTGCACCGTAAAATTACGAAACCATGAATCAAAATTTCCCAAGAATGTTCAACGTTTCTACAGACTCAGAAGAGTAAAGTTAGAATAATTGTAGCCATCGAAAAAGAAATAAAAACTTCCATAAATTAAGTTGAATGAATTTGAAGCTCTAATAATCTCTCTTTAGTGTTATATATAATTAATATAATCATTAATATAATGATAAAAAACTTTAGATTTAATGCTAAATCCCAAAATAACAAAACGTTGTTTCAAAATGTTTTAGTTTGTCTCTTTTTAATGAATGAAATAATAGCAAAATTAAGAATTGTGTTAAAAAATACAACGGGATTTCCGCTGTGCTTTTGAGATAGAGAACTATTTTTTTTTTCTCTTTATATAAATTTAACAACAAATTAATACAGAAGTGATATAAAATCATTAATATTTAAAATGTAGAGGAATCGAGTTGCTTTTAGATTAGCGACAGATAATTTTGCACTTTTCTTCATTTGAATTCTTCTGGGTATTTAACTTCAGGCAGCTGACGAATAAAAGAAGTAAATTTACAATTTTAAAAGCGATAAATGCACAATAACCTGAACCTGCTTTTATAGAAACAGTTTAAGCATATAAATTAAGAAGAATTATCCCAAATTAAAGTCAAACATGAAGGAAAGAGGAATTCAAAGAAAGGAAGAGTTGTAAATTACATGCTTTTGTGATGTTCTTGAAATAGCAAAAGGAATAAAATTAAATCCTTACTAACAACAACACACTTCAAAAATCGATTCTAGCAAATTATATATAATTTATATGCAAATTAAATAGAGCAAAGTGTAAATGTTTGTGAATGTTATTCGGAATTGACATATTGTTACATTTCATGTTAGGTAAATAATTTAACTTCGCTTCTTTAATTTTTAGCTCGATTTCATAGAGACAAACGAAGGTGTTTGCAGCAGCTTTACTTTAATGGTTCCTAATTTTGAACTATGGCAAAATAAGAAACGAAACCATTAAACGAGCACGCGACATTTCAACTTCAACCTTGACTGGCATAACAGGTTTCTATTTGTCTTCGTAATATCAAATAAATATTAAATTTCACGTTCATTGAAGGTGAGGTGAATGAAATGCAAGCAGTACAATGAGTAGAAAGCTCAACAAAGTTTTAAGGAGAGGGAGAGAAAGTGAGGGAAAAGTTGATGTATTTTCGACATCCGCGTCATCCTTGGGAAATGTCATTCAGTCGTTTTCATTTGAACAAAGATTGCATGAACTTTATGAGAACAAAAAGACACTAGGTTGGAAAAATAAGAAGGGTTTTGAGGAAGGAAAGGGAAGGGGAGAAAAGGGGATTCCATTCCATGCTGTCATTTCGCTTTATTGCTTTTTAAAAGATATTATTTTATATTTTTCCCATTTTTCAGTATCAAAAACTCTGCATTTTTTACAATGTTTCCGTTACCGCATTCACCGCTAAAGTATTTATACATTCCCCGAATATATTGCTCTGAAAAACTTAAAGATGACTGAAGTGAAAAGTTTAGCTTTTGCGGTGTATCACACAAGCGACAATCTTCATGATTCTAAATTTATCCGCTCTTGTAGCTGACTCTATGCTACATTCTGAAAGAAAGTGGTTTCAATTGATGTGATATGGAATGCATCCGAATGTGGAGAATTATCCGCATTTTTTCGCCCAAGTTTCAACTCAAGACGACATTTGAAACCACTTCTAGCACCTGTAAAACCACTCGTATTTCTGCACATTTTGCTGAGTTTTCTTGCTGCTTATTCTGCTTTTCGCTTAACAGATTTCTAAATCGGATTAAGAGATACTTAAAATGAATATTTGATCGATTTTCATGCTATTGCGTCCTGTACACGAAAGTGAACAGTGAGTGAAAAAGATGCCGTCAACATGAAAGGAATGCATCCTTGAAAGGTTTTTTCTTTGCGTTTAAGATCGGTTTTTATATGATTTTATGTATAAAATAAGTACACCGTGACGTATGAGTAACATCGAATGAATGTGCGCTTTGGCTTCAATAAATAACAGTGATTAAACAGTTAAGAAAGCTAAATACGGGTATAAAACGTTATTCTTCATCTTCCACTAACAGCATTTAATATATGAAGACCGATATTAAAGATTTTTAAGCAGTTTTTGGAGTTTTCACTATTCGTACATCACGTCGTATGAGTCATATTTTTGACATTGAACGTTGGTTATATTTTAATTGACTTTCTTATCCGAATCAGTTGAATTCAATGTTTTAAACGCATAATAAAGGCAAACAAACAGGAAATACTTAATAAGTAAATATACTTTTGCTGAAATTTTTACTTCGGAAGACGAAGACAAACACTTTATTTGTTTCTTCCCCATAATAAATGATAAAATGTTTCCTTCGTCGTCCGAATCATTTTTTACTGTTTCTTCTTCTAAGTTATTACTATCTCTTCTTCTTACTGACAGCCTCGTGTCGCTCGTTAACACTTTAGTGCGCATTTGCGTAAATTTGCGACGACCGACTTTCCACAGACACTTTTAAATGGCGTTCAAGAAATGTGCTTAACACTCATCATCGCAACGTGCGTGTTGTCTGTCACATTCTTACCTTTTCCGCATTTATCAATGTGATTTGTGACCGGCAAGTCTTCGGTGCATTGGCAGGACTTCTTCTTCGGGTCGCATATCGATCCGGGGAATCCACACTCCAGCGTATTGTCGCACTTGTCGCCAAACTTCTTCTGACCTCGACTGGCGTAGTCTATAAAACAGAAGAACTGCAATTAAAACGAGTGAATGGATACATTAAATTGCTCTACGCAGCAAGTCATAAAAGACATTGTTTTCATTTGTTGTGTGTGCGAATGTGGAAAAGTTCCAACATCAAAAACACACAAAACTTTCTACAGACTATAAAACGAAATCGTTCAAAGGATATTTATAAAACTCTTCTTAAGAAATAAACATAAAAACAAAACTCTTAAGCTAAACACTTTGGAAAACATTTGTAAATATTTATTTGATTTATTTCTTTGCGAATATTTAGGAAACACAAACGAGCATCAGAAGTTTCATTGCCACGAATGCATCACACATTCTCATAGACATGCAACACATACACATGTATATAAACAGCCATTAACACTTTAGCAAACAATTTCAGTGCTGCACCAACTTTTAACTCGTTGACGTGCTCACTTTCTAGAAATAAATCAGCTTCAGTTAAGATTTCCTTCCTTTTTCTCGTTAAAAGCCGACAAAAATAGAAAACGGCACACAGCGAGTGGTGAGCATAGTTGCCAGATTTTTTTAAAATTACACTACTAAATCTATAAAATTTAGTACACTGAAAAATATATTACATTGGAAAAATGTATGTGAAAAGAATCCATTTCAGATTCGAATGAATATCGAATACAAGGGTGGGAAAAAAAATGAATTTTACGTGGTAATTTCGCTTGAGAATTAATGGCAACTCTGGCTGTGAGTAGTGGAAGTGTGAGAATCGTTAAACAGATGCTTCTGTGCCTAGCGGCCGATTGAAGAGAGACAGCGCGAGAGAGAGATTGGCAGAAACATGGCGAAACCGCAAGCAATTTGCACTGACTCTTTCCCATTTTTAAAAAAAACCTTCTTTTATAAGTAGCTGCCAGTTCACACGATTCATATGCGATGAAAGGAGCGGCGCTGCTTGTGGTCAATTTACTTTACAGACTCTTTTTTCCACGTCAGACCTCATGAATATCTGGAATTTTATATTTCCAAGCTGTTATTTGAGCCTGCAGATATTTAATTTTTTCTATTCGCTCAGTTTCTTTCTCTGCTTCTCTTGCTTTTATTTCCGCTTTATGAAACAGTGAAGCTGCTGTGAGTACGTGTGTGATGTGTGTGCAGGTTTGTGTGTGTGTGTGTGTCTTTTATGGCCCGTCATTGTTCGCGAAAGGGTCAGCAATGAATATCTTTTATGTGAAAATTCAATGCACGTTCAGTAAAATGCATTTCATATTTGAAAGGAATTTCTGAACGTTTCCATGTTAAAAGTCACTTACGGCAAATAAAAGGACAGCAAACAACAACAACAAGACACAAGAGAATTGTATTTATGAGCATTTTGATTCCATTTTTAATTTAAATTAAAAAAATCTTGTTCATGAATCGATTCAATGAAGAGAATGACAAACAAATAAAGAACAAACTAATTTATAGGTATTTTTTTTTATTCGTTTTTAGTCTTTTTTAACACATTTTGCATTTATGAACATTACCGTAAATGGCGAAGAAAACAACGAATTTTTAACCCTGATCAATGAAATTTACTTTCCCACGAAGCGTCTTTATTTATTTTTGTACAACGAATTTAAGTTTTGTGAAATCCACAGACTTAAAAAAGACTTTTTTCCGATTTCTTCCTGGTGTGACTCAATGTCATCCATAATTAATACTTTGCAATGCAGAAATTTGAGCTTCCACTTCCTTTTCCTTCGTGTCTAAACCGATTGCTTCTTTTGGAAGAGTTCTTTGGAAATGGATGCCACTTCTTCATCTCTTCAATGCTTTATGCGCTTCATTTATTATGTAGACGCTTTGCCGAAGCTGTACTGCATTGCACTAAATTCGTGTGAGTCGAAAAACCGGCCGAATATCAGTGAATTCAGGCAGCTACTAGAAATATTCACGATTGATTTGAATAGTATTTTTTTAGGGTGCGCCATTGTCTTCATTTCGTTTTAGAATTACTATAAAATACGGTTTAATGATCGTCAAAGTTTAATATTAATTCGATACGATCAATCGACGCTTATTTCAATTGGTATTTCTTTTGATATTCGCAATTACTTTGTTATGAATGAAAGTAAATAAATCTGCGATGCCAAAGTTGGCAGTGGGCGGCCTACGTTTTACTTCATTAAAAAGTGACTGAATGATTCGAAAGGCTTTTAGTCTAGAGTCACTTTTCCGAGTCTTTTAGCACAGCCTTCATTAAAATTAATGAAATGAGGCTGTTGGAAGACACATTCACACCACGATCACACACTTGCATTCATTAAATACAGCAAAACGCACACACATTCATAACATTCATTATGCACCAGTTGGAAAAGCTTCCCAATTAAGCTTGAATGGTGAAGTAGACTTTGAATTAATCACCTCTGCAACAACACAAAAGACGTTGGAAACGTCATAAATACAGTTGCTAGGACTGTGAAGAAGAGGAACAAGAGTAAAATTACAATCCAGAATTAGAAAGAAGACAGTAAACAACTAAACTACGTACATAAAAAGAAAACCATTGGTTCTGTCGGTCCCTGACACAATCATTTCGTTGTGATCATCTCAATTCTTTTGATTAAACACTAGAGAATTAATTAATTAATTCGTTTATTACAGATTGTAGAAAATAAATTGCAAATAAATCGAGGAACGTTGACTTCAATCCAACTACAAAAAAAATTTAAAAAGAACTTCAACTGCAATGCAAATCGATAATTTAATAAACTTAATTTTCAGCCGGATGTTTTCACAATCTTCTTTGCGATTTCTTTAAGATTCCACACTTTATGAATTCATACGTACATAAATAATGAAATAATCACTTTAAAGTAGAGTAGAAATCCACGAAATTCCGCATTCTACACAAGCTGCGATGTGACTTTGTTTAACATGTGGACACCACATGTTTTATTAATAATTATAAATTTCATGAGGGAAACAGAGAATTGCCAAAACATTCAAGCAAATTAATAACAATTGAAAGATGTTTAGAGTTCAACTAAAGGCACACTTTTGTATTTATCAAGCATTTTGTGCGAAACAATTTATAAACCTTCCTCGTGCTTAATTATCGTTCCCTTAAGAAACTTTCGTTTCACCCTAATTTTTTCCTATTTTTCCCACTTTTATTTATATCATACGATCGCTGAAGCACATCTTTCTTCTGATCTTGAATAATATTGTCAACATCTGGTCTTAATTATGTTTGCTAGGGTCATCATGGGAAGTTCTGGAGTCAGGCGAAATCTTCACTTACTTCCGTCGGCATTTTTGAAATCGTGATCTTGGATTTCAGTTCGGTTTCAGCTGTGGCAACTGAAGGATCTCTCAGAATGAGAAGCTTTTATATAATATTATATCTACTGTTTTTTTGCTACTCGACGACAAGAAGCCATGTTTCAGTGCTCAATGAGTCGTTGTTGGTGGTAAATGACACTGTTCACAGTTCCATTAACGAGCATTACTTTGGTAGCACGCTAGAACGGAAGTTGGATGGAATCGCGAATGTGCTCAGTCAGGTCGAGAGTTCAGTGAAGCACATGCAAGAGCAGACGCACTCGTGGTCCATTTTCCATCATCACATCAACGCCTGGAACGCGCAAATGCTCGCACTGGAGCACAAGATCGAGCTCATCCAGCGGACACAAGACGCGCATCACAACTACGGCAACAAGCTGACGAGTCTCGAGCTCACGCTGAACCACGTCTTGAGCAAAGTGGTCTACCTCAGCGACAGGGATTGTAGCTGCAAGGGACAAGGATTGTGGCCTCCATCGGAACTGCTGCGATCGGCGGACAGACAATCATTCACTGAAATCTTAACACGCCTGACAAACATTCTGCAACGCTTTGAGAAGATCGAATTTGGTAACTCTGCTGGATCTCGAGTGAATGCCAAGGGAATACCGAAAGCGGAGCGCTTGATGCACCCTGTAGGCGGTTGTAACGCTACGCAACGCCACAGCTACAACATGGAGCAAAGCGTTAAAGCGATGCAGCAGCAATTAAGTAGTCTTGCTGCGAGCCTTCCACTGAAGGACTTCAAGCAGCTCTTCGCTGTGGCGAGGAAGAACTCACGCAGCTTGGAGGACATCACGCAGTCGGTCATTCAGACCGAAGTCGGTTTGGTGAAGTGGCGAGAAAGCGAAGCGAATCAGACGCGCAGCCTACACGAATTTTGTCAAGACGTTTCGAGCGAGCTGTCGACCTTCACCGAAAGTTCAGATCATCTGCTGAAACGCATTGAGTCGGTGGTGAGCGATCTAAATGGACGATTGAATAACTTCTCTTGCGAAGCACGCGCAAAGGATAACGGAAGCAGCAGCATTGGTGAAGGGGAGAAGTCGTTTGATGAAGAATTTTCCAAGCATGACAGTGAGTTCGACGGCGAAATCGACTGCTCCACAGCGAGTGTAGAAGGCGCTGATGTAGATGACGATGACCTCGACATGGACCACAGAGGAACGCATCCACAAACGGATGAAATCGGTAAATGAAATGCAGCAGAGATTCAAATAGAGACCAGAAAATAAGTGCTTGATTTGTATATTCATATTTATTTATAAATTTGTAATTTTTGTCCATCACAGACTTCAAGCAGCCTTCGAAAGCAGCTTGCGACGAGCTGAAAGAACGCGTCGATGGCGTCTACAAATTCTCAGCGCCCGAGTATAACGAGGCCGGACGTGACTTCAACGAGCGTCTGTGTGCCTTTGCCACGAACGGCGCTGCTTGGACGGTGATCCAGAATCGAGGTCCTTATGGCGCAGGCGAACAGGAGAACTTCAATCGTTCGTGGGCCGAGTACCGCGACGGCTTCGGCCAGTTGTCCAAGGAGTTCTGGTTCGGCAACGAGTTCGTGCATAAACTGGTCTATCGCGACGACTACGAGATGCGCATCGAGCTGCAGGATTTCGAGGACGTCCGCGTCTGGGTCGAGTACAGTCTGTTTCGCCTCGAGAGCGAGCGCTACAACTACAATCTGCTGATTGGCGGCTATCGCGGCGCAGTGCCCGACGCCATGCAATACCACAACGAAGTCGACTTCAGTACGTACGACCGACGCAACGACCGGACTGTGGATGCGTGCTGCGCTTGTGCGACGGGCTACGCAAGCGGCTGGTGGTTTGACAAGTGAGTCCACGCGTTTTATCCGAAAGGGCGTCAATCAAAAAGTGTGTTCGTTGTATTTACAGCTGTTCGGAGGCTAATCTGAATGGCGTCTATCGGGAAACTCCTCGCGGACACAACTACGTCGGCGTCATCTGGGAGCCGTGGCGTGGCGATTATTCAATGATGCGCGCACGAATATTGATTAGGCAAAAGGCATATCGAGAGGAAGAAGTCGTTAGTGCGGACAGCAACGAGAACACGGAAGATCCTTAAAGTCCTGATACAAAAAATGATCGCTTTTGAAGCAAAGTTTTCTCAGTATTTCTAAATAAATAGTTATTTTTAGAAAGTGTTCCTATAAAATGTTGTTTGTTCGTGAACCAAGTAAATCGTGTTGAACTGCGTTTTTAAAAAACCACGGTTGCATGCGGCTCACAGCTGCGTCTTCTTCGTGACGTCAAATGCTTTTTTTTGTTCTTAACCGCATTCTATTTGTGTGCATACGAAAAAGTATATGTGTTTGTGTTTCGCTGTGCCTTTGTATTTCCAATCTTACTCAAAGGTTCAAAAAGTTGCCTTGAAATTTCAAAAACTGCAGAATAGCAACAAAGGCAGAAAGCATAATAAAAGTCGCACCAACAACAACTTCACTAACGACGTCACTGCTGCTGATGTTTTATTGTATTACAGAACTTTTGAAGAGCCTCCTGTGAAGTAGCCATTTCTGTTCGTCGTCATTTCACCTCACTTACTCCTTGTTCCCCCTCCCCCTTCCCCCGCTCAGCATTAATCCATCACATCTCTTGCAACACTCTCAACAAAGCTACGGCGCTTGACTCGTGTCGCTTGCTTGACTTGTGCTTGTTTTAGTCCACTTCGTCGCCGTAGCACCTCGTGAAGTAGCACTTACAGGGTGCACAAGAAACCCATTTTTTAGGTTGCGAGCCACTTCATGTCAAGCCTAAGCAACTGAAGCCAAAACCGCAGAAGGAAGAAAAATCTGCACCAAAAAACTAAACAGAAAAAAAAACAACCCTTATTTGCAGGATACGTTGCAAATGTACTTCAGCCGCAGCAAGTGCATAATAAACAGCACACCTTTTAAGTTAATTTTATCAACACACCAACGTAAAAGAGTATTGAAGAATGTTGCATTTGTATCAATTTAAACTTTTTGAAATAATCAACTGTGATATGTGCACGAGTCTCGTGTTTTAGGGCGGTTTACAAAGGAAACAAAAGCAAAACTTATAAATTCTTAAATGTAGTACAAACATCATTATTTTTTGAATATTCAAATGACCGAAAAGTTTAAAATAATAATAATAATCTACACAGACTTTGACAGATATTGTGTGTGTTTACATCAGCTGTTAATTATGTGAACAATTGAAAAATCCTTTTATTCACTGAACTGAAACCACAATATTATAAAATTTATTATGCAATATATAAAATTTGAAATTAGATTAGGATCAATTGGAGACAAGAATGCCACTAATGGCTCAAACATATGTAAATTTATTTAATTATAATTTGTACTGAAATTACTACCAAATTTTCCAGATGTAATTTGATCAAAAATGCTGCCAAGCTTAATCCAAAAATAAAAACATTTTCAGTTGTTCACACACAACTGTGCTGCCATTTAAGCCACATCGTTCCCCATCCGATGTTTAAATGATTGAAAATGCATTTGTTCAGAAGTTAAACCTGGATCATATTAGATCAAGAAAATTTGCCAGTTCTATTTTCCTGATGTTATGCTACATATAAAAATAGGTCCACTTCTAATTTCAATTCGGACAGTAAAAAAAAGATGATGAATTGGTTTTAACTCACCAAATTCCGGTGTTGTTGTTTCTGGTCCCATGCTGAAGGTGTTAACGCCGAAGAAATTGTCACCATCATCGCACACAGCTGAGTGGGGCAGCAAAGCGATGGCGGCTATTAAGCACAGAATAAATTTAGGAACAGCAACTGATTTGTTGGTGCCGTGTTGGCGATCGTTTCTTTGCAAATCGGAAGATACACCAATACCAAACTCTGTTGTGGTTGTTGTCGATCGATTCATCTCCGTTGAATGGTTGCTTCTCTCAGGCACTAATGATTGTTGAACACGCACCAGTTTCGTGGCGGTCGCTTTTGTGTGTTCGACCGCGCTGCAGCCAACAGTGGCAATGAGCGGCCACAACACCGAACTGAACCACTTCAGAAGAACGTAAGCAGCTATCGGCTGTCTATTCTGCTCGCTGGCTTCATCGCTTATTTTATGGAGTGTCATTTTCAAAGTTGACCTCGGGCAGCTGTCGCTATTGTCACTGGGAAAAAACGCTGCTGTTTCACTTCTTGTCGCTGTCAATGTCCGTCCTTGGAGTTCGTTTTGCTGTTCTTCTTGCTCGGTCACAACCTCTGTTGTCCCTTCAGCGATGTTTGGGTTTTCTCTTTTGATAGTGAACCGCGTTCTACAAATTTGGGTAACTTTATCGTAATAATAGTCTTTCGCTAGAGTTCGAAGTTGCTTTGTTCTGTTTGCTGTTGACGTTGAATGCTTTCCAAGTTGTCCTTCGTCCGTTTTCTGTTGTCGATCTTCTTCTCCTGCCCCTTGTTCTTGGTCGGTCTCTTGTTGCACTTGCTCAAAACTGTCATTTAAGTTGCAGTTGCTCAGCATTCGCCTGCTGTGGCGTCTCTCGTATCGTTCGTCGCGATACTTTTTAGCATCAATGGAGCGTCCCAGAGCCGGAGCTCCGTGGTGGGGCTTTAAAGCCCCATTTAATTTCATATTCTTTCGCTATCGATTTCCTCATCCATTCTGTTGTATTTTGGAATGTATTTTGTGTTTGTGTATGGTCGTTGCTTTGGTCTTCTGATATTATTTTTCTTATTCTAGGAAATATCGATTTAATTCCTTCTGTAATTATCTTTACTGTAACTTTTATTATTAAGTTGTGTGTTGATTATGCTGAAAAATTAAAGGAAACCATATTAGAGCGAGGTCTGTACTGAATAGTGTAAATATAAAAAACAGAGGTTACAATAAAATATATTGTAATCTTAATAACCTTTCTAAGTTATTATTTGAACATAATTATAAATATAAATACTAAAATTTAATATATATCTGTTTGAAATCAGTTTTTATATTGTTTTTAATGCTATTTCTATTGACTATGAAAAGAATAGTATATAAAATTACGAATTAAATTTCATTATACTGCATTAAAATTGATTAACTATCTCGACCAAATATTTAAAATATTAAAAATATTTATTTATTATTATCAATACGTAACTTATGCACTAAGCCACATAAGACAACAAATTTATCCAAAACAACTTGTGATATAATTTTTCTATAAATAATTATATAAATAATTACGAAGAAGTAATAAACTTCGTCCAATCAAAACACATTCCACACGACTTGTTTTGGCAGAACTGCGATTTCAGCTTTTGAAAAATTGGCAGCATTCACAACATGATTGAACGACCGCCAAAGTCACCGAGCCTCACGTCACTAGTCACAATGATTTGTTCGACGTTGACATTTCATTGCGCATTCAAAAACATTCAACGAAAACCGACGAGAATCGCTGCGCAACGTCTTTCTTCGCTTCGTGCGGCATGAAATCGTGTTGTACTTGTATCTCGCTGACGAGTCGATGTATTTTATGTCATTACATGCATAAATGTCATGCAATCGCTTGTATACTCAGCGGCAATGTGAACTCAACGACACAAATTAAGGACATAAAAGCAGTTATTATTGTTGCAGTTCCACTGTTCTTTCTGTTTATTTTGCAGTTGTTGTTGCAGTTCATCAGATCAACTGACATCCAACTTTTGTGTTGCTGCGGCTAAAAAAAGGCACAATTCTTTTTCTTGTATTAATGTTTAACTTTTGTGTTGTGTTTTTCTCTTTGCTATTGTTTCGTGTTTACGTTCGACAGGTCAAACTTTTACGAGCCTAAAAGCAATAAAAAATTCTAGTGGGTTTTTTGACATGATTCTGATAGCGTCATCGTAATCTTCGCCGTTGTCGAATCCCGTTACTCATGCAAGTTTTGAAGTGTGTTTCCCAAAGCTAACCACGACTAGAAGTAATAATTCATTAAAATACTGAGCATGTGTTTTGCACAGTCGCATTTACTTATTCTTCTACTTTCTCTTTTTTCTCTCTCTCAATTTATAAAAATATTTTTCCACTTTTTCTTTTCACAGATTTTGTCCACAGTTTCAACTTCTGCAACCTACGAGAAAGTAAAAAACTGTTCCTGGGGCAATATTTTGAACTATCGCATGCAACTACGGTTAAGTGGTTCGGCTTGTTTACTGCAGCGTAATTAAGAGGGCGTGGCATTAGTTACTAATAACAGCAAAATTACAATTGTACAAAAAACATAATAAGCAGAAACAAGCATGTATCGCGGTAGAAATCCATGTCTGACCATAAATACCAGGTTTGACATGGGTGCCTAGGCAGCTTATGAGTTTGCAAAAAAAAACTAGGATAACTATCGCTTTATTTTAGAGCAAAGCGTCACCTTCTCAGCAGCAATTATTTTGCTGTAGATTTACTTGAATTCGAAGTGTGCGGGCTCCATGTTGCTATGGTCTCAGGAAGGAGCCTCGAAAGCCCTTTAATAGGACAAAAACGACTGGTAACTGATCGGAATATAAAAGAGCCTTTACTAATTGTAATTCAGAATTGAGAATGTCTAAAACAGTTTTATGGAGGCTGAGTTGTGAAGGCATTAAAAATTTCCCTGACTTTTTTGTCTCCGGATAGCTCTTTCAAAGGACCATCCTCATCCTCTGTTACTTTAAATCTCTTGGTGAAGCTAGTTCATTACTGCTAAGCGCTCACCTTCCATTATGTGTTCATATATA
The DNA here is from genome assembly GCA_937620795.1 of Thecophora atra. NCBI lineage: Eukaryota > Metazoa > Arthropoda > Insecta > Diptera > Conopidae > Thecophora > Thecophora atra. The sequence continues at coordinate 35,112,989 of OW569401.1, forward strand.
TGGGCAGGCAGTTGGGCTCTTGGAAGTTATCACGCGCTAAAAACGCCTGTGCCTGATGGAATTTATCCTTGCCTTCTACAATAAGGTGCGGATTCCCATTTTGTCAAACTGTTCAGGGCAAGCTTGGTGCTTGGACATTTACCAGTAGTTTGGCTATCAGGCGTATAAATCAACAAAGACTGATCCCATATAAGGTACTAAACTGGGTATGTTATCCGTAAGGCCACAAAAGCATTCTAGTCCTAGGTGATAGGGAACAATTTGCGCTGGTAGCCCCAAAGTGACTTACTGGATATTTCTAATTGTTGCTAGCCCGATAATACTGGCCCAAGGTTAAACAAAGTAGTGCTGCGACTGCACTAAGTAAATTACACTATCTGAGTCTCGGAATCATTTAGCACATTCTCTTCTCCTTCACATTCCGAGCGGAGTTCAGGCTTAAACAGATTTCTACCATGAAGAGTGGGATCTACATCTTCATCAAATGCCAAATTCAGTGAAAACATGCCAAGGAAATTGGCCTTTTCCAGGAAATATATAATTGTTATATTTGACCGTGATAACTGTGGACGGCATGACTTTAACTTTGCAAAGGCAGCTCAAACTTGGTATACACATGAGTTTAAATTTCAGAACTTTGATGGTGGTGCCAGCCTTGTCTTGTCATTATATTTTAGGCGGATTTATATGCCTAGGATTTATGCTTTTATAAAAAAATAAACATTGAAATATCTGATGTGGCCAACACATCAATTTCTTGTAGGTGAAATAATTGCAATTAAAAAGTTTGTACTTAGTTATGCGTGCCTTCGGGAGAAGTGCTCTTTATCGTGCTAGAGATTGTAACCCGAAAGATAGATTATATTTGGATGCTATAGCAGCCCTAAATACCAAATATCTACTTTCTAGCGTTGTGTGGTTTGAAGTTATGCATGAAACTTCAACTTGAAAAGTGCTCCAAGAGAAGTGTCCTTTTTGGCGCCACCGATGTCATCCTAACAACCAAATACATACATAAACTTCAGTGGAAATGTGTAACGTAGTATTAAAATATTCGAGTGATGAAAGATGCCATAAAGGAGGCGAAACTGGAGCAGACAAATTTTCCATTAGGCGAAAAAGGCGCAGGAAGAAGGAATTTTGACGATTATTGAATTGTAATCATTTGGAAATTTTTGGTCAGTTTGAAACACACACAAATAATATTATGTAATATATAGGCGAATATGTAATTATAATGGATATCTCATGTACATTGATTTGATAGCCGTTTGAATATAAAATAAAAAACCCCGGCCTACGCGCTGCTTCATATTTTTTTTCTGTTTACGGAAATGCCTATAAAAGCTGAGTGTGGGACTTATATACTTCATACTTCGAATGTCCTTCTATACATGGTTTTTTGTTTTGTGTGTCAGTAAACCCAAACCGAAAGAGTTTCTGCGAGATAAAGTTTTTCTTTTCTTTCAGTTTCCAGTTGAACATTTTGCACCTGATGCCACTCAACTTTGAATGATTTTTTTTCTATTTCTTTTTGTTTTTGCTAAAGACTTTAACGACTTTTCTTTGCAGATATAAGTTTAAATGATAAAAAAATATATTTTCCTTTTTATTTATTTTTCACTTTTTATTTTGTTTATTCCCCATATCCATGTTCGTAGTTTGGGAAGTTTTACAGTTTATGTTGACACACTCTTTGCACACATTGCTTCATCTCTCTCCTTAAGTCATTCGCAATAAACACCGTAGCGTATCCCATTTCACACCACACCCGATTCTCATTCGACACCCTTCGCAACTGATTCTGTTGCCAAATTCCTAACTAACAAATTTAATTTCCCGTCTTCTACTCTTTCACCACTTTAAAAAGTTGCTCTACTTCTCTTCCCCTCTAAAAGGAATCCATTTCAACTTAACGACTCTTTTTGTCGCTCTGCCTCTCCTTCTCCTGTCATTCTTTGTTTTCCGCAACTGAGCTCATATTTTCCTCTTAGGAGCAGCACAGAGTCCCAATTGAAATGTCAAACAAACCCAAACCCTGTAAAGTTTTTCAGTCTGTTTGTTTTGTCTTCGGCATTTTAGCCTAGCAAACATAAAATTTTCAACTTTCAGCGTGTTTTTGGAATTCATGTGTGCGTTGAGTCAATCCTATTGGACAAAAACTGCAACAACAAATTTTCAACACATTTTAATTTTAAAGTTATAACAACTTCAACGATGTTAACAGCGTCGACTATGCTATGTGTCTGTTAAACTTTAAAGCCGTTCAGCGTTGTTAACAGTGGCGACTCTGTAGTTTGACTGTTATCATACAGAATCATTTTTCTTTCTGTTAATGATAGAAAGTTGTTAATATAAAATTTGATGTATTGCGTTCTAAAAAAATAAATAACTAAACGAGACCTTGGACTGGACTGAGTTATATCCAGGCGGAGAATAAACATCGTTACAAGTTGATATATAAAAAAATCGGTTATATTCATATTTCGCACTGATTTCATCCGATGGATTCAGTTTCCATCAAACTTAATCGACATATTTTCATAAGGTTGGAATTTCTTTTTTATCTTAGCTCAAAGGACCAAGACGGCGATGAGCAGCGACGTCATGTGGGGATCTCTTAGAAAAACAGGAAAAATCCATTCGAACAAAATTACCGAGTTCATCATTGAACAAGGAACACATTTTGATGGACACTGACCAAAGTTCAATGAAAAGCTTAACTAAAGAAGACGAAGAGCGACGAGGAAGAACGGAATAATCTGGAAAAACCACAGAAAATGTGGAGCGGGACACAAAACGACCAACGAACCACAAGCAACCAACGCGTTTTTGTGGGCTGCGATGTGTAAAAGAATTCGCCTTGGTGTTGGTGTGGTGAGTTGTTCACGAGTTGGTTACACACAGTCTCAACACATGACAAACACTCACACACACACAGCCATTGAAGTTCATATAAACTCACAAATTCAGTCATAAAACCGAGTCGATAACCAACAAAAGTGCTTCAAAACAAGCATTTGACTTGGAAAACGATGTTCGAAGGAGCCACAAAACTAAAAACACTGCAAAGGATGCAAGGGCTCTGCATAGGAACAAGATGAAAGAGGAGACGAGTTGCAGTGAAGAGGAAAACAGAATTCAAATGACCACAAGGATTCATTCAAACCTTGAAGACCAATTTAAATGCTTCAAAGAGATAAATAAATAAATTAAATGATATTTAGTTTTTACTTATGAGGAAAATGAATGAAAATCGAATAAACGAATGCAATTGACTTCAATTTGAATTTTTAGATTGATAAAGGAATATTTTGTCATTTGTCGCTCAGCAACATGTTTCGCTTCTTTGATGCTTGCAATATTAAAATTGCTTTGAATGTTTCAATTTGATGTTCCTTAAAATGTTTAGAGCTGATTTTTTCGAAGACATTTTCACTTGCTCGTAATAAATATTGAAATTAAATTGCGTCTTCAAAATTATAGTTACGAAAAAAATTGAAAAAATTGCAGAGTTTAAATTAATTACGAAATTGAAATTCTATAAGTAAAGGAGAAATAAAAAAGGAGGATAGAAAAGCATTTCTCATTAACTACTTAAAGCTTTGCTCAAATGATGGCAATTCGAATGAGAATGATGGGTAAAACGGAACCAGAAGAAAGCCGCAATCTTTTGTTATGACGCATAAAAATTGATTACAAGAGCATCGAAAACAAATTCAATGAATTTTGCGATGTGATGGGTTTTTTATGGAGCTCTGCTAAAAGAAAATCTGCCACAAACAAAGCGAAGAAACATGAAATGAACGAACAAGAAGCAAAATAAAGATATAAACATAAAGAAAAGAAAAATGATCGCCAATTAAAGGCGAAATGAAGACAAAATCCGTTTCAAGTGGGTTTAAATGAGATAAAAGCTGTCCAAAGACGAATGACGTCGTCAAATTGTAATAAAAAAACATTGAATTGAAGGAACACGGAAGAAGAAAGCGAACGAAAAGCCTTTGGGGAGAGAAAAGGAAGAATTGTAGTAAAATAAATGCAATCAAATGCAATGAAATACGTAAAGGCAGTAAAAGCATTCACTCCATTTTATGAAAGAAGTTTCAAATGTAAAATCATCTCGAAACGCAAAAACATAAATGAGCAACGCATACATACATAAAAATATACATAAATGCAGAAATATGGACTGATTGATACTGATTATGGATTTATGTACATGGATTATGGATTTTTACGCCTCTTGCACCATAAACAACAACAATAAAAACATTTAGCAGTGAAAATCCATTCATCTTGTATTATATATATTCCTCAAACAGCAGAATATTTATCGCGTTATTATATAAATTATTTATTCACTGTAAAAAGAAAAATAAATTTATAAAAATGGCCTCTAACAAAGAAGCACGAAACTTGCCATGGCTAATGACGATTGCTACGTAATGGCTTCACGCACACACACACACACACACACACACACACACATAAACACGTATATCTTTGTGTGTGCCAACTAAAATTACGTTACTTGCATCTATTCAAACTTTTGCTGGATTTTCTTTGTGTAGTTTGCTTTTATTACAACAGGGTTTTTTTTTTTTAATTATCCATAACAAAAGCAATGAATACCCAGCAATTATAATTGCGCAGTTACTTTCTGACCGACTTCTTACTCCGAAGACAAATTTACTCACAATCTTATGGGAGACTTAGGAAACGAACCTGTCGTTAATTGTAAAAGCAGTTGGAGCGCGACTCGGCTTGCTTCTTATCAGATTTAACACGCATTCTTATGGGAGACTGAACTACGCGTTGAGTCAGAAGCTGCGTAGTGTGAGTGGCTGAGAGGATTGTAATTTTAACACCAACATTTCTGCGTTTCTCACGCGAAGACAATTCTTTTTTCTGCCTTTCAAAATGGCGTAAATATTCATTTGCAAATTTAATGGAAACATTTAAAATTTATAAATTTTAATTAATTATTGAATCAATAAAGTATTAAAAAACTACTTTTCTACTCGTAATTTTAAATAATTTCGGCCAATAAAATGACATTTTTATTTCAGTAATATTTGAAATAATAAACAATTCTGTTCTAATTACGTGTTGCACTAAGCAATTAAATGCACGCCTAATTAATTGAGGTCCACTTTTGATGACGTGACAGCATTTTTCATCGGCTTTATTGCAGCACGAATGTGTTTTATGTGTGTGCTTTTATAATGGCTTTATTTAAAATATTTTAATTAGTCTCTATTCAAGCTTTTGGTAGCCCCAAAGTCGCTTCCTCTTGGCTAATTTGAGCCACAATTAATATAAAAGCAATTAAATTAACAACTCGCAGGACGGAAATTAAACATTTTGCAACAACTGCGAGGATGGCATTAAAATGCACTCAAAGATATGAGAGAGAGAAGGAGAGAGAGAAAAAAACACACAGAAGCAATTAATTTATCCCAAAAGAAATCCCCGAAGCATTAAAAAGTCGCTATTTTGGGAAAAATCGCATGAAAATGGGATTTCTGGACCGTAGAAAACAAAATAAATTTATACACAATTTTTTAATAATTCAAAACCATTTTTATGAATTTTTATTCCATTTTCTATTTAATCTTCTTTTGCTGTTAACTGAGGAGGTGAATTTTTACATTTTGGATCATTATCCTTCGAAGTTTCATCATAGATTGAAATCATTTCATGATAAAAATCTCAAATTTCTTGTTATACTTTTGAAAGACGCAGACATCAGTAAAAAATTTATAAATTCAAATGTAACCTCCTTCGTTTTTATTATAAATGAAACAAGAAAGTAAAAACCAGACGAAAAAAGAAGCTTGAGAAACAAGAAATAGATCAACGACTTTTATTGATCATGTCGAAAGTAATAATGACAAAAGAAATCTTTTGAAAAACCTATTAAAAAAAAACCTATCTTCTTTCACAGCCATGAATTTAATTGAAGTTGTTCATATTTTTAGAAATTTAAATTACATTTATTTATGTGAAGTTTATTTTAATTATTATTGATTTTTATTAAATAAAATCCCATGTTTTTTGTGTTGTTAGTTAATTTTCAGCTCCAGAAAAAGTTTTCGCAATCAAAAATTACCATTAATTTTTCCTTGTGGATTTTAAATGAATTTAAGTTTGATTTTTATATAAAATCAATGCACCTTAAACGTTTCAAGTGTGCATTTAATCGATACATTTAAATCACAATGCAAACTTCCCTAAAAACCAGTCAAAAGCGATTCGACTTCCTGAATAAATCTTTGAATTATTGCAGCGATGAGGAAGTTTTATGCTAGTATTTGTTTGTGTGTGCTTGTGTTGTCTGTGTAGTGGTAGTTTATTTCTTTACTGTTTTCGTTTACTTCCTGCGATTGAACAGTTTTTGGCAATTCTTTGCGTGCAAGTTGCAGTGTGACAAGGACACGATAAATCACAAGGCCAGACGACAGACAGCAAATCATTTGAGGAAACAAGAAGCAACTTGGAAACTTAGAACATAGAAATGGAAATGGAGAAGTGAAAAGGAAGGTGAGCTAATGAAGCAGCAGCTCCAGAGTCACTCAATCTTCGACTAAACCGTCTTCTGGATAAACAAAAACAATGTAAGTTCAACAAAGAAACGGAATAAAATGTTTAAAAGCAGAATCAATGAACAAACCAAGGAAAGAGATCAATAAATACACTTATAAAGGGAAAACAGATTCAAATATTATCATTTTTATTCAAAAAATTAATAACTAATATAAATTATAAACTATTAACAAATAAACTATGAGTAACTAAAGTAAGTGACCCTTAAGTAGTTATTAAGTAGTAAGTAAATATTAACTAATTAAATGCAAAATTAATAATAATTCTAATTAAATAATAAATTATAGCCAAAACTGCAATTTTTGTTATATTCGTTGAGTTAAATTAAGACTTCTGACGAGGAAAACATTGGCTAAACTGTACTCAAATAACTGAATAAATAAATATTCAGTTGATATATAAATTTACTTAATTTTACAAAGAAAAATTTCGTCTTTAAACTTCAGAAGTCTTCGTTGAGAATTATTTTTCATAAAACAATCAAAAGTTGGTTCTCAAATTCAATTCAATTGAATTTTATTTGTGTTCATTTAAAATTCATGAGACGAAACGAAAAAATGAATGCAAATCTGACGATAGACCATCAAAAAACCTTTAATTCTCATCTGATTTGAAATAAAATCCGGAAATAAAAACTTAGACGTGATTTTAAAATAGCTTTAAACTAGAGCTGAAATTTATTCAGTATTTTCTATACTTCATCAACGTCTTTTAGGTTCTTTTGAAGTACTTTATAACTGAAAATCGACTTCTGCTGGAGCGCGGAAACTAGTATAAGATCTATTATAAAATCTATTATAATATATAGTATAAAATCTAGGTTGGTTTCAACTATGCTTTAAATTTTACTGATGTTATTATTAAGATTCCATTAAATCATATCTAAAGCCAAGTTTCTAATCGTTGACTATTCTTCATTTATAAAGAATCGATTAAAGTGGAAATTTATATAAATAGAAAATAAATTTATTTTTCATTTATTTAAAATTTAAATGTATTTTATTTAAAATAAAATTTATATATAGAATTATAATAAAGAAATCGATTTATAAAGAAGCGTTGATGACTCTGCGTTTTATTTTTATGTCATTTTTTTTTTAGATGCTTTCCACGAATTTTCAAGCTGCAAGGACTCTAAAATTTTTGATTCTTATTATAATTTTTTTTTATTGTTTGTCTTTCTTCTAAAACTCACCTCACTTGAAAGGATTTCTTTTTTGCTCCTGTTGAAGGGTTTTTCTGTTCTGCTTTGTTATTCGTGCTCTCCTTTAAAGTTTCAACTTCTTCTCTTCTTTTCTAGTTCTTTTCTACGGTCTTTTATTTTCTCTAAAAATGGAAATTTCACTCGATTTTTCGCTTGACTACATAAAAATGATTCATGGGAACGTCGTAAAACGTGCAACTTAAGGACTTTTTTTTTGTTTTTGCTGTTTTATCGGCTTCATTTTGGGGCATTCGTCTAAACGTTTTACCGTTATGCACACAATCTACCGTTACACGTCGCAGTAGTCGAAATAAGTAACGAATAAACAAAACCACACGCAACAGAAAAATCAACTTGAAATGAAATTGAAGCGTTTATTGATTAAATTCTTTGTTTTCCATTTTAAACATAGAATAAAAATAATAGAAAAGAAATTATAAGAAATTTTTTATTTTATAAAGAAAATGGAAAATAAGAATATTAATGATGAATAAATAAAATCTTTCAAATTAGCAAAGTAAAGCCAATATGCGTCGTTTAAGAAATTTAAATCTGCGGTTTCTGAAGCGAATTCGAATTGAATTGAATTCATTTGACGATGTTCCAGCGTGACGTTAATTAATTGAAGTATTTAATACCACGGAACTCCGTGTATTAAGCTCACTTCACCCAACATAAATTATATGCAAAAAAAAGTTTAGAACACGCTTTGTGATTGCTTTGTGAGTGTGAATTTGCTTGGCAGCACACAAGCGAGAACACCATAGAACAGAAGAGAGCAGCGCGGAGAGGTGAAAACAAGTGAAGTGTGTTGTGTTTGCCTGCTGGTGAGTTGCTTGTCTGCGGTGCAAATTGCTCTTGAATAATTCAAAACTTCGCTGCAGACTTCTTGTGCAGTTTCAATGAAAAAACAAAATAAGGAAACACAAAATGACATCGTTGAAAACGTCGCTCACATTCACACAAACATCTGCTCAAAAGAAGCATTGCAACATAATCCAATGTCAAACTCTAGAAATCGTTGTTTTTTTCTGTTTCGTTTCAATTTCGTTTCCTTCGGCGGTGAGTCGTTCTTTACAAACTCAATGGTAAATATGGCGCCGCCGACGGAAGACGAAACGCAAACGAAGACAAAGCAAATCATGCAATGAAAAAGCAGCTTTTCTAAAATTGTCACTGCGAAAGCGCTTGTGTTAGTGGCTTGTGAGAATGACGTGACACACGAATTGCCATGTGTGAGTATGTGTTTGCATGCTAAGAAGCAACTGATAAATCGACATCACGTGAAACCAGCGCACAAAAAGCAACGATTGTTTAACGACGAGCGAATCGCACAGCAACAGCGAAATCGGCACGCAGCAGAAGACAAAATTGATTTTTACCCACAAAGCAAAGCAAAAACTGAAGAATAGAAGAAAAACTTCATCGAAACTTCGATATTAAAATTGTGTGAAAAAGAAATGCGTGCAAAATGCTGCCCTAGGAAAGTGTTTAAAAATGAAATGCGTTTGTGTTTCATGCGAAATTTCCGTTGTTCATTCTTTTTTTCGCTTGGATTTTGCAGTTGCAGCCTGCAAAAGCTGCTGACACACTTTTGCAGTGCTTTTTTCATGTCGTTTTTCTATGTAGTAGTTTATGCTGTGGTTGTGTTGCTTGCAGCAACCGCAGCTGACACAATTCTTTACCCACTTTAGTCCTTAACGGCGTTTGACTTTTAGCTACGTTTGCTACGTTTACATGCTCAGTTTTTAATTGGAAAATATTTAAATAATTTGCATTGATATTTATTTCGTTTCTGTGTAAGTTTTTCCACCACTTAAGTTTAATTTATATGAATTTTAATGTTATTCACATTTCTATTCACGTTCTCATACACATTTTCATACACTTCGCTTTTCTATGAAACACTTAATTTGTTTCTATTCAGGTTTTTTATTATAATTATCGGTTTTTCATCGTAAAAATAATTATTTATAATTTTTTCCTACGTTTTGCCACAGGATTTGCTTATATTATAAACACATCAGCCTTTGACTTTTATTTAGAACTCAGTTGTTGTTGTTGTTGTTCGTTTTTCGCACAACACAGAAAGAAACGTTAACGCGTTACAACGATTCCCAACGTTCTGAATGTTGCTTTCGATGGCTGCATTCGAATATCCTGATTCCACGTTTGCTGCTTTGCAGAAATTCTTTCTCACCATGACGTGAGTGAGCTTTAGTTATTCACCAGACGAGTCCTCTAGCAACGACACAAAAAAAGAACACACTTTAGAAAAGCTTTTTTCCCTACCGAACAGGAAATTTAACCAGCCACCGTGAAACTACGCTACTCAACATTTCCAACTCAGTTTCTTTCACTGTGTGAGGTAAGTTGACAATGATTCAAAGCAGAGATCCTCTCTCCATGTAAACTTTGAGTCTCTGTTTGCAGTTTCTATGAGAGAGCGTAAGCATGAGCAAGAAGAGGAATATCTACTGCGTTGGTAATAATTTCTAATACGACTCGATGTTTCTTGGCTGGAAAAGTTGTCTGCTTGGAAGATTTGTAATATTGCGATTCATTGAAAAAGGAAAGACTTTTGATGGTGATAAATTTTAAACATTCAGTATAAAAAAGATTAAAGTGAACTTTTCAAATAATAACTTAGTATTGAATAGGAAATCTCACGTCGCCCTTCGTCGCTATAAACTTACTCGCTTGCTAATCATTGAAAGGTTGTCGAACTATGCAAAAAAAGCACAAACATTTTCCTTATAAAATAAGTGCAGCTTTTTTTTGTTTTTACTTGCTTCTTATTAATTCTTATAGAAATATAATAAACAACGTATTTATAACAATAGACAATCGTTCAGTTTCTGATTTTTTCTTTTTTGCCCTGACCTAAATTTAAGAAGAAGAAGAAGAAGAAGAATCTCATAACTGCAAAAAATAGACTCGTCTTTTAAGAGTTTTCTTAAATGACACTTCGAATCTTCCGTTGAATGAACTCTGAATATAATTAATAGAAATTAAATAAATGAAGGTCGTGAGGAAGCAACAACAGAGACAAGAACAGAATTATTAAGGGAATAATAATTGCCACAAAACAACATAATTAAGAATTATTGATTTATATAATAAAAAACATGTTTTTTTTTTGTTTAGATACAAAATCTCAACTCATTTTTTTATATAGTTTTATTTTTCAATTAACTCATTCATTTTTCTTCTTTCCACATCTTCCACACTTCTTCGATCTGAGACGATGAGATTTTTAATTAAATCGAATCATCAAAAGCGCAGTGAAAATGGAAATAAAGAAGCACTTGAAAATCTTGTCATTGGAATTGTTCACGTCTGTCTGCGTCGCTCATTCAATTCATTTCTTAGTCATTTTTATTTCTATGGGTTCATGACATCGCAATATGTTTCGACAGGAATTCTAATGAGACCAACATCATCATCATCATCATCATCATAATTAAACGATTTCATTCCCGCAACCGTCGCGTCCGTTATTTTCGTTTCTTCATCATCATCGTAATTTTTGCTGTCATCTCGTTTTAACAAGAGCAAAAAAAAGGAGAACTACGGAAGCAGCAAAAACAACAACAACACACGATGAAACATGCAGACACAGCAGAAACTTAATCCTTGCGTTTCTACGGAACATATTAAAAGAATTTTTACACCAAACCAGGAATTTTCACGGATGCTGCGGCATTTCTACAACAAAAACAACAACAACAACAACTGGAACAACAAGAAAAACAACCGCAATTTGTTAGAGAATGAAGAGAAAAACCTATAAAAAACATCCAAGCAAACACTTTAATATTAAAGTTGGTTTGGCAGCATTGACTTTAATTTTAAAGCAACTGAAATCGTTTTTTTTTTAGTTCTAGTTTAAATACGAATCTTTTACGAATTACAGAAAGAAGCAAAACAAATTTAATTTTAAGTCCGGCTCACAATTAAATCAAATCTTAAATGATTACATTAAATGACTTAATAGTTTATATGGCATTTTTTTAAAGTTATATATAGTTAATAATTTTACTACTTTCCAACGTTGAATGCTTGAAAAAAGTAGGATGTTACTTTTAGTATTAATTATTATTTTATAATTATTTTTTATTAATTATTATTATTTTATAGGAATAAAGAAAGGATAAAAAAGTAACAAACAATATTTAACATAAACAAAAAAATTAATACATATTTAAAATATGTTTATATATAGACATCTAATATATAAAATAAAGACTATAATAAGTTTCAGATTATATATTATTTGATATAATAAATTCTCTGCTTTAATTACATTTCACTCTGAAACAAGATTTTCGTTCAAACTCAAAATGCACCATTAAAATTGAAGTTTTATTTGCTATTTACTACATTAAATGGAAAAGTCGTATTAAATATAAATTGTAATTCCGCAGTTCGCAATAATTCGCCGCAACCAGTTTATTAATCACGGCGATAAATCTACGTGCAATTAAATGGCTTAATTAAATCCGTTTATTGTATGTTTACTTTTAAGTTCATTTAAAAATATTTTAATACAAACGTTTGCAAATAATATGTTTAAATATGTTGTAAATCTTGTTCTATTATCTTTAAATTTTATTCTATTTTTATATTTAAATTTTATTCTATTTATTGACTGCGTTTGGTTTCACTTCGTTTTGTTTCATTTCGTTGCGTTGCTGTTTGTTTCGTTACTCATCGTTTGACGTTTGGTAAACTAATTAAAGCTGAACCATAATAAGAATAAATCCGTTTATATTTTTATTTCATTTGAATACTTTTAAATGTTGTAAAATGTTTAGATGTGCACATCTTTAATAATCATTCGACTACTTCGTTTACTAAATCAAAACTTAAAGCGGTTTTTTCTCTTTTTTTCTAGCAACTCAAGCAGTTTAAAAATATTAACACATTCTATTAAAGTGCTGCAAAACAGACGTTCGCCGTCGTCTGGAAATAAAATTACTAAACACTACGAATCGCAACAAAAACGTTAATAATAATAATAAAAATAATAATATTAGCAGCAACAACAACGTCATGTCACGTCATTTCGCAATTGTGACCACTTTTAGGCAATGCAGCAGACTTGCCATAAAATATTTCAAAGTGGCGTTAATTCAACCTAGTTTTTCATCCATATGTGATTTCCGCAGGAGCGGATTTTATTAATTAAAAACTGGTTAAATAACGATTTATAAAAAAGAAAACAGACACTGCCAGCGAATAAGAAAATACAAAGCGATTCGGGAAAAAAGCATGAGACGAACGAGAAGCGTTGAACAAGTTGCTTGAGAGCAAATTCAGCAAACGAACCAACGCAAATTCTTACAAACGTAGCAAAATTTCGTGTGAAGCGCTTTAAGAGCGCGTTGAGATGCTTGTTAAGCGCTGCTTGGCCAACATCAAATAAAGACAAAAAGTCGAAAACTCAAGGAATGGCTGAGAGTTAACAATAACTAAAAGATATCTGAATTGTCGACATTTATTAAAAGACATAATTTGCTGAGATTAGAGTTTGTCAAACAAATATCACAAACAACCAAAGTGAAGAAAATTAATATAGAAATAAGTGTAATTAACAAAAAAATGGGATAAGCAATATGAAATACGCAATATTAAAAAATATAAGATCCCAAATAATCGTTAAGCTTTGTTTAAGTTATTTATTAATTTTTTTTTAAATTTTATAATAATAGTTAAGTTAATAACTTGTAGTAATTATAATAATTATAATTTCAAACATTGAATAAAGTGTAAACAATACTCTTGACGTATTTCATTTTATTACTACTAGTATTTTTATATATGTATTAAATTCTGTTCCATTCCTTCACTTACGTTTGAACAAATCGATCCCTAAACAATAATGTTAGTAGAATCCACACAATCCACAATATCCACAAACAACAATACAAGTGCGACCTTCGTAGACTTATGTAAATAATAATCAGAATTATTTACTAATAATTTTGATAATGTTTCGTACATATTTCGATAAGCACAATCAAAATACCGTAACAAATCATATGAAAGGCTTTCGAAATAATTTCGTAATTATTCTGTTGTTATTTTGCTGATATTTACGAAATAAATATTATTTTAAAGAAATCAGTTCTATAGCATACGTTATATTTGCTTTTAATTGAATATAGAACATATATAATATGTAATTAATATATATGGATGCTTTTAAGCCTTTTGCTTATCATGAAGAATCATTATTACCCACTAATTTCTGTTTTGACCTAAAATTGCTCTCCTCAATCGAAATTTACGCACAACAAACGCAGCTGCGATCGTGTCCACCTCCGCGACCCGCCATCACCTTTCCGTGAGTCTCTGCAAGTTTCTTTGCATCGGGACGTCGACCACGCAACAATTCAGAAGCTGATCTAAGCCAGCTTTGGTCGAAATCTGCTAACACAGTCCACAGTCAAGCGTAAAGTTTTTCTCTTGGCCACCAAATTTCGGTTGTTTACTTTGCCTCAGCGTTCTCTCTGTTTGCTGGAGCTTCGAGCGCGTCGCCACGGAGGAAAGGCTTTAAAAGCCGTGCGTGAGACCGCTGAACAAAGAAGTTTGCATTAGATTCAACGCAGTGCAACGTTGCAGAGTGCACAACAGACTTTTTAACGGCGATTTCAGTGACTTAAAGCAAGAAAGAGCTTCCAATTCGTGCTGCTGTTGTTATTTTCCAAGTGATAAAAGGATATATTTCCATTCGCAAGTGAATAGCGCGACTGTTAATCGGTGCGAGAGTCGCTCAGTGCGTGTTCGAGGATCAGAAATGCATTTGATGCGCAGAAACTGTGCCATTTACCTCGTAGTTGGGGCAATTATAGCGTCGATTGGATTGACGGGGGGATTTCCGGATGGCGCGCCGGCGGATACGTGCGTAAAGAAACGCGCCAATCAACCCAATCACGGCCAAGCGCGCTCGCAGCCGCTGCACACGAATCCTTTCGAAGTTGTGGCCAGCTCGTCCAGTTATCATCCGGGACAACAGATTTCAGGTAGACAAAAGCAGATGCGGAATTATGAAGAGCTGCTTAATGACATTTGTTATTTACCTTTTTTGTTCCTCTTCATCGCAACGCTGAGCACAGTTCTGATTTATCCACACACGGAAGAGCAACTGTTTCGAGGCTTCTTCCTGCAGGCACGCGATGCTGACTCCAACGAGTGGATCGGCGAATGGGTGCAAAGTGAGAACACGAAAACCATTCCTGAATGCTCAGCGATAACGCACTCAGACAATCGCGATAAACTCGGAGCGAAGCTCATCTGGAAAGCTCCACAAAACAAACGAGGACGTGTTTACTTCACGTAAGTTTTCGGAAAAGACGCGAAATTCCCACGACGCAAATTTAAGAGTTTCCTATGACTTTATTAAGAAAAGACTCGGTTTATTGTGTTTAATTATCATTAAATTACTTTTTCTTTCACGGTTTGCAATTCAAATTAATTCATTTTATTCATGTTAAATTCGTCTGTTTGTTAGGACATTCAAAGATTTCTTTATTAGTTCGTAGTTATTAATTAATTGCGTGTTAGTGTGTTTGGCGTTAGCAGTAATTTTAGTATCCACGTTTACCGTCGACATTTTATTATTCATAAGGAATTTGGAAGCACTTGTTAAGCAAAACATAAATCGATCAGTCATCATTTTCGATGATGGATTCTTCAAAGCTGCTAACACGCACCCGTAGCAATTGTTAACAACTGACTTAAAATACATAATTATAAAAGTATTATAGCTAATAAAAGTAAATAAACCATGGCCTTGTTTGCGTGCATATTTTCTACAATATAAAAATAATTTAAACATATGTAATAACAGTGGAAATATTAATAAAGTTGTTTGGTTCCTCGTACTTTAAATTAAACACATGAATTTAACAAACTGAGAAAGTAACGAAAAAGAATTCAAGATGGAGGGAGTAGACGAAACGGAACGAAAATGAACTAGGAAAGACATAAATTTTTAAATCTTTGAGTAGTGCCGATGATTTTTTTCAATTCCATTTTTCCAAAATAGTTTTAAATTATAATAAGCTTTAAGTTATAATAATTTTATCTCCATTACAATAATTTGTTCCAATTTTATCATAATCATTTCTTTTCAGCTTTAAGTTATTTATTTAAACTCTTAAAAATGTCGTGCCACAATTATTAACACTTTTAGTACTATTTAGTACTACTCGTGTTTAGTACTTGTGCGCTGCGTAATCGTTCTTTTTATTTACTCTCGTTTCAAAAACAGATTTCGTTATCAATCACTGTTTGTTTTCGAGTTTCACATATGATTTTCTTGTATTTTTATAATAAATTCGCTGTTTATGACCGATGATTCTCTCTTTTCCATGCGCCACATACAATAAATAAAAAGCAATAAATTTTTTTTTTTAAATTAAATCCACCAAAGGAAAAACTATAAACCGAGAAAATTTTAAATGATTGATTTGAATTGACGTTAAATCCATTTTAATTAATGTATTTACTGTTGCATCTAAATATTAAATCTGAGTTCTTTAGAGATTTTTAAAATGTATTCTTTCTTCTCTTTTTGCAGTGGAACAGTTCTTCAAAAGTATGGAACATTTTGGAGTGACATCGTTGGGAAAATCATGGCCGACGATTATTAAATTGATTATGTTAAACATTATAAAATAAATATCATACGTTTTTCATGGCGTTTGTATAATTTGTAACGCGTCTCATTTATTTTTCCCCACATCCCAACAAATTCCCCAACATGCATCACAATCCACATTAAACCAGAGGAACGGCTTAAATCTGGGTTTTTATATGTAAAACTTGGTAACATTTAAAAAAGTGAAGGTTGCTTTAAATCAATCAACTCACTTTAAACTGGTTATGATTTATTTATAGCCTATTATAAATTTATATCTTTTTCTTACTGCATTCTTCATCTTCTCTACGTACCATTTTTCCTTTAATTTTCGTACTCGCGCATTAAAGACACACGGAATTCTGCATGTTCCAAGTGCATGAATAACTGAGATGCATACGAATCATCTTCTTGCGTGTGCGGTTAAATTCTGTAGGAAGAAAAAGAAGAAATCGTCAGGGCAGCAAGTGAGCAAGAGGGAAAAACATGAAGAAATGGAACCAACATAAAAGAACTTATAGAAATAAGGAATTTCTTAATAAAGAAGAATTCTTAATAAATAAAAATGTCTTTTAAACAAAAATTTTTGCTACAAAATTATAGATAAATGTAATTTTTATAGATTATTTTACCTAGTTCACTTTATTTGGATTTAAAAACCAGACCACTTAAATTCACCTTTCAATATATTTAAGTTTTTTAACTGATTTTCATTCCGCTCCAACGCTGTGACTTCCGATCGATAACCGTCGCTTATTCGCTTATCTATGGACGAGTAAATATCAAGCAAAGCAACGAACATACAATTAATTTATTGTATATATATGTATGTAGTATTTTCTTTGATATGAAATATTTTTCGTTTGCTCGTTTTTGTTGTCTGTTTTGTTGTGAGTCTCCGCTGCCGCTCCGATCCGGTTTGCTCAGTTTTGGTTTTCCTGAATCTGATAACTTCGTTTCTTGAGGTGCTGGCTTCTCAGCACTCAGTAAGAACAGCCTGGGATTCTTCTCCGCTCTCCCAACAGACACTTCATTGGCAGAAGCCAGAACTGACCAGAATTCCACAGTTACAGTTGTAAATTTGTTTAGAGCGGACGCTTGGTTTTCTCGCACGCTTCATCGAAACAGCGGCCGTTTTAATCAGTGTAAAATTGCTATTGAAAGTGTTATCAATAGCGATCGAGTAGTATTACTAAAAATACACTTCATTGTATATAAGAAATGGTTATCAACTTTGCTGCCGGACCGGCCAAGCTGCCCGAAGAGGTAACGAATAATTTTATAAGATTGACAAATTCTTTTTTTTCTTCTTTTGCACTTCTGTTAATGAACATTCGCGGACGGTCGTTTTTTCTCCAGGTGTTGAAAGAAGTGCAAACCAATCTAATTAATTGCAATGGCAGCGGAATTTCGGTGATGGAAATGTCGCATCGTTCGTCAAATTATGCTAAAATCCACGATGCGGCTCTTCATGATCTGCGCGAACTGCTCAACATACCAGACAATTACAAGGTTCTGTTGATGCAGGGTGGCGGCACTGGTCAATTCGCCGCAGCCTGTCTGAACCTCATTGGGCGCACAGGTGTGGCTGACTACGTCGTAACCGGTTCTTGGTCGGCAAAAGCTGCAAAGGAAGCTGCACAATATGGCAAAGTAAACTTGGTGCTACCGAAGGTAAGCAAATACACAACGGTGCCAAGACAGGAGACCTGGAAACTGGATCCAAACGCCGCCTACGTCTACTACTGCGACAACGAGACAGTGGATGGTGTCGAGTTCGACTTTGTGCCAAGCGTTAGCAAGGATGTGCCTTTGGTTTGCGACATGTCCTCGAATTTCCTCTCCCGTCCCGTCGACATTAACCGCTTCGGGGTGATCTTTGCCGGGGCGCAGAAGAATATTGGGCCCGCCGGAACTACAGTTGTCATTGTCCGGCAAGATCTGCTGGGACATCAGCTCAAAGAGACGCCATCCATTCTGAATTTCGAACTAATGGACAAGAACAGCTCTTTGCTAAACACGCCTCCAACATTTGGGTAAGCGTGCCAAAGTAAATCCTTTGATGAAGATATTTTTCAAGTTTTCATTGCTTCGTAACACTTTAGCATTTACGTAATGGGTCTGGTCTTTAAATGGATTAAAAACCACGGTGGTGTAGCGGGCATGGCTAAAGCTGCAGCGGCCAAGTCCAATCTGATTTATAGTGTAATTGACCACTCCAACGGCTTCTACAGTTGTCCCGTGGAGAAGTGTGCGCGCTCACGCATGAATGTGCCTTTTCGCATCGGCAGCGTGGAAGGTGTGGATGCGTTGGAAAAGGAGTTCCTGGCATTGGCCGAGAGCGAAGGAATGATACAGTTGAAAGGTCATCGCTCTGTCGGCGGCATCAGAGCCTCGCTGTATAACGCAATTAGCGTGGAGGAAACACAAAAATTGGCAAAACTAATGCAAAGCTTTTATGAAAAAAATAAGCTTAAATAAAAGCGGAATTTTATTATTTTAAGGTTTTTTTCATTTTTATTATTCTAGTTTAATTACAATTTACATTAGTTAAATAATGCTTAATGGAGATCCAATTATGTTTTTCTTCGAAGAACACATTCAAGCTTATTTAGTTCGAACAACGAGCATGTATCATCATAATACATGCTCGTTGGTTCGACTAACTAATTAGCTTTTGTTCCCTGAAAAGCGTATCAAGTAGGGATTCAATCTCTGCGTTTGTGCCCCTTAGATTATCGACAACCTTCTTGGCCCATACGAAGTATTGAGCTCGTCGCTCCTGCAAATCAAAACCGAATCAATTGTAAATATTAATCAGCTGCAACACTCACCTCTGTCCAACCAGTCGGCAAGCACTTTTTCAAATCCCGCAAATTATCTAGTTTATCAGCCAGTTTCACAAGTTTCGCTTCTGAACTTGAGTTTGCAGCATTTTCAATTTGCAATCGCTTTCGTTCCTGCTTTTCCAACGATTTGTCATCTGTTACCTCGCGGACAATTGCGCAAACATCCTCTCCAAAATTCTCACTAATTTCTGCGAATGTTGTGTCTGTATCTTCAACTGTGTCATGTAACAATGCCGCCATTAACACGACCTCATCTTCAACCCTGCCTTCCACAGCGAGTATAGCGGCAACATTTATGGGGTGATTAATGTAGGGCGTCCGACGTTCATCCTGACGCCGCTGGTCGCGATGTTTTTCGGCGGCGAAATGAACGCATTTCATAAATTTCCTAGAGGGTGGCGACATGGCGAATTTGTGGCGACCGGCGAAATGCTGTTTTTCTAATTTTTGTATGGAACTCTAACGGAACACCCCTTCAATTATGCGAATTCACCATCATCCACTTACTAATTGCAATTGCTAATTGGAAATGTTTCTATTGAAGGCTTTATCTTGCGACTTAGAGAAAGAGATCAATCTTGAAGCGGAGTTGTGTCATTACTGTGACAGTGATGCCCACTACTAATCTTCTTTATTATTATTGTTGTTAGTATAAGCAAATGGTGATTCACGATGTCGTTTTTGCAAGACAATTGTCAATATGCAGTGACGTTCGTGTTTTATTCTATACTCGTTGTAGAATCGACGAGTGTATATTGTCGCTCGATTCACGCTGTCACGTCACGCGAGAACAGCAATAGGTCTCGTGAGGTGACGATGAATTTTGTCGGCACCTTTTATTATCTAAAATTTGTTTCTTTACGGAAAAAAAAGTTGTTAAAACAAACGATATTAAAGAGTGGAAGACGAAAATATAAGACATAAAGCATTAAGAAATCTTAACAACATCTTTTGCAATTATTTATTATAGCATTGATAAGAATACATGAACGAATTATACTATGAGCTTTTTTCATAATACATTTCTATTAATTATGTGTAATAGTATTAAAATTGGTGTATAGGAAGCTGCTTTTTAATCTTATATTTTAATGTAGTTTAGAGTTTGTTAGTTTGTTTTTATGAAAAATATTTGTGGTAAATAGTTTCGTGTCTATCTGTTGTATTTAATCTGAAATTATATAGTTGATATACTTAAAAGAACTAGGCGAAATAACAGAATAAAAAACACTATGTAATGCACGTAAGTATTTGCCTACTGTTATAGATAATTTACTATGATACAATAATATTTTGATTACAAGTTTTTCTATTGGCGTTAGAATTGCATTTAAAATTTACTTTTGGATAATATACCGAATTGATCTCACAAATTGATTGATTGATTTTATGTATTGCTAAAAAATAGCTTGAATTTCTTTTTTTTAATATAAATTGCTTGTGCTCAAATAAAATAAGTCTTAAGAAAAAAAATTACGTTTGCTTGTAGACTGACAAGACTTTTAACTAATGCACTTTAATTATAGATTCGCGTCCTTTACCGACTCCAACCCATCGCACGGGTACTCCGAGTTCACGTTCCAAGAAGCGTACATAAGCTTGTGCATTTTCCGGCAGCTCTTTAAACTCACGCATATTTTCGGTGCATTCAACCCAACCTGGCAGCGTTTTGTAATCAATTTCAGTTGAGGCCAACTCGCCAATTGTGCCCGGAAAATGATCTAGAATCTCACCATTCGATTTCCGATAACTGTGATAGAGAAAAGTTTTTCATAATTATTTAAATAAAGAATAAAGTATGGCAAAAAAGGTTTTTTATTACTAAACTTACGCTACACAGACTTTAATCTCTGGCAATGTGTCAAGAATGTCCAGCTTAGTGAGGCAAATACAAGTGTAGCCATTAACCAGAGAAGTATAACGAAGCAGCGGTACGTCCAGCCAGCCACAGCGACGTTTTCGCTTCGTAGTTACACCCACTTCAAAGCCGCGTGTCTGAAGTAAGTCACCAATTTCCTAAAATCCACAAATAAGCCAAGCAAATTTATTTAAATTAATATTTAAATGTTAATAAAGAATCAAATTTGCATTCAAATTTGTCCTTTGAGCACATTCAACTCACATTCAATTGTTCGGTGGGGAATGGTCCATCACCGACACGCGTGGTGTAGGCTTTAACCACTCCTATCACCTCTCCAATAGTCTGCGGTGGCAATCCCAAGCCAGTGAGAACACCGCCTATACTGCAATTGCTGCTGGTTACATAGGGATAGGTGCCAAAGTCAATATCCAGCATCGCTGCATTTGCTCCTTCGACCATAATCGTCTTACCGTGGCGCAGCGCCGTGTGAAGGAAGCAGATCGTGTCCTTAACATAGGGACGCACTTTTTCGACGTAATCCTTGTAGCGCAAAAGTTCTGCGTCCACATCGACATTGATTGATGGGAAAAGTCGCGAGTGCGTCGCAACAATCGATTTAAATCTACAATACAATTTTAAATTTAGTTAGTATTTTAGTAATTTTTGTATATTGCGAGATTTACTTTTCTGTGAAGAGATTGAAATCACCCAACAATTCACCCACACGTATTCCATTTCGAGTTGCTTTGCTGGAATAAGCTGGGCCAATGCCTTTCTTCGTGGTGCCCAAGGAGTTGCCACCTTTCTCAGCCTCTTGCATGCCATCAACCTGTTGATGGAAATCAAAGACCAAATGTGCACGATCGGATATAATCAGACGGTGCTGCAGCTTCTGCAAACCTTTGGCTTCATTCTTCGACAGCTCTTCGAAAAGCGATGGCAAATGAATGACCACACCGTTTCCTGGAGTAAAGTAATCGAGAAGAAAACAAAACAAGATAAAAAACTGGCGATTTTATGACAATAGAATTCTTATGCATATTTACAAAAGATGTTAACAAAAGCTGTATGCATTGGAATCTTCCTCGACCTTTTTCAAAAAACGATAAATTTGTACGAAATGAAACAATGAAGAAGTAGACAATAAACAAACAAAACTTCATAAAATTTAATTGTACTAAAAACTTAATTAACAGCTTTGTGGTGAGCTCTTGTTTATTCGCCATGAAGTTGTTTATAAAAGTAGACGCTGTTCGTGTGTCTTTAAACTATCACAGAACGAATTCGAAAAAGTTTCTGGGTGGTTATTTTTTATTACTATACAAATAAGTATCCACACGTGAAGATATGAGTGAAACCAAACAAATATAAAGCTGAAAAGTTTAATCGATGCCTTCATTTACTTTGTTATATCATATCACAAGACTTAATTTATTGAATAATCACACACAAAGCAATATTTTTTCGTATACAAAATTTGTTATTTGCTACGATTTTAGTATGATTGAATGTGCAATCATAAAGGCATAACTCATTAATTTTTTTGTTGGTATGATTTATTAACTTTTGTTCATTAAATGAAATAATTGAATCAGGTGCAAATGTAATAAAAATGTTAAATTCTAGTTTGTTTGATGATTATTTCAATATTGCAACAGATGATATGAAGTGCTTACCAATCACTGAAATGCATTTCTCATTCACAATGCCACTCGGCAATAGATGAAAATCGAATTCCGTACCATTTGCCACCACGGTATGGCCAGCATTGTTTCCTCCCTACAATAGAACAATGAGATGAAATTTCAAATATTGGTCATATAGTAAGCAAAAGCAGCATTTGTATATTTTTAAACTGAAAAAAAATAATACAAGACGCAACAAATATTAATTTATAAATTACACAATGGTGTTTTTTTTTTTGGCACATGCACAAGTTTTCAGAATAGTAAAAAAGCAAATGAATATATATTTCAATATCAACTGAAACACTACATTTAATAAACAATTAACGCTAAGAATTTGTAAAACATTGAGATGTGTTATAATACTCTTCATATTATACATATAATTGATATATTTATCGCCTAAAACGAATTTTGAAGACACACCACAACGTTTTACATGAGAAGCTATTAGACGAAATAAGAATAATCATTCCCCAAAATAATGGCTACATTAATACAATTCATAAACAGTGGAATTTTTGTAACATTTTTTAGCCAGTAATAACTTCCATGTTAATATTATTGCATGCAATCGAAATATTTATAAATCAAAATAAAATCATTAAAGAAAATTATTTCTTGTTTATGTCTGAATATTTTACGGAAATGCCATTAAAATATCTGCTATCAATTTATACTTTGTTAATGTTTCTACACAGTTATAAATACTGTGTGAGGCATCAAAGTATCAACTAAAATATACATACATACATATGTATGTATATCATATGACTGCTAACTTTGCAAAACCGATCTACATAAAACTTGATGTGCTTAGTCCTTATCAATAAATTTTTCACTATATTA
This sequence comes from Thecophora atra, assembly GCA_937620795.1. NCBI lineage: Eukaryota > Metazoa > Arthropoda > Insecta > Diptera > Conopidae > Thecophora > Thecophora atra. The sequence goes on from OW569401.1 coordinate 35,136,693, forward strand.
TATACGCAAGTCTGAAGGTTATCATTTATCCAAGTTATAGCCACTTGTACATTATACTTAATTAGTCAACTTCGGAAATAAATTACGTAAAGAATATTTATATATCTTCAAGGTCATCTATTGGCTTTTGCTCAAAAACTATAATCGTAAATAGTACTCCAGACGATTACGTCTAAATATTACGTATCATATTAAGTGGACTGTAAGAAATGCCGTACTTAGTCCAGCAAATTTAACTATAAATTTCTAATACGAATGCAGAGTATACCGAAATGATAACTCCTATTTATACTACACTGCATTATATATCCATCACATCCTGGCACGGACCATATGCCATTCCCAGGGCTTGATAACAATATTGTTTAAGCCAGAATAAAAATATAATGAGAAAGCGAAAAATATTTTTATACCAAATCAATCAAACTATGAGTATGAGTAAACATTTCAAATACACAACGTAGATACAAATGTTATGTAAACTGAAATAATTCATAGCAATTGAGGCCCATATAAAGTAAAAAATATGATAAGATTACTTTAGGAGAAAACCGAAATATTTTGCTGATGCAATCAATTGATGGCCAGAATTCTAGCTAAAATTTTTTTTCAATGGCCACTGTCACACAGGTTTAATGGTTTGAGAAGACTCACCTGACACCTGCATACAATGTCCACTTCGGATGCCAACATGTCGACAACCTTGCCTTTGCCTTCATCACCCCACTGAGCTCCGAGAACAACATCCACTTTCGATTTATACATGTTAATACGTCCCTGTCGCAACGACTCGTAGTTGTCACCATTCGATACGTTGGGCTCAGTCATCCTCGACAAATTTTTATTATATTTCGCGGCTAGAAAATTATCCAAAGACGATAAGTGCACGATAAAAGTCAATAACTTAAATCATTGACACAATGTCGACAATTAAACTCCCAGATCTAAATTCCAACTAATGACATGATATTTACAACCGGAGTTGCCACAATGAAATCTAGAAATGCAGCGCCATCTACCCGCTGTTTTTAGCATTTAACACAACTCATGATATTCACAATAAGAAAATAGAATTTTTTTTCGTGTGGTTTGTATTTGCGTGATTCTGGAAGAATTTCTCCTTCTGGACGAAATCGGAAATCCACCACGTGATGGTTCGCACTGGGAAAATGCTGATTTTTCAGACCTTTCCCAATTTCTTCTGATGGGAAATCCACCACAATCCACCATTGTAGATAGTATAACATATATCGCCATCCCAAGAAAATCATCAAAAACTGTAATTTCAAAAACAACTGCTAAACTCTGTACGTAGACCGAAAATATGAAATTTAAAAGGTCTTTAATTCTTTGGAGAAGAAAATTCTTTGTTGTTGTCGTTGTAGTCATTCCGCTCCTTATTTTTCTTTTTTTAATTCAAAAGAAACAATTTTACTAAATCCTTATTATATTGTTCACATGTCCTATTCAATCGATATATATTTTACTTTAAAAACTTACACTAGACTACCATTAATCGAGGAGCAATATTCATCGACATTAATTCTTGGAAAAGTAATTTTGCCGCATACGGCAAGCGTACTTGAGAAATTTGCGTCTTATTCTTACATCCCTTGCACTCAAATGTGTTGTTACGCAGATTGGCAATTGCTATCAGACCGCAGAAATTGCACACATGTATACGATACGGATCAGAGACTTCGAATAAACGTTCACGCAAAAACTGGGCCGCCCCGTGGGATATTTGGCAATCCCGTTCCATTTCACCGAATCGAAGGCCGCCATCACGGGCTCGACCCTCCATCGGCTGGCGAACCAGAATCTGAACAGGACCACGTGCACGAGAGTGAATTTTATCGTCTACCATGTGCTTCAACCTTTGATAGTAGGTAGGTCCCAAGAATACCTGACGGAAATTAATTTAAGCGTTATGATCATTTGTTTACGGAGCTTTTTTATATGAGCTGAATTCATTACTTGAGCATTAATTTTTCTGCCAGTGTGTCCATTGTACATGACCTCATTGCCTCTCAAGTGATAGCCATATTCTTGCAAGAAAGTTGAGATTTTTTGCACATTCACAGCATCGTTGAACGGTGTAGCATCACCAATTTCACCCTTATTGGAACCCAATTTACCTGACGATTTCAATAAGCATACAAAAAATTACGACTAAAATGCAAATATCGAACCTTGTAGGCATTCGATTAAATGACCGATTGTCATACGCGATGGAATAGCATGAGGGTTAATTATTATATCGGGCGCTAAACCTTCGGCTGTAAAAGCCATGTCCTCCTGACGGTATTGAATACCACAAGTACCCTTTTGTCCGTGACGTGAAGCAAACTTATCTCCAATCTGAGGTATTCGCACTGAACGAACACGTATTTTGCAGAATTTGTAGCCTTCACTGTTCAGCGTTAACATCACCTGATCGACGATGCCAGTTTCTGAATTCCTTAAAAACGTTGAAGCATCACGTTTTGTAAATCGTTTTGTTGTTCCTTCAAGCTACATGGTGAAAATATAAAATTTTTATAACAATTTTTTTTAACTTTACTCAACTGAATTACCTCATCGTCATTTTCTAACAACGTTATCGTTTTTCCAATGACAACATCATCGCCAGATACACGAATACCTGGTGCAATTATTCCATCATCGTCTAGTTTATCGTAGTGAGCATTACGCATGCCTTGACAGGTCTGCCTGTTGGGTTTTTCGAAGTTCTCCTCCTGATCGCCAATGCGTTTATTTTCCGAATCCTTATAGGAACGATAGAATACGGATCGGAAGAATCCGCGCTCCACAGCAGATGCATTTAATATTACAGAATCTTCCTGATTATAACCGGTATAACATAGAATAGCCACTATTGAATTTATACCAGCGGGTAGCTCTCTAAAACGAAGATATTCCATGGAGCGCGTAGTCACCAGAGGTTTCATGGGATAATACAAAACGTGAGCAAGTGTGTCCATACGTACGTGGAAATTTGTGATATAAACACCCATCGCTTGTTTGCCTAAAGTAGATATGTGTTATTTTACATGACTTCATTAAAAAAACCCTACATCAGTTAATCTTGTAAAATATATAAAACATCGACTTGCCCATAGCGCTTTGGTAGGTGTTACGCGGACTCTGGTTGTGATCCGGAAATGGAATAATAGACGCACACACGCCAAGGATCATAGCAGGGTGGATTTCACAATGTGTGTATGTAGTACAGTAGGCGTAGTCTTTGTCTTGCTTCAAATCATACGGTGACATAGCGATCATAACCGTCTCCTCTTCAAGTGTGTCTATGTACTCCACAACACCGGAAGCGACTAACACTTGCCAGCTGTAGTTGTTATAGTCGCGTTCTTTCAACATTTCCACGTGGGTCTTCTTTAAGAGTAATGAACTATTTTCTACAATCAGTAAAGGCCGACATATTCGGCCTGCGTCGGTATAGATGCGTATTTCACGATCACGAATATCGCGAATCATAGACACTTCCGATACGATGATATCCATTTGGCGTCGTAGCTTTCGCAGCGTCGCCATCAGTTGCTCCGGGTCACGATGTATTCCCACCCAACATCCATTTACGAATATTTTTGTAGCATCTGCAATAGCGGATGGCGCAATCTCTTCCAAATTTTCCATAGACCACTCCTCTAAGAACTCAAGAATAGGAGATGGTTGTGATCCAACAGATATGTAAGCCATCAGTGCGAGATTTTTCACCAAACCAACAGCAGCGCCTTCTGGGGTCTCTGCAGGGCACAACATGCCCCACAGCGTATTGTGCAACTGACGTGGTTTTGCTAATTTCCCATCTCGCCCAATGGGAGAATTAACTCGACGCAAATGCGAGAGTGTGGAAGCAAAGGTGAGTCGGTTTAAAACCTAAAAGTCAACGAAGATTATTTAATCGAAGTACTGTGAAATATTATTTCCCAAAAAATTACTTGCGACACTCCTGCTCGGGCTTGATGAGCTTTTTTCTGATCGCCCCAATTTCCTGTGGCTAAAGAGTAACGCAACCCATCAGTTATAATGTTGGTTTTAATTGCCAACTCCAAATTAAAATCTTTGCCACGATCGATGAACTTCTGCGTATACATTCGCATTTCCTTCATTAAATTTTTGAAAAGACCACGAAATAGGAAAGCCAGCAAGGGGCCAGCGAGATCTAAACGTTTGTTACCTATGGGGAAATAATGAATGTTAGTATAGTCGCATAAACTAAGCATTTAAACTCATATTCATTAGAAGCATTTTATCTAATAATCAATAAATAAAAGTACCATAATGATCGCGATCATCTAATTCACGTCTACCCAACGAAGCCAGCAACAGCCGATGCACCATGTATCCTAAAAAGTAAGCCTTTTTAGTTTCGCAGAAATCGGAAACACCAACATGCGGCAGCATTTCCTTCTGCAGAATTTCCTTAGCGTATTTTATGCGCTTGTCCTTGGTAACACCAGGACGTGCTCCACGTGCACCAATAAAATTTAAAGCAACGTTTTGCTCCTGAACTACAAAAGCCTCGTCCAAGGATGGCTTCACCATCTCCATCATTTCGGGATCATCGAAATCGTAGATGATGTGTTCAAGGATATCGCGATCAGCCACAAAGCCTAAGGCGCGGAAAACAATCATTATAGGTATTTCTTGCTTAATATACGGAAGGATTGCTATAATTCGCTGTCCAATGGCAGACTTTTTGATATTTTGCGAACCACGCGCCATCATGTTAACCCACAGTGTAGAGGTCGGTCTTGAGCTGTGTTCCAAACAGGAACGAATTTCAGATTTATACGCATATTTTCCATCCTTCATACTAAATACATATACCGTATTTGTGGCCATTTTTTCTTGCGCAATAAGCACTTTTTCAGAACCGTTAATTATAAAATAACCACCAGGATCCAAAGGACATTCGTTCAGTTCAGTTAAATCACGATCTGTCAACTGAGAAAGCAGACAGTACGTCGAACGCAGCATGATGGGAATTTTGCCGATAAAGGTCTTTTGATGTTGTGTCTCAACGGGTTCGGCACCTTCTATAATTTTTGTTTTAGTGATGTCGACATAAAGCGGTGCAGAGTATGTAAGGTTGCGTAGACGCGCTTCATTTGGCATCATTGGACTTGGTGAACCGTCTTTTTCCCAATGGGTGGGCTTTGACAAATAAATTTGTTCAAATTTAAGCAGGAAACGTGGCTAAATAAAATAAGAAATTAAATAAGAAAATAAAAATTTGTAAAAATGTAAAGTTTTAACTAACCGGTGTTTCAATTTCACCAGACGTGTGTTGCGCTTCTGCTTGCAAATCAATGGCTGGCGAATCTTCCACAATGCGTTGCACAGACATTTGTATAAATTCATCAAAACTATCAAGTTGCTGACGCACCAAACCTTTTTCATCGAAATATGCATTGATTACAATCCAACACGCTTCCTGCCACAACTCGTGCGAGATTTCTTCTGCATTTTCCTCCTCGAACAGTTCTACAGTATTGTTAACATAGCAATAGAAAAAATATATAACTTATAAAGGCCTTAAATGCTGAGGAAGAAATAAATCTGCACAAAAAAAAATTCACCGGAGTACCAGCAACATACAAACGAACCCAAGCAACTTACAGCGTAGGTTGAAGCTTTTTAAGTTCCTTACCATCTTCATTATCGTACATCATATCTGAACCGTAATATTATATTTGATGCTGGCTTTATACTTGATGGAGAATACAAAATTAAAACTGGATAAATTACTCTAAAAATAACGAAATAATCGCAAGGACTCTCGCAACGAAGCTCCCAATTTCTGGCTGTCACAAAACAAAATAAAATCTGACGTTGCCAGATATGCAAGAAATATAAACAACAAAAGCCAGTATTTTAATACTGGTTATAGCCATATTGTTATATTATAATAAATAATTACTTAAGGTATTATAATATTAATACAAGTTTAAAATAATAATTAAACAGATTTGAAATTCTCAATGAATTTATTTGTCGCCTCTAAAACAGTTAGAATTCCTATCACAGAAGCATCGACAATGCTCATCGCTCTTCCTGACGGATGATCCGTGATTTTGTGATTATGCTTATTTTGTGCAGTATTTAGCCAAGAGCTAAAGGGTCGTGATCATTCCCGTCACATCCACCTCTACTGAAAGTCCATCAGATCTGAACAACTTTTGCCAGACACTACCTAAAATGATTGTGCAAAACGAGCCAAAAGTTTGGTTGTGTAAAAAAAGAGTTGCGCAAGTACGCAAAGTCCTGAACACTTTCATAACACATGGACTACAAAACCATATGTTTGCTTCCATATTGGCCACAGGCTTTATTATTATTCATTATTTCCCAGACACCATAAAAATTATGTTACGCTTTTTCAAAAGGGGAAGCAGAATAATGCTGGCTGGTATTTTACCCGGCGATCCAGATATTTTTTCAAAAGATACGAAGACTTATAAAGCATACCTTGAACGCAGCGAACTTATAAATGAGACAGGTTTGGAACGACTCCAGGAAATGTTCAAATTAGAGTAAGAACACCATAAACGAACACAATGATCGCCTTTATGTAATATTTTCCAATTCCTAAAGCGAATACGGCAACATTTCATCTGAGTTAAGCTCCGTATATCAAGCAGGTTTCATGGGTTTACTAATAGGTGCCTTCTACGGAGGTCTGACACATTCGCGAGTCTCTTACATTAACTTCATGGAAAACAATGAAGCGACGGCCTTTAAGAACCATCTAGACGCGAAGGTATAAAAAACAGCCACTATTATTTTAATTTTAAATGCTCATTTACGCAGCGGAAACTTCAAAATGATTTCACAGTGAATTTTGCGAAGGGCGGATTTAAATGGGGCTGGCGTATGGGATTATTTACGACATCTTATTAGTAAGGTGCTCAGACTATAAAGACACAGTTTCTGCAATTTTCTTAAATTTATTTATAGTGGTATTATTACATGTATCTCCGTTTATCGCGAGAAATCATCAATATATGAATACCTGGCAGCTGGCGCAATCACAGGTGCCGGCTGCAAATTCAATATGGGGCTGCGCGGTATGGCTGCTGGTGCAATGGTTGGTAGTGTATTAGGTGGCATTGCGGGTTCCGTATCCTTGCTAATATTATATGCTACTGGTACTACTATGAAGGATATGCGTTATTGGCATTCCAAATGGCGTGTGAGTCGTGACGATCAAGTTCAAAAAGCTCAAGCGGTATGTATACAATTAATTTTTGAGAAACGTAGTCTTCATTTTTTCATGTTACTTTAGAAACTAATCGAAGAACAAATCCAAACTCCTGCAGTAATAAAGGCTCACGATGCAAAGATTGGCAATATTATAAATTTAGATAGTGTTGAATAGTTGATTTATAATGAAGAAGTTTATTGTAAGAATAATTTGTATTAAGAAAAATGAAAATTTTAATGATATATATAAATAATATTTAAGAAATATAATAATTGAAGTGTTGATTTAATTTTATTAGTATATCATATGAATTTTCATCAACCTTTCAGACTATTTCACTTATTTATTGCTTTCAATTTAAATTTCGACTTAATTGCAGTTGAGTGTTGAACAATTAATTGTTCCAGTTGAGAAAACTCTTCCTATAAAATTTAATGTTAATTGTTTTGTTTTAAATATATGTTAAATTACGAAGAATGAACAACCATTTGAATAGTTTTGTGTAAGCTTGAATACAGTTTTCGAATAGATGTGAGATAACATGTTATCCATCCATTTACAAAACCTAAGCAAATACTACAAAATACAGTAAAAAAAAATTAATTTAAATTTAACTACCTATGTTAATTCAAATCTAAGGCAAACTGAATGTCGACATATAAAATAAGCGAAATAACAAAATAAACGAATTTCGCTTCAATATATAAGTCATTTCAAGTCATTTCGAAGTCATTTCAATATATAGTAATATAATGAAGTATATTAATAAAAACAATATTATGTGATTTCCATTAAGCCTTCAAAACATAACAGTTAATAGTTTAAATGCCAGTCGTAGAATTACCCAAAGAAGCTATCTTAAGGTTGTTGCTCTTGTGGACGTGTCATACGTTTTGCACCACGATTCGGTGGACCCTTAGGCTTATCAAAAGAAGGTCTGTAGAGTATCTTCTTAGGATGCAACTCGTCGTGCAAAAACTCCTCTGTAAGTTCAGCACCGCTATCGATTTCCAGCTAAATAGAAAATCATTAAGTTAATTAAAGCAAACCAAAGACACAACCGCGTTTCAAACCTTTTTAGCGATCTCTACACCGAATGCCTGTAGATTTTCTAAGAACGGCGCTTTGCAACTAGAATACATCATTCGCTCACGCACCGAGCACGTGTAACCTGGCATTGAATAGACAAACACATACGCTTCTTGATAGTCACCTTCGTGAGTGTGCTTAAATAAAAACAAATGATAACGCGCTTGATTGTCTGGAATCTGTTTGGGAAGTTCCGCCAATGACACCATATCTGCCTTTGCTAGATGTATCCGTTCTTCCTGCAACTCAATAAGGAATTGCAGATAATTGTAAGAGCCTACTAAAAGATCCTGCACAGCTGAGATGGCAGCATCAGTCATTGGGCAAGCGATTCCACCTAGTGTTTGGTGGCGTGTGTCTGTACTTATTTCGGTGTGCACCTCGGTCTTTTTTAACTCGGCCATTTCTTCTTCGCGCATAGTCAAAGGCGCCGGCGCAGCAAAGGCTTTCTTGTGATGATAATAACCTTCCAGTGTTGTCTCCTCCAAAACTGTCGCATGTATCTCTTCCGATATATGTGCCGAGCCGAATTCCGCCTTAAGAGTTGCTTTTGTTGAAGCGTACACCATCTTTTGGCGAATCGTTGCACTGTCAGGTACCCAGCTTATTAACAACCATGGGTAACCGAGAGTTGTTTTGGTATCAAGGCGATAGAGTATGAAGCACGGCACGTTCGCCTCGATTAGTGGTGTGATCAATTTGTAATCTTTCTCCCAGTCTTTTTTCACTTCAGCTGTGGCGGAACAGCAAAGCTCCTCTACGATTAATTGAACACAAGGCAATATTAATAGCATTATTTAATATTTCACAGCAACTTACCATTCTCAATTGACACCTTAATCACCCGTATTTTGGCGTTCTTACATTTCCCAAATGTTTTGACCAGTTTTTCATTGGCTACGTGGAAAAATTTTGTTACCAATGAAGTAGTAGAATTTAAAGGAAATCTCATCACATACCTTTGATGCCTGTTTGGTGGGACATTTTAATTCAATATATTTTCAGTCTTCTAATATGGTGCGTTATTTTCGCGAAGAAATTACTCACACTTTTGCTCACAATCCCATTAAAGAAAAAAGTAGAGACATTTCTAAAAAAATATACTACAACAACAACATAGAAATACGATCCCGGTGCTAGTTTTTTGAGACGCGAGGGGGAAGAATCAAAGATGATAACATCTTGTATCAATATTGCTAATTATCCATAGTCGAAACTTTTCTGATGCTGGCAGTGATGATTGTGGTGCCAAGTCGGCAACACTTTTCTGAGCAAGATTTGTATTCACACGGAAAAGTTAACTAATGTAAGATTTCCTTTATTATGTATTTAAAAATAGGAAGTAATAGTAATTTAAAGAAAATTTTATAATTAATATACTCTGCACCAAGCATTTTGTCTTTTCTGAATTTAATTATGTTGTCATTTATAGGAGAATAAATAATTTAAATAGTTCGGTACTTACGTTTGGTTTATGCCCAATGTTTTATATTTGAATGTGTAAAACACCTTGTTTGTTTAAGCAAAATACCATCTTGGCTCATTTATTGTTTTATAGTATTAAAGCTTCAAATCGGGAAGTCTTATCAAAATATTTATGCATATTACATATAGCGCGTTGATTCATAGTTTATGTACTACGTACATATATAGGCTGTCGTGTCGTTATTTGGTACTAATTGCCTTCCAATCAGATATTAAATAAAAGTTAAATTTTGTAAACATATAAAAGTAAGTTAATTATAATTAAGATTTTCCTACAGAAATAGTAAGAAGTTAATATCTTAAATTAGGAAGAAAATGCTGAAATAAACTACGCAAATCGAGGAAAACTTGCTTATAGGATATGGCGACTTTAGAGAAACCAAAGAAACAGGTATTTTTATCAGCATTAATATGTAAATTATTACCAAATTGTATTAATTTTAACAGAAAACAAGAACAAGCAAACCCGTCGCGAGCTATGGCGAGAACAAAATAATAACCATTGATGAGATAGGTGGTTTAGATGAGGACAAAGGGCAAAAAAGTGCTGTCAGCAGCAATCCTTATCACTTAGATGACTTGGACAACTTCGTTTTTCCAACTTCAACACATAAAGAACTTATCAGTCACGAATGTTCTGTAGCTGATGAATACCGTGGTGAAATAAATCAATTGGATGATGAAAACAAGACACCAATAAATAATGCAAATAAAACTACAAATGAATCTGATGTTTTGTCAGTTAGTACCACCAAAGAGGAACCATCTCATGACATATCACTACATGATGAATTGAAGCTCACAATGACGGAAGAAGTAAAATCAAGCGCAGTAGAACCCTGGACTACAAACTTTGAGTTGGCCTCAGCGCCAACTGAACCAACTACAGCTGCTGTGGGTATACCATCACCAGCAGCCGTTATTTTGCCAAGTCCGATTACAGTACACTATCCTGACCTGGTGCCAATGCAGCGTGCAGAATCCAAAACCGAGGTGATCTACCGTCAAACAAGGACAGGAAATACGAAATTAGGCCTTTTAACGAATAGCCAAATTAAGCCGCTTACCGAAGAACAGCTAAAACAAATTTATTATTGTGCAGAGCTGGAGCTGGTAAAACAATTTGAATTGGAGTTTCTAATGAATTCACTATTGGATTCATATGACCACGACCCGCTCTATATCGCTCTTATGGAGTACTACAACCTGCATTACAAAGTAACTATTAATCTATCAGACATGAAAAAGCACCGAACGGAATCCTTGGATACTCAGGAAAAGATATGGGTGAATGTGCCAATAACAAAAACATTTACAAGCAGATGCGGCGATAATGTTGAGGTGAAGGAAACAGTAACATACAAGTATGTAAAGAAAAATTTAATTTCACTGGTGCTTATTTTATATATATTTAAAATAAAATAATTTTTTTTTTGTTTTTTGATGCAGCATTATGCAAGTAGATGGGAAAAATATGGAAATTGCAACTGCAGCTATTAATCAACTCTTTGATTTGGTTTGTAACACATACGTGTCAAATAAAATCTTGATGAATATTACGAAAGTGAAGGTTAGTTAAATTAAAATTCCACAATTACCACAAGTAAACCTACATTACTAATAAAGATAGATGAAATCATTAACGAGACTGTCACGTATCCGCAAATCTCAACGTTAGCGCGAACTGCTAAATTATTGCTCTATCAAAGTCTTGATGCGGAAACATTGCAATGTGTTACGCGTCTTCGCCACGCTATTTCAATACTATTTAGCTTCTTACGCAAAAAGGGTCCTAATAAAGTAAGTTGTTGCGGGAATGAAGAATCTTGAACACTTGAATAAATGAAATATGATTGCGGTTCCATACAGACTTTCGAAAATGATTTGAAGATTTGGCTAACACGATTGATATCTCTACATTTGATGATTGCCACCAAGGAGGATCACTGGTTTTTGCTATTCAATATATTACGCTGTCCCAATGGTGTTGGTACGTGGGCCGCTGCTTTCCTACAAGTGCCTTGTAAAAACGGGAATTGTTCGAGAAGCAGCACTCTTGCGTCACCTTCAGGAACGCATCCCACTGAACTACCAATGCAGTTGGATTCGCCTGAAATCAGTCATTGTATTGCAGTTCTGCAGATTCTAATGTTGCCCATTAAAAAACGCAGCGAATATCTGAAGGAATTTAATCAGGTAGCTACATAAAATTATTCCAAACAAACACAATAAGAGTGTTTTTGTAATTGTTGACTAAAAAGTTTCCTAAGGACATTGTTGATCCTATCAGAGACGAATGCTGGATACTAATAGATTCAGATGGAGAGGATAGCCAAACACCTGAGGGAGATTTTGTGGGCCCAAAGGAAAATGATCTCATTTCTTTGCTCAATCAAATTCCATTAGAAAAACTTTTCGCGTAAGTTTAATATAAGCTTCTTTGACACTCTTTTCTCTTGAAATTCTTAATATTAATAAGCAAATAATCTTTGCAGGTCCGCTCTAAGCATCGAAAAATTCTTAAACGATTACATTATTGAGCCGGATATCATTTCCGCTAACCAAATGATCAAAGTAATTGCATTCTTCTCAAAACTTGTAGCGATCTTTGGTGAAGGAATGATAACATACAACACCGAACGCTACAAACAGCTGGCAAAACGTCTGGGCCGTCTAGTGCGCCACACGCTGCAATATGTAGCGGACTATCATCACTTATTTATGTAAAGTTTTCTGTTATCGCTTAAATGGGTTCAATAATTAATTTTATTGAAATCGTAATATCCTCTTTTTTAGCTGTAATAATTTATCGAAAGATCCTTTCCTATGCGAACGCATTGCGGTTGAATTGAACGCTTTGCTAGTTAAAGCTTGCAGTTACATCTATCGCACCCGTAATCTAGCTACCTGGCAATATTTTTCCTCACTGCCTTTCACAACCATGGAAACATCGACGGTTTGGCAAATCTTTTACTATTTAAATGTCGGATTTCCAACGGATTTTCCTGCACCAGTTGAAGGTGAAATTATAATAAAAATATCATAATATTTTTTAACTTTTTCGTTTTTATGTTATTTTATTTCGTTCTTACCATTGTTGTTCATAAATATATTCAAACTTTTTACAAATAGATTTTAATGAAAGCTTTAATCGCTCGGATTTTTTGACTAAGTTTACCCTCGCCAACGTCGATTCTTCGCCTGAAGATTTGTATTATCTTCTGCAAGCGTTTTTTGAAATGGCCAACGACCGAGACAAAATTAAGGACTGGGAGCTTATAAAAGGAATTTCCTTGCACATTTTTAATGTGAGTAATGTAGAAAAGCAATACGAAATTTTGAATAGACTTTTTGATCGCACTTTACAGATTGGTTTCATCAATGAGAAAACTCGCGAAGTGTGCTATAAAACTGCACGTGATATGCTGCTAAATCTAACGCTATGTTATGAAGATCTGATCTCTTGTCTGTTGCTACAGCTCAAAATACGCTTCAATGAAATTGATAACTCCGCCTACTTATTTAAATCGCTTCCACTAGAGAACTGGAAACCGGGCATGGACAGTTTTGAGATTCTCTCAAATTGGTTGCTGAATTATGATTTCAAGAGCGCCGAGAATATGCTCAGTCGTATTGTTATTAGCCATTTGAATTGGGGATTTGATCGTGAGGACAGCGAACGTCTTTTTCTGCCACACAACATTCACGTACGCATGGCTTGTCTAGTCTCGGAAGCGCTGACAAAACATTCACCTGAAATCGTTGGGAACGGAAGCCTCTCTGAAACCGTCCGTCAAGTTACAAATCTTCTCGATTACACTCTCTCACCTAAAGAACAATTTAGCAGCTGGTGTTGGAATATGGCAAATATTTTGCACTTGCATCTCATGGATCAAAGTACTGAGTCCATTAGAAATACACTGCAAAATCCAACGGAACCATTGCTTTTCATACCCGATTTGGAGCGCATTGATATTATTTACCAAGGAGTGACTGAGCAACGTCCACTGGCTATTTATGTCTCCATTTTGGTCAGTTTATGGGGTCATTCGATACCGTTGATTTGTCAAAAAGGTTTCGAACAGTTGAAACTTCTGCTGACCGATTATCGACATGCGGCAGTAATACGTTGTTTGGAATTGTTGGTGCCTTTGTTCCTGGATACGCCTGAAACTTTAGCAAACTGTGAGAAGTAGGTTGAATCAAAATCAAGTATTTAACAATAAGCATATTCTACGAAACTTAATTTTGCATTTATCTGTTTGTTTGTTTTTTTATAATCAACTTTTAGTTTCCAAGTTATTTTAATGAACTTGATCAATGCCGACAAAACGTATTTAAAAATGGCCAAAGAAATGATATACGCTGATTTGGTCGGTCCGATTTTAGAGATGTTGGATAATATGATACACTGCCAAATAACCAATTACACGCAGTAAGCATTTCACTACCTTCTTCACTTCTCTCCATTCTAGTCTACTTTCTCCACCTATAATTCTATCAGCTATGGACTTGTTACACCCCTAAATTTAATCAACATATGGTTAAATTGCTTAACAAACCTTCCCAACTGGCAACAAACAAGCGTAGTTTATTTACTAAATAAAGTTTTGCGAATTGCCTATCAGTTCCCCGATGCACGATTTCAAGCAGTGGAATACTTCCGCTACTATTACAAGGTTTGCTTATAATATTATTAATATTTCGTGTTCTTCACTCAATATACGACTCCTTAGGATTGTCTCGATTGGAAGACACCGAGCAAGACGTCGACGATAAAAACCTTTTTTGGCTCGAATTCAAGTCGAATACCTGTGCTTTCACCATCGCACGGTTGGTTAGCGTTAGTGTTACTGGAAATTGAATATAGAGCGCAGGACAGCCATTTCTGGCCCGAGCTCCTCACACAACTGATCTCTGCCAATTCAAACGCTAAAGGAAACTTGGAAAGCGTATTCAAGGTTTAGGCGTTTATTCTCATTTAATGACAATTTCAAATTTACTTGATATTTCAGAAAACTGCGAATATTATGAAGATATCGGCATTTTCACCGACTATGCTTGTAATATACAAATACGCTAATCTTATTGCTAACATGGATGTTAGTAGTCCTATTTTTCCCATAATGACGCAAAAATTTTTTGAATTATTTTTGTCGCGAGTTACTTTACAATACAACGAGGAAAAGTAAGTTTCTCATTAAGTCCATACTTTCCATATTCAACGCATTTGCTTATGTTTATGGGTTTTCCTGCTTCAGATTTCAGGAAACGTTCGGTGCATCCGACAAATTCTATGAATACAATGTACCGCTTATGAAAAAAATTAAAGCCAATATAAAATCTGCCGAAAACTTTTATACCTCACAAGCTGAGAAAAGTGCCAGTGATGAGGCATTGAGCTACTTTTATCGTAGTTGTGCAAGAATTATGAAAACATTTCAGCTGTGGTTGGAGGAAACCTCAATCAATAAGATGACAATTGAACAAGAGAACTTACCACCGCAATACAACGTCAATAAGTTGCAAGAAATATTCAACGGAAATACTGTAAGTTAAAAAAGTTTTTAGCTAATTTCCTGCTTTATTGTGATTTTGTTGCTTTTTGGCAGAACCATTGGACGGAATTTCTGCATTTGCCTTTGATACGAAACTCACAGCGGGAGCAAGCTGATCATTGGGCACGTAAATGTTTTCGTCTTGAGTCGACGAAACATTTACGCAAACCGCTTCAACGAAAAACGAAAACGAAAACGACTCCAATCCAGCGTATTAAAAATAATTTATGTTCCTATGACAAACCATTGGATGCGCCCAAATATTACCAGCCTGCAGAGAAATCATCCAAGGAAATTACTAAGACTACTTTAAGAATGTTACGAAATAATATGCAAATCCTGAACAGCACTGTAAAGTATGAGAGTTTATCATGAGTTTGTTGCATATAATTTTTTATATTAATGCATACGTTTTTGTATAGTAAGCTTGGTTCTCAAACTTCTCAACTGAAGTCGTTGAATCGAAGTTATCTTGCAATGGTGGTTAACCTCTATAAAATGGTGCCATACAAAGATATCAAGATGAAAAATTGTACTTCGCTGGTTTTTAATCGCACGTGTTCCAGTCCAGCGAGAATAGTTGCTACAATGGAGCACATACGAAAGAATGATGAAATCGATAAAAAGATACTGGAATATCGTGAGCATCACGAGAAAATTATTAATGCGCTATTGGCTATGAATGTGGAGGATTTTGCACAGAGCACTGAGCTGTTAAGAAGTGTTGTCAAGTATTTTATTAATTTAATTGTAATGTAAATATGGAGTGAATTAAGCAAAGTTCTAATTTTAGATGTCTGTCTACAGCCCAAGTATCAAATTCAAATAAATCCAATATTATTACATCGACGGGCACGACATTCTTCTACAATGTTATCGAGCACATGACTGATGCAATTTTAGAGTTCAGGCCAACAAGTGAATTCTGCACGCAAACATTAAATGATTTGGGTGTAGGTTATTGATGATATGCTATGAGTTTTACTTAACATGATATTATTCCAGGTTTTCATACAAGACAATCAAGAAAAGGAGGGACCTATTATTTTAGAATTGATACTGAAACGTCCACAGTTGCTCAAATTTTTAACGGCAGTGTTTGTACCCTCTCGAACATCACCGCACAGCTTTCTGAAAATGTATAAAATTATCGTTGACTCCCACTTAAAACGGTGCGATAGCAAAGTTCTTTTTGTGCTACTTTCGAAGGTATTTCCTGTAAAATTTCAATGACGATAAATCACTATTAATGTATTAATGCTTCATGTACTGTTTCCGTATCAGTTCGATATGATTGTTTGGCTGGAGACATTTCATCCCAAGTTATACGATATCAATCAATTGTTGCAACTAGTACTGACGGGTCTCGAGTGTTGGTCCCAGAAGGATTCGAGTTTGCTTCAGGATGTCTATCGTCGTCATTTAGTACACATATTCGAATATGATTTCCCTCAACATTACGGAGAAGTAATGCAAATGGTTTTGGATCGCATCTCGGAAAAGCGCCTGATGCCAGTTGTTCTCCTCGACTTGTTGAATGCTTTGTTGGCACGTTTTAATTGCGGCACTTTCAATGGAGAGACTACTGCTGAGCAGATTAGAGAAACTTCGGAAGATTTCGCGCGAAAACAAAATATATTTTCTCTAAAAGCGGTTTGTTTTTACTGGAAGAGATATTTAAAATAAAAGCAAATATTTATTTTGGTTTTACTTTGGTTTATTTTTTAAGGCAACCGACACAGTTTTGCTATTCGCTCGTCACTTCCAAAAGGAGCGCTTACAACATGGACTGCACGGGCTCTACCCGAAGCATGTTGACTACTGCAGACCGCTTTCCATGTGGTTTTCCTGTTTTGGTCACATTATTGTTGTGGCAGCCATTTGCACATATCAGGATTTGTTGGCCGATCAAAGTGAGCTTTTTCTGTAAAATTTTGTATTCTATTATTTAGTCTTTTAATACTATTTATTTCTTTACTAATCTCACCTCAGTAAGCGATATAATATTTGGCTCCATTATTGACATGTATGCGCCGTGGCTCATCTGCTACAGTGAACAAACTCTACAACAAGAGGCAGCAAACTGGATACGCCAACTAACGGAACATGGCAAAATGTTGCTGCCGTGGAGTGAAGCACACGCAAAAACCAGCAAAATAATTATGCAGCCTTTCATAAACACACTTCTTTTTATTTTAAATAGTTTACCTGGTAAAAATGGAATAGTTTTCACAGAAGTATATTTATTTACTACATCTGTTCTTTCGCTTTTAGTGTCGAGTAAAGTACTCCATCACACCTTTGCCTGGTATATCCATCACTTTGCTGTGCCTAACTTGGCGTCATATATACAGTCGCCAATACACGAAGGCATCGCCCAATTGCAATGGGAACTGTTTAAGCCACACTCCAATCACATCGATATGCTTCACGATACCTTAGAATCAGTATGTGAAAGTGGATTCCATATATTTTCTTTAATTAACAAACATTTTATTCAAGTTTCTACCCGAATCGCACGCTATGCTTGGTCACATTTTTATACGTATCAATTGGAATGCATGGGTAAGCGAAATATTGCCCTCGTGGCCCCAAACGATGCAGCACCATTCCGTGTCACGGCTTCTAAGTGTCTTTGTGAAAATTTCCTTCGAGCCAAATATACATACGCACACGAATACCAGCAGAATCCTGGAAGAAGCCATCGCTTATCCTTGGCATGTTGTCGACTCTGCTAGCCTAGAAAAACTATTAAAATGGTTTGTCAGCTCGGTGGAACCTTCAATAACTCTCAAGCTTCCAACTGAAAGTAATTACGCAGATCGTGCAGTTTTGGAGTTAGTTAAAAAAGTCTTTTTTGAAATGATTTAAATATGATTCTTAACAAATACTCTTCTTTTAGCCTTTTGCGACTGGCTGCTGCTATGATGCCAGAGCGTTCATCATCGATTCTAGTTAAAGATGGAGCAGCTAAACGTATCCTCTACACGCGTGCTTGGGTGCGAATGCTGCGTTCGTGTGCGTCGAAAAATCATAAGCTTCTGGCGACTAAAGATGGCCTAAATGCGTACAACTCGGCTTTCATCGAACTCATAAATACGATGGATAATTGCATCAGAGCCATCTCAAATAATAGGACAACACCACAAGCTCAGCGCGAAGCTGTTTGTTTAATGATTGAAATATTAGCACCGATGCAAACGCAAAGTGAAGAAACCACCAAGTAAAGCAAATAATTTTTATGTTAAATTTGATGCTACTCCTTTCCTATTCTTCCCATTTAAATAGCTTGCACATCGATGCGCTGATACATTGGCAAGCTCAGTGTGCAGCTGGTGATTTGCTGTGCTGTGCAACGCTTGAGGCCGTCGGACATATGAAGGGCTTCACGTCAGGTTTTTATGCATTGATTGAAGCGACGATAGCGCATTACTTCAAGTATTCAGGTATTTTAAAGACGATAGCTTTCAATGTGTTGTCTGTTTGTATAATTAAGAAATAGGCTAAAAGTAAAATCAGTTTAAATTAAGCTATTTGACCATTTAATATCAGCTCTTTTTTTTTGTAGAGGAAACCAAAGATTGGCATAACCCAACATGGGCATCATTGCTACAAATTCTGAAAATATCCCTTGAAAAGTTGGAGCTGATGCCTGTAATTAATGGGCCGTATTTCTTCACACTTCATATTTATATTTTGTACCAATTGGAAAGGCTTCCTAGCTTGGGTGAGCAAATTATTTTTCTACAGGACTTAAGTCAACTTGTGGAGAATCTAAAAACAAGGTAAAATTCGTGATTTTAATTCTGTGTCGATCAATTTAATGAGGTTTATGTAGTGAACACACTGAACCACGCATGGCAATTGTTTGGGGCATCATAATATCACGCGGCGTTAAAATACTAACCGTGTCAGAAAACGCTAAGAAACCATTACTTATGCTGGCACGCCAACTGCATATTCTGTCCACGAAAGCGGAGAGTTGGGGAGATGGACTTTTAGGAGTGATTGGCTTAAAACGAGACGTCATATCGAATAAGTGAGAAGCATTACTGCAGAAATGTAATTTTTTCTTTATTAATTTTATTAAACATTTCAAGACGCAAAGTCCTAACCCGCTGTTTATCGTGCATTATATTTTCGCTCTTCCCCGATACAAGGTATTATAAACTCAATTAAATTCTCTCAATTCAAATGTTTTTTCATCTACTGTCGATTTATCTTTAGCACCAGCTATTTCAGTAAGGATGACACCACCGCAACTACTCAAACGCAAAGCAAAGAATTATTAGATGCAATGCACGAAATGACCACTCTTCTGGCTAATAAGAAATTTCTCAATGTTAAGCCATTAATAGTCAGTGCTATCGGAATTTTAAAGGACAACCAGTCACCCACTTTATGCAATATTCCCCACTTGATATGTCGCATTATAGGCCTTTTCTATGACTCACAATTTCTTCTGACAATACCCGAAGTTTGGGAATTTGATTACAAACTATTTTAAGTTGTTAGATTAAATATTTCATATGGTTTAAGTTATTGTTTTACAAGTGTTTTAGTTAATTTCTGGATGTACATATTTTAATACATATTACATTATAAGCACTTTTTTATAATTCTTAACTAATAGTGAAAATGTGTTACTTTTAAAGCTTATTTTGATAAGTAAATAAAATATATTTTACATAATAATCAAGATACGGTGTCACTCTATTTGAGAGAAAAAGTTGTGAATAATTTGTTGTCTACAGCAAGCTTCAGTTTCAATTTATATTAAACTTGAACTTGAACTACAGACTGTAATTTTTTAAATATAAATACATACGATTTTGGTTTCATCTACGTTTTAGTTGATAGCAATTGTGTATTCGTATCACGTACGTGCATATCGTAAATTTTCTTGTTGAACTCATTTAGCAATAAACTGACAAATAAGGGTGCGCATGTGGCTGTTATTGCCAAATCTTATCACGTTTGTAAATAAAGCCGGCTTAAAAAATGCGATAAAAGTTTCGTCTTATAGGACATATTCCGAGAATCCTGCTTACCCTAAAAGGATTAGAATGAGCTCACTTACACAGTTTTGTCCATATATATAGCCGCAAAATATAATTCCGAAAATCGTTTACAGCACGCATTTCATAATTTGATTGCTTTTTGGTTTCGTTGCAGCAACCAATTTGGAGATTTACGACGTTTCAAACATACCGCATTTTAGCAGATGATGATTTAACACACATCACTTATTTTATTGGTTTCTGGTTTCTTAAGTTTTAAATTTAACCATATGTGAGTACTTTGAGGTTGTTGCAAAAAAGTTCAAGTTGATTATATTCATTTAGCCATTTTTATGCTCAAGTTAAAACTGGTTTTTAGATTGCAACAAAGTCCAGCAAAAACCCAAAATGATAGATGTGATTTTGTTGTCTTTCAAATTCATCTCAGAGTTTGCAGTAGCAAATTTATTATTGGTTTTTTATTGCACATTTAACATGAAAATGCTAAATTTTAAGCCACAAGCTGTTTTTGTTTAATTGATATACATATAGAGCTATAATGTTTTTGTTGACTAAGTAGTTACCTAACTCATATTCCCTGAATTGGTTGGAGGATTAATCTATTATTTAATTCAACTCATAATTAAATTTAGCATAAAGATCATTCGTAGTTGCTAACAGTTATCATTTTTAAATGATAAGTCAATGTAGACTTTAAAAATTACTATCTTTGTACTTTAGCTATACATGTTCCACTGAAACATGACAAGCATCCTTAAGTATAATGCATACATTAATTCTACTTATTTGCATCCCAATCGGTATCCGCCACGCCCAAGATTAAGTGATCACTCCAGAAGATGAATAATAGTTAAACGTCGTGTCGTACTACGCAGGATGAATAACTTAAACTGTAGAAGTGTAAAAAAATACCCCTTGCAGTTTTACATTCACACGTGCACACATACCACGTAACGACCATTTTCGTATTTGAATGATATGACGTTCGACTAACCAGAGTCTGTTTTTTCACTTGTACTTCATTTGTTTGCTTTCATCTCCTCATTCATACATCTGTGATATTTTGCTAGCTCGCTACCATAAATTATTATCTTGGCGGATTGGAGCATCAGATTATAAGAATATATTCTCTAGGATCAGCAATTATATTTACAAATAATAATAAACAATCACTGTGATATTCATTATAAAGTGAATATTTAGTAATAAGATCAGCCGACGATTTTTGAAACCTTGTCTGAAAGAAACGAATAGCCTCCACGGTCAGACTCTTCTGATAGCTGAAGCAGTGGAAAACGTGATGGAGCTAACATCAGTGTATAACATCAGTTCGCTCAAGAAAGTCAAACATTGACAAATGAGTCTCGTTAACGCCGTATTTTAAAGAAATCTCCTGAACTGGAATTTACGCGATTAACAGTCATCTTTGCAGTTTGATTCTTCAAGACGTTCTTACTGAGTTCTCCGTGATCAGTAATTGCATTCAAGACCTTTCAAGAATCGAAGTTCAATCTTAACAATGAGTTCGAAGTTGCTTGTTGTGCTGTTGCTGGCATTCGTTGATGTTGGTACAGCTATTTTATTGCCGTTCGGACTAGAAAATCGCGATATCAGCAGTTATTACGGCGACCAAAGCTTGGCATCACTTCGCCGGTCTTTCGATGTTGGCGGCAGAACTGGACGCACTTATCAAGATATCGCACGGGTCGTCAATCCGAATCCTTACGCTCACGTCGGCCAGCAACCTTATCCAGGACAACCATTTTGGACGTATACATAAAACATATCCATTTACTGCAGCATGAATTGGTACAGAATTAAAATGTTTTCTCTATGCATTAACTCAGCTGAAATAAAATGTGTTAACATGTATTTTAATAAATACAGTAACATTAAAGCCCAACTTTTGATATATGTATGTACATATTTATGTAATAAGATTTTACAAATAAATATTATATATACATACATATTATTAACGAATATAAATAAATAAGCTATTGTTTTACAAGGTGTTAGAAAAAAATGTTAAAAGCCGATTTCTTAATTTATTCGCAATAGTTTATTCGCATTACAGAAATAGCCTAGTTTTAAGAAAACACAAGGATATGTTTTATGACAACAATACGACAATCTCGAATATAATACGAATCACGCACTGACTGAATGACTAAAATAATTTATTTTTAATAAAATCAGTTGCTAATATCTTTTATAACACGCAAATCAACTTCCCTTTGCAACTTTGTTTAATTTGAACTTCATAATGCATGCATTAATATTACAAACTTACAGTTTCTGATCAGTCCAATCTAAGATCAGATTTTTTTTACTCTTGCATCCGAAAACTTGGTATAAATGAAGGCATTTCCTTTTGTGTCCTATATTTTATATTTTTTTTTTTTACGACGAGCCTGAAAGGATCATCTTTATTAATAATGTACGATTATAAAATAATGTTATTAAAAATAATAATTTTACACACATTTGCAGAAGGGAATTTGTAAAACATGGCAAGTTCATTTCAATTCATATGTAGATAGGAAAATGTTTAGCAGACAGTATGTACTCATGGATATGTGCGCAAATAAAATGAAATCTCGATCCTTTCTTACAAATGAATACACAATCTAGATACATACCCACTTTCAGATGTCCTTTCATGTGGTGATGAGTAAAAAGATGAACAGAGAAAATTACCAACACACAAATACAACGTATGAATAAGAAAATCAGTACGAAGAATATTTTTTTTTAGGTATAAGTTGCCGGAACCAGTTCTCGTACCCATCTTACAATTTTCGCAATAAAGGACGCCATCTTCTGAATTCCTTGGGAACTCAGTAGAAATGCTATCGAATGAAAATCAAAACTCGATAGACTCGCATTAAAATACATATCCTACTGAATTAAAGATATCACAATAATTTGATCGTTGAAACAAAAACTTTAGTAACGAATCAATGCTTCACTATATGTATTATACATTATTAAAAGCAATTACAGGGAAATGTTAAATACGCGGAAAATATTTTGATAATCTTTTCTTCTTTATTAGGAAAGTACTGCTTATTTTAATTAAGTTCTTATATATGTACTCATCTTATAAGCGTAACTGTGCCTTGATGCGCAAGGACTTTGTAGAGCAATGATAGTTCAAAGCAGTACATTTACAATTATTATTAGTTTTTATTTAAGTTTGCCGAAAGTTTAAATGTTGAAAATATATTTAATTGATTATATATGACTTAGATTACTAAATTTGATAGTCCAATTCAAATAACCACACAGACATTTCTACAGACTAAAATTGTTTTAATACAGCAACAAATAAACAAGATCAATAAATCTATTTAACAAAATATAATAAGAATTAAAATTTATTTTTCTAAATGTAATAAATGAAGTCTGTAATTTACGTGTAATTGTATAATTGGCTCAATGGGCGATGTAATGATTTTTTTTTTGTTGTTTCGTTAGTTTTCAATAATTTACTAATGCTGTAAAATAATTAAATTCACCGATCTTATTGGTTCTCTCATATTCGTCATGTTATTGTATGCTAGTGCTATATAGCTTTGTATGTTCGAATAATTTCTCTGTGCTCATCAGAGGAACTTTGGCTGCCTCCTGGAATATTTTATGTGAGTACTTGCTTTTGATGGTCTTAATTGTGCCTTTTGGTTTCCTATGCAGACCTGCATTTAGTAGTGGTACAATATCTGCAAATTCTTCCAACTGGTAGCCAGTGTAATACTCTAAACATGACCCCCAAGGATGCTTTTCGCCATGCATTCGTAAAGCCATAAAAAGCGCAGCTGCAGCCAGTTTCGAATCACTTAAACTGATTGTAGCGTAGTCCATCAACGAGAGCTCGAGTATGTAGCGAGCCAACGTGAGGATGGGCATTGGTACTTTGGCACATCTAGCATAACGTCTTAAAAATCGATACGACAGTGGAATGCCCAGATCGAAGTTGATAGTTTTAAGTGCAGTCATTTCCATTTTTACGAGTTCCTCGTGTTTATAGGCTCCATCACAAATATAGAGAAAGTCTTCGATGTACGGCGGTGTTCGCTCATCGAATTTGCAGGCAATAAAGAGCGCTGCTGCTCCCAGCAGTTGTAATTTATCCTTGTTGATAACAACTTTGCAGAGGAAGAGATCTACAATTTTCACGGCCAAATAAAGAGTCTCATGATTGAGCTCGAAGGTTTCTTGGACCTCAACCATCCAATCAACTAAAAGCGAACGCATCCATTTTGTGAGGTGCACTTGCTTTGGCATGTAGTCGGAAATTATGAACTCCGGCTCACGCTGTTTCAGATAATTAAATATATCCATTGCATAGTGTGAGACTTGAAATGGATCATTCAAGTTGGCTTTGTCGAAATCAAGGACATCCGGAGGAATCTGCTGCACATTTATGGGCGATGGCGACCTTATAGATGAATTCGTAGCTAATGTGGACGAGACCGCTGCAGTATTTTTTAGGGTCGAACATCTCCGCCCGTCCACCGTTAAAGATAAACGCAGCGATTCTGAATTCGAAATGTCCTCAAGAGCTGACATATAGAGGCTCTCCTCGGTCTTATTGAACTCATCTGATATTCTGCGTGTTGGTGGTTTCATGTATTTTTGGTCCGCTAGACTCTGTGCCAATTGCTCTTTCTGTGCAGTAGCTGATGCCTTCAGCGTAGATTGCGAAGTACATACTGCGTTATTTATTTGGTTTTCTTCTATTTTGACACTAATATTATTTCTTGTGGTAGCTCTAGTTATCATTTTTGTTTGACGTGCTGGTGGCTGTCCTCCATTTTGTTGATCCTTATTATCCTTTGGTATGAGTAAATTTGTCGGTTTAATCATAGCGATGACTTTTTCCTTCTTTTTTATATTTGCTATCTTATCCTTCACCAATTCTTTAACGCCATCATCCAGATGCAGAGTGTTCACATTATTGGTGAGGTTTCCTAAGGCGGATCTCTTGATTTTGTCATACAATGGACTATTTTCTGCTTTCCTCTTTCCACGCGTGGGCATAACTTCCACATTTTGATCCAGATCGTATTGAGCTCGCTTACTTAAGCCTTTTCTTGTCAAAGGTACAAGCGATGTACTCTGCTTGGGCAATGAATTTCTTTTTGTTGGCGCCATTTTAAGTTTCTCCAAATTGCTCCCGTACGTAGGGTTTTGATTAAATAAATATTTGGCAAATTACAACTTCAAGGGTTTACAATGCTTGATTATTGTTTCCTTAAATTTTACTGATTTCAAAAAGAAAAACAAGTAGTTTAATTGATAAAGCAAGGAATGCTTTGCAGCAAACACAAAACATTCAAACACCTGGACAATTCTGCCGCTCTGCTAATTAACGGCGTACGAAGCAGTACATTAAAAATCAGTGTTGCCGCTATCTTAACATTATATATTAAGGTACTCATTCACTTTTTCTTTTCAACTAGTTAACTTTCGCTAGTTTTGAGAAAAATGTAATAAAATCTTTATATAGATTTTTGGCCAACATTAAATTTTGTTTTTTCTTAAAATGTTGTATATAGATAGCTGATCCGGCGAATTTTCTCTCGTCCAAAATATAGTTTTGAAGAAAAGCGGCAGAGATTATGTTCCGTGACGGTAGAACAAAACACCCTATTGCTAAATGAAACACTTGAATTCTTTAAGAAGCAACACTAAAAATGCAAACCAAACGTACACCCTAATACAGAGACGCACTCTCAATACCTTTTGTCGACGGAGTGAATTCTCAAGTACGGCGATGACGCTCAGCTGTTGAAAAACACGGCTGATTTGAGATACGCGTTATCAATTACGTAACCTTAGAATTCTCAAGCACAATAAGCGACGTTTCAATAAAGCAAAAGTAACATGTAAAATAGCATTTTATTAAATAGATAAATGTGCGTATGCAGAAAGGTTATGAATTTTCTATAATTCAAGGGTCCAGTTAATCACATCAACTCAGTGCAAAATGTTTATGATCGTAGCTTATGGCATGATAACAATTTCTGCTTCAATAAATACATACATACATGTTCACACACAAAATATAGAATAGTTGTGCGCAATGTTTTTGTTGCAAAAGTATATCCAAAAATATTATAAAAACATCAAACAATGATGTCTCATATTTTTTCATATTGCTATTCTATATTATTGTCACATTTTAACCAAGGTAATCAAATTTTCGCCAAAAATTTTACTAATGAAATAAAACTCCTAATACATAAAATTTGGTTGGTAAATTTGATCCACCATTTTTCAGTAAGACCGAGTCACCTTTTGTGGAGATGAGTCACAGAATTTAATTTTCACCAAAATGTGACTCTCGACTGGACGTTGTCTTCGGTCGTCGGATAACATCCTCCGAATTAGGGTATTAGAGTAACTCTGAATAGTACTGGCCAAAATATAGAGGTTGCCATACCTCAAAGAAATTGTGATGTTAAGATTATAAAACATCAGCACTATTTTGGACTCATAATTTTTTTAACACAGTAGATTGGCTACATTCAAGACGATACGCCCGGTCAGTCTCAGTTTAGAAGCTGAAGCCTTTAAAGTTTGAAGATTTGATGCCACTCTATAATTTCGTAATTTTAATATCTAAAAATTTTTTTAGAGACATATTTTAGTAAAACTTTTAGTTTCCCCGTGCTCGGATTGAAGTTCTGTGTTGTAAAATCCGAACTGCCTTGGTTGATACCAGAGTATTATGTATGCTATTTTGAAGTGGACTTATTTCTCAGTATTTGAACTTTTTGTAGTATATCTCGAGAAAGTGGGTGGCTATAATTTTGAGATAATTGAAAAAAAAGCAGAAAAATTTGCGTTTTAAATGGCTTTATAATCCTCAGTGATTGGCCAAGCAGTCCTGTCACCGTGGGACATAATCAGGATCTCAAAAAAAAAATTTGCTCTTTAAAAATCTAATAGGTTCGGAATTTAGTTACAACCCAGAAACAAAATCACAGGGCAGCTGTTCTCCTCAAAACAAAAGAATTAAACAAAACAAAGTTGTAATGCATATATTTTCCAGGGATTGGACAATTTTCTACATCAATAACTTCACCTGAACACTTTTAATTTTGTATATCGCAAAAAAATCGGATTTTATGCAAAAGGACACGAATTTTGTATTTTACGAGGAAAACTGGCTATAAAACAATGGGTAATCAACTGGTGGGCATTGCCCCTTCACAAATTTACCCTGTAGAGCACTACTTTGTAGGCACTTTTGGGACGGAGATTATATTCGACTCCAAGTAAGTAACAAAAATCGTATGTTCCCTTTATTATTGTAAATTTTTCAACATTTGCTATCTACAGCATGGGAAGCACTCGTTTCTTTAAAGTAGCTAAAGCAAAGACAGAGGAAGGTCTTATCGTGGTTAAAGTTTTCGTTAAACACGATCCTACTTTGCCATTAGAGGATCACAAGGAACGAGTGGAGTGTATTAAGAAAACCCTTGCAAATGCAGTAAATTGCTTACCCTTTCAAAAAGTAGAGGTAAGCTTGGTTAAAATTAATAACAGTTTAACTTGTATTATTATTGCGTTGTGTACTATCATAAATATTATATATATTAGCTGACTGATAAAGCAGCATATATTATTCGAGAATTTGTGAAGCACAGTCTGTATGATCGTGTATCTACGAGACCATTCCTTACAGTACTCGAAAAGAAGTGGATAACTTTCCAGATACTCTGCGCTCTTAATCAATCTCACAAACAGAAGATTTGTCATGGTGACATCAAGGTTCGCTCGAAGTGATAAATTGTTTATGTGTCTTATCTGTATCCATATTTTTTAGTTGGAAAACATTTTGATTACATCATGGAATTGGATTTTACTCTCTGATTTTGCTTCTTTTAAACCAACTTACTTACCAGAAGATAATCCAGCAGATTATACTTACTTCTTCGATACAAGTAGAAGACGTACTTGTTATATTGCTCCGGAACGATTTGTCAAAACTATCGCCTCTGAAGACACTGAACCTAATGTGGAGTTATCAATGTTCCCGACGGATTCAATAATAAGGCTGGGATCATATTATACAGGCAACACGCTTTTGCCTGCGATGGATATATTTTCTGCTGGGTAATATCTTATCATTAGTTTTCTTTGAAATAGATTTTTACAAATATATTGCATAAATTTTTCTTCAATTTATTTCCGTATATAAATTTTCTACATTCTATTTTTATATGTGTCTTTTTAAAAGTTGACCATTGTTTATGATTACTGAACTTCCTTTCGTCTATTCTCAAAGCTGTGCTCTTCTCGAACTATGGACGGAGGGTACAGCCCCTTTTGAACTCTCGCAATTGCTCTCCTATCGCCGAGGTGAACGCGAATTAGTTGAAAAACATTTGCAGGGCATTGAAAATGGGCATTTACGTGAATTGCTATCATCGATGATCAACTTAAATCCAACCGAACGTAAAAGCGCTGAAGATTATTTGGATCAAGAACGTGGACGTCTCTTTCCTGAATACTTCTATTCGTTTCTGCAATCTTATTTGCAAATGTTCTCTTCTGCGCCAATTATGAGCCCCGATGATAAGATTTTACGTTTACACACTGACATTGAGCACTGTATTAAAGTCTTAACTAATTCTGAAAACATCGTAGACACCGACGTCTTTGACAATACTGAAAAAGTTGATAAAGAAAAGAAAATTTGCAATATATCAGTCTCCAGTAATGCGACTGAGCAGGATGGACTGATTCTAATTATTACAGTGGTTACCTCATGCATTCGTGGCTTACAACATTCAAACACAAAAATATGTTGTTTGGAAATTTTACAAAAACTATCGAAATACACAACCTCAGAGACTATATTGGATCGTATACTACCATACATAGTAAACTTATATTCAATTAGAAAACTAACTTGAACTAATTAAAGAATTTCCATAGCTTCATTTGGCACAAAATTCAGCGGCGAAGGTACAAGTTCAAGCAATTGAGACATTAAGCGCGTGCCTCGGTATGGTCGCTGAGATACCACGAAGTGATGCTAGTGTTTTTCCAGAGTACATCCTTCCAGCGATTGTGGCACTTTCTAACGAACAAAGCGCGGTGATTGTACGAGTAGCTTTTGCACGAAATATTGGTAAAGATTATATAAAAACCATTTACCTATCGAAAGATCGATTATTTTAAATAATTAAGAACTTTACGCCGGTAATATAAGTATTACAAATAATCCTTATTCTCAAACTATAGCAAAGTTAGCCAAAATAGCTGTCTATTTTCTGGAAGAGACCCAGCGTAATTGTCCAAACGATATGCCAAGCCGTCGGTATGAAGCAGAAATCAATGCTTTGCACGAGATAATTCAGAAATCTGTTCGGAGTCTTCTGACCGACTCCAAATCAGTTGTAAGGCAAACTCTTATGGAATCGGGTATTTGTGATTTATGTGCATTCTTTGGCAAAGAAAAAGGTAATATTATTAATATTTCCTGACAGTAAAATTTCGTCATTTTCTTAATTTATTTACTAAAATCCTTAGCAAATGATATAATTTTGTCACATATCATGACATTTTTAAACGATGATGACAAAAATCTACGTGGTGCATTTTATGACAATGTATCGGCCGTTTCATGTTATGTTGGGTGGCAAGCGTCGGACATTCTTATTCCTTTGCTGCAGCAAGGATTTACGGATCGTGAAGAATTTGTTATTGCGAAGGCGATTCGTGCTGTAACAATTCTCATTGAATTGGGTCACATTAAAAAGCCAGCTATTACCGACATTATTAAAGAATCGGCTTGTTATCTTTGTCATCCCAATCTTTGGATACGTCATGAAATCTGCGGTTTGGTAGCCACCACTGCGCGGATTTTAAGCGCCATTGATGTACAATGCAAACTAATGCCAGCAATATTGGGATATCTGAAGACACCCTTAATACAAGTCGAGAAGCCAGACATTTTGTTGGACTGTTTGAAGTCGCCAATACCACGCCAAATTTACGATAGTGTATTAAAGTGAGGCTTGCGTGATCATACTAAAAGATAAAACTAAAATAATTTTGTCCTCTAAGGTTTCCCGATATACAAAGCTTTATAAATGCTTTGGATGAGCGAGCCAAAACCCGTAGTAATACA
Source organism: Thecophora atra (assembly GCA_937620795.1). Lineage (NCBI taxonomy): Eukaryota > Metazoa > Arthropoda > Insecta > Diptera > Conopidae > Thecophora > Thecophora atra. Next base: position 35,167,227 of record OW569401.1, read on the forward strand.
CGTCAAGATACGCTGCCACAATATAAGGATTTGGAACAAAATCTTTGCAATGTAGTTAATAAATTTTGATGATATACGTTAATGTAACTGATAAATTCTTAGCTTTTCCGTCGATTGAAGTCTGAGGGTCTAGATGAGACCATTGAAATGCAGCTGCTTGCAATGAAGCCTTATTTATTTAAACTGCGATGCAAAGTACAGCACGATGATGACGAATCTTCAAATTCCATCACTGATAATGGACGCATTGTTGTTAGTCGTAAAACAGTGCAATGTCATCACTTTCCACTGGCCGAAAAGCACAATATAAAGCTACCCTTGGAGTCTCGTAAGTCACGCAACACAGCAACAGTTGGTTCGGATACAAGCGCTAACCAAGAATGGCAACATATATATTCGGCTAATAGTACAGATGGCCTCGGGTCGGCAAATACAGCAACGCCTATTTCGGACGCAACTGTCACTCCTGTTGGTGGCATTCCCGGAAACGGTTGCAGTCCAGTGTCTACAGGACACTCTGTACCTCAGATGTCGACTGTAAGCGCAGCGACATCATTGGGTGAATATACGATGCCAGATCGGAAGTTTTGGCAAGGTTAGTTGTGCTTTATTAATGTTTGCATTTAATTCCTTTAACATGATGCAGAGCGATCTTCGGAGTGTCGTCAAGATTTGGACAAACTACGTACCAAAATAAGAAACCGCTACAATATGCTTGCAATTTCACATCGAAATAATTCTGAGAACCAGTTCACAGCGTTTCCATCTTCATGGCGGATGAATGGTACAATGATAGCACATCTTCACGAGCACTCAGAGTCGGTAATTAAATTGACTTCCATAAAGCCACACGGTGCGTTATTTGCCAGCGGCAGTATCGATGGGACGGTTCGTCTGTGGGATTGTAATAAACTAAACGGCAGTCAAGGCATCAACAAATCCCGTCAAGTTTATTCAGCAAACACTCCAGTCTATGCACTTGCCGCTTGTGATGGAGGTCAATCGTTGGCCGTCGGCGGTAAGGATGGAAGTTTGCTAATAATGCGAATCGATAGGAATTCCTCTAAAATGACCTTGCAGCAGGCTCTGCACTTGGAAGAGAAGTAAACGTAATAATATTTCAAAACTTGTTGAGGTTAATGTTTTTTCATCACAGCGAGCATCATAACGATGGACCTGTCGTTGACATGCATTCATACGATCAAACTTCTCAAAGTGTTATCATTTATGCTTCCTTGTATGGATCAATTGTGGCCTGGGACACGCGTATGCAAGACAGCGCTTGGCGCCTGCAAAATGAGCTGCGACATGGCGTGATCACAGCGATTTGCGCCGATCCCACAGGTTCGTGGCTTGCAACGGGAACTAGTGGTGGCAAGCATATATGTTGGGATTTGAGATTCCGTCTACCAATAGCAGAAATAAAACATCCATCGGATTCGTGGATTCGAAAAGTGGCTTGTCATCCCACGGAACCATCATGCTTGATATCAGCTTCACAATCTAATAATGAGGTGTCTATATGGAATATTGAAACTGGTCATCGTCAGACTATATTGTGGGCGAGTTCTGCACCGGTTCTTTCCGCTACAAATCAGGTGCTACATTGCATAAAGATTTTTATTATTTTAGTGATTAATTAATGAAAATTCATTTTTCTTATATTATTATTTTTTATATTTTGCCTATATTGTATGTATGTAGAATGATCATTCAACTTCATGTGGAATTCTTACTGGTACTGTCAATAACTCACCCTTTATTTTGACGGGAAGTTCCGATCAGCGCATACGCTTTTGGGACTTGGGTACTCCAAAAAATTCGGCACTAATAGTACCATCCTCAAAAGACAATCTAACTGAACTCTCCTTTGATTATAAGTACTACATAATTTTATGTTTCATACCGCATTGTTAATGGCTTTTGGTTTTAATTTAGCATGCGATTGATTGATGGCAGTCAAGTTATCGAAGAAAATATAATTTCTTTAGGCAACGCCACCGATGCGACGTCGTTACGGATGTCTACAGAAGAAAACCCAAGATCTGGGCCCGATATGCCATCTGCGAGCCACCACGATGCAATCACTGACTTGCTGCTATGCAAAACAGATCGTGGACAAATATATATTGCTTCTGCAGCACGAGATGGCGTCATAAAGCTGTGGAAATAAAAATTTTCATTATGGACAAATTCGTTGGCAAATAATTAGTCGGCGGACACTAATCATTAAGAAAACAATAATGTCTACAACTAGAAAGTTTTATCTGCCTGTGATTAAGATTTACTGTTAAGATTCCTTAATATAAATAATGTATGCATTAAAAACTTAAACTAAGAATATTTCTACATAAATATATAACTAAAAATATCTTATGTGCATAGAATTCTTCGTGAGAAGTACTAGGTTTAGGTCTACTAGGTCTTATAATACAAAATTTCAATTTTCTACGTCAAAATGTGTATTACAATTAAAATCTCCATATCGAAATTTTTCGATTACGATTACGAAACTTTTATGTATTTACTGCTATATTATGAAGTAAAAATAACTGTATTTCAAAATTTATTTAATTCTTAAAATTTATATCTACTTTAGAAGTTATTTGCATCATTAAGATACTGAGCCCAGTTATCTCTGCCTGAGCCCTTAAAAAGTAAGCTTAGACCCTTTTAATATAAACGGTTTATAATTGTAAAAAATAACTGTAAAAAGAGCAACAAAAAACTAGCAAATGAGTTTCTTTATTTTTTGGAATGTGCCATCTGTGCGTGGTACTCATTTATCAATTGTTTATTTTCAGTTTAATTGAACAATATTATTTGTACGTTTCGTGAAAATACTTACAATGCTTCAAGATTTGACTTCCAATATCTTAAAATTTTTACAGCATACATAGTTTTCTTAAGAGTTATAGAATAAAGGTAGAAGATTCTATTATTCTCGTACTTCTCCGTATTGATTCCAAGAGGAAAAAAGGATGATTCGGTGGAAATTTCCCCAACCGATCTTCAACAAGACTTCCGGAAACCAACAGTGTATTTTTGAAAGCGATTTCCAAATTTGAAGGTGTATATTCCGAATTTGGTAAATTAGTCAACAACGACGTTAAAAAATAAACAACCCTAAATATGCTTGCCAAGTAATGTGGAATTGATAATTCTTTGGGAGGCGTAAATGTGGAATGCAATGTTTTAAGTGGCAATTTGGAAAATACTCGATGGCACCTTATAATTTGAGTTGTAAACATATAAAGAGATACATATCACCTTGCCATGCCCTTGAAACCCCTTTGTACGAAGCAATAACCAATGGAAGACATTGCAATGTTAATTCTTAACAGAAACAGAATTTCTTATAAATCCACTAATTTTTCCTTTTTTTCCTAATCGAAATAAGCAAAAGTTAACGCAAGTATTTAAAATACATTAATGGGTTCAAAAGTGGGATAGTTATTTGGGGGCGTTTATCTTAATTTTAAATTAAAAAGGGGAAATTTTGGATGGCAATAAATATGATTTGAAAATGCTGTCGGTGTCATTGTGACAATTGGTGTCGACTGGTGTTGTGTTTACAACATTGAGTTTGACTAATTTCTGAGGAACAACCCAATTTTCTAAACTGCTAACTACGGAGAGGAAAAACATAAATTCATTTAAAAAGCAAAGGTAATACTTAGAATAAAAATACTGAACCAGAGACTACGTAATAAAAAAATTATAATATTAATTACAAAAATATATATTGTGTATATACTCTGATAAATACATACACATACGTATGTTTTGAAGAGGTTGAATAATTTTGTAAGGAATTTTTCGTTTTTGTTTACGATGTTTTAATTACGTTTGATATTATTTATCTTCCATACAAGACTTAAAAGACGGGAAAATAGGATGGCTTCTCATTCCGACAAACCTGGCACATCAAAGGAACTCTTCGACGATTTCTACACCGAAGTAAGCATATTCATGGTAGAGCGTACAAATCTATTTTTCTTCAGATTTAATGTACAATCTCCAAATATTACAATACTCGTAGTTTTATTTCTGATTATTAACGTAAAGTTTACATTATTAATTCCAAAAACATTTTCGCAGGTTAAACAAATAGAAAAACGCGATTCTGTACTAACTTCTTCTCAACAAATTGATCGTTTACTTCGTCCAGGTTCCACATACTTCAATCTGAATCCTTTCGAAGTACTGCAAATTGAGCCGGATGCAACTGTCGATGTTATAAAAAAACGCTACCGTATGCTTTCGATTCTGGTTCATCCGGACAAGAACCAGGATAACAAAGAACGAGCACAAATGGCGTTCGACATCATCAACCGTGCTTGGAAAATTTTGGAAAATGAAGCGACGCGCAAAAGGTGCTTAAATGTGTACGAAGAAGCAAAAGAGCGAACGGATCATATGGTACATTAGATGTAAATAATTCATTTTTATGTTTGTTAATCTGGGAATCCTTGTTTTCCACAAAACAGATTGCCGAGAAGAAGAAAAAATTAAAAAAGGAATGCAAAGGATTCGAGGCGATTCCAGAAGATGATCCTGAAAAGTATAAACATGCTGTTTATGTTATGGTTATGAAATTATTTGCAGACATGGAACGCAGACGACAGCAACTAGACCAGCGTGATCAGGAAGAGCGAAAGCGCAAACGTGAAGCCGAAATAGCTGAGGAAGAGAAGCGCAAAGCTGACAAAGAATTTCAGCAAAATTTCGAGGAATCACGACAGAGCCGAGTAAATAGTTGGCATGACTTCCAAAGTGGTTCAAGTAATTCAAAGAAGAGCAAAAAGCAAAAGAAAATGCATGGTATGATGTTGCCACCGAAATTTAAACCAGAATCTCGGTGAATACAGAAAGCAATTGCACAGGATATGCCTTCATAAGGAGGAATAAAATTGTAAAATTATTAGATTTTCCTTTAGCCAGTGGATTTTATTTTCCTTCCAATTTTATTCGTAGCCGAAAGCACTACATTTGAATAAAACTACATAACATAAGATTTATCATGTATCCGATTGAGACAAGGTATTGTTTCTGCCGATTATAAATAAGTTTTGATTGCTATTTTAATAAAAGAAATATTTTCTCCATTTTATTATCTTAGTTTTTATCATTTTACAGTTCGGTGTACAAGGTTTCCGTAAACACAATATCACGTTTAATAGCATTAGATGCCTCCTCCATTTTGCTTTGCAGTGTCGGATTGCCAATGCGGATCGCTGCAGTTTTCACATCGCGCAAAATGTCATCCAGCTGCTGAATACATCTCACAATTATACCTTCCTGCAGCTCCGTGAGCTTCATAATTTCCCCAAAGGGCTGTACAAATACAAATTTGTACAATAAATGGCAGTTATTTGTCATTGACATCATTACCTTGTTACGCGCCCACTCGTATACAACTTCAAGTAAGCCAAAATTAAGTCTATCTTCTAACTCACTCACAGCATGATGTCGGAACTCTTCGGCAGAGATAGAATTGCTGATTTCTTCAAATTCTTTAACACACTGAATAGAGCAAATAAGCATTGATGGCTTAAGTCCGATATGTGTATCAATATACCTTTTTCAATTTATCTGGTATCACAGGTTCACCCTGTATTTTACCTTGGAACACAAGTCCAGACAAAAGAGCTGCGATTTCAGCAGGATCCAAATCGTTAAACATATTACAAAGTATTAATTCCGTTAATAATAGTTCATTTTGACCCATCTCACAAGCAACTTTTCCTTTCAGTGTTACTAAGTTTAAAGAATTGCTTTTATTAATTTAATATTTGTATATTAATTTAATATCTTAATGCTGTAGTAATTACCTTCATCCATTTCATCGATGTATTTCAGGGCACGCAGAACATCCAGTTTGTTGCAGTAATCGGGATACAAGGATAAACTTTTTGTGGAGTTTTTAAATTTTAACACTTCAATCCTGCACTCCAAGACTTTTCGATCGAAAACAGTGGCGAACTCCTGTTCAAAGCCAGCAATATTTGTGTATGACAACACTTCATTCAGTTCCTTCCACAAGCGTTCCATAAGACGTATTTGAGCCAATTCATTCTCATCACTTATATTTACTTCTTTAGAAAGTGTCATGAATTTTAGGCTACTTGGTTTCGCAATATATTGTTCATTTAACAATTGAAGTTCAGAAACAACTTTTACTACTGTTGCTCCTGGTGGCGAGTCTTTAAAACGTTCTATTTGCCTTTGCTCCCAATTGCGTATTATAACTTCGGCGTCAACTTTTAATGAGGTTTTCGAGATTTCAACGATATCTTCGGCTGTGATATCCAGAATCGTATGACCGCCAATACCTTCGGGATGAAAGAACTTGTTTTGTGAGGCCAAAGCTATTAGTTTAAAATACATTCCATCACGAGCGAAACTATCCTAAGAAACAAAAGAAATTTCAATTTTCAATCAAGTAAAATCAATTTCGTCAGTTATACAAAATATTAACAACACATGAATACATATAAAAGAGGACCTTTCGTTCCGATGTTTTGAATTGGTGATCCAGAACAAGCACTCTATAAACAGGAGGCTTACCGACAACATACTTCGACGACAATAGAATACCCAATTTGTTAAAGTGTTGCTCCTGCGTGACTATGAGCACTCTTCCTATCTTTAGTTCCTTTATAATTTTAGGTTGCACAAGGAAATATTTCTGCAATTAAGCAACAAAATTTCCGAACAACAACACATTTAAGAAACTACATTCAGTTAGCATTAGAGTATACCATTAAATGTTGCTTTTGATTTAAATATTCGCTTGCCAGGTCATAGAACCGACATAATGGTTGCAGATGTGTTCCCAGCTCCGGCATTTGTGAAAACTTATCCAATGCTGCTTGCAATTGTTTCTGTTGCTCTGGTATTTGTTGTTTTTGGTAAAACTCTTTAAAGCTAAACTTCATAATATCTTCAACTTTAATGCTCTCAATACGTAGACACGTAAGTATTACCGCGTATCGTAAATAAAACTGTGATTGCAATTTCTCTGGTTGACCCAATATCATCGGCCGCAATTCAGTTGCGGGTGGAACAATGGTTTTGCACAGTAGTATTACCGTACCGTTTTCATCGTGTCCTCGCCTTCCCGCCCTTCCGGCCATTTGGATATATTCACCCGGTTTTAAGTTGCGTACTTCCAAACCGTCAAACTTACGGTGAGAATCGAAGATAACGGTGCGTGCAGGCATATTTACACCCATAGCAAAAGTCTCTGTGGCAAAGAGGAGCTTTACTAAACCGGACTGAAATAGCATTTCAACGATTTCCTTAAGAATAGGCAAAATACCACTATGATGCACCCCAATACCACGCTCCAATGAATCCTTCATACTCAGCACTTGTGGCAACTGACGATCGGGTGGTTTAAGCTTGAGCAAACACTGTTGAAAGAATTTCTGAACCGAACCTTTTTCCCGAGCTGTATTCAAGTCCGCCGACTGTAAGGCCTAAAAAAGTAAACTTTGACGAAACGCATTACTTAAAATAATGAAAGTTAGTTGTTTTACCTGCAAATTAAGATCGCAGCGATTACGCGATAAGGTAAATGCAACAACTGGCATTTTATTGTTGCGCTTTAGGAAATCTATTAGACCAATCCATGTGTTTTGATCCTGCTTAGCACTGACGTAATTCTTGACTGCTGCACCACTTCCGTGGCCGACCTTATTTTTATTCTGCATTTCTTTCTTGCGCAAAACTGCTAATTCATAGTTTTGTTGCAGAAATTTTCCATCACCATCAATTAATAGGAATATATCGTCTCTGCTTTTTCCTCCAGATCCGGTGTACAGATAATGTAGTAATGGCACCGGTCTCTTTAGGGTGCTGATAACATAAACCTTGCGCTTTTTAGTACTACCCACCCAATCAGCCAATTCCATTGTATTGGGAACCGTAGCACTCAACATAATGATGTTTACATGGTCGGGCAGAAGTATGATAACCTCTTCCCAAACATGACCACGGTCGGGATTATTTATGTAATGGACCTCGTCGAAAATAACATATTCTAAGTCACGCGTAACATCGCTACCGCAGTATAACATGGACCTTAAAATCTCTGTGGTCATAATTAGGCAAGTGGCTGTTGGGTCAATTTGTAAATCGCCTGTAATAAGACCAACATCTTTGAAAGTCTTTTTGAAGTCGCGATACTTTTGATTAGAAAGTGCTTTAATAGGAGAGGTGTAAATAGTGCGTGTGAGATCCCGCTGAGAAAGTGCTATAGCATATTCAGCTATAACAGTTTTACCTGAAATGTTAACTTTATTAAAATATTCTGATTTAAGGAATACTGAGTAATTCACCAGCGGAAGTATGTGCCGCTACAAACACGTACTGTCGTTCTTCGAGTTTGAGAATAGCATACTTCTGGAAGTCATCCAGCTCAAACGGATATTTCATCGCAGGACACGGAAGCAAAGAAGAAAAATCACGTATAGGTTGGGAAATATCAACCATTTCCGCCCACTCGCTGGAAAACTTCGACGAGCTTGCATTGGATATGTTCAAAACCGGTTTCAAATCGGCACTCATTATTTCTTCATGTACATCATTTAGTGCATCCGGCAAAGCCACGTCCTGGAGTTTCTGTGCATTCGTATCAAGTTCGGACACTTTTAACCACTCCTGAACATCCAAGTCTTGTTCCAAATTTTCAAGTAAATTGACGGTGTCGTCTTTCAGTGCCTTAATAGTTGAGAGAGATTCTTTAAGACTTTTGTTTGGCGTGGTAAAATCAAAACCTCGCTGAAAGCCCGGCGGGACGGTTAATAATTCCGCATTGATGTCATCTAATAACTCTACAGGCAACTTTCGAATTTCTTTTGGTTGCTCATCAAGCCCTCCAGGCCAAAAAGGAAAATTCATGGCCGATCCACGAGTAACTTCTTCAAGAAGTCCTGGTTCTCGACGCATCGAAGTTGAGTTGTTCGCATTAGCGCCAACATTTTCTACAGCAACTTCCTCAAAATCAATTATTTTCCCGGTGACAAAATCACGCATTGGCACTAGTTTAGTGCTGGCCGGACAAGGTGGCAAATCAAGCAGTTGCATTTCATCGTATTTTCTTGGTATAATATTGAGAACTGGATCATGAAACGATAGATCCGGAAAGAGGATATAATTTTCTAGTTTCTTAACATTAATTCCTGCAGTTTCACTCATCATTGAATTTTATATTTTACTAAAAAAATCATCAGAAAATCTATCAGAAACGTTTAGTCCTAAGGCAGTTTGTTCATAGGACGTTTTCTATGACGTCTATTTTCAATTACTTATGTCAGGATTACGAATCAGTTTTATTTGATTTCATTTTAGAATATTTTAATAATCAACTTAAAATTAATCACAAAATATTTTATCAAACTTGGGATGAAAGTAATATTTTGAAACTCTGGCTAATACATATACATGCATACATCCATATGTATTTATGCTGTGCGACTGTCAAAACAAATCAACAAAATTTCAATTTTATTCTGTGCCGCTAAAGTTATTTCTCTGCAGTCATTTGTTTGAATATCTCTTGCGCACTTATTGCTGTTTGTTAAAAGAACAATTTATATTTATTTATAAATACATAAAGATTCGTAAATAATGGAGGAAATGGATATCGATGCCGAAACAAAAAAAATGCCCGCAACTTCGCCTGTTGTTGAAAGCGATAGCAATGTTGAAGCAGACAATATTGTTGGGGACTCTACAGCATCAAACGTGTCGAATATTATGGCCGGAAAGGGAACGGTACCGTCGGTAACAATATCTCTGCACCCACTAGTCATTATGAATATTTCTGAACACTGGACCCGCATTCGTGCACAGGCTGGCGCTGCGTGCCAAGTGTATGGAGCACTAATTGGTAAACAGAGAGGTCGCAATATTGAGGTAATGAATTCTTTCGAATTGAAGACCGATGTTGTCGGTGAAGATGTTATTATTAACTTGGACTACTACAAAACGAAGGAAACTCAATACAAACAGGTTAAACTATATCCAATAATGTATGCATATATAATATCATTAAATTTAAATATATTATTGTAGGTGTTCAGTGAACTAGACTTTATTGGATGGTACACAACTGGAGAATTTCCTATGGAGCGTGATATCAAAATCCAAAAGCAAATTGCGGATATAAATGAATGCCCAATTATGTTGCAATTGAATCCCCTGTCACGCAGTGTGGATCAGTTGCCATTGAAATTGTACGAATCCGTCATTGACATTGTGCAGGGAGAGGCAACAATGCTGTTCGTGCCATTGACGTATACTTTGGCGACCGAGGAAGCGGAACGTATTGGTGTCGACCATGTAGCTCGTATGTCTACCAATGAAACTGGTGAGAAATCAGTGGTGGCAGAACACTTGGTTGCGCAAGATAGCGCTATCAAGATGCTCAACACTCGCATTAAAATTCTGTTGAAGTATATCAAAGATGTTGAAGCTGGAGCGTTACCAGCGAACCAGGAAATATTGCGTGAATTATATGCGTTAAGTCACCGTCTACCTGTTATGCAAGGCGCTACATTTCAGGAGGAACTCTACACGCAATGCAACGATGTAGGATTGATAGCCTACTTGGGCACTCTAACGAAAGGATGCAATGATATGAACCATTTTGTTAACAAATTCAATGTTCTCTATGATCGCCAAGGTTCAGGTAGACGAATGCGTGGTTTATATTATTAGAAAATCTAACATTAATATATATGAAATCAATAAAAAGAAAAAAATTAATGAAAACAGAAGGGATTTGTATTATAATTTTTTTCTAATACTCCAAAAACACATTAAATGCTATATTGTGCTATTCACACAATGTTTATTCAAAAAATTGCTATTTTGAAGTATTTTTACATTTAAAATTCTCTAGAAAGCTTAAAATTTAAACAATTTCTATTAAAAATCGTTTTAATTTATCCTAAGGATATTTAAAAATTAAATTTTATTTTTGTCATTGTCTTATTGATACTTTAGTGATTGTAGTCATTTAATTTTATATTCGAGTACTGTTGCAGAAATTCTACCTCTAGTGGATGCATTTCCTTTGCTGGTATGACTAGTGAATGCAATGGCCCACCCATATCTACGCGACTTAGCTCACGCAAACAGCTTACCATGATGTTTTGGTCGTCGTGGCCGACACGTGCTAAGCCTACGCATAAAGAACTTTCGTTCAGAATTGTGTTTTTCTCCAACGCATCTTTCTTTTCAACAATAGCTAACAATTGCTGTGCAGCTTCTTTGACGCTCATAAAACGGGGTGGCAGGTACTCTTTCTTCTTACGACACAATGTTTCGGGTGTTGGTTCCTTCACCTTTATGTCCAGCAGACACAATGTGTGCATATTGTTCAACCGATTTATTTTGATTTTATCATAGAAGCTATCAGGTTTCCATGTTTCATCCCAATAAGGTATGGAGACCGTTTCACCAAATTTGTACAATTGCAAGCCACAGCAACCTATAGCGTTCATAATAGAAGCATTATGTATTATTTTAAATGGGATTTTTTTCTCTTGAGCTCGTAACACGAAATCTGTGTGTGTTGTAGCACCGAAAGGGTCACCAACCACCAATAAAGCTACATCCTCTTCAGCTGAACCTGCTAGTATTTCGTCAGCACCTTGTTCCACAAGATCTCTGTCTGCCAGCAGCAAAGGACGGCCATAGAATGTTTCCTGAAGTAATATCACGTTAATATTGTATTAAGAATTTTTGTAATTGTTTATTTTATTATTATATATATGAACGCTTACCAATTCTTCTTTGGGGCAGCCTAAAATTGATGTGTACATTTCAAGGTATACACGACTGCATCGCCTTACAGCGTCAAGGCCTTTTACTGTAATGTCCTTGGGATCTCCCAGGCCTAGGCCAATTATATAGAACATATTCACTAAAGGACGCAAAACTAAACTTTATGGCCTTTATTCTTCTAATTGTTTTTGTCCCTTGTTGTTTATCGCTTTATAGACGGAATTATAGACGTTCGCCAGCACGTAAAACTAGATTAATGTGTTTTGATGTTAAAACCTTTCCAAACACGTGTTGGTAGAGTTTTGAATTTCCAAATCCTTATGTATCCAAGAAATCTCTGTGGATGTCCGAATTATTTTCGATCAGGCTAAAAAAATTATGTTAATATTTTCAAGCTGATTAGGATTTAGCATTATTCACAACCGAAGCAAACAAAAATACAAACAATTTATGTACGTCCCATGTCCTCTGTTGCTGATGGCCCATGCTACATTAGGCATCATTATCAGACCGTCATCGATGCTCGTAATGGCCCTCGCATTTTAACGAACAGATTACCTAAGATAATACCATGTTATTGGCAGATATTCTGAAAACAAAACTTCCTGAGATATCGTCAAATCACATAAAAACTCTACAAAAACGTAAAAAAAAATAAAAATTAATTCAAAAACAGTATAGTTTTGGTAAAATACAGTTCAGAATTCATGTATAATTTTGAAAAGTGTATGTATATTACACTGCATGCAAGCGGAAACGTTTGAAATTAAGTTTATGTTGACGTGTCCAAATATATAAAGTGTTTTTAATATCACTACGAAAATGAATGTAGTTACGAAGGAACGTAAATATTTAATTTCCTACTCTGACATAATGTGAAAGTCGAATAATACTCGTAAATCAATTTTAGTCGTGGCAGATTTTAAGTTCAAGTTGTTTGACTGACGTAAGATGTAAAAGGCATGTTTACCAATTTCAGTAGATGCTACATATGTTAAAAAGCAATTATAACAATGATGACCATAAGGATGATGATGATGATGATGATGATTATATTATACATTGAAAAACTATAAATTTCAATGAGAGGTCGAACATGTAACTCCCGTAACTTTTTATTACATATGAATAAAAGTGATATTTGCTGTTTTTATTTCTATATTGAATGATGTAGATGAGGTAGCCGGAGTTACGATGGCTTCTCTAATTGCCATCAGTTGTGCTTTTTGAAATATCTGCTATGAAATTTTAAGACTACTGCAAAAACAGCGGTAGTTAACTTGAGAATGGAAGACGTGTGGAATGAAGATAATAATATGGACGGTGTCAGCGGTTTGGCTCGTTCGGTTTACTTTGACTTGAACTGGCCAAACTTCATTCTGCGTTTAGCTGCAACTGATGTGAGGTGCAAAGATTTGTATCTATCGCAATGCAGACGCATTTTTTTGGTATTATTTTGTTAGTTGGTGCTTATTTACCATCTTCTGACCCGTCGTCGTGGGAGTCACTGAACACAACTCACATAATCATCGATGATATAAGCCAAGCTTTCTTGAAAATAACAAATAATACGGATGTGCTAAGTAAGTTGATACCAGAAATGTACGATTTGAACGTGACGGATCCACCGTTTGTTTTTAAACTGCCACAAAGAGATGGCGCTGTACTGTTGATCAAAAGAAGAAGTGACTTTCTTGAGCCACAGTTTCCCAACTTGACAACGAGTAATACAAAACTGATGGCTAAACGTAGGCACACAGAGGTCTTTTTATCAGGATCTGAGGGTATAAGTCCCCACAATATTCTCATGGATCATACGGAAGCAACAGTCGAGCGAGATGTGTGGCTGGATATGGGATTAGAGGGTTGGTCTGGTGAAATTTCAGAACCTATCATCCGAGGTTCATTCAATCTTGATGACATGTAAGAAACGTTTCACTTTCAGCTTTTTTATCATAATCAAAAACTAAAAACGCTTTCTTTCAAGAGAAACCGACAAAACGCCGACAGGAATTATTTTAGTGCAGAAATTTTGAACGATCGTAATTCGGAACCGACTACCACAGAGATAATGGTGATGGCAGAAACTGATGTAATGGCAGCTAATGAAGAGAATGATAGAGTTTATTTGGCACGTGCCAATGATCCCTTCGGTTACTCGACAAGTTGGGAGCTAAGGTAAGCAAAATAAGATAAGATAATAAATTTACGGTTTACATTATTATGCGTCGTTGTTTTCAAGGAATTCCTCAGAATTGTCCAATAGTCAGATTGGCTTACAGGACAATCGTCCGAAACGAGATGTCGTACGTCTCTACTCAATGATAAAATGCTCGACCGGCTGCGAACCTTTGCTTTTCCAGAGTTATGGTTGTTTCTGTGGTTTTTTGGGTTCCGGTTTTGCCGTCGATGGCATCGACCGTTGCTGCAAGTTGCACGACAAGTGCTACGAGCACAGTAACTGTATTTCCTATTTGGAATACTTCGTCCCTTACATATGGAAATGCTATCGTGGAAAGCCGTTGTGCGCTGTGGATCACGGCGAATGGGGAAGTCCGCGATCGTGTGCGGCACAATTGTGTTACTGTGATATGAGACTGTCACGTTGCTTGAGAAATTTTGAATGCCCACGAACCCGACCCGGATGCAAATCATCACCGGTTCGACAGCTACATAGATTTCTATTCCCTTGAATAAATTTCAAATGTGGGCAAATGTGAAAAAGGTTTTGTTTTATTCCCTTGAATAAATTCCAAATGTGGGCAAATGTGAAAAAGTTTTTGTAGAAACCTTGTAGATTTATGAGTTGCTTTTAAAGCGGTTTTACTAATCAAGTTGGCATTAAAATGGAGCATTGTTAAGACAAAATTGTGTTTAAATGTAATCGATTACATCTATGTGCATATTTTTGCAAAGAGTGTATAAATTAAAATTGTGTAACGATTGACTAAGAACTTGAAATTTTGAATTTCAAAATTAAGAATAAAATTAAGCTTTAATAAAGTTATGGTTGCTGCTCGTTTATAACAATAATTGTAAAACACATTAAAGAAAATGAAAAAAAACATTTGTTTTACATTTTAAAACAGAGTTAATTTAAGTTTGGTCTTAGACGTAATTAATACGAATTTTCATGCAAAAATAGAATTCGATGATTAGAAACAAAAATACGACTGCAATGAAGAATTCTATTTTTCAATAAACGCCATTTATATTGTTATGGGCAGCTGGAGAATTGTTTTGGGCTGCATTTTGAATACGTCTCCGTGCTGGAGTCGTCCTAGTGGCTTGTGTAGTGCCGACTACTTTCTCTGCTTCAATGCGTCCCGATAGAAAAATAGCGACGCTTTCCTGAAAAAACAAAGAAATTTAATAAATGTCAATATATTAATTATTATATTGTTGGCAAACTTTACCAAGTATTCATTTGTCATTCCTTGCAGATTACCATAGAAATTCAAAGCGCGCTTAAAAACCGTTTCTATTTTGGTCATATTTTTAACTTTATCCAGTTTTGCTCGTTTAAGTATATGTTCACTCATGTGTACCAAGAGATGGGCAACTTCGGTCATTGAATGGGACACAGTTCTATAAAAGTTTACCGTTAATTTACATATCCACGGTAGTCAATTATCCTTTACCTTGAAACATTTGTGGTCATATTTGCACTATAATTTACCAAATGCACTACACGCCTGGCGGATTCTCGCGATAGCAGCACCATCAGCTGTTCCAGTGTAGTTGGTCTCGCTTGATTTTCCGGCTCGTCTTTGCTCAAATACTCCCACAGCTGCCTTGCTTTCTGTAGTGCTAATTTTGGATCTGTGACGATCTGAAAGAAGTCCAAATTATAACATTATGAAGAGAATTAAAGTCTTCAAGAAGCTCTGAAATCTTACCAACTCCGCTGCATATATTAGCACATTTATTGCTTCCTTACTCTGTTTCTTCAAAGCTCTAGCTTCGGCCATCGTTCTTTGTGTTAAACGCCGTTTCAATTTACGCGAAAAACGCTGTCCATGATGAATCGCTTTGAGAGCACCTTTTTCACCGTCGCTTCCAATATTATAATCTTCCTTCGATACTTTTATAAAGAATAGAAAAGTTATAATATTAATTAAAATTGAAATTGGGTCTAAATTGGTTTTCACACCATCCGAAGGTTAATTGTACATATAAAGACATTATTTATACGGGTGTTTGTTTGATATATACACACATATGTAATTATAAATAAATCTTAATATAAAATTACACCGAAGGTTTCATCATTTTTCGTTATCTCTTGCGTTTCTAGCAAAACAAGCTCCATCAGGCAGTGGAAATGATACACATTTCTGCAGATAACCTCTCTTTTATAATTTTGCTGATTTGCTTTTGCATGAAATTATAATTTTTGCCAACGATCTGTTTGTCTTATATTACTCTTTCGCTCTTAATTAACTATTTCTGCTTGTTTGTAAACGATAATCTTACCACCGTCAACTTCATCAACACCAACTCCATCAATCGGAATCAAGTACTTGTCCACATACTTGTCCGCCACTGTAAATGCCCCATCGATTCTATCGGCTGCGTAGGTTGTTATTGTGCTCTCCAGGACAGCGTTTCCCAACTGCTTCACTGAGTCTGCACGCTTCACAACGGGTCTGACCAATCGATCGGACATGTATTCCTTTGTGTTCCAGTACATCTTCACAATTGAAATATATAAAGAAAAATACATGCATATACATATATCTCGAATTTATATAAGTATATTTATATACGGATTAGTCCAATTTAGCTGTTTATTTAAGTAATATAAAGTGAAGCTATGCTATGTGTATTTAAACAAATGATTGACGATTGCGATACGATTTTCAGTCTACCATAAAAATATTAATAAAAGATTTCTTTATGCTTGCGTCGAACATTATGAAAAAATTAATACAACGAAAACATAATAAACTATTCTTGATTATATTTCTCGTTAATAGTGTGGAATATTGTACACTTTTTAATTTATTTATTAATCTATGTATGGTTTCCTTCGTTTTTGCTTACCATTTCCGGTGGAAGATAAACCAATGGAATACGTTGCTCTAAAATATCGAGACTCTTACACATCACACTATCGAGTTGCTTTAGAGGAGCTTCGAATAGTTTAACTGCCGGTTGAATAGTTTCCAATGCAGCCAAAAGAGTCGCCTCAGCAGTTTCGAAATACCAATTAAACAATCGATTGTTACCCTTTACTTTGCCGTACATTTGTTCGGCATGTTTAAAGCTGGACTCTATCAACGGTATACTTCCGATTCTATCGATTGATTCCAGGTGAATTTTACCACCCATTGTTGCATTTGCTATATTATAATAAAATACACGTTGAAGGTAACTCTATTATTTTGAATTTGCTTAATTTAACGTTCATAAATATTCATAGCTTTCATTTTTCATACTAACCCATTTTTTAGCACAATTTTGTTTTTTTTTTAAAATAAATGTCACACAATATTGTATTCTATTTGTACTTATTTCATCACTTTCAAATTAATTTTATTAATAATTCCTTTTGAGCACAATTTACTCAAGACTTTCAAACACTGTGTTCAGAGCAACATTTTAAAGAGAAGTGATGATGTCGCAGAGAAGAAACGCCTTTAATATTGCACACAACGATTCGATTGCAGTTCTGGAATTGCAGCAGCGGATGGATGCTCGTCCTCTCGAAATAAAATGCTTTTCACAAATAATATAAAGCGAACTAAGTCCACTTCAACCGAGTGCACATGAAACTCGGCAATGATGAAAATATCAATCAGAAGAAGACGAGAGTTAACCTTAAAGTCAAACACCACTGATAACGCGGCTGCTATGACAGTGAATTGTTATTATCGCATATTATGAGACTGGTCTTGCTTAATAGTGAATTATTTGCATTTAAACATTGGACTCTCGAAGCATGAAGTGTGCCAAAATAGCGCAAAAATGTTAACAGACAGTCGTATATAAAAAATCGGGTCGTTATTAAGTCCAGTGTATCAAGTTATTGGTTATTTGTAGTTATATTGTATGCAAACTAATATTTACAGGCCTGCGTAATAACCAAAAAAAAAAACACATTGCATTGCAGCTGAAGGAAAACTGAAATTAAACAAGCAAAGCAGAAAAAATGTCTAAGGTTGGAGTATTAAAATAATTAATACTCCTTGAGTATTTCTTTTATTAATTGTTTTGAATTTTGCATCTGTCTTTAATAATGCTTGTTATAAATATAATTACACTTTTTATCATTATATCAATCTCACTATTAAAAAGCTGATCTCTTTTTTGCTATAATATATGTGTTTATATTATCAGCTAACCCGTTAACATTTCACATACATATGTAGATGCAGGAATGACAGAGAGAAAAATAAGGAAATTTTAAAATAATTAAAAGTTACCTGAAACATTTTTTTGTTACGCCTTAAATTGGTACGAAAGTTCCTACTTTCATCTAGTCCATAAGGATTTCAGTACTGCTCAACTCTTTATTATTTAAGATAATTATTTAAACTAAAAAACCATCTATAATAATAAATATAAATTTCTATAATTTGCATGAACGCGAATCTGTTACTAGGCAGTATTTTAATTTTGCCGTTTTATTACTATTGAGTATTTATTGTTATTATGAGTATTAAGTCCATCGATCACAATTTATTACATATATTTTTAGTTCAATAAAATATTCCAATGCACCTTATCATCAGAAATATAAAAGTTGTCTGGGTCTCGTCTATTTATTCAGAGGCATGCAAAATATTGTCAGAAGATTGGTCATTGATCTGATCTGCTTATGTTGAAATAGAAAAAATATAAAAAAACAAAAATTGGCATTTTTACCCTGTAAAAACTGTACATAAAATAGATTTGTATATTTTGAAATATTTTAAGCTTCATAAATTTATACTAAATGAAGCTATGCACTTAATTATAGAAGTTATTTTTCAAAGGTGAAAAACTTTTTGAAAAATTGTTATACCAATTCTATAGGGAAAACAGTTTATAAAATTTTCAATTCTTACCTCAAATTTATGAAATAACTAATATTAGGAGTTTACTTCGATAAAAAAAAAAGTAGTCACTAGTATATTCAGTAAGTAAATATGTAACCTTTATTGATTCGATGACATTTCTCTTAAACAAAACATATACTAGTATATTCAATTTATAAAAAATAATATTTGAATGGCATTATGAATGCCTTTGACACATATATATCTAAAAATATTTATTTATTTATTTTATATGATTATTTATACATACAACTTATAAAAGCAAGTTTAGATAGGGATTTCTATTAAGTTTTCGCAAAATTGTTAAACTTCCAAATTAGTGTGTGGTTTTTGTTTATAAGATTATTTTCGCTACAATTTATATATATAACTTTCTATATTTGATTATTTGCAGAAAGAAATTTTGCAATACGGGGTGCTATATTTAATATTTCGCGAAATTACACAAGTTGAAATTTCTGTCGTTGTTGTTTCAATGAACTTAATAGCAAAAACTTAGAATGATAGAATTCTAATCATTCTTGAAAACTTATATGCTCCATTAAGAAACGCATCTTATAATTTAATATCTAATCAAATGTGTTTTCAAATATACCTGATTATAGATTTAATTTCAAAAAAGATATCAGCATGTGCAGAACATCCCTGAATGAATAACTTGATGATTGGCAGCATTCCAACACTTCAAGTGTCATTTGTCTTATTATATTTCTGTGAGGTTCTTCATATTTCATCTATAGCGTTATGGTTTTTATTATTTAAAATTTATTTAGCTTAATAGTTTCCATTTTCTACAAATATATAAGCATTATTAAAATCAACGTAATGAACCTTTCGGTATTCTGGTGTTTGTTGGGCATATTAAATGCAGGTAAACTTGAAATATTAAAGAGCCACACCCCATTCTTGATGGTAACTTTATTTTCTTTTAAATGTAACTTTACCACAGTTGCGGCATGGAACGATGTGGATTCCGGCAACTGCATAATACCAAAAATTCTGCAAGGTTCTTGGTTTTCATGGGAGGTCGGTAACCCCACACAAACCGTGATTGATGCAACATCCATGTCCAGGCGTGGCTACTGTGTCGACATGATGAAACACCACGGTGATGAATATTCCTTCGTGTTTAAAGAACGCGCCGCCAATTGTTATCATTGTGTGCATACATTTGTCCGTACTTTGAATGTTTTCGAGAAGTTCGAAGGTATTTAGAATGATGTTCACCCCATTCATTTAGCATTTCTAAATTGTATTTCTTGTTGTGTAAAGGTCCTTGTATTTCACTACATCCCGGAGTTGAAGCTAATGTGGAAAACGTGTGTCGAGGAGTGAAAGATGATCAGCAAATAATAACTCTTTTTAATGAAAACTTTATACCCATAAATTGCCGTTCGTCATTGGAGGGCGTGTGGCAATTTGCATACCAAGTACGTCGAATCATAAACATCTTGCTTTGATAATTTTTACAAATGCTGCTTTCCTTATAGAATCGTTTCCGCTCCACTGGCGTTTGTAATAAACCTGACGCACGGATTCAATCTTGCCAAACAGCTGGCACACAATTTTTAATACAAAATCAGAAGTTTAACATTACATATCAGCACTGCGAAGGCATGGAAGATACATTTAGCGGTATTGTTGAATACAGTTGCCTGGGTGATTGGTTCATAGGAAAGAATCATTATTTTGCCGTCGCAAATACGAAAGAATCACGAAAAGACGAAAAATATCGGTGTTTTTTAAAGAATCGCGACGATGACTTGTACATTGGTGTATCTATAACAGCTGAGTGTAACACCTTGAAAACTCCCGAAAGTTCACCGGTACGCCTTAAACTAACGCCTGTTAAGGCTGAGTATGTGGAGCCACGCTGTACCTTGCCGCAAAATTTTACAGGCGAGTGGGTTAATACAGCAAATATCGATGCCGATATTCAAATAAGCGAAACGCACATCAATGAAACATATTTCCCGGATAAGGGACGGTATCGCCGTACAATTTATGTATGTCGTGAACGCAAGGATAACCGTATCATGATGGCTCGGCTCACCGTAGATGGTTGTCAGAAGGATTTTGTTTGCTTTGAGTTCCAGCCAAGACACCATAATATAATTCGTTATCGCAAAGGTTTGGCAGTAATTAAGGATGACTTTAGCACTGTGTGCTCTTGGGTGCAATTCCCAAATGCAGAAGCATGGAAATATGATTTGTTTTTGGCCAAGAATCCGGTGCCAGTGCGTTGCCCTGTTGCTGGTAAATTCAACTTTACACAACGTGGAGAGCATCCATTTAGAACCAGGTAAATTGCTGTGCAAGTGTATGAAGTAAAACTAAATATATTTGTAATTTCATTGCATTCTTTTTTGATACTTTAAAGAATTTTGGGTGGCGTGACTTTGAGTCCTCGTCCTGATATTCGTTGCAAGCAAAATATATCAGATCTGTCTGTTTGCGATACTGACCAGAAGGAAATGGCTGTTGATGAGAATTATTGTTTGTCCGTCGACCATTTGGGTCGACCTGTTGATATATACAGTAAGTCACAGGCACAAAATGTTTGTAATTTGAGATTTATTCGAAACTCATTCAGGCGATCCGGATTATAGAATGAAATGTATTGGTTTCTGGAAGGAGAATCTAAAATCTTATTTGATTACCTACGATCCTCTCGATCCTCTGTCCAAATATCGATGCTGGGTTTATCAGCGTGCTGATCTAAACCGAGTTCTCATGTCACAAGGTAAATTAAAGCGAAGATTCTGCTTATGAAATTTGAACTGAATTAATTTATGTGGTTTGTAGCTGTTGGCGCCTTTTGCAAAATTAACCAGGATGTCACATCGTGGAATTACACCGAAGGCGCCGCTGTTTCCATTGATGCAACTGAATATGAACGGGAACGTGATCAATGCCCAATGTATTTCGACGATGGAGAGAATCCGTGGAAAAAATCCGAGTC
Source organism: Thecophora atra (assembly GCA_937620795.1). Taxonomy (NCBI): domain Eukaryota; kingdom Metazoa; phylum Arthropoda; class Insecta; order Diptera; family Conopidae; genus Thecophora; species Thecophora atra. The sequence continues at coordinate 35,189,031 of OW569401.1, forward strand.
GTGGAATATAATTTTCGACTGGGACTTTTCGAGAGCCGGTGCTAAGAGTACGTTATTGTTCTTTAACAGTAAATATGTCTGGACAATTTCGATTGGTATTATGCTTGCGAGTGCATATAGAAGTTGAAATTTAGTTTAAAGTTATTTGCAATAATTGTTCTTTTATAAGTTAGTAAAATGAGTAATTTAGTGCATTACTTCATTCCGTCCGAAGACCATTTGGGTCTTAGTATGTAAAAAGTAATATTAACAGTTAAGAAAAGAGCCTAATAAATATATTTTACACAAATAGAAAAAGCCAGTTGAATCTTTATGGAAGTTAATTATAGAATATGGAATTACAATATAGAAAATCAAAATAATCCTCGCAAAATTCGTATATTGCATTCTATGCAGTACTTTTTTTGTACACATATTCATTAGCGGCGTATTTTTAATGAACGTACACCAAAGAGTATATGTATATTCATGAATATGGTATATATAGTATGGTATATATAGTATAGTGAGAAATATGATCTGATACTTCAATCAATTTCAACTTTTGTCAAACTATTAAGCGAAATATTGGATGAAAAAAAACCGTGTATTAACTATATAAATAAATAAACAATTAAATTTATTGTCGAAGTAGTCAAATATATTAAATTTTATACATAAATTGTAACAAACAATTATGTTATAAACAAAACACGCAAATTAGAAAGTTTGCAAATTTCCTTAAACGCAAGTCTCCTGACACAAAAAAAACGCAACATAATTTTTACACTTATTCAGGCATTTACAACCGTGGCTACGTACTAGGAGGGTTATGTGTTATACTGCAAGAATTCGAACTTTTACGATAATTTTATCGTATTGCGATTTTAGACGTCAAACTACGATCAGACGGAAAAAGCCAATCAAAGTGACAAGTTCGTATGTATGCGAGCGGTGATTAATTAAGTTGCTTAATTAAATTAATTAATTAAAGGCCAACTCCCAATTTAGTTATGGAAAGTGAATATTTGCAATAATTATGTAGAAAAATGTGTGTTAGAAATGTGAAATTAGTCAAAAATGTCATAAATATTTGTCTGTAAATTTAAGGAGTTTCAGCTGAAATACATCAAAAAAATTATGTTTTGAGTATTAATATGTTGGTGAAAAGTAAAAAAACAACAAGTGTTCTTTAAAAGTACGCAAGTGCACAATTTTTGTGAGTGAATTTAATCAAAAAATCAGCGCAATGACGATTTGGAGTGAATGCAACAGCAAGCAAGCACTTGGAATAGGTAAGTTTCCCTGCGGGGGACGAATAATGGAAAGCAAATAGGGTTAAGTGAAATTAGACGGAACAAAAACACAAAAAAATAGGCTGAAATAATAAGTGCAACATATACAAATGACTTTTACTATCTATCTACATGTTTTTCGCAATTGTTTCTTGATAAAAATGAATTGTTTTATGAACATTTTTCGCTGTGTAGTGAGCGTGTAATAAATATGTATAGCCTTGCAATAAGTAACATACTACCTGCATTTCACATCGTATCACCTACTCATTTCTACCTAACAAATGATACATCTTTTCTCCCTTATAGAAACCTGCTTTTCATGCAATTCTCAGAATGAAAGGAAAGATTTCTTACTTCCCTTGTTGCGTGTCGTGTCTACATACTTGTTGCTCACATTTTCCCCTACTACATCCACAAATTATTCGAATAAAGCCTTTGTTATTCAACTTTGCTACTGCTTGTAGTATTTTCGTAGCGTAGAGTAATTTATTAAGAAGTTGATTATGAGAAATCATCACAGCGTTTAAATATAAGAACAATTGGAATTGACTGATTGGAATTTGTTAAATACACTCGCATTTGTGTAGAATGGCATTGATGTTTATATTGTTGCTATTCTGTTGTGTTGTTTAACATTCAATGCAATTAAATTGCAATCGAGTTTTGGGCAGATGTGGCTTACAACAAACACTTATTTGCTTATGTGTGTTTTCATTTCAAAATCTTTTTTGTAATGTAATAAAGCAAATGCTATTAGACCACTTGTGGACTTTGTATTTAAAACAATTATTATTCTGGGATAAAAATTCTTATGTGTTGGTTTCTTTGCAAGAATCATACGTCATCTGTCGGTGTTGCAATAATCAGCTTCCAAACAAGAGAATTAATGCACTCGAATGAATAAAACAAAAAGCAAAAATTAGTGAGTATTTAAAACGCGATTTATTACTACACAATGTTAATTAATCGTTCTTAAGATAAACTTGTAAACTTTGAAGACTTTCAATAAATTTAGAAAATTATAATAAATCCTGCGTTTAATTGGATGTCACACAATCAGTTGAATAACACAAAATTTCCCATGATTATTTTCTTTTCTACAAGAGTATAACACTCACACAAACATAAATAATATCTCGCATGGTTTTATTTTCTTTTTTATATCTTTTTATTTTTCTGCTTTCTTATCTATTGTTTTTTAGTTTAACTTAATTTATCTGTTTTATTCAAGGGACATTTCGTCATACGCAATTTCCCCATTTTGTTCCCTCATCTTTCGGTAACTACGGCGATTAACCTCCTTTTAAAAGTGCTTTTTCTTTACGATTATTTTAATGTTTTTTCTTGAAAAATGAACGATTTTTAAATATATTTCTCTGTTGCAATTGACATTTTTATTGTGGATCAGCAGCGCAGCTGGGGATGTTTTTCCATGTTTGTAGTTGGTATTTAAAAGAAGATTTTTGTTGTTGTTTGTCGTCGCGTCGCGTCTCGTTAACGACTCGAATTAGCGACGAGTTTTCATTAGTGCAACTACGCAGTAGTCGATGCATCATAATTTCAACTCACCTCACCTCACCTCACCTCACCTCTTCGTTTCGATGAACAGCAACTGATTAAAAATTTCATCAACGTCGTCCTGCTCAGCGCCGCCTCGTCACGAGTTTCTTTGTCTTCCTCTTTGAAGACGCCTTCCTGTGGAGTCTTTTTATTATTTTTAGACTTCCGTTTAATAGATGGCTCATAATTTAATACATGGATTTTTATAAAACGACATGTAAATAAAGTCATTTAATTTTGATGGATAGAAAGTTTAATTTTTCAATTCGTTCTAATTTAATAACAATTTTAATAATGTAAAATTAATAAAATCTACTTTTAAATGTGTACACAAACCGAGAAAAGAATTTAGTAATAAAACAGGGAAGAATTTTTAAAGATTTCTTATTATTAAACATATTAAAAGCATTTCGTCGGTCTTTAAAAGGCTGAAGATAATTCATAACAAAGTACAAAAATATGATGAAAGAGCAGAAGAATATCAAAGGCCGCTGTCAAGGTTTTAAATTTGGTAATGAAACAAAAAAAAAAAACAAGTAAAATTACAATTATAAAATGAAGCAACAGAATAGACGAAAAGCCAATTGAATATTTTCAATTGTTGTTGCAAAGTCAAATGGAATCTTTGACATTGGCAATTGATACATCAGAGAAACACCAACAACGTCGTCGCTGCTGCTCTGAACTCACATCATTCGACTTCTATGTATTTAGCCAGCCATTTAACAATCTATTAAATTAAATTTCGATCTTGTTTAAAGTCGTCGAAAAGGGCAACGAAGAAAATTGAAGCGTCGACGATTGATTGAGATTTCGATTGAAGCGGAATGAGTGAGTAATACACGATATTTGAAAAGATATATCTAGAAACATGTACACATCAACTCACACACACACTTCCAGCTTTTCTCCCGGCATTTCGATGATTCAACTTCGACTTAAAAGCTTTTAAAAATATCTCAAGTTGCGTGTGATTAAAGGCAAAGTCTTGGAATTTGCTTATTACGTTGATATTATCTGAATAAATTTTCCATATTTTTCAACTTTTATCTGTGCACAACAAAAAACAAAACTTGAAAGAAAATTTATACAAAATTAATCAAATATTTTTCGGCGTTATTACAACTTTTCGAATATTTTTGAAATTTTATTTGAATTGAAATAGTTTATCACTTGAGCAAATAAAGATAAAGTACACTATTATTGATGATATTATTTTGAGTTTGGATTTTCCAAGTCGTTATATAAAGAATAAACTCTGATTTTTCAATAAATTGTGTAAATAAAGTTTTTGTCATTTCAATGATAATTAAATAACAACGAAAACACAAACTCAGCAACATTAAAAATTACACAAAAAAAAAACGATTAAATAAAATCGAAAACAATAACAATTTTATTCCATACGAAAACAAACACATTTCATAACAAAAAAAATTGTAAAAAACCTGTTGGCTTCAGCAAATCAAAGTTTCAGATGACGAATCTTTTATTTACTCCTTGTATGGTTTTTTCTTATTCATTATGTTGAATTTTAATACTTTTTTATATCAAAATTTTGGGCGATTTACCACATTAAATATTAAGATTTATTTATTCATTGAATTATTGTAAAAATCTTTTGATTTTCGGTTTAGTTTAACTTTTGGGTTGATTCTTTAAAATTTCTTTCAGAAAGCGTCTCTTGTAATACAGAAAAAGTCATTTGCAATTCAGAAAAAGTCATTTATAATTCAGAAATCCATTTCTAAATCAAAAAACATAATTTGTAAATCAGAAAACGTCTCTTTTAATACAGAAAAAGTCATTTGCAATTCAGAAAAAGTCATTTATAAATCTGAAATTCATTTCTAAATCAGAAAGCATCATTTGTAATTCAGATAAGTCACTTTTAATGCCGTATTCTGAATTACAACTGAAAAAAGTGCAAGCAAAAGTAATATTAATTAATTAAGTAATTCAAATGGAAGTTCCTCCGTCAGCTAGAAATCGTTTATTTTACATTTGTTGGGAATAACAATGGAAGTCAGCCGAAGCTCCTGCAACGTTTCATTGCCTTGCATCGTGAATTGCATCGTCCTTTTAACGTGGGTCGGAGAGGAGTGGCAGATTGTGTGAGAGCAACGACTTTTTCCATTTGAACACTGCTCCTTACATACATTAAACACACACACACACATACACACACATGCATATAAGTTAATTAATTAATTAGTTGTGTGATGTAATTGCTGCTTGTGTAGACGATTGCAATCAGACTGCATTCAACTCGTCTGCGTTTTTCATGTGTAGCTGGGAAAAAAGTGACTTTTAAAATTCATTCTATTGTTTTGTGATTTTATAAGCTTTTAATTTTCGAATATTACACATTTTAAGCAACATTTTATACAACAGTTTTTTTATAGTTATGCCCACTTTTTCGTCATGTGAAGATTTATCGTTGCAACTGCTGCCAACGGCGCGAAATCTTTGCGTGCGTCTGAATATAATAAAATTTCTTGACGTTTTTTGATTGACGTGCTTTCTTTTTCTTTTTGGTGTAGTTTGCTGTTGAAGTTGTCAACTTGACTTCCTTGCAGACTTCGTTTCATGTTCGGCGTGCTTCCTCTTCTTCTGAGCGAATCGTGCTTCGCTTTGCATTCATAATTTATGCCTGTGTTTTGGGTATTTTTTCTCTCGTTTTTTTACCTTTTATCTTATTAACGCTCTTGCATTGGGGTGTGTGTGTGTGTTTTTCATAACGTTGCTCTCTCTTCCTTAATTTTTTCTTGGTTAACTACTGCGCTACTCCTTGATTTTTGCCTGTATTTTTTGCATGATTTTTTAATGATTTACGGATCTATGCTCTTATTTGTGTTTACTTTGTACAGATTTTCGTGGCGACATCGCCGTTTGGCTTTGCTTCCGTTTTGGAAATCGGTTTCAGTTTCTCTTATTTCTTTGAAATTCAATTTCTGTTGTACTTAAAGTTGTAGCCAATGAAGAAATCATTTAATTGTATAGGTTCATGACTACTCTCATAACAAAGTATTAGCTTAAAAGCACTAATAAATGAAGGATGCTAACTGCAATTTCAAACTGACAAAATTACATTTGAACTTACGGAGAACAACAAAAGTTCTCAATCGCTAGAAGGACGCTTGCATTCGAACTGATTGGAATAATTTGAAGTGACCGAAGAGAGTGAGAGAGAGGCGCATCCCATTTATGACTGTTGTGTTTAAGCTCTAAACCGTTTACTTTAATCTTTACTTCAAAAAGTTAGTTTTAGTTGTTTAACGATTTTCTATTGCATTTATAATGTCCCAATTGATTGATTTTAATGGATTTTCTTATAAATAAACTTATAGACAGACTTCAATATTTCTTACCTTGTTTCATAGACAAAAAATAAATCTGAATTCATTGAAATTATAAAGCGTGATAATATGAACGGCCTTTAAGTTGTTTTGCGTATTTATATATCAGAGAAATACGAATTATGAATGAGAACAGTGCTAAATATAGATATAAATAAATCGGCAGAAACTATAACATTTCAATTGTTCATTTCATATAACAATACAAATTGAATATTGCATACTTAGAGTAAAGAAAAGTTGATTTACTATCATTGAACAAAGCACAAACAGATCAGCAAAATCCTTCCCCGATTTATTAATTAATCCTGATGTTTTATTTATAACGAGTTGATTAAAGGCTTCTTTATTTGATGACATGTCTGCCAGACACTCACTTAACTGAGCAAACAAAATTCTCTCAGACTTCGACGAAAGTTTCTCAATGAACGATGCTTTGGGAGTGTTTTTAATTACGCTCTCGGTCATTGGATATGAAACCTCACTCACACACCCCATTCTCGCAGCTTTTAAGCACCAACACTTGGAGAAGAGCTCCAAGTTGGTCGCCATCAATTATTTTCAAAGGTTGAGAGATTAAAAGAGAGATTAAAATTGCTACAATGACGCGACTTAATTAAAGTCGCCATAAAGTGGAATGAAATGTAATGAGTTTAGTTCACTGGCTGCTCAATGAATTAAAAAACTAGTGCGACATCCGTACAAAGTAAATGGATATTAATTTCTTATATTTTATTAATTAGCTCGTTGTCGTCGATGCACAAAATTCATGCAAACATTTTTGTTCACTTATAGAAAATACAGAAGTGTTTTAATATTTAATGGCTTATGAAGTAATTCGATAAAGTTATTACATAAACAATTCGTGTTACACTCAGAAATATTCGAATATCGGATGCTTTTTTCTTATGTAAGCGTGATAAAAATTAATTTTGCAAAAAATCTCATGTGAATTACGTGCGATAGGAGAAAACGCGATTCGGTAAAAACGCAAATATTACAATGAAAGTCATGATTGATTTTTAAATTACCCATTTAAATTTTTTTTTGTACTTATTTGCATCGTTACAATTTATAGTGTAAATTAGTGCACTTTACTTCCTTCAGTGTTTGCTGAAAATGTGTTTATCGATGGAATTATGAGAGCTTGAGCGGAGCTTGAGCAATACCCAGTAGGAAATCGGGCACCATCCATGACATTCTTCCTACACTTCATTTGGCAGGACTTCAAAAATCATCATTACATTAATTTTTATACATTCATAATTTTCAAATTTCATTTATTCATAATTCTATAAAGCATAAACTTTTTGATTTTATTCAAAATAACATAAGAATTTTACCTAAAAATTTCAAATAAATATAAGAATATTAAAGTCCACTGTACACAGAGTCACAGCAAATTGAATAAACTTTGTTTGAGTATATGTCTGTCTATATATCCGCTAATTTATTTGATGATCGGCTACAATGAATTTTACCCTTGCTGCCACAGTTGCGCAAAATTATGTCAGCTGCTCCGCAATCGTCGGTTCTTTATATTTAACCTTCATCCATCTGCAATAACGCAGGCGGTTCTTATATTGCGCACCATGGTTACGTTTAATTAAGCCACATGATTTACTGACTTGTTTAAATATTAAATGGATATCTGGGTCATCATTCCCCTCATTTCGGTGATGAGCAGATCTATGAGCAAAATGAATCCACTTCAACTACGCGTGTTTGTGAAATTAATTCCAATTCGAATCTTGTAGTTGCTGCGTGCTGTTAAAGCTGTTGACATCAGTTGAGTTCAGTTGTCAGGAAATTTATTTATTATTTCCCTTTTTAAAACGTTGATAACTAACTTCGGTTTTCGTCCTTTTCCTTTAAAGCCAAATGCAACTTCGAGCAGGAGGAGAAACCGCACAGACTCAGCTTGGATGTTGGCGATGCGGTGGTGATATTAAAGGAAACCACGCATTGGTACTACGGCTACAAACAACGGTAAGATTAAAGTGAGATTATAAATTAAACTACTCGAAATAAGAAACATTTTTAGATAGAAATTGTTAATAAATTATTATTTAAAGAAAAGGGAAGCAAAAGTATTGCCGGTTTCTACAAATTTCCTATAAAAATTCCCGAATTCCTGAAATTTTTCAAATTCAATAATTGAAATTAAATTAATAAATCAGTGATCTAATTTTACATTCCAAAAGATTGTGTTAAATTTTTTGTTATTTGTCTAAACAAAAACAATATTTTTCATTTTTATCTTATCAAGTTTTTTGCGTCTGTTTTTGATACTAAAGTCGACATTCGATTTATTATCGTAGTTGTTATCGTGAGAATAAATATGGACTTGAAAATATTCTACAGTTTATATTTCATTGTGATTTTCCTTGATTTTCTTAAAGCTTGATTTGTTTTCTTTATAGAATATGTTTTTTTGGTTGCTTTTTAAAACTCTGTTAAAGAAAATTACTAGAAATTCTTTTGATTATTATTTGAAAACTCTTCGTTGGCTTGTATCGACCTTCATCGACTCTCAGCAACTTTATTCAACAACTTCATTTGCTTGCTGATTGATCCGAAATGATCTGTGTCTGGGTCTGGCTGTGGGTCATGGGCCAAAAGAAGAGATATAAAAGAGGTCAGTCGCTAAATCATGAGAAGCTACATGAAGCATAAAAGCATTGATAGGAAATTCAAGTGAACGTTAACTAAAAACACAAAGAAAGACAATAAAATTGGTTGATCACTTGCAATTGCATTCTTCCACTGCAATCGCATCCGCTGAAGCCAGGAACCGCCAGGCACTGCTTTCGGTATGCATTGCGTAGGAAAGAAGAAAAACAAACGATGAAAAACAGTAGCAAAGCAAAGAATTCGAGTGATAAGACGGAGGAGGCGTTCTGGCACTGCAACTTGCACAAGATATCGCGGCATTCTCGTAAACTGAGCGGGGAAAATATCGACATATGCGTCAGTACTGAGTTGGAAAAATAAACAACAGCATTTTTCTTTATCGACTATAAAACATAATCCGTTTATTTATCATTGAGTCCGTATTTATTTTCAAAGATTTATTTCTTCAGTTATTTTTAAAGGTGCTGGAGAATGTTTTAAGAAGGAAATTTTTCTTATAATGGATTAAGATCAAGATTAAAGTACATTTATTGATCTATAGACTTTTGCACACGATCGGCTATCTTTTTAAATGAATCTTTATTCTTTATAATTGATAAGAATGAAAGGATAAATAAAATAAAGTAAAACAAATGTCGATTCTTTCTGAAAGCTTTCGAAAAATTACAGTTTAACATGATATTTCATTAAAGTAGCTTCAAATTAAGTTTATTTAAATTTAAATATTATTTAAAATTAATTTTTTTTAAGTTCAATTCAAAGTTTAGTTTAAAAATTTTTATTTTTATTATTATTTTTGGAAGAGGTTTTTACAACATCATTTCTCACTTTTCCTGCAGAAGTAAAGACAAACGAGGCATTTTCCCCAAAGTCTACATTCATTTGTGCGATTATACAGTCATCAATGGGGAGTTGTGCATCCAACGGACGGACATCGTCGAGGAAATTACAAAGGTTCTCCTCGAATGGGGTTCAATATTGAAGCAATATTTTCTGGTGAGCAAACAAAAGTCTTGTCGATCGATGATATTATGCACAATAATAAGCGTGACCTCGCCCATCACTCTGCTTGGCTGTCATTCGCCGAACTGTGGTTTGTCATGCGATTCATTCATTCATTCATGCATAAAGTCGGCCGCCACTCGGTCAATTCACTCAATTTTATGTGTCATTTATCATTTAAATAGTAACTGCAGTCGCTTTTTTACAATGAAATTGCAGAAATAACTCGATTGCATTTAATTCTCTTCTTGCTGCCAGGTCAATCATCCCGACTTCCAAACGATACGCTCCAAAATGAACGATTTGAACAACAATAGAGCGCTGCTGATATCGGGCAATCTGCCAGTGGACGAGATGCGAAAAGTGCAATTAACGGCCACGTCGCAGATCGACACAGGAAACAGTCTGCTGGGCCTGGACATGGTTGTGCGCGACGAGGGCGGCAACATTCTGGACACGAATGCTATTTGCACCACGGAATTGTATGAGAATCACATGAATGCCGTCAATCGGATTATAAAAGCCAATGTAAGAAACTACAAATTAAGTCCAAAGATCTTTAGAATTCTTCTTTTGACTTTGAGAATCTTTCGAATTGATTTGGAGATATTTCATAAAAGGAATATAGCAAATAATTTCATTTCATTTCAATGTTTAATTAATATTCACATCATCGACAGCGTCCACAATCACATCAGCGCACCTCGCGTCCTCACAACAAATATTCGCACAATATTCTGCTGCACGTCAACGCCTTTGTTTGCAAATTCCAAGAGGATTCCGATCTTTTGTTCACGCTCTTCGACGGCGAATCGCACCGGCCGATCAGTGAAAATTATCTGGTGAAGTGGTCACGCACCGGCATCGCACGTGACATCGATCAGTTCGACAACAACCGCGTCCTCTTCACCGATCTCAGCAAAAACGATCTCAGCATAGCGAAAATGTATTTGGTTTGCTACGCGATTCGCATCGGCAGCATGGAAATGAAGGAGAACGACTCGAAGCGCGCCAGCATCACGAATTCGATGCTAACGGCGGCCAGCAAGAAGCACTCTCAGCTGTCGATCAGCTCGAACGGATCGTACAACAGTTCGGACTACTACTCCATGCGTCGGCCGTTCGGCGTGGCGTGCAAAGACTTGACGCCCATCATTAACAAGCCGGAGGACTTCAAGGGCAACCTCGACCTGCCGTTTATGCTGTGCGAAAAAGACACTCTGGACGGGACGCTGCGGAAGCTGATCGCCAACAAGGACATCGGCAAGATCGACTCCAAGATGGCCGTCACCATTGAAGTGCTGCAGGGCGACATCAAACAGATCAAGGAGGACTTCCCGCGCCTGATGCATACGAATGTACCGCTGGCGCGCAAAATGGGCTTCCCGGAAGTAATCCTGCCGGGCGATGTGCGCAATGATTTGTACTTGACGCTGTGCACGGGTGAGTTTTCACGCAGCACAAAGACGTCGGAGAAGAATGTCGAGGTGACGATTTGCGTGTGCAACGAGGAGGGGCAACAGGTGCCGGGCGTGCTCAGTATTGGAGCTGGACATGCACCGATCGATGAGTACAAATCCGTGGTTTATTATCACGATGACAAGCCAAAGTGGTGGGAGACATTCAAGGTAATCCGCGGCTCTAATCACAAAAGTTTGTCGCATTACTTTAACAAAATGCTTTGCATTCTTCTGCAGATTCACGTGCCGATTGACGAGTTCAAACAGTGCCATCTGAAGTTCGTCTACAAGCACAGAAGCTCCAACGAACAGAAGGACAAAGCGGAAAAACCTTTTGGGTTGTCATATGTGAAATTAATGCAGACCAATGGCACTACAATAACGGTGAAATATTCAATTATATTAACGTTTTAAACTCACTATGTCATGCATAAAAAAGTTCGCCAAATTATGAACTCGAAAGTGGTTTCGTTAACTGAAATTTTATAATAGAATTTTAAATGTTTTCCTTGTTTTTAAAAGAGTATTTTCTATATTATTTAATGGGATTTTATAATATAATTATTTTATTAATAGTATTTTATATTTTATTAGAATTTCATAAGTATTTTCTATATTATTTAACGGTATTTTATAATATAATTATTTTATTAATAGTATTTTATATTTTATTAGAATTTTATAATAGTATTTTGAATTCTTTTATTTATATTTTATTTAGTTTTATATTTATAAAGTTTATAAAGCATTTTTAATGTTTTGCTTCAATGTTTTGCTTGATTTTATAATCATATTTTATATATTTTAATGATATTTAAATTTTATATTAATATTTTGAATTAATTTCTTGCTTTATTTCGTACAATGCAGCAAGGTCTTCACAATCTTGTTGTCTACAAAATAGACCACAAGAAGTTCGATAAAAGTAATGCCAACTCTTACATGGAGCTGCCGAGTTTGTTGTGTGAGTTGCAGGGTTCGAAACCGTCTGCAGCTGGTTTATCGCTGCTGCCGAAGGATCAAGTGGTGATCGATGTGAACCTGTGCAGCACAAAATTAACACAAAGTGGTACGTAACTTAATTAATAAGTTTACTGCTTTATTAATTGTTGCTCGAAGTCATCTAATAAAAACTTTCATCTGTACAGTGAGTTTGTTGGGTCTTTTAAACTGGTCGGCACACAAAGAAACACTCGAGGACTCGTTGAATGCTCTGTCGGATGTACCCGGCGGTGAAGTGGTGAAATTTCTGCAGGACATCCTAGATGCTTTATTTAATATTCTCGTATGTATTAAGAATTTCGTTGTTATTACGAATATTGATTTAATATTAATTAAAATTCGTTTCAATTTCAATCAGGTTGAAAATGATAACCCCGAAAAATATGATCAGTTGGTATTCATGAGCATTATTCACTTAATTGAGACTGTGTCCGACTTGAAGTATCAGCATTTCTTGACTGTTTTGGATGTTTATATAAACGACAGCTTCTCAGCGACTTTAGCCTATGCGTAAGTCATTCAACAACTCGATTTAGCCTTTGGTTTATATTAATTATTGGCCAATCGTAGAAAACTAATCGACGTTCTGCAAAGGAATGTTCGTGAAGCGATTGAACCCAGTGAAAAATCTGTCGACGGCATTGAAACTGAGGAACGCTTCGAGGTGCGTCGCTTGTACAAAACTACACGCTATTTGCACTACGTTGTAAAATTCATCATTCGTTCGCGGATGCTGTTTGCGGCCATCAATGGCAACTCAGACTATGACGACTTTGCCAACAAACTCCATGGTAAGCAGAAGGACAACAGAAGGACTTTTTATTCTCATCTCTTATTCACTCTTTTAATCAATAGAATTATTGGAAATGTTTATTCAAATGATTGCCTGTCCCAGTGATCTACTCAAATCCGAGGGTGCTTTGCTGAAGAATCTGCACATCATCGCCACCGATTTAATGCAGATTTTTGATCCAGTGCGTTTGAGGTATGATTTATCTAAATTAATTATAAATAGGATGATTTCCGAGTGATGTTTTATTCTTGTTTTTGATTTCAGCATCGTTATTGTGAATATTTTAAAGCAATTTCCACCTCGCCGTTTGACACAATCAAAAATGGTTTGTATCAAGGATTTCGTCGACTCGAAATTATTTCACTTGCCCGAATGTCGAGCGATTTTGTTGCCTGTGTTCTGCAATCATATCAAGGATCGGTTGGAATGCAAGGAGGAGGTGAGATTTCATAAATTAAAATACAGTTTGCCGTGTTTCCCTTTTTTTGTGTTGATTGTTTTTGCATTTATCCTACTTTTTCTACATTATTAATAATTACTAAATGAACCATTAACCAAATATTCAAACAAAAGCATTCAATGTTTCATGCATTCAATTTGTTTTTTAATATTAAATTTAGCAGAATGTTTAAAAAGCACACTTTTGAAGTAATTTGATTAACAATTTATTTGCATTATTTAATATTTTAGTGTTTCTTTAGTACTCGTTGATGTTGTACTCGCTGGTGTTGATTTGAAATTGATATCCAGCAGCTATTTGTTTACTTTTTCAGTATGTGTTTTTTGTTCAATGTTAATTATAATATTAATCGATATCGATGTTTGTTTTAAAAGCATGTGTCTGTTGTTTGTCTTGTCCAATGAATTGCGGATGTCGTTTTATGTTCAATTTGTGTTTGCATGGTTTCAGTTTTAGTTCCATTCACATCAAAACTAAATGCAATCGAAGCAATTAAAATTTTATTTAATATAACAATTTTTATATCGGATTCCTTCGTTGTTGTTGTTGTCCTTTGTTTCGTTTTGTACTACGACTGTGCTAAATATTAAAATCTGGTTTCTTATTCTTAGTTTTTAATTCGTTCAAACACTTCTCTAAATAATGTAGAGAATTCAATAAAATTTGAGTGTTGATGCTTTATAAATCATATCAACTCTTCTCTGCCGAAAGTCTTGAAGAAATCTTCCTGAATTTAATGAGGAAATCTTTTATTTTAACTATTTAATGAAAAACAAAAAAGAATCCATGATTTTTATATAGGTTTCCATGTTATTAGAACAAAATTGTTTACTCGCATGGAACAATTATTCTAAATTTATAATAACTTATTTTTTTCTATTATTTTTAAGATTTGAATTGTTATTATAGACAGTTTATAATAAATTAAAATGAAAGTCGCTCAACTTAAAAGTTGGAAATGAAGCAGAATTTAGCAAATATTCGATGAGTTTCAAAGTCTTTACTTAAAAAAGTTTTTGTTCTTTTGTTGCTGATGGAATTTTATACTTTATAAATATGCAGAATATTTAATTTTATTTAATAATTCTTCACCCAAAAATAATTCTGTGATTTTAATGATTTCTGTTTTGTATTTCGCGGATTTTCGTCGTTATTTGAACTTTAATTTATCTTAATAAAAGAAATGTTGGCGTCAACTAAACCTTTGCAAGTATTTTAATATTTTCAAAGGTAATAGCAATTGAATTAGAATAGAATTTGAATTAAATTCTACCTTTCGCTGATCTGAAATTGAATGTTCGTGATTTAGTTTAATTTGTTGGGAACTTGTTTATTCACTTATATCCACACATTTGTATGTTTTGCACAGGGCACTCGAAACATTAATGAACTGGAAATCATTACATTATTTTTGGCGTTATTTTTTCATATATTTTTTTGTGTTTCATTTCTAGTCTTAGATTAATTTGACGATAGAAATAATTTACATGCAGATTTCACATTTCATCATTTGAATGTTCACTTTAATCACATCGTATTAATTAATTTCACAAAGTTTCTTCATTTTTGGGTTAAATAAAATATCTTCTTTTCATTAATTATTATCCCTTTTTTACACGAAATAATAATAATAATGGTGATGCTTTTGCATTTTTTCATCACAAGAATTTTTAAGAAGAAACCTTTTTTTAATTTCAATTTGAATACATGTCAATGTTATATATATGTATATAAACAACCATAATTAGGGTGACTACAAATCCGATATCAGGCAACAGGAAAAGAATCTGTCCAAAGCAGCCAAAGTGTTGGGACAATTAAAATCGCAACTGCACACACGTGAAACAACCGCAAAGCTAAAGGTAAACCATGAAAACATCAAAAAGAAATGAACAAACTACTGAAATCATCATGGGCGAGGGGAGGGTGATGAGGGGTGGAAGATGATCACATGAAAAAAGAACTCGACGACAAAGTAAATCTTAAACATTTAGTACTTAGCAAACGACCAAAGCATCTGTTTTAGTACACGGCAGACTTTTAACACGGCGATAGTTTGTCGCTGTAGTTGTAATTGGATCGTATACAAGAAGAGTTCAATGAGGAGACAAACTATCATCGGCCCGATAAAAGTCTGCTCTGATAACAGGCATTTATTTTTATTCTTGTTGGAAGATGCGTGGGGGAAATTTAGAACTGATTTACTTACACTTTCTTCTTTACACTGCGATTGTTTTTATTGAACATTTGTTGGTTTTTTAAAAATCCCAATCAAAAAGCTAAGAAGATGAATTATTTCTCTTTTGTTAGTCTTTTATTTATTTGAATTATTTTTATTCCTTTGAAAAGATTCGTTTTATTATTTTCTATAAATACAAGCGTCATTAATCGCGGCTTTTATTTTCGTTCTCGATTTTCTTGTATATCGTCAATTGAGTTTTAAATATTTACACGAATTTAAGCATTGTTAATCAACTGCAAAAACTCTTCATTGGCAAAACAATTCTTCGAAGATTTATTTTGAGTTGTTGTGTGAATATTTATTTGTATGAATTTATAGACACATCTGCAACACGAAATTCTACGCATAAATTCATTTTTGTTGCTGCGCTTATAAACATAAAAATATAAATAAGCTTCGCTTTCGCCGTCGATGTTTATTAAAATGTTTTTAAGTTATTATTTATACTTGAAATATTTTTTTATATAAACATAAGAATTAAAAGATGAGTCCTCGGATACAGTTCCATAAATATGGAAAAACAAACATTGATAATTGCAACATGAATTTGATATTTATTATAGGTTGTCATTATGATTACGATTAGCTATGTAATTTTCGCTCTGCTTGACGATGTTCCCATGAGAAATGATAAGGAACTCTTTGCCAGCCGCTCTCAAATTGCTAATAAGAATTATAATTTTTTCACTACTCTCAGTGATTCTCTCAGCGACCCTCTCCATACTTCCAGAAAAACTGCTATAAAACGATTGAAATCTTATATAAGCAAATAAACAGAGAACGACCACAAAGCTTCAATCTCTCTCGCTGTGTATTGGAAGTTCATCTCTCTGCACATTTGCATAAACAATAAACAGAAAAGCTCTCTCATCTTCATCGCTAAAACATGTAAAACTGAAGAGAATAATGAATTGTTCCTCCATTTAAATATATAAATCGAAGTACAAGTAATGATTATCTTCAATCATTTCAATTACCAATCGAATGCCATCGACATTTATGACAATTTCAATATCGTTTCAGCCAGAAGATCTCCCAAAATCTCCTTTTTGATTATATTTCCTACAGTACAATATCATAGCGATATAATAGAATATAATATGATATTATAATCTCTAAGATATTGTCTAGAGAGACCCACTAAATCAATAGGTTTCTTTATATTCATAGTTATTATTTCCTTATTTAGCTAAAATTTCGTTGGTTTTGCTGAATATTTTGTATTTGATGTGATATTTCTGCTCTCGAAACTCTGCATAA
Organism: Thecophora atra; assembly: GCA_937620795.1. Classification (NCBI taxonomy): domain Eukaryota; kingdom Metazoa; phylum Arthropoda; class Insecta; order Diptera; family Conopidae; genus Thecophora; species Thecophora atra. The sequence continues at coordinate 35,206,080 of OW569401.1, forward strand.
TTTTTTCCGATTTTTCGCTAGGTCGCCGAATGCATCAATATCATGAACAATATTCTGCGGTTGCTCTATCGGACGGACATCGGACAGACGCACAACGACGTGCGCGACGTCATGTTGATTCTGCTGCGCACCGTCATCAAGACGTCGCATGCTCTGGACCGCGAGAACCAACTGGTGGGCAACCTGGTGGCCATCATGCTGGGAATACTGCAGCGCATGGACGCCGCCCACTACGACATCTTCGTGAAGCAGCTGAACAACCGCTTCGAGCTGCAGGACTTCGTCATCGAGATCCTGCTGGTGTTCGAGGAGCTGGTGTCGCCGCATCAGAAGCCTGTGTTCCCGCGCGATTGGATGGACATGATTATGCACCAGAACACGGTGATTTTGGGTTCGCTGCGGCATCTGTCGGCCGTCATCATCGACCACTTCTTCGAGCCGTTCGAGAAGCAAGTCTGGTCGAATTTCTTCCAGTGCTCCATAGCGTTCCTTATACAGTCGCCGCTGCAGCTGAACGACTTCAACGACAACAAGCGCCAAGTGGTCTTCGCACGGTATCGCGACATACGCAAGGACACGGCACAGGAAATACGCAAGATGTGGTTCCAGTTGGGCGAGCACAAGCCGAAATTCGTGCCGCACATCGTCGAGCCGATCCTGGAGATGAGCATGATTCCGGAGATCGAGCTGCGCAAAGCAACGATACCCATCTTCTTCGACATGATGCAGTGCGAGTACTACAGCTCCCGGCTGTGCCCCGACAGCTACGGCGACACGAAGCGCAACAACGCCCACTACAAGGCCAACTTCAATGACTTCGAGACGGAAATGATCGAGAAGCTGGACGTATTGATAGGAGCAGGTAAGTCACCCGCCCTGATCACTCATCACTCATCATCCTCATTGAAATTCAATGCGTGTCGATCGTAGGCAAAGGCGATCTGCAGTACAAGGAGCTGTTCGCCGAGATCATGCTGGAGCGCTGTCAGGCGCACAACATCCTCAACGTGGAAGGCACGAAGTTCGTCAACATGCTGACGAAACTCATGGACCGCCTGCTCGAGTACCGCTGCATCATTCAGGACGAAAGCAAGGAGAACCGCATGGCGTGCACCTTCTCGCTGCTGCAGTTCTACTCCGAGGTCAACCGCAAGGAGATGTACATTCGCTACGTGTACAAGCTGTGCGACCTGCAGATGGAGTTCGACAACTACACGGAGGCCGCCTTCACGCTGCGCTTGCACACCGAGCTGCTGCAGTGGAACGACACGGAGCTGTCGCCTCTGCTGCGCTCGCATCGCCACGTCGCTTGCCGCACGCATCGCGAGTTGAAGGAGGCGCTCTACTTCGAGATCATCGACTACTTCGACAAGGGGAAAATGTGGGAGTGCGCCATCGACATGTGTAAGGTGCTGGCGCAGCAGTACGAAAACGAAATCTACGATTATCTGAAGCTGGCCGAGCTGCTGAAGAAGATGGCGCAGTTCTTCGAGAAGATCCTCAAGGAGCTGCGGCATACGTCGGAGTATTTCCGCGTCTGTTTCTACGGTTTGGGCTTCCCGCGCTTCCTGCAAAACCGCATCTTCATCTTCCGCGGCAAAGAGTACGAACGGCTGAGCGACTTCTGCACACGAATCCTCGTGCAGCACCCGCAGGCCGAGCTCATGCAGACGCTGGAGGTGCCCGGTGAGGACATCACGCAGGCCGACGCCCAGTTCATTCAGATCAACAAAGTGGAGCCGATCATGGACGAGGCTTTCAGCAAGTTCCACGAACGCCTCGTCGCCAATGAAATAGTCAAATACTTCACGTCGAACAACGTGCAGAAGTTCCAGTTTTCGCGGCCCTATCGCGAGAGTGTGGGCAGCGGAGATGCGGATGATGTGCGCAGCTTGTGGCTGGAGCGGACCGTGCTGACCACGAGCCATCAACTGCCCGGCATCCTGCGTTGGTATCCCGTCGTCGACACAAGGAAATTTAAGGTAAGAATGAAATTAGTGAGGGGCGATTATTAGTGATGTCTCTGATTTTCCATTTAACATTCGCTGCAGATCTCGCCGCTTGAACTGGCTGTGGAAACGATGAAGTCGACGAACAAAGCAATCAGAGATCTTATAATCGAGCACAAGAACGACGAAAACATCCCCATAAATCCACTGAGCATGAAAATCAATGGCATCGTCGATCCTGCCGTCATGGGAGGCTTTAGTAAGTACGAGGAGGCATTTTTGACAGCTGCGTACTTGGAAGACAACCCCGACGATCGCGAACTCGTTGAGAGTCTCAAGGATTTGATTGCTTCACAAATTCCGTTGCTGGAAATCGGTAAGGAATTTGAATTTGCCTTTTGTTTTCGTTCAAGATTAATTAAAATTACTTTCTAATCTTTCAGCAATTTTACTGCATAAACAAAAGGCGCCCGAGAGTCTTAAACTCTTCCACGAACGATTGGAGAGTTGTTTTGTAGAGATGCAAGCTAATGTAGAGACTAAATATGGCAAAAAGGTAGGTTATAAAAGCGCACACTTAATTCGGGTGGGAAAATTCGACAAAATGAGTGTTTTTTTAGTAGAATCAAGCGAAATATCGATAGAATTCTTCATATAAAATCATTCTTCTTCTTTCCTTTTAGACTTGCGACGTGAAATTGGATCGAGATTCGGTGGTGATGCGTCGCAATGGACTCTTCATGCCTTCTCTTTTCGATGGCAACAATCGACTCTCGGAAACAAGCATGGGATCATCAGAGTAAGAAAAGAACATACGCGAAATATATGAACTCCATCGCTCATGCTTTCGTTTTTCTCTCTTCTCCACCGCATTAAATCGTGTAGTAGCGGCCTGTCAAAGTCTACGTTCTCCACCCGACCGCAGACGAGCTCCATCAAATCGACATTCGCCAGTTTCAATTTCAACACGAATTTAACGAGGTATGCAATGAATTCAACGCAATTCAAATGAACAAAATTAACTTAATTTAATTAACTATTAAAATTAACTAAGAAATAAAATTAATTTCGCGTTTTAATGCGTATTTTTTTCATGCTGCTCCGTCTTCGATTATTTAAGTTTAAAAATTTAATTTTCTGATTGATCACAATTCAAATTGTTTTTTGTTTGTTTATGTTTTATTTTTTTTTCAATAAAAATTATAATTTCGTGGAAATAAAAAAAAAATAAAATAACGAAGATCAACGCTGGGACATTCACCGAGCACCAAAGCTAAAAGCAAAGATAAACCAACGACCAAGCGACGTTCCATTAAAAAGGTGAGTTTGCTTTCTATCGAAAATTCAGAAATTTTTGTAAGCAATTGAATCGATTTACAGTTGGACCGCGAGACGCTCAGCCTTCCTGTGGCCAACAGTCAGTGGTACACGTCGCCGCTGACAACGATAACATCGACGCCGGAGCGAGAGTCCACCACATCGATCACCAGCGCCTCGAACTCTTCGCTCTGCTCGAAGAACACCGCCGATCCTCGAGTTCTAACTGAAGAGGTGAGCGACGGTTGGCTGACGCTATTGTTTTTAGTGTTAATTTCAAATATTGATTCAAGTGATTGGTGTGTTTCGTTACTAATGATTTCAATGACACATTCATTTGTGTGCATCTCTAAAACAATTCAATTAGTTAACTCCGAAGAGACCGCTGCGCTCGGAGAGGGAGAAAGAGCGACGTCTGTCGCGTCCTGCGAGCATAGCGACACCCACATCGAGCATGAAAGGCTTCTCCGCGGCTGATACACACTCGCTGTCCGGAGCAGATAGCAGCAATCGCAACTCTGTGGGTAAGTTGAAGGAGCAAAAAGCATTGTTTAACTATCATTTGCTTAGAAATTAAATGTCTTTCTTCGGCATCACAGACACCACCGATTCAACGTCCGAAGAGGATCTCATTCCGCCGCCGCTGCCTGCGAAAACGCGAGATTCTACTGATTTCTCCAGCCTCTCCTATGGCTTGGATTGGAATGTAAACAGTCCCAGCTTCTCACTCGGCAGCCTTAATTCTGCGTCTGTGGGTTCTTCTTCGGTGACGACGACAGTGACAAAAACAACAAGTATTATCAATTCCAGCTACGAATATGTCGAAGCGAAAAACTTCATTTTGAATGCAGCCTTCGACGATAGGCGACGGCCGCCGACGCCACCGCCGAAGCCATCGAGAAACAGCAAATACATTGCCTAAAAGCCATAAATGCTGCATTGCAAATCATTAATATTAATCGTAACAGCAACGAAAACAAATCCAAGCCAAAGTGAAATCGATGAGCTGTAAAAGTGCCAAAAAGAAGAAACAAACACGATGTGTGCGTTTCATAAACAATTTATGCTCACTGAAGTCGAGCCATGTTTCAATGCAATCATAGTAAAATTAATGAACATTGCCTCATCTCTTGTATCCAACCGGAGAATGTTGGACAATGACTCATCTTTAACCCTATTCGTACCATGGTGTGACTTTGAGTCACATTTTTTGTTTAAATTGCTATAATTATCAAATTCCTAATTTTTATAAGCCATGGCTTAATGTATTCCTTTATTCATAATATTTATATAAAGAAATATATAATTTATTTTTTTAATATTAGTTAGTTATATTATATTTGCAAAAAAGTAATAGAATGGCGTAAAGTACCGGGATGTGACTTTCAGTCACACCAAGAATTATGAGCATAAAATGGGTATGTTTTTTGCGAAAGCGTTCGTCAAAGCTTTCTTTTAGAACTTTTGATTCCGTTATTTCAAAATACCAAAAAGCACCACGTGCGACAGTTTTTTGCGAAATTTTTGGCAGTGGCAATCTTAATTTTCATTGTGTCTTAGAGCAAAGTTGAGATTTCAGTACTTGTACTTTTTGTTAAATATTGGTTTCAAATCTCAAAGATTTGTAAATGTAATAAAAATTTGTGCCGTCAACATATATAATATACTTATATTAATACTTTTAGTTTTAGAGAAAATGTATAGAAGCAAAGGATTGACGGAAAATGCTATAAGAAATGAACTTTTCACTGTCGGAATTGGGTGATGAACTTACAGATTCGGAGATTGTATGCATCGAAAATGTAGAAAATAACTCAAGTGCGAATATGTATTATATAGTGTATCCATTGGAGTGCACAGCCATATTCCCAGGGAAAAGTTGCAGCTCATAACTTGCTCAAGGGAAGCATAAATAAAGTTGTGCTACCGTCAGGGAAACATCTTAAAAACACTATCGATGCATTTAGTCTATTTTTGACTAATTTGATAGTTAAGTATACAAATTTGAATGCTCAAGAAAATGTTGGAGAAATCTGGAAGCAAACGGATGGTGTTGAGTTCCAACCGCCTATTCTGGTTTGTTACTACTTGCAGGAAGGCAAATGAGAAATTTGACTGATTGCAAAGAATTTTAGGATCCATTATTTGGTTTACCACTTTTTCCTGCCTGTATGTCGAAACAAAGATTTATGAATATATCGCGATACTTGCGTTTTGACGACAAATCAACAAGGTCATTCCGTAGATCACAAGACAAATTTGCACCAATCAGAGATTTATGAGACTATATTCCTATTTATGCTATATTCCTGGGGGAAATTCAACAATCGACGAGTAACTGTTACCATTTAGCGGGAAAGCAAGTTTTCGCCAATATATACCATCGAAACCAGACAAATATGGTGGATCTGTGACAGCCGAACTAGGTAGGACGTAATAGAGATACCAATTTAGCGTAGGGCGTTGTAGAGCAGTTATGTGAAGCATTCGTAAGAACTAACAGAAATATAACTTTCGATAACTAATTTACAAGCTATGAATTGGCAGCCAATTTGTTAACAAAGCAACTTATTAACGTTGGCACTTTGCGCAAAAACAAAAGATGCATTCTTGCAAATTTTTTACCCATTAAATATCGTGAAATTCACAGTAACGTATTTGGGTTTCGAACAACGATCAATAGATAAACTATTGATAAATATTTCGTAAAGCATTGCCTTTTAATAATAAATAAATCTTAAGTATTAAATTCAAATGAAAGCATTACTAATAAACAGATTTTGTTCATATATGGACGTGACTATAAGTCACACCCTGGTACTGTACGTCAGTGAAATAGCGTGGTACGAATAGGGTTAAGCGAACTTTTCTTGTCTTCCTGTCCAAGCGACGTCTGTCTGTAGTCACGTGTTGAATCAAAGTCTTTCATGTCAATCTTTTGTGTCATCAACTAAGCAATTAAAACCTTGAACTTTACTTTATAGAAGCCTATAATTAGTTCTTAATTAAGACGTTAATTTTAGAGTAAACTATTTTAATACTAACGAAAAAATCAATAATTTCGTACGTCGCACAGATATTTTATTTTATAAGCAATTTAATGATTACATTTATTGATATTAATTTGGTTATAGATTAATTAAAAGTTTTTATAACAAAAAGTGCCACTTATTCTAAAACGAAATCAATTAAAATCAAAAGTCTGCTTGCATATTTATAAATTTTACATGTCTATAAAGAATTTATATCAAATCATCGCACGAATTTTTAAATGCAATCGTTGATATATTCTAAATTTAATTATTAGATTAACGAGCACAACGCATTGTTAACAAAAAAAAAGTAGTAAACGTTTTTTTAATGTATTCAATTTTATAGAAAATTTTTTAATATAACATTTTTTAGAAATAGAAAATTTATATAAAAAGTTAGAAAAGCTTTTCGCAAATATGCAATTGTATAGATTAAACCAATATATTTAATTATACAGCAACTCCAACAAATCAAAAGTAGTTAGTCTATAAATTTCGTGTTATTTTTATATATAATTTGCAATTGTAATTTCCGTATGTTTACGATTTAATTTTAGCATTTAAATTTGTATATTAATTGTGCTTTAAAGGCAAAAGTATTAGTATTGCTTATTAATTCTTTATCGAGTTAATAATTTAAGAAGAATTCATTTCTCTATTAATTAAGAATAACTATTAATGTGCAAGATCAAAACAAATCAAAATATTCTACTTATTTTATATACGAATGTTTAATTTTATCCATAATGTCGAAAACGTGTATTTGATTAGTTTTGTTCTATATATATACATCGATATTGACCAAAGATTAATTGAGTGTAAACTAATAAAAGTTTTGTGACAAATATTTTCAATAATTAAAGTTTTGAATAACTGTTTTTTATTAAAATATTCTCTTTCTTCTTAGAGACAGCCACTTTTGCGTTTTCAATTCGCTCCATTTAAAACTTTTCAACAGTTCTTCCGCTGGAAACTTACATTGGCTCTTCTGGTAATACTAGCATCAACATACGTACTTCCCCGGCGACTCGAAAGACATTTATTTAGCGGTGTATTGTAGACGTCAAGATCGACCACTCCCTATTGAATGCGATGCTAATGGACATCAAACGGTCTGCGGTAGTTCCGATGTAATTACTAGGGGTGAGTACCTCTTTGAACACTTACATAGCTCTGGGCCAGGGAGGGGGCCTTAGACCTAAGTATTGCCAACAGTAGAATTAAGAATTTGGTGCGGAATTGAAGAGATTGGAGAGATAGCAGAGTGCACTGGGTGTTGGCACAGACTGACTACTACAAAGAGCTCAATTTGAACTTAAAAGGAAGTAAAGACGAGAGCTAGGCTGGATACTCTAGAGATAAAACACTTCTGCCCTGTTGAAACATGCACACGTGGAAGTCATACACATTGGTGGAATACCGAGCTTACTAGACTCAGACCCCAAGTGCGTAGGTTTTTCAATAGGCCTAAGTGCACTGGGTGATAGCAGGAGGAAGCCTCAGAGCTAACAGGATATACCAGGTCAATGCAAAGGGCCAAACCGCATAGATTCTAGCCCAAGGAAGTGATGTAGTACGTGTACTAAGAAGAAGCAGTATAAAGGAAGACTGAAGAAGCCTATATCATCTGCTGAAGGACAGAGTTAAATGGCCAATGTTTTCATATAAATAGCCAGGTGTCAACGGAATTATTCCATTCCTTCTACAAAAAAGAAGACTGGAACGCCTGCCTCATGTGGTATTTGAGTATTTAGAAGTAGTTTATCATTGTGGTACAACCCACTCTTGCAGGGGAGAGAAGGAGGAGTACACTTCACCCAACTAATTTCGGTATATAAGCCTAACCTCCTTCATGCTCAAAACAATGGAGAAGGTGATTGACAGTCATATCAGTGAATGAACACTAAAAGATACAGCTTCACCTATGTCAACATGCGTACAGGAAGGGAAGGTCAACCGACTCTCATCTGTATCAGCTGACAAGAAACATCCAGGAAGCACTGGAGAATTAAGAGGTTGTGTTCTGTGTATTCCGGGACTGTAACTAACAGAGTTTTTATTACGAAGGAATTGTGCAGGAATGTCGGACTAAGCATTAACTCAAGGAAATACACCATAGCAACGTTTACTAGAAAACAAAAGTTACATATGCATGACGACAGCCTGAAGTCTTAACCATAGAGTCAAAACTACTCTGGAAAGCACTCTGCTAAAATGATTGTAGATAAAGCTACGAGATCTCTATTGATATGCAGGAATCTTGTCTTGCAACAAGATGATGGGTTTCGAACACACACATTACGCGATGGATGTATACTTCCATTGTGAGACCCGGTCGCGTCTGGCGACAGTAAGGAACTCTCTAACTAAAGTGGAATAGAATGGTCTGCCTTTGCATCACAGGCGCGATGAGCCCTTGAATGTCTAGGAAGACTTAAAAGCCTGCCCATTACAAATAAACTAAAACTTCTTTGGATCCGTGGGGGAGCTAAGCAGGTAGCTAGTACTACCTTTGTAGAACCAGAGGAGAGCAAGAGAGTCCAACTGGCCAGTATAATCTCATATTGGAAAGGCACTCTCGGCGTCATACAGGTGAAGCTTCTAATTGGAGGATGCAATCCAAGAAGGGAAAAGTTATGTCTTGATTTATCACAAAAAAACAATCTTGGAATTATTACAGGGTTTTTCACGCGACACTGTAAACTTAAGGGCGATCTCAAAACCATTGGTCCTTAGAAAGTGGACGAATGTCACTTCTGTAGAAGCGGCAGTAATACGCCACAGCATTTTTTTGTGTAAATGCGAGGCTATTACTCGTAGATTTAGTGTCCAATCTGCATACTGAGCTTCACCAGGAATCTGTTATGTATATTGTATACAATATATACTTGTTGCTTATAAGAGCCAATATAAATTTCCAGCTGGAAGACGGAATTCGTCGTCCGTTGTTTTCGCTGTGCTTCAATTATAAATTAAGAACCTTCACAGAGGAACTTGCAGTTTTCCTTACATAAACACAGCACAAGCCAAATAAAATGTTTGCGAAAGTGAAAAACTTCACATTGTTTTCAAAAAGTATATTGTTTAAAATGCATTACATTAAAAGTAAAATAAAATACAAGCAGTGTGCAAAAAGTATTTCTATTAAATTTTCCTTTAAAAAATCGTCGTCAGTTTTAATCCTATAAAATTTCTCTAGATTTTTATATAAAAAATGGCAGGCAATAAATGATCATTCAAAGAATTGACTTCATGGCGTCGTTCCAAGGAACTGCTAAAGGACGTTTGTGTAACTGTGTGTGTAAAATGTGTGTTTGTGTCAATCATCAAGTACAAAAATTTACTACATAAATGTAAATGGATGGATGCATGTACTATGTGTTTGTGTACATATAAAATAATGGTTATTACAATACATATATATATATATATATATTAATTAAGATTTTTAAACGAGTTTCGTTGTTTTTGTGAGATTGGGGATTAAAAATGCTACTTGTTTAAGTCGATGCATATTTTTGAGTTTCGATTCTGTTTCTGGCTTATTTCTAGAACCTGGAACATTTCTTGTAGCGCTTCGTTAGTGCGAGTTTTTCGACGATTGCGACGCAGTGTAACTCGGCCGGATTTGAGTTCACGTACTAAAGCGTCAACACCTGGAAAATATACATAAATTTGATTTTAAATAAATATCAATGATTTATAATTGCATACACATAAAAACAATAAATATGCAGTTTATTTAAGAAAATGAAAAATGATTAAAATTGTTAAAATAAATGCAGTGGTTACAAGCAAAGATTAAGGACAAAATAATGCTTTTTTTAGCTCTACATTAATACTTTAAAAGCTGCTTGTTTGAAGGATTTTTTTACAATTGCATTAAATTAAAAAAAGCTTTGCTTTTGAAAGGATTTCTTGCGTCTTTAAATGGCTATTTCTTGAATTATTCCGTACATGGATTCGAAGTGGCGACCACCTGTTGGGAAAATTTAATTAAAAAGCTTCCACAAATGTTTTAAAGATATTTAAAAAGGACATTTTTTCGCGCTCATAAATTATTTTAGTAAAAAGTATCACATAAATAAATAAAATTTTAGTCTAAGAAAAATATATTTAAAGATTTAAGGTTAAAAGGTTAAAAATTAAGTTTTACTTAAGATCTTCAGTCGAAAGGGGAAAAAAATAAATGTAAAAAAAGACTGAGAAGTCGAATTTTTATGAATTTGAGAAGTCGAAGTAAATCCGTTCTTCTCTTTTTTCCCGTTTCAACAAGGAAACTTGACGACGACAGCAACAGCAAAACCGAGGAACTTCGCGCAGAGCGAGAAATGAAACACAGAAACAATTTTTTGTTACGTATACGTCAAGGAGCTTTTGTAGAATGCGACAAATATGAAAAAGAAGCAAATGAAGCCAATAAAAATGACGATATCGAGTTTTAAATGTGGGGGAAACTCCAAACTTCTTAAAAATTAAGCGAAAAGGAAATGTGATGAATGGTTTATGTAAAAAAGAAAATGCCAAAATTTAAAAACCCCTAAAAATTAATAATAATAATGGCATAAATAACAGCGCGATAAAAAATAACAGTAATAAATATCACAAAAGAAAAATATTATTAAACATAGAAGAAAATCCTACACAATTCTTTTCAGTGCTGCGCACTTAAATCAACTGAATCAATCTTCTTTATGTTTCCTTTTCAAAATGACGGACCACGCTTCTTCGCTTGCTTCTCTGAAGAGAAACAAAATGCGATTATAAGAATCCCGTTGAGTTGCATCACAACAGCGAAGATGGCGCATCAGGCATCAAAGCGATAAACACTTTTCACACCATCATCACGCAAGTGAAGGCAGCAGAGATGCAACGCTTTCGCTCAGTTTCTTTCTCCCTACGTTGCTTTTAAATGTAGTTCAATTTCTAAGCTCGGCACACAGTAAAAAAAGGAGAAGATGTTCATTAGCACTACTTATAAAAGGAAATCTTTTCTTAAACTTTGTTGTTTATCGACAAAAAGTCTCAAATAAATGATTACTAAATTAAATTATTATTATTAAATTACTTTATTTTCAGTTGTTTATCATCATCTTTTAATTTAATGTGCGTACATTGGTTTGTGTGAATTTTGGAAACTTTTCTTTTCACAGCATAATTTCCTTTTATTTCCTTTGCTTTGTTACAGTTGTGTGTGAAGTGAAACCTTTTCAACGCTCACGAAAAAGCAGCGGCAGCACAGAAAACTTAAAGCCACGAACGATACACTGAGCAAAGTGTAACCACAGCATGAGTTGCTGCCACCACAGGATTTGCGGCAGGATTCTTCATCACAGAGGGGTGTCCTTGAGGAATACCGGAGAAGTTGCTGCGTCAGCTGACTTAAAAGATTTGTCAAAGCAAAAGAACCGAGGTTAGCTGAAGAGATTAAAGGAAATATTTGAAAGAAAAATTCCAATTTGCCACACGGAATAAACACAGAGATTAAATTTATACAAAAAAGAAAAATCCAATTTTAAACATAAAAGGAAAATCGATTGTAAATTTAATTTTAAACTCAAGTTTTAAGAAGAAGGACTACAAAAACTGTTCTAACAAAAAACATTCAAAAAACTGGCTTCAAAACTTCAGCAGAGATTCAAACAACAAACAAAATTGCACAAATATTATTAATTTATTTATATTTAGAGTTTATCAACTGGAAGGTTGTACAAACGTGGAAAAGGCAAACTTTGTTTAATGGATTAGCTCAATAATCAAAACTCGTTTTTGCGCAGTGTAACAGCTTTTATTGTACTCGAACGTAAAAAGCATCCCTACACCTACGCCAACGTCAGCTTTCCAATCTGTTTGTGTGACGACGTCGCTGTTGCTTTTACCTCAATCGCCCGCCCCTCTCCGAGCTGCAGAAACTCAATGTCACAGTTTTGACAAAGTCGCCCAACGCTCAGCCGCCACTCTCCACTAACAACAAAGCTGTTGTCCTAGTGCAGCACTCAATTTGAGAACCTGTCAGGAAACGTGAGCAAGGCACAACAGACAGGCAGACTGGGTGCTTGACTACCTCTCTGGCTCTCGCAGTCGCTCTTTGGCCAACGCTCCCTCAACGAACACCTTTCGCTTCACAAGCCGTAAACACGAGGCCATACGAAGACGAGAAATGGCAACAAGAGGCGCACTTCGTCAATGAGGTGTATTTTGTGATGTTGTTTTTGTTTACGTTGGCTACTGATGCTGTTGTTATACATATGTTGTGCTTGTTCTTGTTGTTCGGATTTGCACAAAAGCATTGCGCCATACGACGCTGCTGAGGTATTTGCTGCGTTTACGGTTCATTTGTTGTCGCGCGCGCGAACGAAGTTGAGCTCCCGTTTTAGCTAAAACAACTGCGTTATTTCGGAATTTTGTGATTTTTCAACGTTTTTATGGTTATTTGGAGCAATTTAATGTACTGTGGTTACGTTTTTAATTGCGGCATTGAATTTCAAGTGTAGTGATACGATAAAACAGAATCTTTGGAAAACATTGGAGAAAATTCGAAGGAATATTTATTTTATTGCGCATTTTAGCTAAAAGCGGGAAAATAGTTTATTATAAAACCGCCGACTGTAATCTTGAATTATATTTGAGCAAAATTAAGTGAATTTCACGTCGCACTTTTAATTTATTTTTCTGCAAAAATTCACAATTTAAATTGATTAAAAATCGGTTTTATTTCGGTCTATAAAATTTAATTAACATTTCATTTAATTAACTTCTTCTGCGCTTTGGCCAGTCGTTGTATTTAATGAGCTGTGGTAAGTTTCGCTTTCCGTTTCAGACAATTGAGTTTATTAAAATGTATTGAGTTTAAAACAATAACAATGCACTAGCAAAACAAAGAGCAGCCATAAAACTACATTCCACTGAATGAGGGAACGAAGGAAAGCACACGCAACATCCTTGCCAGCGACCAGCATCATCAACTTCATCATCATCATCATCATCGATATTGATGATTCTGCTGCAGCACGCATAAAACCAACAACGTCAACCTTCCCACATCGTCGCAATAACCATTATTTTAAAATCGATATTTCGTATTTATTTGCAAAGGATATCTTTTTGTGCGAATTGCTTTTTTTTCTTGCACATTCTCAAAGCAACAGTTTCACCTTGTTGCGTGCTGGTGAAATGGTGAGAGGTTTTCGTGTTTTAGTATGTGAATCCAATGGAAAGGAACACGTGCGCTGTTCGCTGCTCGTATAACTCGTTATTGAGCAAAGCGTTGTGCTCTCACATTTGAATGGGGAGGACGAATTCTTATCAGACGACGTAACAAATAGTAGCGGGAGAAAACAATGGAAAAAACTATTCTCTTTCCATGCATTTGAGAATGCTTGCAGTAAACTGTTGTTTATATGTGTGTAAGACTGTGTTTTCAATGAAGCGCCTGATTTTTCGACGAATCCTCATTGTCAATCGGCGCATCGATCGTTTAATAAGACAAAACACAAATTGCTTCGTGTATATTTACCAGTTGTAGGCATAAAAACCGTGCGTACAACGAAAGCGAGGTGCAAATCTGAAATCGAAAGGAGTTCATTTCATAGCGGAAGCTCGACGTGATTGAAAGGAAGTGGAGAGCAGCCATTGTCAATAGATTCATCTACAATAAGTACATATGTATCAATGCTCCATTATATAAACAGCTATTTCAAAACGAAAGGACGACTTCTTCATTTTTCTGCTTTGCACAAGGAAAGAGCAACGGAAATTTAATTAACTCTTAGCGGAAATGTATTTAAAAACAAACCTTGCCACTTGAATGAATGAATGAATGAATGATGATTCGCAACAATCAATGTCACTGAGAATTGATGAGCTGCTACTTGCTTCACTGCATCTCAAAGCACAAAACTTTGCGTTGTTATTCATGTTGGTGCACGTAATCAGATTAATAAAAGGAAAACTTAGTAATTCTATGGAAACTACGAAAAACTTTTCTGTGTGAAAACAATTTGACAAAACAGCAAGAATACAAAACCATGAAGCGAATTCAAACTCGATTTAAAGTAGCTCATAAAACACATTGAAATTCAAAGAGAAATTCGTATTGCGTAAAGGTGGATCCTAAATCCGACACACCCACACATACAACGAGACCCTTCACCTGCTTGAGCTGTTCTCCATCGATGTACAAATGATGTTCATGTAGATTGTAGTGTGCATTTGTGAATCTTGGTGCTGGGAGAAAAGAGAAAAAAACGCAACCATCACGTAGCTTTTATAGAGAATTAAAAGCAACACAAACACGCACACACACCAACCCACAACCGTCGCCACTCACGGAGAGAACGCCTTCTCATAAAAATTGTGCTGAATGCGTGAAAGTTTTGCGTGTGCGGAACTTTTATCGATTGCTGATGTTATCGTTACTTCTACTCGCTACATGTAACGCAAATGATGAGCATAAATTGCGCTGTGGATGGATAACAACGTACCTGTTGCCGCCTCTGCTTGCACTTGTTGCATAACGGTACCGATTATTTTGTCGCCCCCGCCACTGCTGCTCCCCCTGCCGAGGTTTTCTTGCGTCGACAAGATGCGCTCACTGAAGCCCGACGTTGCGACGTCAGTATTTTCGGAAGCGCCGCCGTGAAGCAGCTTCTTCAAAGGCGGAGGCGCCTTGTAAAGTAGAGTTGCAGGCAGCGGCGGAGGGGGCGGAGGCGGCTGAGTTGGCGGCGCCTGTTGCGGGGAATCGCTTTTGCTATTCTTAAAGGCTTCTAATTCGCTTTCGGCCTTCGAGGCACGAGCGAGCGCCTGGCGCAGCTCCTCCTCCAAAATCTCCATTTTCAATTGCATCGTTTTAAGTTCATCGTTAGTATTTTTTTGTATAGCCGCATCCATTAGATTTTTCTACACAGATGTTGAGTTGTTGAGAGGGCGGAGGAATTAGTACAAAGAAAATAAAAATAAAAACAACAATAATAAGCACTAAAAGATCAGTTAATAAAATTAAATTAAACGAGTGTATTTAGTGTGGGGAAAAATAGTAGAAAATGGATGAAAGGATTACCGTGTAATAGCAGAAATATAAATAATTAAATGCAGTTATTTAAATAAATAAATTTAATTACGCTCAATGCAATTCTAGCAACGAAGCGACAAAAATTCATCCGAAGCAACACACAAAGCAAAAAGCGAAGCAAACGCCAAAAGTTCTTACATATTTCTATTTAAACGATAATGAAGATTTCTACCATCACCAAAATGGATCCAGAATTCTCTATGCAGCTTCGACACAATATTTGGCATTAGGAACTTCTGAATATATTGTGAAAAGGTTTGAAAAAGCTGGACACTTTTTTCGTACTCTTAAAAAGCATCAAATAAAAAATATATTAAATTCCAGTTAAACTTAATTTAGTATTTAAAGCAAAAGAAATTTATAATTTAATTTAATGGAGATTAATAATATTTTCAATAATGGGCACCTCTATTAAAATTAACCTTAACCTCGCAAATTGCTCCCTTCATCGCTCGAGAAACACGATCTTTTGAATGAGCTGAAAGACGTACCATTTCCACAATACGCTCGCCATGGTCCAGATTCTGGCTGTGGGCCTCCTTGCGGATTTCCTCGATTTCGGCGTTGGCTTTTAAGGTTGTGGGCGATGGTGCCGCATCCGGCGGGGCGTCCGTCGAGTCACGCGACTTCGTCATCAGCTCTTCGTTGCGCTGTTTCAATTTTATCAAAGCAGCTTCCATTCTAAACGAGTAAAGGAAAAAAAAAATATTATTGTTTGGCTTGCAAAAAACTATTTGTTAATTCGCATGGAATACTTTTTGCTTGTGTCAACGCTTTCTTTCATGTTCTCCGTGAGTAACTTGGCGACTCGCGTCAGGTTTTTGTTTTCAGTTCGAATGTTTTCGTTCTCCTCTTCCATGTGATGTTGCTGTAATGGGAGGAAAAAAAAAATCAATTCAATTCAAGTCAAACATAAAAAGACATTAAAATTACATTTTCCAGCAACTCGGAGATTTTCTCATTAGCTTCGTACAACTGCAATTCGACGGAGTTCATCAGGTTTTTTAGCGCCAAGAACTCGTCAACCAAACGTTCAACAAGTTCGCTATTTACAGGCAGCGCTGCTGTCGTCTCCACATCGATGAGACTCTCCATTCCGCTGGCACTTAAGTCGGGCAGAATTTTCAGCAGTTTACTTCGCAGTCCATCGGAATCCAAGAGTAAAGCTGAAGCTGCTGAACTCTGCGTATTCTTCTCTTTTAATTTTAAAGTGAGCCTGAAATGCGATTCATAAAACTCCAACAATTCGGTTGCTTGTTACTCACGCTTCATTTTTTTCCACTTGTTTTTTGTGCTTCTTATCCAATGCGATGCGGTCACTATTCGTCTTGCTCAAATTCGCTGACAGCTCCCTGATTTCGTCCTCAAGTTTATGCTGCTCAATGACGACCGTTTCTAATTCTCCACGAATTTTTGTATTCTTCTCGAGCAAATCATTTTGAACTTTTTTATCTGAAAAGCAAATTAAAATGTTGAAGATTGTTTTGTCATTTGGGTAATTTCACTGACGATCTTCAATTTCAATCTTCAGCGCTTTGTTCTCCTCCTTCAGCGCAATGTTGTCCTCCAGCAGCGTGAACAAATCGGTCTCCGGATCCTGTTCGTTGTAGTCGGGGTCACGAACGCGACTGCGACTGCGCGTCTTTCCTTCTTGAGTGCGAAATTTGGCCACCGGAATTCTACCACGACGCTCCATTTTCAACGGATTCAAGAGCTATTCTCAACTGAAAAGTCATCACAGAAATATATTTTATATTAATAATCACCTTTCAATTAGCAGTGCCTTTAACTTTAACTAACTACACTTCTTTCACTTGGAATTCAGAATGAATCAGTTGGAAATTGCATAGAATTTATGGCATTTTGTAATACAAATTAGGCTTTCTGAATTACAAGTAACGCTTTCTGAATTACAAGTAACGCTTTCCGATTTACAAATAATATTTTTGAGTTACAAGTGATGCTTTATCGATTTATAAATGGCATTTCTGAATTACAATTGACGCTTTCTCATTTACAATTGAACTTTCTGTATTACAAGTGCCGTTTTCTGATATACAAACGACATTTCTGAATTAAAAATAACATTTCTGAATTTAAAATGTCATTTCTGAATTTAAAATTACTCTTTCTGATTATAAATTACATTTCTGAATTTAGAATGACTCTTTCTGATTTACAAATGACATTTCTGAATTTAAAATGACTCTTTATGATTTAAAAATGACATTTCTGAATATAAAATACCGCTTTCTGAATAACAACATACGTTTTCTGATTTACAAATGACATTTCTGAATTAAAAATTACATTTCTGATTTTAAAATTACGCTTTCTGATTTACAAATGACGCTTTCTGAATTACAAGTGACATTTCTGAATTTAAAATTACGCTTTCTGAATTAAAAGTGAAAAAAGCAGATATCTTATATACCATTCCATACTTCACCAACCTTCGAAAGTGGCAAACAATGGAACAATGGAATTTAGGAAGGTGGCAAAACAACACTTCGCACTGCACAACTTCAATCGTCTGCTTACGTAACATTCAGCGTTACTTCAAACGAATAGAAACATTCGACAAAAAATTCTGGCCTTTCCATTGAAATAAAACACAGATTTGTTCAATTTTTTTCTTCTTTTCAACCATGTTCATAAGATCACAGCAATTTTAATAATCTTGTAGAATATTTATTGTTATATAATAATTTTGGTTTCCATTTCATAAACGCAAGTGTTGCTGGTGACGAGAATTTTCCTTGTTTCGAATATAATTTCCATTGGTTAACGTGGTTTTTTTTGTTTAGTTTTCGTGTTTTTGTGGCTCTAAACTAACTAATAAATGAATACATTTTTAATGAATGTTGGTGAAAGATTCTCTCGCACATTTCCTTAATGTTTTTAACGTTTCATAAAAACGATGTATTTTATTTCTTGTATGGTTTCTCTCCATTTTCCTCCCCCCTCGTTTCTCTTTACATATGAATTTTATTAGTTTCATCATTTAATGCTCCAGAGTTAATAATATTTTACATATACGCCTTCTTTCACGTCAGCTTTGAGCTCGTATATGTATGAATTTATAATAAATTTTTATTTGCATTTAATTTTCAACATTGCAAATGTTTTGCGAAAAGGTTTTTAATTTTTTTTTTTCTTTTTTTTATTTTTTGTTAACATGAATTATAAAAAATACGCGATAAATTTGAGTGACATTGCGTAAAAAAAAATAAATATTAAATTTCGATTGAAAATTAAAAAAATATCCGAATGAATGAACGAAATTGATGTGAAATTGTTTAAATGTTTTTTGAATTTGTTTCTTTTCAATAAATTAAAAATATTAGAAGCGCGTTGTATAAAAAAAAAATTGTTGTAAGGATAAATTAATAAATATATTTTGGACACAGAAAATTTTTCAGTGGAATGGAAATGGAAGAGATGGAACATCATACAAAAACTTGAAGTTTAAGGAACTTGCTTTATTTAATGTGGGGATTTTCGAATACTTGTTGAAGTGTTGAAAAGTGAATGCCAATAGCTCTTGGAATTTTACTGTTCACTAATACAAAAAAAAAATAATAATAATAAAGAAAGAACCCAAAAAAACGTTCAGTTAAATTTCAATTTCATATCGAGTTTTCGAATTTTTCGAATGCTTTTTGTATACGGTTGCTACTGGAATTTTATATTCCGATTTCAATTGTTGAAGTACGAAGCTAATTCCGATTTTATTGCTAATATATACACGAGTGTATATAAATTAAAAGTCGATTTTATAAATGTTAGCTTTCAAAATAAAATGCAACGAAAATGTTTCTTTTAATGCTTTACAAAGACTTCTTTGATTTGACAAACATAAATCAATGGTTTTTTTGTAAAGAAGGAAAAAAAAAAAAACATGATTCAATTTTTAAAATTAATTTTCAATTTTTTCTATCAATAAACGTTTCTTTCTGTTTCGAAAGTTTTTGTTTTTATTTCGTAAAAACTTGGACTAATAAAAATTCAAATTTTGTTGTTATTTATTCAGTTATTCTTAACATTGCTCATTTAGTTATTCCTAACGTTAACTCTACTATTGGCATTCAGTTTTAACGCTTCGTTAAAGTGTATCTTTACGAAGTAGTTTTTTTTGTTTAAAGCTAGACGCTCGTTTTCTAATGTAATGTATTTTCTAAGGTCTCCTTATGCTAAAACATTTCTTCATAAATACGTCGATTGTTGGCAGCCTATTCTGCGTATACGTCGCCTCATCTGACGACACACCCGACGCGCCAGCAGCACCAGCAGATTCGTGTGCTGTATAACCACGATACCACTTCTCAAAGGATTCCTTGGAAATGATTTCGTCGTCGTACAGCACCTCGAATACGCTGCAGATCAGTCTGGGCGGCAGGTGTGCATCGTTGTCGTAGCGTTGCTGGACGGAGTTGACGACCTCGTCGAGGCAGGCAATCTCCAGAATTTCGTTGGTGTCAATGCAGAATCGCAGCAATGGAATGCATTTGCTGCGGAACAAATCCACATTCAAACTTGCTACTGCATTTTCCGCTTTCGTTTTCGCAGGCGCTTCCGTCGCTGGCGCTATCGCATAGTCGCAGCAAAAGAATTTCGTCATATGCCTAATAAAGTTTGTGTTAATATTTACATTGGTATTTACGTAGTCTATAGCTGAATTGCAGTCGTTGGTGTCACTTAATAAGAACTCTATTCGCTTTACTTGCTCGGCCACAGAATACTGCTGCTCCTTCGGAATTGTTTCCAGCGATTTGACGCTGTCGCTGTCGGCAATAAATTGCAGCTTGTTGCTCGATAAGAAACGGCGCCATCTCTCAGCGCCATCACTCTCCACAAAGAAGCATTGACCCTGTTCCAGTTTGTATACTTTGTGCCACACTTTATGCGCATGATTCGCTCCGAATTCGTATGTGAAATAACTGATGAATGCTTTGAGGAACTTCTCTGTGAAGGAGGCGGTATGAGCCCATTGCGGCAGCCACACGTCAGTGAATTGCAGTAAACCCTGATGCAAAAGTGGTCCTAGAAACTCGAATGCATACGACCAACCCTTCGGCACATCGACGAGCACATCTGCGAAGTCGTCGCCGAACTTCGTGTATGCTTCAGCAAACACTTGCTTCTTGTTGAAATATTTTGCATCTTGCATTAGGTAAAGGAACAGCTTGGCGCATGTTTGTCGCTGGGGTCGCTTTACAGCGGCTAAATGCAGATAATCATTTAGTAAATAGTGCACCAAAGAGACCTGCTGCTTTGTATTGATCGACTGCCATGTATTTAGAGCCTCTGGCTGCCAACTGTTCGCACTCGAGTCGAGAATGTCTTCAATCAGTCTATTGAGCACCTTTTTGCATTCTTCCTTCGCTAAGGAGACGCTAATGTTTTGCGAACTGGAAGGCGAACTGGCCGAACTTCGAGCTGGCGGAAATTTATAGTCCTGATCCAATTTGTCCAGCTTGCCGAGCACTTGGAATTGATTCGTTTGCCGTCTAGGGGCACAGTTGACCATTGGATTTACTTGCGCAGGCCCAGCAGCTGCAGCAGGAGCAGCAGCAGCAGTACCCGAGTTCGTCGAAGTGGAAAACGTCGTCGCAGATGCCTGTCTGCCAGCTGTGCGCCACAAGTAGGTCGAGGAGTTGCCCAGTTTCGTATTGCTCTGTGAGGCTTCGTCGCTTATGAATTTCAGCTTATTAACGTCGACAGGCCGATTATGCTGCTGATCGTGAGAGGAAGAATATTTCGAAGACTTCTGCCCATAAAAGTGTGATTCGCCGGATCCAGCGGCATATCCAGTTTGACGTGGCTGGCGTCCTAAATGTTGATTTCCGCTTCCGTATGAAAGTCGCCCGCCCGCAGCGGATCCCCCCGAACTGTGTTTGTCATACATCGAACCGATCGAACTGCCACCGCTGCTCTGATTGCTTTTCTCCTCGGCCTTCGACGCACAGCTGCTGCTGCTGCGTCTCTGTATCTGCACTCCTTGGTCCCAGTTTCGCTTGCGTAAATCGATAACATCTTGCATCATGAAACGCACTCGGCTGCTTATTTTAAACTGCGGAGCCCGGTTGTTATTGCCACCGGACGCTGTCGGCCGTACTACGGACTTCTGCACGAACTCCTCAATTTTCTTGAAGATTTTATTCAAGCGAATGCTGTTCTCTTTGTGCGAGGCAATGTGGCTCTCCAGCAAGTGACCTACAGTTGTCAGAAACTTGCACATGTATTCGAGTTTCTCCTCGCAGCCATGTTCCAACAGCGACTCAATGCAGAGCAGCACACGATCGCTGGTCAGCGACTGCAGCTTGTACATTTCTCCAATGAAACGCACCGTTCCCCAGGCTCGCCGCCGAAACTGATATTCCTGGTCTTCAATCTCGGCCTGCAGCTCCAGGCGGTCCTTGGCGTTCGTGCAGGTTTGCAAACGGTCGACCAATGGCTGCAACTTCATCTTCTTTGCATCGGCGTCGTTGACGTTCGACTCGAATTCGTCCTGAATGCGTTTGATTAGCGAACCGGTGAAATGGGTTTTTTTGTCAGCTTTGATATCGGTAAAGAGCACTTTGCAAAATTTGGCATAAGTTGGAGCGAAATTCGGCTCACTTATTGTCTTTTCGAATATCAGCAGCATCACCTGAAAAGCAAAAAGGGAAGCAAAGGAGTAGAAGCGACTATGTAGAAATTGTGACAATTAAAAGAGGGCGTGTGTGTGTGTGTGTGTGTGTGGCTCTCTGCAACTATTCTATGGCTTTGCTTGTGAGTTACTCTGCAGAAATTACCATAAAATACTTGGGGTAAAAGTACGCGCACTTCTGTTTAAATTTTTCATATTTACTTGTTGCATTTTCTCCTGCGAATTCACGAGGATCGTGGACATGGTTTGCAGCAGAACGTCGAAGTTGTCCGGCGTCAGCTTGTTGAGAATTCCGCGCACCTTCTTCAGAACAGTTTTCACATCGTCGCTGGAACCTGCTGGCGAGTGGCGCTTTGAAGATTGCTTGTGCAGCGTCTCCGGTTGCCACGCATTCGCGCATTCAGACAATTTAATTTCCTCCTTCAGCGAAAGATTCACACGTATGATTTCCATTTTGCGCTGCGGCGGGACGACAGACGTAAGGCTGGCAATTGGAACTGCAGATTGGTGGTCGTGATGCTTTTTTAGTTGGCCGCCGCCGCCGCCTCCTCGTCGTTTTCCGGCGACGAAGTCAAGTGATTCGTTGAAGTCCATTTGCTGATACTGTTTTTGCAGCTGCTGCTGTACTGTCAATGACGACAGATTGTGTCCGTGATGATGCTGCGTCATGTGATGATGTTGCGGACGCGATAGGAACAGCTGAGCGACGCAGTGACCTTTTTTAAACTCAACCGCAGGCGCTTTTCGTGCATTATTGCTTTTACCCAACGATTTCAACTGCTCCAAAGTGTATTTGAATTTTGTTGACGTTGCTAATGTCTGCTGCTGCTGCTGCGGCTGTTGTTGTTGTGGTTGTTGAGTTAAACGAGTCTTTGGCGTCGCTCCGCTGCTCTTCAGCACCTTCGGCGTCACCGTGACCTTTGCTGCTGCTGCATTCGTTGAACTATTGTTGCTGCTGCTGTCGACGGTATCCTTTGGTTTTGCTTTACTGCTGCTTGTGTTAATGTTTTTTGGACAATTTGAACTAGTGCTTGGCTGCTGTTCTCTGTCGTCGTTGAAATAACCGAAGCTCAAATCTTTGGTACTAACTTCATTCTGCTCCTCAAGTCGTGCGTTTGCCTCATCGTCATCTTCACAAGCTGAAGCAGAACTATTGAGGAACTGCAGCTCCGGAGATTTCGATTGAGTATTTGTAGGCTGAAGGAATTGCGCAACGATGTCTTGCGTTTTCACGTGCTGTGAATTTTCGGCCGACGTTTCCGATCGCGTTTTCACAGCTGCTTCATCTTTACAAACAAAAAAAAAAACAACAATCAATTTTAATAAAAACTCACTTGATTAATCATATCTGCATTATCTGAAGTCACTACTGCACACAATTCATAGAAATGTTTAAAAATAATACAAGCCAAAACGCTCGTTTTCAATTTGCATTCCTTCAGTCATTTGACGACATTTTCAATTGGAAATTGTCACAAAATTTGAAGAAAGAACAGAAATTGTCTTAATATTGAGTATATCACAATTAATCTATGAAGCAGCGTTAACTTTAAATAACCGCACGATATAAATTCACTTCAACAATTCTATTTACACAACTGATCCTGTTGCTGCTTGGTCGTAACATTGCAGCTCGTTGCTGCTCCTGGAGTTGATGACGTGTGACAATTTAAATTACTATTTGACGAAAAATTTCGATGACATTTTTCACTTAATTCCGTAGACATTTCTGCTTCGGGCGATGCTGTCCGATCGACGTTTGTGGCATCGGATTCTTCTAATTTCGTATTACTCAATCGAATGTTATTTATATCAGGCATTAATTGAATATTGTTATTTGCTAGGCAGGCGTTCTGTTGGCTTTTGCTGCTGCTGTTGTTGTTATTGTTAATTGTGCTGCCTTTATTCGAAAAATTGGACCGATTGCTAGCATCGAAAGCGGCTGTTTGCTGTTTGCGATTCTTTTGACTTTCCTTATTCGCACGTTTCGAACCTTTGCGATTCTTCTTAGATCCGCCACTTCTTGTTGAAGCTTTTGTCGTCGTGTCGGACGACAGAGTGTTACACCGTGTTCGGTATTGCTGCTGCTGCTGTGCTGCATTGCTGTGTGTTGGTGTTGATGTGGTCGACGATGATGCTCCGGATGCTGTTGGCGACAACTTTTCCGTTGTGTTGATTGTTGTGGTGCTGCAACTTGCTGTTGATTTCGCTTGCTTCACCTGCGCTGTTTTACTCGATGCTATAAAGACGTTGGATCTCGTTTCGTTTACAAGCGCCGTATCTGGAAAAGTTTAAAAGTTAATGTATCTTATCGCTTGCTTATGGAGGACTTGCATTTACTTTGTTTATTTGATTTTTCTTTATGTAGCGATTGTGCTTTAGCGTTTTCTTGTTGGACCGAACTGTCTGGCGCTTCATTTTGCTTGAAACTATTCGCTTCCTCCGAAACTAGAGACTTTCGCTGATTTGATAACGCAATGCAGCCGCCATCAGCTGGCAGATTTTCCGGCCTCTTAAATTCCTCCGGCTCATTTTGATATAGCATCTGTGGCTGTTCGATATTCCTTATTTCTGCATGCAGATTCTTTGTATCCTCAACATAATCATCATCATCATCATCGTCATCATCATCGACGTCAACATCGATGTCAACATTATGAGACGTTAGCTCAACTGAAACGAATCATTAATAATGAATCTCAGAGTCATTATAATTACTAGTGTTTGATAACTACAACAAAACCAAAAATAACCAAGCTACGTTTTTCGTCAGCAAAAGTCGTCGGGATTTAGTAAAGCCAAATTCGGATTTAAGGAAATTTTAAATGTGTGAAATATCGCGATCAAGCGATGTTGTCTGTACTTGTCTTGAAATAAAATGCTCAAAATGTTCAAAATTCCGTTTACCATAATCGCTGGCCCCAACAGGAACCGCCTCCTGCAACTGCGATATATACACCTGCTCACATCGGTCGACATATTCGCCACGATAGCTACGTTCTCCTGGATGCGAGGAGGAGCTATACACTGCTTCGGATACCTGCTGCGGGTGTAACAAGTTCAATGTAAACGCGTCCTGTTCTGTGCTTTGCGCTTTTGCCAACACCGATTCCATTTCCCTTGCAGCTGCTGCTGCTGCTGCTGCTTGGAAGCTACTTTTAATTACCGAGGGGTCGTCTCTGACGGCGTCTGTTTGCATTTGATGATCGATTTTCTCTTTAGAGCTGCTTGAATATATGTACGACGCTATTTTAGGCGCTTCTGTCGCCGGCTTTTCATTGTTGTCCTCCAAAACAACAAAACACTGCTGCTGCTGCTGCTGCTGCTGCTGCCTCTGCTGCTCCTCTGCCATGTCAGAGGGCTTCGCTTCCACGCTGGTTGTTCGCTTCTTCGGCTTTGGATCCATGACGTTTTCCTTCGTGACCGGATCAATAATGGGAATCGCAAATCGACGCATCTTGGTGCTCTCTGAAGATCCCAGAGATCCGATCGAGGTCGTCGATGTCGAAGCAGTGGGAGCCAGCGCCGTTGCAGCAATGTGGCTGTATGTTTGCAGTCCAGACGCGGCTGGTATTGGAGCAGCTGTGGGCATCAGTTGCGGCTGTTGCGTTAATGTTGCCGGACCCAATATCGGCGGCTGGCAAAAGGGCGGCGTTATATACGTTGTGGGTCCCGAAGCTGCTGCTACATTTCTCACCGCTGTTGCCGCCGACTGCAGCAAGGGCGTGACGGAGACAGCTCCTACTCCGGAAGCTCCTGATTGCTGATGTGTTGCCAGCAAGCTGGGCCGCGGCGCCGTTTGCGCCATCGCTCCTGACGGAAGTGCAAATATTGCATTGGCCGACATCAGGAACGTTTGCTGCCGTTGGTGCGTTTGCGTTGTTAGAATGCCGCGCAGGTGATGCTGTGGATGGTGCGGGTGCATATGCGGCGGCGCTGGCGGTGGCCCTGCTGCTGCGGTCTGGTGGAAGAAATGTGTATGAATGGTGGCTTGATGGGCTTGATGTATAGTCTGATGGTGCTGCTGCTGCTGCTGCGACTGCTGCTGCAGTTGTGGTTGCGGCTGATAGATTGGCTGCGACGCATTGGAGCTCTGCGGTTGCGCCGTGTGCCCTGCGGCATTGGCGACTGTATTGAATTGGGCTGCAGCAGCTGCGGCCATTACGGCTGCCGTTTGCGGGTGGTACTGCTGCTGCATGTAAGTAGCAGTCATGAAGGCAGCTGTGGGGGCTGGCTGCAAGAGCGGTCCGCCTGTGGAGGGCGCTTGCAGAAGTGGCGCCGCGTGCGAGGTCGACTGCAAAATCGTGCCTGCAGGCGAGGACGAGTGAGTGGCATAGAGCTGTGTTGTGCTGCCGCCGTGACCATGTTGGCGGGAAAGACTGCTGGAGGAGGCGCTGCCGCCGCTGCCGAGCAACGCGCCTTGTGTGGCGCCAGAGTTCGCCGACGGCGATAGAGCCGCAACCGAATTGTTTTGCAGCTGATTCGGTTTCGCCTGACTTATTTGGTAGGTCAAGTAACCGGATGGCACCTGTTGGTGGTGGTGATGTTGCTGCTGCTGCTGTTGCTGCTGCTGCTGCTGCTGCTGCTGTTGTGGCAGGTGGGGGTGGTGGGGGTGTGGCACTGCTTGTTGCTGCTGGTGTGAATGATGCGTCGACTGCACTTGTGACTGCTGCTGCGAATGCTGATGATGCGACTGATGGTGCTGTTGTTGCTGCTGCTGCTGCTGCTGTTGGTGATGATGTTGCTGTTGCTGATTTGGGCGTATTCCCTTCCCACCCCCTCCCGTTTGAAGGAACATAGGAGGATCTTTAAAAGACCTTCGCACACAGCGAAATTTCAAAAATTGTCGGATGATTGCAACCGAATCGAACGTTTTTATATCGAATTGAATCGCGAACGCAGTTTTGATTGAAGTCATGGATTTGACCGAAGCGAAAAGAGAGCAAACAGATGATTGTTAGTCATATATGGATGAGATAATGTTAGAAATGAAATGATATAAACAAGCGAATGGTATACGAGCTAAAATAACATTATAATAATTAATGTATAGAAGATAAAATTGATAAAATTAAAAATTCCAGGGGAAATCTTCATAATAAAGTATAAAAAGTGTAGAAAGAACAACGTGCCGCGTTTTCAATGCCTTGAAATAATGATTATTAATGAATTAAGTACTATATTCAGCTCATGTTAATGGCTCAATCAGTTCTATTAGTGTCTTCAGTACGTGATAACATGGCGCCATCTACCGTCACTAAACATAACTTCGTATTATCCTAGCAACTTAAGTAACTTCGCTTTAAATATGAAGTTAATCGGCGGAGTGATTTGGCTGTGATGTGGCTTCACACACGCACACACCAGCGAAGGAGCACGGCAAAACACACGTAAGCAACTTAAGAAACACATTTATGCTGTGCTACTTTTTTCGAACAGGTACAGCAACATTCTTCACACATTCTCTTTCCAACGCAAAGTGGGATAAACGAAATTAAGCAGCAAACAATTGCTCAAGCCAACGAATGGCAAACGCTGTGTGAATGCTTCAAGATACTATGTAGAAATGCTGAAAACACAAATAAATTTGAATTCACGTGAAGAAGAAACAGGAAAAAGATGCGTTCCAATTGGTTTTTACACCTTGACACATTTGTTGTTATTAGAGATGGATAAAGAAAGCTTTTAAAGATCAAATTTTATTATAAAATCGAAACGAAATCCTGACTTGGAAAGAATTATTGAAGCACAAGATTATTTTGCGCACTTAAGACACAAATCGAGAAAGAAGGAAATGATTCAAGTTGAATCACTCTGTGATTAATTGACGTGGTTGTTTAAATAAAGTTGTAGGTGGGATTCAAATGGTTTTGCTAAAGCAGTTCTTACACTAATTAAATACAGAAACAGATGGTCATTAACGTCTTTATCGATAATTTTGCTATTTATCATCTAAGCTTTTAAAATAAACAAAGGAATAAATATGTAGAAGCGAGACACGCATTCGTAATAAGCACATAGAAGACTCTTGAATGATTGAGTCAAGAAGTAGGCGAGTAAAACTAGAAATTAACGATAAATAAGGTTTATATAAATGTACATATATAAAAAAGAGAGTAAACATTATGACAAATGCTTTTTAGAGGCAAACTATCGGCCCGATAAAAGTCGGCCGTGTACAGGGATCAATTAAAAACGACAACAAATTTTACTTTAATGATTTTTGAAAGAGGTTAATAACTCAAATGCACATTTGTGCCGCAAAGCAAGTTGTACTTAATTCTACTAAAAATCGATATAAATGCTGATAACGGGAAAAGGAGCAGAATGTAACAAACTAAACAAGAACAATCGACAAAATCAATGAATTCCTGCAGTGCGAAGTGAATGTGCATGCCACTGACGAACAGCTTCGAAAACAGCTAAATATAGTACATCAATTTATTTTACTTTCATTTTATACTAAGTATAGAATTTCACATTACTTACCTCTGCCTGTGTTTTTGTGGCGTTTTTATTAGTAATTTCTAACGGTAGAGATAATTTTTCCTACTTTCTTCTAAATACAAATTCTCGTTGTTTTTCGCAATGTTTCGCAAAATTTCAAAAAATTTGTATTTTTCTGTTTTGTTATTTTCCGAGTTACGCGTACAAAAATGTTTGTTTCTTATTCGATAGGAAAAAGCGGCCAAATTACTTGGTCGCTAAAGCGACGATTTCGCCAAACTATGACGGAATTTTGCGTTTATTTATTTTTTGCTCTATGACTGAAATGACAGAAAAAAAAGGAGAAACATCAGCAAAAATTTTAATTCATAAAAAATTTAATTCGATTTTTTGGGGGGAAAAAACGAACCACTTGGCAAAAACAAAAAAAATGAAATGATACTAAAACAAACAAAGGAAACTGTGAAAAACAAGTTATGAAAAAAAATTGTATATAATTGGAATTTTGACTTTTTGGCACAAGATGAGCAAATTATACCAATCAGAAAGTAACAATATAAATGTTATAACTTTATTATTAAGCGATTTTTTATATGATTCACACAACGAAATCGCAAGGCGTTGTCTAGCGGAGTTGGCTGAGCCAAGTAGCACCAGCAACAGGGAAGCGCCTCTTTTCAATCCAATTTCACTTGAGTTTCGCTTCTTTTAGACAACACACAATATTAATTCCCGATAATAAATTCTTACTTTTTCGGTGTTCTTCTTATTTCAACAAAAAATTTTGTTATTTGCAAACAAAAATTAGAAAATAATATATATCTTCTCACTCTTCACATAACACGATAAACAACACACACAGTTACTAAATTCAGTAAAATAATGCAAATTTTCGGCGTCGTTTGCGAACGAACGCCACAAAAACTCTACTACGTTTGTGAACAAATTTTCCTAGAAAAAATGTTTTCTCATTAAAAATCCCATTGGGATTTTATTGAGAAATGAATATGGCGACGGGATGTTTTACATTACGCTTACGGGAGACTTAAGAAACGAACCTGGGATATTCAATAAGATTGTAGGAGTTCCTACGAACTAAATTCGAAACACTACTGTGGGATTCTGAGAAAAGTAGTGTTTGTTGTTTTGGAATAACTGCATAATAACTAACACATTTCACGTAAAAATTTAGAGCAGCACTTATTTAAATAAAATATTTTTAAATATATAAGCAAAACTTAGGCTGCTTAAAGTTGGTTAGTAATATTATACATGTATGTACATATATAAAGAGATGTCCAGAAAATACTGTTCAAATGTCTGTTGTGGTAAATACATATACAGGAAATAATTCTATTTTAAGACTTGTTGACTATAATTATGTATTTAGCTATGAATTTGGCTTCAACAGATCGGCTTCAAAATTCAAGAATTTCAATTTCATAACAGCAGCAAATAAAATTCCCACTTTCCTGCGGGGAAGAAATCCCACTTGCTGCAAATCTCCGTTTTCGAGTTATGGAGTATTCATAGATACGTTACTACGAAATTAACGACGAATTAATTAAATTAATTAGTTGAAATAGATTCAGGGATGGACAAAAAAAAAAACCTATGTATATAAATTACATCATGTGTCGCAGAATAGAGTAATCGCAGAAATTTATCACAATTTGAGCATAATGTTTTTGCGGGTACAGAAGTCAAGTTGTTTTTGTTATTGCAGAGCCTTTTTTATTTAGTTCTGATATATATTCTTGTTAGCTATATATACTTTACAAAGAGTAAAAGAAAAGTAGTTCATTCAAAGGTTTTGCTATAAAAAATCCGACCGAAAAAAAATTTCGCTGACTAAATGGCTTTTAAAGAAAAGTACATGGGACATTCAATAGGAATATCTGGGATATTTAGTCGTGCCATCTACATGTCGTCAACGAAAGCAATTTTAATGGCAGCACTAAAAAAATCCCAGAAAATAGTTAATTTCTAAATGAAACTTTGCTTGCTTTTTTGGTGCAGCACTAAAAAAATCCCAGAAAATAGTTAAGTTCTAATTGAAACTTTGCTTGCTTTTTTAGTGCTGCAAAAACACATTGATATTTGCTTGTTAAAATGCTGACAAAGCAAATGTAGATATGCAAGAGGATTTTATGAGATGCCATATTTGACAAGTTGTCTACTACACAATAGATGGCGCTGAATTATATTTTTGTTTGTTATCAATGTTTTGAATTTTGTTTTGTTATTTGTAATAATTACCAATTCAAAATCTGAATTGGGCATTTATTATTCGTTGAAGGTGAACAAATCTCTTATATTTAGAACAGAACTTATCTAAATATAAAATAAATATAAAAATAAATAAATATAAAATAAAATATATATAAAATGTCGTTACTATTTTTAACGCCTTTTCTACGCATCTTTTCTGCAAACATATTTGTAGAAAAACAGCAGATCGAAAGCACGTCTGCTTCTCAGTAGTCTAACGGTTTTTTCTCTCTTCAACCGAACTGAAATTCAAAATGACTGCGAATCGTGCAAATGGAGTCGCTGGCATTCCTCGTGCGAGAAGCTTCAAAGTCCGCCCCACGCAGAGCGCTCAAAGGGTTTCTTTACAGTTGTTTGTGTGTGTGCGTGTGCTATATACTTCACTTCATTGGTGTTAGTGTTGCTCGTAAGGAGCATGCGTCGTCCCGCGATGGTTAAAAGCTTTCTGTGCCAATTTACGCGCGCTTTCGTTTCGCCTGATTTTGTCGTTTTTTGCGGTTTGAAAACTTTTTCCTTGATGTAGTAAATTTTTTTTTGTGATGAAAAATAAACAAAAGGAAATGTTGTGAAAATTCTGTGAACACTTTGAGAAAATGTTGCTTAATGGATAAACTCAAAAATATTTCCCAATCAATTTCCGAATTAAATTTTAACTGAACTGTTGACTAAAGTTATTCTTTTATTTATTTGATTATTTAATTTAAAGTTAAATATGAAGTTGAAGTAAATTGAAGTGTTAATTTTTAATAACAAAAACTTTTTGTATTTATCAACATTTTCGTTGATCTCCGAAACTCGTTTCCTTTAATTGCTGAAGTCAATAAAAAAAAAAAAAAAATACGTTTTTCATACACAACAAAATTGCACAACAGAAAACAATGATTCATTTATTTTGTATTTTGTGTTTTGCTTGGTTTTGTTTCTTTTCATCCAGTTACATTTTGCGGTTTCTTTTATTTAAGTCCATTTCTAGATTTAAGCCAGTTTTTCGTTGAAGCTTAAATCAGTTTCTTTTTTTTTTGTTTTTAAATTAACAGACACAAAAAAACGTTCGTACGTTGTTTTATAATCAGTTGTTTTGTTGTTGTTTCTTTCGTTGCAGCGAACTCAACACACAACAGTCGAGGAGTCGAGCTGCGTGGGGAAGCTGTGAAGGTGAGTTCAGTGGTGAGTTCAGCGGCTAACTTACCACGCACCGCGCCATGAAAAAAGCAGCGCATTGGAATGACAAAATTCAGTTCGAGACCGAATTCCCTGACGTGTGTTTTAATTTTCGCGGCGTTATTTTATGAACGGTGAAGCGTGGAGTTTATAAAACCAAAAAAAAAGGAGGCAGCAAATAAAATCAAATAAAATAAAAATCAAAGAGATAATTTCTTCGGTTTTCATACCTGTTTTCGTTAATTTTTTTTGTTTTTGGTGGTTTCGTTTTGATTAACACAAGTGCAAAAATCGCAGAAATTGCGAAATGTAAAGTGAAAATTATTTATTGTGGATATACATAATTTTAAAAAAGAAACTTTCTTTTCTTTTGTGAAGAAAATAATAAAATATATTTTTTAATAAAAATGTGTAAATTGTAAAACGTTAAAATTCAAATGCAAAAAAAAGGAAAAATCTGAAAAATTCCAAAGTCGAAGGATTACACAATTATTATTGCATGTCGGCCATTTTGAATGCCGACGCAAAGGACACAGCTTACTTCAACACATCGCCATGGACATTGTATCTATGGATGTGTTTTAAACTCCCCACAACTACAACTGCACGCGCCTGAACGCACACAGATGCATGTGTGTGCATACAGCTGCAACAGTAACTTCTCGCCTGGAACAACAACAACAACTTAAACAACAACAACAGCAACAGCGCCGAGTTCCATTTAGAAAAGCAATCGCAGCCGCCATCACAAGACTTTCGTGTAAACCCACCTTTCGTTGTAGTTGTAGCGACGCATACACCAACGACGCCGCTGCCGACGTCAACGCCAACTCAACGCAACTTCATTCATCGCCGTCAGCATCTTTTTTTTGTCCTTTTCGCCTTCACATTTGCATTTTACGTCGTTTCGTGATGTTGAAACAGTTGCAAGCATTTTTAAGCCCTTCTTTTCGGCAACACACAGCGGCAAAAATTTCGAAAACGCATCGTCAGGGAATTGACACAACAACAACAACAAGTGCATTGACTCCATCGCATATTTACAGGGTGCTGTCGTCATCACTTCGAATGCTCAGTGCACACGGCGTTTGTGTTGTTGTTGTGCTGCTGAGCTGCCTCGCGAATAACGGTAAGTAGTCCGTTACTCGAAAAAAAACAGAAAAAATAAAAGAGAATGCAGTCGTCGCTGTTCCACGATCGTCCGTCTAGTTTTCGGATTAAATGCATTTTGAAGGCTTCGTTGTGAGATTTAATTGAAAAGTCTACCTTTAAAAAGTAAAAAAAATGAATAAAAGTATAAAAAAAAAAAATTATAAATTATAAATATAGTTAAAAATGTTTTCTGTATTATTAAAAGTTTAAATTTATTTAGAATTTAATTGCAAATATTTAAAATTAAAGTGATATAAAATGCAATTTATTAAAATCTGCATTGTTTTAAGAATTTAATTGCAATTATTATTTAAAATAAATGAATTAAAATTCAGATTTTAGTATAAATATTTTATAAATATTTTTTCATTTAATTTTAGTCAATTTATATTATTGAAGGAGTTAAATTAATTAAAGTAGTTTATTTGAATGAAGTTTAAATCATGTAGAAAAATATTAAAATGCTTTTATTTGTTTTTTTTTTGCGTTTTTGCTTATTTCCATATTAAGAATTTTCATTAATTGGAATTAATTCGAGGTACAATAGAAACCATCTCCGGGTTCAATGATCTTTTAATCATTTATTTACATCGTCGATTCAGAAACGTGAATAACTCAAAAAATTGTTGGCCGATCTTCGCGTTTCTTTGCTTTCTATTTCGCAACTCATTTCGTATTCACAACGAGTATAAAAAAGCTACTTTCGCATAAATTCACTTATTTATTATTTTAATTTCGAATTATTATTATTTTAAAAAATTCAAATTATTATTATTAGTATTTTCTTTTATTTTTAAATTATTTTAAATATTGTTAAAACAATTCTCGTTTACAACTCTTCATTATATAAGTTTAATTAACATTAAATTCTTTCAATTTTGCTGGACCGATTCATGAATTTGTTCACTAAATGATTACTTATTTAATTACTAATAATAATAATAATTTAATTTATAGTTTTATTTCCCAAAAAAAAAAAATTAAGTACAATGTTTCATCACATTTCTTGCTTAATCTTTTCTTAAAAGAATATTTAAGTATTTTTCTCATCTCTCTCATTAATAAGAAATTTAAGTTTTAGTTTGTTTTCATAGAATTGAATGGATTTTCCGAAAGGAAGCCAAAAATATTATTTAGAAATATGCAATTAATTTAAGTCT
The DNA here is from genome assembly GCA_937620795.1 of Thecophora atra. Lineage (NCBI taxonomy): Eukaryota > Metazoa > Arthropoda > Insecta > Diptera > Conopidae > Thecophora > Thecophora atra. Next base: position 35,240,291 of record OW569401.1, read on the forward strand.
CACGATTTAATTAAATATGCAAGAAAACTTTTCAGCGAAATTGCAGTATAAATTTTATTGTGTTTATTGAAGCTTCTCATCCGGCATCACATAATTCAAAAGATTGTGCAACAAAGTAATAACAATAAATGTCAACAACCGCAAATGATCCATGTACAGTGCGACCTCGGTTGGAGGAACTAATAGAGTTCGCTGCAGCGGTAAAAACCGCTTGAAAAACAAAGTAAACTGAGCAAACATCTTCAATTTTCCTACATAAAAGAGCTTCCTTTCGAGAGTGGAATTCATAGATTGTATGAAGTTAATGAAGACACGTGTTCCTCTGTACTTTCTTCAGAACTCATTTAAAAAAATTATAGATTTAACTCAGCATTTCGACGACTCCATACATGTTTCCAATCGCAACTCATTTGAATATTGCTACAATTATGTTTAAAGCAATCATAGAAACATTTAATATAACATTTAATTTATTGCACTTTTATATTTTTATATTAAAGCTTCATGGAACGATTTAACGACAGAGATTATAATATATTGACTCTTTGATCAAGCTTGAATTTAATGTATTTACGCATTTATTAATGCATTAAAGTAGTTAATTTTTTAATGTATTCACTAAAAAGATTTCTCATACTTTCAATTGTATTTATATAAATATTTAAACATTTATGTGAGATGGGATTATAAATTCAAAAAAAAAAATTATTTAATAGTGTGTTATATTACAATAATCAGATATAATAATAACTGAACACGAACAATAATAAAACAATGAACAATATTTATTAATATATTTATAAATGTATTTAGTGAAAATCTTTCTCAGAGTTATCTCAATACTTAATCAAGCAAGTAAGAAATTGTTTCAGATGTGATTTTAAATTAAGTATAAGAAAAACTAATAATATAATCAAATATAATAATATAACAATGAATAATGTTTATTTATATTTAACTATATTTAATTTTATTTATATTTAATGTATAAACAAATAAATAATACCTGAATGAATGATAAATTAAATGTAAATAAGAACAGAAAAATTAATATTATTATATGATAATATAATAAAAAGAAAATAATATTAGAATTATATAATAAAAATTATAATAATATCACAATATTATAAATAATATTAAAGTAATATAATATAATATAATATAATATAATATAATAATAATTTATAACATTACAAGAATATTTTTGGCTAAAAGATAAATTATAGCGAAATACAAATTTAGTAATAAAATATATTATTTTTTAAATTAATGTATTTAATTTTGTGAATTAATTTAATATTTTATGAGTCATGAGAAGCTGTTAAAAAATTATATTTTATTGATAGGTTTTTGAGAGTATTTAGCACAAAACTTGCCCATAAAAGAAACACAAAAAATGAATTTATTTAATTATATAACTTATTTTTTTATGTGTTCTTCTATTACCCCTCCTTAGCAGTTATTTTCTGTATCACGTCCGTCTGCTTCATTTAACTAACTCAACGTCGAAAATTTGAATTTTTTGCAATCGTGCGACTGGCATAAAACTTTGTAATAATTCATAATTATTATTATTTGGCCCAAATCTCACAAAATACGACCACGGAAAAGTTCACAAAATCACAGAAAAATTTATGTAGTTGCTGGTGCTGTGTGAATAAAGCGACGCTCGGCGAACCGTAGAATTGCAAGAGTTACGTAAATGGAGCGAGTCTCAGAGCCAAACAACTGCCTGTCTTCAAGCAGCGAAGTGAAGTCGATTTGTGTGCCTATGAAGCGAACGTTTGGCTATGTTTTGTATGTGTATTAATCTTAGTTAGACAAAAATTCGTTTCTACGCTTGAAGCCCAGTCTAAAAGATCGTTTTTGTTGCTTTACCAGCGCAAAAATTGACAGAGCGACGCACTCAAGTCGATGGAAATTAATGTGAAAAGAATGACGTGAATTAGTTCAACTTTAAGCGCAAAAAATTATTCAACTTTTCGCACTAAAGTCTGTAAATCGACGTAGCAAATTCTTTAAGTTTTTGCTTAGAAAATGCGAAGCTTAAAATTGTTAAATCAAAAGAAAAAAACCAATTAATACTCTTTTTTTTTGGTATTCAAGTCGATTCATAAGTTTGAAAATTAATTGAAAAATATTTCTCAGCTAAGGAAAAAACTCTTATTGATTATTAAATTATTATTAAATTTTAATTAATATTTTTGTGTAATATTTAAATGTAATTTGTGTAAAAGTTTATGACAGAAAATAATCGAAATAAAATGATTATCTGAAGATTTCAGTTTAAGTTTTAATTAAGACTTAACTAAGCCATGTTTATTGAAACTTAAACGAAAGCTTCAATAACACGTTTTAATTGTTGAGCTGGCTTAAAAAGACTTAAAAAAACGATGTAAAATGTTGATTTTTCATGCATTTAACAGAGGCTTAAATTTAGTTACGTTTGTTGTGAAGTTTATTTATTAATCTGTGGAATAAATCCCATCTGTTGATATTAACGAACGGCTTCCGTCCGATTGCAAGGCTTAAACTAAATCATTTTCGAACTTGAAATTGATCACTTGAAAACTTAGTTTCACTTCATGAATCAATGCATTAAATTATTAAGTAAAAGTGCTAAGAAAATAGCTACAAAATCGTACAAATTCAACCTTCAATTTATTCTACAATATTTCAAAGGCTCTTCAATCTGCTATCAGCTCGATCAACCTCGATTTAGCCTTTAAATATATCTCTGAAAATTGAGAATAATGCAATCTATCGAAATACTTTCTATTATTAAATTTACATAAAGAATTATTACGGATGTTGATGTGCAAAACGCTGCTCGTTTGCCTCGTTGTTGGACCTCGATTTGGATCAACCTCCGTCATTCCTCAGTCAATAATTTGCAGTGTTTCAACGCATTCACTACGCACGATTTACTTTCAATTTCGATGAACCTGAAGTGGAATTAAAACAATTAATAAGAAGGTGAAATAAAATAATGCAATCGAATTAATCAGTTTGTGGATTTGTAGATCGAAAAGATTAGTTAATGGATTGATGATTGATCATTAAATGATCGGTGAATAGTTTATTTTTAATTTGTAATAACAAAAAACATTGCTTTTTTTCTTTACGTTGTTAAATCGACTGCTGAGATCCTGCTGAGCGATTGTAGATGCCGTCAGCAGTAATTTTAATCTATTGCCCCTTAAAAACGCCACGCAATTTAATCAATTTCCATAAATGAAGCCGGTCAGCTGCTCCTTCAAAGGCGCAATAATTAAATTCATGTCTTTACTGAGTTCTCGAAATAAAAACTCATTCCTTGAAGCATGTTTGTTCTGTCTGCAACAAAATAAAGTGATGAAGTGGGTTGTAGTACCACGCGTATCTATCTCAATTTCATATACATTATTCTAATCCCGTGCAGATTGTCGTACAATTTGCAATGATTAAATTAGCTTAGACGATGTGCGTGCTTTCAAGTTATTGTAAATGTCTCTATCAGTCGCCGAAATACGCTGAGTTCCCATTCCGTTGCGGGTGGACGGGCGGTCGGAGGGCTTCACCAGCTCTCAGCAAGGCACAGCGTGTGGTTAGCGCCAAAAATCTACCCTCATGAAGAATGGGCGCATCCGACACGCTGCTTGGCTTCATTTACAACGCCTTTCTTCTGTCTCGCTCTCGCCTTAACTCGCCTGAGCCCCGTAGTTCCCTTGTACAGCGGGAACATGTTCCAGCATTTGTCGTGGTTTCTGGTTTTGGTCGATGGGGAAGAGTGGATGAGGGGCTGGAATTCAGCCAAACATGCTTTCGACGAATTTCTAATCCACGAGATTTTCGCCTACGTCGCTGTGAGAAATGAAATGGAGTCATAAAATTGAAATAAGCAGGACTTTTGTTGATTTCCGCTTGAGTGGGTTCCGCCTTTTAGCTTTGCCGTAATTCGGGCAAAGCAGAACCCGGGCAGCTTTTCGCATTTGTTGCACATGCTGCTATGAAGATAAAATAATTCGACAACTATTTGCAGTGTGATAAAGCGTTAATGATGATGATTCGCACGTGACGTTTACCAACCGACACCAACGTATTCAAGGCCCTGCGAAGCTTATCACTGCGAATGCAGTCCCAACATCGCCAACAACTTCGTGAATTTCGTCAAGGAAAACCGACGACGGACAGAATTATGGACGTTATTAAATCTTACTTTATAGTGAAAGAAGTCTTTTAACTGGAATAAGCTTAATTGAGAAATATTGACAACTATTTTTTCATATATTGTGAATGATTATTCTGCTGAAATTTATTCCCTTCATTGTCACATTCCTTGTTATCGTTTAGGAACGTCCCTTTATGCACTTCCTCGATAAACTCTTTCCAAAAATTCTGCCTCTGGCTTCCTTCTTCTTCCCGTCTACTTCCTGCCCCCTCTGGAGAGGGCGTCTTCCTTGTGCGATTTATTGGTTCTACGGCTTCGGATTCCGTTCAGGTTAAAGCCAAGCCATATCGTTAGCATTACCGCTTTTTGATTTTTATTGAGTCAGCTAAATTTTATTCGATTTTATTCGTGTAGAGAGACAACGATGACAACAGCGTGGGGGGATTTTTTTGCTCTTTCGTTATGAAGTGAAGGGGAATGAAGGATTCTTGATAGTGGAGGAGGGTTGCTCACGTTTTCGAATGCAATACAAAACTTCGATATGAGTTGAGGTACTTCACTCGGAGCGAGTATCTCAAGAAACAGCAACAACGGATGATGGAATAAATTTTGCGAGATTAGAGGAAATTTAATTATCATGTTTATTTGATGAAGTCTTCCTAATGAAGTTTCGAGTTGAATGGTCATCGGAAGGAGTTGAAAATCGACATTTTGCGGGTAGAGTTGAAGCAAAGGAAGCAGCAGGATTCTTAATAAAATTAAATTTCAATAACGTATTTAGTAGAAAAGAGATTAAAGAAAAGAATCTCAGAGCATGGCGAAGATTTCATAATAAATCATATGAAAATAATCGGAATTCTTTGTTAAAAATAGGGAAGACAATTAATGCTTCAAAATTATCATTTAGATTTAGAAAGTGAAGGGAAACAGAAAGAAGTAAATGGAGGACACTTAAACGCTTCAATTAATTTGTTATTTGTAAAATTCATTGCTTCTTGAAATCATCAAAGCGTCAATTATTAACATTTTCATTAAGACGACGATATTATAGATAAAAATATGATTATTGAGTCCATAAGAATCTCATTATAAAGCAGAACAAATATAAATTCATGCAAAAGAAAGCTTCATTAAACAAATCGATCAAATTCAACAGAAGTTGAGAAGAAATGATAAAGCAGCTTAACTTTAGTTTAGACGAAAATTAGTTATTGCCCAAAATTAAATCCAGTTAAATCTAATTTCAATATTTTTTCTTGTAGTTGTAGGAATTTTAATCTAAAAGTTATTCATTTATTTAGAAATACAAATGAGGAAATTAAAGCTGAGGATTGCCGTTGACTTTAAATTAAAATTATCAATTTAATATATATTAAGCACTTATATTTTAAAAGCACTTTATATTTTTATAACATTATTATAATAATCTTTCAACAAAAAGCAAAGAAACTTATACTGAAACAACTTCAACAACGAACAACAGAATCGAAAGACGTGGTAATGATTTTTTTTTTGTGTGGAGTTAAATACTTAAAGAAGATTAAGTGATTAGAAAAGACTATTTGAAGATTAATGCAACCAACTAGAATTGTAAGAGAAGTTTTTAAGGTAGAAGAGAAGAGCGAAACAAAAGGAATCCCTTTCTCCTTCCTATGGAAATCGTTGCTGATGTTCTCAGTTGTAACTTTGCGGAAGAGGACTAAAATACAAAACAAAACTTTTCATAAAGCTTTTAGAAAAAATTACTTCTCTTTTCTTTCTCTGATTCTGCTCATTCCCATTTTTATTTTAAAATAAATAACACACACATTTCTCATTTAAATGCGATTCTATAATTCTATAATAATAAAATATATAATTAATTTTAAATTATACAATTTATAATAGAAATTTATAATAAAGATTTGAAATAAAACTCATTCTTAATTAATTACACTTTTCTATGTTGTATACAGTTAAAATTTTAATGAGTATTTAAGGATTAAGAATTAAATATTCACAATAATTCAAGGATAAAATTAACCATAATTATTATTAATTTATAATAATTTACTTTAAAACTTGCTCTGCTTTTTCAAACTTTCCACTTTTCACTTTGATTAGAATTGTAAAAAACTTCTAACTTTAAATTAAAAACTCAAATTAAAAACTAAACGACGATAGAAACTAATTCACTAGACAGAATTCGTTTATGGAGAATTCTGCGCTGGACATCGCCACATCGTGGCTGCCAATCGAACTGTCAATAAGTCGCAACAGTCGCAAAAATTCGCTGGCCCACAAGCAGCATTCAACCACATCAAACGTTGGCATGATTGACTGGAATCCAAGTATGTCGCCGTCTGTCCATCAACGCCGGCCGACAGCGGCTCCTGTTGATTACTTGACTGCGAGCCACAAACCAGAACCGAACCCGAAACCGTCGCCGGGCAAAAGAAGGGTGCGTAGTTGTTGAGAGTTAATTTAGTCCTCGTGAATGTGAAGAAGTGTGTCAAATATTTGCCAGAAACTTAATAAAAATCATTCATTTACTCATTCATCAAAAGATGGGCATCAATGTTTCTTTTTGTCTCGCCTTAAAATATCATGAAATAAAAAGAAAGAACGCAAAAACTAAACATAACATTGTTAAATAAGGAGTTTTTTTTTTTAATATTTTCATCCCTTTTCTCGTTGTTGTTGGCGGGAATCTATGAAAAACGTTGCTACTATATTTTCATCCCTTGAAGGCTACAGGAGAAGAAGAAGGGTTGCAATTGACTGTGAAAAGTGTTGGCGATAATGTTAATGATGCAACCATGACAACCAGTGAATTGTCTAGGATTATATTGTCCTTGTAGGATTAGTTACACAACAAAAATATACACTGCAGCCCTCCTTAATCCATCCTTAAAAGGTTCGGATTAATTCTAATGCGAGAAACCCTTTGATAGTATTGAGTAAAGGAGTAATAAAAGACGAACAGACACCGGAGCATCCTTATTTCAGTCGAATTAAAACGATTTAATCGCTTGAATATCTGCTTGAAACGTTGCTGAAGTTGAGCACATTCGATGCTATCGTCTACTTTTATTTTATATTAGATTTTATCTTGAAATAGAACTGCAGAAAAACTTTATAAAAAATCGTGTTAATTTGCTTAGCAACTAGTTTTTCGTTCCTTTTGGAAAGGCTGCGAGAATCGGCCCGTCATTAATGACAAATCTTATCTGCTGTGAAATTGTTGAGCGTTGCCAACGTAACCGACATTTGACAGTCCTTTGCGATGTCTCCCTTCGTTGTTCTTCTCATTTGGATAATTATTAATATTATTGTTGTTGTCGCAACTGTTGTCGAGGCTCAACTTTGAGCTGCAGCAACATCCTCGGGCGCACGTAGCGAACGCATGGACACGTGCTCCCTATGCGAAGTCTACACATCGAGGGATTACTGTGCGCTTTCGAGTATTTAATGCATATTACGTTCTGTTGATGGGGGGAAGCTGCGAGAGATTGAAGGTCCTTCAAGGAGTTTTTTTGTGTCGTTAGGAATTTCCTTATATTTTTTGCAGTGAGTAGTTTTATCTCTGTCTGTCTATCGCCCTTTCTTCGTCCTCTATCTCTCTCTTGATCACAAAATAATCCACTTCAGTCCCTTTTATATTCATCCTTGCGTTCATCTCCTTTCAATTCTTCAATTTTATTTGATATTCTTCTGGTTTTCAATTTCTCTTTCATTGTGCCATCGATTTTCCTTTATTAATTCATTCCTTTTTCACATCGCTCAATGGAAATTCTCCGTATCAGCGATGAGTTTTCAGAAAATGATACACGTCCGTGAATAGAAATGATTCCAATTTTGATTAGCAGAGTGAACAAGAAAAATAACAAAAAATTGCAATCGATGGTGACTGAAATAAATAATTGAATTGAGTAATCAATGAGTTTAAATTATTAAAATATTTACATTTTATTCGCTCCGAAAATGTTTCAGTTTTAAGTGTTTTTTTAAATATTTTCAAGTATTTTTAAGTTAGCATTACGAAATATTTATTTTAAATGGAATATAAGCAATTTTATGGGAACAATTTCAATTTAATCTTTAAAAAAATTATATATTAATTGATTCTAATAGAATTTTATAAAAATTATTTATGAATAATAGTTTGAGTATACAAAATAATATAATTACTATATAATAATAATATAATAATATATAATAAATACTAATAAGAATAATGTATTATAATAATAATAATATAACTATATAATAATAACTGTAATATATAGACATATATCTTTAAAATATAATATTTACTTTTACATATTATTTCTTGCACAAAAGTAATATTAAATTATTATTTTAGAATAAATAAATAAATATCTAATTTTGTTCAAGGATATTTTAATTATTGTGATTTGTCCAACTGAAACCTTTCAAGTGTTACTATATCTCACAACGAAGCTCTATTATACCCCTTATAAATGTTTTTTTTTAGTTATTTTTACTTGATTCATTTAACTGATTTTCAAATTTATATACAGCTTTTGGACGAGCTCCTCCAGAGCCTTACTTCGGTCGGTACATCGGGCAGTTTACAAATTTCGCTCATGGCATCAAGGTTAGTAGAGAAAATTAATAGTTTATTGTTTACTACATTCTAAAAAAGACAATTGCCATTACTAACAATTATAAAAAAATTAAAAAAGATGTTGTGATGCAATGCAAATAAAGCTATTACAGAAGAGAAAACACAATCACAACGACCAGCGCTTGGCTACACTTTAAGCTGTCAAAATTACAATTGAAGCCCAACTCTGTTCTAATTCGAATAGTTTAATTTCGCATTTATGATCGCTAACGGAAACTTAATTCGTGCCTTCGTTTCGTTCGTGTCTCATGGCTTCGTTTCACTCGTCATGTGTTCATTTCGTTGGTCATGAGTTCGCTCCGTTCGTCATGGCCAATTGAAGCCGAAGTCAATTGGAAATGAAGCCGATCACTGCTCTAATTTGAATAGACTAATTTCTATTTACAAATCGCTAACAGAATCTTTATTCGTGCTTCAAGGCTTCATTTCCTTTTCATACATTCACTTCACTTCTATATTGTTCGATGATAGTAAATGAGGGAAGGATATTTTAAAGCGCATCAATGATCTACTTCTTTTTCCATTAATCCATTTCTATAAGAAAAGCATTTTGCGTTTTTGATCGGCGCGTTTTGATTGCGTTTTTTGTTTATCGTCGTCAGGATTTGTTCGTGGTAATGTGTGTTTTTGCTTCTTCTCAAATTTTGGTGACATTTGCTTTGATTTATTTAATTTTTAATTTAAAATATATTCCTCTTTCTCCTCTTTAATTACTCAGGGCTCCATTTATGCCGTTGATGAATCGACGCTCTTCATTAAATCCTTCGCTTACGACGGAACCGGTCCAGATGCATTCTTTTGGGTTGGAAAGACGCCACGGCCAAGTCCAGAAGGATTTATTATTCCCTATCCGGAGGAATATACAGGAATGTAAGTGTAAAACTGTCTATTATTATTATTATTCAGCGTGTTAGTGCGAAAAAATTGCACACTTTATTTTTTCCCCTTGCGTATTTGCAGCATTCTTCATCTTCGTCAACTCTCACTTCTATTTCAAGTTCTACTCCTCCTCCTCATCCTCTTTATCGATTGATTACTACATCGTTGAGGTTTTTAATGCCTTCGTTGAAATCGCTGTTGTAGTTGTGGAGCTTTTCTAAATCTTTTTTTAGTTACTTTGGGGTACCTTTTATGCGAATTACGTTACGCACGGCTGACAATGAAACCACTTTGAAAAATTAAAAACATTTTTCATTTCACTTTCACACACACACATACACAAATATGCGGATGTGTGTACATTATTTATATCCACTTACGTAGAAATGTCATGTGGAATGTAGACACATTTCCGCAGTGGACGCTGACACGAAGTGCAAACGTATTTCTTGAATGTGTACGAAGCTGTTCGGTGGTTCGTATTCGGCAAAAATAATATTCGACTTTTACCATTTATTGATTTATTGCTTGATGTTTGGCAGAAGAAGTTCTGCAAAATTGGAAAACTTTTAATTCCGGACATGACTTCAGTTTTCAATTTATTAAATAAAAATGAAATATTATTCATAAAAATTATATTTATTTATTTAAAAATGTTCTTTTATGAAGGTAAATAAAAACGTAAAACTAAACATGAACATAAAAATAATTGTCAGAAAAATTGATTAAAAAATTAATAAATAACAGAAAAAATTAATAAATAAATTAATAATTAATAATTGAAATTGTAATTTTTATGAACAGTTTGTTGTTATTTTAATTATTTAAACTTATAATGTTGTTAAAAAAAGGCTCAATAATTTTAAATTTCAATTTAATTTGAAGCATAACGCGATTGCATACTTCTAGGTTGCGCTATTAATTCATTTGTGAACGTCACAGATTTATAACTCGTTTAATTTAGTAGTAAATTAGTATTAAATATGAAGTAAAGTATAAAGTGAGGTTTTGAATATCACTGAATTGAAGACAAATTCGCTCTTAGCATTGACTATTACCTAGACGAGTCAAATTCATTTCACTTCATCATTCATCGCGCTTTTGCGATGACCTTTCTTTTGTACTCTTCTATGTTTTGAGGTTATATTTAAATAATGCGCTTTTTCCATACACATAAATCCTCAGATTCTTATTATTGCAAGGACAACCTTGAATTTAGCTTTTCTCAGAGCTTCATTTGCACTGTCATTGAGTTTAATCCAGCGAAAAATCTCCACTTAACTTATTTCTCAGAAATATTTAACTAGCTGCTTGTCAGATGCGACATTTGCAGTTGTTTTTTTTTTCTTTTTCAAATCGATGTTATGAAAAACGAAGAGATGACATTCAGAAGCAACAGGATACAAAACAACAAGAACTGCAAAGAATCAAGGAAGATGCGCGCTTTGCACTTGGCTCATTAACAACTAAAGAAGGTATAAATTTTGCATGCACACGCACAATAGGACACACACATACGTACATGCGGATACACTCGGCTTTGGATTTGGCTTTAATCTGCAGGATTTTCTTATAGTTTCGCCTTCAAACTGTTTTCTTGTTGCTTGTTTGCAGACAACGCGATCCTTAATGCAGGCAGGCAGGACGACGAAATGTCCTTGCTTTGACAAGAGTCTTTAGAAAACATTTGTTCGCCTCTAAAACCCAAGTTTAAAGAAAGAGGAGAAATAAACAAAAAACGTGGGAATAAAAGACGCAATAAATGCTGTTTATAAACGTAGGCTTTATTTTAGTGCAAATATTCCGAGGAGAAAAGAGGATGATTGCTGTTGTTGCTCTCGTACGTGTGCAGCACACATGACAATACAACATACGACATGCGCTTCGTGACTGACGTGAAATATTCCACAAATCTTGCATTCAAAGTATTATGTAATGCGTTGTCATCACGTTTCGTTTGGACACGCATTTGTGACGAGGAGATCATAAAACGAGGCCCAAATTCTCTCCTCGTCCACTTCCCCGTCCACGTCTCGGTCCGCACACCGTCCGCGAGCACGTCCACGTCCCTGTATTTGTAAAGAGTGAGAAAACTTCGGTACTCCTTTCAGGCATATCTAGAGTTCTAACCAACCGATCGCGCTAAGGCAGATATTAAATGAAAGCTCATTAAATGGGGAATAACTGTGCCATATATCATTATCGCCCACTTTTATAGTTTAGGACCGTCCACGTCCACGTCCGCGTCCGCGTCCTCGTTTTCTTCTTTTTGAAGTTTGGGAATTCCCTTTCTTTACGTGCTCCATTGTGCACTTTGAAAATGTACCGTCGCAAAGTGCTGTTAACAATACGTGGAAAATCGTAGACGCCTGCCAAAAAACCTAAGTAACACGAAAAGTTGTAAAAATGTGTTTGCTTCCATCATCCAACAGGATATCAATATAACCATTGAGTTCCTTCGTGTTTCTGCTTCTCGCCTCGGTTCCTCCCCTCTCGGCCCTCCTTCCTTCAAGTCTTTTGTACCGTTTTCGGCCTCTGCAGTGGGTTTGTCGCTGTCAAAGGATGCACGCGACGCGCCGGTTCGGAACTTTGTATTGTAATCGACTTTAATGCGTTTCATTGTTAAAGCCACGTGTCGAGCTTTATTATTAGTTCGCTCAACGCCTGTCGGTCCCTTCAGATGCCATCGAACGGCATCGAGAAGTGTCGGTGGCGCTGATCGGCGGTGGAAAAGGGGATGAGGGGCGGATGTACTCTGAGCTTTAATGCATCGCATTACTCATTCCAACACCTAGCAATGCGTCCCCCGGACGGTGGCAATCCTTGACGACCGCCTGAATTCAGCCTTGAATGAGTGTGAGTGTCTAATTTATTAAATTTCATCGCTTTGTTATTTTCGTTATGTCGTTATTGTTGAGGAGGAAGACATCTCATTTGTTCTATAAAATAAAAAAATCGTTTTCTTTTATTCATTACTTTATCATTCTCCCATAACATTTCTTGTGGAGTCTGTAGAGCTGAAAATTGGACCGTTGTTTGGTCTAGTTTTACGAATTTATTTTAGGAAAGAGAACTAATATTTTATACAGCATATTAATATACAGATGCAGAATACATGGCGAAGAATTGCTCGCATAGTTAACAAAATAATTTTATTGTATAATTTTTTCGGTATTTTAGTAATTGCAAAACGAAGCCAACATTTCACTTGCATAGTTTTAGGCCGGATGATGCTTTGCTCACTGTTATTATTCGTTTCTTGCATGATATATATAAGACAATATGGTAAATATAACCCATGTATAGCAGAATGACTTCATTTCTCTCATCATCTTTATTATCTCGATTCCCTGCAACCGGCGAAATTGTCTTTTAAAGCTATTCTGTAATCTCAGAGCGAGCATCAAACGCCGCCATTGACGACGGCGATATCACATGACAGCGATTGCTTTGGTTACACGCTTCGTTGCTCCGTTGTTGGATGTTGGACGTCATGCTGAAGCGTGACATTGAAATGTGTTCCTCATTTTGACTTCATTGTTCATTGTTTAGTTGAGTGTATTTCTGCGCTTCTGTCAGACCGTTTATCATCCTGCCTCTCCACTTATTGAGCTTTTCGCCTATTTGTCTTGCTCTTCTTCGCGTCTTCATGCAATTCTTCATCGGTAACGGGAATTGATTAACACCCTGAAATGGAAAACAGCGCAAAGAGTCTTCATTTTACGGACTCAATCGTTTATAAAGAATAACAACCACATCATTTTTATCCCTGTCCTTCAAAGAGAAATATGTAAATGGAGAGATCCTTTCACTAATAATGGAATCAGTTACGTGATAATCATAGCAGAGGCATGGAGCATAAGTAATTAAATTAGAAATCGTAGCGAATGAAGGAAGCACGTGATTAACACTCGATGCGTCGCATCGCTGGCTTAAATTTACGCTTCACATTTGCATTTCGATGGCGTCCTTTTCAGTGTTGATTTATGCAGATATTGGCATCGAATGCGGCACCGTTTCTGCTGACTGTGATGCATGGCAGCGTGGCTGTTGGAAGGATGAGTCCAAGGAACTTGCAATGAATAATTAAACGACAGCGAAAGGATTTCACCAAAGTACATGCTCACTGTAAATTACAGGATTCATGAGCAGATTTACTCATATATATAAAAGGGTTGCCATTTAATGATATTACTGATGTTAAAACCCAGAGAAACTCAATGACAGACTAAAAGTTTTAGTTGATTGATTGGATTAAGTCTCGAAATGCAAAAATTATTTATATGCAGAAATTCAGAATTGATTAAAACTAAAATGATGATTAATTTCCGTGAAGGAAGACGGTTAATGGCTTTAAATACATATATAAAATCGGCGCAGTGTAAAAGCAAGCAATTGCATTAAAGTAAAACAAAATATGCTCAAAAAAATTTTAATACAAAAATTAATACAAGTTAAATATAAATAACAAATTAAATATAACAAAATAAAAAAATACAAATTAAATATAATAAAATGAATATTTCAATTGTTATTGTTTAACAAAAAACATTCCAATAAGTTTTGAATAAATTTGAACCATAATATAATTGCTTACTTTTAGGCTGCGCTGATAACTCATATATTAACTTAGCAATTCTGTTGGATCAACCAAAATAGGCCTATAAAAGTAAATAAAAAGCCAAGCAAAAAACTAAAAAATTATATCAAAAGAATTGATTACTTATCCGAATGCTGAACATTTCCCTTCCCCTCACGCTTCCGTTGACAGCATGTTTTCGGTGGGTCGCAGTTAAACGACGACTACTCAATTAACTTTGAATCACAATAAGAGTCGTCGCAGGTTCGTTGTGCCACATTCACTCCGTGTATCGCAATAATAGTAATAATAATAATTTAACATCCATTAAAAAAGGGGAATGAACCACGAAGCAAATGAATTAATGCACATTTATGCTTTTATCGTACCACGAACATTGTACAAAAGACTGCTGCGTCATCGCAGGCCCGTTTACCGTCCGCCGTCCGCTGTTTCTGTCACCTGATACCAACCCCATCATTTGGAAAGTCGAAAAATTCATAAATTAATGACGACGCTGCAAACGATGATGATGCAAGACGATGGTGATGGTAATTGATGATGATGAAGCGGGCGATGAACGATGACGGATATTGAATCGAAGCGACGAGTGACACTCTGCAAATGCCATCAACAGGCCTCTTCTCAACCTTCTCAAGTATCTGCAGAAGAAAGGTTCTCAGATTGAGCGAAAAACTCTCCTTTCGAGAGCTCAAAATTATCGCTCAAAGTGAAGTTAAATATTTTAAACGGAAGCTGAATAAAGTCATTTTAATCACTGGCACAAAGACTTCATTACTTTTAATGTAAAGCACACTTTAATAGAAGCTCTGAAATCCCGACGATGACAAATTTTATCCTGGTAGAAGAGGGCGACGGGTTGAGAAATTGTAGAGTGGATCGAGCGGCAAATACGAAACGTCAGCACTGATTAAGAGAATGACAAATTAAGGGTTAATATAGAGGGGGAACTGGTCATGTTAAATGAGAAGGGAAGAGAAGAAAGAAGGGAAGACGAAGAGTTAACATCCTAAACAACTCTAAACTTAGAGAATTTATACATATGTAATTTGTAGTCTTTACACCTTTTTACAGGTTTCTCAATTTAAAACAAAAAACTTGAAGGTTTAATAACGTTTTCATAATAATAACTTAATAATACATCATCAGAAAGTCAGTGAACTCCGTCATTAATGGCTTTTAGTTAAACTTAATGTAGGTCGATGCAGGTCACAATTCCTTCGACGTATTATTTGCACTATAATCACCCCTAGAAGTCTTCTATACTCAATGAACAGTGCGTATTATAGTCCATTAAATTTCTTACTTATCTGTTGGCAACACAAAGAAAAATACGAGCAATTTTTTTTGTAAAATTGAGAGTGATTCCTCGCTTTGAGGTCATCGGAAAAGTAATCTTTTATGAGGTCAACCAGGGTTGCACAATAACGTTGGTACACATAATAACGACCCGTTCACCGAAGATACTTCATCTTCGGCAATGACACAGTGAACTTCAAACATTGATACTCGGTGATTGCGGGCGAATTCAACCTTGACGACGTTGGTAAAGATCCACGTCGGAGAAGAAGAAGAAAAAGAAGAAGAAAGGTATAGAAGAAGATATGTGAAAGCTGAAGAAGAAAAGCAGCATCTGGAACGAAGCAGCAGAGGCTTTTATTTTTCGCAAAATAATTGGAATTAAAAAGAATTCTGCTTTGAATTTCCCTGTTGCGCCGCATCCCGGCCGCCTGTAACCCATTTCGCAGCATAAGAAATCAAATAAATAAAGAAAACCAATTCGAATCGAGAGACTGAGTGAACAAATGAACGAACTCGTCAAACAGACTCTCATCCGAATCCCTGGAGGAATCATCATTGAATCGAATCGACATCCAAACCACATGACAACTCATCAAACATACAACACACACCACACACACTCCGAGCTCTCCCAAGGCTCATGACTTCATTCCCCGAAAGCAGTGGGGTCTCTCCTCTCCGCCTTCTGCTTGTCACTCGGATTTCAAGGGTGAAATTAAGTGCTCATCCATGACTAACGTCGGCTAAAAGTATTGGAAACTTCATCGCATCCACCCACTTTAGCACTTGTTACAAATAAACGGCCAGAAGCTTCCATCCACCTTCGTTGGCTTAAGTTAGCGATTGTCAGACTGGTTTCTCGACTGCGTGTTGATCTGTCTGTCTGCTTGACTACCGTTCCCGTTCTGCTGTTCTGTTGGTTCTGTGTATCACCCAACGATTATTAACAACAATCCTCTATCCATTCGTGAAACCTCAGGCTTCTGCAACAGGGTTGGCAACGCTTATTTGTCAGATCTCGTATCTGCCCGCATCACCCTGGTTCCGGCCCAGCTTCACGTGTTTGCTGCATTTCAAACTTATTATTATTATTATTTTCTAATTTTGATTTACCGCCGGGAATTGAGAGACTGATATATGAAGAAACGCTGTTTGCACTCGACTTTGTTACGCTGAATGAAGGATAATAATATTCTTTTTTGAGTGGATACAAGTACCACTGACTGCTGAAGATTTGTACAGAGATTTGTAGAAAGGTACAAAAAACTAATGAATTTCCAGAAATGACAATCAAAAGAAATGAGAGACTTGATTAGATATCTAATTATGGTTCCTTTTCGTCTTTATGCTTGTATTACATATTTTAATTTTTAATATGGCTTTCTATATTTTTCAGAGATCCACCCATACTGCGCGCCCACAACAACACTGATATTATACTGCGTCTTCCCATGGGGAAAAGGATCAAGGATATCCGCTGGCTGTCCGTGTGGTGTCGACGTTTTACGGTAAGTTTTTGTTTATTTAAAGCGCTTCCAAGGGAAATCGAACATAATTATGGTTATGTTTATGGTTATTGAAATAGAACAACGCAAAAAATGTCTGTGTCGAAACAAAGCTCGGTTAGTGAGAAAATTAATTTCTCCGGAAGCGGAGGAAATTATTGAGCAATTAACAAATTAAAGCACTTAATGGAATATTGATTGCTTCAGAAGACCTCCGGAAGTTTCTCAACTCTTAGCTCTGGCGATATTGCAGCAATCTTGTATAGTCCAACATTCCTTTCAATATTTAAAACCATATTTCACTAAAAATTATTGAGGTTAGGCGTGTAGTCAGAGCGACCATGTCCACCGAGGCCAAGCGGCCTATAATGACCTGCCCTTTTGGTATTGTGACCCGAAAGGATGGGATAGGATAAGGGAATCTGGCATCTAACCGTGTCCGTCTTTTCCATGTAAAACCTATTTTAGTGGGACATGGGTCTCGAAAAAGCGGCCTTGCTGCTCTTTATGTTTCAACAGTGGATTATTCCCAATGAAGGGGCAGACAGTCACAGAGGAAGCGGATTGCAGTCTCTTCTTCATCAGTGTCATCGCAGCATCTGCAGTGGTCGATTACAGTACCACCTGATCACCATTTTTCCAACCGTTTGCATTCGCATTTTTTTCAGGTGCACTATGGTTGCATATTCTGAGGAGGTTTTCATATGGAATTCAGACGAGGAACCATTTTTGGACATGCGGCCTGCCAGCAAAATTAACTCTCAATGTACGATTGGCCAGGAACCCCGCAGAGCTTCACCGTATTGTCCCCCATGAGGCTCGCAAGCACCTCTGCACATCATGACGTTTCTGGACTTCACCTCCATAGCCCAAAATTTCAATAGCAGCCCTTTCTAGAGCAAATATACGATCGCTGTACCTTGCAATCTGCTAAAACTTATGACAGCTTCCGTCCCTTCTTTTGGCATGGAACCATCCGTGTAAAATTCGATTGCCTTAAGAGGTAATGGTCATTAGACCTTAATGAAACTCTCGGCGGCAAAAGATAACTTCAGCTTTACCCCACAAAAATCCACCTCGGGAGCATATAGTCCGTGTATACAGTCAGATCTATCCGCCGGTCTTTCAACACACTTCCGTGTCCAAGCCGAAATTCCGTCGTTTAAGATTTTTAGATTGCTCAACAGCTGTAGAAGCTTTGTACAATAACCAATTTTGCTTAGTTTGTTGTAATATCAAAATATGAAAATCGTGGTCCCTGCATATGTAGCCCTTGTCGGCCAATCGAGATAATTCTTGTTAACGATTTAGCGAGTGAGAAATTAATATAGAGTATCTGTCTCATTCTTTTGATCATTAAAAGGTGCAAATATTTTATATTATATAGTACATATTATATTTCATGTATATTATACATATTATAGTATATATTTTATTTATATTACTATTTTATAGAGTTCCGATACAGACTGCAGATAAACATGTATACAGATAATGAAATAATAAAATATAACAGAATATATTATAGTACCTAAATAAAATATCACTCAGGACCATATAAAATAGTATCTGATATGATCCAATACATGGCTTTTTTTTGGAGTAATAATAACCGGATAAATATTGTAATAGGGCCAAATGCAAAATATCCACACTCTATATTTTAATCGGCTTTGAGTTATGCATAAAATTTTAAAAAGTCCTTTTAAAGAAGTGGTGCAGCTGATTATAACAAAAATGAGACGTGTACAATTGTCTCTTATAGAAAGAGTGAAACTCTGAGTGCTCAATATAAATTATCGCTACTACAATACTTGATTTCTGGGTTTTAGTAGTATATAGTAGTAATTTTTCACCATGAAAAATTGGTGTAATAAGCAATATGTATATTATGTCTACATTTATTTATTTATTATTTATAAAACTACACACACCCACATCAATTTACGCATACACAATCACACAGAAATCGTTTAATACATTTTTATATAAACGTACCATAAAGTTGTTGGGTGTTGGGCTCCAAAATAACAACAAACACAATGAAACTCCATCTTCTAGGGGTTAATATTCAACCGCGCCCCTTTTTGTGTGCTTTTTGTGTTTTGGAAGAGAGAAAGAAGACAAAGAATAAATTACGGCAGACATTTTTGATAAACTGTAATTGTGTTGATATACACACACACACACACACACACGCATCCATATAAAATACACCAGCCACACAGCAACATGGAGTATTTCAATTCTCACGCATTCTATATTTACACACGCACAAATCCATATTATATACAAGGGATGATGGGTATGTGTGCGTCCTGCGGTATTGGCAACAAATAAACCTTTCCCCATGGTGAATTTATGAGTGATTCAGTAAATGTGAGCTTTTAAGTTATCTCCTTAAACGTGTAGGTGCGGGGAAACGTGGGTGATGAGTTTGTAGAACATATGAATGATGCGCGCGCAAGTGCTTCATTTGTTCCTTTTTTTTATATCTTACTACTAACATTCAAATGTATTTATATACTACATATTTAAATATATATACTTATGCATGTGCATTAAACGTAGTAAATAATTACGAGATTCCGTCAATTGTAACCGTTATTTACTTCGTTGTGTCATTGGCGTAGTTATTCTTTTCATTATTATTATGGATTATTATAATTACTAAATTTAATTATCTAAAATTGTTCTCATTGATTATGCAAAGATTCATATGTATATAGATGCACAAAAGATATGTACAGAGGCATTAATTTTCATGTTAATTTAATTATCACATTCAAAAATAGATTGTATATATTTTAAATATATGAGAATATAGGCAGGAGGAATTTACTTACACTCGGAAAGAATATTGAGGACGATTTTGATCACAAAATAAGCACATAAACATCAATATTCCATAGTAGCAAAAAATCTCCAGTTTCTACTTTTTTAATCCAATTGAATTAATTCAACGAAATATTGCAATTTCTTTCAACATCTGATTTCAGGTTGACTTCGGAGAAGTTTTCATCCCGCCGGGCATCGATGTACCGAAGCCACGTGTCCTACCCGAATTCAAAAGACTGGCCCACGGATTGCGATCTAGTAACATCAGCGTCTTGGATGCCAAAACCTTCTACATTCCGAATCTGCACTACGACGGCGCCGGACCAGACGCCTATTTCTGGGTGGGCAACGGCACTGAACCCAATATAATGGGCACTAAGGTTCAAATTTCCTCCTCCATCTTTTTAAAAATATATTATACAAATTTTTAACGTTATTTGATTATCGTCTAGGTTCCTAATGAAATTGGGTCGCTGGAGCCATTGCGGGGTTACCAGGGCGAGGATATTGAGATACAGCTACCGGGCAGCCTGACGGTGTACGACATCGATTGGCTGTCGGTGTGGTGCGTCGAATATCGCCACAACTTCGGCCACGTGTTCATTCCGAAAGACTTGGATGTGCCGCCGGCGTTGGGCCAAACCAAAATAACGGTGCTGATCGCAGTATTTATTATTTTTGGCTTTGCTTTAAGTCGAATTAGTTTCAAATTACCGTTTCTAAGTTTGAGTTTCGTTCGATCGTTCTTCTTACACTGCATTAGTTCACTTTTCATTTCATTGTATGTAAGACTGTAGTTGCAACAGCATTTTCCGTTGTATGTATTACATTTTTGTACCAAATCAAAATCATTTCATCATTTGTATTTTATCTTTCAACGCATCATAGCCTCCATGGTGGTACACTCCAGTAAGTAAGACTCCAGTCTTTTAGCTCATAAAATAAGCGTAAAACGTAACTTAGCTCGATCGCTAGTTTAAATATTTCGAATTTTAAATATTTATTCCTCCTTTTAAAACATTGTTTAAGAGAAGTGAAGGTAACTCTATATTAAAATCTTTACCTAAACATTTCTTTGTTTTTTTTAGACCACAACGACACCGCGTCCCGTCTCCTCTACCTGTCGGGAGTTGCTGCCCGATAAGCTGCAGGTCAAGTGGGAGCTGCAGGGCGAATATCTGCAGATCGAGCTGTACGGCCGCATCACCGAAGACCAGTATATGGCTTTCGGTCTTTCCGGGGCCAATAAACGCGCTCAGATGTCTCAGGCAGACGTCGTGGTGGCTTTTTATGACACGACCGCTCGCGTCTTCCGAGCCGAGGACTACTTCCTCTCGGATCTATCCCAGTGCGATGGCCGTCAAGGTGCTTGCCCGGACGAACGCATCGGCGGACGTAATGATGTCATCGTCTGTAAGTTTCACCTCCTCCTTTCCGTTTCTTTATCATAGCCTTATTCTGTTAAACTGTTTGTTAATCCTTTTCCCTAGTGAGTGGTGATCGCAAGAATGGAGTAACGACCATTCGATACAAACGTCTGTTGCAGACAAATGAACCCGTCTACGATTTGGCGATTCCGACCGATCGAGAGGTCTCCGTTATAGCTGCTATTGGACCGCTGAACAGTCGCAAGGAAGCGAATGCACATTCACACACAGGAAGCGATCACAACGTCGACGACATAAGCATTAATTTTTCGTCTCGGGTGAGTAAAGAGAAGAAAAAAAACAATAATGGATCAAATATATCAATATATTGTTTCTTTTCTTTGCCTCTTAAAGAACGATCACTCGTGCAAGAATTCGCTGTATAGCGTGAAGGACGAAACAGGTCCAACTCCGTGGCCCACACGTAGGATTGATAACGAAACCACTTTCACGGCACGAATTGGTCCAACGGGTGGGAAACGGGGCTACACGCCCATCACTGGAGTCCCTTCATGGGGCATCGCGTGGTACTTGAATGACCAACTCATACCTGAGATCACCGTACAACGTGGCAAGACCTATGAGTTCTACGTAGAGGGTGGCGATGATCCAGCACAACCCGCCAGGTTTGTCCGGAAAAAGAAGGTTTCTCTCTCTGGGAACAAGTTCTAACTTTCTATATTCTGAGTAGATATCATCCTTTCTATATAACGGACTCCTCCGAGGGCGGCATCGGTCAAAAGACTGGTCTAGATTTGCGGAAACAAACTGCTTATGCGGGGGTCGAATACGATGAGGAGGGCAACCCGGTACCGACCGCCTGTAAGAACGCCATGTGATCAATATATAAACGGACGGATGTAATTTCATGCTGTACTTCTTTCAGATGGTCGCTATTGTGAGTGGACCCATCGTACGGTAGACAAGTCGGCGGAAATTGAGACGTTCGAGGAGTACATGAAGACCTTGGAGCTGTCGTGTGAGGAGGGGGAAGCCGGTTACTTGAACTGGACGGTACCAATGGATGCGCCGGATTTACTGTACTATCAGGTAATATAGTTTAGCGTGGTCACAACTTTGATATTGATCAATGTTATTATCTTTCCATTTGGGCATATTGTAGTGCTTCACACACAATAATTTGGGCTGGAAAATCCACGTTGTTGACAGCAATGGAGGCGCCGCTGCCAGCAAAAATTTCTCTTCGGTTCTACTGATTCTATACACAATTCTTTGCATTACCTTCAGCCTGGCTGCAACGAGAATAACTTTCGGCTCTACAACTAATTTTGCCTGATAGTAAATTCCTTTGCTTACCTCGAAGGAAGAAAGAACTAGTTGAGAAAGAGATGCAGGTTAAATAAGAAATTAACACAAAAAAATTGAATTTTCAAATAAATAGCAAACAAAGGGAATCTGATTGACATTGGAGCAGAGTGAAGAAAGTAAAAACTTTGGAAGAGAAGAAAAGAAAAACGAATGTGTAATGGGAAAAACCTATTTAATAACTGTAATGAGGTGGTTATAAGAAGTTAGTGTATAATAATAATTAACTGCGAACTTGAACAAGTAAAGAAAGAAAAGGAAATTCATATCAATTATTAAAAATCAAAATTGATTTCATATTCATATCAAGTAAATATCAAATTTTGCATGGACTTAACGTGTGGCAATATGTTTTACTGCGCCACTTTTGGGCATATCTATGGAAAAAATAACATAATCAAATATAAAGTAAGAAACTAGCATAAAAACCAAGAAAACCATCAACAAATTAAAAATTTTCACTTTGTTCTAATGTCAGTTAATCTCAAAGTAGCTATTTTATTTGGAAATACAGTAAAAAGTACAGGTTTCTTTTAAGAATGAGTGCAATTATAAAATCTGAGGCATCCTGTACATTACAAAACACAACAAATTAAAAAAAAAACAACAAATGCAGCCAGGCTTATATCATCTAAAAACATATCTTGACAATAATTATAAGTAGAGTTTTCGTGGGAAAAATTGTGTGTATGAATAAGTATGTGTCCGAAGGAGAGCCAGAGTAAGAGCGAAGGATTTATGTATGTATATAAAAAAGCAAAGCCTCGAAAGCAAATTCGAGTTCAAAAAATAATATAACGAATGCAATCTGACGGCGCTCGAAGTGATGCACGAACAACAACTTGTATGCGAAAGTGAATGCGTAGTTATTACAAAAGCTGAAACGAGTTACAAACTACGATTGAGAAATTTGTCAAACAAATAGTCGCTTCCGATTTACAGTTGCATTTGTCGATGACACTCGGCAACTGTTCAAGGAGTCGCACCGCACTACAATCGGCTTTACTTCGTGACGACTTTCGCGGAGGTCGGCTTGAATCAATCGCATTGCTTCAGTAGTATTCGAGTTAAACCCGTGATGAAGTGAAGGTAGCAAAATAACAAAAAGTAAAGCACTTAATTACTTATTTAATATTTATACATACTTGTAATTAAATTGTAAAAAAAAACTGTAATAACAAATCTTTAGACAAACATCCATACATGACAATAATAAGAAATATGTGTGATGTACGTTTATTAGGAAATAAGTGACAATAATTTTGTGGATGACGCTCGACAATAAGAAAGCGTAGTTAAATTCAATATCTCAATTAACTCTATAAAACAATGAAAATATTGACAATAAAGTGAATTTAATTCACAAAACTATGGAGGCAAAATAACGAAATTTTAAATGATAATTAAAATAGTTAAAAATGCATGCTTAAAATATAGAATCAATTTAAACTACTAACAGTTCAACTAACACACTATAGAAGAAATATTGCTATTTAAAATATGAAAGTGTTTATAAAAAATTTTATATACAAAAAATTTTAAGATTCTGGATGTATTTAATTTTGTTGGTGCTCTGAATGGTTCAATTCAAATGTTTATATAAACAAAATTGTATTAACTTAAAAGTCTAATACTTTTAGGAACTCTCATTAAAGTAAAATCATAAAAATGCTAAAAAATCTGTTCTTAAAACGCATAAAAAAAATAATTAAGGTTTAAAAAAGAATAAAGATAGTTCTTTATTGTTTATTTAGTATTATTTCAAGTGAGTTGTAAAGTAATATTTTCTTTTAAACAAACACGAAAACCCCATTAAACTAAACGAACAAATCCCACTTCGAACTTGCGGAAAACTCTTGGAAGACACAGAGATGAACAGGATCTAGGAGCAAAGAACAATGACGAAAAGGTAAATTATTACAAAAAAGTTATATATACATACACTCATATATCATATAAATCATCAAATATATTTGTGTATATCAAAACATGTTATAAATCATATCGCCTACAAAAAAATAAATCGTGAAAGCAATATCTGAGTCATTTGGGAAGAATTGTAGAAGAGGAGAACAAAAAATTATTCAAAAATTTTATGAACCTTACAAAGTAAAAATTAAAACTGAATTTAAATTCTGTATAAGAAAAAGGAATTTCTAATATAACAATTTTAAGATATTTATTACTATTGTGTCACCCGGTTAAACTTTCATTCATTCGCAGATGCCGCTTTCGTGCGATTTTACGACTGCGATTTTTAAATTGCGTCTGATATGCGATTTTTTTAGGAGATTCCTTTTTTTTGTTTTTTTGCTATTAAACAATTACAAATACTTGTATGAGGAAAACGTTCTAAGAACAGTTTAAAATAAAAACTCATTCTTAAATACAACAATACAGATTTTCGTAAAAGTTTATATGTTTTTCTATGTGCTACTTTGTTGTATTTCACTTGAAGTGAAATCTTTAAAATGTCTGAAAACATTATTTTTATTTCTTTATGCGTGTTTATATGTAAAATTAACAGTATTTACGTAAAAAAAGAACTTGAAACTTAATTTGACAATAAAGTTAAAACCTTTTAATCGCGTTTAGTGAGAAAATAAAAAACTTTTCTGACAATAAAAAATTAAACGTACAATAAATAGAAATATAAGTGAAATAAAAGTGCATAATTGTAAAAAGCAGCAACTTTTAAGGATTTACTAGAAAGAATAATAATAATAAAAAAGATGAATGATTGAAAGAACAGGAAATAATAAAATTAATATCAAAAAAATTATTGCTAATTTTTGAAAACTTTGATTTTTCATATAAATTAAGGTTAAGGTTATTAATATAATTAAGGTTATTTTTATTATTATTTGATTTTATATTTTATTTTCTAATTGCTAATTTCTTGAACTAATTGTTTTATAATATGAAATTTATCTATGAGTGTTTTACAATTTTTCTATTTTATGTTGCCTCCGCTTTTGGAATCCTTAATATTTTATTAAACTTTGATACTTTTTGATATTTCTACACTCTTTATACATATATATTCATATCTATGATATTTACGAAGCTTGGGTGTTTTTTAAATTTGTATAAAAAAATGTATATTTTGCAAAAAAAAGAAAAAATAATAGAAAACGCACAAATGTCCAAACTACAATTAGTAATAAAAATACAATAGACAAAAATAACGACAATAGCATAAATATTTTGCAGCTTTTATTAAACTCTTGCAATATAAACTAAACAATCTGATTTTTCTTTAAAAACCATGTAATATAAAATCCTTTGTAAGATATTTAAATCGAAATAATACAGAATCAAAATTAAACAAAATATTTCTATTATAATCAACAAAGAAATTAAATTAATAACTTCAAAAAACACTAACATAAAAATATATTCTCAAATTTAATTAACAAATTTACAAACTTAATTAATATGGAAGCATTTTAACGCCGTGTCCAACTTGGATAAGAAGTAATGTCACATTCTGTGACGCTTCAGTTGGACACGAGGAATGCAACATTTTAGCTAGACGATTAATGAACTTCTTCAACTACAGAAACATCGACCTTTTTCCATTCACTTTAAATGTAACGAAAAAACTAAATATTTTCTACATAATTTGCTGAAATTTTTCGTATTGCTTATATTTCGGCAAAACAAAAAAAAAATAAAAAAATATGTAATTATAGTAACCTTTAATATAACAGATTAAAGCAAATATCATTTATATATTTTTCAAATCAACGCAGAATCAAAATTCTCTAGATTTCATGATTTCTACTTTTGGAAGCAGTCGTGAAAAAACTGACTACATTATAATAAATTAAGGTTACAATAATAATAAGGACAATAAAAGCCACACAAATATGTGTAAGTTTGACAATAAAGTTAAGTTAAATTATTATTTTTCATATTCAAAATAGCACAAAAATAGAATACAAAAAAAAAACTGAATTTGATATTCTTTTCATGCAATATGCATAAATATCTGTATGTAACTCTTATAAAATAAATGTATTGCATCATCTACACAAGAGAAGCATTGAATTTAAATAAAATGAACTTGTTTTCATTTAAACTCTTAAATTGTAGTTTCATTTTGAAGCCATGTCGATGATCCCTTACAGGAGTTTAAAACCAATCAAACTCAACCTTCAATTCTTTAAAAACTTTAATTGATAACCATCATAACTCAACTTCACTTTAATTTACTTTATATTACCATTTAGAATTAGCATATTTTGATGTTCTTATTTAGTATTTTAGTTTTGCTTTTAAATTACATTAAACAATTACAGAAAACTTATGTGTAATATAGACTAAATTTTAAATGCATTTTTAAAGCTAATTAATCTCCAGAATAACTTCAGAAGAGCGTATCCTCAGATCGAATGTATTCGCCAATGTCAGATTGATGAAAGCACACAGTGGTTAGCGGATCCGCGGTTTTACAATCGGTAGTAGACCGGCCCAGCACTCCAAATCCCAGCGGCAAATCATTCATCGAGTAGACGACGACACCTTGATACTGACCGGCATTTTCTGTTATTCGGCCCAATCCTGATTTCGGTATGTGATTTCCATAAAGGAATTGTTGCTCAAACGATGGCTTCACCCAGACTTTGTACTGAGCATACGGTGCCAAATAGTAGAGTGCAGTGATGTGGAATTTAAGTTTGTTTGTTTTGGAAAATTTGCCAAAGCAGGTGCCTACGCATACAAGATTATCTTCGCCCAGACACTCTGCTAGCTTTAGAATGCGCTCCGAAACATAATAAACACGGTCACGTTGCTGGCGAAAGCAGTAGGTGCCGTCGGGACGATCTATCAGTTGCTTCACATTGGTTCCAATGCTGCGTTTATGACGGAAACACCAGAAATTTAATTGAGGATAAAATATAATAGAGATATTCAGTTTTTACTTACTATTTTGAAAGTTTTTCAAACAAAATCTTTGCTCGTTCATCACTTAAACGCTTCATTTTGTGTTATTTTAATAAAATTTGTATTTTCAATGTATGCAGCGTTTTGAACTGTCAAATTTTTTTCGCCAACTACACGTGCAATAAAAAGGTTTAGTTAGAAAAATCCAATAGATGGCGCGAGAAATCCCTGCATCAAGGTGTTTCGGCAATTTTGCAAATTTCCCATTTGTCGCACTTTCCCATTATCGTGTGTTTGTTTATAACATGATGTTTATTATAATTTATTTATATACATAATTTGGTATATTGGATTATTTCCACAGTAAAATTTA
Organism: Thecophora atra; assembly: GCA_937620795.1. Lineage (NCBI taxonomy): Eukaryota > Metazoa > Arthropoda > Insecta > Diptera > Conopidae > Thecophora > Thecophora atra. The sequence goes on from OW569401.1 coordinate 35,268,214, forward strand.
GCATTACACAAGTTTTTTTATTCATAATTGCGCTAAACTTTTATAATGAAAAAAACGCACCTAACATTCATGATACGTATTATTCGTACAAAAAGAAAAACGAAGAACACACGAATCTGCACATAAAAACGTTTTTATATAGAAATACATATTTCATTTAATACTTTTTAATGGTCTTTCGTATCAGTGCTAAACGCTGTTTATGAGCTTCAGTTATTGCAGCACGCTTATAAGGACGCAGCTCATCGGTTCCGAATCCTGGAATCCACATGTTCCACTTGCGCTCCAAATGCAACTGCACATCGCGCACTTCCACTTTTGAAACCTTGCGATGCTTGGCGAAGGCACAAGTTGACTTTATAGCATCGTCGACAAAATCGTCGGCTATCTGAAGCAGCAACTCTTCCACATCCTCGTCAAGCTGTGCTGTCACGTCAACTTCTCGTACCAACTCTAACAAGCGCGGTTTCGTTAATATCTGAAAAAAAGAAAAATGGTGTTGGTTTTATTGATGAAACTTTCAAAGATACCAAGAAGCAAAATTTTTCTTACTGGTTGGTTTTCGGAAGAAGTAGATTTGGCGGCGGCAGGGACCGAGCTGCTGCTGTTTACTGCATTGTTGTTGTTGTTGTTATTCGTAGCCGTGCTGCTGCTTCCGACAGTTCCTGCGGAATTAGTCATTGGACTGTTTTGCGAAGGTGTTGTCATATGTATATCCTGAGAATCGTCAGCAGCGCCGTTACTATCAAAATTTGTAAAAATGTCCGACATTCTTTTGTTTCTTTGGTATTGTTTGGTAATGCAAATCAAGTTGCAGTACAATAAAAATGAACGGCTGCGGATTTGGATGGAACTGGAATGGGAGTGAATATTGGATTAGGAAACTTTCTGCTTTGGCAATGAATGAATTCGATGGATGCTGAAGGAACGAGCTCTGGGTGTACAAAAAAAGTGCGTGTGCAAGTTTTATGAGACTCCTACAAAACTGTAGCCATTGCCTGGTGAAATAACGCACTAGAACTAATGAAGAATAAATGATTGAGTGTATATTGCTTAATATAATGTCGACCTATGAACGGATTAAATAATAGTGTATAAATCAGCAAACACATAAAACCATTTTAAATGTTGCTAGTTCGACCATATAAACACTTGAATATTACTCTAGGCAAATGTGTGTATATGTAGACTTATATACAATTTAACCACTCACGTTAACTATTTGTGTATTTAAATAAAAACAAGTAAAAAGTAAAACTGTAATTTCTATAAAAAGTATATTTAAAAGTAAATATTTTTTCAGCTTTGTGCAACGAAATGTTTATAGTTCTCTGCTGACAGTTAATTGACAGTAAGATTCGCAGAGATGATAATTTCGTAATATTTCATATACTTGCTAAAGTACCCATTCACTTTAAAGCCTTGTTGTACGACAAGTAACGAATCTTTTTTATCGTCATACAACCAACCAGTCAGTCAATTGTACAACAAACATGTTGTATAACAAAGTTGTATAGAGAATAGGAAAACTTCCTTTGATATTGGTTACAAAGTGTGATATGAAGTAAAATGAGTGATGTGTAAAGTAAAACAGATGAACGATTCATAGACGAGGAAAGGCAACGGGTAAATTTACCTTTGTCTCATTCTTTTACAAGCAAAATTCGCCATCGTACTCAGGCAGAAAGCAGTTTTGTTCAATTTTGGGTTTTATGGCGTTTGAAATAATACTGTTTGTTATAATTTTTTCTTCAAGGATTGAGAATATGCGTCTACGGTCAGAGGAGGAAGAGAAGCAAGGGGCTGTTTCTGTTTATGATTTTTGTGCTGCTGATCATTTCGTAAATTTTTACATTTTCGCCTTCTGAGCATTTCTGGCATTTTATTGAACTTGCTTTGTACGCACTTTGTTAATGCAATTGTAATGCAACTGTGAAAAGGCAGTGCTTTTTTAAAATGAACTTAAATGAAAATAACGCTGTATTTGTAACTATTTAATCAACGACGCTTTCTGAATTACAAGTGACACTTTCTGATTTACAAGTGATGCTTTCTGATTTTAAAGTAACGCTTTCTAATTTAAAAGTGGAAAAGGTGTAGTAATCTATGAGGAACAGGTTAAGTTTAGGGGTTTCGGCCACGCCTACTTTTAGGCCAAATTTAATTAAAAATCGCGCGATTTTTGTTAAAAATTTTTCATTTTAGAAAACAAGAACAATAACGAGATTTTTGGTAAAATTTTGTTATTATGAGAAACAACAACAACAACAACAACAATTAAAATATTACATCGCACGTTTTTAGTTAAATTTTTTAATAAAAACAACAACAACGCACTGATACAACAACAACAACAACAACAACAACAACAACAACGCACTGATACAACAATGACAACAACAACAACAACAACAACAACAACAACAACACACTGATACAACAACAACACACTGATACAACAACAACAACAACAAACAACACAAGAAAGCAAAGAAAACGAAGTTTTGAAGTAACTTGAGTTTGAACTGATTTATCTCCGAAACTATCAAAAATATCTAAGAAAAGGTAAGAACTTAAAAAATAGCTCTTAAAAATACCTTTCAAGTGACACCACATTCACTTCTGTACACCGCATACTTTAGAAGTTATCGTCAAAGTCCCTTATTCGACCTTGCCACGCCCACAAACACGCCCACAAAAACGCCCACTACCATGAAATAGTATCCTGGGGTGGATCAGTATAGGTCAGAGTTTGTATAGGTAACCTATACCCAGAAATTCAGTAAATTTCACATCTCGTGTTTTCGTGTCGATTCATTGGAGAGTCTTTTCTACAATTGAATTCTTTTGCAAATTCTGGGAAGTTTGAGAGTGGTCCGTTAGCACGGAACTGGTTTGGCAAATGGGTATCGGTGAAGATCATTGTATTAAGCACAATGGGATGCGTGTCACTGCACCAGATTTGAGCGAAGCTAATGAAGAACAACTGCTTGTTTGTGTAATTCATGAATGGCAGCAATTCTGCATCCAAATCGCTCTGCGCAGCATGCTCCAACCACCGCAAATACGAGGCGTAGGCAATGCGTACTGCTGCGTGGTCGGCAATGTTTTCCGATTGCAGAGGACTCTTTGGCAGAAGACGCCCGCCGATGGAGTAATTACTGGACTGTTCCACGAAGCACTGCTTGCGTTGTTCGAAGGCGTCCGACGACTCTGCATCCCACCAGTTAATAGAATTTCCATCATTATCGTACTTCCGTCCGGTGTCGTCGAAACCGTGTATCAGCTCATGAGCCAGCAGCGATCCAAGGGCCCCATATTTGAGGGCATTCGGATAGGTAAGTCCCCAAAAGTAGTTGGACTGTAGTATCATGAGTGGCACCTTCACCGTATTCTCAATTAAGATGTTCGCCGGAGTGAAAGAAAGCGTTTCGGCGGCCTCAAATGGCTTGGGTTTTTCGTGGAGGTCCGCAAGTTTGCGGCGAGCTCGTAGCTCCAGAATATTCTTTATGTTTCCTATAAAGTCGTTTTTACGAATTATCAAATCGCCGAACTCTTCTGAGAAGTTGCTTGTCTCGTAGGAGTTTATTTCCATTTTAATGGCTTTCAGCTTCTCCAAAGCCTTTTTACGAGTTTCGGCAGAAATCCAGGTCATTCTTTGCGACTGCAGCTCCTCGCTGAACGCCAGCTTTAAATTTTTCCATATGCTATGGACATCTTGCTCACTGATCGAAGTGTTGTAGCGACGATGGATCATGTTGTCCACGTTTTTGGCAAAGTATTTCTTTGTCTTTTCTAAGCAAAACCATTCCGTTGCCAACTGCGCTTCGGTGATATTCATCAGGAAGGCGTTGAGGAACGTGTACATGATGTAGTTGGCGACGATGTGCTTCGGAGTGCTTTGTATCACCTCTACCAGATTTCGTTGATATGCTTCCGAATACTCGTATATCGGGTCATTGACTACTTCGCCGAAAGTAATATTGATCAACTTATCAATGTTCAAGGTGGGCCCATATTTCTCCACCATGGCTTTCGCTGTTGTCAGTTCGGACAACTCTAGTACGCTTTCTACCATCTTATCATCCACTAATCCGTGGCCCAGCGAAACTTCAAACTCAACCGTTTCATTCGCGACCTTCTGGGCCAATTCATCCGCAAGACCAAGGTAACTGCGCAATCGCTTCGACACTTCGTTCTTGTACTCCTGCCGATATACTGCAGTCTCCTCATCAGTGTACATGGATCTGCTCTCGAGGTGAAGGTCCGCATTCACTATATAGATGCGGTTTTCGGTATTCATCACCAAGTCGGGCATAATCAGTAGCTGCACAATGATGCTTGTGCCGTACTTGTGTGCGATTTGCGCCACAGTCTCCAGCCAATCAAAGTTGGTGGCATTCCAAGCATCGCCAATCAGCGCCGGCATCTCACCGCTTTCGGAAATCAGCTGAAGCAACTGTTTGCGGTACTCATCGTCTGTGGTCAAGTTGACGAATTTGGTGCAGGATTCATATAAGTCTTTGACCTTTACGTCGATATCATTGTCTTTCGGATCATCTCTGTTCTGCAGTAATCGCAACCTTTTGCGCGCATATTCACTGGCTATTTGCTGAAATCTGCCGGTGTACACGTTATCTGGAGCGCTGGCCGGATATAATGTCTTCCAATTGCCGCAAGCGAATGAGTAGAAATCAGTACATGGATCTGAGCTTTCATTAATGTACTGATGTATGCTGACCGCCGTCAGCATTTTACTGGTTAAATTAGTGCGATTGCGAGGAGCATCGTTCTTGTCAGTCGTCACTTCGGCTTCCTGCACAGGATGGCCCTCAAGGTCGTCTAAACTGAGAAGGACAGCGATCAGAACAGCGACAGCAACCGAAAAACGCAAACGAAAATGCATTGCAAAATTTTTGGAGGATCGTCTGAGCGTTACAGTCCCTTATGGGATTGACTGAGAACTGTTCTAAATAAATTTGACTATTCCATTGTCATGTTCAGAGGGTGTAGCAAGTGCGTTATCAAAGGGTTATCGCATGAGGGTCACTTACAGACTTCACATTGAAATTTAATGTTTAGGCTTCAAACCAAAAACAAAAAAAAAATCGCCTGAAATCTATTCACTTATTATACCCTACACCTTAAGGTTGAAGGTATATTCACTTTCTACCGGAGTGTGTAACGCATAGAACTAGACAAGATAGGTATGGAAAAGTATATATATTCTTGATCAGCATAACCACCGATATTGAAATAACGATGTCTGTCCGTCTGTCTGTCTGTCTATCTGTCCGTTGAAATCACGATCACAGGAGAACGGATTAAGATTTCAAAATGAAATTTGGCAAAAATATTCGTTGCTATGTTGGGGTGTTTCGTATTGAAAATGGACAATCGCCCAAGGACCACGCCTACTTTTTATATCGAGAGTGCAGGTACCTCTGTTTTGCTTATTAAAAAAGGCCATATCAGCATCACTTTTTGAGAGAAGACAAGAAAATTTTATATGTAGGTTTAGACTAATGCTTCCAGTTAATATGCCAAATATGGGCGTGATCCGCCCACTTTTAGTTTACATAGGTCATGGAGGGTTTTACATGGATTGTATTGAAAAGTATATAAGTTTCCTGAATAATGGTGTACATGATATTGTAGTTTGTGAACCAATAATATTCTGTTGGGAAAAAAATGGGTGGGCCACGCCTCCTTTTTACCCATCCACCCAGTATTGAAATATATTTTGATACCCTACATCTAAATTTTGAGAGTAAACGCACTTAGTACCGGTGTTTGTAACGCACAGAAATAGTTAAGCAGCTATAATTATAGTTTATCTTCCGAATTTGGGCGTGAGCCGCCCACTTTGAGTTTACATAGGTCATGGAGTATATATGCAGCTTTAAGGTGTAGGGTATTTCGGCTACAGCCCGGCTGTAGACAACATCTTTACTAGTTTTTTATTGAATTGGTGTAGAATATTTGTCAGGTTGCTCCTTATAAGAAAAAGGAAACGCGACGCTTAGTCTGTATTGTAAATTTTATTATAAAAACAAGTAATAATTATTGTTGCCTACAGAATTATACAGAACAAAATGTAAAACAAACTCTTCTTTGCTTAACTTACACACTATTAATACTAAATTCTAAGATAATGAATTGAAACAACTTTTGCTTGTGCGTGGAAGCTGTATTTGAATTTGATGCGGTGTAAGATTCTACGAATCGAAGAGTTTACTCTACAAAATGGCTTCCTAATTGTTCGATTTGTAAAAGAAATTCGATATTTGCGCTAGCGTTTAGATAGTCTATAGAGAGTTTGCAAATTTGAATATGACTATTTTTGGCTTGTTTTGTGTTCGCTGTTGTCCTTATCTACTTGAACTTAGACGTTTTGACTAAATTCACAATATGCTAATAATCACTGTACTAGAAAAATAGTTAACCAACCAGTTTGTCACAGTTTTCCTTCTCCTTATACGCGGCTCCAGACGAGTGGCCAGTCTACACTCCGAGGACACCAGATGTTACACACTTTTCCACTGTTGGAAATGTAGACTCTATCACAAAGATCGCACCCCTGTCGATTTTAGCTTTTACAGTAAGATAAAGAGCCTTGTTTAACGTAACGACTTCTTATGTTAGGGTAGTGACATTTCACTTAATACGGAAGAGAAAGTTTTCCTACTCCTCCTCCTCCTCCTAAGTTATCAAACACCTTTCTACACGAGTGGTTGTTAAACTTTTGAATATGGTAAAATTTCACCATATTTCAAGAGTTCCTTGGTCAAATAGCAGGATCTATCTATGGGCGGCAAAATCGGTGTCATTCCGTACAGCATATGAACCGGTGATGAAGGAGTAATGCAACATCTCAGGATAGCGTTTTGGTGCGTTATATATTGTTGTTGTTATTAATATATACATATATATATATTATATATATATATATTGTTGTTATATATTAAATCAAATGAAATTAAATTACATATAAAGTAAGTATCAATCTGCTCGTAATATCTGAGAGTACGATGAGGAACATTTAAATAAATTCTATATAGCAAGCAAGAGCTATCAATAAGTAGCTTCATATAGCAAACTTAGCAGGAAGGCAGCATTCAACATCTTACGACGATTAGCAAGTGATGGTAAGTCTATCAACTTTAGTGGAGATCCTTAAGGTGGTGAACATGACTCAAAGCGAACAAAACTGCTTTTGAACAAATTCAAGCTCAGCGATGTAACAGGCGTAGTTTGGGTTCCAGGCAAGCGAGCCATTTTCCAACAATGGTCATACAAGTGATGTATGTAACAGCTTAGCAATATAGTAATTGTTGATCTCCTAAGCTCAGCGTTAATACATCCCAACGTACTGGAGATGTGATTTATATGTCTATGAAAATGTAGTTTAATATCGAGAACTACTCCCAGATCAAGAACAGACTTCATCAGATCTAGTTTACATCCACCAATCATTTAATTAAAAAAAATAAGAACTTTGTGCAGTTCCGCTGTACAGTATTTTAAAATAGATGATGGTAAACCATCAGGTCCCGAGTTATAATTATATTTAATATCTTTCAATGCATCGAGAAGAGTCTGTAGACGAAATATATAGAAGAAATGCTGAATGGATATTTATTTAAGCTACTGGATAATCAATTTTTGGCCAAATTCACCGTTATTTGTACTGTTACTTCTTAAAATGCGCTTGCAAATTCCCCCAATTGGTCGTCATATTGGATTTATGGGCGTATCAAAGTCAAACATTAAAAGGTCAATAAATCTGGAAGTATGGAACCTACATAGTCGACATGGGTACCGACTGAAAGGTATTTTTAATTTTTTATTTCCGCTGAACAATCTAGAGTTGTAATAGTAAGCTTAGAAGTTATTTGCAAATAATTGATTTTCTGAGTAAACAGAAGACGTTTTCTTGGAAATTGGCTTCGCAAGGTGTAACGGTAAAGGGGAAATTCGGTATATGTATACCTCCTGTGGTTACTTTTAGAGATATAGCCTGAAATAATTATTAAGTCAACTCCTTCAAATTTTTTATTAAAAATCACCGCGGATTATCTCGAAAATTATTAAAAATATCAAAGAAAAAGTAGTGCGTAAAGAGATAGCCATCTTAATACACCCCAAACTTCAGCAGATATCGCCAGAGTCCAATATTCGACCTTGACACGCCCACAAAAACGCCCACGATATCGGAACGGCAGGCCACTACCATTAAATGTTATCCTGGAGTGGAACAGTATCGGACGGCGTTTGTAAAGGTTAGGTTATGCTGCGCTTACAGCTTTGTAACCTAGTCTAGCAATTTCTTTAATGAACTGAATTTTTCATTTGACACTTGTCAATTAAACACCATTTATCGGTTCACGATCCACAGAGAGACACAGACTGTGTCAACATAGATTACATCAGCACATTGACAGACACTCAAAATGCACAACGTTACTTAGTTGGAAGAATAATCCGTTAAAGATTAAGACTTTGCAACAAGTCCAATAAATATCACATATTTAAAACTATCTGAATCACGGAGAAGATTCTTTCACATTTTAGAATGAAAACGAAATGCGAAAGAAATGCATTCAAAAGAGAACATGGTTCATTGCTAAAGCAAACAATGCATGGAAATGGAAGTTTCTCGACAAATTGGTAGGATCTTGAATAGTCGCTCCATAACGTAGAGAAAATTATGGTACAGTATAAATATCCGCAAACCACAGCAGCAGACTTTTTAAAGAGCTAATTTTGGAAATTGCGTAGCAATTGGTGTCAGAAGTGGGATTGCTGATTATCCTGAATAAGAATCAAACTCTCTGACTTGAAAATACCAAAGCTTAGGCAAGAGTTGGAGTCGCGTTACTTGTGGCAAGAAATAAAGCAGAGCTGCAAACGCGGTTCCGTGCAGCTATGTAGAAGGAGGGCATCGACGTTGAAACACATGAATTCTTTTACGAACCTTCATTTCTAGTTGAACACAAGTTGGTAGAGACGCAATCAGCACAAGCGTTTGACATGATTATGCTCTTAGCAGCAGCATCAGTCGTCACGTATGGAGCAGCAGATAGAAAATACTTCGCAACTGCAGGAGCAATTATCTTCACGTATGGATTAAGAGATGGTAGGAATTTGGTCAACGCGAATGCACCCGCAGAAGTAATCAAATTACTAAAGATTCAGGCGTTTATGAATGGCATACGGGATGTGGATCCGAAACCTTCAATCTATTCCATGCCAAAAAGACCAGTTTTATTTGCTCTGATGCAAGAGACAGCCAGCGTTTTAAGTATTTCATAATGCGCATCGGCTAGTGCTTTAGCCTAGTGAATCCTTGGAGAGAACCATTAAGGAGTTCTTCCAGACTATCTCTCGAATAAAGATGTAGTCCCTTTCTTTCAGACGAGGTCTGAAATGTTACAGATGTGGAAGACCAGAAAACTTTGCGCGGAACTGTAGTGAATCAGGTAGAACCAGCGAAAACGCATGCGGAAGAAACCCCAATGGCGGAAGTGATTTTTTTTAACAAAATTAGTTTTTAAAATAAAACGAACCTGTCCAAACGGGCATGAGGTGGTTTCGGAAAATGATTGCGCCATCGGCTGCTCTTCACAGGTAGATAGTTATTATGGAAATGCAGATCCAATCTCCCGACGAAGTTCGACGTACTATTTTAATTTATATTCATTTCTTTACTAGACGGTATGGCATTTAAATTTAATACTATTTATTCTTCTTTGCTAAATGTATAAAGAAAATTTAGTAAATTTCGCATCTCGTGTCCTCGTGTCCATTCATTGGAGAGTCTTTCGTACAGTTGAATTCTTTTCCAAATTCTGGGAAGTTCGAGAGTGGTCCGTTAGCACGGAACTGGCTTGGCAAATGGATATCGGTCGCGATCAATTTATTAACCACACTGGGATGCGTGTCACTGCACCAAATTTGAGCGAAGCTAATGAAGAACAACTGTTTGTTAGTGTAATTCATAAATGGCAGCAATTCTGCATGCAAATCGCTCTGCGCAGCATGCTCCAACCACCGCAAATACGAGGCGTAGGCAATGCGTACTGCTGCGTGGTCGGCAATGTTTTCCGATTGCAGAGGACTCTTTGGCAGAAGACGCCCGCCGATGGAGTAATTACTGGACTGTTCCACGAAGCACTGCTTGCGTTGTTCGAAGGCGTCCGACGACTCTGCATCCCACCAGTTAATAGAATTTCCATCATTATCGTACTTCCGTCCGGTGTCGTCGAAACCGTGTATCAGCTCATGAGCCAGCAGCGATCCAAGGGCCCCATATTTGAGGGCATTCGGATAGGTAAGTCCCCAAAAGTAGTTGGACTGTAGTATCATGAGTGGCACCTTCACCGTATTCTCAATTAGGATGTTCGCCGGAGTGAAAGAAAGCGTTTCGGCGGCCTCATATTGCTTGGGCTTTTCGTGGAGGTCCGCAAGTTTGCGGCGAGCTCGTAGCTCCAGAATATTCTTTATGTTTCCTATAAAGTCGTTTTTACGAATTATCAAATCGCCGAACTCTTCTGAGAAGTTGCTTGTCTCGTAGGAGTTTATTTCCATTTTAATGGCTTTCAGCTTCTCCAAAGCCTTTTTACGAGTTTCGGCAGAAATCCAGGTCATTCTTTGCGACTGCAGCTCCTCGCTGAACGCCAGCTTTAAATTTTTCCATATGCTATGGACATCTTGCTCACTGATCGAAGTGTTGTAGCGACGATGGATCATGTTGTCCACGTTTTTGGCAAAGTATTTCTTTGTCTTTTCTAAGCAAAACCATTCCGTTGCCAACTGCGCTTCGGTGATATTCATCAGGAAGGCGTTGAGGAACGTGTACATGATGTAGTTGGCGACGATGTGCTTCGGAGTGCTTTGTATCACCTCTACCAGATTTCGTTGATATGCTTCCGAATACTCGTATATCGGGTCATTGACTACTTCGCCGAAAGTAATATTGATCAACTTATCAATGTTCAAGGTGGGCCCATATTTCTCCACCATGGCTTTCGCTGTTGTCAGTTCGGACAACTCTAGTACGCTTTCTACCATCTTATCATCCACTAATCCGTGGCCCAGCGAAACTTCAAACTCAACCGTTTCATTCGCGACCTTCTGGGCCAATTCATCCGCAAGACCAAGGTAACTGCGCAATCGCTTCGACACTTCGTTCTTGTACTCCTGCCGATATACTGCAGTCTCCTCATCAGTGTACATGGATCTGCTCTCGAGGTGAAGGTCCGCATTCACTATATAGATGCGGTTTTCGGTATTCATCACCAAGTCGGGCATAATCAGTAGCTGCACAATGATGCTTGTGCCGTACTTGTGTGCGATTTGCGCCACAGTCTCCAGCCAATCAAAGTTGGTGGCATTCCAAGCATCGCCAATCAGCGCCGGCATCTCACCGCTTTCGGAAATCAGCTGAAGCAACTGTTTGCGGTACTCATCGTCTGTGGTCAAGTTGACGAATTTGGTGCAGGATTCATATAAGTCTTTGACCTTTACGTCGATATCATTGTCTTTCGGATCATCTCTGTTCTGCAGTAATCGCAACCTTTTGCGCGCATATTCACTGGCTATTTGCTGAAATCTGCCGGTGTACACGTTATCTGGAGCGCTGGCCGGATATAATGTCTTCCAATTGCCGCAAGCGAATGAGTAGAAATCAGTACATGGATCTGAGCTTTCATTAATGTACTGATGTATGCTGACCGCCGTCAGCATTTTACTGGTTAAATTAGTGCGATTGCGAGGAGCATCGTTCTTGTCAGTCGTCACTTCGGCTTCCTGCACAGGATGGCCCTCAAGTTCGTATAAACTGAGAAAGACAGCGATCAGAACAGCGACATCAACCGAAGAACACAAACGAAAATGCATTCCAGTCACTTATAAGATTGGCTGAGAACTGTTCTAAATAAATATTACTATTCCATTGTCATGTTCAGAGCGTGAAGCAAGTGCATTATCAAAGGGTTATCGCATGAGGGTCACTTACAGACTTCACACTGAAATTTAATATTTAGGCTTCAATTTAAAAAAAAAAAACGTATGAAATCTATTCACTCATTTTTTATTGGTGTAGAATCTTTGGAAAGCTGCACTGATAAGAATAATGAAACACGACGCTTAGTCTGTATAGTAAATTTTATTATAAAAACAAGTAATAATTATTGTTGCCTACAGAATTATACAGAATAAAATGTAAAACAAACTCTTCCTTGCTTAACTTACATTCTAATAATACTAAATGTATTTATGTAGTAAACTAAAGATACTGAATTGAAGCAACTTCTGTTTGTGTTGTGGTTTGTGAATAAAGCAGATCAAATACTAATTTGTAGTTTGTATTTGATTTTGATGCGGTGTGAGCCATTGAACGCGATGCTCACACAAAGTGTTCTAACTTAGTAGAAACAGATTCTACGAACCGAAGAGTTTACTCTACAAAATGGCTTAGTAAATGTTCGATTTGTAAAAGAAAATCGATATTTGCGCTAGCGTTTAGATAGAGTCTATAGAGAGTTTGTAAATTTGAATATGACTATTTTTGGCTTGTTTTGTGTTTGCTGTTGTCCTTATCTACTTGAACTTAGACGTTTCGACTAAATTCACACTATGCTAATAATCACTGTACTAGAAAAATAGTTAACCAACCAGTTTGTCACAGAATTGTTTCTTGTTCCTTGTCCTTATACGCGAACCCACACGAGTGACCAGTCTACACTCCGAGCTCCGACTTCTTCTGCTCGTAGTTGCGCTCCTTGAGCAGTTCGTCCAACTGATCTTCTTGATAGTAGACGACGAATTCGCTCGGCGACAGTGTCTCGAAAGTCGCGCAGATGCTCGGCTTCAGATTGTAAAAGAAGAGCAGCTGCTGACGATGCGCGAAGTCCCTGAGCAGTGATTCAATGACAGTGGCCGCAGTGAAGTCGGCTCCGTAGATGTGAGAAGCATCAATGACAACGGCCACATTTTGGCGCTTGGACTGCTTCGTAACGAGATTGCGCACATAGTCGACGGAGGGAAAGATGAGACAGCGATCGGGTGTGATCATTAGGTATTCATTGCCGGCCAAGGTGTGTAGCAGTTCGGTGGTGATTTTGGGGCGTGCGGCGTGGTAAAGAATGAAAACCACATTCAACCCGATGCCAATCAGAATTCCTACCTCCAGCGGCAGCACCAAACAGGCTACAAAAGTTCCGATTCCGGGCACCAAATCACTTTCTACAAATTCAACTCTATAATATGTGGTCTATATAAAATATAACGGGATACTAACTTTTCGCCCGCCACATCGGCTTAATCACTTTGACCTCCACCATAAACACTACAGCTGCTATGATAATGGCGGCCAGTGTTGCCTTTGGTATGAAGTAAAAGTAGGGCGTGAGAAAGAGCAACGCCAGGATGACCAATACGCCAGAGTAGATGTTGTTCAGAGGAGTTCGCACCCCGCTAGCATTGAGCACCGCGCCGCGGCTCAGAGCTCCCGTGCCGGGGAAGCCCTGAACGAAGGAGTTGGCAATATTGGCCGTGCCCATCGCAATGAGCTCCTGCGAAGCGTCGACCGATTTACCATTTGCTGTGAGAGAAGATTAGTTCGTTAAATGCAGTATGTACAAAAGTATTGCCGTTCTTACCGAAAGCTTTACAAATGGCGATGTTTTCCAGTAGCGAGATCAACGGCACGACAATCAGTCCAGAGCCCATGCCCTTGACCATGTCCACGAAAGACTCTCCGTTCGCGCTCCCCGACAAAGTTTCGTTGGCGCTTAAGCTAAAAGGGGGCAACTGCAATGTTGGCAGGCCTGGAGGAATAAATCCGATAACCTTAAAAGGTGGATCGCTGTGTTCCGTGTGAAGTATGTAGCCCAGGATGCCACAGGCTATCACCAAAATGGCGTTGCGCGAGGTACAAATTATCCAAATCAATTTGTTAACCACATTTTGAGTTTTTGACCGCAGGCTGTCGTTTTGGGGTCCAACTTTAAAGGAAGCCAAAACCTGAAAACATGAGTGGGAAACATCAACATTAAACGAAACGGTCCTTAAAGCAGCATTAACACTCACCCTCATAATGAGCAGGACCACGATGCATGTCAGTCCAAGTATCGTATCAGAGGCTTTAGTGGCTCCGATGTTACGAAAAATTTGTGTCCATATTTCGATGAAGGTGGTGCCCTTAGCGTGCACGCCGAGGATGTCCTTAATTTGCGAGGTCACAATTATCAGCGACACGGCTGACGTGAATCCCGATGAAACGGGTCCTGAGACGAAATCAATAAGGAAACCTAAACCGAATACACCCATGAGCAGCTCCACAACGCCACTCAGGAAAGCGAGGAGGACAGACTTCTGCCAGGAACCGTGAGCCACTTGGAAGGTCAGTAGCGCTGTTATCGCCGAAGGTCCGATGGGCACATCCTTGCAGCTGCCGAGGAAAATGTACACAAAGCAACCGAGGAAGGAGCTGTACAGCCCGTACTAAATGGGAAGAGCGGCGAAGATGAGATGGAAAATGGAGTACAGTGATGATGCTGATGTTGCTTACCGCGGCAGGGAGACCGGCGATACCCGAGTAGGCCAAGGCTTGTGGTATAACGGTGAGACCCACAGTGATGCCGGCGACCAGGTCACCGACTGCATCTTCACTAGAATATTTTGGTAGCCACCGCGTAAACGGCAAACGTTTCTGGAGGTTCTTTTTGTTGAAGGTGCGACTGTAGCGCTGCCGCAACCAATTTTTGGCATTATCGATCCTTCGTGCGGGTGGGACAATCTTGCTTCCATCTTCGTTTACTGGAAAATATGCAATAAAAATTGATTAAAAAATGTGTTAAAAGACAGATGGATGTCGATTCGACACTTTTAAATTCAACACGTGGGCGTTAAAACAAAGTTAATCACTATTATAAACAAAGCACTTAACACGAATGGTTAAGGAATTCGAATTTCTAAAGCAATTAAAGTCACCAGAGATTGTAAATCAAAATATAATAATAATTGAAAGAATATATCGTGAATAGTAGAAGGAACTACAAAGAGGGAGAAAGACAGTAAAAATAAACAAACTGTAAGCAAAATATTTGCACAGACTTGAGAAAAAACCGTCATTAAATTAATTTTATGTCCACTATCATGAAAACAATCAAAATAACAGAACAGCTTTAAAATCATGTGTGAATCATGAAAGAGGAATTTTGAAACGTAAAAATACACGTGTTTCGTTAAATTAAAAGTAAAATAAATCTTAAACACATATAAATGAGGAAGTAGAAATAGAATCTCTTAGAGTTGAAATGGTTTTAGCCCACGGTACCAAGGTATTATAGTACTAAAGTACCACGGTATTTTGGTCTTGATTGAAAAATTAAAAAATCGATACTGAATTAACAAACTTCGGGAAGATTAAAACCTTGTTTATTAATGTTTAGGTTAATAAATATAGGTCCAACAATGAGATTCGATGGGAATAAGCAATAAACAATAAAAACTGAGAATGACTTGTGAAAATGTCAGCACGATATCGAGAGGAACGCCACAAAAAATTAAAGTTATTTTTAATTTTTCCAAACTATGGCATTCATAGGGCTTGGGAAGAGGTTCTTTATATAAAATTGGAGGGTGCTTGATCAGCACCCTCTTTTTTGGATAACTGCTGGACTCTTTGGTCTCTTCGTTTATTAATTTTTCTGTTGTTGGAAGTCCTCGTTGCGACAAGAAGAACAAAAAAGCAATTCACTTGTTTTTATAATGATTATTTTTAATCTAACTAAAATTTATAAAATAATCTTCATTTAACTTCTGTTTGTTTTATTTTGTGACAGTGTGAAAGATTAATTCATTGTATCCATAAAAACACAAACAAATACGAGGAGGAAATAAATTAAGTTCCGATTTATGGTTGTTGCTTTTTTTGTTGTTAATTAAAATGACATTAACAAAGTTTACGCATTTTTAACTCAAAGTGTTCATTAGAATATTTCTCATACAAATGTTAATTGCTATTCAAAATATTGATGTGAGAAATGTTGAACTGTAAATATTTTGGAAGAGTGGCCGAGAGACGGAGAGAGATGAATTAAAGACAAGTAAACAAAAACGTTAACATCGGAATAGTAATAAAACGAATTTATAAAAATATCGTGCAATAAACACAAATGTAAACATTTAATTGTGAATAAAAGCGATTAAGATTTATGAACAGCTTACATATGAACTCATTCGATCCTTGCGATCCTCCGCCGTCACCATTTTGTTCCGTCATATTCGTCGTTATGCTGATGGAGGAACATTTGAAGCCGTCGTTAAAGTACACGTGATCCGAGGCTGGAGTTGTTTTCATGTTGTGGATCGTGCTTCAGCTCGTGCGAAGGGAACAAGACGTTTCTGAAGCTTTCGTTGTCGACCGCAGAAATGACTGATAGCCGAAGCGGCGCTTCTTATCGAAACCGACAACTGATTTCTGGGTACTTTTATTACAAATACGATTGTAAGATAAAATCTTCAGATAGTGTTTCTTGTAGAAGGATTGAAAACAGCTGTTTAATGTTTTCTTCTGTTGTAAATGTTTTTTTTTTAACTATTGTCGATGCTATTTTCATTTATTTAGTTCCAAGCTGAAATTCATAAAAAATATAAGTTTTACATTTTATTGCGTAGTGTTTTTATTTTTTAATTTGTTTATAATTATTGTTCATTAATATTAATAAATTTTATGATTTTAATTGACTTTATATCCATTCGTATGTACATGGAACATAAGGAGACAAATAAATATGTACAAGAAATACGTAAACATGTGTATAATTTTTCACTTCGTTTGCGGTGGAGTTTTTTATGGAGTTGTTTTTCACCTCAACTCACGACTTTGCTTTTACGATTGGTGTTTTATTTCAATTGAATGGACTAACGGAAAAACACGATCTACGCAGTGCTTATGTCAATAACAATAAAGGGTCCAATAGCCACTGAAAGAGAGAGAGAGGAAGAAGAGGAAGACTTTGTTTTCATATTTTTACATTTCAATGATTTTTGGCTGTTTTGTTATTGAAATTTGATTCCTCACTCATTTAAAATTTTATTGTGTTAATTAAAAAAGTTTTTATTATTTCTTTGTCCAGAGTTAATCTTTGTTTTCTTTTTATATCTCCGAAGTTTCGTCTATGTATATAGCTTTTCCTATATTTAATTTCGTTTCTTTACTTAAATAATTAACAGTAAATAGTTTAACAAAATTCTGCTGTTCGAAAGTTCATATTTTTACTAAGCATTTGTCACTGCTTTCACTTTCATTTCAGTTTTAAATTAGTTTTATTTTAATGCAATAACCTTTGCATTAGCATCTCATGGTTATATTTATTTACTGTGTGGTTTATTTTTAATAAAACTTGTTTAAAACGTCGATAGTTTGATCGACGATTGAGTTTTGCACTTTTCCATAGATAAACGTGAAAATTTTCCCTTTTCCCTAAACAGATTTTGTTTAAATTTTGGGCTAAAAATAACTTGCGATTTCATATTAAAATTGCATACTTATTTTATAGAATTTCGATCTAAAAGAGGGGGAAAACACGTGACAAGAAGGTGCAAATTTGCCGTGATTTACAGTCACTTGTTCTTGGCTTCGTTTTTCTTTCAGTGCATCGTATAAACTTTCAAACAGTTGCTCCATAAAGAAGCGCAACACAAGCAGCAGCAGGTGCAAACAGGATATTAAAGAGGTTTATTTATTTGCTAAATATGCACATGGATTGCAAAATACTTTTTAATGCTTTATAAACAAACACGTTTTTAGCCATTCGACGAATTTATTAATTTTAATGTTTCTTATTTTCTTGTTATTAATTCAATTATTATTAATATTACATATTAATGTAATTCTTATTATAAAAACTTTATTGGACAAAGCGGTTTTTGTTGTTTATTTATATCAAAAGAATAAAAGAGGATTTGCATAAATTCCATTGTTTATTCCTTTATTTTCAGTCTTCATTTAGTGAGTGTTTCTGTGCATAATTTTCTTGTGGTTTTCTTTCTTCGATTCTTATCCTTTCTCGTTGCTTTTTCGTAATTTTCTTTAAACTCTCGAAAGTATTTTCTTTTTTCTTTAATAACACAAAGTCGCAGCAGCTTAATTAAAGCCACACCAGACACAATTTAAAACAATTAATCGCGCTTAAACAATTAACTAAGCAAATTCAAGATCAAGAGAATCGCGAGTTACATAAATCTGCAGCGAAGACACTGGAGACGGAATGTTTTTAAAATCCTTCTGCAAATGCGAATATTTCAATAATTTTTTTGTTTTTATATGATAAATTATTAAACTTCTTTTTTCTAAAATAATCACTGGCGGATTATTAAACGATTTAAACTAAATTTGAATTCAAAGCTTCACTAAATATTTTGAAAAAATTCTTCTTTTTTAAATAACACTTACAATTATTATTTCATAAATTTATTAAACTATTTGTGTTTATTTTATTTGTTTTAAATTATTTTTTTAGGATTTTTAAGTTTCCTTTTTTGCTGAAATCTTTTTTTTTTAGTTATTTTTTTCGTTTTATAAATTCATGAACTAAATTGAAGCTTACTTTTTTCACTATTTTCTGTGAAGCCTTTCGCGATGTCCTTTTTCACTAAGCGCTTCCTTAAATAGTTTATAACTTGCTTCGTTTTTAGCCGCGTTTAAAGTCACTCACGGATTTTACTGATCGCTGCCCGGCGCTGCATTTAATCGTTTTCGGATACGTCGTCGTCTCTGAACGACGTTTTCTACGAAACTGATTCCGCTTGTGGTTCGTACCTTGTCTTTTATAAATTAAAGTTAAGTACGTTAGCAAGTGAACACGTCAGTAAGCAGAGCTTCTCGCTGTTGTTCTAGACGCGGCTCGTCGCTCGATTCGCTGCTCTCATTCTCATTGAGACCGTCTCAGAGCGTGTAAACGTTTCTCTTTTTGTGTCCAGACTCTGAAATGAACTCTCGGTTCATTTAAAGTCTCAGTTTCAGTCTCTGTCTGAATTTCGGTTTCAGTTTTCATTTCACTGTGAATGTTTTTCGGTTTCAATATTTTTACTGGATCAATATTACATTTTTTTGTTATTTGATAAATTGTTTAAAATTACTAAATTAAATTATTTATAGTAGATTCAGATATCATTTTGAGATCGTATCTAAATGATCCACATCTCAGCTGTAGAAATGCAGATTTCAATTAAACTCTCGTCTGTTTTTAATGCTCTGAGCTAAATTGATAAATAATATTATTGTTTTTTTAGTTTATCACTTTATCATAAAGTTTATATTTAATTTTTAATATAAATAAACCCTGCTTTACATGCATCTTAAACAGTTATCTTATGGTCGCGTTTACTTAAGGAATTCTTTGCGCAATTCTTATCTAGGCCTTCACTTAACGTACGTTAAGCTGGCCTTTAAAAAGTACGTGAACGCACGAGTGCACGAGTGGTGAAAATGTGATTGGATGCCTAGTGGTGAATCAGTGGGTGTTAAGCGACTGAAGTATGCAAATTTTCGTTCAAGAAAAAACTAACACAGAAACATAAACAACACGAAAAAATCACATGCATTCGATCCACGTGATTTTCCAGTCAGATTCCATTGCTGCTGTTGTAGTTGTTTTAATTGAAGCGTTTGTGGAATTCTTCTTCGATAAACATGCGCATTTTAGCACTCGTAGCAGCGGCTGCGTCTGGTTACGAATCGTGCGTGGATGCGTTGATGAAATAAAAAAATGAAATAACTAAAAAACAGCCAAATTCATCGATGGTTTTTAGTCTAAATATTTGATAAAGTCGAAGTACAAACATATTCATTAAATACAGTCAATAAATACAATAATAACAATAAATATAAAACGCGATTCTATAAAGAAGAGAAAAACATTAATTAACATGTTCATTATAGTTTTATTTGTATACATATTTTATGAAACACATAAAAAATATTTTCCATATTTTATGAACCAGCAGAATTATGATCTCATACATAAGTCTTCAAATGATCCCATTTTTGTTAAAATTAATTAATTATAAATTATGTTTTTAATGGATACAACTTTTAGAATTCACACAAAAAACGTTTTAGTTAAAAATTCACTTAACTTCCTAGTTAAAGCAGCTTTTAGTGTGCTTGAGTTAGTTAATCGCTCTTTGATCGCCTCTTCAAAGATTAATTATTATTCATTCGTTAAGTTTAAGGAAAAGATTATAAAATAAATATTAAGAAGAAGAGAATTAAGTTGAAAATTAAAACTAATTAAAGGAGAATTAAAATCGAATTAAAAGTATATAAAGTGAATGGTTTGAGCTTTTGCTAACCTTTATTCAGATGCTTCTACTTAATTAGTTACATGCTTAGTTACTTAATGAGTTACTTGTTTGTTACTTATCAGCGAATTCGACGACTCATCTTTATATTTTTGGCATTTTTTTATCATTTGTATTTTAATGACAGGAGTAAAACTAAAAAACATTGGACTGCATAAATTTCGTACTCAATTTCGTGCTGTTTAAATTTAAATAAATACATTTTTATTAATTGCGACGTGACAAGAATTCGAAGTGCTTTGATTAGGTAAACGAATGCCATGAATTAAAAATAAAAGCAACTCCCAAAAGTAAAAGTTTTGAATTCAGGAAATAGATTCGGTTATTTCACGGTTTGTTATCGCTTGCTCCTAATTTTCATAATTTAGACGTTATTCAGAGCTTCCAAAAAGCAAATCTATTGGCAATTGCAGTTAATTTTCATATCTATTTTCTTCTCTACTCTCTGAAGATCAGAAACGATCCAATAGTTAAATGCTATAAGGAATTCCAACTTTGATTACCATTCTTATTATTATTATTATTATTATTACTAAACCAGTTGTCAGCTGTTTAGTATAATGAATGCTTTTGAAAAAAGTTAATTATGTTAGTTTTTTGCTTCATAATTATACCGGAAAATAATTTAAATAAAGTTGGTTTTGTGATCTGCCTGAACATTTCAGCTGACGATCAAAAATAAACCTATATTTTATGGCTTTATTTAATGCAAATCAACACTTTATAACCTGTTTAATAATGAAACATTATGCCGAAACATATTGTTAAGAATATATTTAAAAGCAGAAAGAAATGTGTAACACAAAACTTGCTGCTAAACGAACCTAAAAAAACATTTGATTTTGAACCTGGCCCGAATTTACTTTTTATTTGTTTTTACCAAATGTTTGTCGCACATGTTGTGTTTAATGTTTAATTCAAAAATTGCCGGTAATTTAATAACTTAATCCTAAATATAATAACTTCATTCGTTTCAACAAAATCATTAGAAAAAGCAACTTTCAAAAGCTTAAAGAATTCTAATGGAGAGACAATGAATTGGTTAAAAACCACATAAAGTTTTTCGCTGTTCAAATAAATAAACATATAATATATATGATAATATAATTCTGGATTTATGTTTTTTTTTTATAATTGAATTACTAGTGAAGCTGTTAAAGATTTTACACGAAATTAACATCAATATTAGGTTAAAATGTAAATTTTTGTATTTCCATGTGATTCGATATTTTTGGGCCAATTTAAATTCCATAAATTGTTTTGTATTCATTTTTTATTGAATAATTCAAAAGATTATTTTTGAAAATAAATTAATAAATTAAAAATTATAAATATACCATGATTGTGTTTCTGTTTTGTGTGTGTATTTTATGCAATAATGTATTACAATATCTACCTCACTCTACGTCATTAGTTGTTGTTAGAAAGACACAAGACTACGAGTCTGTAATTTCGACCTTCGTACCTTAGGTAAACACTGCTAAATCTACCTTTCTTCTTGAATATTTAGCTAAATCCTACAGCAACAATTTCAGTGGTGATAAAGCCGATTAAGGAAGAGATTTTGTTGAAAAAAAGCGGATTAGACTAGAGCGGATTAGAATTTATTACCACGTCGACGCAGATTAGGAAAGATCAAAAATATTGTATTTTCTCGGTGACTTAAGTAGTAGGTAACGTTATTGCTTAGTTGCCTCGTGAGTTGTGTGAGTTTTCGTGCGAATCCCAGACGTCTTGGAAGTTGCAATAGTTTCGGCTCTTGCACATGTGTGTCTCTTCCTTAACAGTCGATATTATTCGTTGCTGTACTGCTCTATCCAAACCATACTTGTTAAGAAGAATACAATAATAAAACTCAAATTACAACAGCGAAATCAAGGACATAACAGATTTAACATTGATAAAAATATACCATGGAAGCATCATGACTTCTTTAAATCCTTTTCACATACATAAAATTATGAATGATGAATGTAGATGGCGTAAATTGTTTCGTAATTTGTGAAGTAAAAAAATGTGGACTGCCTCCAATTTTATAAGTAATTTTGTTGTTAATTTTGAAATTGTGCGAAAACTATTTCCATTTCCATTTTTGGTGCGAAAACGAGTGGCGACTGTTAGGTTCGCAATAAAGGGTATATGTTCATAATTCAGTTCTTTCATCGCCTTTATATGCCTTCCCTGCTTTCCTCAACCATTCAAACCTCTCAGGTAGGGATTATACATTGTAAATACATATTTATTAAAGAGATATTTTTTCTCTGGGTGATAAAGAACCACCACTTTGTGGAGTATTAAGGCAATATTCTTGGGAATCAATGGTATCAATGTGCATACATCAATAATAATTGTAACAAGGTTTTAGAATTTCCTTTTTCTGATTGATTCAATTTGTTCAATGCATAAAATAAAACTATTATAAAATTTTTTATAATAGTTTAAACTAATCTAATAGATATTGCTCTTGGATATATTCTTTGCAGAGTTCTTCGAGGTTTCTCCTGACGTACTTAGAAACTAGATTTTCAAGTTCTCAACTTTGGTTCCTGGTTTATTCAGAAGCTTGTTGTTTGCGTGGTCGGCCAATCAACTTCTGTAGTTGGCAGGTGCGGACAACTCAACGCGTCGACCCGATGATTTATCATCACAGAATTTTTAGTCGTTCCTTAAACACTTTGCTGCTTTCGTAATCAGCTGTCAGAACTGAGCTACTCAGCAATGACGTTGATAGTTATTGCGTCTTAAATAAAATTAATTACGAAATCGATGATGTAAAATGAGGTGAAACGAGTTTATATTTTTCTTAAAGCAATATTCTATTTCTACGAGTTAATTAATTAGCATGTTTTTAGTGTTTTTCGGTAAAGATTGAATTGTTTTTCCGATTGCAATGATTCAGCGTAGTCAATATTTCTTAATTGATAAGATTGTTACTTGTATTGGCCAACTTTGCGCTTGTTCTTAGTCAAGTTTATTTAGCAAGAAGCGTGCGACTTTCGATCGGGGATTTTTCGTTTTGGTTGCGGTGTTGGATTTCTCGATTGTATCAAGTTCTCGGCGTAAATTTATTATTTTAATTGGTTATTCATTGAATTATTTTACTCTTTTACTTTCGGTTGATTCAATTTAAAGATAAGTTAATAAATTCCGTGTGAAATCGTTCGTGTGTCTCATCAGTTATTCAATTATTGTACATCACACTTCTGCGATCGCTCATCTGTCAATCGATGTGTCAGTCAATCGGTTTTCTGGCGGAATACTCAACGGTATTCGGTATTTTCACTTCACAACTGATAAATTACAAAACAAATTAAAATATTTCTTGTAATTTTATTATTTATTTCATGTGCAATGTTGTTGCTACTAACAATTTGCACGAGATGCGTTCATGATACCTGCAAATACACCGCAAAATAACTATAAAACAGCTTTAAATGATAATTGCCGGCGCGAAATGTCTAGAAATACCCTACAATCGACGTTGCAGTTCACTATCGCATGATATTCACGCTCTTAATTGCCGGAAGTTAAAATATCGTCATTTATTGTGTCATGATATATTCTCCCGTGATATACTTATATAAAAATCCTTCACAAGCCAACACTGTCATGATTCACCACTCTCATGAGAGTCCATGAATCAAATAAGAATCTTATTGACAAGTGAAGGCATATTTGGAAATATAATAGTCGATATTATTTTAAGGAAATATGGATTTTCTTCTTGGTTTACTTTTACTCTTGTTTTACCATTTTCGTTTGTTAAAATAGATGAATGAAGGGAAAGAGCAGTGAATGAAGTAGACATGGGAATTAGCTAACTAGAAATTTATCCAATTGGTTGCAGGGTGTACGTGAAAACCACAGCGGCAACACAAACACGAACAGCAACAATTCTCAAATGTTACGTAAACGTGAACCTGAAAAATTTGAATATCTGTAAAATAATTTGCATTTATTTGCTCGATTTATTGTACAATACATATTCAGTGATCTATTTTGTTGCTTTTGCTTTTGGTGCTTTTCATTTAAAATAGCATTTAATTAGAATTAAAATTAGTATTGTAATTTAAAAAGGTTGATGCAATCTCACACTTTCCTGCAATAAATTTACGGCTGCCATTGAATCTCTGTCTAAGCTTTGTGGAAACAATCACTAAAAAACCGAATAAAAAATGCACAAAGCAACAACTGAAAGTGCTTTTCCCTTTAATGATAAGCGAAATAAAGTCTCGCTTGACTGACTGCCAATAAAAATGATGAATCGTAATTTTGTAGCATTGTTCTTGGCTGTTTTTGTATTCTGTTTGTGCTCCATTCTTTGGTATTTGATCGGTTGAAGGTCTTCCTTGTGGCTCGTTCTACCCGATGCAGTTGTAAATTATGAGCATAGTTCAATTGTAAGTCTGCGATCATATTAAAAGCATATGTTTCCATTGTAAAACACACATTAACTTCTGCATTATTATCGCTTTTTAATTTTTAATGAGTAATTACAAAGGAAAATCCCAAACCTTTCTCTTTCCACGGATTAACGGGGAAATCGTGAAGCACCGTTATGGAAGATAAAATTAATAACTGTAAATTACTCATTCAAGAATTTCTACAACAATTAAAATAACGTATACGCCGTGTGGTGCTCGTTGAAAGGTTCTTCATTCACCTCGTAGAAAATCGATCAATTCTAACGAAGCGCCATAAAATAGTCAATCGCCATCACTTTAAATGAGAACCATAAAAAAAACTTTCACCCGATCGAATTCAATTCAATTATTGAGATGTTATTGGTTGGCTCTTGTCTCGCTCTTAATAAAGGCGTTAAATGCTATAAAAAATCCGGATTTCGCATAAA
Source organism: Thecophora atra (assembly GCA_937620795.1). Lineage (NCBI taxonomy): Eukaryota > Metazoa > Arthropoda > Insecta > Diptera > Conopidae > Thecophora > Thecophora atra. Next base: position 35,293,442 of record OW569401.1, read on the forward strand.
ATTTAAATACATTTTATGTTTATTTATTCTTAGCTAATTACAAATTCATTGATTCAAAGGTTATAAATTATATAATAGAAAAATTGATCAAGTTATCATAATGAATTATTTATAAATCTTTATAAATAATTATATTAATAATTAAATCAAAATTTAACACAAGACGAATTCGTTTATTTCTTAATTAATGTTTTATAATTAAATTTACTTTGAATTAGTTTTTCTTTTGCTCCATTTTTGATATTTTCTGAGATTTTATAATAATTCCGCAAGAAATTGAAATGAAACCTTAGAAAATCTTTTTATATTTTATTTTTCTTTTATTATTTATTATAAAGTTTTAATTAAAGTTTAAATGAAAAGAATCAAAAGCAAAAATAATTAAAAATAACATCAAATATTGAAAAATAGAATAAAACGAAGATTGTTCAACTTATAATTAATTTAATAAACATTTTCATAATTCAATTCAATTAAAATTCATCAAAAAGCTTCGAATTAGAGTTTTCATTGTTTCTGCTGAAGAACGCAAATCATTAATAGTTCAATTCTAAATTTTATTAACTAAGACTTTACTTTGAATGTTATAAATAATAATAAGTAAAAATCTAGAAAGAAAAGAATCTGTGTCAATAAGAAGCAAAAAACGCTGATAGAATTAAAAGTGAATCAGAATTAAGATGGAAAATAAACTTAAGCGTGCTTTAAAAATTCTTGTTAATAACAAAGAAAATGAATTCTCAAAGCAGAACAAAGAATAGACTTATTAAAAGGCAATTAAATTAACTTCAGCTGCTGAAACGACTGCATAATTGAAATCCAGCACAAATATTAATTGGATGCAGATGAAATGCAGATTGATTCATAAATTCGAGTAGATTTAAAAGCGTGCGAAGGCGAGGAATAGATTCAACATTAAAAATAATAATAATCACTCGAATCGAAACCTCTTCGTGCGGCTCATTGACTGCACTTTTATGAAATTATAGCGAATCGTACGCATTAAAGCCAAGTTTATCGACCTCGAAGCCAACCAACTTTTGAAGGAAAAGTCCCCGAAAAACGAATTCCGAGAAAACTACCGAGAAACTGAGAAGAGTTGAAGAAATACAAGACCCATATATGTATGAAAGCCACTTTAAAAGGTTACCATTTCTTGTTCTTCCCCGCGATATCGCGCAATGGCACACGTTTGTAATTAAAACGGAGAAAGAAATAAAAGTCATTGCGATGAAGTGACGATTGGTTGTTGTTTTCAAGCCCGTTTTTATGATTCTGCAAAATTGGATTTATATGAAGTTGGGATTTTGGACAACCTTCGTTTACTTTTTTGGTTTTTCCTTTTATTCTTTTGGTAGCTAAGAAGACGCTGAGAATTGAAAAGATTTCTTAGTTTGCGGTCAAGAAACCTGTGAGTCGGCTGATGAAGTTTGCAAATTCGCTTAAAATGAATATTAAAAATAAAATAAAAACACTTTTTGTCACCGTTTCTTTTCAATTTTTGTCGATTTTTTTTGGATTAACTCTTCACAAAGAACTCAAAAACCTTTTAGTGTTTGTTTAAGTGATTTTTTAATATCTTAAACTTTATCAGGAACATTAATTTTTTAGTTTCTCTTTTTACTGTTGAATGCAATAATAATAATTCGTAATTAGTGCATCGTTTCATGTTCACGAAACGCTTATTGAAGCCCTTGAATCGTTTTTTCGCCTTCATCTCCTCAGATTAAGATTAAGATAAGAACAATCATTGCTAAAATCACTGATAGCTTTTATATATTAATGTATTTTTAATGAAAATACCCCCTACTATCTCTATTAAATCCCTCCTCACTTCAGTTTACTTCATAAAGCAAACGAAAACGAGTCGCTTTCATTACGTAGCATTGCGTCACTTTAATTGCGAAAACTTTCAATGATCAGGAGCTGCTAAACACATTTTAATCAATTATATGTTAATCGTCATCATCAGCATAATTATCGCCATCAGCTAATCAATTCCTCAATGACAGATCGCTTTCAATTTAATTTAATTTCGTGTTCTGACTGAACAAAAACATCGATAAATTGGAAAAAGGAAAGAATAATTTATTGAAATAAATGATGATCGTGATTGCAATTTGCTATCGTTTATTTGCTCATTAAAGCAATTCAAATGCGACGAACATTTTTTTTTTTCAATTAACAAAAGCAAAAATAGTTAAAAAGCTTAAATAGAAATACGCTTCTCTTCGCTTTCACACTTCTCTTAATTTCCCTTAAAGACAGTTCGAAGACTCTTCTTCGACTTTGTTAATTGTTGACGCTGCAAAACACTGAAGATTAGCGTACAGATTAAATAAAGTAAAGTAGATCATGCAAACACCGAATTCCATTAAATATTTGCATTTCTTAAAAAAGAATTAATGTCAACAATTGTTTTTCGGTGAATAAAAATAAAGATGCATTGCGCCAAAAAAGCCCATCAATAAAAACCTATTTTTAACCTCTACGAAATACGTTTAAAACACCTTTGATTTTTTATTAAAATAACAATTTTGTAGATGTTTCTATTACAATATAAGAAAAGTAATTAAATGGTGATGGTTTTATCTCGTACGATTGTAAATGCTTCATTAACTGTTCCATTAACTTCGTTTGTTGACGTGATGTGTTTGCATTTGTAATAAAATGTGTTTTGCACAAAAGCAAAAAAAAAATGCACAGAACACTTACAGGAAAAACCGCAATTTTTACGATATAAGAGAAAAAGTGTGGAAAGAATTTGTTATTCAAAGCTAATGACACAATTAAACAATGTAAACAAATGGCAAACGAACATCACAGTTGCTGAAAACAAGAGGAAAACGGATAAAAAAATAATGATAATAATAGTTTAACAGCCAACAATTTTTATAACAATTTTTACAATTCTTAATTAGAATGAATACGTGTGGCATGAGAATGGATACAGAGGAGAAAGCAGGACGCATGCACACGGCAATAAATTAACTAATGTTCAGCTATCGACACAAATGCAGAAGACAGCCGTCAAATGAATGGCAATTGTCCACAATAAACAGCTGACAAATGTTTAATGTTTCCCTCCTCCAACCACAAGAAGAAGCTTTGTGTTTTTCTTTGCTAAACTGCAGAAGTAATGTTTTGAGATGAGATAAAAACAGCAACACCACAATTAAATTATAACAGACAAAGAAAATTATAGAGAGTCTGTCTTTTGCCTTGTCTAGTGTCTAGTTTTTTGCGGTTCAATCTTTAGAATAATAAATTTTAAATGCGAAACAATAAGTATGAACTTTTATACTGCTCATGCGAAGAGCAGAGAGAAGTCTTTTATCGTGCTGCTATTAAAACTGCTGTGGTTCGAACTAATTGAATATTAGGAAATAAAATAACACAAGAGTTTTCCCACAGATATCTAAAAACTCATTTAGAATTATACGAAATCATTATGAGAAAATGTCAATGGGGAGTTTTCAGTTTTAAATTAAAGCTGGACTAAATTTTAAACTTAAATTTCCAGCTTGTAAAATTGTTTTGTTTGCTTAATGTGTTTGCTTATAAAGAATATAATTCATTGGTTACATTTAACATAAATTCAAAGTTTTCCTCCACTAATCTCTAATAAGCCTCAATAATAAAATTCTCTTGCTAGAATTATTGTTCTCTAATTAAAAGTTAACTTTGAGTTGACTCATAGTTAAAAGCCAATCGCTAAGAACACCGAAAAATTGGCTTGTAATTATGCTGCGATTGAAACATTAGTGTCTATTATTGGATCGGAAAAGGAGGACAGCTCATACTATAAATATATATAGATTCATATCTGTGGAATATTCTTTATGAATAATCGCATTAAACATCATGGATTTATTGCAGATCTGTATTTTGTAGGAAATAATCTATTAACACACACAGAAACACAGTGATCGTCATTCAATTTGTGGATGATGTCTAGAATTTAACATTTTCTAGTTAGCGATTAAGAAGTTTTTTCTGCTTCAGTTTTTATATCATATCGAAGGCTATCGAGTGAAGGCCATCGTTTCACATGGATTTTAAGTACACACATAATTTATAGGCTTCAGAGAACCTTTTGGAAATTACTAAAATTAATCATTAATTGAAATGGAATGAAAAGAAACGATTCTAGTTGCACTTTTAGTTAATTCATTCACCTCACTAAATACGGCTTAATCAACAATTAAACACTCTTCGTTAAAATTGTATTTATTTGTGGCTACTAAAAGCATCATCGCTGTTGAGAGTTAAATCGAAATCGTTAACTGAAGTGAAGATTGCATGGGATATATTTCATGAGATACATATATTGCATGATACATCGATTATATGGGTAGTTATTATCTCGCAGAAACATTTATTTTTAATAATAAATTTTACAGATTATTAAGTTCCTTAAATCGAACAACGTGTATAGCATTCTGTTCGTGACTCTAATCTGTTGTAAGATAGACAATCAAATGAAAATTCTTAGTGCAAAAATAGCGGAAGTTTCAACACGGAAATCGGAGATGAAGGGAAACTAGAACTTTATTCAATAAAGTAAATCTTATAAAAATAAACTTTAAAACACTCTAAAATTGCACAAGAACATTATATAATCAGGGAGATAGAAGATATATTCAAAATAGAAGAAAGAATAGAAATAGAAATAGAATAGAAATAGAGAAAGAATAACAAGAGGCCGAATCTTGAACAAAAATATTTTCCACTGAAGATCCAGTACTGGATCTTTTTCTCACTCATTGCTGAGTGTGTTCTCTCTTCTCTTTTGCTATTGCAAATCCTAATGTGTTTTCATTGATGCTCTGAGCATTTGTTTTCTATCCACTACTGAATCGATGATGAATTGCTGAGTGCTGCGCTCTCTACCCTATTTCTTTTGCTCTTGTTTGTGTGTTTGCAGTGATGCTCTGAGAATTCGGCAACCCAGTTCTGGATCGTATGAAGATTTTTGAGTGTTTCGCAGTCTTCTCTTTTCTATTGCAAATGCTAATGTGTTTTCATTGATGCTCTGAGCATTTTTGGCTATCCACTACTGAATCGTTGATAGATTTTTGAATGCTTCGCTCTCTATGCTATACGTATTGCACGTGTTTGTGTGTTTGCAATGATGCTCTGAGAATTTGTACCCAGCTCTGGATCGTATGAAGATTTTTGAGTGTTTCGCACTCTTCTCTTTTCTATTGCAAATGGTAATGTGTTTTCATTGATGCTCTGAGCATTTGTTGGCTATCCACTACTGAATCGTTGATAGATTACTGAATGCTTCGCTCTCTCCACTATAGCTGTTACATGTGTTTGTGTGTTTGCACTGATGCTTTGAGAATTCGCTCATACCCAGTTCTGGATCGTCTGAAGATTTTTGAGTGTTTGGTTTCTTTTGCTTTTGCTTTCGTACTCTGAGCATTTATTTCCTATCCATTAGTAGATCGTTTGCAAATTGTTGGTTTAATTTTATTTCTTACATTTTGCCTACTATTGATTTGCATTTGATATTTGATTTGTATATGTATTTGATATTGCCTATTTGATGCTCTGAGAATTTTGTGATACCCAGTGCGGGATCGTATGGTTATTGTTGGTGTTGTTTTACTTCTTTTTAAATTCTGTCTCCTTGCATTTTTCCCTTTTGTATTGCTATGCCTGCTTTCGGAATGTACTCTCAGAATTTTTTTGCTGTCCACTACTGAATTGTATACGTGTGCATTTTTTTTTTGCGTAGGTCAGCGTGAATGCATGATTTCATTTTTAAAGATTTCATTATGATTGCGAACTTCAAAGCAGTAACATGTTGCGAAACAAGACAATTAACAATGATGTATGTTGTATCACGTCATGTCGCCGGTCACAGCGAAATGATGTAGGTGCAAAATTTTTCAAATTTCCGTCTCCGGATCAAACGTTAGGTCAAATTTGGCGGGAAAAATGTGGGGTACCATTAAGAATGTATAACAGAAAATTAAAAATTTGTGATAAACATTTTGCAGACTCCGATATCGGTAGTAGATCATTAAAGCGCGGTGTTGTGCCGATTTATTTTCTAGACATAGGCGATGATGATACGTACGTAGGTACATCTGAATTACCTGAGGTAGGTCGCGCAAGTGAGATTGACAGTTTTTGTAAAAACTGTGAGAAACAAATAAAATGCGTTTCTTTTTATAGAAAAAAATACACACAATTGCTTAAGCAAAATAGTTATCTGCGCAAAGTAAATAAAGCTTTAAGATCGGAGAATATCAAGAAAGGGAAAAAGGGGATAATAAATGCAATTGATTCCATTCAAAATATAAGCAAAGAATCAAAATCGTTTTGCAAGATGATCGTAAAATCTCGTCAGCAAATATACGACGAAGAATCCAGATATTTGGCGCAAAATATGTTTTATGTATCTCGAAATTTTTACTTGTTTTTCAGAAATAGACTCAACATCAATTTACCACATGAGGATTCGATAAATAATTGGGCACCAATTAAGAATCTCCAGCCAGGTTTTTTGAATAATGGCTTTGAGTCCCTGAAAAAGAAATGTAGCGCTTTAAGAGATCTAGATAAGAAATACGCTATTATGGTTTTTGATGAGATGTCCATAAGAGCAGAGTTAAAATACAATGAAAAATTGGACCTTATCGATGGTTTTGAATATAACGGTTTTTTCAGGAGCAATGCAAAGGCCAACCAAATTTCCATATTTATGGTTAAAGGCCTTTTCTCAAATTGGTCTTATATTTTAAATTATTTTTTTACTGACAAGGGACTAACGGGAGATTGCATAAGCAATATAGTTTTGGAGAACCTAAAAATATTAAACGGAATAGGCATAACAGTAAGAGTAATAACTTGCGACCAAGGGTCTGCAAATAGGAAAACTTTTTCAAATTTTGATGTAACTCCTGAAAATCCGTTTTTTATTTTTAATAATTTCAAAGTATTTTGCATGTATGATTTTCCACATTTAATGAAATCGTTGCGGAATGGGCTACTAACTTCTGATTTAGTTACTCCTGATGGCGTCGTAAGTTTCAATGTGATTAGAGAGTTGTGGGAACGTGAACAACACGCTACAACAAGGCTATGCCCTAAATTGAGTAATCAGCATATTGACCCGAAACAGTTTGAAAAAATGAAAGTCAAATTAGCTGTCCAAGCTTTGAGCAAAACAGTACAAGCCGCAGTTAGAACTATCTGTTCTACAAGTGGCTTTAAAAAGTGTAGTTCTAAAACTGCATTGGCTACAGCTAATTTTATAGAAAAAGTTGATAAAATTTTCGACTGCCTAAATAGCATATCACTTTATGCAGATAATAGCTATCGTTCTGCGCTGCAGTTAAATAATGAGCCATATGCATATATAAAATTTTTTCTAACGTACCTAGAAAATATTTCTTTCGCTGATAAAAAAAAGCAAGTCCATTTTTTGAAAGGGATGAAAATAACTCTTAATGCTGTTTTACAATTAGCAGATGAGGTATTTCAGTCTGAAAGGACAATTTTTTTTATTTTAACCAAACCACTTAACCAAGACCGGCTAGAGAATACCTTTTCGAAACTCCGCCAAAAAGGCGGAAATAACAGATTTCCATCAGCCGCAGAAGTAAACGGTATTATAGGGAAATTAATGTCTTGGAACCTGGTTCGATCCTCATCTTTAGGAAATTGTGAGGTCGATGCAGACAATATTCCTGATACTTTCGATAACCCGTTTCCTGAGGAACATATTAGTGATTCTGTATGTGAACTTAGCGATGAATCCTACGATGTGTTAACTGAAGATGGCGGTCCACAGGAAATCTGTATTTTAGACCAATCATTTGTAGTTACGGACTCTGATTTAACATCATTGAGATATTTTGTGGGGTATGTGGCACATAAAATTCTCCCAAAGCTAGCGTGTGATTTGTGCAATGACACATTAAGAAAAAAAGGCGAAGTTCTTACTGCACCTAGTGAATACTTTATTTTTTATAAAAATTATAACCGGCAAACTGATTTCGGAAGATTAATTGCACCCTCTGACTTGTTTTACGAGATATGCCGTAAACATGTTTCCGTATTTGCGCATTTATTCAAAACGCAACCAGAGGAAATAGGAATAAAAAATTTAATAATAAAGAATTGCAAAGCAATAACACCTGAATGGTTTTCTGATGCATGTTTTGACCACAGGTTACAAATAACAGATTTCCTAATACTTGTTTTGCTTCGTAAACATTGCTTATGGGCAGTCGAAAAAACAAGATGGACCAAATAATTTTTTGCTTTTTGTTTGCCTGACAGTATAAGATGCATAAACTTTCATAGCCACCCAGCCAAAAAGATAAGTATTGCAAATTATATTATATTATATATTGTATAATATATATATTATATATAATATTATATATATAATATAATAATATATATTGTATTATATTATATATTATTATTATTGATTCTTGCATTTTGATTTCTTTTCAACATCTAAACAACTGAAAGAAATCTTACATTTTCAATAAATGTCTGATTTATAGCTGCCGTAACAAACGAAAGCAGAGGAAACAAATGCACATACATACATATTTGTTTGTATATTTGTATTACAAAAACATACAAAAAAAATATAGGAAAAAAACATACAGAAAAAATTACACACTGACTCACACAGTCATCATGCATACGCAGACGTAGCGAGAGAAAGACATAGCAAAAATGAGAAAACTGAAATTGCGTTCTCTCTGCTCGTTGACTCATTTTGCACTCATTTCGTTTCTTCGTTTCCCTTGCGGACCGCCCGCTTCCATTTGGCTTTCGAGTAAATTTGGCTGATTCGGCCTCTTGTTATTCTTTCTCTATGGATACATATATTGCATGATACATCGATTATATGGGTAGTTATTATCTCGCAGAAACATTTATTTTTAATAATAAATTTTACAGATTATTAAGTTCCTTAAATCGAACAACGTGTATAGCATTCTGTTCGTGACTCTAATCTGTTGTAAGATAGACAATCAAATGAAAATTCTTAGTGCAAAAATAGCGGAAGTTTCAACACGGAAATCGGAGATGAAGGGAAACTAGAACTTTATTCAATAAAGTAAATCTTATAAAAGTAAACTTTAAAACACTCTAAAATTGCACAAGAACATTATATAATCAGGGAGATAGAAGATATATTCAAAATAGAAGAAAGAATAGAAATAGAAATAGAATAGAAATAGAGAAAGAATAACAAGAGGCCGAATCTTGAACAAAAATATTTTCCACTGAAGATCCAGTACTGGATCTTTTTCTCACTCATTGCTGAGTGTGTTCTCTCTTCTCTTTTGCTATTGCAAATCCTAATGTGTTTTCATTGATGCTCTGAGCATTTGTTTTCTATCCACTACTGAATCGATGATGAATTGCTGAGTGCTGCGCTCTCTACCCTATTTCTTTTGCTCTTGTTTGTGTGTTTGCAGTGATGCTCTGAGAATTCGGCAACCCAGTTCTGGATCGTATGAAGATTTTTGAGTGTTTCGCAGTCTTCTCTTTTCTATTGCAAATGCTAATGTGTTTTCATTGATGCTCTGAGCATTTTTGGCTATCCACTACTGAATCGTTGATAGATTTTTGAATGCTTCGCTCTCTATGCTATACGTATTGCACGTGTTTGTGTGTTTGCAATGATGCTCTGAGAATTTGTACCCAGCTCTGGATCGTATGAAGATTTTTGAGTGTTTCGCACTCTTCTCTTTTCTATTGCAAATGGTAATGTGTTTTCATTGATGCTCTGAGCATTTGTTGGCTATCCACTACTGAATCGTTGATAGATTACTGAATGCTTCGCTCTCTCCACTATAGCTGTTACATGTGTTTGTGTGTTTGCACTGATGCTTTGAGAATTCGCTCATACCCAGTTCTGGATCGTCTGAAGATTTTTGAGTGTTTGGTTTCTTTTGCTTTTGCTTTCGTACTCTGAGCATTTATTTCCTATCCATTAGTAGATCGTTTGCAAATTGTTGGTTTAATTTTATTTCTTACATTTTGCCTACTATTGATTTGCATTTGATATTTGATTTGTATATGTATTTGATATTGCCTATTTGATGCTCTGAGAATTTTGTGATACCCAGTGCGGGATCGTATGGTTATTGTTGGTGTTGTTTTACTTCTTTTTAAATTCTGTCTCCTTGCATTTTTCCCTTTTGTATTGCTATGCCTGCTTTCGGAATGTACTCTCAGAATTTTTTTGCTGTCCACTACTGAATTGTATACGTGTGCATTTTTTTTTTGCGTAGGTCAGCGTGAATGCATGATTTCATTTTTAAAGATTTCATTATGATTGCGAACTTCAAAGCAGTAACATGTTGCGAAACAAGACAATTAACAATGATGTATGTTGTATCACGTCATGTCGCCGGTCACGGCGAAATGATGTAGGTGCAAAATTTTTCAAATTTCCGTCTCCGGATCAAACGTTAGGTCAAATTTGGCGGGAAAAATGTGGGGTACCATTAAGAATGTATAACAGAAAATTAAAAATTTGTGATAAACATTTTGCAGACTCCGATATCGGTAGTAGATCATTAAAGCGCGGTGTTGTGCCGATTTATTTTCTAGACATAGGCGATGATGATACGTACGTAGGTACATCTGAATTACCTGAGGTAGGTCGCGCAAGTGAGATTGACAGTTTTTGTAAAAACTGTGAGAAACAAATAAAATGCGTTTCTTTTTATAGAAAAAAATACACACAATTGCTTAAGCAAAATAGTTATCTGCGCAAAGTAAATAAAGCTTTAAGATCGGAGAATATCAAGAAAGGGAAAAAGGGGATAATAAATGCAATTGATTCCATTCAAAATATAAGCAAAGAATCAAAATCGTTTTGCAAGATGATCGTAAAATCTCGTCAGCAAATATACGACGAAGAATCCAGATATTTGGCGCAAAATATGTTTTATGTATCTCGAAATTTTTACTTGTTTTTCAGAAATAGACTCAACATCAATTTACCACATGAGGATTCGATAAATAATTGGGCACCAATTAAGAATCTCCAGCCAGGTTTTTTGAATAATGGCTTTGAGTCCCTGAAAAAGAAATGTAGCGCTTTAAGAGATCTAGATAAGAAATACGCTATTATGGTTTTTGATGAGATGTCCATAAGAGCAGAGTTAAAATACAATGAAAAATTGGACCTTATCGATGGTTTTGAATATAACGGTTTTTTTCAGGAGCAATGCAAAGGCCAACCAAATTTCCATATTTATGGTTAAAGGCCTTTTCTCAAATTGGTCTTATATTTTAAATTATTTTTTTACTGACAAGGGACTAACGGGAGATTGCATAAGCAATATAGTTTTGGAGAACCTAAAAATATTGTTGATAATCTGTTGCTCATTCAAGTGTTCAGTTGCGCAATTTCACGTCAATTTGATGTTAATAATTACCTTTTCATTTCGATTTTCTTTGTTGCTTATTAATTAACCAAACTTGATTATTTTTTTATTGTATTTAAATCGATTAACAACGAATAATTTCATTCGGTAATGAATTTCGAGTTAATCTTTTTGCGAAATTAATTTAAACAAAATCAGCAACTTTCTCGGTCGTTGCTCACTTTTTTCAATATCACTTCACTTCAGCACCGGAACCAAATAACTGTTTGTTTTTTGTGTGCTCATCGACTTTTGCGAATTTCAACCGATTTTTGATTCAACTGCGATACCCTCTCCTCCACCTCTTCCTAAGTACAAAAACAAAGTCAGACTTTTCAACGCTTCACAAATCACAGACTCTCCTCAACGTGTTTTGTTTGCTCAATCCGAGATTGGAGTTTGCTAGCCGTACAGTGGTTCATTTGTTCGAAGTGGCGGTTAAAAATCAAGTTGGAAAATTACTCTGTTTTGAATAAAAAGTTAACAAAATGTTATAAGAAAAGGTCTTGTAAATCTTTTGGAAAAAATAGTACTTTCCACAAAAGTGCAAAACGTTTATTGAATATTAAGTATTAAATGCATTTGTTATAATTATTCGATACTTTAAAGGCAGCAATTATGTGCAGTTTAATTATTTATTCAATACGATGCAGTTAATAGAGAAAATATAATGCGAATGCTAAGAACATTTATGTAAGAACATTTCCATTGACTATTTTGTAAGTACAACATTTTGTGGCTTTCTGTCTTGCTATTTTATAACAACTTATAAATCATTTCATGTACAAGCTGCCTTAATTTCAAACAGATGGCTCTGAAGAGCTATCACCAAATGTGATGCCAAGTTTGGAGGGTTTTAGTTAGGTGTGTGTGCACTTTTAATGGGAAATTTCCAGGAGAAATCACGCAAATGCTGATTTTGCTGCCATTTTTCTTCTTCTTCTGTTGATCGGAAATCCACCACACCATCTTGAGGCGAAAAGTGCTGCAGAAAATTTGTTTTCACAACATTTGTGAGATTTGTGAGAATTCTTTCAGAACAATTTTAATTGGTACAACTACGGGAGAAATTAAAAAATAAAGATGTGTGGAGGCTTTACTTGTTCGAAAAATGCACTCATCGCATTGAATATTTTGTATGTGGTAAGTGCTTCAGTTATGTATACATTTTTATCTGTTTTCTTGGCCCCTGCATCAAATCCTTGGGATTCTACGAGTGCGCTGCCCTTTGCTGATATAAAATGTATTGATTTCTTGATAATTGTTAACCTTATGACCTGTTGTATTTCGCATGCAGCTCGTTGGTTTCCTGTTGATTGGTGTTGGAGTCTACGGACGTGCTGCTTCCATAGTCACCAATCTTCCTATCGTTGGCGGAATACTGGCTTGTGGCGTTATATTGATTCTTATATCAATGCTAGGTCTGGTGGGAGCCGTCAAACATCACCAAGTGATGCTGTTCTTTGTATCCTTTTTGAACATATTGAAACAAAAATCCATATTTCATACATTCAAGTTTTCTTTTAAGCTACGTGAACTGAAAAACCATTTCATTTATGCTTTTTTCATAGAAACTCAATTCATAGGGTTGTTTTTAAGTTCTGTTTGATGTGTGCTCCTTAACACTTTCCTTATAGTATATGATTATTTTGTTCCTGCTGTTCCTCATTCAATTCTCCATTGCGAGTTCCTGTCTGGCGGTCAACTCAGAGCAACAACAGGAATTTGCCGAGCAAGGTTGGAATCGTGTTCCGAACTCTATACGGAAAAAGGTGCAGGACAGCTTTTTATGCTGTGGCTTCAACTCGACCAGCAGCAGCTCTTCAAACGACACCGCTTCCTGCGAATTGGTCAACCAACGGTGCTGCGCCGGCTCATACGATCAGTCGTGCCAGTGTCCACCGTGTCTGCCGCTGCTGGAGGATAAGATTGACTACGCCTTCAAGCTCTGCGGCGGTTTAGGCATCTTCTTCAGCTTCACTGAGGTGAGTCGCACAATCGGCTGTTGATTGCAATCTATTAACAATACTTAACCAAATACTAATCCTTGCTACACTTGCAAATTTCGCTCCTAACAGTTTGTTGGTGTTTGGCTTACAGTGCGTTATCGCAATCAAAAAGATCCTCGTGGTTTGCCGAGTGCATTTCTTTAAAATAGAACAACTAACAAACGATCACCTACTCCATAAGCAGTCATTAATATATGCATTTAATCACACTTCGTTACAATATTTCAAGTATATTTCCCTAACTTTGTTTGGATCTTACGTGTTTAATATGTAATTTAGAGTATTTAACGCATTCGTATTATTATTAATATTGGGTATTATATTCATCTATTTATGTTATTTAGTCACCATTTATTTATTATAACCCATATATATTCATACATCAATCATAAGTTATAAATGGTAATATTTAGAAATTAAGTAATACAAAGAAGAGCAAGACTTGGTTCTCTCTCGTTTATCCATTATAAAAGCATTCTTCCGAGGCAGGAATTTCATCACTTCAGCGATTCTTACGGAGCTCACAAAATTTCACCTGAAAAAGCTTTTTAATGTTTAGGTGAGAGAAGATAACTACGGATTAATATAATTGCTACAACTTTATTTTATTTTGTAGTCGAAATTCATTATAATTTAAGTTAATATATAATTTTATTTATACATACATTTTTTCATAATTCTTATTTCGCCTTGTATCTTATTTCATTCTGTAGAACTTCGTGTTTATTTTGTTATTCTGTTTGGTTGGTGTTATCAGTTGTGTATTTTTATATACAAATTTTCCAAATGAAAAAAACAATAATTTCTTGCATTCGTTTTAGGTTTTAGCTGTTTTCCTGGCCCGCCGTTACCGCAATCAGCAGGATCCGTTTTATCTGCCAGCACGTGCGGTGTTTCCAACTAATTATCATTATTAGAATCGGATTAAAAATATTTGTAGGATTTTATTTAAATTTTTTCTTATCATTTGATGCATTGGTGCATATTTTAGTCAAACGACGAAGGCTGATTATTTTTTTTTGTTTTGATTCAAAACCGAGGAGATTTTTGTTAACATTTGAGATTATAAAATGTATTGAGAAATTACAAAGTTCAATTATTTACATATGTTTGCCTCGATGAACAAAGTTTTACACTGTCATTAATTTTAAAATCTTTACTCAAGTTTGAAAAATATATTTTCAATTGCAGATAAAATTGTGTATAAATTGTAAGCATTTTTAAACTTTAGTCATTTGTAAATTTCCTCTTTTGGAATTCCGAAACATGTGTAAGGAAAATTGTAGAATAAGAAATCACACTAATAATAGCAACAACAATAATGCAAAACGTTATTTACATACATATACAAACGCATTTATGCAATCCTAACAAATATCTGTCGCTACCCATCTATTGTACAGTTGAAAATGTATCCAAGCGTCCATTTGACGAAGAGTGACGTTGACTTTGAGCCACAAACAGTAAAAAAAGAACAAAATTCTCTTGATAAATCATAGGTTAAATCCCTAAATACTTTTCTCTGTATCTGTGCTGTGATTGAAATAAAATACAAAAATATTTAATCATATTATTATTCATGTATCCGAGATGAGGCGGATTCTATATCATGACTTCAATGGCAATGAACTTCATTACGATTTATTTTTGCTAGATAAAATATCTTGAATTTTTGCCCAATTAAATTATGTTTTTCTTCGGCACACGAAACATTTTGTAAGAATTTTTGTCTGATTTTAATCAAGTAAAAATTAATTACTTTGGAAATTATTATTAATTATTTCTTATTCTTATTTTAAGTTTTATTTATATACATATTTTGTAAGACAATAATTTTTTATGTTTATTCATTACATTTACATTTATTTATATATTATTACATGATTATCACAGTTCTTCAGTATTAACTAAAGTTTATTTTATTAATTTATTTAATACCTAAATGTAATATAAGAGCAATTATATATATTTTAAATCAAATATTAATTAGGTTATTTAAAGAGTTTATCTCCGTCTCTGTAATTGGAAGACAATTTAGAATATTGTGACTGTTGAGTCACTGATTGAAGAAGCTTTAATGAAGGCGTCAATGAGATGGGAGCATATAAACACAAACACACAGAGGCAAATCCAATCATTCCTCGCTCCTCTTCTGTATGAGAATAATGCATTTGTCCATTTATAGTTTTTCTGCGTCGATGGATTTCTTTTTATAAACACGTTTTCCTTTTGTTGCTGTCGTCGTTGTGGGTGTTCGGTTTTACTAGCTCCCAAAGCTCTGTTCGTGGCAGCAGAGAGAAATATAAATGTGTGCATTGAGACGTTGTAGAGATCCACACACTCTCACACATGGTGTTTGTCATACTAGATTCTTATTGGATGCATGGCGTTTTGAGGAGAATTTAACGAAGCGCCGGAAACAAGTTAGTTAATTCATCTGTTGTATTTAAAGGATTTAGTGAATTCCTCCTTTTCATATTTAGAGATAATATTTAATCATGGGCATTTGTTGTTGTCCTAATTAAAACCTTCTCTCACAGTTCTTAATTTTTATTTCTCCTTCTCTGATTTATTTCCTTCTGTTCTCTTTTCGCTTAATTAAAATTATTTCAATTAACTTCAACTGTCAACGGTATCCACTGCGTTAATTATACTTGCTTTGTTTTTGTTGCTGTGATTCTTGAATTTCCTTTGCTTTGCTTTTTCCGGAAAATTATAAATTCCATGGACACTTTATGCACGCAATAACAACTCTTCGGAAAGGAATCGAGCAAGGAAAGCAGGAAATGAGAGCGTTTTTATAGAGAGTTGAAAAGGGGAAACAAAAGAATTTACTTTTGGGATTCACTTTTCCTTATTACGAAGCCTCGAGATTCGTTTTTAACTACGTAATATAATTTCTAGTGCATTTATCATTGCAGTTGAATTAATTACTGCAATTTTAATAATCTTTTCGAAAAGTGTTTTAAATTTTATAACTTTATTCGAAAAATTTAATATTTCTCTGAATGGTTTCTTGATTCGTTGCCTGGTGTCGGCATTAATGATATATTCTCTATGATAATTGCAAAGATGAACTCTGAATAGGATATGAAATCGTGTCAAGCGAATCAACAGCGTTTTTGTACTTCTTCGTTATAAAAGCGGCGCCAAGAAGTTGGCAACAAGTCTTGCCCCTTATCCGCACAAAAACAAATCTCTCCACAT
The DNA here is from genome assembly GCA_937620795.1 of Thecophora atra. Lineage (NCBI taxonomy): Eukaryota > Metazoa > Arthropoda > Insecta > Diptera > Conopidae > Thecophora > Thecophora atra. Next base: position 35,310,084 of record OW569401.1, read on the forward strand.
CCATTTACACACATACAAAAGCTTCTATTTGCTTCATTTGCAATTTATTGAAGTGATCAATCGATTTTCTAGTCTAAAAATAATAATAAAAAAAAACGGATTAAGTTAGAAACGACTTTCAATTTAGTTATGATTGATTTAAATAATATAAACATAAAAAAATTAATCGAAATGTAATAAAATTGAGTAAAATAAAATTTATTTCGTTTCTCAGTGGAATTTTTAATGAAAGGTATATATTTTATTTAAAAAAATATTTTGTATAATCAACACGATGTCCTAAAGGCATTTAATTCATCGTCGTTCTTTTTTGCTAGGCAACTGAAACAATTTATTATTTAGGATTTTTAAGGGTTGTCATGACTTGTCGACGAAGGTGAAGCAGCAGCAACATATGATTGTGCCATTAAATGCTTAAACAGAAAAGAAAACTCGTCTTTGAAGAGCCTAAAAAGCCCCGCAACAACACAACAACGAGGCCCAAAAAACGCCTGAAACGACAAGAGCAGCAACAACTTCTAGGACTACAAAACAACAGGAGGACATGACACCAAAATGTGTGCTATTCAAGATGAGTAGAAGTTCGGAGGACGCAGGCGTCGATAAGAAACCACCGAGCTACAGAAGGACCGCGATAATCCGAACGCGAGCAGTCGAGTTGCGGAGTTCAGGACGAGGTAAATGTGGAGATATACACTTTAAACTTTCTCTTGAATTTTGCTATTAAAAGAATACAATATTTTCTGTTGAATATTCAGCAGAGCTGCAAAAAATTAATTAAAAACTACTGAGAAAGTGAAAAATAGTTTCATAACTTCAACTTTAAACTCGTTTATCACTTGAAGCTCATTACAATGAGCAGCGTTGACAGTTCATTAGTTCGCAATATCGACACTTTACTGTGTGTGTGGCTCTCCATCAGCGTGAAGGCTGCGTCGCTGTTGGTTAGCAAAACAGTTTGGCCAGATTTTCAGTCAGCTGCAGACGCATACAACGAATCGCTGAAGTGAAATCGTTTTTTACTTCCTTGTCTCTTTTCCATACTGTGTTCTGTGCGGTGCAATTTTTTTGTATTTAGTTTTCGATTAATGAATTAATTATTTAGCATTTCGCTTCGACTAAAAGTGGCACAAAGCAACTAAAAAAGACCCAATCAAAGAAAGAAACTCGCCGTCGTCTTTACTAACAACGTGTTTCGTTTAACTGCCGTCGTTTATTCCTTAACACATTTTAATTAAGGTAAATTTTATCTCATATCACATTTAATCAATTGAATTAGAATCAAGTCTAAAACTATGCAATGAAATGCTTCTTCTACGCACGCCTCTAACGTTTGTGTGCGTGTGTGTGTGTGTTGGTCGTCGGTTGGAGCAGATTTCGATACAAACCGAGAAATCGAGTTATCAGTTGCGTGTATTTTTGTGATATAAAAGCGAACACACACACAACGTTTTCTGCAATGAAGTCGATACTAGAAAAAATCAATAGAATTTTCTATCATTTATAATCCGACGCTCAACGTCGTTTTTATTTAACTCTTTTCCAAGTTTTGCAATACGATCGCCGTCGTCGATGCGATTCTTTGTCATCGCAGCAGCTGCTGATTTTCTTATGTATTCTTTATTTAAATTTGTAACGCGCAGTAGACGATTTCTCCTTCTCTTCCCTGCTTTATCTCATTCCGTCTCTTTTTCTATCTCTTTCTACGGCTATTCTATGAAATATAATGAAATGGTGTGGCTTTAATGTGATTTAATTTAACTCAGCTTCTGTTTCAGTCCGTGATTTCGCTTTCATCGAGTTGCCAACGTTTGCCTACGCTTAATTTTTGAATTTTCCCTGCATATCCAAGGTTTTTTGAAACTACTTAATCAACGTTTTCAAAGCGTCCGTGTTTTCAATTAAACGATAATCGCACTAATATTTAGAAGCTGCCAACAACAGCGAATCTACGAAAATTAATTGAATTTCAGTGCAAGGTGTCATGCTTCATAATAACAATAATAATAATAATAATAATTAATTTAGCAACCAGAATTAAAAGCCATTCTCAAAAGAGAGAAAACAGTGATAAAAACAGTGAAATTTTATTGCTGATGGAAGGCAGATAATGAAAAGAACTATAATAACTTTTGTTATGAGCTTGATTAAGTAGTGAAATGAAGATTTTACTTAAAAAATTGTTATTTTATTCAATAAATAAATTTCAAAATCATTCAAAAATATTTACTATTCGTTAAAAAGTTAATTAGAGTTGATAAAAGCACAATGTTCACACATTAAAACGGTTTTATTTGCACATATTTTTCAACTCGTTTTTACCAACTTTCCGATGAAATGGAAGCTTGAAATTTTCAGCTTACCTCAGAATTGCATTGGATTACGAAAATGCATAACTACCCACGCCCACTTAAAGTTGGCAATTTTTTCCCTTTTAAAATCTTTGTTCGGATTGAATCAGGAAATTATAAAAATTTGATTTCACTCTCAATTGTTGAATTATTGGCATTCCACCGCAAAACAGGAAAAATCAAAATATTTGGCGTTTCTGTGAAACTCACACATGTGCAAAAAGAGATTCCATTTCCGCTTCACGCCGAAAAAACTTTCACTGCAAAGCCACAGCCGCATTAGAAGCCATATTTACACTTTTGAAGCAAATATTTTTCTTGGTTTTAACTGAATTTCCTTTCCTTTCACGTGAGATGTTATGGAGCACGATTGGATGCTGGATTCTAAGAACTTCAAAAGCCCTCAACTTATTTTAATCCTAAAAATAAACACATCAACTTCATTAATCCATTTTTTCTCGTTTAAAGATCTTTAATTCTCTTTTTCTTTACTTTTTGTCTACTTTTAGATCATTTATTCGAAGTATCGCTCCTTCAGTTTTTCTTTAACGCGAATTTAAGCAAGAAGATGGCGCTGCTGGACAGCAACAGTCACTCTGTATCCGAGGAAGAGATCGATGAGTAAGTACCTAAATTTTATTTACAATTAAAAGCATTGCGTCTATATATAGAGCAGTATATACTCCATGCTCTATATTTTATGCATTTAAATTAAAAATAGTTTTGTTTGTTGTTTTGTCAGATGTGGAATAAAAGAAACGTTTGAAGAATTTCGTTATAGAGTAAAATAAACACTGTAAACTCTGTACTCCAAAAACCTTCAACGCAACGTAATATTCCTTTAAAAAACTGAACATGAAGATGTTAAAATTGAGGTCACGTCGAATTCTTTCCCCGTCAACGGAAGATGAGACACACACGATTCTTTGGAGTGTTTGAATTTTCCAAAAAAAATAAAGAAATATGTTAATGAGTGCGAAAGTTTTTCTCATCAACTCAAATTAAAAATCATTATGGGAACCTTTGCATTTCTGTGTACAGTCCGCTCTGGATAGCATGAACTAATAAAAGCACGAATTTTCATGTTTATGCATTTCTTTACGTTTTTTAGAGTCCAATTTGCATTAAATGTTGTTTAGAATACTTAAATTTGTACCTCAAAACAATAAAATGGAGTTTAGAAAGCACCTGGAAAGAGAAATAGTCCCGTAAATATAATAGATGCTTTTACTACACTCCGTTTTCATTCTGAACCCGCCTAAAAAACACCTCGCAAGTAGTTTATTTCGTAGCATTTCTGAAGAAAACTTTTAAAATTTATACTGGAATCTCATCTAAATACTTCCCGAGTTCAATTATGTCTTAACTAACTTCGTATAGTACCCAAAAGGAGCATTGTTATTTTTGTGACTCAGTCTTCAGTACACGTTTCTTCTCCAAAATATGAAGTACTTGAAACGTACTTCTCGAACTTCCTGCAGTAGCAAAACTGCTGACTACATCACAGCTCGGCTGAAAAGTCACTTCATTGAAATTCAGCGGAGCGTAATGCGAAAAATTTCCGCTTTAAGCCGCAGCGAATGTAATCAACTTTGATGAGTATTGACAGCAGATGATTGTAAAGGATGAAGAGGGTTGAATGTCGGAATAGAAAGAAAGAAAGAAGAAGGTTTTTGTAATGCGAAGAACGGATACTGAGGAAGCGTCAACGATTTTCAAGGAGGATAAAGAAAATCCGAAAATTCGAAAGAAACATTTCCAAACGTTAAACTTTTTCTTTGCTCTGTTGGACATTTATTAAAGGTGTGTCAATACGTCCTTTAATCTATATATTCACTTTAAACTACATCAATTTGAATAGCAACTTCGAGTGCTCTTCAAATGCTCTTCGAAATCCCTTGAAAAGCTTCAGCGCAATTAAAGAAACAATAAATTCGAATGCACATGGGTTTGAAACTTTAGAGAACGTCTAAATTGAAATCACGTTTTCAATTTAGCAGAATTAACCTCAATTAAAATCCAATTATTCGCAGTGTATTCAAAAACTTTTACAGCGAATATTCACAAAGCAACTGCAAACGTAGGATTTCTTCATCTCATTGAAACAAACAACATGCAACTTTCTCGAGACAATAAATGAAATTAAATGAAGTGAAGTGAGAGCAAAGGGTTTTGTAAAATATTTGAATATATCAAAACCCGAGTTTTATACTTTTACAGAATCAAAAGATTTCATCACAAATTAAATTTAAAACCAGTCAAAGTTTTCGTTTAGCCTCGTTTTTTACTTCAAATATTTTCGTTCTTTCTCGAAAAAATGCTGTTGAATGGAAATAAAAACTCGTTGCTATTTAAACACTTGCATTGATGCATGAATGTATGAAAATGTGCAAAAAAGGCTTCACGCAAGGATCAACGTGCAGCTGCTTGGACGTCATGTTTGACGTTTCTATTCATGGGCTTTAATATTGTCGCTGGTGCCATTTTACGGCCGCTTAATATTTATTCAAGAAGCTGTAAACATTGACTTAACGAGAGCTGCTTGTGGACTTCGTTGAGCTGCAACACATCTTCATGGCGACAATTCTCCCCTTCCCAGTTTTATGGCTGAGCATCCAATCAATGAAGGGGGTTGATGTGTGGTGGAACTCAGTGAAGGGGAAAACGAGTTTACACAGATAACAGAGGCACAAATACTCTCTCTCAGAAAAAGCTTCACGTCAGAAAGAATCTAATCAGATGAACTCCATGAAGTGTTTTACTACAAAAGCTATTTAAATGATGAATGTGAATCTTTTTGAGTAGGTAAACGACAGAAACGACAACAGTGAAATTAACAGTTACCAAACTCAACAGTTGAAGTGGTCAAGGTTACAATAAAATTAATTTTTGTTTTGGCGATAATAAATACAAGCGAAAAAGAAACTTAAAAACAAAAATTGCAAAAACCTGCAAAATTCTTTTTTGTTGTTGTTGCTTAATCAGTTAACAGCTATAGAAGGAAAAAAAAAAAAACAAAAAGTAAAAAAAAAAAGACGAAATACCAACGACCGACACCAAAAAAGAAGAAAAAAAATTATAATTTTTTTACTAAACCATAAACGATGATGAATCATTGAAGCCGAAGTAAAAACGAGATTTTATACGTTGGTAAATGAAAAGAAGTCAACAAAACGGAATGAGAATTAACAACAAACATTAAAACAGGCAACAAGAACAACAACATTCAACGCGATCACGATTCAGCGGAGAAACAGCGAAAGAAAAAACAACAGAATTGGAGCCGAAGTAATGAATCAGTGAGTCGTCCATTAACTACTTTTTTCGTGCGTCCTTCGTCGTCGCTGTCGTCGTTTCCCAATCAGGAACTACAGCAACGACTCTCACGAGCAAACAAGTTTTTATTCAGAGAAAAATCTTTGTAGTCTCTCCGAGATTGAGAGAAGCACGCACAGTCGAGCCCCTTTTTATTGTGACGCAGTCGAATGATGAGAAGTAGTGCAAGTTTTGCTGATTGGAAAAAAATTCAGCTGGCGACTTGTTTGTTTATATGTATATCTAAAATATGGAATTTAAAACACAATTCTCACAGTGTTTATATACCGCGTGGGGTAACTTCATCGCACCTTTGAACGCAATCAAACACGTCACACATAATAAAAGACAAACCATATTTTTACATCATTACTAAATACTATTCTATTATACCAATGGATTTGTTAACCAGCTGCATAAATTCATTTGTCACAACAGTTTCTGATGTATTTTTTGCAGCCGTTGTTGCTGTTATTTAAAAAGTATAAAAGTCAAAGAGTAAAAAAAGAATTATGTACAATTAAATAAATACATTTAAAAAGGTTTTTTGATGAATATAAAGTAACTATAAAGAACTATAAAGTAACTCTAATTAAACAAACACAGCAAAAACGAAAATTACTTCAACTACACGAAAATAAAAAAAGTATTAAAAGTAGCGCGTCGATTTGTTGTTGTCTCGACGTGAGAGTTGATGAATGCTGTTATGTTTCTCTTTACGTGTTTCTTTACCTTCCGACGTCGCTTCCTTCAGCGCAAATGCTCCATAAACTCTTCTATTGAAAATGTTTTACTCTCTTTTTGCTTCCAACGTCGGTTTGTTCGTCGGTAAATTTCTGATGCAGCATCGGGTTTAAGTGAAATAAAAGATCGTTTGTTGGACGTTAATATTCAGTTTAAATTGAACAGCCGTCATTCGCAGAGCTCGTATTTGACGAGTTGAGCCGACGTTGAGACTTGGAAAAAGACGAATGAGAGTGTTATTAAAAAGAAACAAAAAATTCACCAGAGTTAAATGAAATTTAACGGTCGAAGTAAATGGTTATTTTTATGGTTATAACAACGTTTTTGACGTGTAGAAACTATTATAAAGTGTGTAAAAGTGTAAAGTGTAAATAGTAAAAAAGAAATCACTGTGATCAGTTAAATATAATAGTAAATTAAAGATCTGCAATAAGTGTAAGCAAAATGCCGCCAACAGGTGTTGTTTTGAGCGACGGTGACGTGGGGAAAGAGAGAAAAGTGAGTCGCTACGAATGCGCAGCTCTCAATGGCAGCGGTGGACATCAGCTGGACCCACACGATGAGAAAGACGTTTACGCCGAAGTGCGGAAGATCACGAGGTAGGAAATACAGAAGACGGGACAAGAGATAGGAAAGGATATATGAAATGACAGCAAGTGACTGCGAAGTTAACAATGTAAGACTCAGCGGGGAAAATACGAAAGAAAAGAAAAACTGAATTTAAATGAGAGGAAATGACAACAGTAACTGCATAAAATATTTCATAAATAGACAATATTAACGTGAATAAATGAATAAATATATCATAAATAGACAATATTGAATTACAATAAAATAAAAAGATAGTTAATTTTGGTGCTGACGAAAGTTTACATTTGCTGTTTAATTTAATATTACCAACAGAGAATGTTTTAAAAAAATATATATTAACATCAAATGTTGCACTAGATGTACATAAATAAAAATACCTTCAAAGAATAACCGCAATTAAAGCAACAACAATGAAAAAAGCAATAATTTAACTGGTTTTAAAGCGCGCTTGTTTGAAGAAATTAACTTACTTTAAATGCATTTTTACTTTATTCTTTCTTTGTTTAATTATTTATTTACTAAGTAAACCCACGGCAAAGAATTTACAGACTAAAATAAGTCATGTCTGTCCTTCCCAGTAGCAATATGTGAATATTTCATAATGCCCTTCGATTTCCTATTGATGTCTGTCTGTAGTGCTTTTAATGAGTCCACGATTCTTTAACTAAACATTCGAATGCAGCTGAGAAGTGGCAAAAGGAGATTTTATGTTCGTTGTCGAGTTGTTCGCTGCAACCGAAGCAAATCCGAAATTACGATTAAAACAATAAATATTAATAAAATAATATAATGATGATATTGTAAATAATATTTCAAATCAAAAAAATTATAAAATAACGAATAAAAGCAAAAAAAACTTCCCGTTTTTGAGTCATTGAGGATATGTCACGTCACGTCCAAACTAGCCAAAATGGACTCAGGAAATGTCAAAATGTGTGTTACCATCAAAATAAAAGTAAAAACAGCAGTAAAAACGGTAAAGAAATTCGCTTTTATAAAACAGAAAATAGTAAAAAAATATAGAAACGTAAAATAATAAAATTTGTAACAAAATGAGTTGTGATATCAATTTATTAATTGACTTGATCGCATTCTTTTATGAAGGTCCAATTACAAAATATTTTCAATGCATCGTTTTGCAGTTTATGTAAACAGCGAAATAATTGTATATTTTTCCAATACAATGTATGATATGAAAACGTGTATAAGAGTCACGTAACCAGCGTCTGCAGTCGTAATATTTATTATTGTAGCAATACTTTACAGCTGCGATCACTGCATCGTTTATTCCCCTTCGAAATATCGTATTTCTGAGTCTATCTTCAAATGTCTGTCCGTCCACGTCTGCTTGTCTGCTTTGCTTGAGCATTGTTTAGATTTCCCCGACTCTGCCAATAAAATTTGTCCAGCAACTGACTTCATTTTATGGTTGAAAATCTTTGCTGAATTCCTTTTTAATATTTAAAAAAAACATGATGCAGTTTATAAGAGTTTTCAGTAAAATTTTTTGAGATTGGAAACCTACTGTAAAACCTTTCGGGTTCATCTTAAAACCTTAACCATCTCACGAAGAGTTTAGACTGAAGGAAAATAATAAAAAACCCGAGAAATATTAAAATTTAACTAAGTGAATTCTTCTTTTTGTCCCTGAACTACCAGTTAAGCGCTTGTTTTCATTTAAAAACCTTGTATATACCTTTTCTAGATACTCCGATGGCACCGTCAGACTCCGCAACTCCAACATCGAGCTCATGGATCAAGATATTCTCTATCACTTGGCCTTGGGCAGTGAAAGTCATGATTTACACGAAATGTTTGGTGATGTCAAGGTAAAGAATTGTCTATTTTTAAATATATCTATATATAACTATATCTTTAAGTTATTTTCGGGATTTATTTCGGTCGAGAGACTTCAGGAAAGGAGAATAGACATATAAAATTCAAATAACTTGCATTAGTAATTAAAAGTATTGAATTAATTATAATTATTAAACAAGAATAACTTGTGGAAGCAGTTATGATGCGATATATAGTAAAGAACGAGCTGACTGACTGACTGATTGCTGATGCTGAATAAACTGAGTCGAACGAGGTGCATAACGTAGTCGTTGGATGCAAATTAATCTATCGCTCAGAAACGATCGCAGCGGCTGCAATTGAATCCACGTGCGGCCAAAGAGGCATTTCCGTTGTATGTTTTATTGGTTTAATGGGCTTCTTCAAGTGATTGAGCTAAAATAAGTTCAAAGATCCGAATATTCGCTTAGCATTCGTTGACGTTTCAATTAACGATTACTTAATCGGCGTTTGAAAGCGTTTCGTCGAATGAAAGTCGCTCGTCTCTGCTTTTGTTTCAGTCCCTCCGAGTTCGAGGTTATAGAACCGTGACCTTTTAACCTTCAAGCGTCGTAATGCTTTTCAACGATTGAAATCTATCGATTAGAAAAAGCAAATAAAGTTTAAACATTGATTTTCATCGTTATCAGTGAATGCAAATAGTTTATGGGTCGTTAGAGGTATTTTCATTTGATATATGTACTTACTTTGTATTGGGATGATGACCTTCGATGATTTCGCGTTGGTTTCCTTGCAGTTCGTTTGCATGGGCGGGACCCCGAAGCGCATGGAGAACTTCGCACACTTCATCATGGACGAGATCGGCTACAAGCTGCCGGCCGGCACCATGCTGCAGGACATCAGCGCCTACTCGTACCGTTACTCCATGTACAAGGTGGGGCCGGTGCTGTGCGTGAGCCACGGCATGGGCACGCCCTCGGTCAGCATCCTGCTGCACGAGATGATCAAGCTGATGTACCACGCCAAGTGTCACGACCCGGTGTTCATTCGGATCGGCACCTGCGGCGGCGTCGGCGTCGAGGGCGGCACCGTCATCATCACCGACGACGCCCTCGACGGCAAACTGCGCAATTCGCATGAATTTGTAAGCATTTTAATAGTGAATGGGTCAATAATAGTGACTGCTTCCCCGTCCTCCCCTCAGACGATCCTAGGCGAAACGGTGCTGCGGCCGGCCAAACTGGACAAGAAGCTGGCACGCGAGCTGAAGTCCTTGTCAGGTCCTGACGATCCCTACGACACGATAATCGGCAAAACGCTCTGCACGAATGACTTCTACGAAGGTGGGATCAATTTCCGAACATTACCACTTACCCAATTGAACCGTTATTCATTTATTTAGGCCAGGGACGCTTGGACGGTGCTTTCTGCGATTTCACCGAGGCTGATAAGATGACGTATCTGGAGAAGCTGCGCAGCCACGGCGTCGTCAACATCGAAATGGAGAGCACGATTTTCGCGGCGCTGACCTTCCACGCCGGCATCCGGGCGGCGGTTGTGTGCGTCGCGCTGCTGAACCGACTCAACGGCGATCAGGTGAGTGACGTAGGTGACCTCTGGAGCCACTTTAGTGAGTCTGTGTCCTCGTTCAGGTGAATGCTCCGAAGGAGGTGATGCACGAGTGGCAGCAACGCCCCCAAGCGCTCATCTCGCGCTACATACGCAAAGTGTTGGCGCAGAAGGGGCAACTGAAGTCGCTGTGCGGCCTCCAAGGCTCCATCAAGTCGCCCAGACGCTTCAAGCTGGTGCAGCAGGAATCGCAGGCCCATGAGTAGATGACAGAAAATGTTGGGTGTAAACCAGACGAATATCCTTTATACATAGCAACAAATACAGCACGAACACAGTCATGGCGGACAAATGTTGCGTTACAAGTAAATCTTCTTCTCTTCAAGTTTCTTTCAAAGCTATTGTAATTTCAAGAGAGAGAAGAGAGTCGCTGCGCTTGATCGTCGCTATGACTGCGTTCGGCTTAAAATACCCACTTACACACAAACACACACACTTGTACATCTTTAAGAATCTAGCAACCGCTCTCTGAAGTCTAAGCACAGTTTTTGAATTAAGTTTAGTGAGCGGAAAGCTCTGAAGTTGTACTGTGAACTCTTCGGTAGTTTGAATACCAAGTAAAACAAAGAAAAATCTGTTAAAAATATCACATTAACGAACTAAACACTTATTGAATTAAGAAGTTTCTTATGTCGCGATGGAAAGTTTTTTGGACGCTATAATAAATATTTAGCTTAAACATTTCTATGTTATTTTAACTCGTTAACTGACGAAATGAATATCCACGAATGCATTTTGAATAAACATATTTGTGAGCTTTGCTTTTGATTTTGTTCAACAAAGCGTACAACAAACAAATGAAAACACAAAAACACGATTAACACCGAGTTAAAGTTCAATTTTTATTGCTGTATTGTTGTTAATATATTTATACAATTAACTAGTGAAGTAGAATATAAACTAAACGAATGATAAAAGCATGAATTCGATTAACTTAACCGACGCTGCGTTTTATGTGCAAATGTTTCATGATTCCTAAACTTAATCCACGTTTTCCTAAGTAATTCCTAACACGAATAATTAATGTTGACCGTTAGTCACTCCACGTTAATCACAGCTTAAATAAAATACTATCGCTGACACACGAATATTTGTTAATAACAGTGAAATATTGATATCAAATTAGACATATTATTGTACTGTATACATTGAATTATCTCTTTATTGAAGCACACAGAAATACCTTCTATGAATATTTACATGCATATATTATTATACACAAGCTCGTGAAAATATATATATATATATAGAGATATATTATATACATAAATAATGAAAAAAGTGTAACAGCAAAACAAGTGTATTTAAATAAATTTTACTCAATTTATTTGACAAGTATTCAGAAACGAGATTACGATTTACATTGAACTATTGCAAGTGTCAAGATCAACGAGGGAAAAATAACGAGATTAGAAAGTGGAGAAGAGTCTCATGTGTCTCTCAAGAATTCATGATAAGCGAAAGAAAAAACATAAACATTTCAATGCTCTCAATAAGGGAAAGTAAATCTCACACACGCACACTTCAAACAAACCACTTTTTTAATTCAATGCTCACGCATCTTTTGCTTAGAATTCACTCTCATCAACGACTTTTTTTTTCTCTTTGTCACTGCTTTACATCTATTCGATGGCTTTGTGTGGGCGGCACTCGAGCCGAGTACAATCGATCTTCACTTCCACTTCGTTGGAGCCGACACAATCGTGCGAGACGACGGCAATCAACTCCTCGTCGAACTCAATGCTTTTAGTACGCTGCGGTTGCCCGAAGCGTTGAAACTGTAGGAATTTCATTGACACGTCGTGCGTTCTTCGGTTTGTTGTGTGTTTTTTTTCCGATCTCATTCATATTCGGAGTGCATTAATGTAAAAAATAAGTAAGTTTTGAAATTTCTAAATTAAACGTAAATTAAATCGCGTGACAAATAGAAATGCTGCAATATTATTGATGAGTGAAGGCAAAAAGGAGACGGAAAAATATTGTTTTCCGCTTCCTGTTTACATCTTGTTCTATGAAATTAAGAAGCGTCGAAAATTATAGTTTATCTATGATGTGGATCCCTTCGCTCTTTTAAATAAGTGTTTTGTGACTCTGGTAAACATAATCTGGCGATAACCGAGGGAAGTGTCCGCTAATTTCGTTGTTGAATTGATAAAATCAATAGAAAAGCAAAATAAATACTTGTGAAATAACTGAAAGAGGTATAAATAATCTACAAAGATTGTTCTTTTTTACGAATTTTTAAAATTTAAATTAAGTTTCTTGCGTTTGAAAGATGCTTACTTCATCGTTAGTGAAATGTTATGATTAAAATTTGTTTAACGCGGTTCATTATTTCAGCAAAGTCTTCCTACTTTCAATTAATAATAGAAACGTGAGTTTACTGTGCTTAAGCACTTAAAGTACTTAAAGCACTTAAGGAAGTTTTAGAAATAAGTTGAATGCAAGCAAGAAAGAGAAAAATCTTTTTCCTTGCTTCTCATAAAGGCAATGCAATTTCGAGAGCGAGGGAGAGAGAGTTGCTTCCATCGCTATGACTCTGTGTTGCTCTGGTTGATGAACTCTCTTTTAAGTTACTCTCCGCCGCTCAATCGTTTCTCTTCTTTACTATTACTGCTCTCCACAGACTTCAACAATTCGTAATCTCCTTCAGTGCAAATGGATTCCGATGTTTTATATCACTTGGGCATCAGCATCGCCGACACTAAAGACACAACGGATATTGAAAAGAAGTTCGGCGATGTAAAAGTAAGTCCACGAAATGATAAGAGTCTAATTTTAATCAAACGTTGTACGTAGTTTGTGTGCTTGGGTGGGACGAAAGAGCGCATGAAGAGCCTCGCGCTGCATTTAAGCAACGTGCTCGATGTCAGCGATGACGACGCTGATGCATCGTTGGTGGATCTCTGCGAAGGCGCTCGTCGTTATTCGATTTTTAAGGTGAGTCCATCGTCAATTATACTTCGTTCTCATGCTTTCATCGGTTTTCGCTGCAGGTCGGCGCTGTTCTTTGCTGCAGTCATGGCATCGGGATGCCGTCGATGAGTGTTCTGCTGCACGAGGTCATCAAACTGACCAAGTACGCCAAGTGCAGGGATCCCGTGTTCATCCGCGTCGGTACCTCGGGCGGCCTCGGAGTGCAGCCGGGGACGGTGGTGGTTACGAGGAACGCCTTCAACGGTTACCTGCGCAACGAACACGAAATCGTAAGTGAGCCGAAGACGAGGTGCAATTATGAAGAGAAAACGCGCTCTCTTCATATTCAACTCTCTCTCTTTTTCTCTCTCTGCAGGCCATCCTGGGTAAACGCGTTGTGCGGCCGGCGAATTTCGACGAAGCCGTCGTTCGGGACATCGTGAAGTGCAGCGAGGCTGCCGATGACTTCGTCACCATCATCGGCAACACGCTGGCCACCGACTGCTTCTACGAAGGTGCGACGATCAGAGTGAAAGCAGCCCGATTTTAATTGCGCTCCCTCGATTTCCTTCTTCTTCCTCTTCTTCTTCACAGGGCAGGGACGCTTGGACGGCGCCGTCTGCGACTACGATAAGCGCGGCAAGTTGGAGTTCCTGCAGCGCTGCTACGCGCTCGGAATACGCAACATCGAAATGGAGGCGACGATGTTTGCGTCGCTCACGTTGCACGTCGGCCTCAGAGCAGCGGATGTCTGCGTTACCCTCGTCAACCGCCTGAAGGACGATCAAGTGGCGATTGCATCCGCACAGAAGAAGGAGTTCGAGAAACGGCCGCTCACAATTGTCGGTCGCTACATCAAATCGGCCCTAAACGCTGGCACAAAGCATTATTGACCAATTATAAGCCATGTTTTTCATTTAATTTAACTCTGAATTGTATTGTAATTTAATTAAATTTCCAAATGTTTACATAAGTTGCGATGTAAGGAACAAACTAAGCTAAAAGCACTCAAATCTCTTCAATTAAAGCCTTGCCGGCGGTCGAAGAGCGTCTAGGAGAAGCGCGTAGCTTTCCTATCTTCAACTGATTCCCGGTCTTGGCTTTTGCAGCGGATGCGGATGCGGCGTTGGCGGTGGTTGGCTTAGACTTGGAGTTGGCCATGGCCTGGCCCAAAGCAGCAGCAGCTGATGTGAACTTATTCTTGACAAGGCGATTGGGAACGACCAACTTGGCCAGATCGTAGTCCTTGACCGGAGCAGCCGGTTTGGCAGCCTTCGAAGTGGGTGCAGTCGCTTTGTTTTTGGTGCAGACTTTCTTCTTCTCCTTCGGCTGCTCGTTCGGCTGCTCCTTGGTCTGCTCCTCTGTGATCTTCAAACGTGTTGCATTCTGAGGTGCCAATTCGCCCAGTTGATCGCGTAGAATCTTCGTGGCTTTCAGGGCGATGGCGTTGTTAGCGTCGAACTCCTCCAACACTTGTTGGTAAATCACGTAGGACTGGGAGAATAGAGTGTTAGTCGATGGTTCAAGGATGTTGTAATGAGCAGTTGACATCTTACCTCGCGCCTGCGTCCGTAGTGATACGAAGCCTCGGCTTTTCTGAGCATCGCCTTGATGTTGCCCGGCTCCATGGATAAAACCTTGTCGCAGTCGTTGATGGCCAACAGATACTTTTGCAGCTTTATGTCTGCAATAAAGAATGGAAGTGTTAGAGGCGGGGGAAATGGGAAGGGTCGAGGGGCAGCTTACATGCGACGGCGCGATTGTTGTAACAAACAGCGGCTTTCGTCGGATTCGCTTTGATTGCTTTGTTGTACTCAGCGATGGCGGCTTCGTATTCCTTGGCCTTGAAGAACTCATTCCCGCGAAATCTATATCTGAAAAACGTGCACGAGGTGTTAGAACTGTGACTGAAATACTCACAGGTTTCCGTCTTACTCCTCGGACAGATGTTGAAGCTCCACATCGATCAACTTCTGCAGAGCAGGCGACTGCTCGGTGTTCGGCTCCTCTCCTTGTTCGTCGATCAAGTCTGTGATTCTCGGCGGCACCCACGACTTCTCGAGATTTATGCGGTTCTTGCGCTCGACCTCCTCCTTCACGCGCTCGTCTTCCAGCTCCATCTTCAGCAGCTCCACCTCCGCGTCGTATTTGTCCCATTTGCGGTAGTCGGTGGCGGCCACCACCTCCGTCGGCTTCGCAGCTTTGGTCGTGGAGGTACCGCGCCTGCCTCTCTGGTTCGAATAGGCTTCATTGATCTTGCCACTTTTGCGTATTGGTGGCATGTCATCATAGACGTCGCTCACGTGCTGCTTGATGTCGGACAATTTGCCGTCCTGGACTTTGATGTCCTTGGTCCAATCCTGCAATCAAAGGAATGTATATAAAATTATGACGTTCGTAAAGGACTCACGTAGATTGGTTGCCACTCATTCTGTCCCAGGCCGTCGCGACTTTGGATTGGCTCCTCGATGCGAAAGAGCGAGCTGCCCGGCTTCAGAGTACGCAACTTGTCCTCGGCGCATTTGGTCAAGTCCGGGTAGAAGCCCTCCTCGCCGGAGCGCAGAATATATACGATTTTCTCCAACTCACGACTGTCACTGCAATTCTCAACATATGCGAAATCCAAGTGATTCAAAGGAATCCCATATTTTTGAAGCAATGATTTCTTGTTTTCCATTTTAACAAATTAGAAATTTTCCCGAAGCCACAAAAATTTAAAATCTTTTTAATAATTTTTTTTCTAATTCTAATTTCGATAGTAACGTTGCCTTGCTAAAGGAAAATATTATAATAAACATCTACGTTGCTAAGGTTACTTCAACGGCCGGAAAAAAATTTCTACGATTGTATTTTATTTATTCAATTGCAAAGTAGAATAAACTTGAAATTTATTAAACTACAATTGGGCATTTAGTGAAATGAAGGAATAAATGCTTGAAAGACTTAAAATTTTAAAACTTTTGCCACTGATTCTATTTTGTTTGCTTTAAATACCGTTTTAATTGCATTGGCACCACTTATTATTTGTGGTAATATGTTTTTCCTTTGTCTGCTTTGAAAGTGCCATCTACACGTCAAAATTTACTAATTAGATAATTCTCTAAATGGTATAAAATCTTTTAGCATGGACAACAACCAATACGATTAAACGCAGCTTGGAATGGACAAGCCGAACAAAAACTTTGAATGTAACAGTTCAAACAATAAATAAAAGTACAGTCCGCATCAGAAGTTTTATTTGCCACTGGCAATTTCTGATTGCCTGGTATTTCGTTAGGAAATTCATCATGTCAGCGGAGAATCTGAAATATGAAAAAAGTTAGTTGTTGGGGATTCTGATCGCCTGGTATTTTCGATCAATGCGAAATTTGTTTGTTTAATAAATTAATAGAAGAAGAATTTTTTGATTGTTGTATTTTTCTCATTTATTTGATTCATTTAATAATTTCTCTAATTTCTACAAAGTGTTTTTCTACATTCACAAATAATGTTTTAAATTTTTAATACTACATATTATTCGTCGTAGACGTATTTATTTAAAACTGATGACATTTTACTGTATTTAATTATGTACATGATTTAAACTAAAGCGAAGCGCAGTGTTAATTTAGCAATTGCTTAAATAATAAACGCATCGTCATTCAGATTTTGCCTATTTTTTAGTATTTTGTCTTATTTCGTAATTTAAATTCATCGCTTTTAGACTTGTTTTAGTAGTTTTAAGGACACTCTCGTTAAGGCTGTCGTCGTCAATTTATTCCATGCCAATCTTTTAAGCAGCTCAAGCTAGGGTTAAATTAAAAGAATTTGTTTTATAATTAAAGGAGTTATGAATTAAAGAAGTGGCATTAATATAAAAATAAATATAATTGTTTTCTAAAGGCTAAAGCAGTGAATATCGCATTATCCGTGTTGCGTTTGAATGAATCTGAAATAGATTTTAATTTAGTTTCGTATTTTTGGGTTAAATGCTGATTTGTATTTCAATAAAACTTGTTTCATTCAATTGAAGGAGTCATTGAAAATATGTTCGTAGGCAGTTTTTGAAGTATTTTAGTCAAAATTGATTTCTATTCGGAATAATTTAATATTTGAGATTTTCTCGTAAATTCCTTCGCAAATTTTTCTTTATTATTTTGTTGTATATGATTATTAACGCAATCAATTCCTTCAACTCCTCGTCCGCTTCGCATTTTTTCGATTATCTTTTCTTTCTTACACAGTTTAATTTGTATTTTTAACATTTGGTATTTTCGTTTTTCTTTTTATTGTAATATGTAAATTCGTCATAAAATATTTTAAAATAAACAAACATATGTTCATTAAATTTGTATAAAGTTAAATGTGTTAATAAATATATGTATATCGTTAGAATTTATGATTTATTTAAACAATTCATTTTAAGAGCAGCATTTTCGAAATTTCCTTTGAATGAATTTGGCTTCTTAAGGAATGAAAAAGAGCTATAAAAATATTGAAAATCCATAATAAATATTTTATCAATACATTTTTTATATAGGAACAATACATATGATTATTATTATTACGTGCATTAAAATTAAAGTAAAATTATTTTTGTTGTTTTTTAAAAATTTTTAATTAATACGAGACGAAAACTAAATTAATTTATATTAAATTTTTAGGACTTTTACAATCTCTCGATGATCAATAAACATAAAATTACAATATTTATACATTTATTTTAATTACAATTGATTTATGTCTAATTTAAATAAAGTGAAAAAAATTCTTATAAATTATTTATTAGTCGTCTTTGTTAAAAGTTCTCATCTGAAATAAATAGTAATGTTAAATAATCGATAGTACTGACAATGTAATGATTATTCTTATTTTGGCAATAATGTTGATGATGATCGCAATGATGATCTTACAAGGCAAAGTCGCTAAAGCGTGTTGCAGCAACTTAACATAAATGTTTCTTACAACGTATATCACTGTGTTTGCATTTAAAAAAATATCGATTTTTGAAGCTGCACACACACAAAAAGCAAACCGTTACAAATACTCGTGCTTTTTATTTGAAATCATTTGTTTTAAAGCTTTTGTGCTGATTTTGTTTCTTAATTCATACAATTCTAATTTTTAAGTTTGCTTCTTTTGTTTTCGGTTTTCGTTTGCTGAGCTATCGACAGGCGATTAATTGGACATAAGTCATCGATAAGCTCAACAAACGTATGAATAACACTTTCGAGAAATAAGCCCAAGCAGCGCAAATGAGGCTGAACTTGAACGAACTTAGAATATGTTGATTTCGAACTCGCTGACTATCGCCTCGAGGAAGCCTTTCAGAGTGTAGTACGAATGCTTGCGCCAGTAGATGTTGTTGTTCACCTGCTCCATGGCCAACTCGACGGCCGTCTCCACCGACTTCAGTCCCAGCTGGCGAGCCTTCTCAGCGAAGCGCTTCAGCTGCTCCTTGTGAAAGTCCTTGTTCATGTACGTCGTAATGGACTTGATCATTTCGGAGAGCGTGGAGAAGCCATCACCGAAGCTGAATGTTAAACACGGCATTAAAACGGATATTCTTCTATATTCACTTCACCGATTCACTTACTACTCGGCGATTTCCTTGATGTTGGTCTGCAGGAAGTCGAATGCGATTTCATAGCCAATCGGATTCTCAGCTACAGCACGAAAAGCCCGAGCCCCGTCCTGCTTCAAAATACTGGACGTGGGGCTGATGGTCATGTTGAGGTATCTGTGCGATAAGAAAACCGAATTTTAATTGCGTCTGAAGTGGAATTAGCAAACTTTTTACTGCTATAATCAACGGTTCTATGGTGTAATGGTTAGCACTCTGGACTTTGAATCCAGCGATCCGAGTTCAAATCTCGGTAGAACCTTCCAATTTTTTTTACAGATTTTATACATTATTCCTAGCTACTTACTTCGACAGCAGCCATGGTTTCGTTGTACAGCCCAGCGAGGTAAGAATTTGCTCCTTCTCCGAGGCGCTGGTGGTGCGTTTGTATTGTTTGTAGGCGAAGTACCACTCTTGGAAGGAGCCCTCGGCCAACGCTGTGCAGTAAATCGTCGGCTTCAGATTGGGTTTGATGCTGTTGGAAAGACATTTGGGAAAAGAATTATTTATAAATAAGGAAAAAAAAGAAAAAAAGAAACACGCCCAACGTGGGGCTCGAACCCACGACCCTGAGATTAAGAGTCTCATGCTCTACCGACTGAGCTAGCCGGGCAACTTTCGTCCATTTGCACAAAGGTGATACATAAATTCTATTTCTTCAGGAGAAATAATACAGGGTAATACTAAAGAAATAAATCGGTCTCTTATGGAAATCGAGAAAATACGAAAACTAGTCGCTGCTTTTGGTGTGTTTACATTCAAATTGACATTCGCAGAATACATTTTTGGAACAAAACTATTTCCTTGTGAACAGTGTGGCTCTCGGTCGTAGTTTCTTCAGTTGAGGAGTCAGTCATAGTATTTGCCCTACCTTCAACTCTGCATTTCTATCACTGTAACTATCATTCGATATCTCTCTTTCACAGCCCCCAAAACTTACGTGTTTTTTTTGGGATCCTTCATCCATTCGCGGTACACCGAATGCGCCGCCATTGTGCAACGGTCGTAGTTGAATTTACACGCCAGACGAACCACCGCCGCTCGATGTTGCAGCTGCAGATGTGACTCATTATCGGGCTCGTTCAATCCATATCGATCGAATGCCGGGCGGACGATAAACTTCATGAAAGCCTAAAACACAAATAATGAAAATTATCATCGATCGCATTCGCTGGCTTCTCTCCATTTCTTTCTGTTCCATTTGAAAACCTACCCTAAACGTTTCATAAGCTGGTTCGCGTTGTAGCATATGAGTCAAGTAGTTGAGGCCCTGTTGAGCGGCGCTCCACAGCAGCTGATCGTCGAGGGCGGTGAAGATTTCCAGTAGGAACGTCAACGGAATGTCGTAGGTCAAGTATTCCGCCTGCGCCAAATGCAGGGCGTCGTCCAGCAGCTGCGCTCGCGTCACACGAGGCAGCGAATGGAACTTCCGCTTTAGCGCCAGCCACGATGGGTTGTCGTAGTTAACGCGGTAGTAACTCTCGCGGTTCAGATTCAGATACACAGCAATATCGGAATTGTTGTCCGGGTCGCTGAAGACATCACTGATCACGAGCTCGCGGTCCTGCTGCATCATCCAGTGCGTAGGAATACCGCTGCGCCTATGGCTTTCGCTGGTCTCGAAGGTAATCGGAATCACCCAGCGGCTGTTGTCGGTCTGGTTCTTGCTGGGCAAGATGTAGCGTTGCTGCGTGAGGATCAGATCGCCATCTCGCCGCTCCACACTCACTACAGGATAACCTGGCTTCGAGGTCCAAGTGCCCATGAAGGTCTTTATATCCATGTGCGTGGGCAGCGTCTGCTTGGCGTGTCCCTGACGCGTCATAAACTCCCACAGGTCGTTGTGATCCGCATTTCCATAGGCGAAGGTATGCAACAGGTCACGAGTGGCGCCGCGGAAAGCATCGTCGCCAATAACCGAGTTCAACATGCGCAGCAAGATCGTCCCCTTCGAATAGGTGATGGGGTCGAACATGCGTCGAATGTCGTTGGTGGACTTGACGTCGAAGGATATCGCATGCGAACCTCTGTCGGCGTCGTGCTGCATCGAGTTTTTGAATTCGAGCACCGAGAATGTGTCCATGATTTGGTATTCGGGATGGGCGGCGTTGAGAGCGATGTAGCTCATGTAACAGGCGAAACCCTCCTTCAGCCAGAGATCGTC
This sequence comes from Thecophora atra, assembly GCA_937620795.1. Classification (NCBI taxonomy): domain Eukaryota; kingdom Metazoa; phylum Arthropoda; class Insecta; order Diptera; family Conopidae; genus Thecophora; species Thecophora atra. The sequence continues at coordinate 35,331,193 of OW569401.1, forward strand.
CCACCATTTGGGCGTCACCAGGTTGCCGAACCACTGATGTGCCAGTTCGTGGGCAATGATTTGAGCGACGTATTCGATGTGCTCCGAAGAGGAAGCCTTTTCAAGATCTTCTGGTACCAACAAAGCCGAGTCTCTGTTCAAAAATAGAGAAGGCGAAAGAACAAATGATTTGATTATGGAATAGGAAACAACTATTAATTACGAGCAAATCAAGCGGCGATGGGGGACAACTGCGAGTGTCAACAAGCATCATAAAAAAAGAGCTGTAAAGGCGTCCGAATTATGTTCAATCAATTGAAGGGTTGAATAAGAGTGCTTCGAACTCTTAAAAATACATGAAATGCTCGTTAACAGTTGTATTTTGAATAGAAAATCCAACGAGAGTCTCTGTTGAAAGGCAGTCATTAAGTTACCACGAATGCCCGGGCCCGTATTTTCGAAACATTTATCCAAATCAGAGAAGATTCATTTAAAAATTTATTTAAATGCAGTTGAAGTACACGACAATCACTGCCTTTGATTTCCCCTTCCACGATTCCCCTTCACTCACCGAAATGTTATGAGGCCCCAATTTTCCATCGCTCCGAATCCAAAGTCCGGCACTGAGACCAAATCAATCTTCGGCAAACGGTTCTTGATGCCGAAGTAGTTCTCGAAGAAAGGCAGGAATCGGCGCACTGTGTTGTAGGCGAACTTGGTCATTTCGTTGTTCTCGGGCCGTGTCCAGATCTCGACGCGTGGCACCGTGTTGGCGTCAATGTCCGAATAGCGGGACTTCTCCAAATTCGACACGATAAAAGCCACCAGATAAGTGGGCATCTTGGGCGTGGTCATGAAGTCATCCTGAGTGTAGCCCGGCCGATGGATACTGCGCCAAAAGAAAGAAGAGGAAACGAGAAGACATTCAAATCGAGTGCTTCAATTTGCAGTGCTGCCAGAGACTCACGCGCTGTGATAGACGGGCATATTTGACAGTGCCATCGCTTTGTTGTTCTCCCTGATGATGCTGATGGTGAAGTTGGCCTTTTTGTCGGGACGATCGAAGCAGGGAAACGCGCGACGTGCATCGATGGGCGAAAATTGTGTGCTGATCATCCATCTAAGAAGTGCAAGCATGCGAGGTTAGGAAGAAATGCCCATTGGAAGGTCAAGCTGTATACTAACTCTGTCTTGTCTGAAGCTACGTCAGTGTATCGCATTTTGTAGATGCCTTGCAGAGTGTCTGTCAGTTCGCTGACGAAATCCATGCTCACAATCAAATCCAAAGCCTGCTCGGCGGTGGTTTTTTGCTTCAGGTTGATGACAAACGTTGAGTTATCGGCAGAGTATTCGCTGTCGAAATCAAGTTCGGCGTCGTCGAGAGTCGTCGTCGTGGCGGGTGATGGGTCAACGGGAGCCGCCGCACGAACCACGCGTACATTCGAAATGGAAATGTTGCCAACGTCGAGCACGATCGGCTCCAGAATCGGCGACTTGGGATCGTGGCGCATCTTTATCGACACGGATCCATTATTGCTCGATGTGGCAATATTGGGCTCAATGATAATGCTGCAAATACAAAAGAACATAAAATTAATATCAGAGTCAATAAATTGCTTCGACTTCCGTGAATATTAATGAAGGGAAAATTAATTTATTGAATCATTATTTGGCCAGACAATAGAAAACAATCCATTGCCACCTCTTTCCCTCCTGTTTCATGACATCGCTGGGGAGGAATAAACAAAACTCCTGTAAGTACGCACGGGGAAAAGCAGGGCCTAACTTTATCGACAGCCCCGGCACAGATTCCATTTCACGCTGTATTGTAGCGGTAATGAAACAACTTCCCGTCGGCTTCATGCTGCCGTCATTCGTTGGCATTTAAAATTCCTCGTATTTGTTTGTCCAGTGATGCGGTGCTGGTGTTTCACTTCACCGACAATTGCAGCCATAAACAACGAACCATATTTTAGTGATCGACAAATAAACAAAGGATCGCAGAAGCAAACCACGGCTGCAAAACGACGCCAGAGGAACGAACGATCTTCCGGCACAATGACCGATAAACTGCGATGCGAGTTCTAAGATGCAATGTGGTTAATTAATAGTAGCAGCGAACGTGGTGTAATCACGAGTGGTGGGAGGGTGGTGAAGGTGAAGTGGTTCGGTGGATTATAAGAGGATGTTTTCAAATATTGCAGAAATAACAGAAGCATCTGAGGAGATAAGAAATAGAATAGCATCTAAAAATAATACAATTCTAAAGTTTAAGTTTGTTTACAGGGTGCCTTAAGAGGCATCGAGAAAACACAAGCGAAGAAGAAGGGAAATTTAATTCAGCTCTAAAGAATTATAAAATATCTTAAAGATTCATTCTTCAATTGATTTTATTTTCTTTTATTGTATAAATTTAGTTTTTCTTTGTTTTTTAATTTAGTTTTGCGTAAGACTTTTCTTTAATTTTCTTCGTTTTAAAAAAATTCAAAGTTCAATTTAAATTTTGTTCACCTTTCTTTGTGGTGAATTCAGTTAATCGCCCTGTGTTACCGACGAGAGGTGTGTTTATTGTTTATTTAAGTGAAATGCTCGAACAGACTGCAAATGATTGCATCGAGCTATAGCAGAAAACTGAAAGAATAAAGAAAACACTGAGTTTGGCGCCCTCTTTTAGCTATTATTAAAGCATTGAAAAACGATTTTTATTGATTAATTCAATGATTTCCTCGTTTCAAATCGTTTTCTCAAGCGTTTTTATCGCAATGACGGAGGAATCGAATCGTCGGAGAAAATTGCGGAAACTGTTGCGATCTTTTGTTACCGATTTCAATTAAAAAATTATAAAAGGAATTTGTAAAATGTAATAGAATAAAGCGCCACTTTAATTGAATTAAATTATTAAATTTTATTTTAATTTAATTATTTTTTTATTAAATTAGTTATTTTTCATTTAATTTTATTTTGGCGTTTAATGATTGATTACGAATAATTAATGGAAGTAATATTAAACAAAAACTAGTAAAGGTGTTGTCTACAGCCGGGCTGTAGCCGAAATACCCTACACCTTAAAGCTGCATATATACTCGTACATATATTTAGAAGTGGTGCGATATAATATACTCGTATATATATACAATATATATATTATATATCTAATAATAAATATACAATATATATATACTAATAATAATAAAAACAAAAAAATTTTTTTAAAAAGTGGGCGGATCACGCCCATATTTGGCATATTAACTGGAAGCATTAGTTTAAACCTACATATAAAATTTTCTTGTCTTCTCTCAAAAAGTGATGCTGATATGGCCTTTTTTAGTAGGCAAAACAGAGGTACCTGCACTCTCGATATAAAAAGTAGGCGTGGTTCTTGGGCGATTTTGCCCATTTTCAATACGAAACACCCCAACATAGCAACGAATATTTTTGCCAAATTTCATTTTGAAATCTTAATCCGTTCTCCTGTGATCGTGATTTCAACGGACAGACAGACGGACAGACATCGTTATTTCAACTTCGGTGGTGATGCTGATCAAGAATATATATACTTTTCCATACCTATCTTGTCTAGTTCTATGCGTTACACACTCCGGTAGAAAGTGAATATACCCTCAACCTTAAGTTGTAGGGTATAATAATTAATAATTTAATTAATTCTTTTGTGGTTTTTACTATTATTTATTATTTTTACTATTATTAGTGTTATTATCTAGTACATATTTTCAATTTACTGGTTTTTATATTAATAATTTTGTGCATTTATTTAAAAAGCTTTGCCTGTTTTTGAAATGTTTCTATTTTTATTTCTGCGATCCAATTTTCATCACTTATTTCAACAGAGGTTCACAAAAGAATTTGTAAGTTAATGACACGGCGCGAAACTCGAATTAACACGATCACCTGAAGTGCAACAACAATAAAAATAATCACATGTTAGCTGCGTGTTAACTGCAAATTAACTATTTTTTAGCTGAATGGAATGAGTCTTTAGATGAGCTTTAAAGTTAAATGCTTATCGCATATGATTAATCGCAATTGTAATCGGTTAATCAAAACTTCAACCTTCAGTTCAATAGAAAAATAATTTTCTAAAGAAGATTGCGACAGAGGACAGCATTTGAATAGAGGCAAAGCATTAAAATTGTCAACTAACTTTGGTTATTATTACAGATTTATTGCGACAATTACCATGAGAAGAAGAAAAGATTCATAATAATATAAATGACAAAAAAGAAACAGAAGCAGCAACAGTAATTTTACAATTAAACAATACGAAAAATTTAAATATCTGAGCAACGCTGAGTTAATTTATACTAATTGACCTTTAAGATGACCATAAAAAATGATAAAACGTGTTCAAGACAAACGGAAGCCAACACCAACACACAGCCACACCCACACGCCCTCCATCCGCAATTAAAGCGCCAGTTTAAGAACACCCAATAAAAAGAACAGCCACAAAATGTGTTTTAGTGCAGCTATTTAACGCTTCTGCTTCAATTGAGGTCAGCCGAGTGCGGAATCGGCCGATAAATTAGTCAAGTGATGACATTCAATAAAGCGAGAATCCACATTGAATCCATGTGCTGCCACCTGCAGCGATTCTTCAAATTCTGATGTAATTCACACAACTGAAAAACAATGCAAAGAAGCAATTACTTCCACTGCTGATCAAGATTTGGGAAATATTAATTCACCGGAATTTAAATAAATATCGACTCATAGGATCATCAATTGTTTTAATTTTTCGATTTAAAAAGACTGAAGAATGAACAGAAACTTCTTCTAAAAGAAATTGCGAGTCATCATGCAAAAAGATGACCTCTGCTCCGTTGATCATCCATGCAGAAGACGACACGATTGACCTACATTTGCCAGCGCTGAAAAATCAAACAACAGCTGACCGACGACCGCAAACAAATCCCTGTGTGAATGGCGATCATTCACGCAGGAAGAAGCAACAATGGGGAAGAACAACGGCCATCTTTCTGTCCTCAGGCGTTTACAGCTGCTCTTGCGGTCGGAGCTGCAACGATGATTGAATTAGCCGCGTGAGTGAATCAAAGGAAGCCAACAAGCCATGATCTGCAGTTGCGTTTACTTTGTATTAAAGATCAGTTACACGAATACCGATCGATGCGGCGATCAAAACGGACCACGACGTTGACGTTCTGAATTCGCATCGCCTGGCAGCAGAACTCGCAGAACAGATCAGTGAAGATGAGGATCAATTTACAGCCGCATCATTGATAGCGATCGTTGCTTAGATGCCGTTCTCTTGATCGTCGTCTGCTTTCATTCAACGCAGCATCATTAAAATCGAGCAGCACTTCAATTGCTATGTGTCCCGGCGCACGATCCTCACTTAGTAATTGATATGCGTCCAACTGTGAAGCTGTGCCGCAAGCCACATGCCACACAACCAGGAAATGTGTGCTCCTCGTCCATGCGGCAGATCTGAGGCTGTGGCGAGCGTCTCCGAGCTATCAGCCAGTGGCTTGTGTTTAATTGTCCAGATGTGGCGCGTCGGCAGCGGCATCGGCATCGGCTTGTGGCCAGGGGAAATATGCAGCACGGTAGCCAACGGCAGCTGCTGTCAACGATGTAAAGATGCCGCTAATAAAATCTCAACTCCTCTGACCAATCGGCTGACTGCTTGCTTTAGGAATTCATCAAACGACGATCAATATGAATGAGCGATCGTGATCGTGCGCCTGCGTGCTCACTCATAATTAGTTCCATCGTTTGTGTGTCAATTAAATGCAAACATACAACAACGAATTCTTTCGGTATCAATTCGGGACGGACGATCTTTCTGCTTTGTGAATCGCGCCTCATCGCCGCTCGAATGCGTCGAATTCCGGTGCAGTGCTCAGTGAACAGCAGAAATGTTATGACACTTTGACGGCATCAGTCGTCTTTCAGTCTCCTTTCTTATTAGTTTTCTTTCAATTTACAGCGTGTTATCGTGTCTCGTTTCTTGTAAGCTTTTGATGCTGAATGATTCTTTCTATCGTTTCACTGGCGCTTAGAAACGCGTGGACTTAAATGCTGCAGAATCGTGTGTTGCTCGGTTTCAGCATCTGTTGTAATCGTTCGAAATTGTGCTTATGTTTTGGGCGTAGTTAATACGATGTAAAGCATTCACTATAAAGTGATCAATCGTCTTTAGAGGCATCATTGGACATACACTCGATCGATCATTACAATAAAAATGAAGGTGCGTTTGCTTCGGATTTACATGTGAACTCCACGGCATTTTATTAATATTCGATTCTTAATTTTAATGGCTATCGATACGTTTTAATCGAATCACCAGAAAGGTGCAACCGAGGCTGTTTCAGCCTGAATCCTTGGCCTCGTTTAAGGTTCACGTGAGTCGAAAGTTCACCTCGTTTTCGCACGTAATGAATTTATACGATTTCTTCTTTCTCTTACTTTATTCTCTTCCTACTTCTTTACTGTATTCTATGCCACAGGATGCACGAAACCAGGGCGCGTTTTTTAGGTTAATAAAATTTACAGCTCGTGTTCAAGTCGCGAATTAAAGCCAAATGCCGATTTGTTTTAGTAGCTATTACTATATACAGTCCAAAGAATCATAAATCTTTATAAAACAAACGTTGAAATGAGTGGAATTTTGCACGCGACACATACAAAGACTCAACTCGGGAGAAGGAGAATTGAGAAAATGAAAAAATTCAAAGTTCAAAAGGAGGCGAGTTTTTGTGTTTTCCATTTAAAAATCGATTTTAAAAAAACTTACGTGTAGTGTTCCGGAATCCATCCTTCGTAGAGCATCAATTTGCGGTCGACGAATTTCGTCTCCTGGCCGAAGATATCGTGATCGGCTGGAATATCGCCGACGGTGTCAGCCACACTCGGCGGCAGTGGCGCTAATGGCGGCCTCCTCGATCGATCCGGCGGCATCCCGTACATGCTGGCTGTTGCTATTGCCGTTGAATTCAGCCGCTGAATATTCGAGCTGACGCTGCTGTCACTGAGTGCAACAGAGTTGCCATTCGTGCAGCTAGAACGATATCAAAGAAAAGAAAGTCGCAGTGAATAAAACTACAAAAAAATACTAGAAAAGCTTAAAAGAAAGTGCATCATATTTATCCATGAGGCAACAAGTTTCAGTGAGAAAGAATGAACTTTCGATAGGCCAATTAATTAATAGAAAATCAATTAAGCAGTCAATTAAGTTGTCAATCATCGTAACTCTTTGTTAACCGCTTGCTACGAGCCTAAATAATTTTTTTTGATAAAATCCTAAAGTAGGTTAATTGATTAAATTTAGCATAGACACACCTAACTTTAGCGAATACACAACCTGCAGAAACAGGGAATTAATTAGCAGTTGCCACACGAATGCCACCGAGAGAGCCAAAGGCGATGGATGATTGCGGAGTGGGCAGCGTTTTATTTGGTTTATGAATGTTATTGGACTCACCTCGATGATGACAGAGTGTTGACGGTAACGAAGTACGTTATGAGTATCGTGAATATTATGGCTAAAATCGCAATCAGAGCTGCGAATGTGGCACATGCTTTCGACACGAAAACACCCGACGGTGGTCCGTTGAAGACATATTTTTGTCCGTTCTTAGTCTTAAGTTGGCCGCCTGCAAAAAAGCAAAAATAATGAATTTATTTAAATAATTAATGCAGTCTTTTAAAATTGGTATTTGAAATATTTTTATAATGTAATACAACTTTTTAATATTCTTTTTCATATGCAATTTTTAACCCAACCGAGGAACCTTTTCTGGCTACAATCTTGTGAAGCATTAAGGTTTATAATAACAGAAAAATCCCAGTGTAAAGATGACATTTTTAAAGATATTTTCACACAGAAAACAATCATTTGTTAGGAGGTTTTTTCATATTCGTTTTTAATGATGACTTCTTTAGCTAAACACAGAATTGGAAGCTTAGAATTCTTGATACATGGTTTAAGGAAATCTGCTGAAAGAGTAAAAAGTAACCAACGCTTTATTCTAAAACACAAAGAATATTCTTTATCTTTTGTTTTATTTACCCAACCTCTTTACTAGTGATTAACTCAGTTTTAACAACTTGTTTCTTCGTCATTCATTGAGTAGTTTTATGTACAAGTTGTTACTGTGATCGCCCAGTGATTCTTTAGAAATTATTGCATTTTTTATCTCCTCTTAACGACAACAAACACGTTCACTTTGTCATCAGATTTTATCAGATTCTAAAAGATGTGCGTGTCTCTGTTGTTGCTTTAACACGGTGAACGTTCTGTCAAGAAACACTGCGCAGTCGTGATAAAAATACCAAATGAGAAATGCTCAGAAAATTAAAGGAAAAATTGAACAATTTGACTCGTTTATGTTTTCGACTTTCATGACATGAAAGCACAATTTATTTGCCTTCCTTTCAATCGTTTCATTTTGTTCTGCTTTCGAATCATTTGTGTCTAAATAAAAGCAGATAAAAAACGGATTTGAACATTTTTTTAAAGTGCTTTTAATCGGTTTAAGGTGATGAAAAGTAGGCTAAATTCACGTACTTAAGTTGAACATTGAAAATTTACAACTTGACATAGAAAACGTGAATAATTTTTAAGATAAAGCAGGTGAAAAGTAATATCCATAGAAGTTTTACAGAATTTATAGGGAATATAGAAATTTCCTATTCTTCTTGAGTAGCTTGTTTATTGTTTTATGTTATTTTTCGATCTCAAACAGACTTCAAGTGGATTTAAAACTTGTAACAACTTTTATTGTTTCTATTATTAGTTTTAGTCTTGAACATACCCAACATTTTGTCCCTTTTGTAGTACCGAATGCAAAAGCGATCCTTGAAATCGCGGTCCTTCAAATTGTACTTTCTTAATTTTTGCACGAATCCATCGAAAGGCGATGATCCAGCAGCAGCAGCCGCAGATGCTGATGGAAATGCGTTGATGGTGCAGCTGTTGTTGGTGTTGTTGATGCTTTTGGCTGCTGGATGATCGACTTGTATGAATGGTGATGAGGAGGTGGGTGACGGAGGCGGTGATAATTGCGATGGTGAATTTGTGGTCAGTAGAGGCTTTTGTGAATGAGCAAGTTTCTGATTTGACTTAGAATTAGTGACAGCTGAAAGAGGATGAAGAAAATGATTTTGATAGAAATTGTGCCGAGAAAATGTAGATAGCTTTAAAAGAGAGTAAGAAAATATATAGTAAAATGATTGCAGTAGAGATATGAATGATAGAGAGTTTATTGACAGTTAAATAATTAAAATAAATGCATTCAAAGTTAATAGAAAAACTTATATATTACGAAAGTGTAACAAGAGAAATAGAAAAAATCGTAAAAGAAAAAGTTACATGGAATCTCAATGCCAGCTTAAAAAATATACACTTTTGTGGCTTTTATCTAATCTTTGCTTTTTTAATGAATGGTTTTTAAACATACAGAAGGTATTTCGAAATTTAATTACGAAATTTTGAGTGTCAGAAATGAGTAACAGGAAATCGATAAAAATTGTATTTATATGCTTAATTCTTTTATGATTAAAAAATGTGTGTCACAGTAAAAGATGCGTGTGTGTTTTTCATGAAAAGCGATGTGTTCGATTTCAATTTATTATCGATTGGTAAATTATTTTTTTTGGTATTGATAACCTATTTTCACTGATAACTAATTGTTATTTATCTTTGTCTTGTAGGAAAGACAACAACCAATGCAACATCGAAGTGCACTTTCGATTCGTGTATGTTTAGTCAAGACAGCAACCATATAAACATAACTTTGCACTTTAAATATTTGTTTACGTGTGGGACGGAGAAGACTTTTAAAGAAAAGAGTCTGATGAGAGGCTGTTAAAGTGAATGAATTTCATTTAATTTATTTTAAAACTGTAGAAATTATGAAATGTAAAATTAAAATTGAATTTTGAGACTCTCAATTTGCATTTTTCCCCTAGAAAATGTCTCTAAATATTAATATGAAAATTTGCTTTGGGGATTAATAATGAAAGAAAATTTATTAAAATCTAAAATTCAGAATTCAAATTCATCTACTTTTTTCCATTCACTGTTTTCCACATTCCACTTGACACACATAAACGAATTCTTAGCTGCATTCAACACAATGAAAAATACAAATTTGTTTTTCTGTTTTTCAAAGCATTGAATTGAATTAATTAATTACACTAGCAAATGGACACAAGTGTGAAATGTGTTTGCAACACGCGATAACGTGTTGACGAGAGTCACGAGACGCAGACGTGGCTGCCTCCCATCATTTGCAGCATTTCATCATTCGACAATCGATATTCGAACTCTTTTCGATTGTAGATCAACGAAGAAATGCTTCATTACTTTTTGACAATGAATTCCTTAAATCAATTGGAAATTCGAGAGCCGATAATTTGAATATTTTCAAACGGATTGAATAACAAATGAGTTTTTATTATTTTCTAAAAAAAGACGAATGTTGTGTGTCTCTTTTTATTTCGTGTTATTTATTGTTGATTAGCTTATTTATGTAGCATTTATTTTTAAACAATGATTTCTTTTATTACGACGATTAAATTTTAATTGTTTACTGAAGTCTTTTAATGATAAATATTCTTAATTTAATACAAATTACATTTTAATTCATCATCAACAAAAATTAAAAGTTATTTCATATTAAAGTTATTTAATTTTTTCAAATTTTTGTTATCTTTTTTATATTATTTTTAATTTTTTAATGATAATATTTGTAATTTGAAAATTTCAAAGATTTCTATCTTAAATATTTTATTGTAATGTTGCATATTTTATTGTAAATGCATTCCGAACTTTTATGTTTTTTCTAGTATTAAAATTTTACTTCAACTGAAACGGCGTGAAGAATTTTCCTTTCACTTTGAATTTGAAATCCATTTGAATGCAGATATTTTTCAGTGTTTTTTATTTAGAAACATTTTCCATTATTCACGGAATGTTTAATTTAAATAGCGAGTTTAATTGAATTGCTGCTGCTGCTGCGTTGTTGAAGCTGACCTCCCATTTAAAAGCGTTTCTTGTCGGCTGAGTTGCTTCCTTGCTTCAAATCAATTCACTTCATTCAAAATAATATTGCATTTGTACATCAGTTTAACCACGCATCATAAAAATATTAATTATTGCATGTGTTTTATTGAAATGCAATTTTAATAACAATTGCTTTTTGTGTTGTATTTTTTTTCCTTTTGACGATCGAAGGAAGTCTATGCAAATTTTTATTGAAATATTTATCGAAAATTAAATTTAGTTTCTTTTCCAATTTTCTTTTTAAACATTCACATTCCTCATCGTCATTCATCGTTTCCTGGCCCCTGGAATCTTAATTCCCATCGCCTTTCCGCTAACAACAGATTTTAATTAAAACATAAGAATTTAAAACACATTTTTGCTGAAGTTTTTAAACGCAATTTTAACGCTTCATTAACGACGAGCAAATACGAACAGCAGCATAAGTAATGCAATTAAAGGCTTGTGGAATGGAATGTGAAGAGTAGAGTGAGTGAGAAGGCGGAAAAGGAGGAGAGAGAGAAAGAGAAAAGAGTCATAAAGAACATGTTTTACTGCAACATGATTAACAACATCATCATAAATATCAGAATAATTCATTTTGAGATTTTAAGATTTATTTACGGGATTTATTTCTTTTTCCTTTCCCTCGTAACGCGAATTAATTACATTCTTCATTATGTGTTGTAAAATATAGATTGTTTTCTATTTATTTTAATTCTTTTATTAATAATTGCAACACGAATCCATGTTTAGATGCTGTTCTTAGCAACAAATGTTGATACGCAATGTTTAGAGATTGGCATCAAAGAAAAGGCGATAATTGGCATCTTTCATGTCCTCATCTAATGTAAAAGTTATTATTAAGTTAAAAAGTCACTTAACTCTTCTGAAGTAGCAATTAAATAATCCATTAAAAGCTACATACAACAATATTAATGTTTGTTCCTCAGACATCTTTAATTATACGATGAAAACATGTAACAATTTAATAAACAAATTGTTTAAATACCCACATTTAATCCACAGTCGCTTTCATTATTTTTAATTACAGTCACGTGAGCATAAATTAATAAAAAAATATTTAATTATCTACAACGCAAACTTCAGGTTTTGTTTTTTAATTAAAATTGCATGAACAACAGCAAAAAAAAAAACTACAGTGTTAGCAACACTGACTAGCGTAATCGAGCAACACTGTCCCTGCACGAGAAAAAGAACACCCTGGCATCATTGCGCTTGTGTTTCCGGTCTTGCTTTGCTTCTTCTTTTTTCATTTGACACGACAAGTAATAGACTAGGAAGAACACTAAAAGAATTTTGTAACTACCGATATTTATTGATTAAATTAAATAAACTTTGTTACAAAATCTGAAAACGCGTTGTAAAATTCAACATTTTACAAAATTCTTTTATGGTGCTGCTTGGTCGAAATGGAAGGGTCGAAATTACCACAAGGTTTCAAGAGCAGCCAGCGTGTTTTACGAACACCAACCGTTGAAAAGGGTTCGAAAGAAAAGTCGAACGTAAGCGATTCGCCAAAGGAGTACAACTGCAGGGGATGTAGAGAACCCGATTCCATAGAAAATATGGTCTTGTGTGATGTGCCGAATTGCGGCTCTTGGTTCCACTTCAGCTGTGCCGGAGTCGATAGCACGGTTGAAAACAGAACATGGAAATGTGCACACTGCGTATCGGCAGACGCCCAACAACTACATGGTCCATTGCAAGTACAGCCAAACAACGTGGTAGTCAATGGTTCACGAGCTTCCAAATGCTCCCGATCGTCAAAGGCTGGAGCTAACAGACGGCTCCAGCTGCAATTGGAGAAATTAGCCGAGGAAAAACTTCTAGCCGAAGAAAAACTAAAACGAGATCAAGACTTTATTGCTGAAAAATACAAAATCTTGAGCTTGATGCAAGATAGTTCAAGTTCAGACGAAGATGATGTGGAAGGTTTTTCTAGGGTTTCGGCCAGAGAGAAAACTCAAGAGTGGTTGAGAGACGTAGAGCAGGTTTCGGCAGAAGTGAATGAGGGAAGTCAGGTACAACATCAAGGTATGACAAATGTTAGTCAGCCGATAGCAAACGCAAACTTGTTAGCTGAGTCATCAAGTGCGAATATGCGTCGGCAGCAAAGTAGCATACAGCCACATGGCGTTCGTCTTGAAAACCCGACAAACCAACAGAATACCAATCACTTTCGTGAACAACTGCGAGAAGGACAGCAACAGATGTCTTCATTACAGACGACCACCGCAAGAGCGCTCACAAGAAACCATATGGCTGCGCGTAACTCCCCAGCTAAAGAGTTACAACCCTTTGGTGGAGAGCCAGATGAATGGCCACTCTTTATATCAAGTTTTGAGCGTTCTACAGAATTGTGCGGTTTTTCGAATGAAGAAAATCTACTGCGTTTGCAACGAGCTCTCAAAGGCAAGGCCTTAGAGTGCGTTAGAAGCATGCTTCTTCAGCCAAATTGTGTCTCACGAATTATATCCACTCTGAGAATGTTATATGGGCGGCCAGAGCTTATAATAAACACCCTCTTGCTCAAGATACAGTCTACTCCTCCGCCAAAGGTCGAGAAGCTGGAGAGTGTTGTTAGCTTTGCCATAGCTGTTCAAAACTTCTGTGCGACCATCGAAGCGTGCGGCCTTTTCTCGCACTTGAACAACCCAACCTTGCTGCAAGAGTTAGTGAATAAGATACCACCAGCACTACGTCTAAATTGGGCCATACATGCACAGAGTCTTCCTGTCGATAATTCTAATCTCTCTAATTTCAGCGCTTGGCTCTATCAGATAGCGGAAGCAGCAAATACTGTTAGCTTGCCGATCCCACCGAACACCGAAAGATCAAAGGGACCGCCGAGAGAAAAGGGTTTCTTACATGCGCATTCAGAAGAAGTTGAAAGCGGCAGCAGGTTCGAGAGGAGACCAGTAGATCGCGGATGTTGCATCTGTAAGGGAAAGTGCCGGACGGTAGAAACATGTGCAGCGTTTGGACGTTTAAATTTAACTGCAAGGTGGGCGGCACTCCGAGAGCATCGTCTATGCCGCCGGTGCCTTGGTAGACATGGACGGCAACGTTGCAAGTCTGATACAACTTGCGGCATAAACAACTGCGCTTATAAGCACCATCATATGTTACACAACCTTCAGAAAGATGAGCCAGCACAACGATACCAGAATGTTGCGACAAATGCAGGCAAAGCTGAAGGTGTATCAGCCCATCATGCGAACGACGTCGTCTGCGATGAAACTGAATCTGTCCTCTTTAGAATAATACCCGTGACGCTTTACGGAAATAACACACAGCAAGATATTTGTGCATTTATAGACGAAGGCTCTTCCTTGACGCTTATCGACGAAGATGTAGCTCGAAAGCTAGACATCGCTGGTCAGCCAGCTCCTCTTCGTATAAGATGGACCGGCAGTACGCATCGGAATGAGAATGAGTCCAGAACGATGAACCTCAAAGTTAAAGGAACTCACTCGAGCGGCAAATGTTTCGAACTTCGGAAGGTCCGTACTGTAAAAAACCTTCAGTTGCCTTTCCAGGAGCTTGACTACGACAAATTAAAGAGTAAGTATGCTCATCTAAAAGGCTTACCAATAAACTCGTATGGCAGGCAGAGACCTCAGTTGCTAATCGGTATTGATAACTGGGAGGTAGGATTACCTTTAAAATTTAAAGAAGGCCAAGTAAAGGAGCCTGTCGCTACAAAGACGAGGCTTGGATGGGTAGTTCATGGGATTTGTAGAAACCGGCTGGTGGGCCTGAGAAGTGATGAAGCCTGTTGCAATTTTCATGTTTGCGATTGTCGACAACGCGAGGAAGAAGATACAGATTTACATGAGCTGGTCAAGCAGTTCCTATACGAAGAGTCTTTAGGGGTATCCAATACAGCAGTTCCGTTAAAAGCGGCAGAAGAAGAGCGTGCCATGACCTTGCTCAAGGAATTCACCTGCCGCAAGCAGGGTCGTTTCGAGACTGGCCTTTTATGGAAATACGATAATATTGAGCTGCCGGACAGCTTTCCAATGGCGCTTAAGAGGCTTAGGGGTCTTCAGAAACGAATAGTGCGAGAACCCGCCACAGCTGATGCACTCCAAGAAAAAATCGATGATTATATCGCAAAAGGTTACGCGCGCAAGTTGTCACCGCAGGAAGCTAACCAGAGACCTCCACGTACTTGGTACTTGCCTTTTTTCCTGGTAACAAACTGTAACAAGCCGAAGAAGCTGAGGATGGTTTGGGATGCCGCCGCCAAGGTAAGAGGCGTCTCTTTGAACTCTGCATTATTAAAAGGACCCGATCAGCTCGTTGATCTAACTTCGGTGCTTTATAAGTTTAGAGAGAGAGAGCTGTAGGGCTGTGTGGAGACATCAAAGAGATGTTTCACCAAGTTAAAATTAAAGAAACAGACCAGAATTCTCAACGATTCCTTTGGTGCAGCAGTGGCGCCCAGCATCCTGACACATACGTTATGACAGTTATGACATTCGGAGCGACGTGCTCGCCCGCCTCTGCACAATACGTCAAGAACGAAAATGCTAAAGATTTCATTGCCTCGTACCCCGCAGCAGTAAAGGCCATTCTCGAAAATCATTATGTTGATGATTTACTTGTAAGTGTTGATTCTCCTCAAGAGGCTGCAACGCTTGCTAAAGATATTAGATATATACATAAGCAAGCAGGGTTTATCATCAGGAACTGGGTTTCGAATTCGCAGCAACTGTTAAAAGATCTCGATTCGAACAATATTGACGCAATGAATTTGAGCTCGAACTTCGCAGGAGCGTCTGAGAAGGTCCTCGGGATGTGGTGGTGTACCTCCACGGACATGTTTGTTTTCAAAATCAAAAAAAGACCGGAATTGTCGTTTATCTTAGCTGGGGATCAGAGCCCCAGCAAGCGAGAAATTCTGCGGGTCTTGATGTCCATCTTCGACCCTATGGGTCTAATCGCGAATATTCTCATGTACCTCAAGATCCTCCTACAAGAGATTTGGCGGTCTGGAACGGGTTGGGATGAGAAGATTCAAGATGAACAGTGGATGAAGTGGCGGAGGTGGATCAATATTTTACCGAAGCTTGAAAACCTCCAGATACCAAGGTGCTATGGTGTTGCAAATCTTAACGGCGAGACGGAGTTCCAGTTACACGTATTCGTCGACGCCAGCGAGGGTGGATATGCAGGTGTAGCTTACATTCGATCTTCTAATGCATACACGACAAAAGTGTCTTTAATAGGAGCGAAAACCCGTGTAGCCCCTCTGAAAAGTCTTTCAATTCCGAGGCTTGAGTTGCAAGCAGCCACACTTGGTGCCCGCCTATCCAAACATATCACAAAATGCCATTCAATTTCTTTCTCCGGGAAAATATTCTGGTGTGACGATAATTTTTAGAAGCACTAAAAATTAACGCACAACAATCAAGCAAGCGAACGTTGACCTGCGTGCACAAGTCAAGGACAAGAAACGAGGCAAAGAACTGAACAAGTTACCGTTTTGCGCTTCGCTAACGAGAAGACAAAAAGATTAACGCACAAAAGAAACGGCGGAAGAACGCGTGATCGAGGGCATCGGCCGAGCAAGGTCAAACAGCAAAGCAGAACATAGAAAACGGGAACTTGTTTACGAGCAAAGCGTTCGAACATAGCGGAGAAAACGGGAACTTGTTTACGAACTAATAAACAACGGGACGACGCTGTGAACATCACAAGCATCAGCCGAAGAATATAAAAGCAGGAAGAAACAAGCAACAGAAATTCAGTTGGTGCAGTTGATTCAGTTGATTCAGTTGATTCAGTTGAGCTTGAGCCGAGACTTCGTGAAGTGCAGAGTTAAAACCCAGCAGAGTATACTTTAAAACAGTGAACAGTGAATAATGAGTAGAGAATTCAGTCGTACCAAGTCAGTCGTGCAAGTGAGTTTGTTCGCATTTGAAGAATAGAGTCAATGAAGTAAAACCAGAAGCGCCGCAGGAAGAACCACATCAAAGAGTAAGAACCAAACAAAGACGACGAATATATTCACGCAAGGACGATATTCGACAAGATCCTTTGCGGAAGCAGTTGAGTGGTTGCGTACGCCCGTCAACTCGCAGCTTACACCGTACTGTGTGATTGCGTAAGCTCACCAGTGACTCAAACGACGTAGACCATTAGAATTGTGAATGTATGGTTGCGTAAGCCCGTCATCTCACTAATTCACCCCACTGCGTGATTGCGTAAGCTCACCAGTGTTCCAAACTGCACAAGGCTATTCGAATTGTAGATGTATGGTTGCGTAAGCCCGCCATCTCACTAATTCAACCCCTGTGTGGATGCGTAAGCCCACCAGAGTACAAACGACGAGCACATCCATTTGCAAGAACGTGTCCATTGTCCTTTCGAGGACGCAGACTCACCGAGGATCAGCTATAACGTAGACGAACATAGTTCCAGAGAGAAATACAACATCATACACTGCATAGCATAGTTTATTACTTAAACCTTAGCTGATAAATATATATAATTAATAACTATTAACATCGTATGTATAGTTTAATATACTATTAAATATATAATAGTAAATCTTAAGTTTAAATAAAGCGTAAAGGAAAATCAGAATCTGGTGTACTTTACTGTATCAGGTCTTGTACACGAACCCTGGACATCCGCTGAGATTATCTCGGCAAAGTAAAGTTCGTTACAAGTGGCGCCCGAGCAGGGACTTAAGTTTACAAAGTACCACGCTCACATAATACACATCGAAGGCCGAAGGATGGTTCGTGTCAGTTGGGTACACGAGCTCTCCAACGATGAACTGGTGAAAGCCATGGAGACGTATGGCGTATCCACTGCAGGCTCCAATAAGGAGAAACGAAGACGATTCAGCGCTTGGATCGTAAATGGGGTCCACGAGGCCGCTGTAAACGAAGAGCTCAACGCACTCGAAGAGAAGCACCGACGTAAAACTGGCGCATGGTCCGAGAAGAAGACAGCGAATATGAGGAACAGCGTGGAAGACCCAGAAGTCACCGTCATGACTTCCTCAAGCTTGACTCCAAGGAGTATCTCAGTGGCGCAGCAGGCACCGGTTCCACATTACGCGATGGTTATCGACATCGTGCGGAAGTGGTCAGAAAGATACGACGGCGAGAAGGATCCACTCCTATTCACAGAGCGCATCGAAGAACTGGCAGAGACGTTTGGCCTGGATATCGACATGCTACCAAGGACAATGCCAGAGTTGCTGAAAGGAAGGGCACTGTTATGGTTCCGCAACAACAATGCAAAGTGGCAGCAGTGGGAAGCCTTTAAAACAGACTTCCACAATTTCTTCTTGCCGGCCCGTTATTTCGAGAGTCTGGAGGATAAGATCCGGAAATCACATCACCTAGAAGGAGAAGAGTTCAAAGATTATGTTGTTCGTCTACAAAATATGATGAGATACGCAGATTATACCGAGAGTCAAAAATTAGAACGAATCTACAGGAACAGCAGGAAAGAATTCCAGTTCTATATTAGACGGATGGATTTTAACAGTCTGCAAGAACTGTTAACGCTAGCTGCAGACCTCGAGTGTCTCGCGAGTGGAGGCCCACCCATGAGGTTAGTGTGTCCACAGTGGATGTTCCCGGATAATAAAATTCTCAGTCCTCAGCAAGAGAATGATTATATTGGCCGACCATTACAAGGAAATGCTTGCAGAGCACTGCCAGAACGTCAAATCGATCCTAGGACAGCTTGCCGAAACTGCGGTCTGGAAGGGCATCGGGCCCAGGGTTGCCGTAACAGACAGGTTTTGTTCTGTTGGGAGTGCGGACGTCGAGGAGTTCGCACCGTAGATTGCTGCCGACAGCGAGCGGGAAACGGCTTGGGACCACGTCAACGGCGAGTGGAGACGGAAATCCCGAGGCCGGCGACTCGCGAACAGTAGAGGCCAGAAGTCTGTGCGTCGAAAGGGGCCGGATTTACGCGAGAGTACAAGTGAACGGCGAGCAATACGACGCGACAGTAGACACAGGAGCGACGAGGAGCTTCATCAGCAGACGCCTGGCGGATAAAGTTAGAAGAGATACTAATGTTACACCAAAAGCAACCACGATCACACTAGCCGACAACTCACGGAAAACCTGCGTCGGCGAAATTACACTACAGATTAGCTTAGAGAAGGAGACCTTTAAAATGACAATGCTGGTTTTACCAGAAGTCGTCGATGACATCATCTTGGGCATGGACTTTTTATGCTCCACCGGTACTACCATTAAATGTGGTGGTCAGACACTGAAGCTGACAGAACAACAGGTGCCAACATCATACACAAGGTGCACAACCATACAAGAGAGTCGTGAGGTTACCATGGAGGAGGCAACAAAAATTCTACAAGCAGAGCTGAAGAAATTCGAAGACATCAGGGGTCCAAGTCACATTACGAGTCACAAGATCATCATGCGAGACGAGAGACCAATCAAACAACGTTACTTTCCACGAAATCCAGCCATGCAAGAGGTGATCAACGAAGAAGTCAACGCGTTACTAGAGAACGGGTGCATTGAACCGTCCCATAGTCCATTCAGTGCGCCGATAGTGTTAGTGAAGAAGAAAACGGGAAAATGGCGACTATGCATCGATTATCGCCAGTTGAACGCAAAGTCTGTTCCGGACGCATATCCAATTCCACGAATTCAACATATTCTAGACCGGCTACGAGACGCAAAATACATAAGTAGTCTCGATTTGAAGAATGGATACTGGCAGATTCCCATGGATGAGAACAGCAAGCAGTACACGGCTTTTACCGTACCCGGCAGGGGCTTGTTTCATTGGCGAGTGATGCCCTTTGGGTTACACTCGGCCCCAGCAACTTTCCAGAGAGCACTAGACCAAGTCATCGGGGCAGATTTGGAGCCGTACGCATTCGCTTATTTGGACGACATAATAGTCACGGGGTCCACGTTGGCAGAGCACATCAAGAATTTAAAAGAAGTTTTCCGTCGACTACGTCAGGCAAATCTCAGGCTTAACGTTGACAAGTGCGATTTCTTTAAACGGGAAGTGAAATACTTAGGACACATGGTCAGCGAGCAAGGGATTCACACGGACCCGGACAAAGTTTCTGCGATTCAGCAACTCAAGCCGCCAACGAATGTTCGAGAACTACGCCGGTATCTCGGCATAGCATCGTGGTATCGTCGATTCGTACCAGGCTTCGCCGACATAGTGCAACCTCTGACGTCAATGCTGAAGAAGGGAAAACACTGGAAGTGGGATGCACCACAAGCGGAGGCATTCAATACCCTCAAGTCCAAGCTGACAGAAGCGCCGGTGCTGGCTTGTCCAGACTTCGCGCAAGAATTCACGCTACAGACGGACGCAAGCAACTTTGGTTTAGGAGCGGTGCTTACACAGGAATTCGACGGGAACGAGCGAGTGATCGCATATGCAAGTCGACGACTGAATCCAGCGGAACGCAACTATTCTGCAACAGAGAAGGAATGTCTAGCAATTATCTGGGGAATCAGGAAAATGCGGTCATACCTCGAAGGATACCATTTCAACGTAGTCACGGACCACCTGTCTCTCAAGTGGTTGAACTCGATCGAGAATCCATCAGGACGAATTGCCAGATGGGCACTCGAATTGCAACAGTACAGATTTGACATAAAATATCGCCGAGGAAAGTTAAATGTTGTTGCCGACGCTTTATCGCGTCAACCAGAAGAAACCGCAGGGAGAATCAGCGCAGTGGACAGTAAAGCAGATAGAGGCACGTGTCCATGGTTGGACAGAAGGATCAAAGACGTCAAAGAAAACCCGCAGAAGTTCAACGACTACATCATACAGGATGGTCAACTCTACCACCATATTGCGAACACCTTAGACGACGAGGAATACATACCCTGGAAGTTATGCGTTGCAACGAACCAACGAGCACAAGTATTACAGGAAAACCACGATAACCCATGTGCCGCACACGGCGGTATACGAAAGACATCTGCAAGAATTGCCGCTAAGTATTACTGGCCTGGAATGTTCAGGGATATCAAACGGTATGTCCGAGGGTGCAAACTATGCCAACAATACAAACCGAGTCAACGCAAACCAGCGGGACATATGCTCTCAAAAATCGAGAAAAGTCCGTGGGAAACACTATGCACCGATTTCGTGGGACCGCTTCCACGGTCGAAACATGGAAATTACATGTTGTTGGTGTTCTTCGATAAGTTCTCCAAGTGGACCGAAATGGTACCCCTACGCAAAGCCTCAACGGAGAACTTAAAGAAAGCCTTTCGAGAACGGATTTTGGCGCGCTTTGGTGTACCTAAAGTTCTGATCTCTGACAACGGAGCACAATTTACGAGTCGAAGTTTCCGCAACTTTCTGGCGGAAATGGGCATCAGGCACCAATTCACAGCACCGTACACACCACAAGAAAACCCGACGGAACGCATTAATAGAACTTTGAAAACAATGATCGCGCAACTCGCAGGAAGGCACCACAAAGCCTGGGACGAGATGTTGCCAGAGATATCTTTAGCCATCAATAGTAGTGTATCAGAAAGTACAGGGTACAGCCCAGCCTTCCTTACACAAGGAAGAGAACTGCGACTACCGAAGACACTATATGACGAAGTCACGAATGGGACGGGACACGAAAGCAACGACGCGCAAGGGAGAACAACGAGGCTCACGGAAGCGTATCAAATAGCCCGCAGAAACATGCAACAATCAGCGCAACAACAGGCACGACACTACGACTTGCGACGTCGTCAGTGGAAACCCTCAGTTGGCCAAGCAGTGTTGGTGAAACAACATCCCCTGTCTAAAGCAGTGGACAATTTCGCGGCGAAATTAGCACCACGGTTTGAAGGTCCGTATTACGTGGTTGACTTTATATCACCAGTAATCGTGAAAGTTAGAAAAGACGGAGAAACCCGAACTCGCACAGCGCACGTAAGCGAACTTAAGGAGTTCCATCATCAAACACTCGAAGCAAATGTAACTACGCGACGTGAAAACAGTAATCCGGATAACCGAATGAATAACCAGAGTTCTCAAAACAATATGAAGACAAATTAGTCCAGCACAAGGGGTGCAAAATACCGAGGTCAAGAACGACGAGACGAAACAGATTTGCACTAAATTAAACGAACACGCGAGGAAAAAAAAAAACATAAATTTGTTTGGTCGTCGACGACGTCGTTCGACGACGTGAAGCACGATTACACCGAACCGAACCTATAATGCGGCAAGACAAGGAACAGCGAAGTCTGAAAGACATAAAACGTTAATAAACAATATAATAAAAGTGTTGAAGTACATACTATACCCAAGAACACAACAACTCACCTGAAGTCATCCGATGTTCAAGAAGGCAGTGGCATCGATCAACGAGGAACGCATATACATTATCCCATGAAAACCTAAAACAAGAAAACAATGAAACTAAGAGTAAACATAAAGGTTACTTACCAAGTTTCCGAAGCTGAGATTGGACACGCAACGACGATGTGAATGCTGCGTTTCACCTTATTTTTAATTTCACCTTTATAAATCCACAAAATTATGCTTTAAAAATTATTCCTTTATATAATAAAAAGAAAATAGCCATTAGAACTGAAATATATTTAACATGAATCAAAACAAACACACGAAGAAATAATACAACAGAATGTCACATCAGATATTGGAAAACGAGTGGGGTTACACCAAAGACGACTGGAAGAATCGATCATTCCAAGTTTATGGTACACGAGTTATAGCGAAAATTATCACTTTTAGGATGATGATAGAGCACGGACAATGCACGAATCACCGGAAATAAGGAAACAGAGAGGTAAAGGCTAAAGCTAACCCCGAGAAGGCTAAGAATTTAAAAAAAAAAAAAATACAAAAAAAATTTTACACTATATTATATAAGAAAATTATTAAGGAAATTGCGATCGAAATAAATAATGAAATCGAAGAAATTAAATTAAATAACTAAATGTTAAAATATAAGAAAGTCTAAGCTAAGAAAATATTAAGATTAAGGAGATAAAATCAGTGTTGGACATGCGTAAATCAAAGTGCAGAGATAATAACGAGCCGAGTGATGCAAGGATGCAGTCTCCGAGGTAAGGAGGGAGTGTGACGATAATTTTTAGAAGCACTAAAAATTAACGCACAACAATCAAGCAAGCGAACGTTGACCTGCGTGCACAAGTCAAGGACAAGAAACGAGGCAAAGAACTGAACAAGTTACCGTTTTGCGCTTCGCTAACGAGAAGACAAAAAGATTAACGCACAAAAGAAACGGCGGAAGAACGCGTGATCGAGGGCATCGGCCGAGCAAGGTCAAACAGCAAAGCAGAACATAGAAAACGGGAACTTGTTTACGAGCAAAGCGTTCGAACATAGCGGAGAAAACGGGAACTTGTTTACGAACTAATAAACAACGGGACGACGCTGTGAACATCACAAGCATCAGCCGAAGAATATAAAAGCAGGAAGAAACAAGCAACAGAAATTCAGTTGGTGCAGTTGATTCAGTTGATTCAGTTGATTCAGTTGAGCTTGAGCCGAGACTTCGTGAAGTGCAGAGTTAAAACCCAGCAGAGTATACTTTAAAACAGTGAACAGTGAATAATGAGTAGAGAATTCAGTCGTACCAAGTCAGTCGTGCAAGTGAGTTTGTTCGCATTTGAAGAATAGAGTCAATGAAGTAAAACCAGAAGCGCCGCAGGAAGAACCACATCAAAGAGTAAGAACCAAACAAAGACGACGAATATATTCACGCAAGGACGATATTCGACAAGATCCTTTGCGGAAGCAGTTGAGTGGTTGCGTACGCCCGTCAACTCGCAGCTTACACCGTACTGTGTGATTGCGTAAGCTCACCAGTGACTCAAACGACGTAGACCATTAGAATTGTGAATGTATGGTTGCGTAAGCCCGTCATCTCACTAATTCACCCCACTGCGTGATTGCGTAAGCTCACCAGTGTTCCAAACTGCACAAGGCTATTCGAATTGTAGATGTATGGTTGCGTAAGCCCGCCATCTCACTAATTCAACCCCTGTGTGGATGCGTAAGCCCACCAGAGTACAAACGACGAGCACATCCATTTGCAAGAACGTGTCCATTGTCCTTTCGAGGACGCAGACTCACCGAGGATCAGCTATAACGTAGACGAACATAGTTCCAGAGAGAAATACAACATCATACACTGCATAGCATAGTTTATTACTTAAACCTTAGCTGATAAATATATATAATTAATAACTATTAACATCGTATGTATAGTTTAATATACTATTAAATATATAATAGTAAATCTTAAGTTTAAATAAAGCGTAAAGGAAAATCAGAATCTGGTGTACTTTACTGTATCAGGTCTTGTACACGAACCCTGGACATCCGCTGAGATTATCTCGGCAAAGTAAAGTTCGTTACACTGGTCAGATTCAAAAAACGTGTTATCCTGGCTACGTTCAGATCACCGTAAATACAAACAGTTTGTCGCCTTTCGAGTTAGCGAGATTTTAGATAATTCTGATGTGGCCGAATGGCGATGGGTACCATCAAGACAAAATGTAGCTGACGACGCCACAAAATGGAGAAACATCGAAGCTTTCAGCTCATCTGCACGTTGGTTCAACGGTCCAGAATTTTTATCTCAGTCAACGGACAAGTGGCCTGTTGAAAAAGACCCAATAAAGCATACGCAAGAAGACCTGAGAACGCAGTATGTGAACGTGCACTCTGAATACAGCGAGTGTAACTTATTCGATCTGAAGCGCTTTTCATGCTGGAAGAAACTACTACGAAGCAGTGCATATCTCAATAGATGCAGAACTAAATGGCTCGCGAGAATCAAGCTAAAAAGGGAAATTAGCGAGCTCTCGCCAGAACATATCAACGCAACTAAAGAACGTGCAGGCGCTATTGGGCCGCTCACTACTGAGGAGCTGCAGCAAGGCGAGAAACTCTTGATCGGCGAAGCTCAGCGAAACGCCTTTAAAGAGGAGCTTGATTGTTTAACAAAAAAGCAAGCGGTGAGTAGATCAAGCTCAATTCATAAACTTTGTCCGTTTTTAGACAGTGATAAGATAATACGTGCCCAAGGAAGAATTGAATACTCGAAGGATGCCAATCCGGACTTAAAGCGTCAAATTATTCTACCCAAGAAGCATTACACCACCAAACTAATAATTCTCCACTATCATCGCCAGTACAAGCATCATAATCACGAAACCATACTGAATGAAATTCGACAACGATTTCACGTTCCTGGATTGAGGGCTGCCTACCGCACTATTCGTCGATCTTGCGCAGTGTGTAACATTTGGAGAGCTCGTCCGTCACCCCCATTGATGGCTCAGCTGCCCCCGTCCAGATTGGCCTCGTTCAGTCGCCCATTTTCCTTTGTGGGTGTTGACTACTTCGGTCCATTAACGGTGAATATTTTTAGAAGAACCGAAAAGCGTTGGGGAGTCCTCTTGACATGTCTGACAACACGTGCAGTGCATATTGAAGTTGCGCATTCTTTGACAACTGACTCCTGCATTTTAGCGCTTCGTAATTTTATGGCAAGAAGAGGCATACCATTGGAGTTTCATAGCGACAATGGTACCAATTTTCATGGCGCAGAACGGGAACTAAAAGAAGCCTATGAGAAAATTAACAAAGTAAAGATGATGGATACCTTTACCACTGTTGATACCAAATGGGTGTTTATACCGCCTGGCTCGCCGCATATGGGAGGTAGCTGGGAAAGGCTAGTAAGGTCAATAAAAACTACCCTTTCGCACACCAGACCTTCTCGGAACCCTACCGACGAACTTCTGCGAAGCTCATTGATAGAGGCGGAGAATATAATAAACTCTCGGCCCCTAACACACATTCCCATCAGCGATGAAAATGAAAGCGCTCTGACACCAAACCATTTCTTACTGGGTTCTTCGAACGGCATGAAACCGACGGCGACGTTGAACGACAACCGATGGGTACTTAAAAAGAACTGGATGACGAGTCAGCAGTACGCCGACAGCTTCTGGAGACGCTGGGTCAAAGAGTACCTTCCAACACTTACTCGACGAGCCAAATGGTTTGCACCGGCAAAACCGATTGAAGTCGGCGATATCGTCATAATTGCTGATCCCAAGAGCCCGCGAAATTGCTGGCCTAAAGGAAGAGTGATCGCTACGAGGATTTCCAAAGATGGTCAAGTCCGAAGCGCAACAGTGCTAACGAAGCAAGGCATCTACGAGCGGCCCGCTGTGACCTTGGCTGTCCTCGACGTCAGTGCCGTAGACGGGGTAGAGTCCACTAAACCTTAGTGGCTATACCGGGGGGGAGTGTTAGCAACACTGACTAGCGTAATCGAGCAACACTGTCCCTGCACGAGAAAAAGAACACCCTGGCATCATTGCGCTTGTGTTTCCGGTCTTGCTTTGCTTCTTCTTTTTTCATTTGACACGACAAGTAATAGACTAGGAAGAACACTAAAAGAATTTTGTAACTACCGATATTTATTGATTAAATTAAATAAACTTTGTTACAAAATCTGAAAACGCGTTGTAAAATTCAACATACAGCAAAGCAAACAATAACAGGAAAATAACTCATTAAATCACTAATCAATTAAAAAATTATTGAAGTTGCATTCGTTGCAATTCGTTTGAGTTTTTTTGCTTGTTTTTTGCTATAAAAACTATTAGAAAGGTATTAAAATGCGATATAAAAAACACTTGAATCGAGTTGAGAAGTTGAATGATCTCAAAACCCTTCGTTCGTCTCCTTTTCCCCCCTCTTTCGATTGTCAATTCGAACAGAATTTTTAATAAAGTCTTTAGTCGCGTTTTAATAAAGTTATTAAAAACACAATTGCAATACTTTCAATTGTAATAATTGTGCAGTAAAAATAATACAAAAATTAATGATAATAATACAAAAATAGTGTGGAAATTTTAATTATTCTTTATCACAAATATTATTTGATCATGTGAAATGAATCGAACTACAAATAAAACGATTCATTCATTTCGCTGAGGGTTTGATTTTTGTGTCTTTGTGCTCTGTTGTAGTTTTAATGGGCTTTAAAATAGTTTCGTATTACAAAATGTGCTGAATAGAAGTCTTTCAAATTAATGAACGATTTTTATTCACAAATTTTACAAATCCAAAGTTCAATTGTAAGCAAATTCATTTACTAAATGAATTTGGATGTCAATAAAAAGAAAAAAGCGTATCACAAAAGCAGCCTAAATAGGACCACGAAATTTAAGATGCGAAATAATTTCAAAAACAGTCTCGCAAGGAAAATAAATAATAATAAAATACTCAAGTTTAGGGATTTTTAAAGAATAACAACCACGACCGATTCTGATTGCGATCATAAACAAAATCCTTATTGAGCTCAATTAAAATTTATTTTGTTTCGCTAAAAGAAAATCTTTTCGTAGTTCAATTTGATGTTTATATTGAAAGAAATCCATGGGACAAACTCATGGAAAGAAACAACTGAATAATGAATAAACAAATAAATTAACCAAGAAGCTATCAAATAAACAATCAAAAAATCTGTACCGACATCCGCTGGATTCTGTTATTTTATGTTAACATTAAGTGAAGTTTTTGTGGGTGACTTTTAAGACGAAACGCTTCCAAGAATCGAAAAGTCGTGCTTAAAATTTAATGGATTGATTTCTGACTGGGAATAACAAACACTTTGTTAATTTGTTTGGACTTTAAAATGTGATTGTGTTTGCAGCACTGAAAGAGATTAGAATTTCGATTGCGTTTGCATTCACTTATGATATCATTAACTAAAGTTCAACTGATCGATTACTGTTTAGAGTCGAAAAAAGTGATTGGAATTGCTAATAAATATTTTAGAATCAGTTTAAATGCAGCAGACATTGAATTAATATTGAATTATTTTAATAGCGATTGATAAAAGAGAAATATTTGAGATAAGGTTGAGCATTGGGAGCTTGATTAAATATAACGTCTATAATTAGACGATCTTTTTTGTGAATTTATTTATAATAATTTTATTGTTAAAATTGATAAAAGTTATTTATTCTTTTTGACTCCAAAAGATTTTAGATTATCACTTTTTGGATAGTTTTTAAAGTCACATCAAACAAAAATTAAATTGCTATTAAATCAAAATTCTAACATGATTTAAAACTTCTTCACTTCTGTGATTTATTACTATGTTTGATCCTTAGAATTCTGTCTATGATAAGGGCCAAGGAATCTTTTTTAAGGCCGTTCAGTAACGAGTTTTATTTATGATCTGCTATAAATAAAATCAGTCAGAATCGCAGAGTATATTTCTGCACAATTCAAAGCAAAACTATTTTCAAACTTTTTTTTTTAATTGTCAAAAGTGCAATAATAATAATGATAATAATAACAATAAAATTATCATTTTGTAGTTCAGTTCTCCCTCAAAAGAAGGAGGATCTATAAACAACACAATGGCTCCGAAAGGGAGAGAAGTGGGGAAATTCACCTCTGTTTAACGTACGTATCTTTCACGTTTGGTTTGAATTGGCTGAGGTGAAGTTTGGTGAACGCGATTAAACTGTGAGAGCTTGAAGCTAGGAGTTAAGTGCTTGATTCTTATCAGAATCTCCTCGATTTGCACTTCGAGTTTCTTGCTTATGATTTAAACATTTTCTAATCGCAATACTTTTAAATTCAGATTTGGTTTCTAGTGATTTGTTTTCATGCTTCGTTTTCTAGTCTCCATTATTTTCTTTTTGTTTTCTTTGTACACATGATGATGATGAATGTTCATGCAAAATTACGCTCTTTTGTTACCTCTCCAATTGTTTCCATTGAATCAGTTCGTAGCTGTTGTTGCACTAAAGATTCTAACATGCGATAAATTCGTAGTTTTATTAATGCTTCGCCATCTGCGGAGAATTTAAAGTGGAAATTATTCGACGTCGCAGCTGCCGTCACTTTTCGCAGTTTATACAACTCGATACTCGATCGATACGTGTTCAATACAAGACATAAAGAAAGCCTTGTGAGTGGAGGGTACGGTGGAGAAGGGGGCGTGTGTGTTTATGGTGCTAAGCTGCCTGCCAAACTATTGATTAATGTTTAAACAAACAAATTGCATGATTGCATTGATTAATCGACCCCTTTTTAAATTGCTATTTTATTATCAAAATTGACAAAAAAGAAACATAAATAGAAAAAAAAAACACGCGGCGCTTGTTGCTGTTGCTATAAATATGAAAATTAATTATTCTACAAAGTGGAGGCAATTCAATTTATTAATTTTTAATGGACGAATGACGACAACGATAAGAAGTTCAGTTGATTTTTTAAGCTGCGCTGCACGTTTGCGCATACTTTCGACGATCGCTTCGTTTGGCGCCGCTGCGTTTATTTCGTGCGTGTCGTATGCACGAAGCGACGAAAACTTACAAATTGCAGCATTTAAATTGAGCTTATTGTGAATTGCGTCCCGCTTCTCGCCCTAATAAAAGCAGCGCTGCTGCTCGAACAGCTGCAAAAGCACGAGTAACAGTAGCCGAAGTACGATGAGCAACCGAATGAACCGAAGGCGCAGTTTGCTTACATGCTTACGTCACTTGTTCGATATGCTCGCTGCTGTTCGAACTCATTCGTTTTGTTGTGTTGGAGCTGTTGTTGCTCTCTAACAAGAACGCGCAGTTGTGTTTGCCGTCGATTTTTACTGCAATTTAATGCATTTATCGTGTTATTTGAACACGTTCTGCAACGAATCCATGCTTCGTTGAAGATGTTGTTTGTTGTTGGTCTTTCATGTTTGCTCATTTTATTATCATACGTTTAACACAGTCACAATAAACATTTAAATGCAAATCACATGCTTTGGTTGCTGTTGTTTCTGCGCTGTTCAGCGATTTTCTACCGCGGCGCATGTTCAATATGCAACATGTCGGTTGCTATTCACCTGATGTTTTATTATTTTGCATGAAATTCCAATTGCAAATCATCACTAAAATTAGTGAAAAAGT
The DNA here is from genome assembly GCA_937620795.1 of Thecophora atra. NCBI lineage: Eukaryota > Metazoa > Arthropoda > Insecta > Diptera > Conopidae > Thecophora > Thecophora atra. Next base: position 35,361,199 of record OW569401.1, read on the forward strand.
ATATAAATTCAATTCGATTAATCATTTATTCATTGCATCGTATGAGAGTTAATAAATAAATAAAGTGTTTTAAAGAAAAACTGCTTTCGACCACTTTATTTATCACTTGAGAATTTATCAATTAAGCACTTAACTCACTGTCCAATTTAATTAATTTAATGTCGTGCGAGTTAATATCGCATGCGACTTTTAGTGATGCGAGCAATGCTTCGGGAAAGAATTGAGTGCGTTGCTCGTCAACTGTTTCGCTTCGTTTGCCAAGCGATCGATCGCTTTAGCATCTCGTTACTTAATCGTGTCGCGTCAATCGCTCTGTCGCTTGTCATTAGTCGTGTTGTAGCAAAAATCGCTTTTATTCGTAGCCACGACAATTTTTCACATTCTCTTCATCAGCTGAAACTCAGCAATAAACATAAAACAGCGATGAATATGAGCAAAATGAAAATAATAATAATAATAATAGTGTGCTAATAATAAAAGTGTGGTCCTTTTTTCAATTAGCAGCTGTCACAACAAATTTATTTATGCAAATTATTGAAGAATTGCCTCAAGATGCTTTCTGTGTTGTTGGCAAAAAGCAAGATGATTGACAATTGCAAACAATTTGCCATCTGATGTTAAACAAAAAATAAATAAAAAAAGAAACACTTTAAAAAATTGATTGCAATTTAATTTAGACTAAAAATGTTTATCGATCAACCTTCAACTTGAACAAACATTAAAACAAGTTTTAAAAGGTTAATAAACATGGTAACAAACAATGCTTAAAATTAAACAACTTTTAGTGGTTATTTTTTAAAACTAATGACGCATAAAAATCGAAGGGAAAAGAGTGATTATAGAACTAGAAGCAAAAAAAATTGAAAAAATTCAGATTTTTACACGCAACTTTTCAAAATTACATTGAAAATTAACTATTTAAAGCTGAATGGGAAACAGAATCGAAAAATAATAATAACAATGATTTCCATATATATATAAATGCCAATAAAATAATTTAAATTAATAATTTCTTGAAAATTATATTTAAGATTTAAGTTTGTTTAAATTTATACGGATAATGTAGTTATTTTAGTTTAATTTAAATATTTACCTCATGCTTCACACATCTTTTATAATTTTTCTTATATTAAATACAAAATGGATAAATTCATTTTTATAAATTTGAAATCATAATTAAAATGCACAGCGAATTGGAATGATTTTCCGTCATTTTAATGCGTTTTTAATAGCCGCGTTAACAGTAAAAATGGCAGAAAAACAGCGGAAAAATAATATCATAAAATATTCAATCGTCTGTGATTCATTCGATTTTTATTAATTTTTCTTTTGCCTGAGCGCAGAAAAATTTAAACAAACAAAAATCTTGGAATCATTTAACGAGAGAATAAACAAGAAAATAAAATCAGATGGATATAAATTGATATATAAAGCAACGTAGGCATGGGAGAAACACGGAAACATTGATAAATGCTCGAAATGATACATGGATGAAATGATACATTGATTAACAGATGAATTAATGAACATAAATTTAAGTACTCAATGTCACTGCTAAACGTTGAAATTTTTGGCTGTGGACCAAATGAATATAAATTTCTTTAATAAAAACAACTGCAGCAAACTATAAAATGACTGAAAATTTCAGAAAATGACAAAGATCGCGATAATGACATTAAAAATATAAGAAAACAGTTTTTATTTATACCAGAAATTTAAATTTGCAACATTTCTTGTGGACATTTCGATAAAATAAAATCATATCAACGACTGAATATCATTTAAATGTCTTTCGAAAAGAAAATTCGCTGATAATGACTGCATTTTTGAAATAGATTTAGTATTTCAAAGTCGTTGATTAAATTCGAAATTAAAACGAATATTTTCTATATAAATAAAACTGATTTAATTAAAATTGAAAGAAGTTTGCTTTGCCTTTGATTTCCTGAGTGTTTGAAGTCAGTCTGCTTTTAAAAATGTCTTCAAATAGTGCAAAAGTAACTAAGTTAATAGGAATAATGATAAAGTTGTTGATATTAACAAAAGAATAATACAAATTCATTTAATTATCGTGTCATTTAAGGTTCGCAACTTCTCCATTTGCTGTTAATCGATTGAAATTTATTTTAACAAAGAAATTAATATAAAAAAGAAGCAGATAAATATAATTTGCATTTTCATTGTTGTCTTTTAATTTAATTAAGCATTTGATTTCTGCAGCAAAGTTGTTATTTTTGTAGAAATTCCTTAGACAAGTCCATCAAGTCGGCCGCTTTATTAACTTAATAGCCAACTTAATAGGCTAAGCAATTTTCTCTTTACTGTCTCCTATTTCTTGCTGGTTTTTTATTATTGCACAATTCATTTATTCATTCATTTCGCACTGGGGACGAATTTGCATGCAACTTGTGTTTGTTGACCTCCAAAGTCCGAATCAAGTAACAGTAATAAAAGCACATTAAAATACATACGCAAATATGTTTTTTATAATGCTAAAAAATATTAACAACACCAGGAAAACCACGAACAACGACAACGACAACAAAAGCTTCAAGAATAAAATAATTAATTACTTTGTGATGCTCGTTTGTTGAAATCGTGTGGGTGATGGAAATGGAAGAGGAAAAGCGGGGAATAGAAAAGCATTGTGCTGGACAGAGGTAAATAAACTCAACTGACAATAGAGACAACAACAACAACAACGACGACGACGACGTCATAACGAAAACCAACTCGAATGTAAATGATGTAATTTGTTGATTCTGGCGACGATGAATGACTTTTTATTATTTTACTGTTGACCAAGGCCGAAACTCATTGCGTAATTTCTTTACTTAATACATAAAAATAAATTCTTGGCATTTTTGGCTCTTTTAAAAAATAGAAAGATTAATTAAATTATTTAGAATAAATAATAATATTTTAATACCTTGTTTTCAGTTTTCGGTCTTTGATGCTTTTCATGCCCACCACGTTCACAAAATCAACAATTATTTCACTACTCAAAATACTTAACTGTATTTACAGATGTTTGTTCATGTATGAAAATCCTTTGTTAACACAGAATTACAAAAAGCAGAAACTGCTGCTTGTTGGCAGTCAAACGGCCCCAATTCTTTTTTTTTTTACTCATTCACAAAACAAGGCTATGAATAAAAAAAAAGAACGAGGGCAGTTTTGCTATCCTAGTCTCGATGGCGGGGAAAAGAGAGCGCTTTTTTAGCCTGTTGCACCATTTTTATTTTTGAGAAATTTACTCATTCATAAAAGTGATTTATTTATGAATCGTTGCTCACTCAAACAGATCGCTTTGAGTGATTAATTTTGCCTCACTTTCGCACCTTCATTGAAAGCGCAGCAACAACAACCACAACAACAACGTCATGATTCACAATTTACATGCAGCACTTCAATCAGCTGACATGATGATTGAATGCATGAGCAAGCGAATGAACATGACTGAAACATTTTTCATCTATAAATAAAATGCAACCTGCATATTAAATGCCCATCGATTGTCGAAGTTTTTGTTGTTTCTCGTTGTTTTTCCGAATTCAATTGTTCGTAGAATACGTTTGCATGTTTGTTCGACGTTCGTTTGTTCATTCGTTTGCTCGTTCGACAGTCGTTTACTAATTCATTTGATCGTTCGTTGGTTCGTTCGTTGGCTCGACGTTGGTTCGATCGTTGGTTCGACGTTGGTTCGATCGTTGGTTCGATCGTTGGTTCGATCGTTCACTCGTTCAATGATTCATTTAATTATTGACTCCTATGTTCGATGTTTGGATGCTTTTGTTATGTGAAATAAATGCAAAACCTATCGAAGCAACCACAATAAATAATCAAAGAAAATTTTCAGTTAAATATGTTTATAAATTTTTAATTTATTTATGGATTGCGAAAAATTGATTTTTTTTTGTGGTTGTTTTTGATTTCAATTGAAAAACCACAAAGAATGGAATCAGCATCTATAAAAGTCGTTTATCACCTGGCTTCATTGCGGTTCACCGCAGCTCGATTTCCTACGAAAATTCTGCAGTTGGAAAATAAAAGGAAAGATAAACAAAAATAATATTTTCTTTCTTTTCTTTTTCTTCTTTAATGCGGCAATAATTACATTGAAACTGCAAACCGCTTTTTAAAAATAATAATTTAAAAATAATAATAGTAATTTTCTACATACATGCATGTCATGCATGTCATTCATATAGGAAGCGATAACCAAACAGAAAAAAGCTATATAAAAGGACCGACAGCTTTTACCACTTCAGTGAATTTTTAATGTTTGTAGGGAAAAAAGATTTTCCAAGAACCGTTCAAAGGTTGTTTAAAAGAAATTAAAAAAAAAATTCTCTACCTTTTTTCTGCCATTCATAAAAAAGGATCGTTAGGCATTTATCGTAATATCGTAAAATGCAGTCGCAACTTCCAAAGAAGCCAAATCGCAATTTCAAAGCAAGCGTGGAATAAATTCGTGCGTGACTTTGCGCTGCCGTGAAGCTGACAGATGGCAAGCAACGATATAACACGAAGATAGGTGACAGAGGTACCAAGAAAAAACGAGGTAGAGGGAGGTTAGAGTCAAGATTTGAGACTCCAGACATCACAAACAAAAGTCAGAGATCTCAGATCCTCAACCCAGGCACACTTAGAGTCACGTTACTTTTTAATTCACCGGCTCAGCACCACGCCCACATATTTATTCACCAAAACTGCGCGTAACTCAACTCGATGTCGAGCCTCACGTTCCATCAAATAAAGCGGCAAAAGGCACTCCACACTCTACGCATTTCGACGTACTTCACAACAGCGAAACATTTAATATTCTACAAACGATCGAGGAACCTTGAAATGCAACTGCTTCATTTCGAAAAGTGCACAACTGCATTTAGCATGTAAAACAGCATAAAAACCGCTTTTAATATCGGCCCAGATTTTTGTTCATTTACCAGATTATAAAAAAGTAAGAGCAAAAAACTTCCAACAAGAATTAAATCCATAAACTTTTGTGGTTTTGCTGTGTTTTTGCTACTAAAAATACTGGAATTAAGGGAAGAAGAAATCCGCTACGACAGCTGAGAAGAAGAAGTAGCATTCTTATGACTTTTTGACATCTCCGGAGACTCTGTTGGCAGACTGACGTTGAGCCGATTATTTATTTTTCCAACGTTTTAATTTATTAGCACGATTTCATGGCGTATATAAAATTCCATAAATGCAAATTGTGTGTCTGTTCTATAAATGAAAATACGTAGTAAATATGTTTAATGCATGTCTGTTTCACACAGCGGAAATGTGTCCGGGACACATGTTAATATTTAGAATTTAGAATTTAAATATATCGATGGAAATTACAATACGACATGATGTAATTTTAATTGATGCATATTATTCAACAAGTTTTAGAAAACTTAAAATGAAATAATAATAAAATAAATAGAAAACTAGAAATAAATCATTGTAATTTATAATTGAATCGAGTAAGAAATAAATATTTGCTCATGGATAAAGTTAAAAAATTACTCGTAGAGGGGCTATTATTAGAAGATCACCAAAATCTTTTAAATACTATCCATTCAAGTAATTTTTAGACTGCGTGGTTTTAACTGAAAACTTTTTAATAATTTTTCTTCATTTCTTTCTTCTTTCTTTTTTCACAGTATGTTTACCAATTATTTTATTTATTTATTATTTATTTTTATTATTTTTTATTTATTTATTTATTTTTTATTTTTATTTGTTTATTTTATTTTTTATTACCTTCATAATTGAATTTGTAAAACTCCTATAGACTCTTTTCTCTTTCTTTTTCAATATTTGGTGGGCCTTTGACCCTTTATTGGACGCTCTTCAGGCTCCTTAAAACTCCTTTGTGTTCCTCAGCGACTCCTTTTTCCCCTCTGACCTTGTGAATAACGTTTTATATCACAGTAAACGGTAGAATGATAATTTCGATATTGCAATAATAAAGAATGTGAAATTTAGCTTCCTTCTAATTAAATAAACCCAATTATTTTTTATTTTAAATGATTCCTCAATAAATTGTTTTGATAAGTAACCAATTAAATAATTATTTCGAGTCATAAATAATTATTTTCTTAAACTTAATTTCACTTTATTTGTTTTATTCTCTCAGTTTATTCGTGAATTGGAAAAACCTGTCTAGGCGAATCTACTTTTCAATTGTCCCCTGTCATCATCAAACTGTCACTTTGACAGAAGAAAAGACTTTAGATTGCTTGCGAAGCTTTTGTTTTTTTTTTTGTTAAAATGCGTCCGTATAAAGGAAAAAATATTATAAATAAATAAGTATAATAATTGCCTGAATAAAGAGTATTTATTATTAGTATTATTATAATGAAGACTTATTAATGGAAGACTTGCCCAATACTCGACAAATTATTATTATTATTATGCATCATTTGAAAAAAATTCATATTAAAAATGATTTCAAATAATAAATACACATATTTGTAAAAATTCAAGGTTTAAAGCTTGGAGTTGGCTTCATTATGTCCAAGTGATCTGATTTTATAGCTTAGTCTTTGCGAAAAAACTCGCTTTTTCATCACCCACGTTCAACCATGAAATCACCGCTACAAATAAAATACAATCGCCTAAAACTGGTTTCGCGAAAAATTGATGTGTAGCTTTTAAAGTGGATCCCCGCCGAACGGACACCGGAGCAACTCACCCAACTGACAACGTCAAACCGTGTCCTTGGAACGAGGTGCAGTTGGCATGTTTTTCGCAGAAATCGGATCCGTGATTGGATGACTTCATCCGGAGAATTTAATTGCTTAAGAATTAAAAGCCGAGGATAACTTTATAATGGATAAAGTTAAGAAATTGATAAAGGAACTTTTAGGAATTCCTAGAAATATTCTTTTAAGTACAGACGCTAATTAAAGTTTCGTATAAGATAAACACATAAATAAAAATTAATTTCGATTGTTCCTCTTGTCCTCTTTCCTCCTCTTCCTTTATCCGTTCTTTCTTTAGGTTAATTATTTCAATAAAATCCTCCAATTTAAAAAAATACGTAGGAAAAACTTGTGTCTGTCAGTAAAACTTCCATCTTTTGGATCGCTCAAGCTTAAATCATTCAATGGCAGCGCTCATAAATTGACACAGTTTTTAATGGGCTTTAATTTTATTGCCTTGAACATGACTGCGGTTAATAAGGTCAATGTCATGGGCGTCATGGACATGGAAAACCGTCTGAGGCTGCGTTGACTATCTGCATAAAACGCTTTCAGTTATTTATTGCTCTCGTTCACCTCGTGATGTCTGTCTGTCGTCCGGTTTCTCGATCGCATTTGTAAGCAACTGACACATTTTTTGATATATTCCCAGAGATCGATTTAAGAGATTTAAAGACATTTTTATTAATATAATTTTATGAGGAACATATTTCATCTTTTTAAATTTTTATGGTTTTTTAATTACATTCGAAGTTATAACATGGGATGTATAACGATGTCTCGACGATTTTATTTTGATCATTTATCTTAATTAAACTTAATTTATTTTCGTATGTATATTAAGACTTTTCGAATTTGGCATTTAGGTCAATTTAGGCGTCAACCTTTAAGTAAAGACATTAACCAAAATGCTTGCTTTTTTCTTATTACTTCAACTCTTTAAGAATTTCTTCATTTAATTTTAAATTAGGCATTCTATTCATATATAAATTGAAGATAATAACAATTGAATGCAGACACAATTTAACCATAGACGATGTTTTTAGTGGATTCATCTAGAAACTTAACTCAAAACGCAGATAATCTGCTTGCACACACCGCGTTTCGATTAACTTCGCTGTAGGCGTTCGTTGAAAGCCCCGTCGAGACAGTAGCCACGTGACACGCGACTTCAGACTAAAGTGACGTGAAGTGAAAAGAAGTTAAGTCGCGAGCTCTAACGATCCCCGAGAGAGAACGCTTTGGACTAGATAATCTCATCGATCATAACGCAGCACAAAAGAGCGTCGAGTAGCAATGATAATTTGTAATGTTTCTGCTGAAGTTTATGAGTGAAGTTTGTACGTGGGTTGTTATTAATAACATTCTGAATGCATTCATTTCACAGGGTGTAAGTTGATGTTTCTGACGTCAACGATCAAGAAGTTGGTTGCGTTTTTAGTCACTGAGTTCGTTGAAATGACTCACGAGCGGTGAAGTCCCTTCTACTTTATTATAACGTCATTCAAATGATTTTGCAGAATTATTTTAAATTTCTTTTATTACATAATCTAAAGATAAGTTTAATTATTGAAAATCTTCACAATTGAAATATTTTTGCCATTATGTTTTTTTGTTTTTCGTTTTTCATAATTTATTTGTAAAGTAATTTTTTACCTGGACTTTCCACTCCCATGATTGCATCCGAATCCTCTGCAAGCAGAAGGAGTTACGTAAGGAAAGCGTGTTTAAAGAGAGATTAACGACATTAAGAAAATATTCAGAAAGTTAATAATTTAATAGAATATCATCTGTAATAACTCTGTTAAGTATAAAAGACAAATTAGATAAGTTCTGATCTGCTTTTTACCTTTTAATAAAAATTTTTCATTCATGTGATGCAACCAAATTTCGAAATGATGTAAAACACGAATCTCCTCAATTGCAAAACAATAAACAATATGAAATGCAACTCGTACAACAGAAAAACCTCATAAAAAAGCATTTAAAGCATGAACAGAATTCATATTCAAGTTTTACTGTAGCAGCAATTGAAGTATAATAGCTGAAAAGTCTTCGAGAAAGAATCTGCCTATGAATATTGACACATGTCTGTAAACAAACGAGTGTTTGCTGTGTTTGTACTTGAATGCGATGGTTACATTTGTATTTCCCGAGCACTTTGCTTAAAAAAAACATGTTAATCAGGTCTGAGTCAGAAATCTTCCTCTGCTGGTTGCTGATATTTTTCAATATGCAAATATCGAAGAGAAATAATCTATTGATTTCGCAATAATAACCCAAAAGCACTCAATGACATTAGATATAAACCGATCTCCGATTCATTTAGAGTATTACTCCATGGAATTTAAATTGGCCGGGGCAGATAATGAAATTCCTTCATTCAATTCCGTGTCTATAAAAGTTTGAGATGTACAAAGAACAAGCGACAAGTTACACTTTTACACTTTTGTAACATCATTAAATTTCCATTTCCGAGAAATAAAAACCTTTCTCAGGTTGTTGACTTTGAATATGACTCACAAGGTACTTAAACTAAATCAGTTAAAAGCAGAGTGTTATCAAATTAATAATGAAACTTGAACATTTTTTTTCTTTGCTTGAGTTAAATTTGAAAGTTAAAAAACAAAAAAAAAAAAAGAAAAACTAAAAACTGAAACTAAAATTAAAATCATAAAATAAATATTGGAAACCGAAACATATGGAAAATGATTTCACATATCATTAATAGAGTAAACTATAAAAAAGAATCGTAAAAATATTTGGAGTATAAAAATCGGAGAAACCTCAAAGAATTTTTATGAATTTTTATTTTGTTTGGAAAAATGCTAGCTACTCACCTTCGTTCACATATCCGCCATCCATGGTGCCGAAAGTATACAACGTGTGGCTGTTGATTTCCCAAATATTCCGAAGAAGACGTGAATGACGACGACCCCGATCTTGCTGCAAGTGGATTTGTAGCTTCTTGCAACAGCAGCAGATACTCGTAGGTGAATTGAGAAAGTGTTCTTCTCGGAAGGGACGAAGAAATCAATTCAATATCAACACAGAGTAACACTTGAGATCTGATTTTATTTTTGCTGAAGGGACACACAGAAAAAACTCGAAAGCAACGGATTTTCTGATCAAAGGTTTTCTTGCTTTTTAAATACTCTATAGCAGCGACTGTATTGCGACTATCTTCCACAACAACTGAAGTGGCAATCTATAACCCGATCTCTTGAAGTTCAATATTTTTATTGCAATCTCTTTTTTTGTCTCTTCTTATCGCGGTTTCCTTCTTTTCTGCGGATCACATTAGGATCACTTCTTTAAAGCTCTGTCTCTCCTCTGTGAATCGTGAAGTTGAACTCTTCCTTTGATGTGTGGAGTTGCTTCTACAGATGATTTATGGTTATGTATTTGTTAAAGTCTTTCTGGATTTTTCTCCCTAAATCTTTTTGTTGCAGAGTTTATATTTTCCTTTCTTTTGTGTCGTTTATAAAGTTACGAGTTTCTGGAGAAATCCATTCTGCCAAATTCTTGAGATCAAATGGCCTTGTTTTTGAGAAATAATCGGTTCTGCAAAGAAGAAAAATGTTCTTTGAATATTTTATACAAGATGTTGAATATCACTATTAATAAAAATCCAGCACAAAGGTCAGTAAGAAGAGGATTAATAAGGAATTTAAGAACATCAGTGGCAGCAATATTATTAAAAAGAAATATGAAAAAATAAACATAATTTATTATTATTCATGTTTCTTTTTAGTTTTGTTATTATCCTATTCCATCTATTGTAATTCCCAGTAAAACTTGATCTCAAAGAGTCTTTAAAGATTGGTCGCCTCTTTAAAGATAATTTTCGTTAAAAATTTGCTTTGATCATTAAAATAATTGAAGTGTGAAGCAAATATTTCTACATATTCACCTTTAAATATGCTTCTTCAAATATTATTTATACACTACAATGCAGCTGATCTGCACCCAGCATCATTTATCTGTTTCGCTATCTGTTCATCTATTCGCTGTCTATGAATCCATTCGGCTTTATTTAAATGTTATTTTCATGCGAAGATTGTAATAGAAATGATCTCGGCGACATTCATCGTCTATTGCAAAGTAGAAACCAGGAACCGAATAAAAAATTGCTCGACTACATTCAAAAATGCAATTTAAGAGCGGTTCGTTTAGCCGAAACAAGGAATTTGCATGAATTTGAATGTGGACTCGATGCCTTGACATTTGTATTTCAGGAAAGTGAAATCTTGAGAGTGAAAGAAAATTATTTAAAGCAAAAGAAAGGAAGAGTGACCAAATAAAGACCAAGGAGATATAAAGTTTTATGACGCAAGAAAATAAACCTTAAGCTTCGCAGTTTCGACAGAAGAAGAAGGAAAACTAGTAAAGGTGTTGTCTACAGCCGGGCTGTAGCCGAAATACCCTACACCTTAAAGCTGCATATATACTCGTATATATATTTAGAAGTGGTGCGATATAATATAGTCGTATATATATACAATATATATATTATATATCTAATAATAAATATACAATATATATATATATATATATATGTATAATAATAATAATAAACACAAAAATTTTTTTTTGAGTGGGCGGATCACGCCCATATTTGGCATATTAACTGGAAGCATTAGTCTAAACCTACATATAAAATTTTCTTGTCTTCTCTCAAAAAGTGATGCTGATATGGCCTTTTTTAATAGGCAAAACAGAGGTTCCTGCACTCTCGATATAAAAAGTAGGCGTGGATCTTGGGCGATTTTGCCCATTTTCAATACGAAACACCCCAACATAGCAACGAATATTTTTGCCAAATTTCATTTTGAAATCCTAGTCCGTTCTCCTGTGATCGTGATTTCAACGGACAGACAGACAGACAGACAGACGGACAGACATCGTTATTTCAATTTCGGTGGTGATGCTGATCAAGAATATATATACTTTTCCATACCTATCTTGTCTAGTTCTATGCGTTACACACTCCGGTAGAAAGTGAATATACCCTCAACCTTAAGTTGTAGGGTATAATTAATGGAAGATTTATGGGAAATATCTGTTTTACTGGTAACTACAGCTGCTGCATCTCAGCTTTTGCATCTCAAAAATACAATTACTTCTCAAGAGATACAGAAAATAATTGACTAAATTTTCTCTCTCATGCGTAAAATAGTTATTACTAAAATTTTTCCAATGATCACCTAAATTGGAATTAATATCTTTTTAATTTGATTTCTTTTATTTTCCATAAACTTCTTTTTGAACTTCTGGCTACTGACATCCGGCTTCCTTATTACAGAAGTCATTTCTTATGATTTTTATTGTTATTTCGTTTTGTGATTTGACGTCATGTAATGACAAATATTTGATCACTTTATCTTTTTCATCATCGATGAGTTGTCGGCGCCGTGGCTCATTTAAGCGACATTATTCAATGTGATTAAATATATTCTTCGGTGCTCCATCCGTTAAACGTTTAGTAATTCGTTAATTTGTTTGACAAATAGACGAGTGATTTAAAATATGCATCGACTAAGTTTAAAGTAAATATTTAAACTTCATCTGATGTCATTGCACAGTAGAAGAAGCAATAAAGTGGCTGAGCGATGATGAGTGATGGCAAATAATCGACTAATTAAGAAATTTAAAAAAACATAATGAATAAATCATAAGAAATGTGGATGTAGGAAGCAAGAAGAATTTATTTAAAATCGGAGTAACACAAACGAATAAATAATTTTTTTGAATCCATTACAAATTCCCTTTTATAGCAAAACCATTAATGGAATATTTAAATAAACAATTTTGATTTATTTTAATTCCAGTGTCAAATAAATTACTAAACAAAGATTAAATCTTTTAATGATCTATTTGATTATCATAATTAACAGTTTATAAAAATTACATAAAATCTCGCTTCTAAAGAAGCTCGTTCAGGATCATTACTAATTTTAGATTCATTCCTGGTATTTGCAGAAAAATAGAAAAAACTGAAACCGTGTGACTTCAAAGCAACAAAAACATATTTCTAAACGCCTCATAAAGGCCACAAAGAAGAAAAAGAAAATAAGTGAACTACAACAGCAACTAGGCAAAGTCAAACACGTTCACATTCCGCTCTGCAGCGATCGAGGCGCGTTTCAAAAGCCAACTGATAGCGCGAAAATAGCTTCAAACACTGAGCCGCGAACATCAGCAAACAGTTGTCAACGAATACACACAAACGCACATGAATTCATCTATAAACAGTGACACACTGTGGCACAGATCAGATACAGATCTTCTGTAGAGGAAAAAGGCCGGACCAAATTGAAGAAATATGATTAGCATTTTTTGATTAATGAAATTTCTCATGATTTTTGTTTAAATATTTCTGAAAAAACTCTTAACTTGGAAGCTCTATGGTATCTTATTGTCGGTAGAAAGGTCGCTTGGTTAAATACGAACAGTAAAAGTGGCAGCCACTTGCGGCTGACGATCAACAGTAGCAAAGTCACGATCATTTACACATTATTAATGTCCCTCTTTGATAGCTTTGAATTGGATAAACAACGTCAAGTAGTCTTTGGTTTTGAAACACAGAGAAATGATAAAGATTTTTTGAAGGAGGAGTGAATTGAAAATAAAAATAGAAACATGGGGAAATAAAGTTCAATAAAAATTGAATTGACCTGATAAAATAAAGGAACTACTTTAAATCGAGTAAAAACAAGAGTACTTTAAACTATTTTATTCTATTTAATTTGGTTTTATTTATATTTATTTTTTTATTTAAATTTTTATTGTAATTTTTATTTTAATTTTAACTTTTGTTTTTTATTTTAATTTTTATTTTAATTTTAATTTTAGTTTTAATTGTATTTTTTTTTTAATTTTATTTTTATTTTAATTTTAATTTTAATTTTATTTTAACTTTAGTTTTAATTTTAATTCTAATTTTAATTTAAGTTTTAATTTTAATTTTAATTTCAATTTCAATTTTAATTTTCATTTTTATTTTAATATTAATTTTAATTTTATTTTCATTTAATTTTTTTTAGTTTAATTTTTAATCTGTTTCACTGTGCATTGAATAATTGTTTTTATGTTTGAAATATGACCTAAAATCATCTACAACTCAGAACTAAAGAAGGCGTAAATTTTATTATGAACTACGCCAATTTGTAACTCTGATAATTTACAAATTTATTACATATTTTGGAAGAGAGAAGGAAAAAGCGCAAATTAAAATAACAATAGAATAAATCAATTAATCTTGTTGAACTTTGGTCAACTCTTTAATTGTCCAACAGCTATTTAGAAGCAATTATTTATAAAAAATTGTCTGTTGTCTGGCGTTAAGTGATAAGAGTTTTTTGCTATTGATCCCATTATTTTCCAGACACTTTGAAGGTGACAAATCTTAACGCTTCAAATACGTATCGGTGAGCAATTAAAATACTCATACTAAATATTCATTTACATATTTATGTATGTTTCAATTAAGAGAAAACTATAAAAACAAATGCATTTCTATAAAATTGATTTGTACCTTAGATTTGAATGTGTATATCTATAAATGATCACGAATCGGAAGAGATTTCAATTAATTTATTAAATATGTTCTTTAGAGTCCTGTAATTCGTCAAAGAATTTAATTTAAACGCCTTTCGCTTAACTACAATTCAACATATCGACACATTTATATTTAGATCGTGACATTCACAGCGGCTCCAACGACTTGTCAGCAAAATTTGGCAGATAAATTAAGCAGATCATGAAACAGGAGACTTCAGCTGTTTTTGTTGCTTTCTTGAGTCATTCATCAAAGTGAAATAAAACAAAAAAACATTAGCAAACAACGGAAAACAGCAACGTGATTAAAATTAGCAATTTTCAATTCTTTTGTCGCTGTGTCAGTTCCATAGCAGCTCTAAAAAATGGATGCTAAAACACTTTGTACGCTTTACGTGTCAATTAGCAAATTTTATTTACCGGGTTTTTTTGATTTTTTCTTTTTTTTCGTAAAATATTCACCCAAGTTTTTGTACTGGTTGTTTTTTTGTTGCATTTCTTTTTGTCGTTTCTGAGTTTCGTACCTGTTCGCGACTAATTTTAATACATTCTGCTAAAATCATTACATTTCGAAATTATTCACACTTCCACATCCGACGTGAAAAAAGTAGTCAGCGCGATAACATTGACATCATTTCATGACATCATTTCTTCGAAAATAAGTCTTCAATAAAACAATTTTTAATGACCAACTAAACTGAAAACATTCAAAATTTCATTGAAACCAAACACGAATAACAACAAGAAAGAGAAATTTAGAATTGCAATTAAAAGAGAAAGAAAATAATAGGACAAAACCAGGCACTAATCAAGAAAATAGACTTAATAATATACGAAATAAACGAAAGACAATAAACGAAAGACATCGCATCGAACTAAATCATTAAATTAATTATTTATCAAAAAATTTTAGATGACGTTAAAATTATTTAATTTTTATTGATTTAGTTTAGGAAAGAATTGAATTTATTTTCCTTGATTCACTTTACACTTCATTAACAGTCAATTTTTTCGTCATATTCATATTTGAATCACTTGGCGCTTATTTTAAATCAATCTTTCCCCCCAATTTCGAAGTTATTCATTCATTCTATCTTCAATAGCATTTACAATGAACTCAAATATGCAATTATTCATTCACAAATCATTTCACATTCAAAGTAATCGACATTGAAATCTTATATTCAACTTTTCATTCATAATTCATTCGTATTCATTCACATTCAATTTCATGTTGATTCACATTCAATTGCTTTAACATTCAACTTGATTCGACTCATTTAACTCGTGGATATTATTTATTCTGATATGCATTCTACTTTTCTATTCATATTCACATATTCGTTATAGTCTTTGCACTCTCTATAACCTCATTCGGAAGTAAAAAAAGGAAAAAATTTATAAACACCTTTAAAAAAAGTTTATAGCCTAAGAAAAGACTATAACTCATCAAATAACTCATTAAACACGAAAACATGTGTTCATCAGATGCTTAAATAAATGATCAGCAAAACAAGATTTAGAATGGCCACGTGACAAACGAATTTTGAAGTAGTGTGTAGAAAATAGAACGGAATTCGAAATTGCAGCAAGTTTAAACATTCACAAGGCTTGAATAAATGAATGATTCACTTTAATTTATCCTCAATTCAGAGTTCCTTTTTGTTCTTTGTCATTCTATGATTTCCTTTCGAATTTTCGTGAAATATAAAAAATAAATATTTAAAAAATAACAAAAACAACAGCTGACGGTTGACCCACTTAAGTGCTCAATAAGTCATCGTTTAATCTATGAATGATGAAGGCGATGACGATGATAAAGGAGAAAATTCTGTGCTAAGCGCCATGGACGAAAAATCGATGTATTTGCGGTGGAAATTAATTTATAAATATTTTGAGTATTTGTTTCTTTTGATGTTCTAGAATCTAGATTTCTATCGAGTTATTTTAAAGAGCCTGAAATTAATTCTTTGTTAATTTTGCTCTTGATATATTTTTGACGATTGTCAACTTGCGTGGTGATCATCGTTGCTGTTTTTCTGTTTTCAAAATTAAAGTTTAAACAATATTTTTCTTGAAATCTTGCGCTAAAAAATATGTTTTGATAATAAAAATGTGCTTTGAACTTGAAGCACAGAAACACTTGTTGAAAGTGTCTTCACCTGATCAAATATTAAAATATCATTAAAAGGTTTTTAACTTAAATTGATTTTAGTTTAATTTTTATTACAGAAAAGTTGAAACTTTTTATTTATGGTTTCAATCACTCATCGCACACTCACTGATGAATGAATCATTTCGCTGTACACGAATAAAATGAGTAATAATTTTTACATTTTTACACAATTTCTTTTCTGTTCTTTTCTGTGTTTGTGCCAAAAAATTTTGAAAAATGTCTCGCAGTTTATTCAAAGTGGTTATTAATAAAACTGATCTGTTTGTTGTTTTCCTTAGAACAATTTATTTGTTTTCTTTAAAAAATATAATTGTTAAATGTAAAGAAAAAGACATTTAAGAAAATTAAAATTTTAGGCCTTGGAAAGCTATTAAAATGCACAAAAAAAAAACTTGCTAATGTGAATAAAGTAAATGAGACAAAATTTGTGAAACCTTGACATTTGAGTTTTCTTTTGCCTCTTTATATTTATTCATACAATGACAAATATTTATATATTTATATTTCTATTGATTTTAGTAGAGTTGTTGACTTGGTTGCGAAGTTTTCTTTGACAGAAATGCTTTTGAGGCTTAACGACGTTAATGATTTACGTAGAAAAGATTGTAGCCAATAGCGTGCATTCCTTTTCACATTTAGGTTATTTAATTATGTTTCAAAAACATTTAAAAGCCCTCTGAAGACGTTAAATATTTCCACCTTGTCAATATTAAATGCACATTACTTAATCTCTTTACTAAGCCATAATTCCTATGGACAATAGATATAAAATAAAATCGATATAAAATATCTATGACTTGTCGATGATTTAAAAAGGTAATGAAATCGTCTTACGCCAGGTTTTGAAGGTGATTTACTAAGCTTTACTACTATATTTTATTATGAATAATTTGAATTTGAATTTCGTAAAACTTTCACCCTCAACAATTTATTATAAGTAAAGTCATACTCGTAATACAGAAGTTGAGCTCATTCATATCATCTATCATCTGCTGTACAGCGTCCATTTCCACTTCCTGTGACTTGACCGTTACCTCTGACAACTTCATAAAGGTTTTCGCCTTCTTTTAACTCACTTTTACTTTGAAATATCATTAATTAAATTAACATGACAGCTCCAAACACACGTTAAAAACATTTGTTTTTTTCTTTTGTACTTTCAGAGAATGTGTAGTGGCCATTGAAAATATATGAGTGGGAAAACCTTTACTAATTTATGTGTGTACACAGGTTTTTTACGTCTATATTCCATCATAATCATAAACAAGGTCATAATTAAGTGTTCTCTCCATGCTAATGACACTCACGCAAGTCTCAGCCAGCAATCAACCATACAAAAAAATCTGTTTATTGTAGATATATCATTCTTTTTACAGATACAAACATATAAATTCATTTTCTTTGATGATTTATGTTTTACACAGAAGGCAAGACATCAACTTATTAAAAACTGCAGATTCTTCCCTTCTCTACTTCCGCTTGTGCTTAGTAACCTTTTGTTTATTAGCCAAGTTTACAATATTTTATTTCTATAATATACGAAAAAGAGAAGGGAAAACAAATGATTTAAAAACATAAAGGGAACTCTTGCTAAATTTATAATATATAATTGCTTAGTTTTTTTAAAATTTAATTTGTATTTTTCTCAGTTTTTATTTATAACGTTTAATTAAAAGGTGATCAAACTTGGCAAATAATGCCAAGTGAAGTGAAAAAGAAATGGAGTAACAATCTTTGTCTTCCTATAATTTCTTCTCTTCTTGTTCTCTTTTACTCTTCTCTATCTTCCTGCCAACACTTCTCAATACGTTTTCATTCAATAAATTCTCGATCAATCATCATTTCTTAAGGCTGTCAAAAAGAATTTTTATTGTGTTGCTTTGCTTCACTACATTTTACAATTTTACTATAAATTTCTATATCATCAAACTCGTTTTTTTTCTTCTGTTGGTTTTAATTAATTTTATGACTTTAAATTGAACATTTAAATTTTGTATCTGCTTCCGTAATTTTATGATATTGTTTACAGAATGTAAATCCATTATTAAACATGAATTTTTAGTTTTATGGCTTCTGAATTTATCACGTTTACCACACAACAAAAATAAATTTTAAAAAGCAAACCAAACATAAAAATATCACATTCCATCAACTTTCAAAGCCAAAACTAACACTAAAAAAAAAGCATTTGTTTAGAGGAGTAAAAAAGGACACGAAATGAGAACAAACATTAAACGTTGGTGAAGAAACAAATTTGTGAATTTAGGTTAGGAAAAATTTGCACTGGAAAAGTCCTAAGAGGATAAACAAAAAACAACAATTAAAATATGAAGAAAATAACCACTCTTCGAGCCGGTATCGAGTTCTCACAAGAAAAGAAGCCGTGCAGTTAACCTAAGGTGAAAAAGGGGGAAGAGCAAAGGGACGGAAAATTAAAGAAAATTGAGGAAAATTAACAAAGGCAATAGGTAAACAACTATTAAAACGGGGTGAAAAAAATTCGACCCAAACGTTTAAGAGGATTCTTTTGTTATTTTCCCTTCTGTTCGTTTTTCTTCTCTTTTCCCGTACAAAGCATAAATCACAGAAAAAGGAAGCTTCCTTAATATGATCAGGGTTCCGGAAAATAACGTCAAATATATCATATTGCAAATACGAGGGAAAAGAGAGAAAGGGTCCCCTAGAAAAGGAGCCAAACTACAGCGTGTGGATTATAATAGGCAGAATCTGCGCCCCGATGATAAATTGGATTCCTGCCGCCAAAAATTTATTGTAAATCAGATCGGATAAAATCAAAGTTGGTTTTAGAGTTAAGTATGTGAAAAGTTATATAGTTTTGGTAATTAAAATTGTCACTGACTAAAATAATTGACTTGAAATAATTGAATTGCTTTAGTAGAAAAATTGACTGCAGAAATGGAAAAATTCACTTTAGAACATTCAACAATCGATAAAGGAACATAACTAAAATCTACTTGAACAATATTTCCGGTTAATAATAATATTAAAGAAGTTTGATGTCGCTGGTTGCTTCTTTAAGGTTGATGTTGATACCACGAACCATTTTAACTTCAATTCATTTCCCCATCCGTGGGTTTTTCACTAAAATCACAGTCAGACGATTTTGTTTATATTTAATAAAAATCTGTGCTCACTTGAAGCAGTTATTATTATTGTATTTTTTCAATATTATTCTAACCATATTTTCCATTTAGTTTCTGTTGTTGGCACGTTCGAATTATTGCCCATTTCGCATTTAGACGTGTTATCTTTTCATATCGGTGAACTCACTTCTTTCCTCATGACTGTTATCTGTTGATTAAATATATTTACAACGCCGTTTATCCGATAAACTCGTCATAACAACGAAAGCTCGAGAATTTTCTAATTAAACGTTTTGTATTAATTCATAATCGCTTTTTTCTTTGACATCTGCCTTCACTGAGTCAATATTTGCATCAGTTTATTAAATTATTATTGTTTTTCTAAGGTTCAAGAAGCGTGCAAAATGTTTCCTATATTCGTGCAGTTAATGAATATTGAATGAATGCTCAAAATCATCAAAATGCAAAATATCGATCTTCATTAAATTGTTGACTCATGTTCGCAATTCACGACAATCTTTCTCAATCTTCAGCAATAAAATAACCATTTAACGATTGATATTCGTTTCTGTTTCCTGTTTCATTGGAGTGCTTATAATTTTATGGTGGGTTCAGCGCGCCGTCAATTGATGTGTTGCAATATATAACAATATACTTCAATATATAGTATGAAGCAATTCATTGAAATTGCCCCACATCACCACAAAACTAAAGTGAGAAATATTTGCAATATTGGAAAAGGATTTTATTGCTGAAGTGATTATTGATTTATGGCAAAAATTCAATGGTCAACTGCTCAGTCATTCATCAAACAATTAAAAATAAATTCGCTCGTTTGTTTGACTCACTGAAGGACTTCACCGAAAGTATCAACGTTGTTAATGATTTCCTGCAGCTGCTGATTCGGTCTGCATTTATTATTACTTCATTCATTCTTTCATCCATTCATTTCTTTCACCCACATTTGCCGTATCCCTTCTGAAAAAGTAGATCGCGATGTCGAATCCACTGACACAATCACGAATATTGAATGCTTCTTTGTTATAAAGCAACTCAGTCGGAGTCTGCGGGGAAGAAACCGATGCTGTTATGCGTTGTTGTTGTTGCAACTCACTCGCAATGCGACGAACAGGAGCCGCCGTTGTTTGCCATGCTTTAAAGCAGACTTCAAGGCGCTTCTGAGGCGGCATCTTTGCATCTTTCGTACGCTTTCCGTGTGCAGTTTTTTAAAGGTTTCAAGCGATAACCTTCCTTTTTAATTAAAGCTTGGTTTTTCTTTGTTATCCTGTTGCAAGACATGTTCATTGTTATAAGTGAATAAATTTACTTAAAGTTCCTCACTATAAAAAAGCAAATTATTGCATCAACGTAGGATGTAATCGGTTCCTTTGCAATGGAAGTAAAAGAGGCTTTTGTGGTTATTTGTTAGTGATATAATTTGGCTCCTATTTCATTGTTTGCCGTCTTCTAGCGCTCACTTCTTCATCTGCTTCTTGCCTCGTCTCTTGTTCGGGCGTTTAAAATAGGTACTTGAACCTCTTCATGATTGAGAGTCTCTTGTGAATCTTCTGAGTCTTGAATTGAGTATCTCTTGTGTTACTTAAAGGGGTTCATAATCGACTTGCGTTGGAGACAAGAGTGATTCACAATCTATTCTAATGACAGTGCACAAGTTGATTTCGCGGGATGCATTTAAGTAAATCATTTCCTTATTATTATTAAATTTTGTAAATTAATCAATCTTTAAGGAATTGACTAAGGATTTTATTTTTAATTATTGCATTTGTAGGTGCTTAATTTAAGGTTCTAAATTACAGACAACAGCGAAGTTCGTTCCAGTCCCCTTGCCCGCTTCTTGATTCAACCTCAAACAAAAAACGCCAATTAAATGAGAAGCACTTCAAAGCATTCAAATTGTTTATAAGTACTCCAAGGACGTTGCTAAACTCAGCCTCACGAGTCTTCGTTGAAGACTGATGACGATTGCTGTTGATGAAGCCATCACCTGAGTGTCACCGGAGTCATGAAGCTGAGTGTGGCACAGACCTGGAAGTCAAAAGATTTGTCAACTGTTAAAATAATTGGTTTTCTGTTTGTTCTTCTGTGAATGGAAAGGGCAACGCCAAGTAACCGCCGGACGAGTAGGCGTACGATTGTTGCTCAAAAAGTACCTAGAAGTGGGAAATAGAAGAGCGAATGTAAGCTGACTGTGAATGTAGTTGAAAACAAAGCATTAATAATGGCAAACGGATGCTGCGAAGTGTCGACTGTTGAACGGGAAGAGGCGCGTCAGCAACACCCACAGCACGCAGAAAGTGACAACAAGAATCTGACCAGACTGTGAATGGTTTCAAGCAGACTGACAGACATGCAAATATTCAGTCGAAAGGCAATGAAATAGGGAAAAGAAAAACATTTCTAGACACATTTTCTTGTTGTTGCTGTTGTTTTGTTAATTTTTCATCCTTTTTATTCATTGCTCATGCATGACGACGTCGTTGTTATTTTGTCGTTTCGTTGTTCAACTTTTGAATTCTACAAGAATTGGAACAGTCGCTGGAGGCATTCGTCGCAGTTGGCAATGTGAAGAACTTCGAAGCGACCTGGACGTGTTGTTGCTGTTGTTGTTGTTGCGATGTCATCACAGCGAAAAAGAGCAAAAGGAGAAAGAAGATCAGAGGCCAAACGGCTGCAGCTGCAGCTGTTCTTTGTCCTTGTGCGAATATTTATGCAGTTGAGTTTTGTTGTTGCTGTGTTCGCATCCGCAAAATCAGGGATCGATAAATTTTGGTCTTCAAGTTCTTCAGTCTTTTGAAGCGTTTCTCTTTGGGTTTTATTTTCTGGTTACTTTTAGGATCGAAAGAAGCAAAAGGCTTTTTCGTTGAATTTAAATTAAACTCACCTGTTTTATATGAAGAGCAAAATGAATGCCGAGTTTTATCTGAATTATAATAATAAATGTTATCGCACTTGAAAAGAATTCCTCTTTTTTATCTCGTGAACTTTTTAATACTGGTTACGATAAAAAAAAAAACAACAAGCAGCAAGGTTGCGAATCTAATCAAAAAGAAAAATCTTTCAGGTTGCTGCTATTGGAATTATTCTCTTTATTTCATTTATTTCTTTTAATATTTTCCTTTGGTTTTGGTTCGTTCTTATTGTATAAATTTTAAACGCTTTTCAAATTAAATTTCCCTGCCGTTAAAATTGTTGCTTTGTTGTTGTTGCGAGTTTTGTTTTAGTAAATGTTTCACTTGCGTTACGCGCTGTTGAATTCATTTGTCTTTTAGACTCCGTAGACAATTAAAAACTCACTAACTGCTTTTGTTGTTGTCAGACTAATTCACGTCGCCCCCACTTTTAATGAGCAACTACTACTAATCGATATAACTGTCGTTGTCGGGGTTTAATTTCATTCAAATAACGCCCGTTTATTCATTAGCTACAACGACATCTTTCGTTGAAGCTTTCTTTTTTATTGAAGATCCTATAATTTTATTTCATCCTCTTTTTATTATTATAAATTTTTTCTAATTCTCACTTCCTTGAACTATTTGCTAACCAAAGCCAATTCTTAACTCAGTTAAACGAACGCGAAGCACGACCCACTCGCTTGAAGAACTTTTGCAGACTGATTTTACGGTTTGCAGAGACGCCGCTTTCATAGAATTGTTCCCAAATTGGGATATTTGGATGTAAGTGGGACTTTTTCATGTCTTGTGGGATTTATTATTTGCTGCGACGTGGGATACCAACTTTTATTTTATATTAATAGATATGATAATTTTGTGTTTCTCGATAAAATGTGATTTTGATTGAGTTTTTTATCTTTATCGGAAAACTTTGAGTTAATTTGCAATTTTATGTATTTTCAGAGCGCTTAAAAAACTCTTTGCTTAAGAGTCGTGTGAAAAATAATAAATAAAGTTCTTTATAACTAATACGAAATGTGAGTTTTGAATTTCGGCAAAATGTTTTCTTAAGAAAAACCTGATTGTGTTTTTGAATTGATAAAGAATTTTAATCTTTAATTTTTAAAAGATTTAATTTTAGCGAAATAATAAATTGATTTCAATTCAATGCTTTTAGTAGCTTGCATTTTGCATTGCTATTATTTTTAAATATAGCGTTATTCAATGCATATTTCTACACTTCAATTTATCTTCTATTACAAACTTCCAGTAAAAAATATAATTAATTAAAATATTAAAAGAAAATTTAAGAAAATTGCCCACTCTTCTGGGGCAGATTTTCCCCTTAAATTCCTTGATGACGTAGTTGTTCAAAATGATCATTAAATTCAAAATTTTATCATCTAAATAAGTAATCTTGTTTTCTACTATATTTTTTTAGTAAAGTAAATTTAAAATTAAAATTTTATTCTGTGTTTTACCAACTCAAAATAAAATAATTTCCAAAAAAAAAAACAGGAGAACAACAAAGTTTAACATCGAGGAATTTTGGCATATCGGTGGGATATTTTCATACTCACAGAAAGTTTTCGATGCGGACAAAATAAAATGACGTCACAGATGAAGGGTGCATAAGTTTCGTCCAGACCGACGTAACACTCCTTTTGATTCAAAATAGTTAAAACGCTGAATTTTTCAGGAGTTTAAAATAGTGCTTACGTATCAAATAGTTTTTCTTGTTGTTCTCAGTTCAAAATCCTAAAGAAAATCATCAAAATACGTGGTTTTAAATATAATGCAGAACCTTAAAGTTCGATGCACTTCAAAAGTTTCACTGGTTTCGTGTTCACCTCATTTAATCATTATTAAAAGTTTTCTTTTTTGAGTAATTTTTTGCATTGCATGCAAGTTTTTCTTTCTGTTTTTTGTTTTTATGAATTTTTGGCCAAAGTTTAACGACCAACAGCGCACCGTTGCACTTAATTCTTGGTTTGTGTTTCTGACCTGAATTTTGCGTAACTCCAAGCAGAGGATTTTTTGTGTTCTTCATGATTTTTGTTTCTGTTGTTTCCTTTTTCAGGGAGTTTATTTTGGCGTTATTGATTGCGTTTTCTTTACACTGCCTTTGATCTTTATATTCCATCCTTTCGCCGTTACCTTTCTTTTAATTACCTTCTTCTTCTTCTTCATTTTTTCTTCTTCTGTTTTCTTCATCATCGAGTTTTCTTTCGGGCCAAAACCTTTCACGTTGCCTTTAAAGTTCACATCATCGAATTTTGACGGCTTTTTGTGTGTCTACTCTTAAAGAGTCCTTCGCAAGTTTTTCTTCTTCCTCCTCTTTTTTTCGTTTGTGTTTATTATTTAGCCATTTATTGTATTGTTGTTGTTGTTCTTATTGTTGCTTTTGTGGGCGCCGTCGTGACTCTGCATAATTTCATTGCTCATCATCATCAACGGGATTCTGTTTTCGGTTTAATTTGGTTGTTTTAGTAAAATTATGAGTCAGAAAAGTGATACGAAGAAGAAAGAGAAAGTGACAAATATCCTTAAAACAAAAGCCGAATTCGATAGCAATACGACGCAATTACGTGTTCCGAACCTTCAAATTTTACCCTCGCAAAAAACTCTACATTTTAAATGCGATGATTTAATGTTGAAATTTCCCCAAAATAATCATCAGGAATGAAGGAAATTGCTTCAGAAATGTTAATGAGTCACTTTTTCCGAAGAAGCGGCAAAAACGTAATCTAAAACAATATTAATTTTTATTTTATTTATTACAATAAAAAACAGATAAAACATATTGTTAGAATCAAGAATAGCAAACTGAAGTCCAACGATGACACAGCGCAGAGTAACACAGAAGAAGTCACTTGAAAAACGTGTTCTTTGGAGAAATTTTATTTATTTTATTTGTTAACTGCAGTTAAACAGAATATAGAATTGCATCATTTCTCTTTTTTTAAAATATATCTTTTATTTAAATACACACTTAAATAAAGAGACAGCAACAAGTGTTGTTAAGCAATGCAAATATTGTTTTTTTTAGTGATGACGAATGCTGGTGAAAACTGGACTTGTGATTCACAGTCACATGTAACGAAAGATAATCAACTGAGTGAAGTTGCTCAGAAAAACAGTTACTGCATAACAAAGGAATTTAATTGTTTTTTGAGGGCTTAAAGAGGCGGCTCAAAAATGTCTGTGGATTCCAAGTGAATCGATGTCATTGGGTCACTCCAAGGCACAACAGACAAGTTAAAAAATCCATTAACAACTCCATTATTGCTTTTATTTTCTCCGTTAGAAATTGTTTAATTTCATTTATTGCAATTTCATTTTATTGATTTAAATATCCGTTGTTTTTTGTTAAATTGAAACATACGCAGAATGCCAATTTTCTGCTGTTGTTGCTGTAAATCATTCCGCTGAATTAATTTTCGCACTGTTTCTCCATATCGATGGCTAATTCAAGCCACGAAATTAAATAATTAATCAATGCCAACGAGAGGCTTTATTAGGTATTTACATATGATAAATAAGAAACGTGGCAAATACGAAAAACCGTTACCACAGTTAATAAATTACCACTGAACCGTTTAGAATATTTTTACATTCAAGCCATGTTTAATTCTTCAATAAAATAATAATAACATGAAAATCAAAAAGAAAACTAAAAGCTTAAAAAGGAAATACGAAAAGTAAAAAAACAACGAGAATTAAAAGGAATAACTTCAAACAGATAGAACATTAAATGGAAATTTTAAAGGAGCATTTAATGAAAAAAATCCATAGAAAATTTTGCAGTCTTTTTCAAAAAGCTGATTTTGATTACTTTTTTTTCTTCCTCCGTGATTTGCGTGAAAAGTTCACTTGCGCCATCGGTACATCAATTGTTAACGTCAAAGTCAAGGAATTACAAAAATAACAAAAGAAAGTGTCATAGGGGTATCTGTCATATGCATTTTATGAGAAGCGCAGTGAAGTGTCTTTTCCGCAAACAGAATCAGCCTAAATTGATATTTTTAATTGTCAATTTTCTGTAAACAAGACAATTTAACCCAAAATTTCTCCAATATATTCACAACTTTACGGAGCCTTTCTTAATTTAACAACAATTATAAAGTTGTGATATAATTTTTGGAAAAGTCGAATAAAAACCAAGAATTTAGTAATTTTGCGTTAATGCTGGAGTATTGATGTCAAAATCAGTCAAAGACGAAATCTAAAAGCACAATCGAACCACGCGATTCCAAGCAGAAGGGTAACAGTAACAGTAAAAGTAAATAAATAAATTGCGATTAATTAAACCTTACAATGCTTTAAACAAATGGATATTGGGATTTATCAAGAGATAAACAGAAACTATGGAAGTGAAAATGGAATCAAATGATCTAACAACTCATCTATCGGAAGAATTAATTTCACGTTTGGAGAGCGGTGGCGACTTGGGTAAGATATTCTGTGCCAATTCAACATCATCAAGAATTCAACATTAATTCCGCAGAGGGAATGATGTCCAGCGATATCTTTCAACAAAGCAATCTTTACATGGACGATCAGGACGACGATGATAACGAGGCGGATGACGTGATCATTCTGCACATGGACATACGTGAGCCGTTGCGCTCATTGCAGTGAGTATGGGTGGCAGTGATCTTGGTGCAGGTTGGGAATTACAAAGCATGTTATCGATCTGCTATTCTTCTGCTTGTAGAAAGCTCATCGAACTCAAGATTGGCGTCGACTTGAAGGGGTACGCTTTCTGGCTACAAGATGCCCAAATGGTAAGCTTATATGCATCCATATCATCAGTTTTAATAGCATTGTTTCTCGCAATAGTTGGAACCGCACAAAAATCTGGTTGATCAGTGTGTCAAGGGCGAGGGTTTGGTACAGATCAACGTTCAAATACAAACAATCAACCAACGCATTAATATTGTGGACGTTTTAAAACCGACAGAAGCTGCACTGGCGGCTCTGGCTGCCGAGGAGGCGCTGCAAAAGTCGATGAATGGTGATTTTGAGGGCATGAAAGTGCCAAACTTCAACAATGATAAGAAAAAAGAAAATACTTCGGCCGCAGCCAATAACAACGAGAAACCATGTCTAAATTGGGTGCTCGATAGTAAGTTCAAGAAGGAGCAGACACGTCTAAAGATTCCCGATGATCCCAACGATTGGAGCGTGCCGCAGGTGAAGCATTGGTTCCAATGGGCAGTGCGCCAGTTCGATTTGGTATGTATAAGTATTCGAAGTCGAAGTGGGAAATTTGTAGTAAATTTGATAAATGTTACCAGGCCGATGTTGCTATCAGCGATTGGTCGATCACCGGAAAAGAGTTATGTTCTTTAACACATGAGGAATTTCGCAAAAAGCTGCCGACGGATCCGGGTAATGTTTTCTGGACCCATTTGCAACTGCTCAAGGAGTGTAAATTTGTCTCCGTTGTACACAAGGAACTCGAGAATGAGATCGTGAAACCGGTTAAAGAAGTAAGCTACACAAAATTGATTCAAGGCGTCACTCCGACAGGGAAGGAGCAGAAAATAATGCGCAAAACAACGATGCAGAATACGAAGAATTTATTAAGTAAGTTATTTAACTGAACATATGTAATTATTGTGCATTCTTCTGCTCATTCAGCTCTAATGCACGGCGACGCTTTGCCAGCGAACATGGGCGGAGGCAACGGTAACAGTGCCAGTCCATACGGCATAGGATCTGGCAACAATGGTCAGGTGCAGCTGTGGCAGTTCCTGCTCGAGCTTCTCACTGACCGCGAGCACACCGACATCATTAGCTGGGTGGGCAGCGATGGCGAGTTCAAGCTGATCGATCCAGAGAGCGTGGCTCGCTTGTGGGGCGAGAAGAAAAATAAGCCGGCCATGAATTATGAGAAGTTGTCACGTGCGCTGCGCTACTACTACGACGGCGATATGATTTCCAAGGTGTCGGGCAAGCGATTCGCATACAAATTCGACTGCGATCTGAAATTACTGATCGGCTACGATGCATCCGAACTCGCACGCTTGGTCAACGAGAAGCCGTTCGCTGAGGAGTCAAGCTACGTGGAAGAAATGATTGTGCCGACCGACGACGAGTGACACACAATCAAAGTGGAGCCGCTTTTCTTCGAATACATTTACGACGACGGCGTCGACTGAGTCGAAAGGGAAAATTAAAGAAGAAAAGGAAGAGTAGGAGACAAAAGGGAAGAAAGGAAAGGGAAGGATTCAACTTCTATTTTAGTTTATATTTATCTTTATTGCATTGCATATATATTGTATTGCTCCATGTATAAAACACAAAACTTACAACAATGATGTTAAAAATTCACGATTTACACTTTACTCATATATTTTTTGTATATCTTTTATTGTCACATTTAAATATTGCTATATTCAAACTGTTTAAGTAAAATAAACTCGTATTTTTAAAGGAGAAATTTCTTTTTGGAAATAAAATTCAAAATTATAATTAAATTGTTACAGCATAAACTATATTCTTAACTACTCATAACTATATACAAATATACAGATATTTTTGAACTGTTAATGCTGAGAAATGTTTTATTCGTTGTTTCATTTGACTAGTTACATAAATACAAATTCGTATCTACAACTAAACACTAAACTAATGTAACTTAAACTTAAAAGCTTTTAGCTTCTTATTTGAGCACGTTTTCGCTTTACGATTTGTAATGTTTTCTTTGTGACATGGATTGCGGAATGTTGCGACTCTAAAAGGCGATAATTTTTTACAAATTATAATCTTTTTCCTGGTATTACAGCTTGCAAAATAAACATCTTCTTTTTGAGCTATGAAAAGCCAAATATGGGCAAGTTGTCCCCATTTGTACATTACGAATTATTGATTTCTTGGAATGGATCGCAGAATACAACTCAGCAAATATTCTTCCTTCTCTTTTAAGTCTTCTGTTACAAAATTTCCGACACAGTCAACGGTTTACTTTTATTTATTTTATCTTAATTGTTGACGGTGCGATTTGTGGCCGTCTTTAAAGACAGAAATAAAATTAATTATTCCTAGAATTAATCTCTCGTGACTAAACAATAAATAATACTTCTCTTTACTCCAATAATAAAAAAAAAACTAAACAATTTCATTATTCTACAGTCGATCTTATACTAAAAACAAGGCAATTATCAACAGTGGATTTAATAGCTTCATGCCATTTGTCGAAGGCTGCATTGGCCAGTCTATAACTCAGTCGTGATGACATCCTGCGGCCGGAAGCCGAGTTTGTAGAACTCGTCCTCCAGCCACAGCGAGCTGGCATTCAGATCCGATATCAGGTTGCCCTTCAGCGTGTTGAAGCTGCTGCCGAAGGGATCGGAGGGGCGAGGCTCCTCGAATTCGTGCAAACTGATCAGCGAACCGAAGAGATGCAGCTTCTGTGCCGTCGTTTGCGCTCCGATCGAGCTCAAGTCGTTCGCCGAGTGCTGCACGTCTCTCATATCTGTGTCCGCTCCGTGTTTGAAAATAAATCCACGCGCTGCCGAACGCCCACCGCCGTTCTTCTCGAAGTGCGCGTCGAATTGAGAGCCGTCATCGAAGTTGGACGACGTCTGGAAGAAGTCTATAAGTTGGCCCACCTGCGGCTTGTAGCGTTCCAAGGCCTGATCCGACCACGCGTGCAAACGGTTCCAATCATGCGGCGGCACCGCCGGAATCAGCTCGATCGGTCGATTCAGCAGGATGAGGATCTTGGCGAGATCGCGGACTATTGGGCGATAGGAGTTGGCGGCGGCCGCTTCGCCGGACAGGTAGAGCTTGCGTATTTGCCGCCGCGTGTCGTTCAGCATGGCCAGGAAGTACTCGGCGTTGGGACGCATTTCGTTGAGCTGCCGCATGAAGTCGGCGCGATCCATCGCGTTCTCGTTGATCAGCTTCTGTTTGATCATCTTGCGGCGACGACGGCGTTTAACCATCATCACTGCCACGGCGAGCAGCGACAAGCAGACGAGGAAGCCGCCGATCAAGCCGGCCAGGGCGGCCATCATGGGGCCCGAGTAGCCGGTGGCGATGCAGACGCGACCCATGAATTCAGTGTGAGCCGACCACTGATCGATGTAGCCGCTGGGGCACTGATCGACGCACTGGCGCGTGTCTGTGACGAGGTACAGCGGACACTTGACACAGCCGTCGCTGGTGCAGCGCAAGCAGTGCGAGCTGGTCGTGGGTGGACAGTCTGAAAGAAGGGCAAAAGAAGAGAAACATGAAATACAAATCATTATGAAAAAATTACTCAATAAAAATGCTTGCTGATCGTGAAGAAGATCCTAAAAAAGACTCATTTAAAGGCGTGTGTGTTTATGTCCACATACTGACATCTTCATTTAACAAGGCTTTAAATGTTTTCCGTTTACTATTCACGGAAGACAGCCAAGTCGTGCAGGATTTCAAACCATCTCCAGCAGAGTGAAGAAGGCAAAGCTTCGGGTTCAGGCTTAAAGATTGTTGTTACAATTACAGGTACGCATACGACATCGATGCGGACACTGAAACTGAGCAAACATTAAAAACCCATAGCACTAATGATGAACATCAAAGTGAATTCTCGGAAAAATGGTGAACATTTCAATTTGTGCGATGGGAAAGTTCAATATTGAATGAGTTATGTTTGGTCAGCAGAAAAGCCGCGGTGCTGGCCTAATGTGGCAGTTCCCTTTCCTTTATTTGACTCAATTAATTGTTTAATTTCGTCTCTTTTCAGAAAAAAGCCGCCGACAAAATGAAGCATAAAACACTCAGCGACGTACAAGTTGAAGCAGATGCCGCTTAGCAGCTGAAGACGCAGACCATTTTGCAAATTCCAACACGTCGCAAGAAATCGACAACCGAAGAAAACTCACAACTAATCAACAGCAGCGCGGTTTGTTCCATTGGCAGCTTCTCTTCCTCACCCATTTTTCCCCGTCCATCGTCTCGACGCGAACGTCCGATCGTCTGCTTATGCTCCCATCATCAGTTGCGTCTGCTGTGTATCGTGTGCATAGACGAACAGATACGAGGATGTAATTTAAAAGCCATCTTCTTTAAATCGCTTGCGTTGCCGCCGTCGTCGTTGTTGCTTAGCTGACTCATAATCTTTGGACTCTGATTCACTGCAGCTGCAGCATGCAAATCTGATCTGATTGGAAATTGTTTGTAATCGACGCCGAAGGGAGGAAATCAATAATAATCTAATGAAGAAGTTGATAGGAAGTGTGCAGTCTGCATGAAGCAAAGAAGTAGTAGATTCGCGGATAATTGAAATTGACATGAGAAAAATCGGAGCGATGTTCGGCCTTGACCAGGTCATTGGCGCAATTTGTACGAGGTTTTCTATTAATGAACTTATCACTCGTGATCGAATTGTGTTTAATGAAGATCTTCCCTTCTGAGAGCGTATAAATAAACTAAATTCAAAGCTTTTCCAATTGAAATGAGGTGCGAAAAGTTATTTATAAAACAGGAAATTAGAAAGTGACCAAAAAAATCTATTTAACATTAGATTCTCGCTTTCTACCATCGAAGACAAACGAAAGCAAAACTGATCTGACACTGGATCTATTCTAATATCAGGTTTTAACCTCACTTTTAATTAATATGCATTTAGATTTACGTTGGCGTTTATTGATCGAAATCATGATCAGTTTTCGTTCTACAGCCACCAATTCAATCATTAATAAAATATTTTAAAACTCACGATACTCCATGGAGCCAAATAAAAGCCCGTTAGTGCCAAATTTGTTAACCAAAAGTCATCTAAAAAAATCGGTGTAGATCTCGACAGTTTATTGGCCACCGGTTAAACGTGTACTAAATTAATTGATTTAATTATTTTTTCCAGCAACGTGCCAATTTAAAAATGCGGTTCGCCTCAAAAACAAACGCAGCCAACAACAATGAAGCACAAATCAGAAAATTAACAAATAGAAAAGACACCGAAAACAGGTTGTTGCTGGTTGAAATGAACCGAATTAAAAACAAATCATGAAACAGACTTTAAATTAATAGAAGAATGGAAGCAAAGAGGCCGAAGCATAACGTATTCATTCGATCCACAAACGAGCAGCATTCTTATTGATTCATTAACAAGCGTAGAAGAGATCAGCGACCAAGCAGTCACCCGGCGACAAATGAAAACGGATGTCAATCGGCACAGCAGCCACGAGCACGAGCAGCAACCAGTTCGACAACACGATCCGATGACAAAACAGAAGTCGATTGGAGGTGGAGATGGGGTGGAGGAGGGAAAGAATTTGATCGTTATCATATTCTGTGTAAATTTAAAATTACGAATTTGTCAAAAATAAGAAAAAAAAACGAAATACCTAACAAATCTTTACAGCAAACGTGATGCAAAAGTCTTTGATCGGGAGAGTTTTTGTCGGCAAAAAGCGTCGGGATTTGCATTGATCGTTAAATGGGAAATAATCCGCTGAAATGTCTAATTAAATAACAAAAAAATAATAACTGGCATCGGCAGTTAAAATGCTTCAGTGAACAGGGATTTTGCAGAATAACTACTGATGAAGCTTTAAAGTATTACCAAACATTAGATCAAGAAAATTATTGGGCCAATTATTAGATTGGGACTTCAAAAAGATGTCTCAGTCTCCGACTACAAGAAGATCATGGTCTCAGTCTCAACAAACAGCAATAACTAATAGAAGAGAGTGTATTGCCTAAGAATAAGTCGATTAGTCAGATCAGAAATTATGGTTACATCAATAAAGTAACCAAAAAGTGTCTCGGGGAAAAATAAAAACTTCATGAAACAGATCACAAGGTCATCTGATCGATAAAAAGCAGATCAGATATTAAGGAAATTTCATTACATAAGTGAAGTTTAGGAGAAAAAGGTAATGGATCCGACAAATAGTAGGACAACCAGAGCAGATCACTGAAGATCACACTAAAGATTGACAGGGACATCAGGAGAAGATGGAGATCAGTTAGAAAATAATCGTAGTAATCGAATGAACATTAGTGACCATATGAAGATAACTAAATAACTAATAAAATAAATGATAAAGTTAAAAAGTTTATAAACATCAGTGATCAGGCGGGTCCATATTTGCATATAACTAAACATTCTTTTTGTACACAACGGACACGATCTTTTGTTTCATTTGTCAACTAAAATTTGGTAATACCGCGCTATAAATAAAACCATTAAATTATTAATGTTGCGCGAGCTCAAGGCAAACATCATTTACATATGTAAACAAATCATAAAACCGATCGCTCAATGGATCAGTCAATATTTTTATTTAGAAGTGAATAGTTCCACAGTTAAGAATGACGAAGCAAAAAGTTGACTGCTCCGAGAATTTGTGGCTTTTTAATATAATTCAAATCCACTTCTGTGAAAAACAATAACGACGTTGATCATGAAAGTCCGCCCTCAATTTGACCGCCCAAATTGTGCAGCTCCAACTGCTGCAGGCGGCAAATCTACTCGCAGAGAAAACGTCGCTCGAATCCTGATGGAAGAAATCAGCAATAAAATTCGGACCGACACCGAAGCACAGTTATAAAATCCACAATCGTACTCAAGTGATCTTGAAGAAGTCTTCAGGCGATGGTGTGAGTTAAAGTGATTGGAGTTGGTATTGGATTTCTGCAGCTTTTATGCCTTTCGAAGAAGGTGTTTTTCCAACACGATCACAACAATTTTCGGCCTTTTTGTTTAAAAAAATTACCAAAGAAATTTTTCAAATTTTCCTATCGCTAACGGCAAAGCAATTATTTATTTTATTTTATTTTGGGAACAAAGGATATTTTCCTGTAAGTTGATAAAAGATTGAGTGGTTTTAACAGTTTATTTCCTTTTATTTTGTCGAAGAAATAATATTTTTTGGCGTTAAATATAGTAAATTTTCTGCTGTAATAATAAAAACCGAACTGAGTAATCGTTGATTTGATAATAATAACAATTTTAGGATAATTACATTAATAACGATTTCTTTCAATAAAGTTTTATCCGCCGCATGAAAAGAACGTGTTTGAACACGACGCTCGTCGCATTCAGCTTTGATTTAGTTGTGAACAATAATAATAATAATGCGATGTGATTGCATCCAATTATTTCTTTACGTGCCTCGTGAGTCCTCTGCAGCCAATTGATTTTCTGGCCAGTTACAGCGCTCAACTCACAGCCCGGAAGTTCCGCCGACGATCGGATCGGAAAGGAGCCGCTGTCG
Source organism: Thecophora atra (assembly GCA_937620795.1). Taxonomy (NCBI): domain Eukaryota; kingdom Metazoa; phylum Arthropoda; class Insecta; order Diptera; family Conopidae; genus Thecophora; species Thecophora atra. Next base: position 35,395,873 of record OW569401.1, read on the forward strand.
TCTTTTCTCAGGAGGAAGAGGAAGCAGCACTTGCGTCACAGTTACACCTCGGCTCTTGTAAATGGTAACACGTTTCGCAAGAGTGGTGAGATAGTTAAATAAAGCAAAAGACATCATTTGTTGCCTGAAAAACATGACAGAAATGAACACTCAGAGTAAAAGTGTGCAGTTTGCCGCGTTTGATGTGTGCAACAAAAGTAACAAGAGACGATAATACGCCAAAGAGAGAGATAGAGAGAGAGAGAGGGGAAGTGAGGTGAATTCGTAAGTCATCATGTTGCTGTTTACGCTGCACATCGTCTCAGATTCGTTCTACTTACGAACGAGTCAAGTAATTAAATTACCGAGCAGGTTTAATCGAAGCGACCTTGAGTCGCTTTTGCTTTGTAAATGGAATGCAAATCATTAGAATTTTTTATGAATTAATTAAGTACGTGGACACGGCACAAAAAACCCGTTATAATTGACTAATTGAATGAGGCTGCGGGAAGAAAGAAAATCAAACAAATTGAAGAATTTTTGTTGAAATTTCCCCCGATTCTCGACATTTACACATTCTAAACTAAGTAAAGGAAGTCATGAAAAACGCTATTATAAAGGAAAACAAAACACAAGGAATTGCAATCAATTAAACGTACAAATTGTTAAAATGAAATAAGAAAAAAAATGCATAATGAATAAAATTAAATAAATAAATAATAAAAAATGAATAATAATAAAATAATGAATAATATAAAATAATTTTATTAAAAAAATATTAAATGCAGAAATGAAAGAATTAAAAATTGAATTTAGTTGACATCACTGCGAACACCTACGATTTCTTTCCAACGACGATGTAAAAGAGTTTCAAGCAAAAAATATGTAATTCTGATTGATTTTAATTGCTGATTTTTGAAAAGCAACAAATGAAAGAAAATTAAAAATGAATGGAAAAAATGCTGGCATTTAAAAGATGATGCAGATGCTGGTTATTATTTGCACTATGATGAATGGAGCAGGTTATGCAAAATTTAGATAAAATGTTGCTCGTTACAAAACCGGAGAAGTCATAAAATAATAAAGAAACATGTCAAGTTTTTACTAAATTAAATTTAGATTTTCCTGCATAATTCATCAACATTAAATTCCAACGAGTTACATTAATTTCAAAACATTTACATTAAATATATTTGAATTTATAGTAAATTTATATTAATTTATTTTATATTTTCTTTATTATTTTTATTATATTTAAATTTATTTATATTTATTTATACTAAATATTTCCCGAATAATTAATTTTAATTACTAATTACATAACGATTTTTTGGGTGGATAAATATAATCTGTAGTTATTCTCATAAATCTTCAATTTTTATCGATATAGATTTATTTTTGGGGCCTTATTAATTGATCCCAATACGTTTTCCGTTCGGAAATAGCTGAAAATTATTGCTGAAAATTAATTTAGCAACACGTTTTCCGATATCAACGACAGTCGACGAAGCAGCGACATAAATTTGCCGCTGTAAGTGGAGATAAAATATAATTGCAGCCAAAAACAACAGCTACGAAGGCCTTTTTTTATAAAATCAAATCCCAGCAGAGCACACATTTAAAAACTAAATCAAAAACATAATGAAAAATGCAGAAATTGTTTATGTTTGTTGTTAATATGAGCCACAAGCTGAAAGAGCAGATAAATAAATTAAAAAACACAAGTAAACGCACGACAAAATGCACAATTGCATTTTACTCACTCAACGCTTTGAATTCATTGCGCAAGAGCAACGACGATGCGATGCAAAAGTGGCATTCAACGGCTGCCGAAAAACGTAAAAGGGCAAATTGAAGAAACTATGAAAAGCTAACGACAAAAACTTCACTGGAAGATTTCATATCGATTGTCATCATTTTGTTTTTGGATTCAACTTTTGGAATGTTGTCAATCAGCTGCATGATTGCTGCATAGCGGCATTTGCAACACTCGGATGCAAATTTCATTAAAGCAACGACTTCATCGGCTGCTGGTCAAAGGATTGTTCATAGAAAAGGCTAAAAAACGATTGCCACTACAACGCGAAAACTCACAAAAGAAGCAGCTCAAGGGAGAGAGATAAAAGGGACGGACTTTATTTGGATAATAATAAAATGCAGAATAAATTAGCATTAATTTCGTTCAAGCACTCATTAAGATTTCTCGAGTATTGAATGAACGTTTTCGTTACCTTAAATTTGCTTGGAATCGGTTTTCCTATTCCAAATTTCGTTTTGGAAAAGAAGTTTATTGGCCACGCCAAAAAATCGTGATTTCGAATGGTTCTAAATCAAACTCAGACCTGTCAACGTAACGCATAAACAAATAAACAAATTCAAATTCCAGCTCATTTCAAGTCACTCCTATTTCATGTTGTTCAAGTTGTGTGTGTGTTTTCGTTTTGCTGCATTTAGAAATGAGCCAAGAAAACCGTGGCAATGGTGGTCCGGAGGAGGAGGAGAATGGGTTCAGCCGACAGCGTGTATTATTTATGGGTGGGAGACGGTGCTGTGCAAAATTAATGACTTGGCTCAGGAATTCGGCCAAGTACCGAGTTGGACACTCAACACGTTCTCTGAATGGCAGCCCTGTCGAGTGGCTATAAATACATGAGCCGCTGTCATGCAAACGACCCTAAATTAAACCACTCAAAGCTGTACCAAAGTCTTGAGTGGACTGATTGCCTTTTGACAGGTGTTTGACAAGACTTCAAATGGTTTATATATAAATTCAAAATAGAAAAAAATTACTTTTTTCAAGTAGAGCATAAAATAAATCCTCTTGGATATGTGTCTGTTTGGGGACATCATGGAGTTTCTATCATTTGTAATCTTATTTCACAGCTTATATAAGATTTTGGAGAAATTAAAATAAATTTTATAAATAAATATTATGAAATGTCATTAAAATCAGAGTTAAATTAATGGAGATCATCACTTTCACACTCTTTACCATTCACTTATGGAAATTTTTGGTCTTTATCATAATTTTGATCTTTTCATGACTCTAAAAATGACTCTTTTTTCATACTCACTCCACAAATTCAATTCTAATTCACAGCCAGCGATGTCCAAGCTTCACTTTCATTAAAATGCCTTTTTATTTACTTAATTATAAAAGAGTTATTAAATTATTTGTCACTTTCATGTCACTAATCCGATGTATTTTTTTTTAACATTTTGTATTATTTATTTTTTCGTTAAATACGTTTTTTATCTTGTGAATACTAAAGTTATTTTTATTGATCTTTTTGTATATTTTTTGTTTTCTTTTATTACGAACATTTTTCGATTTCTCCTCGTGGCTGTTGAAATGTGTTCGAATTTATTCATTGCAAATGAGCCACACGCTCGCTCACGGAAGCTGCGAGATTTTATTGAACCGTTAATGAAATAACGTTCACATTCCTTTGACAGTTTGTTAGTTTTTCTTAGCTGCTGGCATTTAAATTAAGCTCAAAGTTTATGAGTGCTCGTGTTCGATGTTCACCTTCAGCTAATTGATGTTAATTTAGGAAGACTGAGAAGAGAGAATAAAATGATTAATTGACTTTATTCAAAGTTAAAGTTTATTGGGGATTTTTTTTGCTAACCAAAAAAAAAATTATTATATTTTGATTAAAATAGAGATCAATCTTAAAAGATTTCAAGGCGAATCTTCTATTTTTTTCTACGGAAGAAAATAATCAGCTTATAAGTAAATATTACAGGATGCTGCAAAGGTTCAAAAAACCACTCAATCTGGATAAAATTCCTTGTGCTTTATAAATGAAGAGAAAAAGTCTTCATACGTGAACACGTATTTTCTAATTTCTCAGAAACGCCACAGAAGATAGACTTGTAACTAAATGTAGAATGCGTGCTTCCTAATACCATCGCTGAAGCACCGATGAACCGTGGAAGACTCTCCGCTTCTATCTGGCACCCGTAGCTGTCCGATCGCAGGCTCCAGCGGTTGCTTGGCTTGGCTGCCTTCATCATGTCGTCTGCTGATTCTTTGCCAACCACAGCCATCGTCTGCCTTTTGTGTCAAGTTTATTTATGGCGGCTGTACAATCTTCTTGCCAGCATTTCTATTCTAAGCTCCGGCTGAAGTCTCTTGGCTTTTGCGGTAGAATTCAACTTCTGGTTGGCAGAGTGACTTTAAACAGCATTCATCATAGAGCATAAATGAATTCCTTCTATCTTCTGTATGACGCGGATGATGACAAAAAATAAGTATCATTTCCTTGAGCCATTCAACTGAATATAGCCCTAAATTGGACTGAATTTTAGTGACAATAACAACAAAATATTGTAAATAATGCAACAATTGTTACAACAGGGAAATTAACGCCATTGATCAGCGAGTTAACGGCATTGGATATATTCCTGTTTCGGAAAAAGTCGGCTAAACATTAAAAGAAGAAACTGCGAAAAGAAGTATCCACAAAAATTCCAGATAATCTTTTCTCGATTAAAGTGAGTCTCCATTTTAAAAGTTAAGGTAAGTGTAGGTAATTGCGGCCTAGTAGGTTATTCCGTGCTATATTTTTTAAATCAATTTAATAAGAAATTCCGGCTACGGTTGTAAAAGAATTCTTTATGTAAACATTAGAATTGCATTGAAATTCAATAATTTCGTTTGAAAAGCCATGATGTCATTTCGGCTTTAAAATAACAGCATTCATTTGCCAGTTGGACGCAAAAATTTGAACGCGAAAGATCGTTGCTCTGAACGAATAGTGCGTGAGTTAAAAAACAGTAAAGAAATTGTTAAGCTTTTAAAAAAGAATTGGTAAGTAGAAATTGTTGCGCTTTTCAATTATTTTGTGAGTTACATAATTACCTTCAATATTTTAATTTTTGCTAAACGATTGTTATAAGCTAAAAGGTGAAAATTAATATTGAATGATAACACGCAATTACAGGCATGATTAATATTTAGTGAAGCCAATTCCGTGCGTAGGACGGAATTGCAAAGCATTACGTACATCTTATTTTGATAATTTCTTCATAAATGTTAATAATATTTTCAAATTTGTTGATAATACATAAAGTTGATTGAATAAAAACGCTATGAATTCAATTCCGGCCTATGGTATTTAGCGTCATATTCTTGTTTTTCATCACTAAAGTTTTTGGATTATGCTTAAAATAAGCTGAATTGGATAAATGTGATTTTTTGAAAAAGGTTATATTTTTATCAAAGTTTCTTTATTGGCAATAAATTTTTGCATAAACAATAAAAAGTAAACTAAAATAAAGTTATTTGCTAAATAATTTTTTTTATGCAGTATATTTTGTTAACTTATTAGTGTAGAACGGAATTAGCAGCACAATTTTTTTAGTTTTTGCTAATTCCGTCCTGTAGACCGTAATTGAAAACTTCAAGCCGGTAATTACGTTCCATTTGAATATGTAACTTCTACAAGCACAAGTCCTGAAAAAAAGGAATAAAGGAATACGATATTCTATTTTTAATATATATATAGGTGCAAGTAAATATGCCAAGAACGAAATATACGGAGGAATCTCTGAATTTGGCCCTTAAGGAAATTAAAAGCAACGAACTTTCTTGCTATAAGGCTTCCAAAATTTATAAGATTCCAAAGCAAACTCTTTTGGACAAAATTAATAAGAAATATACCAAAAAGGACACCGCGGGTCCACGTCCAGTTCTTTCCAGTGAAGAAGAATTCCTAATTGTTAAGTGGGTTAAACATTTAGCAGAAATAGGATTCCCCGTATCCAAAGAACAATTAACGCAATCCGTTGCTAAATTGGTAAGAGGACTTGATCGACCAAATAAGTTCAAAAATGGGATACCTGGAAGGTTTTGGTTAGATGGATTCTTAAAAAGAAATCCAACTATAAGCCAGCGAATTTCTCAGTGCTTGACTATCTCTAGAGTTTCGGTCACGGAAGCAAAAATACGAGCATGGTTCGAAAGAGTCCACAAATATATCCAAGATAGCAACAATTTGGATATTTTCGAAGACCCGTCTCGAATATATAATTGTGACGAGTCAGCATTTTTTCTTTGCCCAAAAGGTCAAGCAGTCTTAACCAAAAAGGGAACGAAGCAGGTCTAAATGCGGTCTGGAAACGATGAAAAGGAATGCTTAACTGTATTAGTCGGTGCTTCTGCTGATGGAAAAATGATGCCACTTTTTGCTTTATTCCCTCTGAAAAGACTTCCAGCTTCGATTTTAGAGAAATATCCAAAGGGTTGGGCTATAGGAAAGTCCGATAGTGGGTGGATGACATCGGAAACATTCTACGAATATATAGCAAATGTTTTCCATCCTTATTTATTAAGTAACAATGTAAAGCTACCGATTATTCTATTTTTAGACGGTCACACATCACATTTATCTTTGCATCTTACCTCATTCTGCAGAGATAATGGCATTATTTTAACTGCTTTGCTTCCTAATTCGACTCACTTGCTTCAGCCAATGGACGTAGCAGTCTTTCACTGCGTAAAGAGTTGCTGGAAAAAAAATGTTCACGATTGGAGAATGGCCAATAATGCAAGACGTTTAAGAAGGGATGAATTTGCACCTCTCGTTCCAAAAAGCATCGAGAGCTCCATAACTCCAGCTATTGTATCAAAAGGCTTTCAGGCTTGCGGCCTATATCCATTCAATGCAAACGCAATAGATTATAGCAAAATTTTAAAAATTCCCTCATGCGCAGAAGTAGAATCAAATATTTTGCAAACAAATTTAGAAACAGTAACTCAAAACCCATTAGCTGGACGCGAAAGTAGAAGCTTCATCGATCTTTTTGAGCAGAGGTTGGGCTATAACAAATTGCAAACATTTACAGAATGTGATGGATATTGGAAAGGTGATATAAAAGATGAGAATTTGTTTTATTTTTGGAAGGATTTTAAAGATGAAATCAACGTTAGCCATAACAACCTCTCATTAAATTTCAACGCGCCAACAATTATAGCAAATAACATTGACACATTTGATATTGAAAACATGAGCATTGATTGGCTTGATGGATGTGAAACTCCAAAAATTACAACAGAATCTGAGGTAACTTTAACGTGTTCCACACCGAAATTAAAGATAATAGCCAATACAAATGAAGACAGCCAAATTACCAGATGTTTAACTCCACACTTAGACGAAATGTCCTTTAGCGTAGAAAATAGTACTCAAAATTCCGAACCACCTTTAAAAAAGCCAACTAATAGAACAAAACAATACAATCTAAACCAAACAGTACAATCTAAATTTCCAACACCTTTCAAAAACGCTCTTTTCTGGCCAGATATTCCCTCTAAAGAGCAAAAGAAAGCAGTAAAACGACAACTGACACCAACAGTAGCAATCGCTGATGAATTTATTGAATATCAAAGGCGTAAAGATGATGAAAAGCGGCAAAAAATCGAAAGAGCCGAATTAAAGAAGAAAAATAAGGAAGCATTACTAAAAATATCAAAAGAAGATAAAGCATTGCCACTAGCAAAAACAACGCAACCAAGTGCAAAGAATATTGTGGAACGTGATTTCGTCATAATGATGTATGAAGGGGAAAAGTTCCCTGGAGAAGTCTTAGAAGTCATCGATGAGATACCACCCAAATTCAAAATAAAAGCAATGACTATGAGTGGGTCAAATTGGCGTTGGCCCAACAAAGACGACATCTTAACATATGACTTTGAAGATATAATAAAAATAATAGATGCTCCTGTTGTGATAAACAACAGAGATATCTACTCTGTAAAAGAAATGAAATAATTTATATTTTATGTAATACGAAATGAATATTTGTTAGTGTAAATGGATAAATTAAGATGTACTGATTAATAAAAGCACAAAAAACAGTAGAACTTCATGAAGTCTAGCTTCTTCGCTTTAATCCTCCTAACAAGAAATTTAGAACGTAAATACCTACATGTTAGCACGGAATTAGTTTGCAACCTTAAAAATTAGAACGGAATTACCAGCATAATGGTATTTTTGTAGAAATCATATATTTTTAATAAATCATTTAAAATATTTAGCTTTTATTATGTTTTACTGTAAGAAATGTATCAACATTAAGCTCAATGCAAATCTTTTAAGCTAATTAATTTTATATTGCTAATAACGCTATTTCAAAGTTAGATTTAGCTTAGTAGCACGGAATTACCTACATTTACCTTATGCCTTGAAATTCCTGGCTTGAAATGTTCATCGTTTTTATTGCCATTTCATGTTAATGAAACCACAATCGGAACCAAGCACGAAAATATCCACTCAACTCCGCTTCCTCGATCATTTCGCTGTCCTCATCACCTCGAATGAAGTATTTAGCTTCAAGTGTCGTCGTGTTGCACTCATTTGAAGATGCCACTCGTTATTTTTTAAATTTCTCCTCAATTAGTTTTTCGATTCGATTCGATTTTATTGTATTCTTCTTTTTGTATTCATCAAGAGTGAATTTTTCTTAAATTTTTTTAGAGTTTTGCATTTTTTGAAGCCTTCAACAACTTCAGTGGCTCTTTGCAGTGCTGACGGCCCATTAACACCGCAAACATTAACAATATAAATTATTGCTTCTTCAAGACATAAAAAGAAATGCAATGAGTCGCATGAATGCGTGGCAAGGAGGCTCTCAATGAAGTCGGTGAATGAGTGAGGCTCTAGTTTAGTAATTAACCTACATAATTTCTTTAAAATGCTTCTTTTTTTGTATTAACCAACTTGAACTCGAACTCGAGAATACATATGAATGTCTGCATGAATGAACTTTTCACTTTTCCATCACAATTTAAAGTGTGAGCGATGTACTCCTGTGTAATTTGTGATAATATTCAGACTGCTTCAAGAGTGATGAAGAGTAAAACGTGGCTGTAAAGAAGTCATGTGAACTTTCTCTTGAGTATATTGCTAAAGTTATGAAGTACTTTGATGAACACTTGCACAAGAAAAGTGAGAAAAAGGGAAATATTTAAAATAGTCATTTCATACATAGACAAATTTTTGAGTTATAAATAAGAATATGAAGAGTTCAGAAAATGTTAATTGTCTTTAATTTAGTCTGGTTTTAGAACGTTGTTTGTGCGATCAAATCATCTTTTATCGTTTGAAATATCGTAAAAAATAACCGAGTGATAAATCTAAGACAGACTTAAAGCCAAAAATCTGATCTGAGATCTATTCGTAGTATTAGAAGAAAAAATAAAGAATTAGAACAATATTTCTTTAACTCCTGAAAATGTCTTCAACGAAATTAAGTCCAAAAACAGTCTTTGTTATGATCTGATTGCATTCAATATCTTTCGTTATAGCTTATTCAATGATTTACTTTTTATTAGATTATTTATTTATTGTCTGGCGTCATTAGAAACTGCCTTGAATGAGCACATATTTAAGAATATTTTTATAGCTAACACTGATCTATAAATGCTCAAAATAACATCGAGCGCTTTACTTTTGTTCTCCGCGAAACATTAAAAACACATGATGATGATGATGATAATAATTGGTGGTAATATTCTTTTTATTTTTCTGTAATATCAGATAATTGAATAGATGACAGCATTTGATGTGCGTTGCAGTCCTCGTAGACATCGCGCAGCTTGGAGATCAAAGACAACATAAAAAGTTGCATCGCCTCGAATAGATTCCATAGAAGACGACGTTCAAAGGGAACAGAGGATGGAAAGTAAGTCAACAAGTAGAAAAGAAGATGTAGAGAAAAAGTGTTTAAGGGAAAGAAGCCATAGATTAATCTGTGTAGCAGCGTTATTGTTAAGAGCAACTGATAAAATATTGAAGCTAATGACATCCACTTCGATGCTTTTAATGATGTCTTTCACAGCGCATTTCCTTCCACATTTTCACCATCAAAAGAAAAGGAAAAATTTATAAACAACCGATAAAATGTAAATTAATGATGACTCGATGAAAGAATACTTCACTTAAACGATGAGTAGAAAATAACGTGGAGTGCTAAAACCAATTAAATTAAATTAAATTAATCATGATAATAACAGAGCCAATAATAAATAATAACATTTATATTATTTACATATAAAAACACAAATCGAAATTGAAAAAAATAAGCAAATTATGATTATGACACCGTAAACCAATCAAGCAACTGACACTTGTGGGAGAATTGATTGTAAATTCGAAAGAATTACATAAAAAAGTAGCAAAAAAAGGCAAAAATATTAAGTGATGAGTAAAGATCATGAATGGAATCGTTGATTCAATAAAATAACGAATAAAGGTCATCAATTAAACCGTCAACAAATGACATCAATTAAAAAATTATAAAAAAATACAACAAAAATATTAAAAATTGTTTTCATTTTTCCATTTTATTTTCAATCAAAACTCAATTGAATTAAAACTGTAAAAAACAATTATAATTTCAATTAAGCTGGGTACATTTTTGTGGTTATTTTCAATTTTTTAATTGCTATTATTTGTGGCTTATAAAAAACTTTCTCCTTAAAAGTTATTAGCAACATTTAAAACAAGAAAAATTGTATTTTGTGGCTTTTAGTAAAAAATCAAGGAAGACAGGAAAACCAAATATATTTTAATAAGTTAAATTATAAAATAAAAGAAAGGAAAATATATATTTTAAGAAAAATAAAATTAATATAATTTTATATATAAAAAAGGAAAGAAATTATTTATGAAATATGTCTATCATTAAATTTATGCGTGGTTTATTTTGAATATTGATATTGATTTTATTTAAAATAATAATATATAAAATAAAATAAATATTTGTTGTTATTTTTGGAAATTAAAATCACTTCAACACATTAATCGCTTCTCAATGCAAGCGTCTTCAAGCGTCTTATTAAGGATTGTCGACGTCATTCAGACGTGTGACAGTGACTTCAGACTTCACATTAAATCAAAAGTCTATCAACAACACATTTGCACAACATTTCTACAATTATTAGTTATGTTTATTCACTTACTTAAGCGACTGATTCGCATTTGGAAGCTCACTCGCTCAACGCCACTTCATCGCGATGTTAATTAATATTTAAGATTTTTCCATTGCATGCATTAGATTGCAAAAAGCTGACAATTTTATAGATATTTCTTTGCAGCCAGAAACCGGCTTTCAACTTTTCAAATCGTGTTGTTTTGCAGCAAATCGCCTTCAATCAATTCTGCAAACGAAGGCGTCAACACACCCATTTCCCATTCAACTATTATTTACTTTTATAAATTTACTATTATGATTTTATTATTATTATTGTTATTCTTATTTAATAATTCAATAATTTCACTTCACTCGTTTTCATACATTTGAATACACGATTAAGTGAAAAATCTACTATAGATAAAAACTGATTCGTTAGCTTTTCGCGAAGTGGAGAAATCTAAATAAATTGAAGAATTTCCAAGTAAACTAGATGAATAGCAACGATCGCAAATCGTCGATCGTGATAGCGACACAAGGAGAATTTTAATTTCAATTTGTTGCTTTTAAAATCTAATTATTATTGTGTTTGTGGCACATGCACAGTTGTGTTGATGGCGTGTGATTTTATGAACTCATAAATGTACGTGAATCATACAGAATACTTAATGAATGATTGCCATAAACTGCTAATGAACATGAATAGAAATGGAAATGGAAACTATTACAAACATGACTCTGATGTTTACAATGATGATTGCTGATAATGCAAATGGTGATGATGAAAATAGAATGAATAATATTGATGTGACAAACTAAAATAATAGTTAAAACGATTTTCATTTGATTAAGCATTGATTATTTCAAGTGAATCCATTGATCAAGTGGGTGCGATGATGTAATTTATCACTGGCAACTATATATTTTTTTTTTTAATTGGATAGAGAGATATAATATAAGTTACTATAAGTTTCCCACTGCTTCATGCCCATTTTATTCCAGGTCTGAACTTGAACTTGCAGACAAAAGTCGCAACTGATCATCATCAATTTGATGTCGAACACGTCGATATCTGCGACATGTCTATAAAAATCATTAAAACACTCATAACATAAAAAGTTATAACAACTCAATCAATCACTTCGATTCCCATAACAAGTGAAGCTCATGGCAAAATACGATTTACAAATATTTGTACGTACTTTAAATACAGTCGCATGTCATTCATATTCGTGTTTGTTTGTTGCTCATTCTTGTTTATTCGTTGTCGTCGTCGAACATGTAAAATGATCGTGCGTGTTTTAAGTTGAGATGTGAGACACCGACGACACACAAAAATTATTATTAACACAGTAAAAAAGGTGTTAATCACCACTTGTTGTGCAAAATGTTATTGCTGTTTGCTTGCACCTTGCTTTTCAATATTTACAATGATGATCTCTTTCGCAATATCTATAATTAAATGTTACTACACATGTTCACCTTGTGGGGAACTTCTTTTAGGCGCCATGCAGAGTTGTAAGTATGATGAATTGCAAAACAAGCCTGAAGCTGTTAAGCTTCGAACATTGTGCAACACAAAGCTTAATCAAGTGAAGCTAAAGAATAACTTAAGTAGAAGTAATAACGAATTTAAACACATCTATATACAGTAATTATTATAATTTAATAGGAAAAATCATATTAACGATTCATAGTCTTGTTTAAAAGGAGCCTTGAAATCTATGCCTCAATTTATTAACGAATCTTTTGCACTAGAAAAGTTTGTAATGAAGAAACTTAGAAATAAAATTCGGATTCTTAAAAAAAATGATATTTCAATAGACAAAACTCGATATGCTGACCTTTTAATCATCATAAAAACTATCATCATCATCACCATCAATATTCATTATAATCATTTATTAAAAACGATATCTCAAGTAATAATTTTTATAGCAATTATGGTACAAGTTTAATTTATTGCTTTAATGGTTCTTTTCCTCACGATCTCCTCTCCTTTCCGACCGCAATTAAAACGGTTCTTTACAGTCGCATTCGGTTAAATTGCACTCTACACCGCCGCGAATTCTTTTAACGAGCCACAAGTTGTTACACTGCACCCCAAAAAATATGGCACGATACACATGCTTTTAAGATTAATAATAAGAAAAACAACTGGAAATCGTAAAAAATAACCTTAGATATAATTTATTGAGAAAAATTACTATTGTACAAAACAAAAAAATCATAGCTCATATATAGCTCATTCCATATCATTGAAGCTTAAAAAAAATAAAAACAAAATAAATGAAAATGGCTTTTTTGAGTTGCAGGTGAATGAGTAAAAGCAATGCATTGAAGGAGTGAAAGGAGGGCGGAGAATTGAATGAATAAGTGAATGAGTCAGTTGCTTGTTTTCTCGACTAATTACAATAAAAAAGGTAATAAAATGAGTTAAACTAGAAAAATTCTATATTTTTTTTGGAAGTTAAACAATTTAAATAATAAATATGTTAAATGGACGCTAAAAATATGTGTTTAAAGCTCACGTAAATCAGGATTTCTGCTTGAATGCAAATCATTTGAAGCATTTTCTGAGCAAGTAAAGAAAAACACTTGACTACAAGGAAATAAAACAAAAAAAAACCACATTCTAAAGATAAACACCATTAATAATATAAAAAATTATAGAAAATATTTTTTAAGGTTGAGAGAATACGAGAAAATCCGTTGCAAGTGCAGCTCGTTGCCGTTACTTTTCTTGACCAACTCATGGAAAAGAAGAACAGAGAAACCAAGGACGGACGATCGAATGGAATGATTGAACGGCTTCAAGCGATTGCAGCTGATGAACGTTGATCAGTCGAGCGAATGGCTAAGAAATAATATATAGCTCAGTGGTTAAAGGAAAGCTGCACTTTGGATTGAAGACTTCATGCAATTATTGTAATTCTTTTAATGATTTCATTAGATGGAATAGAAATTTATTTATGGAGAGAAATAATTTATGAAAGAAGAATAGGAAAGTAGAATATTGAAGGTAAAAGAAAAACCTAATTAACTCAAGTAATTCTGAAGTACGTTATTAGATTACATTAAATTTAATTTAAATTGTTATTTAAAACAACACACAAAGGTTTTTATAACATCACTAAATCGCTGAGATTATATTGTGAACTCTTTAAATCAATGAAAAACTTGTCTGAATGAGAAAACGTAACGAAAATTAATGATGATTAGAAGATTTTGTATTTGTTATTTCAATGAAAGTTCCTCAGCCTACGAAAAGATCAGAGAAAGTTTCTGATGATTGATTTGTGATAGGAATCTAATTCATAGCCAACTACAACCTACGATGACGCTCAACCACTCGAAATTTACGTCAATAGACTGTAAAGTGTTCAATCACTTTTATCGCAACAGCCGAAATTAATCTCTGCGACTAAATTTGTCGGGTTGGCGTTTAAGTAGTCAGCATTTAACTTGGCTTAAATTTCGTAGCTGGAAGCTTGATTACATCGAAGAGATTTGCTACTAATTGATAGCGGAAAGACTTTCTCTTTGAAAGAATTCAGTAGAAAATGAATTTAAGAAAGGATGATTAAATGTTTAAATAGTTTATTCAGATTTAAAGCATAGATAAAAGAAGCCGAAATGTTGGAGGAAGTGGAGGGAAGTTGGAAGAAAATGGATATGAATAACAAATACATAAAAAATGCAATTACTTTTCGCTAATATTAAAAAAAATCAATAAAAATTAAATATTAAATAATAAAAATTATAATTGAAAAAAAGACCAATGATAAATTATTTAATTTTAATGTTTTTCTATTAAAATTCCATAATCAAAAACGACAATTGAATGTCTTTTTTTATGTATCTTTCTCTCCGTCTGTTCTCATAATTATTTGTCGCAATGTTTGTCTGTTTTTCCGTCTGTCTATCGGGAATAGTCGCAAATTTGTTCAGTTTCGATTAGAATTACTTTTAGTAGTATTTGAATATATCCTCAGTTGATTGCCTTTCGAAAGAAAGAAGTAAGCGAGTCCTTAAGACAGACTTCAACACGAAAACTTGCTGCAACTTGGAGCAGAGTTTTGTTGTTGTTTATCTGTTGTTAGTTGAAGCTCATTTTAAATACATTTCACCATTCAAGCAGCCAGCAAAACGTTTGAATTTCTGCCGCTTGAAATGGGAAAGAAAAACCAGTTTAAAACTCAGATCAGTTTGGCCCAAAAACAAACCACGCGATGCGCTCTTAAAGACTACACAACATACCAAAAGTCTATCAAAGCCAACTTCAGACTTCCTTCTAAGCTTTCTGTTGCTGTGGATGGAGCTTAGTTGAAATTTCCCAACCGTAGAATTCTTTTTTATTCCTTTTTTGTTTGATTTCTTGTGTTTGTGATTCTATTTACCTACCGATATCGCGGAAATCGTTGCTGCTCTTTGCTCTTGGGCTGCTCGCCGCCGCCGTCTGTTGGCAGAGAACGGCACAAACGGTAAAACAGAAAAAGAAAAGTGTATGAATGCAGCAAAAAAAACAAGAGAAAAGCTGAAAGCACTTGAAGATGGTAACAAGATAAATGCATGAACACGCCAAGTCTTTGGCAGCAACTGCAGCAGCAGTCGTAACAAGAGAAACACGTAACAAAGAGTTTGAATTTAAAGATGACCGACGGACTGATGGACCATTCTTGGGTGTAAAGAATACCGAGACCATAAAAATCGAAGAAAACCTAACAGCTACGTTGGTTTTCCTTGTTTTTCCTTCGATAGTTTTGTGGTCCTCTTCGAAGTTGATGGAGACAATTAATAATAAAACTCAACGGAATCACTTTTGAAAGAGTTTTGCACTGTTCGACACTCCTTCAAACGATCAGCAGAACCAACCGCACAAGACGAAGTCTCCAGTTAAAACTCAGCTCAGGATTATTAATTTTAATGGACAACTTTGACCTGTGATAATACAACAAACAACTGCAACAACGTGTTGCAAATGAAGCAGAAATCTTGTTGCTAATGAACTCTGAACTGATGCATAGAAATGGTGTGCAGAAATAAACGCTAAACTTGTGGAAGGAGAATGCAAGAATTCTAAGAAGAACGGAGAAAATAAACAAAGCATGCAAAGGATGCGATTGCAGCAGTGATAAAAACGAAAACGTAAAGAAACCGACGTCGTTGTTGGAGGCTGCAGCGACCATCGACCAGCAACAACCAGCAGCAAGATCAATGACTTTAGACTTGAAGAGATCTTCACGGAGGCGAGCAGGCAGGAGGATCTGCAAACAAGGAGTTCACAGCACCACAGATCACAAGAGGCACCACAAACAAAGGCAACAGCAACACATCAACAAGTGTTGACTGACTCCAAGTGATGCAAGTGATGATGTTCAGGGCGACGAAAGATCTTCCTTTTTCATCTTCCTTTTTTGGTTGCTTCGTGATGCATCTAGCTACAATTTTTGCCAGACACAAACTTAGCAAAATGTATATAAAATAGCGAAAACACTCATTCGTCATGTTTGCACTTCATCTTCGTGCAGATGCAACGAGCGATTCTTGAACTAACCACAACAACATGTTGCTTGTTTCTGTGTTAACAACGACTTGCGGCGTTGCTGCATTCACAGACCGATTGAAGGTAATGAGAAAGCGACAGAGCCGAAAGCGGCGTTGCAATGAGTGAGGAAGAAAGTCACTGCAAACGATCACAGCACAGAACGAGTGTCGAAATGCAAATTGATGCAGCAGATTCTTTGACAGTGAGTGAACATGATGAGAATTAATTATAAATCTTCTAAAGTTTGAAGGAAAATAAACAAAGTGATGCCCAGAAGTAAACAAATAAAAGCAACACACATGCAAATTAATGGCTTGCAATGTGAAGTGTTTTCCAGATGACTTCCTTAGCAAATAACTAATAATAATAAATGTGAGGCATATATGACTTCAAGGAACAGCAGCTTCCTTACGTTCCAAAGGAGAAAAAAGATAAAAATGCGCGTTGAATTCCTTCAATTCCGATGCTCGGATTCATGGATGCTCTAGCAGGTGGTTGCGATTGCAAATCATTGTTTTTTTGTTGTTAGTTCGAGTATTAAGAGAGAAGAATCTATTAAACAAACAGCGTCAGCGTGAATTGAATAGTTGATCACCTTCCGTCAGCTGAGTCACGCTGATTGATTCCTCACTTCAGGCGCCTAATTAAATGGAGCTGCTGCTGGCGCAGTGCTGCGATTTACTGCGATGCGATGCTACCGTAGTTTGGCTTGCAACTCATCATTTGAGTGGGCAGTTTAACGCTTCATCTGCTGCTAAATTTTTATGGTCTTTTGTAGGTGCGAAAATAAAGCAAAACAATAAACAGCTAGAAAAAGCGGCGTGATTTTCTGCTTTTTTCTATTGCATTTTTCTTTGTGAAGATCGTAGCCATGTTTTTAACTTGAATTTCGTTCCTTTAGACTTGATTTTGAAATACATAAAAATATAGCAATTACCTTAAGGCGCAGTAGATTCAACAAATCATAAGAAAAACGCTAAAAAAAGAACTACCAACATCAAAATCTAGTGTTTCACCGAACCTTGAATCACTGTGAAGGTTCCAAAAGCAATTCAGTTCATTGATCTCAGCACTTTTTAAATACCTTCGACGCATTAAAAATATAAGAAATAAAAAATAAATCTCCATTTTTCAAGCTAATTTCGCTATTTCCGCAAAAAAGCTTTCAGTACATATTTTCAAGGGGAAATTAAGAAATTCCGATCAATTTATTAAATCTCACCTTGCAATTTTTGCAAATTTACAAACACATTTTGAATTTATTGAGAAATAACTACAGTGAAGTTGAATTAGAGACAAGACGAAGATTTGTAGACGATGTTCGGACTTAGTTGAGATTCGTAGATCAACGCAGATCAAAGCGATTGCAGCCGACATCAACTGTCAATTAACTAAACAACAACAACAGAAAAGTGGCACGCACACACAGAGAGCGACAGGTTATTGTTGTAAATACTATGGTTTAAAGAAATTCACCATCCACCGGCTGCTGTACATTCACCGCAATCACCAGCCGCAGGCGATCAATTATTCCCCATTACAGTCAACAGCTAGCACGGTATTTAAATAAGCGATCTCCAGCCATTTATTATTTTTTAAAGTCAACTAATAGCAAATAATGTCTACTAACTAAGCAAATACTGTTACAATTAAAGTACAAATTAAATAAAATGTAATAAATTACGAATAAATCGAGCACAAATAATAAATTTATGAATGGGAAGAATGGAGTCAAAATCCAGGATCACGTGACAGAAATTTATAAGGCCAAATTTGTGCAAACTTAGTACAAACTGAAATTTGTAAGAATCGTAGGCAGAAAAAGGCAAATACACAGAAATAGACACTCAACCAGACAAAGATTCACAACAAACACCGATCGATCTTTTCGCTTAAATGCTGAAGTAGGGATTCAGCTGGGTAACATCAGCAAAAGGTGAAAAAGTCAAAGTTAACATGAACACGCAACATACGAAGAGCTGCATAACAAATATTTTCACATTTCCCAAAGCGATTTTCGTCGATCGTGGCTCCCATCAGAAAGCGATTATGAAAACAATTTCCAGTCTCTTTAGTGAAGCTCCATCAATATTTCATATATGATTATGTGACTATAATCACAAGAAATAAATTATTAGAGCTCGTGCTTCCCACATATTTTTTAAAAAAATAATTATGAAAGATTTACTGACATCTTTCGTATTATTATTTTCTGTCATTGAATTTTATAGATTTTCTGAAATCTAAGATCATCAACGAACAGCTTAAAGAACACTTGAGCATAAAAGAGTCCAAGGGAAAAGACGATTAAAATTGACTCATAATTTTTCTTTTTTTACATTGATCAATAAATTAGGTTGATCTTATACATTCCTAAAAAAATTAATAAAAACAACGCTTCAACCGCGGCCTTTTTCATTCATAAACATCTTTTCTTTTTCAAATTGTTCAGCGTGTATCTTTTAAGTCTTTCGGTCGCTCAATGGATTCTTCCACGACCGTTCGATCGATCGATCGTTCAGAATTGAATTATCTACGCCTCCATTCCGCTATGTTTCGGTCTTTAAATGGTGGAATAAATATGTATTGAAGCAGTTTCTTTTCATTTTGAATTGTACTGCAGAGCGCTTATCTTGATCTTGGTTCCGTTAAATTTGTAGAGATCATTCAGATCAGAGTTTCTGATTATATTCTCTTCGTGTTTGTAGCATTTAAGCCGTCGATTGTTGGTTGGCTTTAGGTGTGGGTCGGTCTCTGTGACACGCACTTCTTCCGTGACCCAGTAAACTTGGGCCTTGTGTTAAAATTATTACGATATTATTGTAGTTATATTGTTCTTAGCTTGTTTTGTCGATGTTAATGATCATCATGCTTTATGAAATGGTTTCGTTGTAGACATTCTTTTTAGGTTTCATGGATTAAAAGTTTAATTATTGTGTTAGAGCTGCTTTACCGTTAACATTCGGTCGTCGAAAATTTATTACAGCCAACTGACCAACCAAAAAGTGTTAAAAGTACCTTTCAATCGTCGAACACGTTTCTATGATCCGACACTTGCTTAAAGAAACAAACTTGAAACTTCTCATTTCTTGAAATATCTTTCGAGCTTTTATTTTAAAATTCGGAAAATGGGTAAATCGAATTTAAAACTCTATAAAACAAGTGAATTTTTGAATAGATATGCACTTATAGTTAAGTTATTTGTAAAGTCTGAATTGATATTCCGAGCGATACAGTCGAGTCGCAGTAAAATGGAAATGGAAAAATTCAGGCCTGTTTACAGTACCGAATTTATTGTTAATCAGTAATCGATATATATAAATATATACATATATATAAAAACAAATTTACTTTGATGGAGGATTATATCTTATTGTTTTTTATACGTAACATGTATTTATAAATCCATTTTTAGTATCCATTTCTGGTCATTTTGGCATTTATATATTTTATATATAGCTTTTGTAATATCGGTTTCTTTTTTATTCTTTTCGAATTCGAAATGTATTTTCAAGCCAACATACTTCTACTAGGCGACTGTATAGCTCTATTATTACTATTATTATTTACACATGAGTATATAATAAAATTATATAAATCAAGACAAGGAAAAGCACTAGATACATGGCCATCGACTTTCGGAAGGTATAGCTCTATTAAAATTCCAAATTGTTTTAAAACTCTTTGTGTTTTAGTAAATTATTACAAATGCAAATTAATGTAGATCATCACCATGATTACACTGAAAGATGTCTTAGATAATCTCGTGGGCTACTTCAATGAACCGTGACAATACCACGTATATGTACATGAAAATTATGTTTATCCTATAAGATATAAACGAAATTACCAAGCTTTCTTTCTAATTATCAAGGTTATTATTAGTCACACTCACGACTTTTGTATAGAAACAAACAACATCCGTTCCTTTCTAATTCTCCTCATTTTTCTTCCTCTTCGACCTCTTCCTCATCCGAATCTTTCTTCCGATCTTGCCACAACACGAACTCGTATTTTTCTATGCGCCTCTCTGAACAGAGAAAAGTTATATAAAAGGAAGTGTTATCAGCTACCTACAGCTGAATGAATGAAACGACTCACACAAGAACAAACAGAACGAAAACCCATAATAACCCAACTGCACAGAAGAAAAACTACAAAGAAAAACGTACGAAATTTCACAACTTATTAAATAAGTGATGCATGGAGTGATTTTAACAAAGACAACACCGAAACTTCGGAAAATAACGCACAGCTGTAATGACAGTGAAAATGGGGAATGCAAAGTAACGGCAACGAACCTATTTATTGACAGATCGCGCCTCATCCGCAATTAGATACACTTGCACAGTTGTATTCAGATAGTAAATAAAGTGTTTACAATACACGAAGGTGTACGGTGCACTAATGCAATCAGTAAACGATTGGTCCCGAGGAATTCTTTTGTCAAATTAACACTTGCCCACCCGAGAAGAAGTAAAGTAAAAAAACAAACCTCATCTATTGTTTCTTCAGCTCGTATACGAGGGCTCGAGCTATCAAATCCCAGGTTCAGGTTTTGTGATTTACAATAGGTTACGTTAACCTAAGTTAAATCACGCTGTTAACCATAGGTTCCAGTTGCGCTACTATGAAGTAACGCTGGATCTTTTGACTGCTACCTGCTTCATTTGAAGACTTAAAGTCATTTTATAATGCATTCAAAGTTTTGTATTTAATGGCGGGGTGCCATTCATGTTGACCATGTTCTGGACTTGTCCGATTTGGTATTTCACTAACTCATTCAAACGCTCTCATTCTACTCAAGTTCATCACCCATGCATCGACTGAGTATGCATCGTTTTTGCAAATTTATATGTAAATCAGACAACTTAAACTTCAGTTCCTGGGGAGATCATTGACTGATAGACAACGGATGGCGGTATCCAGCAATGATGCATTTATATCCAACACCGACAGCGCTCCCCGAGGACGCTTTCTCATGCTGCGTATTTTTAATTCCAGCGCCCTTTTAAGACGAGTACTTTTCTGTTTTGATCTCTCGTCTGTTCTGTTCTCTTGCAATTTTAATTTCAATTCCTTGCGATCTCTTGTTTTTACGATTCTCGGTTGATCCATCGCTTCTTCCATGTTTATGGATCGTAAATTCCCCGGTTTTCTGTGTTTTTTCTCTCTTTTTACGATTGCATTTCTTAGTGTTTAACGCGATTCTTTCTCACAATGAAACAAGTGCTGCTGCTGTCCTACTTGGGAGATATTAAAATTTTCAATTTAATATTCTCCACGGTCGAAATTTATATACATACGTAGTCGAATAAGCACGACTAAATATACCGAATAAAATTCAAAAAAGACCAATTGCAATGTTCAAAGAACAGAACAGAAGGGAAAAGCAAAATTTGTAATAAAAGTACACGCGAAATCGCGGATATTAAAACGCGTAATCGAAACGCTTTCCACATGCTCCAACATCGTATCGTTTGGAGTAAAATGCGTCTGTCTGGTTGAAGATAAGGAACTTTTTATGGTCGTTATTTGTTGTACATGTGCATTTCTATGGCTTACTTATACACAGTAAAATTATTAAACGGAGGCTTGACGTCTAGAGATATGCGATGTTCTTATGAGAAAATATTCATTTGTCGATTTCTTAATTAACCAATCATTTCCGATATCAGCTGATGATAAAAATACGTCTTTGGTAGAGAAGGAAATCAATTCCAGTTGAAAAACTTCATAAAATTATTCTTAAAAATTGTAAAGTGTAAAGACTAAATTTTGTTAATTATATTTTATAAACAAAAAGTAATTTTTAGTTCTTTAAATGCCACAAAATTCCTATAAATATTAAATAATTAAAAACAATTTGCAGCTCTAAATAATAAAATGCACATGAACATTCTGCCCACACCCTGTATTCGCAGCAGTTTGCCAATTTTTCATTCTATGTATTTAAACTTGTTCCGTCCATCTTTCCAAAAAAAAAGAGTCTTCAAAAATCCATGTCCAAAATTTTGTACAGTCTTTGATGAAAGATACAAGAGTTAGTAGTCAGGTAGGCAGCCGAAAATCTTATTGCAAAATCCTGTTTTTCTGTTTACGCTGGCGGCATAACAAATTATTGCCAAGACGAACGGAAGAAACACAAAAAGAGGTTGCTCAAAACTTTTGATTTCCCTGACAATTTTGTTGATAACGTTCTTAAGAAGTTTATGCAGGTTTATGATTTTATTTTTTATTGCCTTTTAACTTGTATATATTTCATCTTTAACAAATTTAAACGATCGTTACTCAACGGATACGTTTCTATTTTGCATAACATAATCTTGAAGATAAACTAAAGGAAGGAATTAAAATTTCAAAACGAAGCAGAAGACGATATAAAAATTGTAATCTGTAGGTACACATGCGTAGTAATATATTTAATGCAATATAAATCAGTATATGACTTGTTTTAGGAAATAACGACATAGATTTTAAACATTTTCAGTTGTAGCGGAGAAAAGCCGAATTATTATCGTAATAATTTATTCGTATTTTATCCTTCTTGACATTGTTATCGTCCTCTTGAATTACTTTTCTTAATTCGTTCCCGATGTTGTTGGAATTGGTTTTTGAAACACTTTCAAAGGAGTCTTTCATTTATGTTTTCTTCCAATTCTCTAATTCCCATTCCAATTCTTTCGGAGAGATGCTCCGAAAGATAATCTGAATTTCTAATTTTATTCCCTACTTATCGAGTTTCGTATTCATTCACTTGTATTCAATCGAGGGACTCTCTTAGAGCGGCATCACTTTACAGCATTCGTGCTGCTTTAAACGACCCTTGTACATATCCCATCAGGCGCTATCTTAGAGCTCTTCCGCTGCACGTCTTCGAATGAATGTACTTTAACAACAATTAGACGACGTTGCAGCCAGCAACCTGTTTCGTGTTTCGTGTTATCGAGTCTGTGTGTCTCCGTGTCTGCATCCTTTCAAGTGTTCAGTCGTCTTTTCCCCTCTTTGAGTCTACACTTTAGACTATACAGCATCCTTCAACACGCCTTTACTTTGCTAAGTGCTGCCGCCGGTGGCTGTGTTGTATGAATGCCGTGTTTGGCAGGAAGTATGAAGTACTTATTTTACTTTGTCACTGCTCATTTCGAGAAGAAATCACAGCCTCGTGTCAGCGGATGTGAAAGACTAGCTGCTGCTAACGATGATGTTGCTTCTAGTCGGTCAATGATATTATTTCACTATACGACGATCGAGACACCAATTAAAATATGATAAGCGCCAAGGGCGAATAGGAAAATACAAGTAGTCGGTGTACAATCAGTGATTCTTGTGGATTGAAACTCAATAAAATCTTGAAGCCACAGCTGTTCGATCTTCTCATGTACTCATTCATTGATACTGACTCGAAAAAGTATCACATTACAAAATATCGATGTTCAGAAAAAAGCACTACATTCAACAAAGAACATATTTTGTAATATGATGTCTGACGACAGACATGACATAGAATCTAATGTAGAGTAACATAATCTTGGGAAGATATCTTCACATAAAATCATGTCAAAAGCCTGTCCCTAGTTTGGATTGTTTACATATATTCATTATAATGATGGTAAACGTACGAAATTCAATTTTAAGATAAGTTCACCTGTATTTGACTTTGAAACGGGCGACACAACCGATGATTCCGACTCAAAACCACCGCCGGAACCTTTCTCCAGAGCCGCCCCTGCTGCGCCAACCGTCGGTATGTCGGTGAAATTATTCCAAGCGTAAAGAGTTGTACTGCGATGTTGTTTGTGGTGAACAGCAGCTGTAGTCACCGAGCTCGACCACGTGGCCCAAAGAACAATCCAGAGCAAAATGTGCTTCCAAACGGATGAGTTTCGCCAACGCCTTCGCTTGTGACAATTCCACTGATGCCACAGGAAACAATGCGTCGCTCTCATCGATCGTTTAAGGCAATTAAATGATGATGAAAAAAGTGGCTCAGAGCACACTAAGGTATCACGGCAGGATGATGTAAGGCTGTCGCTAGAGAAGAGGAGCAGAGGTGGCTCGGTGCTGCTCGATGATAAGGAGGAAGTGATCGCTTCTGTAGACACTTTGAACTTTCGCTTTGCCATGACGATTCTTTACAATACAGTTTTCAGTTGAAGAAACGAGGGAGAAGACTTTTGATGTTGTTGTTGGTTTTTGTGGTTTCCGTTGTTGTTGCTGCTGATCAACGTTTTCATTTAATTATACACATTCTTTTTTTTTAATTCATTTTTGTTATTGTTTTGAGTTTGAGCAGTTAATAAAATCTCTTTTTTTTTTATTTAACCCTATGATTAGCAAATAAACAAACAATTTCAAATATTACACAGCAAATAACACGATATCAAACTTAGGTTTTTTACTAAGCATTTTTTAGCATTTTAGAACTCGGCCATTTTGTAAACTTTATATTGATTTGGTTTTTTTTTAAATGTTTGAACTAAAGGACAAATAACTTTTATTGTTTTCTTTGATTGATAATAAAAACTTTAACAACTTCCTAGCTCATTCCTGAAACTGTTATATATCCTTTGTTTACATATGTGTTTACACAATAAATTCATCCCACAAATTGATAAAGTTGATATCTCTGTATTTCTCCTTCGGCACATTTGAATTTAAAGTAAATATTTGCATATCAAAGATTTATTTGCCTTGAAAATCTTAACTGAATTCAGGCAAGGTTCTTTAAATCCAATCATTAATTTCAATCACTTTGAACTCACATCATTGCATTGAAAAAAATACATCTTTTTTGTGTATAAAAAAGCACACAAATTTATAAAAGAAATGTTTGCAGAAAAAACAAACAAAATCACTTGCGACTGCTTGTAAACAAAAGAGCTGATGATGATTATTTACCACTTTGTTTATCGCAGCGGAGTAGAGTCTTTACAGTTATTTTCTTTTCTTTTTCTTATTGAAATGCACGAAAACCACTACTTTAACAACAAATAAACTGCACAGGTTAAACGATTACACTTGATTCGCAGTTCAGAGGTTCTTGATGTTTTCAGGAAATGCTTCCGCCAAAAATTTTAAACATATTTGCAAAAACGATCCTGGTTGGCAACTTTATTTACCAAAAAACCACGACAAACACATCCGAAATGAAAACTTTTACTCTGTCGAGATATGTTCTCTATATAGAGAAACGCAATTGTACTAATATATTTAAATATGTTAATAAATATCAATTCACTGTTACAAAACAATAGCAAAAAACCTAGTACACTTCCAACCTCTTCCTTCAGCCATTGCTCAACGACTGAAGATCAGAGATGCTATTTTCGTGCGATTCTTCCCTTATTGGGATTTTTAATTATCACTGGGATTTTGCGACTCTGGGGATATTTTAATTGCCTCTGTATTTAGATTTTTGCGGGATTTATAATTTTTTGGGCATTGTAGTGATTTTTCCTAAGTATGGAAAATCTTTTATACCGCTAAACACATTTATACATACCTTAAACACATATTTTTGACAGCTTCTCATCGTGTGTCTTCAAGTGGATTATTTTATTTTGGTGTTTATAAAATTTGATTTGAGTTTCTATAAAACCGGACTTGGGTTTTATTAAAAATGTATTTTGTATTTTAAAAATGTATTTTGTGTTATTTTTTTATAATTTCCGCTGTGACTACAGCAACCTGTATGTGGTTTGATGACAGTTTTTGATATTTTGGTTTTTTAAATTTGATTGAATTTATCATATTAGTAAGTATCATATAAAATTGAATACACGGTTCACATAAATTTAAATCTCCCTGCGTTCATTTAAAAAACGCAAGTAACGGTTTATAAAATATGCGATTAAAACCAAAAACTAGTATTAAATAGGTAAAGCGACAAGGATTTTTACTATTCCCTATTTACGAGTTTTTGCGCGCATTATAAAAACCCAACTCTTGTCTTCCATCATTCTTGGTTTCTTTGAAGATCACAGAGTTGCCATTTTTGCAAAAAAATCTTAAAAGGGAATTTTAAAGTGGTTGTGCGAAATGGGAATACCATGGTGTTTTTGTAATCCAAAGGGGAAATAGGAATTTTTAATAATAACTATTTATAAGTATAGATTATTTCACTAGTTGTGAATACTACCATAATTTTTTACGTATTGTAGTTAAAATTAGAAATATGTAGTAAAAAAAACATTTTAATTGATTGAAAGCACAAGAGAAAGAAGAATATAATTGTACATACAGATGTGTAATAACGGTCGAAGAATTTAACTGTTTCTTTAAAGATTTCTAGAAATTTTATTTCATTCGTTATACTTAGGACCAACTGTTATTCTTTTTTTTTAAGCCAAAAAATGTAAATGTTGAACTGAAACAAGCTCTAATGCAAGATGACTAGTTTTTCTTCAAAATTAAATGAGTGGATATACATATATCCTTTAATTCTTTTTAATTAAAAAAATTTGAAATTTGAACTTTGTTTCTCTTTGGAAATTGTAAAAGATTTTCTAAAAAATTACATCTATTTACGAGTCAGTTTATTCAATTAATTTTTATTAATTCATATTTTTCTTTTATTTGATATTATTTTTCCTTTTAGGTTTTTTACATATTAACGTCTTTTTAAACTTCTACCTATTTAAATGTATGTATGTTTATAACACAATCGTTTCACTAAACATAATATCAATTGTTAGATATAAATCGACATACTGTATATTTATACATGGGCACACGTAGACGACAATTCACATGTAAGAACAACAACAATTTTTAAAATTGGTTTTAAAGAGCTACAAAAATTCCGCTGGTTGCCGTTTGTACATCAATGTTTTCTTTCATACAATGCTTTGCGAATGAAATCATTCTAATAATACATACTTTTAGATTAAATTGAATACAATATGCGAATTAAATGACTTTGTGCGTTGTCATTAGCGTATAAATACAATATGCAAATTAAATCACTGCGTGCTTCGCCATTCAACTATTCTCATGCGCAGTTCTTCATCGTATGACGGAGTATATATTTCAATAACTGTACTCAGAAGAAGTTTCGAAATAAACTCACAACTGCCCTAACCCAGCGCGGCACAGTTCGAATGGTCAACTGCTGTTCGGCGGTCGTAGATGAGCTGTAAAGACGATCCGACTCTGCTTGCAATCGACTGCCGAGGGCGCTGTTTGCTGTGACGAGGCAGATTTGCGTTTCCAAATCACGATTTACCGAACGCTCACCGAAATTTGAGGAGCCTATCAGCGTCAAATTAGGATTTTTCGATTCGGGAAGATAATACCTAAAGCAAATATTTTGATGTGAGGTCCTGTATTACTCAATGAAGTTGTTTTGTTATACCACAAGCCTTTCGCATGATAGGTCCATCCATCCTTTTCGTACTCGAAGAAATTTACACGATGATGTTGTTTTCTGTGCACGAGACTATCGTAGAAACTTTTAGCTATTAACGTATAAGCCGCCGGAATACTTCCTGCTGGGCCCTTAGCTCCCTGAAACCCGTTGGCCTGAAAACGGTTCGCAAACGGTTAATTCGAATTCTAATGCTACAATCGATCGTGAGCTCTAATTGAGATACCAACGTTTGGATGTGCCATAAGGATGCTGCACTGAGCGAGGCAGTTGTTCGTCAATGTGTCCATGTATTCCTGAGTTAAGTTGAAGTAGCCTGTTGCCAGTTTTAAGCGAGAGCCTCTTATGCAATTCGATAGCATTTTCTTCGTTACGATGCTGTCGTGATGAATACCGATTTGGCCCATCTGAATAAGCGGAAAGATCCAAGTGTCTGCATCTGCAAGTCAAGATATTTTCTCATCACGATATTGCAAAAAAACAATGAAGATCTGTTTGAGATCCCACCTGATTTTTTGCTCAATATTATTTGTTGCTGCCTGAAGACGTCTTGCATGAAGTTTGTTATGCGGCCCTTAGCAAGTTTGATGAAGTCCTCCTTTGTGCCTTCGTATGGCAGAATCTTCCAGTTCTTGTGCAGACCTACTTCGTCGTTCTGCTGCACCGACAGGCTGAACTCTTGCACTCGAGCTATGAATTGCGCAAAGAAGTCCGCCAAGTGCTTGTCCTCTATTAAGAAGTAGCGATCCTGGCGATTGGTGAAGTAATCGTGCGAGAGATTGGCGCCCGAAATGACCACCGAATCGTCGAAGAGGTACACTTTCATATGCTGCAATCCCAGAAGCTCGTTCCAGCGCGGCGGTGCAAATCGCTTTGTCATCCCACGTAGATCGGGTGTATGGTACATGGACAGCTGCACCTTGTCCGCAAACTCCTGCACCAGCGGCAGCAGCATCCGCTTCGAATTAACTTCGCCACGCGTGCCTCGTGTGAAGTCAAGCAGCACGTTTACCTTGAGTGCCTTGTTTTCTTGAAGATTTTTGCGCATCGTCTGAAGCAGGGCTTTCTCGAGGTGACCGTTACCCAGGTACAAGCTTGACAAAACGATTCGCTCACGAGCATTGGCGCACTTTTTCACCAACGTCTGGTAGAATTGATAGGGCTCATGAATGATTTCGATTTGATCACCGCGCATGGGAAAGCATGGCGAAACTCCATGTAGCCAAGCTAAGCTCTCCAGTCCCGGAACATCAAAGCTGTTGCGGAACTTATGGGGCGTTTGTAGGCAGCTAATGAGGTCAGGTGGTGCAATCTCCTCCGCAAAATGGGTGAAAAAACGTCGCAGAAACATTGCCAATGTCAAGGTTGTCGACGATGTTACGAATTCTTCTTACATTTATTGTTGTCGCATTAATACAAAGAATTCTTTCTTAACACCTTTTCCACGAATTGTGCATTCTACATAAAAACCCGTTTTTTTAATTTTCTAACTTAAAATCAAAGAAAAAAACACCCTTGTGCGTTTCTGATAAACAAATTTTATTCAAAAACTTCTGCAGCACGCGCTGTATTTTATTTATTTGCACTAACAGCTGTTTTTGACAGCATATAAAATTTTTCAAGTCATAATTTTGTTCAACTAAAAAAAGTTTGCTTTTGATAATATGTTGGAGTGAAACAAATATAGTAATCCCATGTTGTTGTTGGCAAAAAAGAACCTGCTCAATTCAAGGTTTGCCTGGCTACCTTGCATAGTGTTTTCAACAGAGAGTATAGATTCTGGCAGAGTTGCCATCCCTATTTAAGGTAATATAGCTGGAGGTCTAGAAAAAACGAGTACATATATATAGATAAGTCACTCAATCAATCAAATAACCATAATAAATGATGATTTATAGTTATTATCACAGACAAATAATGTATGTGGTATCATGTTTCGTGTCGGTAGAATTATGCTCCCTCTCTGTTACACTATCTGCCCTTCTACCGTTTCCGAGATAAGCTGGGACAAACAGACTTGAAATTTTTATATCTATTCAAGAAGATTTATAGATTGTAACAAAAAGCATGTAATAAACCAAACACGCAAAAAAAGTAAGGCTTTCAAATTGTCCAAACTGAATGAAAACCTCGATAAAATCTGGCTTCTACGAGCTGTGGCGAATTCATATAATGTCGGCTGTGCTGCCAAGTCGTTTAATTTGACGTCTTTCTTGCCACATTTTAATTTCGTTTGTGCACACTTTTGAAATTAAAGTCAATAAAATTGACGTTTGTGAAATTAATCTTATAGGGCTAAATTAAAATAATACAATTTTAAAAGATTAAGTTGCTGGCTGTATTTCCACTACTTTGATAAATGTAAATTACATAACTTCTGTAAAAATATTCCTGGTGATGTTATAAATTTAACATTTTTTTATGTTCCGTATTTGCAGTTGGAATTACATAACTTTTTCATCCGCAACCAAAAAAAAAATGTCTCAAGCTCCAGTGCGTGTTTCTCCACTCATAAAATTTGCTAGATGGAGTCTGTTGACGGTCGGTATTGCTTATGGTGCTGTAAACCAATCCAGACTCTCCAAAAAAGAAGCTAAGATCCGCGAGATTGAGACGCAGCAGAAGATTATTCGCGACGCTAAACTGGCAGAGGAAAAGAAGAGGAACGCAGCGAATGAGATTAAGGCCCTAGAAATGTTAGCATCATCTCCCAAACATTAAACTTCAATATCTTTATAGTAAATTTAAATTTGAAGTACGATGCAGTAAATTGAATCTGTCAGCGGAACTACAGAGATTTTTATTGTAAATATGAACTGTAGATTCTATACTGCTTTTGTCTCTCACGATTCAATATAGGAAATCAAAATTGCACGACTTGTTTTCTTTCTACTGTAAGTTAGTGAATTAAAAAT
This sequence comes from Thecophora atra, assembly GCA_937620795.1. NCBI lineage: Eukaryota > Metazoa > Arthropoda > Insecta > Diptera > Conopidae > Thecophora > Thecophora atra. Next base: position 35,426,603 of record OW569401.1, read on the forward strand.
CGTGGATTAAGTATTAATCCGATTAACTTAAATGTATTGTCTGAGAATTTGTGTCCCAATGTATTTGAATTATTTTTAAATGAGATCGGACAGTGTTGGCGAACGTTTCATCGTACGATATAAATCGAAAAAGTACTAGTAGTGTTTTTCTCGTTTTCGAGCACTAGATCGGTCTCCATTACAACGCGCCAATTGAAACTGTAAATGCAAAGCTAAGCGCGTGTTATTGGACTCATTAAATACGTGTTAACACCTTAAAATTAAATTCTTGTAACTAAATACTTTTATTTGATCGATAAGAACAGACGTGTAAGAATTCCGGCATATGTTAAAAGTGTTACCGACATGCAAACGGAAAATTGGCATGCGAAGTGATGAATTACCACTTCGTTTTATTACCAGTGGCTTTGGATTTGAGGACAATCAAGGATAATAAGAAGCCATGACAAACTTTCTAAGTGACTTGCCACAAAACATTCAAGAGTTCGCCGAGAAACGTAAGTAACTTCCCATTGTTGTAATTACTTACTTGAAACTTTTTGCTGACTATAAATTCTAGGTAATTTAATGGATCCTCGAGAGGTTGTTGTCACTCCAATAGATGAACTTTTGGATGCCAAGTCCAATGAAAACGATATAAGGTTGCTGAAAGCAGCAGCCGCCAAAATAGTGGCAAGAAAATTTCAAACAGGTCCTTAACTGATTATATTTAAATAATTTTCTTTACATTCTAAACCTTTCCAATTTCTCTAATTCAGCTAGTGAGCTTGTTGGTTCGGAAAAATGGTCGCGTCTTTGTTTTGGTTGTGCGTCTTTGGATAGCCGGCTGCGTGGCGGTCTCATCACACGCGGCATCACCGAAATTTGTGGTCAATCTGGGGTAGGCAAAACGCAATTGCTGCTCCAGCTCTCACTCACAGTACAATTGCCCAAATCTATGGGAGGATTGAATAAAGCGGCTGCGTACATATGCACTGAGGACGCTTTTCCCTCGAAGCGTTTACATCAAATGGCAGCATTCTTCTCACAGCGATATCCCCAACAAGATATCAACTATTTGAGCAATATCTACATCGAACATGTTTTGGAAGGCGTAAATATCTACTGAATTTATTAGTTCCACAAAACAGTTTTAAGATTATTATTCTCTTGATACAGGCAGATCTTTTGGCGTGCGTCTCTGAGCGATTGCCAAAATTAATGTCAGATGTAAGCATTGGATTGATAGCGATTGATTCGGTGGCTGCTATTTATCGTGTCTACTCAAATTATATAGTAAGAGCGCGCGAAATGCGTCGGCTGGCAAACCATCTGCTTTTCCTGGCGGACAAATATAATTGCGTCGTGGTTTGTGTGAATCAGGTAAGTGAAACAAATAAATTTGATGTGAGAAATTGAGGTTTTTCAATATATTATAATAACATCCCGAGCGACACTGAAATATGTGCAATAATTTTAATGGGTTATATTTTTATGAATAATATTATTCTTTCACATAAGAGATTTGCGTAAAATAAAATCGTTAATTGGTAATTAATTATGCCTTGAAAGGTGACCACTGTTAGTGCTAAAAATGTCGATGTACCTTGCCTGGGACTTGCGTGGGCGCATCTCGGCCGCACACGCATCAAAATCTCCAAGGTCCCCAAGGAGTTCAAAGTCAACAACGTGTTAGTGACTGCACGGAAACTGGAAGTCCTGTATTCTCCAGATACACCTTATGAAACAGCAGAGTTTCTTATTACCGAAAAAGGCGTAGTCGATATAAACGATGTAGCTCCAAACTTGAAGTAATTATGTTCTGATAGCTCTATTAATTAGTTTAAAGATAAAAGTGTGGCCTTAAGTTTTTTGCTGGTTTAGTTTTAATTTCCATTTCAACAGTAAAAAAATAGAAAGAGGATTTTTTGTAATTAATTTTTATTCGACAAACATTTGTAATTTATTATGAACTCAATTAATATTGAATTAGAATTAATTGTGGTTTCTTTTCCTTTGTTTTTCTTTGTACATTCAATAAATAATTTTCTTATCTTAGTATATTGATTAAATTAAGCTTAAATTAACAAGTTCAAGTAACGAAGTTCGATTGATAAATGAATTTTACATGATGTTCATAGTAATAATTGCAGTCGACTGCAGCTGCGTCGATTATTTGTATTCTCCGTATTTTTGAAATGAGGGGAGAAATCCGTATACAGTTTCTAAAATTTTATCACAATCTAATAATTAACTGGGTTCTGCCTTTTCGAGGGTTTCTCTTTTGTAATACTTAATGAAATTTTTATAGGTGAGCATCAATCAATAGGTAATTTCTATGGGTTATTACATGCTCATATTCCGGGTGGTTGTACGTTCTAAAATCTTGTTTCTAATGTTAATTAATTGTTATTCAACTATTCAAATCTTATTTTATTTGTTTGTAAGTATTTTTGTCAATAGTTTTAATTCTTTAACATGGCACCGTCTTAGGTTAAGCTCTTAGGTTAGGATTTAGTTGCTTAGTCTAATGTTATCATGTGTTAGTAATTAGAGAGATTGTGTATATTAAATTCATATCGAATTTCTCTCGAATTTCTGTGAATAAAAATATTTTTTTCTTGTTTTGAAGTTGATGAAAATAATTATTTCTTTGAAAGTAGGAGTTGGCTGAAACTGTTATGATTTTCCTTCGATTAAGAAAATCGAATTTAAATCCAAGATTTAACTTTCAGAAAATATCTTACACTTTTTTATATAAATGTATTTTTTTTAGAATATATAAATTAAACGAAGCGTATTTTTACTTAATTAAATGCTTCATTCTTTCCGCAAAGAAATTAATTTAATTAAATTTTCTTTCTCATGTTTCGAATGAGTCTTCGTTTATTCTCTTTTTAACTCATGGAAATACATATCAAAATATGTACAAATATATCTATGAATTGTGTGTATTTAAGAACAATTTACAAGAAAAAAAATCAGTTAAAAGTTTTGCAGTTGGACTTTTAAATTTATATATAGTAATATTTTTGGCACACTCAGTTCAAAGTTGACTGGAAGATGATCCGTCGAAATAATAGCGACTGAAAACGATTAATAACGACGTTTAAGTATCGCGACATTCAATTTAATCGAAATTCAATCGCATTTAAACAGTTTAAATTGCCTTTTTTAGGTTTAATTTACTCTGGTCTTTTTTTGCAGTTTGTGGAAATTTAAATTTCTCGCATTTCTTCGTCCTCGTCTTCATCATTAGCGTAGCTTTCGTTGCTGCGCGAACTGACATCGGCTGCATCAGGTTGTCTCAGCTTCGGAGGTGGCTCCTTTTTTGCTTCCGCATCTGGAAATTGCAATTTCTGCGTCTTGGGCAGCTTGGACAGCGTCACCTCCGGCTGTACTGCTGCCCTTTCGCCAGCCAATTTGCTCAGTGTCAGCGCATTGGCAATCTTCGATGCTTCCAGTTTACTTTCGAAATCCGTGTCACTGAAGAGATTTCTGCCATCGGCCAAGTTGTTCACACGCAGCAGCTTCAACTGCAGCTCGCGATGCTGCGGACTCTCCTCCAGTTTTATATCCAGCTTCTCCGTTTGCTCCAGCGGCGCTGCTGGCTCCACTGTCAACGCGATGGCGTGATGTGCCTGCAAAGCTGTGTAAGGTTCATTTTTCACATCATCTGCCGACGATGCTGACGATGATTTCATGGTGTTGTTGCATCCTGCCAACTTTGCTTGGTTGTTGTTGTTATTATTATGATTGTGACTGCTGCTGTTGTTGTTGCTGCTTTTGTTGTTATTGGCACCTTTCGTCGATTTGTCTAGCAACGCATTGAGTTGCTTTTTAATTTTATTCGCTTGCTTTGTGCTTACTTTTGCGTTAAGTTCACCGTTGATGACGCGATTCTTATCAGTGCTGTGTTTGCTGTTGTTGTTGTTGTTGTTATGTTGCGTTGATCTCTTGCTTGCTGTGCTGTTTGTTGTTGTTGTCGTAATGCTGTTGCTGTTGGATTCTGCTTGAATTGAAGTTTCTGTCAATGAAGTGACTGCTGCAGCAGCGACGACGACGGCGACGCTGGCAGATGCGTTGTTCGTCTGCATTTTACCATTTTCACATGGTTTCGCTGTAGCTGCAGCTGTGGTTGTTGTTGTTGTTGGTGTTGGTGTTGGTGCTGTTTTCAAATCACCGACATCCGCATTGGCAACATTATCCTGTTTCTTCCATTTCGTGCGACGGTTTTGAAACCAGATTTTAACCTGCAAAATAAATAAAAACCATCGATCAAATAGGAAATTCAAATGTTAATTGATTTATGTACATAAATATTTCCTTATCAGGAGAAATTGGAAATTCCATTAGGGAAATTGAACAGAACGTTGTGAATATTAAGTAAATGTTTATTTTTTAGTGGATCTGATTTTTCGCCTTATTACGAACGTTTAAGCAACTTTTATTATGATCTTTTATATTTGCTTCTACTTGATCTGCTACTTTTGCATTTCTCACCATTTCCAATCAGAAGAAACTTCAAATCAGAAAGAAACGTACGAGTAATAAACGAATTCTAAGCGAAGCTACGATCGCATCTCATCACTTCGTTTCTTGATGGAAATTTTCAGATTATCGATTGTTTATGATTAAATATAAAATAGAAGAAGGAAAATTTAAATTGTCAATTTTAAACTAACAGAAAATTATATAATTTTACACAAATAAAATTATAAATTGAGAATAAAACCAAAAAAAAGTTCATCGTCAAATTAAATTCCAAACTAAACGATTTCATATCTGAGTAAAAATTAAAAATAACACAATTCACGTTTGTAAAAAAGGAAACAGAAACAAAAACGAAAACATGCTGAACGCATTTCTTCGAGTGCATAATTCAAAGCGTCAGCTACTCGCACAATTTTAATCCCAACGATAGAGAAATTAATTATTTTTGCAGTTTAATGTGTGTCGCGTCGGTTGAAGCTCTCTACAGCGCGCGCCCACCATAAAATATAAAGCGACGCAGTAAAACAAAACGCAGCAGCGACAACAACAACAACAACAACAGCAAAATGCTTGGCGCGTTCGTTTAGCAGCGAGACTCTTCGTTGGACCCGAACATTACTCGACCCTTTGCCCTTTGCTCGCCTTTTAAACTTGCTCCAAAGACTTCGCGCTTCTTACGACTCTTTACTTTCCTTTTTCTTTAAAAGATCAGAGAATCTTTTATTTTTTTCGTAGTTTCTCCTGCTTCTGTTTTCTTTGCCGTTGCCTTTGCTGCAGCTGAGTTTATTGCTAAAGTAACGTTGAAGTTTTTTCATGCTTCTGTGCCTTTTAATTGCTTGCTTATAAGCCACAAGAAGACTCCAAATGCTGCAAGTGACACTTTGTGTGTGTGTGTTTTTTAAAGAAACTACAGCACGTTATGAACGAATTTAAAGTGCATCGAATTAAATATACAATCTTTAAAATATTCGATTTAAATTCTTTAACAATTTCATTTTTTCACACTCATATTTTTCATATAATTTGTTTTACATTGACTTTGATATTCAATCATTTATTCAATCATTTATTCAATCATTTATTTAATCTTCATTTCATTTTTAATTTGAATGTTTTTAGATTGTAATAATTTATTATAAAAACATCTTCGAAATTTATATTTATTTAACCATGTATAAAGTGCTTGGTTGACCGTGTGTAGGGTGTCTTAGATAAATTATAAAGCACACTAATTAATGGGCGGCGACATTTGCTTTACGGCGACGCTGTCATAGAAAATTTGGATGCAATTCGCTTTAAGTTGCTTTTAAATCGCCTTTGACTGCATCTTGTTGTTTCCTCCTTCTCCTTTTCCTCAGCTCAACCCCTTCACTCTGAAAACCACTGTTAATTGCATTGGTTTTTTTAGTGTCCTTTTTTATTGTAATTTTTATTAATGCTCTGTTTAAAAACTTTTTTATATGGATGCAATTTTTTTAAGTGCAAATTTAATGAATTTTCTCCTGTTTTGTTTTGTGTTGTCGTTTATTTAGGCTCATTTTTCTTTAACACTAACTTTTTAGTTATCCGACCAACTCAAAAGTATTTTTAATTCATAATAAATATGAATAAAGGACTGCGAATGAGTGTATTTCATTGATAAATAAGAAAGTGATGTGAAGGAAGAGAAGACGAACAAAAAAAAAAAACAAATTAGGGATCTTCTTAAACAGAAAAATATAAATTAAGTCAATTTAAGTCTAAATTCTTTTGCTACTTTTTAGTGTTCCCTTTTAAATTCTGAAAAAAATTCAAGAATCTCGCTTATATGAACTCTGATCGACGCCAAGTGTCATTAAACAAACAAAGAAATTCGATGATGACAAATAAACATTGATTCTGTCTTCGTTCCTTGATTAAATGAGTTGATTTATTGAGAAAATAATTCTTGATTTTATTTTTTACATAAATCAATAATTCCTTGGCTCTGTTATATGAACCATCACTAAATTTCTGATTAAATGAAATGATTTCACATCATAAGAGTCTTTGAATGGAAAGTCTGTACTCATTTCGACTGTACTAATGATAGAAATGATCCTAATCAGAGAAACTAAGGAATAATTTCAATATTATACAAACGGAAAAACCCAACAAGAAAAATAGCAAAAACATAAAAGCATACAAATTGCACTTGTAAATGATTTTGAACATTGAAATTCGTGAACAATATAATAATCAATAATGTCCTCTCTGTTCCATACATAATATATGCATATGTGTGTGAATGCATGTGTGTGTTGTTTGTGTGATTTTATTAGCGTTGATGTTATTCACTAATAACATTTTGTGTTCAATTTTCGAATTTAGCAGTGAAAAACAACAACATCGCTAAATACATAAATAATAATAATAATAATAATAATAATATTTAATACATAAATAATCAAGGATTATAAATTACAGCATCATTAAACATAGAAGCAAAATATGAAAACATTTTAAACCATGAACAAAAACGAAATTTAATTGTAGATGTGTTGAAGGTCCTCTGTTTGTTGTTGTTGTTGCTGTAGTTGTGCCATTAGACGATGATGTTGTAATTGATTTAATTTATTTTTAATTAATGCGTACATTTAAATTAAATGATGTCAACTTTAGAAAAGGTTTTTAATGAGTCAGCGCCACTGAATGAGGGTCCATGTACAGTGTATGGGTTTTTGTGTGTTACTGTGTGTGTGTGTGTGTGTGTGCGAGGGTGTTAATGACTCCATGAACTTCAGCTAAATGTTTGTGTGTGTGAGTTGATTCGACCTATAAGTATTATTAAGCATTATAATAATGCACACAAGGGACAAAAGAAGGAAAAGAGAAATAGGTATATAGTGAGAGCGAGAGAGGGAGAAAGATGGGGAGAGATAGATCTTTGAGAAAACGTGGAATGATAACAAATAATAAAATTAAATCTGTATTTAAATAATAACTCATTAAATGGACAAACGAACTCACTGAATAAATTTAAAAGACAGAAAGAAATAAAAGAGGTCTTTATCTATATATATTTCTTCTTCCTTTTCATTCCCTCATTTCCTTATTCTTTCTCTCAATTTCACGCCTGCCTTAAGACGACGTTTCTCCAAGAATTTCGACTCCAAGCATCTTCATTTGTGGAGCTACACTTAAATAAACACCTCCAACAGAAACCAAATGAGAAGCAGACAAAACAACGGCGAAAACAAACAGTAAAATAGAAATAAAATTCAAATTAAATGCAGATTATTCGCTTAATGATAAACATTTCAAAATAAACAGTTGCACTGTTGCAAATCGCATCGAGGCAATAAAATTATGATCGCTGCCTGAAGCACCTCGCATCCCGCTCGAACAGCATCATGCATGCATGAGATTCCAATCAGCAGTTTCATCAACAAGACCAAGCGGATGAAAAGGATGCTTGAGGAAAAAGAAGGATAAAAAACAACTTCAACCTTCAACAAAGAAAATAATAACAAAATCAAAAGTGGAAACAAAGGAGGTAAAAGGAAGTGAAGGGGGAAGCAGTATCCAAAACATTCTTAAGTTTAAGCCTAATAAATGAGCATCAGCACCCTGTATCGCGGTGCATCGCGGTGTCTGGAGGTCGTAAAACCGTTTCAGACCATCGACTTTGATGGTTGTTGTTTTTGATGTTGTATTTCAATCAACACTCGAAGCAACTACAGAAAAAAAGAACAGAACAGAAAAATCTAAAATGAAGACCGTTTTTCTTCTTCTTCTTCGGCACTCATCCTTTATTGCGCATAATTCTAATGTGAGTGGCTTTTTTCCTTCGTGGATGATTGTGTGAATTAATTCTATTATTTGCCAGCTCAATTAATGAAGTACAAAATTAAATTTTTCGTAAAGATTTCCATTAGCTTCAAAATCATGGGTTTTTGTTAAACATTTACTTTATTTTCTCGGGTGTTTTTCGTTGGTGCGAATGCATAAATAATTCACGCTGCATTTAATATTGAAGCTGTTAAGAGTTTTCGCTAGTTTAGAGAATGTTTCGGAGTCTTTTCTTGTCTCCTTTTTCTTCCACGCGGTCACAGTTAATTGCATCTCATTCGCTGCGTTAATAAATTAGCGATATCAAGCATTGTTACAGGGTTTTATTTCTATTTAATAACATTAAAAAAATTGTAGAAATTCTATAAATTATTATGAAGTTTAATGGCATTTGAGGTTGTTGCAATTTGAGTTTAAACAGTGATAAAATCATTAAAATTGAAGTGAAAAGTCGAAAATGTACTTTTATTTTTGTTCTCTGATTATTTGTGTGTTTTTCTCTTGTTTTTTCCTTCTTTTATAAACATATTTAACGCCTTCTTTTCATAATTTAACGTTTTCTTTATTTGACATTTTAATTTATTCCAATTATGGATTTTATATTCAACAGAAGAAAGAATTTATATTTAATAATTAAAACATTAATGGAAATAAACTAAGTTCCGTTTAATTATTCACTGAATAATCATTTGCATCCATCGTCGATTTGGTTTTAGAAGAAAAATGGCAATTAAATTAAAAACCCACCAACAGAATTCCTCCATAAAACAATCGATTCCACAATTCGGCGTTCATTAAATTTTATTTATTCCTCACTACATCACGAATCGATCGCTCCGAGTAGTTTTTAAACAATCATTTAATCGTCTACAAATCGCATTGATTTGTTTGGAATAATTAAAAACAAATCAATTTTGACTGTTATTTGAAATGAGATGATTTTTATGAACATCGCGGAAGGAAAATCATCATCAGTGGCTTCATACGTCGCCCTCTTCTTGCAGCATCTCCATCAGCCTCAAGCAGCCCGCCCCCCAACCGCAGCCCAATGTTTTGTGGGCTGCCCGTATTTAGTTTGGACGGCGAACTTTTGTTTACATTCAATTAGTAAGAAGTGAGTGGAATGATTTAATGCACATACGAATAAATAAATCGGTGGCAGCGTGTGTGTGTGTGTGTTGAAGGGGAGAATGTGTTGAAGCTACACGATGTTAAGAAAAAACAGACATCTCTGTGCATCTTTTATTTATTTCTTTTCTGATGGTTTCTTCATGATGTGTTTCCAACTTCTGCTCGTTGTTGGCTTTAATTTTAGTGGCCTTTCCTATGTCGAGTAAATTTATTAAAGTAAACAATGGAATTTAAAGTTTAAACAATTTGATTTGTGATTGAAAATTGCTTCAGTTGTTCAAAACAAGTTTAAAACACAACAGAATGAAAAGCAAATGTTTCTATTTTATTTTTCCTGGAAAGAATTTCATATCAAATACTTTTTCTGTGTAGAAAATGATGTCTGTTTATTAATTCGTCATCGTAGCAAACAACCACACACACACACACATTTTAAAGCCTTTGCTATGTGCTTCCGCAATAATCTGGCAACACTAAAATTAGCTGCCACTCAGCGATGCAGGGAAATGTTCCTTTTTTCTACATAAATGACTTCTTATATAATCAATCGTTGAATCGTTCTGAATTGCAGCAGAAAATCGAGTGCCTCTTCACGTTTTCTCCCCTCCACCCCCTTTATCATAACCTATTGCCTCCTCTTTCGTTCTTTTCCGACTCTTTTCTATCATTGCTAGGCGATGGTTAACTATGCGCGAAATTAAAAGCTAATTAATGTTGATGGCTGTATTTTTCGCTCAAAGCAACTCATTTCGAATTCGTAATAATTGCAAAAATTACCCTTTGAACATTTTTTTGGCACTTCGATACACATCGCCGGGAAATCGGTCTATTATTAGTAACCACAAACGTAATCGTTAAAGCAACGCATCGTCAAGAAAACTTATTTTTCATTATACAAAAGTTCAGTTGCAATAAAGTGTATTTATAAGAAATATTCATTATATTGTAAGTAATTTAATATAAAGTAATGACAAACATTTTAAAGAAATTTTATTTAAATTTTTACCAATCTTTTTTAATGGCGATTTAATTTCAATTTAAAATTAAAAATTATGTGTTATTATTGGCTTTAAAATGGCCACGTTTTTGTTTTTCATTTTATTATTTATTTAAATAAATTCCTTGTGCATTTCAGAGCTACAAAACGTGCCAAAATTTCAGTAGATTTAATGCGGATCTTTTTCGCTCCGCCTTTTTTCGGTTTGCGTGCTTAAAAACGAACGAATGGCTTTAAGAGCAGCAGCAACAATAATAGCAAAAAGAACAACAACAGCCAAAGCAAATATAAACTTTTATAAACACACAAACGCCCACACATTTACACATACAAACATGCAGATAACGATGTGTGCGTTTTTGTGAAAATGGCCAATAATAATAAGCAACGTTTGTGGTTTAAATACATCCCAAAAAAATTACACTAATTGCTTTATAAATAATTTTTATCAGTTCGAAAGTTAAATCTTTTCTTTTTTAATTTTTGTCATTTTTTTTAATTGATGTATTGCTGATTTATTATTTATTGTGGTTTATTATTTATTATGGTTTATTACTTATTGTAGTTTATTATTTATTGTCAATAATAATTATTATTAATCTAGTTTTTTTATCATAGTTTTTATCATTCTCATTAATGTAATTTTTACGAGTTTATTTATTTTATCTCTTCACTTTTAATGATAGTTTTTTTTATACTTTTCACCGCTTTTAATTCCCAATTTTTCTGCTTTTGATTGCTGGTGATCGCGGCTAATAATGGCTGCTTTTAGTTGTTGCTATTTCAACGCTTTCAGCTACACGCTCGATGAGTTTAGAGAGAAAAATTTTTAAAGGCGCGGCCGTTGCTTTGTTTCTTTTCGTTGGTGGGAGGAGACACAAAACGATGAGTTCCAATTTAATTAAGTTGTAGTTGTGAATATTTTTGTTTTCTTCGTAATGAAGCCAATTCATTGCAAAGGCAATTGCAAGATTTGTTGCTAGGTTTTAATCATGTTGTTTTTTTTTGGTTTTGTTGAATATTAAAGCATATTTTTTACTTCCTTGTTAACTTTAATAACCTCTTAAATATGTTTTCATTCTGTTTGATTGATATTGCTTGTTAAAATTTAATTAATAAAATTAATTCTCTCTCTGACCAACAAAAAAAATAAGCAAAATCATAAATTCATGATTATGTATTGCAGTGTATTTACGTGTATGTTTATAATTGGCTTTGTTTATTATATGTCCTTTCCTGTGTGATTATAAGTACATGTTATTATTATAAAGCGGCGATTTCTGGTCTGTTTCTTGTTGTTGTTGTTTTCGTAATTGATGTCGTTGTTTCTGATTAATTTGCTCATGATCAGGCTCACAGTACAAATGCCACACATTTTATTTAATTATAATTTTTGCAATACAACATGACGTATGAGCAACATCAATTAATTACAATCAAATTACTATTAATTGTATTTTTAATTCACATAAAAGCAAGTGTTGTTTTTTGGCCACAATTAAATAAATTATATTTTAGCAATCATTTAAATTGTAATTTAATTATTTAAAGATAAAATTAAAATCTGAATGTAAGAAAATCTCTAGATGAAAAGTTATTAAAATAGGAATTATTACCTAAAACCTGATCAGTTGTTTAATGGGAGAAAAATATTACAAAACACAAGCAAAAAGGATTTCAATTTTGGCTTTTGTTTAAAAAAGTAATCTTCCTTTAATTGCTATTTAAATTTTTATTATTTCCGTTTTTTTATCTAATATAATAATTGCATTAAAGTCATGAATTTCTTCTTTTTCGGATTCTTTTTAATTTTCGGTTTCTTCTTCTTTCTTAGATGCTTCGTCTTTTTCCTTCGCATAATTTTTTCTAATTTTCTCGCCTCTCAACTACGCTGTCAACATCATTCAAATGTAATATTTCTATTTATTTTGCAATATTTGCAATATAAACAAAAATTCCTCTGCAATTTTCGTGTGGATTTCTCTGCGGAGTGGATTTAGTTTGGTTGCTGTTATTGTTGATGATGTTTGTCTGTTTGTGACAGCAAATTTAATTTAATTATTCGCTGCATTTTTTCGTTTTGCGTTTTTTTTTTGCTCGTTATTGGCTAAATGCCAAAAATGCTAGAAGTATGAACAGCAACAACTGACATACGCACCACACCATCGCCCGCTGGTGGCTTTTTATTGCTTCTGGCTGTCAGTTGATTGGTTGTCAGCTTGTTTCAATGTTGGCCGCCCCGTCACGCCCCCGTCACCGCCCACCCATTAAACCGTACACTGTTTAAATAAGCCCCACATCATTTGGGGTCACTTTAAATAAGCACCAACAACAAAAACGGCTGCTGTGAGTTGTTCCTTGCTGCGTTGTGTGTCCGAAAGGCTTTATTAAGCTGATTCCGTCTCTGCGGCCGTCTGTCTCTTTGGCCAACTGTCTGTCTGTTTTCTAGATCTGTTTATCTCTCTGTCTGTCGGCCTACCTTTCCAAATACACTGCAATTTGTCTGTCCCGTTGCTCGTGTGTCTGTCTGTCTGTCTGCTTCTCTGTGCGTTTGTTTGTCTCTGCTTCATTTGGCCTCATGCACTCATGCAGTCAACACGTTCTGCTTCTGAATGTAAATTAATTGTGAAAATTACACTTTAGTCAATCGCATGGATATACATAAATTTACTAAACGCACATAAATACATGTACTCTGTCCAAAGGAAAGAGATAATGATATTAATGCCTGTCTTTTTCATGTCTACACAAATTCGCTTGTTGAGTTTAGCTTCTCATTGCTTCACATTGTTGCATTTAGCTTTGCTTTAAAATTTATGAGCCGCGTTACGACCGACATCGATCTCTGTATGTAAATTTTCTGGCAATTAATTGTTCGTTAGTTGATTGTGCGAGCCAATTAAATAGACCATCGATCGATGGTGGATGCGAGCGAGTTTGTTTCAACTTTGAAAAAGCAGAAACCAGCAACGGCTTCTTAAATTGAATCGAGAATTGATGGCTTTGAATCGGGGAACCGAGATGAAATCACATCAAATCAATTGAGTATAATTAAATCGCTCTGTTTACTTTGCTTCAATGTGAGATTCTTAGTTACAATTCTTTCCAACAAGACATTAATTTTTTATATAAAAAGAGGCATGATAACTTCGAATCGTTAACAAGAGTTAAAAGATAGATAAAGTTTTCAATGGGTTGATTTTTCAAAAGCAAACACTCAAACACTCAAAATGAATTGCTTAATAATGGATCCGTGATAGATACAAGGATCCTGGCATAGCACGAATCTGCATGAGGGCACATTTCGTGTATTTCTCTATATCGCAGTGTGCATTTGTCTGTATGCGGTTGTAAGCGTCTGAAACAGATGCACATCCTTGCGGCTTTGCAATGACGCTAACAGCGTGCAGTGTGTAGGTGGGAGCCATTAATTTCGTAATGTGTGTGTATGCAAAGCAACAACAAAGCAAAGCAAATGCATAGCACATGCTATTAATTGAGATTTATTGACTAATTAGAATAACTTAATAATGTATTTCAAGCAGAGCAGCAGCAGCATCTGCTCCAGCAACACAGAACACGGTTGTTGCTCTTCTTTTGCTTATTGTAATTGTTACTGTTACTGTTTGTGGTTGCGATGTTTTGCGTTGTTGTTGCTGTTGTTGCATAATTGCTGATAATGCGTTGTTAGATTTTCACTATCGGCTGCTTCATTTCCCTTTTAACATTAATTAAATATTTGCTATGCACCGTATTAAATTTAAAATCATAGTAATTAAAGCCTCATTTTGCCTTTTGAAATAAATTATTGCTGAAGGAAAAATTGTCCAAAATTTGTTGTCTTCAAAATTGAGCGTATTCATACAAATGTAAAGTAGAGCGCGATGACTGACAATTTACTGTATACTGCTACCCAAAAAACAACAGTCCAACTCCAAAATTAATTTGTACATCGACACTCAGAACGATGTGAAACCTCGCTGCATAGATTGGAACTGTTCAAAAAGATCGCAGAAAACTTGAGGTATTGGACAACCTCATGACAAACAACGCTTTCTTGTACCCTGAACACACGGTTACAGAAATAACTTAGTAGCAAAAGAAAGGGTAAAACCTCGTTCAGAACACGAAGGCAAGCGTAGAATTACAGGCATGTGGGACCAGGAAATGATGAGAGAAGCCGGGAGCCCATCCAAAAAACATATACTCTTGCAGAGGCATGAGGAAGCGCTGCGACAAGAAGGAGTGATATGTTTAACCCTCATATGCTCATCCTTAAATACCCTTGATATTTTGCCTGCTGATTGATTTTACAGTGTAGAAGTGCACTACAAACGGAAACAGAACAATAGAAGCCCCAAATATACCTTAAAATATTTTAAGAATTAGTTAAAAAAAATTGTCTCAGGTATTCGACGAGAGTTACGACGATCAAACCGTAATCAGCGGAACTGAACTCCATCGAAAACAACTCTTTAAATAAAAAAAAAAGATTTGATGGAGGATCTACGCACGATGCATAATGATACAATTAAAATCTTATGTTAATAATCCTATATTTAATGTAGTTATTGAGCTTTCTTTGGTAAATTTACAATGATGTCGGCTTCGCTTAATTATGCACAATTATTCGAGCGTACAAAATTCAAATATACACAGGTATTTATATAGATATAGCCTAAAACATCCCGTGCATATACATCTTACATAATATAACAGTGCTCTAGTACGATATGCTTTAATTGCAATTGAGTTATGCGGCGATGCTGCAATTCAATTACAGTCGCCTGCAGCGAAATTGAATACAGAGTCAAAGCGAAGTGTGAGGATGCGAAGGAGTGAATTTCCGTTTATGTAGATATTTCTAAAGATGTGTATGAGTGCCTCTCTTCAGTGTTCTTGCTTGTATATATTTCCGAGATATATGAAAGCACTCGAAGTTCCTCTCTAAGCAATTACATACCGTAAGTGAAATCCTTTGATTTGAAAGCTTGTTTATACACACACATACATACACACACGAATACGTGTGTAGACATTACACATCCTATACTGACAGTTCGGACATTCGTAGTCATACCCGTTAACATCTTCGTGGATAAATGCACTAATGAAGGTTTGCAAGACAATTTTTATTGATAGAATTACTAATTGATGAAGTCATGCGGTGATTGATTGACAAGACTTAGGATCTACTTAAGATCATTAGTTATTTATACATCATTTCGCTTCTTAACCCATTTTATACTACTTTAAATTGGTGTTTTTGGTATTAAAAGAATTAAATGTTACTCATACGCTACGTGGACTTCATATGATTCAAACTGTTTTTAGCTGCTGTGTTGCTCTCTTTCTTCTTTCTTTCCAATTGGGTTTATTTTCTTTTACTCACCTGAGTCTCTGTGACATTGAGCAACTTGGCCATGTCTGTGCGTTCGCTGGAGCTGAGGTATTTCTTAATTTCGAACTGTTTTTCCAGCTCGAATATTTGACGTCCGGTAAAAGTTGTGCGTGCCTTCTTTTTGCGTCGTGCATCCGAGGAACCGGAATCGGAGTCGTCTTCGGTCGTTTCGACGGTAGCGATCGAAGAGGCTGGAGGCGTAACCATGTTGGACAACGTCGCTTTCTCGCGTGGCAATGAATCGCAGTCGACGGGACTGAGAGCAGCCAATGAAACCGATGACACAGAGCCGCCGACTGTTGTGGAGTCGCCACCAGAAGGTGACAAAGAAATGTTGCTGTTGCTGATGTTAGTTGCTGCTGTGTTGTTGTTGCTGCTGCTGTTGTGATGAAGTTTCTTCTTCTTAGCAGCGGATTTTGAAACAAGTGACGATTCTAAAAGAGAATTATAAATAAACATTATTTTTATTTGGTTATTTTTAAACTAAAATCAAGTGAATTATTACGAATTTTAATAGCAACACTTGTTGCAGTTGCTGTTGTTTCAACTTTTGCTGATTGGATTAATTTACAGCGACCGGTTTTAATGCATTCAAATTTCCGCTAAAAAACACTTAACACTAAATGATGTTTGCTTGTCGTTCTTCTTGTCGTTTCTGTTGCCCTCTTCGTTTACAGCTTTTTGCACATGTGATTCATTGAAAACTCGCAATTGATTGGCAGCACTTGCCAATGTCTTGCATTATTAATGCGATTGCGTCTAGCGATGTAAATGAGGGCGAGCGGCAGAGACAGCAAGCTGTTGTTATACAGAATTTATATGCAATTTTCTAATTGCTTTGTTCCTTTTTCTCAGTCGTTTCTTTACTGGTTTTTTAATGACTGCTTTTATAGTGCTGTGCGTTGTTGTTGTTGTTGCTGTTGTTGCTGCTGTGTTTATGCCTTTTACAGTTTTACTTGAATAATTGTAAAGTCGTGATTTTATTTGCTGACTGTGAACGCACGGCAAGAATACGATAAACGAAACGCGAAGGCAAGTGAAACATGTGAGACGATTGACGTTGCAGCTTTTGAATGTCGTCGTCCTAAAGCAAGTGCTAATTAATTAATGACTGACTAAAGAAAAAAACAAATAAACGGCTATAAAAAATATGCTAACAAGAACAATAATAATTTAAATATGGTTTTGTTACGCGCTGAATTCTGTGGAAAAGCAGTAGCAAATGTCGTTAAAATAATGAGAAAATTAAGTCATTAAAAAAATTTACGCTGTAAAAGTTGACGACTCAAACAGGAAAAAATTAATTAATATTTGAATTTATACTTGAATCATTATTAGAATAAACAAATGGGCATTTGAATTAAATTACAGAATCTTTTATTTCAGTCTACATCAATTTATTTCGTTCAGTGTATTGAGATTCAGTCTTCGTTTACATTTTAATTGGAAATATTTATTTTTTCTTTCTCATTGCATTTACATTCGGAGAAAAATATAACATCTGAAGTTTTTGATTTCATTTATTGAGCAACTTTTTTATTGCATCAACGTTCAAGCTGTGAAAACAGAACAGCAACAACAAGAAAGCGATCAGTAAAAAGAACATTAATAATTGCCACTTAAGCGCTATGGCTTTAGAAACTGGAGAAACCAGCGGCAGCAGCAATCGTTTAACAGTAAAAAGCATTTCCAGTGAAATCTACAGTCTGTCTACAGAAATTAAAATACCAACAACAACAACAACAACAACGACGAACAGTAGTCAAATAACCATTAGCAAAAGAAAAGCGGATCGAGCGACGTGTTTAAATTGAAGAAAAAAAAAAGACTAAAGCAACAACAGGAAAGCAAAACGACAACAGAAACAACACCAACTGCATTAATAATAAGCAAAAAAGGAGCTAAATGCAAACACAGCACAAATAAAGAGAAATAAAATGAAATTATTAATAATGCTTTTATATCAATTTGCATGAAATTCTAAAAATAATAAAAATTCATTTATAGAGCTCTTGCTTCTTCTCCTTCTGTTTGCCGCCTTCTGCCTCTTCTTCTCTTCGGATTCTTGTTGTTATTAATGCTATTATTAGCTATTTTTATTTCCTTTTTGTTGTTGTTCTAATTAAGCAATCGTAAATTGTTTTGAACACGTTCGCTTGTTCATTGCTTATTGATTGATTGTGTAAATTGATGAACTGAATGAATGACTCATCATCAGCATCATCATCAGCATCGTTCTGAATGCGCTTTGTTTTATTAAGAAACGAGAAATTGTAAATGTAGTCGATGAGAAACTCGAAATCATTCAGCATTAATTGAATTTCTTAACAAGTATTTCCATAGCTGGGATTCATCGTCCATAGTCCAAAGTGTGCGGCTCATAAATCAAAATTATATCCATATCGTTTTTATTGGAATTTTATTAACAATGGAATTTAAAAGTCTTATTTTTCAAGTGATGTTGTTTATTTCGTAATTATTTTATAATTCATTATGGAATTATGAGGCTTGAGTTGGATAATGCGAAGTTTATCATATTGAATTTTTTTATTCAAATAAAAATTAAACAAAATTATTCGTCCTTACTTCTTTATACTTTATCCTTTATCATTCCTTACTTTTGACCAATTCGTTAATTTATATGAAGAAATATGAGTATTTTCTAATATCTGATTTCTCTTAATGAATGACCTACTTTAATCTGAGTTGTGTTTGTTTTGAGCTTGTCAAGTCTTCGATTGCGGTTGTTGTAAAAAGAGGCTAGATTTTTGTCATTTATTTATTAAAGTAACGATATTTTAATAACAAATATTCTGCTATTTCGAGTGTCTGCGTCATTCGATCATGTGACAAAAACTAACAGAAACTTTGATTGTTTTTACTACATTCGGAATGCAAGCAAATTGTGATTTATTTAGCAAGGAATTTAATTGTGAAAATTCTTCAAGTTTCATCGTTATTTAATAGTCGATTAAGTGCACTAAACGAAAATGATTTTTACTTTATACTACATTTAATTAAACTCTTTAAAGAAAATAAGTTTACTAATAAAAAACAAAATCACAAACAATTTACATCAATTTCCAGTTTCATTGAATCAGTTTCGGATATTTTTTCTGATTCTGTATGAATGTCTGTTCGTCTTTTCTTCTGTTTTTGTCTGTCTTTACAATTACATCTCTTCGTTTTCTGTGTATTTTATTTATTTGATTGCTTGTCCGAGTTTCTTATTTTTTGTTATTTTTGTGTTATTTTTGTGTCGTTTTTTCATGTCATCAATTTAACAGTCACTCTGCTGATGTTTTAAGTGCTGTAACAATAACAATTTTGAAGAATTATGACAGAAAAAAAGAAAGGAAAAACTCAACAAGAAATCCATAAAATTTAAAATAATTGTCAAATGGAGAACACATTTAAAAGAGCGTATTGTTTTTTTATAAATGAGGTTATATTGAATGTGGTACAGCTTTAAAAGAAGCTTGGTAAAAGTAGGAATAGAGTCTATACTATAGAGTATAGCATGGACTGTATTATTGAGCAATCCCAATTCCTGTGTCGATTATAATTACAGGCCAATTTCACAGTTTGTAGACTGAATTTGAAACCGAGAATTTTATTTCCAAGTCGATCGCTACAGACTAAATAGAATTTCCCGTAGGCATTATGACCAAACGGACACTTAAAGGAGAACAAATAGAAGCACCATGTTGAATATTGCTACGAATATTCTTTAATAACTGTTTGAGCTTCAGCCCGTCCCGAAAAGATCCCTATTACTCCTTAAGTTTAGGAATTTTGTCACTAATTCTTGGTTGTCATTTACATTTCTCTATATAATGTTCAGGGCATTATTCCATAAATATCACAATATATTGTCTACAAAAATATTATTTTAAATGCTTGTTTTATTCTTTTAAATGTTGCTCATTTTGTTTTTCGTGTCGTTGATTTTATTGTGTGCATTTTCGGAGTTACGCTCCATTAAAATGCATTTATTTTAAATTCATGCTTCAGCGTGAATTTCGTATCGTGTCTCGCTTTCTGTTGCTTGCCTTTGCACACTTGATTTTTACACGGATCGGGATCATTAATTGCACGAATTGTACAAGTTTGTTATTCAGTGGGCCTTCCTTTCCCCCCTTCTGAAACACTTCCTAAGGTTTTGAAATGCATTAATCATTTATGACACGTTCCTTTTACATTTTCTCCGTATTTTACACAACAATCTTCAAATGATATTTAAAATACATCCATTAAATATTCAGAGGGGGAAATATTTCTGCTTGTTGCAGCTTATTTCAAGATTTTTCTTACCTTTTTTGCTCAGTTTCGTCGAAGTTTTTCCCTGTTCGACTGACGTCAGCGCCATCGATAAGTGATTTGATTTTCCAACCACTGACGACGTGGACGTCTCAACGGCTGCTGCTTCTTGAGGTTTCTTAGGAACGCACAGATTCAGCGGCTGATCGAAGCCCAATCCGCTGGCGCCGTCCTCTTCGCTGGTTTCGCTTAATGAAGCGCTGCGCAGCGACGTCGCAGCGGACACATCGAAGCGTCGACTGCCGCCAACGACTCCGGCGACTAGCGCTGCATTCAGCTGCTGCTGTTGCTGCTGCTGCTGTGAGTATTGATGTTGCAGGGAGCGCATGATGCTCGTCGGCGATTTGGGGCGTGGTGCGTTCACCGTCGGCGGCGACCCATTCGACGACTCATCGATTGCGTTCAATTGTTGTGCGGCGGCGAGTTCGACGGTTGCCTCAGCTTTTTTGGCTGCTGTTGCCATCGCGGTGGTCGGCGGCGACGCTGCTGGCACATCGACGGCAGGAGCGGCCGACGGAGGGCGCTTTAGCCGCCAGCCAAGGATGTCGGCGATGGCGTGAGGCGTCGGACCGCTCGAGGGGCGCGCGTAGACATGCGGATGCCAAGAGGCGAGCGTCATCACGTCTGTGCCGCTGATCGACTGCGGCTGCTGATCGCTGGCGCCGCGGTCTCCCGACGGAGCCATCTGCTCGGTGCTGTTGGGGCGAAAGGCGCGCCGCGGATTCCCCGTTTTCACTCGAGACGCTGGCGGGGAGAGCGACAGATGGGGCGGTGGAGGAGCCGACATGCGGGCTGTAGGCAGGGCTTCGCTGCAGCTGAAGCCACCATTCGCCATTTGCAACTGCTGCTGCTGCTGCTGCCCCATTAACCAATAGGGGCGTGGCGACTCTAGGCTACGCTGCAGGTAGGATGACGCCGGCACCGTAGCGGCGAGGGGGGCGGAAAGTGGGCGTGATTCCCTTCCAATTTGATGCGGATCGCGTGCCTTCAAGAAGCTCGTCAGAGTCTCTCTGCTGGCGCTCGACTCGGAGACGCTGGAATTGCTGACGTTGCTGCTAGTGGCGGCGCCTCCGTTTTGACTAGTTGCAGCGTTGTTGTTGTTGTTGTTGTGACTGGTGCTGTTCGGGTAATTCAACGTGAGGAAATTGTTGCTGTGGCCGTAGGGATAAATGCTCTGCTTTTGGCCGGCTGGCGGAATGGTCAACGGGCTGCAGTAGACATACGAACTCGTGGCCATGCTCAAGTCGCTCTCTGCGATGGCGGCCTGCAAGCGGTTGTTGCAGCTGCTGTTGCGCGGCTGCTCCTTGATGAGCGACGTCTCGGTGTCGAAGCGCGGCGCGTGGGCACCACTGATCATCTCGGCGACGGTGTCCCGATCGATTTCAGGCATCATTTAAGCATGCGAAGCAGCAGCAACGGCATAAAACTAGAAAAAAGGAGAGAGAAAAAAGGATATTAATAAAGTGAAAAACCAAAGAAAAAAAAATCAATTAATTAAGATTATTTTAGTAAAAAAAATTGAATTGTAATCAGTCTGCGGATGACATTTCATGCAGACATGTCATGCATGCGTCTCTCTCACTCAGCAGTCGCGCTGACGTCTCTCTGCGGGGTGCCGAAGTCAGTCGCTTGTTTCCATTTAATTAAAATAATTAATTAACAGCAAACTTGGAGTCGGGCGCACAAGCCAATAAAAAAACCCCACTCAATCATTCGCTCACCCCCACACACACACACACAAACACACAGAGCAATCGTCTCCAGAGAGCACGAGTAGATACACTTTCCAAAAGCTCCCTCACTCTCTCCTTCGCCTGGTCTCACACAACAACAACAGCAACGATAACAACGAAAATAACACAAACCGTAACAATAACAATTTAAATTGTTACAATTTCGCTTTGATGACTCGGCTTCGCTTTCACTTGAATCGGATTTGGCCCGAGTGACTGGATTCTTTGTCGATGGTCAGAGATGACGTAAAAAGGTCGATTGAATACAGAAAAGAGAGAGAGAGAGAGAGAGAGAGAGAGAGAGAGAGAGAGAGAGGAGAAAGGATGAAAGAGGAAAGAGAGGTTAGAAGTTAAAATAAAGCGTAAGGAAAAAAGATGTTTTGTGGATGAAGTGAGATAAAAAACAGTAGAAGGGGAAAAGTAGAAGAGAGGAGAGAAAACAAGACGAAAGATGGTTGGAAAGAAGTGAAACAGTCGCTAAAATGAATATTTTAATGGAGAAGAATTTAGAAAAGACGAATTTGAAATTGCAAACGATTGTCACTTCGGATTCTGGGTGACTTTGAGTGAAAGAGACTGCAAAGAGCGGTATAAAAGAGTGCGAGAGGACGAAGGGAGAAATGGAGAGTGATGAGAGGGAGCGAAGTGAATGCAATTGTTCAGGTCCAGCGATTTAAGTGGTTGCAAAAGTTTTAAGCAGAGATTAAAGAGTCTGAAACTTGAATAATAGTTAAAACAGAGTAAAAGTTAACTAAAAGTTAAGGCAAAGATTAAAGGCCAAAGACTTGAAACTCCATTAAGGATCTTAAAAATATTGAAAACTAAAGGAAGGAAGTGACTTCATTTAAATAAATTCTGCATTGAAAGTGATAAAATATTAAAACAAAAATTGCTTTTAAATTTAAGCCATAACATAACTTAAACATTAATTAATTCTGGAAATATTTTAAAGCCTAGTAACACCCAAACACGATTACTGAGGAATCAAGCGAGTTTCCAAATAAAAATCTACAAAGAAACCATTTAAAATGTCAAACCGTTTAAACTTAATACCGAGGAGAGGGAGAAACACTACAAATATTCATACACACACGCACAAATTTCAATGTAGACAGCCATTCACTCATTAAATCACTCTCTTTCGCAAGCAAGCTCATTTAATCCATATAAGTCCATTCCATTCAATTCAATTTGACCTCCAGAAATTTAATACTGTCTTTCTCTCTCTCTCAGACGCAGGCGCACTCAAGTCGTCCTGATTTCTCTGGATTCTTTTCTGCACAGATGACTTTTCTCTGCAACACCACTTTGACTTATAACCAGAAGCCATCTCTCATTTCTCGACTTCTATTCCTTGTATTTATATTCCAATTTGCCTCTCTCAGATGTCAGATTTCTCTCTTCCTCACTGCAAACAACGGCGACGTTGAGCAACATGTTGCCAAGATTCTCTTTGTTGGTAGTGCTTTTAAATTTCATTTAATGGAGAACATCTGATCAGAATAATAGAAATTTACACACAGACCATTTGAAAAATAAATCAATGCATCATTCATAATATTTCAGTTTTGCTTCTTATTGAAGCTTCGTCGAAGAAACGTCGCTGTTGCTGTTGTTTTATTAAACTTTTTAAAGCACTGAAAGTTGTTATGTTGATGGAAAACGAGCGACATGTACAGCGAAGTCGTCAGGTCAAAGGAAGCAGCAATGGACGAGTGAAAGAAAGAGAAGGGAGTGCAAAGGGAAAGAGAAAGAAGGCAAAGTAATGGAGCGAGTGGAAGGTTTTGGGAGGCGGATGTTTGCCTGCATTTGAATCGTTTTTCTGGGCTAAAATGGGACAAACGAAGCACTCTCTAAGGATTTCTATAATGGATGTAATTTCATCAAGGATAATTCAGCTTTGCTATGAATTTCTGAGCGGATCTCAGCTGAAGAGCGTCACTTGAAATGTTTACCGTTGAGAAGGTACAGAAAGGGGCGGAGGGGCGACGTACGTTGATCGTCCATTAAAATTCAGACGACTTTCTGCAGTTTTTTACATTTATTTCTATTTTACAAGCATTAAAATGTTTCAGTTGGTTTCTGTTGGCGCTTCGTTTGCGCAGTTGCATCACCTCCTTCGTCCCTTGATGTCCTTAGCACTTTCTTCCCCTTCTTCTTCTTCTTGCGTGCATTCCTTTTACTGCAACACGAATTCAACTTTCAGCGTTGCTTTGCTTTGCTTTGCTTTGCTTTGCTTTGCTTTGATTACGAGCCTCTGTTGTTAAAATGTTGTTAAAGTAAAATGATTTGTGTCGGTGTTTGTATGAGTGTGTGTGTATGTGTGTGTGTGTTCGTGTAGATACTTTTGATGGCGCAACAGAGCGCGCGCTCCGCTTTCACTTGCCAAGGCAGCCAATTTAAGGACGAAGGTTGAAGGACGAAATAATTTCCAGCCTCAAACGTTAGCGTCGCCTCAAAGCGCTGTAATTACAAGTCACGAAAATCGCGCTGCTCCGTTTTTATTAAGGATTTAAAGGACTCAAATTGAGCGCGGTTTTCTTGTTAAATTTTTAAATGATTTTAAGAATGGGGCACGGCAATTTTAGTTCTTTAAAAAGCGCACACTTCGTATGATGCAAGTTTTGCTTTATAAATACCAAAATAAAAAAAACAAAAATTCAAAAAATATTGAAAATAGTTCCACAAAAATTGATACTTTTCCCCGCTCAATCGACTCAAATCCCAGCGACTCACAGTTTTCAACTATAATTTCGTCATTGTCCTTTGAGTCCGTCTCGATGGTTCTTCGCAAAGGCTCGTTAAAAGAACAAAACCGATCGACAGTGGGACCACGGGAGGAACGGTTAAGCGAGGTCATTAGCAAAGTGGCATGAGTACAAGCAGCAAACATTCAGGGACGCAGGGAGACAGCGAGGCACTCAGCGAGACAGACTCTGTTGAAATATCGTTCTGCAGAAAGCGTTGCAACAAACGCAACAGCAAAAATAAGAACGGCAACAAAGGAAATCGTTTAACTTCCAACAACAGAAGTTCCATACCTGAACGGCAGCACCACCCACAGCAATAAAAACCAGAAGAAATCCACAATATCCATCATCGACCTGACTGAACTTTAAGTACGCTACAAACACATCATGAGTAATGCTCAAACCGAGAATTGCACTTATTGCAAGCAATTGTTACTTATAATATCCAATATATTAGCAATATATTAACCACGCCCCTTCCAGCACAATTCTTAATACCAATAACGAGTTTGTATAACTCATAACAGTAACTAATCGCCATTGTTGTGGACTCAACACATTTTCTATGGCCGCTATGTCATCTACAGTAGAAACAACTTAAGGACATCGTGTACTATTTCCTTCCTGCGACAGGATATGACCAGCAACAACAAGGAACAAATGAAAGTTGGAAAAAGAAAGGCGTGGAGAACAGACAACACGAAAGTTCGAGTAACTATCGAAATTTAATGGACGAAACAGTTAATTCGAAGCGTTGTTGATACTACACGATGGCTACTCGTCGCTTGACTGAGAGACAGCTAAAGAAAGGGCGCCAGAAGCTGAGAGAGGGAGGGAGAAACAGAGCTAGTGGAATCTGCTTTAATTTCCAAAGATTGCCAGCGAATTAAGTTTAAAAATACATCTCATTTTCCATTCATTGTTGTTATTTGTTGTTATCGCCGATTTCAAATTTACTCCTTGACAGCTTGGTAATATGTAATATTACCTTTTCGAAATATTTACATTCATAAAAATACAATCCTTTTTAAGAAACTCTCATTTTTATCCCGCTTTTGTAGAGATTTCATCCGGAAATTTTACCAAAGGATAAATTTATCAGATATACCTTTCATTGTAGTGTTAATTACTCGTTTTTAAATTATTTTCTTAACATTTTTAAAGGTTTCATAAATGTTTTCTCCTCGGTATATTTGCTATTTCTTATTTCATTGTACAACGAGTAAAGATATGGTTGATAGAGATTTTATCGTGAACTTCTCGTTGCTTAGGTGGTTGCTTAATTCGCTGAAGTGTTTCGCAACTCGTTTCTTTTATACTGGTCGAACCCATAAAGAAATATCCCGCTAAGTAGTTGCGCATCTTGTGTTCTCATCCAATGTAATTCTGGATAACCCATATCCTCAAGCTAACTAACTAAGTATTTATCCGAACCGGGGAATTAACGAGTACCAATTATTACTCGTTATTTTAGGAAATAACCGGCTGATTTTTTGGTTTATAACACTTTTATCGACTCGCTAGTGGCTCATGTACTTATTCACCAATCAATTTTTTCCGATACTGCCTTTTTCTAACTCGCTGGTTAGCCTTTGGCCAACTCGTTGCTTAACTCGTTACTGGGCGTAATATGAAACCTATTTGCTTTTAGCCCGTAGAGGGTTAATTAATTTTTATTAAGCGTTAATTACTTTTCACAAAACTTTTCCTAAACTTCCTCACACGCGTTGTATCCCTCTCCTTCTCCCTCTCTCTGTGCTATCACGTGTGCTTGTAGGCGTCGCTCGTTTGTTGCTAATGTGGTTGTCTGAGAGCTGAAGCGGAGGCGGTGGTGGATGTGAAGCGTGGTGAATATTTTATGAAGCTTCGCTAATTAAATTGATGCTCGACTGGAGAAATTTTGATGCCTTTACTTTTGGCTAGATTTTCGATATACACACGACAGAGTGTGGGTTGTGTGTGCGCTCGTGTGAATGTGTTTGTCTCTCTGCTTTCGTGTAGAATTTCTAACTTTTTGAACTAAGAACTTTTCAACTCATTTTGGCTTTGTTTTCAGAATATTTTAAAAGGTTTCTCAACGTTAATGTTGTAAAATTACTTTTCAAATGAAAAAACAGCTTTCTGATTAATTTTTTTGCCATATAAAAAACGCAGAAATGCGTCTGATTTCAAGAAAATGCTTATTCAAATGGTTTTGTTGCATAATTGCGTAAATTCGATTTCTGAATCGAACCTCAAAAAGAAATTCAATTTCAATTTCATTTCATTTCGTTTCATTAAAACGAATTTCTGACAAAAAACGTGAGCTGGAAAAAATCAAAAGGAAGAACGACTCGAAAAAAGATTTTCTTATTTGCAGAAAATCGTTTGCTGAATCGTCGTTCAGTTCCTTGGAGCTGTTTATCAGTCGCAACTCAATAAATCAGGCCAACTTCGTACACAACAATCCAAAGCGTTCGCTTGAAATGCACTTAAAAAGCACATCGAATGAAAGCACAAACAAATGATTCCTTCACCCTGCGAGAACTTTGTTCATGCTGCGTCCCCATTCTTCTCCTCCTTCCTCGCCTCTTCTTACTTCTTCTTTTACAAAACATCCTCAAACACTTTCGAACTCATTCACATGCCAACGCAGCAGCAGCATCGTTAGAAATCGCTTCTGAATCGCTTTGAAAGGGAAAAAATGTCACATTTTCGATGGAGGAAAAAAGTCAAGTTTATCAGTTGGATGGCGGTTGTGGGGGCGGGGTGAGATTTTGCTGAAACATTTGCTGCTGTTGCTTCGCTCTTTTATTTTTCCTCTTCAGCAGAAACTCAATTATTGCCAGATTTTAACCCGCCAAACGTCCCGAAAACCCGACGCCGCGTTGTCGTTGCTTCTAATCACAGCGCCGATTCATCTAGCGCCGTTTCATCCATCGTCTTGCCGCCGCAACTCATTCATGTTCGAGTTACACGTATGTGTAGAAACAGCTTTCGAAGGAATGTTGAGTGAAAGGGTGAGTAAAGGGGTTCCAATGATGACGCTGGCGATGCAGGGAGAGTTTCCCTGTTCACTGTTTGATTTGCCGAAAATGCGATTGCTTCAGCTACGAAAGAGCAGAACAAGGAGTAAATAAGAAGATGATAAAGGACAAAAGTGAAATACGAAAACGAGGAGGAAAAAGAAAAGTTTTAGCTTAGTAATAAACACGAACACAGAATTTACGAAATGAATATTTTTCACATGTCGATTTCTGTTGATATCGCTGCCACTCTATCAACTTCCTCCTCCCCGCCTCCTCCTCATCCTACCCCTTAGCAGTTCCTTCGAAAGGACGACAGAAATCCGCTTGAATTTCAATTTCAATCGCTTCCAGGCTGCTTCGCTGTTGGCACGAGTGACACGCTGACTGACGACTGCTTCTGACTTTGCAACTGTGACGATAACTGAATTGATTTGACTTCTTCTGTATGCATATATATATATATATATATGTATGCGTGTGTATCTTCATGTATTTCTTCGTAAGCTTGTGTGTGATTTCATGTCCTTCATTCGCAATCGATAAAATTTGGCTGTCTTTCTTTTCTTGTCGCTTTTCTTTTTCTTCTTATCTCGCGTTCTCCTTTTTATAATGTTTCTTAATGCTGTCTTTTGTCTGCGATGTCGATGTATTTTAAGTGCGTTTTTATTTTAGATTATTTCGAGCATTTCTCGTATTAATTCTTCCGATTTCTTTTATTCCAATTGAACTGTACACAATTGGGATGTAAGTTCCATTTATTTGCTAATATGGCACGTGTGTGTGTGGGTGTCTACATCCCTGCGATTGTTTGTGTATGTGTGCATTGAGACGTGTGTGAGTCAAGTTACTTACATAACATGGATTATAATTGCTTTAAATGGGATCGAAAGAAACTTTTCTTGGCTTCAAATGTACCCTAAAAGAAAGGAAGAAAGGAAATTGACAGTTGCTACTCCCTCCCTCTTTGCCCTCTCCTTCATTCTCCCTTTCATTATACATTTGAAATTTATTTGTGGATAATGTAATTTGCTTCTCGTATGTAATTCGTTTTTGTTGTTGTTGCCTTTTCTTAACGTTTTTATCGGATTTTATAATAGAGTTGTCAGAACTTTGATATTTGCTCCCAGCCGTGTTTTTGTGTGGGCTGCTTTCCGTCTTCAATACAAAATATTCCATATAGACAAGGAATAGAATGGGAATGTGTCAATAGGGAATGTGTCAGGATATTGATATTATTTATAACGATTTATTGTGGAAATGCTGGAGTTCTATTATTAAGTCTCTGATCATCATCTTCAAAAAGATGACAGAAACACATTTGATAATCGAAGAAGGTTTTTTCAATAAGGATTCGGAAATATTGTGCAATAATAAATAAAACAATCAACGAAATGTTGGAATAGAGAAAAAAAATATCGAAAAGAAGTTGCTATTAATTTCAATGCCTTCGAAAAGCAACTATAAACGATGGTGAATCATGAGGTTTGAGCTATGATAAACTTAAATCAACTCAATCAAATGATGAATCATACTTCCCCGTAATAAAGCCTAAGAAGTATAATAAACACTCAATAAATCATGTCGACTCATGATGAACCATAGTAAAACAATTTAAACTATTTTTCCAATAAGTATATCAAAAAAAGGTTTCGTTTTTAAGTGAATCGTTTATTTGACTTTTATGTATGCACCTTGCCCATTGAAGAGGACGGTAAGAAAAGAAACAATCCAAGGAAAAGTTATAGAAAATTATAGCTCACTTCCTCATTCTTCTTCTCCGCCAACAACTCAACCTTTTCTTATTCTCCCCTCTTCTGCGGCAGCCAGCAGCCGAATTCCATGGCGCCCTTTTTTTGAGGATGGATCTATTAAGCAGACATTCGTTATTTCGCTGCTGGTAGCGGATACGCAGCCATATTTTATATCCGGCTAACACTGAATCAACACTGGGTAAGGGAAATCGCTGCAGAAACAACAAACAAACGAAGTCAGCGAAAAGCAGCCAACGCGACAATTTTTGCTTCACTGGCGCTGTTTTCCTTCGACGTTTTTTGCTCCTTACTTAAATCAACTGTGACTTTCCAAGATTTTTGTAGACGATGTTACTGATGACTTCACTGATGATGATGCTGATGATGATAATGAGTTTTTCTCTTACACTTCTTCGCTTCTTTTGGATTTTTATACGGCAGACGTATTAAAAGAGGATTTGATGCTTTTCCTGAGATTCGTTATTGACGCCTTCTCAACTTTTTCGCTATGCTTTTTTTTCTATACTCTGTCTACATTTTCTTTTTGATTATTTTAGTTGCTTTATAGACATTTTGAATATCTTTATTATTAAATAAAGTGCTGAAAATGGGGTCAGTCCCAGTATTCGTTGGATTTATACGGAAAACGTTGGAATTAGGAAGTGCAAAAGATGTCCTGGATCCATTCTGAAACTACTGCAAGGTTTTTAAACTTGAAATTGCAAGCTTAGTCTATAGTAAAAAACTTATTTTACTTTATAAACCTACAAACAACTCCCTTGGCAGAGCAAAGTCATTGATAATGACGACACTCGTTAGTTTCTTTTGATGATCCTTTGGCTTTTTAGCTTGTCTTTACTTTTAACCCATCTTTGGCCTCGTTTTTAGGCCTTTAATTGTCACTTCATGCGGTAAATCTTCTTCTCACGTCCTAAATTCATTCCATCAAACAACTTTCTTCAAAGCAATTCAATTAAAATAGATAAAAGACAAAGAAGACAGCGAAAAGAGAAAGAAGTCATCTTTTTAAGGACTTGTCGAGTAGAAAGGAAAAATATGTGTAATAAAATTGAACTAAATAATAATTCAAGAGCTGATTTATTATTGTTCCGTGCGGGAAGCATAGGAAAGTTTGTGTGAGGAGGTGTGGGGAGTTCTAAGAGTCACTAAACCCTCGTCTTAGTTGCTTCTATTTGTACAAACTGCGCTAATTTCGCAACATCAACAGAAGATTATCAGAAATCCAAACAAACCCAAGAAAATAACCAAAAACTGATCCATGAAATTTGAAAGATTTTCGAACGATACTTCGAGGACCCTCAACGATGTACAAATAAAGTACGACGTCGTTTGTGAAGAGACTCTCAACACAGAGTCAAGATTTGTGACTTGTTTCGGTGAATAAAAATCGATTAAATACCGCCTGGAATAAAATTCGTAATTGTATAACAGCCGAACGTGGCATTTGCGACACGCTCTGGATTCGGAACTCTTATCGGATAAGCAGACGTATTTAAACCTAATTAAGTGCAACTAAATGCCAACGCTTCTTCCTGTCGCGGATGAGAAAACGTGTGTGACACGTCCTTGACACGTGCCACCCGGCGGACAGCCAACGAAATACGAGGAATCCGCATCACTATGGAGCAACCGGAGGTCATAACGACGTGTTTCTTGCTTAAAAACCTCCCGCAATTTATCATGAATTCACGGATCACAAACGAGAATTATTCAAAGAAAATTAATCATCCTTATTCATCCTTTATAGAAGCAATAGAGAACGTCTTTAATATTAATTCAATTAGCATAATTATCGTTATAATTTGTGTTATGTGTAAATTAATGGGGCGAAATCCTTTTATGATAAGAAGTATTACGCTTTATCTTAAAGAAGTCTCGGATCAACGGATCTAATTTCATTACTTAGGATCGTTATTTCTTACTTTCCTATCGTAAAAACCTATTTTCATAGTATCGCCATCCCATTAACATCTTCTATCACCTCTTTCAGCTTCTTTCAGCCACTAATTAAAAGTTCTTTTTCGAGTATTTCCACCAAACATTTCACTATCCTTCCCCCGAACTGATGAAGTGATTATTATCAGATGTCTCTGAAGTCGACAGTTGTTGCCGTTCCTATTTAAAATGAGTCAGTGAGGCTGAAAGGAGGAAGAATCAGCCTCAGTGCGAACGCATTAACTCTGTATAAAATCGATAAACATTAAAGGAGTGAAGGACGCATTACGGAATGATCCTTTTTTCCTCCCTTCTGTCTTTTGTGTGGTTCGCACCAACAAGCAACTCGTACAGCAGCAATTAATATGAAATTTATTATTGATTCAGGCAGCTAACCGTCCAGAAACACCCTGCAGCAGAACCACCCGTTGACCCTTGTTTCCCTCCATCATCCTTTCGCAGCGAAAGCGGAACAACAAACATAAAGAATTAATCCTTAATTAAAATTTTGTTCGCTTACAATTACTATTATAATTAATTGAATGAAGTTAGCAAGTCATTAAAGTAGAAGGATGAAGAATAAAGGAGCGAAAAGAGCCGAAAAGGGGGGAGATAATGGAGAGATGTGGAAAGAATGATCGATGGAGGAAGGATTTTGGGGTAAGCAGCCTGGATGGGATAGTTGCAAGTAGATTTAATAGAGTTACAGTTATACAGATTTGGGTATATGTATGTATGTATAGAAAGTCATGAATAAGCAAGTTGGAGCAGGATTCCGATGACTGTGAGGATGTGAGATGGTCTTGGGTTTAAGTTTGATGGATGGACAGATGAATGAATTTTGTCTGATGGATGATTGTCTACTTTTAAAACTGAATGGACTTGACACCATACATTGGATCATGGCCATCTTCGGGTTTTAATATCTCTGTTATTAAAGCATTATTTCTGTAAAGTTTCATAAAAATCTACCTAATCAATTTTTCACAATTTTACATTTGAGTTTTGAAAATACTGTCTTCACAGTCTTCTGGATGGACATACGAAACCGAGGATTGATTGTTGTTGCTGTCCCCTCGGACTTCGATAATAGACGACATTTCGAATCACCCAAACTCATGAGAGATTTAAATATTACTTATATCTCTTTATACCTTTCGAACACAGAGAAATTTCGAACTTGAAAGGAAGTCTCATTAAAACCCGATTTCTCATTAAAACGAAAGCAAAAAGCATTTTCTTCTAATGGAATTCGACATTTCTCTGTATTTTTATTTTTTCTGGGACAAAAGTTACAAATTGCAATCTCATTGAGAGCCTCAAAACTGACCTCTTTTTAATTAAGAAATTACGTTTCCAGCAGCAACAGCGACTGCGAAGATAACAGAAGAGGCTTCGTAAAGCACGAACTTGGAATGAATATACAAATTTTGCTCTTTATCTGAGCTGCTCTTCCAGTGCATCCCTCCTTCCTTCCTCTTTTCCTTCCTTTCTTCCTTCCGTAATTCAACTTTTATACAGTCAGTTTTGCATTCCTTTCATTCATTCAGTTATTATATCTTTTCATTCATCATTAAATGAAAGTGACTCAATTAATAAAGTCTCCAAGTCTTTCAAGACGAAGAAGAAGAAGATAGAAATTGGGGAGAAGGAGGAGGAGGTGAATTGTTATTTATGGTGGATTTAGATAGGAAGTGTCTGAGAGAGGAAGAGACAGAGGCATGCAATGAGTTCAAGAGGGAAGCGATGCAGATAAACGTTGAGAGAAGAAATCATGAAATGAAAAACCAACACATTAATTGGAAATGTGGGTGGGTGGGAAGAAGAAGAAGAAGAGGAGGTTTGGGAAGAGAGGAAGAAGAAAAGGGAGTAGACGTAGCGATGCGGCTGAGGGAAATGAGAAAATTAAATGAGTTGCTGATGTAAATTTTAATCACTTTTAAAGCGGAATGAAAGTATGTAATATAAATAACGTTTTATATATGTAGGTACATTCGCATTTATTTGGGTATATATACAAACACAAACAAATGCCCACAGATGCTTCCAACAACAACAAAACACTTGACTCATTTCTCTGCTAAAGTTTCTCATTGCTGTAGTTTATGTGAGAGAGAGAGAGGAGCGAGAAAGGGCGCTGTTGGAGAGCGATGAGTAGCGAGTTGTTCAAATTTCGGCAGAATGGAGCTATTAAGTTATTCTCTTGTTCTTGTTACTGTTGATGCTGATGCTGATGTTGCTGTTCGTTCTCGTTATTTTTGTTGTTTGTTGCTGGAACTTTACTCAAGTCTACTTGGATTAATTGAAGCGGGGAGTACAAAGCACCGTTAGTATTAATTACTTCTTGCTTCTCCTTTCGTCTTGTTTTAGTTTCTTTTCTTCTTCTGCTGAACCCATCATAATTAGTTTAATGAAGTGTTTACGTCACTGAGAGAAAAACTTCTTTGCGTCTGTTGTTTGTCTCAATGAAAACACATTCAATTGCAATGAAAAGTTTTGATAAATGCAATAAATTTGATTAATAAAAAATAAAAGAAGTCATAATATGAAAAATCTTTTTATAAACGTTTTAGTTTTGTTTTTTTTTTGAGAAAATAACTTGTAAAAGTTTTTTAAGTACAATAAATTACAATTAAAATATACAATTTTTTAAGTTGGTGTCAAATATTATTAAAAAATAAATCAGTATTTTCGATCTTCATTTTTGTAAGTATTTGGAATTATTTTATAAAGGCTTGAAGTGGAAAACTAAGCATTATTTAAGGATATTTAATTATTTACAATTTGTTGTTATTTTAAATATTAAACTAAAGTTACATTGAATTCGTTGGACTTCGAGAATTTCTCTTAAATTGATGCTGAGCATCGATTTGAAATGTATTTTGTAGAGGTCAAATTTCGTTGTTGTTGCTTTGAAAAAAGGTAGAAGATCCTTGAAGTCCTTTGCAACACAATATTAAAAGTAGAAGAGAAACGAGAAAGCGACTAAAGCGAGAAAGATGCAGACAAAGCAAAGATCAAGAAGATTTTCCTTATTTTTTTTGTCTCTTATTCAGAAGATTTTTAAATGATTTTTATACCCTACACCTTAAGGTTGAGGGTATATTCACTTTCTACCGGAGTGTGTAACGCATAGAACTAGACAAGATAGGTATGGAAAAGTATATATATTCTTGATCAGCATCACCACCGAAATTGAAATAACGATGTCTGTCCGTCTATCTGTCTGTCTGTCTGTCCGTTGAAATCACGATCACAGGAGAACGAGTTAAGATTTCAAAATGAAATTTGGCAAAAATATTCGTTGCTATGTTGGGGTGTTTCGTATTGAAAATGGGCAAAATCGCCCAAGGACCACGCCTACTTTTTATATCGAGAGTGCAGGTACCTCTGTTTTGCCTAATAAAAAAGGCCATGTCAGCATCACTTTTTGAGAGAAGACAAGAAAATTTTATATGTAGGTTTAGACTAATGCTTCCAGTTAATATGCCAAATATGGGCGTGATCCGCCGACTTTTACTTTACATAGGTCATGGAGTATATATGCAGGTTTAAGGTGTAGGGTATTTCGGCTACAGCCCGGCTGTAGACAACACCTTTACTAGTTTTTTATTTTATTTTGTCGTCACATTTAAAAAGTTTTTCACAGTGTAAATTGAAGTGTTTATTATTTGCAGTTGAAGTTTTTATTGTCTGCTGCCGAATTAAAGCAAATACGAGTAAATAAATAAATAAATAAATAAAGAACAGATTTTGATTTGAAGCTTTGGTGAAAATTTGTAGTTGGCGGAAATAAGAAGCGACGGAAGAACGAAATGATGCCATTTCATATCTTTCCATCCATCTTCGGGTCCTTGAAATGGATTTGCTTTTCGTGGAGATTTTTGAAAATTGCTTTTTAAGTGGTAAACTTTTAGAAAATTATTCGAAATATTAACAATAATCGCAAAAGCTGGGATTTAATTAATAAAAATACGAGAAATTAAAATTTCAATAATTCAAATAATAATAATACTGAGTTTAAATAAAAAGACGATATAAAATAAAATAAATAAAATTAATGCAAAATACAATTGTGTTTAAATGTTTATGTGCATTTTTCGGTTTCATTGTTGGGCATAAATAAAGATTTAATTAAATTTAAAGGCAATTAAATTTAGTTCAATTAAATTCATCTTTTTGAAAAATGTCATTGATTTCTTTGATGGCCATACACAAATAGACACACACACACACACACACACACATAATAATAATAATAATAATAATAATAGACATGAAGTGATTAAAGGCACAAATCTCGGTTTGTTTATGTGATGATAGTTTTGTTGCTGCTTTCCTTGTGATTCTCAATGAATTCGATCAACAATAAATTCATGTTTCAATGTACACAATTCACATGTAATTAAACGAATTTAAATGCAGCTTAAAGAAGCAATTAAATGAATTTAAATGCCTTTATTATAACAACGAAAGTAACAGAAATTAATCTGTAATTTGAATTTGAATCATCGTCGGCAACATGCGATAAAACGACTCCCCTCTCTTTCCCTCACTTCTCCCCTCCATCGATCCATCGAAGAGCTTCGACTGCAGTCACGAAGTCGCGCTCCGTGAAGTGAAGACAAGTGCTAAAAACGCATTCATTCGACGTCAATCAACAGCCAGCAATAATTAAGCATTGGAATGAATTAAATCCAATGAATGCAAAGTCTTTGCTCTTTGGAATGGTGAAAGTATGCAAAACATATGAAAAATAAACAGACACATTTGCGTTTCTCCCATTATTCATTATTTCATGCTTTGTTCAAATAAATGAGCACGACATTCTTTGGCGTTGCTTGAAGAAAAATCGCTTCGCAGTTAATTAAAAATTTAATTTGACTGGAAAAATAAAAAGCCATTTATTAATGGTTCAATTGATATGTAAAAACGATCGACGATTATTAATCAATGTTTATTTATGCAACACTTTTGCTATAAATCGACAAAAAATAACCACGAAGTCTGCGTTTCAAATCCCAGCTTCAGACTCAG
Source organism: Thecophora atra (assembly GCA_937620795.1). NCBI lineage: Eukaryota > Metazoa > Arthropoda > Insecta > Diptera > Conopidae > Thecophora > Thecophora atra. Next base: position 35,462,970 of record OW569401.1, read on the forward strand.
CCGCAGTCGCGTCTCTGCCGTAGCCGTATCCACAGCTTCTGCGTTTGAACTCCTCTCGGCAAAGCTAACGTGATGGTCTTGTTCTCTTCTCTCGCCAACACAGTTTCTGCCGTTCACATGATAAATGAGCTCAATTTTTCATGTTTGGTTGGTGTTTTTTCGTATACATTGTGTGATGTATGTGTGCTTCTAGTGTTGTGTTGTTTTTCTTATTAGATTCTTGTCATTTCTAACACTGAATTTTGACTTTTTCATAATTAATGTAAATGTTAGGCAAACTATTAAACGTAATAATGACGAAAGACAAATGTTAGAGTTCATGAAATTAATTATTATAAAATTTCCTTGTTTTATTATAATAATATTCATGTATTTTCTTAAAATTGATAGAGAAATAAAATTTGTGATATTTTAAATTGTCCTTTGAATTATAAATCTCTCACTCTCAGAGCTGCAGAATTTCTTTAATAGCCGCTCGTGAAGTGGTCAAGTCAATCGAATGTCGATGATGACGACGATAGCAGAGCTGTTAATTGCTCATCGTCGTCGTTCGGCTGCTTGCGGGGCGCATTCGCAGTGCATTCGTAAAGAGCACACGATAAACGCTGCGTTGTGCTTTATGTTGGCAAATAATAAATTTGCACTTAAGTCAGTCGTTAAGTAGATAAAACGAATCCGTTGGGGGACGGGGAATGCGACGAAATGCAGTGGCATTAATAATTATTAATTATACGCATTGCTAAACAGAAGCTCAACGAACGCAGCGGCGACGAGGCACTGAAATGCGGCCGATGCTTTTAAAGAGAGGCGTCGACGGCATTTCAAGTGGGTTGAGTAGAAGAGCGATAAACAAAACAGTGGAGGGATAACGAAATAAAGAAACGCATTGAAAGATTGACAGACCGAGCGACTAACAGACTGCTACACTGTGAAAATAGTAGAAGTTGAGCCACGACAGCAGCAGCATCTCAATTACGTTGCTCGCCGTTGTTTTAATTTCGAATAGCGGATTAATTTAAGTCGTGCTTGCGTACGAGCGAGAGCGACGGTCGACGACCAGCCGACGAGCGAACAAACAAGCAAACCGACGAACGAGCGAACGATGCTGAAGGAGATACTTGTTTGTGCTCTAATTAGAATGCTACACGCTCTCTTACGTCGCTCTCTGTTTGATGGCGGAGAGAGAGAGGAACGCAGCGCGTAAAGTTGGTTCGAAAGGGTTGCGTTGAAATGCGGGACGAGATGCTTTTAAAAGAGGTGGGCACACGACTGAAATGACATATAAACAAAAACATGTTCGTCCAAAGTATTCAGTGGCTGATAGAGTTGTTATTGTTGTTGTAGCTGCTGCTTGAATGCTAAATGCAAATTGATTAAATGCAACTTTTGCATTTTTGATCGCTCGAAATGGATTCGTACTTGGATCTGCGACTGGATATGCGACTGCAACCAGTTTTGATTTCCATCTAATTAAATGACAAGACCGACATTCGTACAGTCGCTGCAACAACCGAGCAGGGAGTTGAGCAGACAGCAGACAGCAGCTAATTGCTGCCGCGCCAGACTCGTTTCTGCCTTTTAATGGATGCATTTTGAATTTATAATGCGATATTCTGCGATTGCCAGCAATCAACAGATTAATTGGAGTGCAGAAAGAGTTTTTGTTTGCCTCCGAGTGCAAAGTGACATTCAATTAAAGGCGTTCAATGTAAAAAGAAGGTTTTTAGTAGTGAAATTGCAAGATTTGCACTTTTCCATGATCAATTAAAACTTTTATTGCTGTCAATTGCTGAAAAACACAACATTTAGAAAATTCATTCCAATTACTTGACATTTAAACAAATTAATTTATGAAAATTTTCTTAAATTTCCAATAAAATTAATTTTTTCAAATAATTGACAGCATTTTTCATTAATAATTTGTTTAAAAAAATGTTTACTAAAAACGGGCAACAATTTCTAAAATTTCTTTATGAATATTTAAAAATAATTAATTGCTAAATTTTCAATTTTTCATATCAATAGAAATTTATTTATATTTGAGCAATTAATTTAACCGAGCGATCAACGTTTTGAATCCGATCAAAGTCTGTCTTTAACGAGTTTTTATTTCGCTTTCATGCGATTAAAAATTGTTTTAATTTCTGTTTTTTATCTATGTTTTTTTTCCGTTTTCACTGCTTTATAAACTGGTTATTATTAAGAGTCCTTTTTACTTACCGAATTTTGATTTGTTCGATTATTTTGATTTTCCATTTTTCGGTTTTAAAAAAATGTATAAAATGTCTTTTTGAAAATTAATTTTTCCGGCCGTTTTTCATAACGACATCGTGCTGTTTTCGATCATAATTATAGACCATAACTTCATCATAATAATAAAAATTAATTTAGTTATTTTATTTTCTTCTTTTATTGCAGAATCTTTTTTTTATGATGTTTGCTGTCATCGTCGCTGCAGTTGCAATTAAAAAAGCAACACACCAATTAATAAAAAGCGTGTTAATTATTATTCATGGACGTTTTTATGATGGTGAGTTAATTATAATATATAGTATTGTGATTACGATTATTATACGATGTGCTTACAATATGCTTAATTAAATCACATTTAAAGCAGTTTGCATTTTGAAACAATTAAGAAAATAACTTAAAGAAAGTTACTTTGCTATTAAAAGAAACCTAATGAGGGGTTTCCAATATATATCATCGAAGGACCTTGCCACAAACGCAACTCAAATAATCGCAATCAAGTTTCCCATTACTTTTTAACTCTTTTTCAATGTTAAATCGAATGTTTGAGTGTTCAATTCATTAAATTATGAATATTTCTAAGCGCATAATGTTAAATTTTATTCCAGCGACGAGTTACCCCATAAAATATATTTTTTCTTATTTATTTAAAGTGTTAAAAAAGCCTAAATTACTTTAACTTACCTTTAAATTTCAGTTCCTTGTTGTTTTTATTTTTATTCTTTTCAATAATGTTGACTTTTGTTCTTTGTCTGCTGTTTTTATTATTTTAATTGTACTCTCATAAAAATCCGTCGAAATAAGTAGCTTATTAAAAACATCAACACGTCGCTAATGAAACTGTCGATGGAGCTGATCACGTGACGAGTCCGACGCAACTTTTGTTCCATAGAAGAGTTGCTTTTATATTAAAATTAATCCTTCAGCTGAGGGCGATGGCGATGGCGATGACGTTGACGAGGATGTTGATGATTGTGAGACCGAAAACCAACAACGAATACACACCCCTTTGTTATGCTGCGTAGTAGGCAAAGAAGTGGTTGAGAGAAGAAGGGCGACGATGAGGGAAAGATAAACACATGACACTCAGCAATTCAGTTGTCGGTTGCTTTGAATCCTCAAAATCAACATTAATTAAGTGGAACCGTTTAATTAACGAATTCACGAGCAACAATTAATTGATGAACTTCAACACGCATCGATTTTCAGTTCTGTCGATTAAATTTTTTCCATCTTTTCATAGATTTTAATTGGAATTTGATTAATCATCGCGTTTCTCTTGATTTATTTTAAAATGTTTGTAATTTTATTTGTTTTTACAGGAATTTTTTAATATAATATCTCTGAAATTTGTGAATTTAATTGAATTTCATCGGTTTTTCTTTTGTATAAGTTTTGTTTTTTATTTTACTGCTTGTTTATTGTTTATATTGAGGCTTCTATAGTTCAACATTAATTAATTTGTTCTCTTTTTTTTTATATTACTCAGTTTTATTCCTTTTAAATCACTTTTTAAAGTAGATTTTTAGTTAATTTTCACTTCTTTTTTCTGCGATTTTATTGAAATTATTCTGCTTCATTCTTTTATTGATTTATTATAACGAAAGCAATAAAAATGTGTTTTATTTGCTACATTTATTCTTCTTCATTTATTCTGTTCACCCTTTCTCGGAACTCTTCACTTTAGTTGAATATTTAAATTGAGTTTTATAATTTCATTTTTTCCATAATTTTTTTATTTATTAATTTTTGAGAAGTGTATTTTTTTGCTGTTTCTTTTATTGAAACTCTATTAAATGCAGATCGATGTTGGTACCTTTGAGTTTTTCAGAAAAGACGAAAATTATGAGAAAATAAAATATTTGACACTTTATTTAAATTAAGTCGTCGTTGTTGCTGTTTTCTTTCATTGATATAAAAGACATTTTTCCAAAGAATTGTTTTAAACATTTTGTGCTATTTTGGGATCAATTAAAGCTACGTAAACACTTTAAAGATATCCAAAAATAGATGAATAAACGACATCGAAAAACTAATAAAAAAAAAAAATAAAAAAACTGTAACTTTTTATAGACCAATTCGATTCATTCCCCAGTTATTTATTTATGGATGTACTATCAAATAGCAAGCATTCAATTTAATGTATTATTAATCAACTATCTGCATGTGATGCGTGTGTGCGTTTGTGGCTCTGACGCTGCGTGAAATCCGTTTAAAGCGCTCCTCGAGCACAAATAAAAACATCGTGAACGACATGAAGCACTCAACCCTGGTTTTGGATTGTTGTTTATTAGATTACGAAGCCCGAAATACAGCATCTCGTCGGCCGAACAACTGCGACACACAGCGAAGCATCAGCAAAAAGCTTCTCACACCGAGCAATTAGCGCGTCGAACTGCACAGCGGCTCGAGTGACAACCGAGCATGAAACAGCATCACAAAGAAAGCGACGACGATGAAAGGAAGAGACTCGAATTCACAAAAATAAATGTTAATTTGGAGCTCAAAAACAAAGCACAACGAGCATCGTGCTAATGAACGGCTTCGGAAAGCTGCGGACAGGAATTGAAAAAGACCGAAGACTGCTTCAGTTATAATAATAATAATAAAAGAAGTGATAATAATAATAATTACAATGCCAACACCAAAAGCAATGCTTTTGAAATGTCGCTGTGGATCAGTTGAAAACTCGGCGTGACTAGAAAAATGCTTAATTAACGAACAACACAGCAACAACACCAACAACAATTAATCTTAAACCGATTACAACAACACACCGCGGATATTCGAAAGTTAATAAAATAATAAAACGATTGCGATTTAATGGAACACGTTACGCGAACGATAATCGCAATGACGACGATGGCGATGCTGATTCACGAATGCTCGACAAACGAGCGAAGAGAGCGGACACACGCACGAACGAACGAACGATTGAATAAATGAATGAAAGAGCGACCGAACGAGCTCTCAACTTTCAGCGAGCGAAGCGAACTGCGTCGTGCAACTATTTAACGACGACTGATAGACATTTTCCCCATTCGCCGACAGCAGAGCGATGGAGAGTGTTTTTACGACGCTCCCCGCTCCGCTCATTTAAATATTATTAATACATTTATTGCATAAATAAACGCTGCTGCTGTGTCGCTGTGTTGTTGTTGGTGCTGGCGCTCTTGTTGATGATTTAATGCTCATCCCCTAACGGACTGCGATGCACTCAATCTAAAAGCTTCAGCGTCAGTGAGACGCGTCGCTTGAATAACAACAACGCAACCATCAACATTTCCAACAGCAACATCAGCTTCATTCAGTGTCATTTTTATTCCCTTCATCATCATCATCGGTAGCAGCAGCAGCATCGCCGTCGTGATTATTTTAAAAGCCATCTCACAATTCGTTTATCCATCGAATCGTTTAGCTGCTGGCCATTCGAAAGATAAACAACCTCACGGGTCGCTCGTTGCTCCATGAAATACAAACACAAATTCGTATTCAATGCGTTTAAATTATCGCTGTGCAAGCGAGCGCAAAGTGTATCCGTTTATTTCTCTCTTGCTGAGTGCAATCGATGCCTACAACCAAATATAAATAATAATGTATCCAGATACATTCGGCTGCATTCCGTTTGTTGCTGAGATACAATGTTTCTGAACCGTTTGTTTAGTGATTCAGTTTATTTGCTTTGGTTTTGCTTTTTATTCTTCTTCACTGACATTGCATAAATTTTATTTATGAGTTATGGGCGCAAACGTTGGGAGAGCGAGAGAGAGAGAGAAAGAGTGCGATAGCTTAAACACGACCATGCGACAGGATGAGAACGATGAAGAAAGACTTCGAAATGTGTTGTCTAATTGGAAAAGAAGGAGAGAGAGCGCTGCTGTTGCTGAAGTAAAACCGGGGTATGCCGTCGATGAGGCAAAGTGAAGTGTTTGTTTATAGCTCGTTTAGCGAGAGGATTTCAGGGAGTGTGTGTGTTCGATGGTGTGAGAGAGTCGCAGAAAGAGAGAGCGAATGCCGATTGGATGGTCTGCAGTTGTGTGTAAGTCAGCAAGCGCCTCGTTTATTTTGACTGGATTAAGCTTAATGAGGTTCCTGTTTGTGTTGTTGGCGTTTCTGTTGTTTTCTGTTGCTCTCTGCCGTCGCTGTTGGTGCTCTCGTTCTTCGTTGCGCTCTCGTCGACGTTGTTGTTGTTGATTTTGCTGCTATTATTATTAAGTTGAATGAAAATAATGATTTTATAAATTGTATCCACTGCGTTGGCTGTGCGTTGTTGTTGTTGTTGTTGTTCGATGGTGGCTATGGAGTTCGCTTAATTGCTTTTGTGTTGTTGTTGTTGTTGTTTGGTTTTAATTTGTTTGGGGTTTCGTGTGTGTGTTTTTTTTTTTTCGTCATTTGGTTTTTTAAGGTTTACATTTTTTGGTTTCTTCTGATTTGCTTTTTAGTTTCTGGTTGGAATTTTTCCCTCTTCTTAAAATTTTACGTATTTTGACGTTGTTTAAATTGGTTCTCCCCGCGTTCTTCTTCAGCATGGAAAAGATGCTCGTTTTTGCTGTGATTTTATTTCGTTTTCCTTGTTCGTTTTGTACGTTTCTTTTTTTGAAGTGAAGAATTCTTTAATGAAACTAACGAAAGGACTGATTGATGAAATGAATTAATGACTGAGTGACTGTTTAAATGATTGTGTAGCTTTTTCTAATTGTATTTCTGATGACGAGTTAATTTTTTAGCTTCAATTCGTTCACAACAACAACAAACGACGGTAAATTTGTTATTTATTTCGTGTTTTCTTCGTAGCTGCGGAGAGTTTTTTATTGATTTCGTTGATTTTAAGTGGATGATGCGAATGGGGTATAAATAAATATTTTTTAATGAATACCTTCGAACAGACACGAATTGAGATGTTTTCGTATCCATTTCCGTCTGTTTTCGTAGACGGATGAAATGTAAGACACACAAAAGACAGACTTGAATAACTTTTGAATGAAATAAGAATCGATTTCAGTGTTTATAACGCTTCTTCACTGTTTAAATGCGTTGTTGTGTGAATGATGATTTATGTTAAATTCTAGAAAAAGGAACAACTGAAGATGAGTTCGAATTTGTAACTAGAAAATAACAACAACGAAATCATTAATAAAATCATCAATAAAAAGCTGACTTCAACGACGTCATCGCTGTCAACGTCGCAATAAAAGGTAAACACACGACGCTTAATAAACAACAGTTAATAATTGAACAAAGCGAAGCCAACGTGTGATTTGGAGCACTGACTAAAATGCGTTGATGATTAACTTAACAACAACAACAACGAAAATAACAACGACAGCCGACAATTTAACGGACAGCCGAAGTTTAGATTGAAAACGAAACGAAGTTAATTACAGCGACGACAACGGAGCCAGCAACTGCGCAAAAGCTAATAATCACCATAACAACAACAACAACAACTCTTCGGCAAACGTATGTATTTAATTATAATTAATGCAGCAGCTCGTTGAGTTCGAAAAGCTGTTTCATTTGTTGTTGTTGTCTTATGTATCGTTCATTCAATACGCGCGGCACTCATTTGGAAAGGGATCCCGAAGCGAGCCGAATGCCGCCACAACAACAAGTAAAACGACGCTGAAGCACAAACGCACGCGATATTCAACAGCAGCAACCATAAAAGCAATAATAATAATAAAAGCAATAAATTGATGGCTCGCCTTCAGAGCGCTTGAGAGAGGAGAGCGCTCACGCTCCAACCAGAGCCGCGAAACTTTTCGTATAACTTCTCATCACTAACGAGACGAACGAGAAACGCGCAAACAACGTAGAGAACTCGAAACATTCAGTCGTTAACGCGAACGACGACGATTCACAACTGTGAAGAACAACGCAGCAGCAGCCAGCAAGCGACCGACCGACCGATGTTGCTGATGTTCTTCGTCTCCTGCGCAACATTATATTAAAAATTAAATGAACTCAATTGAAATACAATGCATGCAATCAGATTCAATTCAAGCGCTGGCCGAAGTTCAACTGTTGGTTGCAGAATGGAGCGAGGAGAGTGGAGCGAGAGAGAAAGGTTTAAATTCTGCTGTCCTTCGATGGAGATGCGCCTGCAACATTTCGCTCAATTTCATTTTCAATTTTCTCAGAGAGCGTGATTTCAATGATGGAATGAAGTGCGGGAGCGAAGCAGCGTAATTGCTGAGAGTCGTCGACTTCGTTTACTTTTTATCCACTTTAAACGCCGAGGAGGTCGCATTTCGAACGACCTCCCGCATCATCATCATCGCCTTCATCATCATCAATTAAATGTAACACCGAAAAATTCTCCAATAAGAGTTCCTTCTCAACCCTAGCAACATGTGCTCAATGGATTTCAAATGCACGAACATTAAATACATACACAATGAAAGCGCCTTCTCTTTCTCTCTCACACTCTGTTAGCCATAAAGAAATATTGCTGCTTTCAAATTATTGAAGTTATCATTTAGTTTTATTATCTGAGAAACATGTTGCCCTAGCGCGACAAATGCTTTGGCAACATGATGCCGGCTACATACATACGTAATGTTTTTACAGAGAATTCACTCAGCTGGTGGCTCATTCCTCTCTTTCAACATGTTGCGCATGTGATAAATTTTAAAATTGTTTTCAATTACAACACATTTTGTGACTTTTGTAATGGACGAACTTTCTGTGTGTTTGGGCATTTGTATCATTTGGTTCTTGTTGCTAGCTTCCTTTTATGCTGCGTATGGGAACACAGGGTGATGTGAAGTTGTTTATATTTCGGTTTTGGTAGAAAATGCTTTTAATTTATAATTTATTTGGAATATCTCAGAAAATAATTTAATTATCGATTTGTTTTTATTTTATAATTTTTTTTCCTCTTCACGCATCACCCTGTATACGAAGTTTTGACTGCTCTGCCGTGCTGCAAGCAATTATGAAGCAATACAGAGAATTGAGCATTGAATTTTTATGATGTGTTTGCAGAATGGCTTCGGCTTTTATGAGTGAGTGTTAGTGTGTGTTTGTATTTGTGTGTGTGCTCTATTTTAAAGCTGTTTGTCAGAGTTCCTAGAATCAGCAGAGCGACGATGACACTGAGCGCCATCATGGTTCGCTCGTTGGTAGGAAGCGGAGAGGGGAAAGGAGATGTCAAGCGACGTTGGAGTCGATTGAAGCTCGCAATAAAATGTAACAAAGAGGATTACGAGGAATAAAGCGACGTCCTGTCGAGGTTGGCATGAGACTGTCACACGATTGAACGATCAAAGGAGAGCGGAGATGGATGAATGGACGCCGTGACACGTAAAAAAAAAGCAAATCCAATAAGAAATTGTTTATTGAAGAGAAAAACGAAGAGCGTTTTTCGATTAGAAAATAAACGAAGGAGAAAGCAATAGTAAAGGGAGTGAGAGAGTGGAAAAGGGGCGTGGATGTATGAGGATGCATGGAACTGTAATGTACATGTAATTAAATGACTCCTGCGTCTGTCAGTGAAATGTAATGAGCTTTTTTATCAATCATGCTGCACCCTGTACAGCTGAAGAGCTGCTTAAACGCTACTAATTGCAGCGCATGAAGAGTGCATTTCCAATGAATGAAATTAAGTGGGAAATTTTAGCCGAAGTCCGTCGTCCGGCTTCAGGCGGAAACATGTACAGTTATAAAGTAGCGAGTGAATCGTTGGATGGAGAGGGAAGAAGATGAGGCGAGACAACAAGTTCATTCGTTTGGCATCGTAATTGAATGCGGCTGTTCGGGTGCGGCACGAACGATAAAACTGAAACGACAACGCATTTCATGCAGCGTTGCAAATGATGCAAATGATTTCCGCCTCGTCTCTCTCCAACATCGAGTATATTTCAATATATTCCTCCGTCTCTACAGCAGCTGGAAACGCATTCAAACAGAGTCACTGCGAAGTGCTTCACTGGATCCCGAAAACGGCGCCCCTTTTTTGTTGTTAATATTTGCAAAATAACACAAATTAAAACTGAAAAATCTGCAGCTAAAAAATTCAATTCGAAACCGTTATTAAAAGACACGAAAACAGAGAAAATGTTTTGCTAATTGATTTGTAATAATTCGAAAATAATCGCTGCTTTGTTGCACTTCGATGCGCTCCTGCTGCAGCTGCTGCTTCCTCTGCTGCTGTGGCTGCTTTCGGCAACAGTTGCCAGTGTTAAATACAGTTGAACAGATTAAACTGTGCTAATGCGCAGCATCTGATTTTCTCTTCCACTCACAAAACACCAACACAATTATTTGTGCAACTTTGTTGGCAGCGAAACAATGGAAGCATCAACAGCAACAAAAACATCAAAAACATCAAAAACAATTAGCAAATAAGCATCGAACAATAAAAAGTTTAATGCTGGAACTGTGCTTGACGAGTATTAGTGGAAGTGTTGCCACCTGGCGTTTCATTTTGTGTCGTAAAACAAGAGAATGTCTCCTTTCGTCTGTCTGAGGTGCTTCATTCAACAGCTTCGTTGCTGGCAACACTTTTTGAAAGAAAGAAAGAAATAGCAACACTTCACCCGGATTTTTTATATCGTGTGACATAATTAATAAATTGGTAATTGATGACGATTATTGGGAGAAAACGTGTAGTTATTTATTTCCGAAATACCTTCGAAAGAAGTTCCTTCGACTGGATTTCCTCTGACGGAAGCTTCTCTGTTCCCAACAGACGCCTTCTCATCGAAGGACATCGCAACTTCTCAAAAGAAAAACTATTCAAATAAAGGGAAGCGATCTGTGAATAATATTTTGTTAACAATTTGGAAGACACTCCTCTTTCTTCAGCCTTAATTTGCCCCTGAATTCAACTGCACATTAATTTAAGACAGCGACTGCAAAATTATTCAGTATTCGAGTAAAAAATGACGACCTTTTAAGCAATACATGAGCTTTGAATTCCTTGAGCCACGTTAATTCATGGATTGTCTAAATTTATACAGCAACAGACAAGAATAAAAGATGAATTTCCTCTTTCCATGCGTTGAATTTGCTGTGTTGCTGCAACTTCCACATGTTGTAAAGCGTAACTTAGTATAAATCTTGTGCGAATTCCACAAACCTACAGCAGCAATAAGAAGAACACTTTACGACCTCGCAATACAGTTTAAAGAGCTGGCATCCGAGCAGGAGAAGTCAGAAAAAGCGGCTGCTTGTGGCTGGCGAGGGACGACGAACGCTGGACGAATCAAAGACAGAAATAGAAACGAAATAGAATCAGAGTCACGATGGACCAAAAACTAAATCTCTAACTTGGTCACATCCGCATGTCATAAAACGAATAAGTTAAGTAAACAAAAACGTTTTTGGGATTATTACGGAGACGTTGGCAGCCGCAACATCAGAGTAGCTGAGGGAATTCCAAGCATGAGTTAAATGAAAGCTTTAAAGACTTAAGTAGCTGCAGGGAGGGGGAAGGGGGCGCCCAAGAAACCGACAGTCAAGAAATAACCTGAGCTGACACAGAGAGGAAAAGGGAAACACAATCAAAGGTACACAGAACGAGAAATTTTTCGGATGGAACACAACTGTAACACTGGAAGCAATGCTGCGGTGGAGCGGGCGAGACAGGACGGACGGAGGGAGTGAAAGAGACGCAGACTCGGTTATCTTTGGAACGCACATCCATGACAGGCAAGTTTATTTATTGTAAATAGCTGAATGACTGCCTGAGTGACGGGCGACGGGCGACGCTGCTCGCTGCTCCTTCGAAGCTAGTGGAAGACCGCCCACGCTTCGAGGCAAGGAATTTCGGTTGTTGTTTTATTGCTCTGGCGTCTCTGCTCCACCGAGAGCACAACAACATCGCCAGTTACACCTTCCGTGCGCATAAACGATGCCAAAGAGGACGAAAGACTGCAGAGGATGAGCATCAGTTTGTGATAATGATGATGATAAAGATGCTCATGCTAATCATGTTAAAACTAGCTAACAAACATGAGTCGAATAGCTGCGCGTTGCAGACAGAAAGTTGCAGGAACTTTAGTTTAGCAACAGGAACAACAACAGCCACGATTGGGTGCGCCTCATTCCTCATTTTGTGTCTTTGATAAAGGTTTTTGCTATCATATTTTTCAAATCATCCCATTTAAACGTAGAGCAACTTTAACGACTTCAACTCAACGTCAACTCATTTATTTTTGTAAAGTAATAATCATCAATCACTCAATCGACCAACAATTAAACCTCGATTACTTTTCACCGTCATTTAAACGTCGTTTGAAGTTTCATTTTGACGAAAGGTCGCCGCTTGTTTTCGGTGAAATCAAGTTTTTGCCAATCATGTTTGGGTTTAGTTAGTCCAGCGATTTCTGACGCGTTGTTCAGTTATCGGCTGAAAATTGCGTCTACACTCCTAACCGCAGAATAAATCCGCAAATTTCCCTTCTCAACACCATTTAGAAATACTAAACAGGGTCTGTTTATGATGACAACTTAACTTCTTAGTCAGCGAAGGATAAATATCTTGTCATGAGACATTTATGACCTTTTCACTATTTTCAATCTCTACTTTTCACCAAATCTATTCTGACTTCTCCATTGTCACACCTCGATTTCGAATTGGGAGCAAGATAAAACATTTCGGGTCATTTGAGTGACGACTTTTCAAGGTCCAAATCATTTTCATTCAATTTTCGATATGGAAAGAGTTTTCAATTAGCTTATACCAACGAGATTATAATATTATCATAGAGATTTTAATATTTTATTATAATCTCTATGCGTTTACCTTCTGTTATTTCTTTTTTGATCTTTTCAAAGGGTAGCTGGAGCTTAAGTTAATTTTCAGTTAGTTTTCAGATGTATTCGCACTGCATTAGCTTTGCTTTTATGGGACTGTATAGGCTTGTCTATACTTCATATAGGACTGTATAGGGAAAAAGTCATCATTATTGATGCGTGTTGTGAGTCTTGGGACGTTATTCTACACTTGAGGGTTCTACACTTCTTCTGGAGAAAACGGACTTCGATTGTTCAGTAGAGTAAAGAAGTTCGTGCTGCTAAATAGGTTCGAATTCATATCTAAAAAGCAATTATAAAAGCACTTACGAATGCTGATAATTTGCTGTTTTCCCAATTAATATTTTTATTTGATAGAAAACAGTTTCAATCTGGTTGACTGCGGCTTTTGATATAATTGCGGTCACTCGATTGCAACACATCAATTGCAAGTAAGGAGATGGATGCAAGGAAAGGAAACGAAAGGAGCCAGGAAATAAAATGCAAAATTAATTACAAAAATCACAGCAGGCGAATTCATAGATTCATAAATGCGGCAAATGAAATAAACGGAGCAGATACATTCAACATCAAATAAGTCTGTCCAATCAATAAATTCGATTGCTGCGTACGAGCCCGACCAAACACCGCCGCCTCCCGCCTTCCGACGCCCTTTCAGTCCGCCTGATTTACGAAAACAGAACCTGCAAATGACAACAATTAATAAAGCGAAATTTCAACGGAATGAAGTTGCGAAATTGCGGCAGAGCTGCGAGTGGATGGCAACGGGTCTCGTAACGACTGGCAACAACAGCTACAACAACGACAACAACAACAACCTGACTACCAGCGATTTACTTCGGTCGAATTGCAAGAGATAATTAGTTCTTATGTCGTAACATACCAACCGTGTGTTTAGATCTGCACGTGTGTCATGGCTGATGATGGGCGGAGGGGAGTGCGGCGCGGTGGACGAGGAAGCACATCAGCGGAAGGGAACAGGAAGCAATCGATACTTAGTGTAGTTGGCAACCCGTTCGCCGTGGTGTGTGCTTCAATTCGCTTTTAATTTCATAAATGCAGACGTCGAGGCTTTCGAACGGGGTCCCGATAAAATGGAGCGCATCACTTAATCAGGATCCTTACCCTGATTTCCACTTAACTCAACTTCTGTTCCGTTTACCTTGAAGCGTTGCTGTTGCTGTTGCCGTTGCTGTTGCCGTTGCTGTTGCTGTGCGACGACGAGGATGATGATGATTTCATTGAGACCGACGGAGTTGGAGACTGAGACTTGTACAGGGACTGCGGCTGCTTCAACCTTCCACCTGCAGCACGCATCGTTATAAATCCGTCGATTGTGATTACGAGCCCTCGCACGAATGTTACAACGATGTAAGTGAAAGGTTGGTAAAGAGGAGGAATAGCAGGGGTTTTTTGCTGCCCACGAAAGTTGAAGAATGTTTTTTGGATATGCGTTTCATGAAACTCGGATGGACCAGCAACGGCAGCGACAGCTCTCGACGGTAGTAATGACTACTGTATTATTAAAAGGACAGGACTTCATCGTTTCCGATGGGTGACGTTCGTCCAGCAGCCTTGGACAGTACCACTCCATGGTATCGTATTGTCAAGAAGAGGCATTTGTTGGGTGTTTAACGGACTCATGCTACATCTCGCTTGGTATTTCCTGCTGTCTTTTTAATTAATGAAGTTGGAACATAAATGTACAGGACTGCATTTATATACATTGGAGCAAAATGTCGTAATACTTCAAGGAAGAATGTTATTAATAAGAGAAAAGCGTGGATATTAAATTAATTTAAAAGGGAACAAAATGGTTTAGATAAGAGCAGAGAACTTCAAAAGTTTTCAAATGGCGTTAGAAAGTATTGATAGCCACTTTTTTATTATAAAATCTCTGTTGTGGCCAATACATGACTTCCTAGTATGACCGGATATTATGAAATTACTATAATCAGAGTCAAACTCGTGCACTCTAAAAATAATGTCAAAATGTCTTCTGATAAATCCGCGCTCCCTCATTCAACAGACTTGAGACAATTTACACAATAATGTAAAAATTATGCGCGTATTCATCGTATTGTGTATTTGTACTGTCACTGTCACGACAGAAAATGTTGTAGCAAGTACGCACCGTAAAATAAATCGATATCGAATGCTTGAAGTTCAAACAAAAATATAGAAGCAACCAATGAATCGAAATAATCCACAAATAAACACAGCAAAGCTACACACAGACGTAGGAGAAACAATTTCAATTCCCATTGAGTCGAATCGCAGAGAATTGAGTTGCTACAGACGCGTGTGTAGCGAAAGGAAGTGTTTTGGGTGCGGGTGTGACAGCCTCGAAAATAAGTTGTGCTCGTTGCTGTTGCTGCTGCTGTCATCTCCACGTCTGCTGAGCGGCGGCAGTCCACTTGGCAGACACATTTTGTCAGGTCATAAATGCATTTAAAGTTGGTATTAGTTACTTACTCTGATGGCTATGGCTATGAAACGTTTTCGTGCTAGCTGGAAGGGGGGATAAAGGAAAGGGGCTGGTGAATTGAACCCCACGCTGATAGAATATCCACAGACACAATCACATGCAGCTTAATGTGTGCATATGTGACATGGGGAGGGAGCCAGAAATGCGAGCGTGACTCTTCGCAGAATGATAACGTTCGGAAGGATGATTTCGAGAGGAAGGGGAAGCGAACATAAGCCACAACTGTCCAATCGACGATGTATGACTGCAAATATATTTGTAGAATGCAGCCACGTCGACGTCCCGTCCCACTGTGCGGGATTTGAAATGAGTTATGAAGTGCTGCGATGTTTCCTTTACGTTTCACTTTACGTAAACGTGATTTGTGTGTGATTGAGAGCATTTTTTTGCAATTTATTCTGTTGTTATTTCCGAGGATGATGATGACTTCAGTGGTTGTAATGATGACGACGATGATGATGAGGATTTATATGAATTTATATTTGATTGTTTATTGCCGAGGGGTGATTTTGGCGTGGGTTGTTCCTGCCTTTGCCTTTTCCCTTCTCCTCCTCCTTCACCTTCACCTTCCCTAATCATTTTCATATCCTTCCGAATGAAACTCGATCTGGCAGCGTTGCTTATCATATTCGGCCTGGCTGCGGCTCTTAATTAATCCCTGGCCACTTCGAGCTACGGCGAAGGCGATGGCGATGGCGATGTCGACGGCGTTGGCATGCATCCGATTGTAATTTCGTTGGCTTTATTGAGTCCAGCGGCGAAACCGAAGTATAACGCCGAATGGTGAATAAAGCTACTGGAAATATGATTGCTTTTGCTGTTTGGTTCGAATGAGTTTGATGGTTGTTGAGTTTGATGAGGGGGGCCAGTGGCACGGGAGGAGCATTCGGGTTAATCGCATTTACCACTGACATTGACAGCTCGCTTTGTATTGAAGTTTTATTGAATTAAGTTTCATTTTTTGAAGTACTATATAAAAATTCCGGTTAATTGCATTTTTTGTTAACTGTGTCTCCATTTTTTATGCATTTTCTTGTTATTTTTATTTTTTATTTTAAGAATCTTAAACTTTTGGATTCAATAAAATTTTTAGGCTGTCGTAGTTTCAATAAAGCTTTTATTGAATTTCCCTAGTTTCCTATTTCCGTATTTCTTACAGCATTTTAAAAAACTGTTTAGAAAATAATAAATTACTGCTGCGTGTGGCATGGACCATGAGCAGCCACTTCTGCACATCGACAACGTGCTGCCTCATGATTTTTGTTTTTCGTTACTATTTCACCATTCCTTGTTCTTGTTTTATAATGTTCTTCGTATAGATATTATTTTTTGTGAGGATTTCCAGGACGACATCAACAGCCAACGGCAGCAAATCGTCGCGGGGAACGTAAAGAATTCCCTGTATTGGCGAATAACATTAAAAATAATAATAATAATAATAATAATAAATACAATATCTCACAAAGAAATGTAGTACAACAACAAAAGCGAAATTATTTCGGAAAACTGATGGAAAATCAATTGAATTGGCTGAAATCAATTGCGACATCGTGGACCCAAAAAAAAAAAAAAAAAAATAAATAAATAAATAAAAGCCCCAACAACAAGAGGAAAAACAACAACTCAATCGAAATAATAGCTACTTAGTAACTCATAACAATAAATAAAAAATGTTGTTGATGGAGTGGTGAAGTGTAGAGAGCGGAAGGTGGATCCAGTTCTGGAATTCATTGGCCCTGAGGAGAGAAATAAAAGCAATGTTGTCTGCACAAACACACCGACGAACAGGCGCACACACACACACATACTCAGCACACACACACGCGTGCTCCATGCATCCATACAAATCCATTACAAGCAATTGAACTTTGCTCTCATGTTTGCCCTGGAAGCAGCAGCGCGGAGCACGGAGCCGACGGACGAAGCAATTCCGATGAACGATTGCGAGTACTGAAGTTTCCCCGCAGTCCTTTCCCCTCCCTTCCGCCACGCAGATTCCATAGAGTGAATGCATGTAACAGCTTGTGAATTGCTACTTAAATGGCTCCATTATGACTTCATTAAAGAGACATGCAATGCTTCGAGTCTCGAGACGGAAATCGAGGTCCTTCAAGGAAAGAAGCCGGAGCTTGTTGCGGGGTGTGGGGTGGGGCTGGGAGTCGGTGGGGAATTATATAAGCAGTTGGACGTTTATTAATTCGAGTCTTAGAGGTGTGTATAATTAATAAGGAGGCGAAGGTAGCGCTTTTGGCGTGTGTGTATGTGTGTGTGTGTCTTTCGGAGAGATTAAGGGATTGAATCAATGTGTGCGTGGCTGAGTGTGTCTTCATATGAATTCATATACATTTCCATCTTCAATTGAGTAAATCTTCAATTTCCACTTCCATTTCTTTATGTCATTTAATTATCATCTCCGTTGCTCTTAATGCTTCCGCTTCAACTCTTTTCATTTCACTTAAATAACCTTAAAAGGATAAAGGATATATTTATTATAAAGCCAATCATAGTAACAAATAAAAAATTATAAATTTTCAAATCTTAATCCTCTGTAAAAATAGAAAACAATGAAAAAGTGAAAGTGAAATGATATATTTTCCATCGTAAATATATCCTTTATAATCTGTTTAATATTACATATATATTTCATTTCATACATAAACAGAAAGAAAGTGATTTCATTTCTCACTTTTACTTCGTCCAATTAAAACAAAACTTTATACATAAATTTTGTTAATATATAAAACAGTTTCAAAAGCAACAATAACAACAACAACAACAACAGCAATAATTCTGTCAATTGCCACTTGAATCAATTTCAGATTATGTCGTTATCGCTACACTTCACGTCGTATCGCCGTCGCCATCGCTACGCATGAAAGTTCGCGTGTATTCGGCTCTCCGTCGGCCTGTTCAAGGGTCCCTTCGTCTGTCTCGTCGGTGGTGCGCACATTTATGCGCAAATAAAATTGAAATGTTTTCTCATTCCATTAAATAAACGACTTCTACTCACTCTCACTCTGTTTCTCCCTCTCTTTCTCTCCCCGCACACAACCATCAAACAGTGGCACATGTTCGTTGCTGCTTTCTTTTCAATTTGGCGTCACTGCAGTCGAAAAAAACAAACAATCCAACAAGTTTTTCATCAACATGTTGCATGCAACACGTTTTCCTTGTTGTCCTCCGCCTGCGTTATCTCTCCTTCGCGCTCTCTCTCTCAGCATCTTTCGCTTTTCATAACTTCTAAGTAGAGAGCACACAGTTCAACTCTCGGAGAGACAGAGTATTGTTCTCCCATTCACGCGCTCGTCACTTGTGTACATGCGTCTCTTCATTTGATTCTTCTCTCATTTAATTACCCACACTTAGCACAGCTTAAAATACTTTACATTTCCCGATGGCGTCCCTCTTCAATCATTCTTAACGTAAGCAGTAAAGCACCAAATGATGCTTTGCCTCGTTTCGTCTCGTCGCGAATCGCCGTCGTCCGTTCGCTCGGCTGAATGCACAACGAAAGCAGGACACGAGTAATCATCGTAGTCGTGTGGCGGAATTAGAGAAATGTGCTCGTTGTTGTTGTTGTTGCTGTGTTCGATGTTGGCTTCTAATGAATTGCCTTTGAATGAATCGTTGGCTGAAGCGTCTGCTTGAGTGCGTGGATTGGGTTATTACGTCGGGGTTTCACTGTGGCAGACAGTAATTACTATCCGAAGTCAGTGATAATTGATTCAATGAAATTTATGCGCAGCTCAGGGAAATTGCGCTGCGGTAAACAGACAGAACAGAACAGAAGCAATGAAAATCCAACTCGAAAGATAAAATAAACACATCTCTAAAGTTGTTAAACACATCGTCGATTACAATTGATGAAAATAACTCAAACCAATTCTGTATTTACTCCCCGCCAGCGATTAAACCGTCAGTTGGCAGTTTAAACGTCCTGCGAGTCAAACTATAAAATCTCTACAAGAACATTTAACACCCAAAGTGTAAATAAACAAATTAACAAACTACACAAAAACCAAGCAATCATAAAAATAAGAGGAGAGAATTCCATTTTGACAGCTGCTGAGGCACCAACATCAACGATTGAAGAATTGAGGGCTAAAAATAATTTATTGCCTCCTCGGCGTTTCGATGGAAATTTAATAGTCGAGTTACAAAAACAGATACAGAATAGAATTAAATAAAGAAACAGAAATGCAGCTGAACTTGGAGAAGCTGTGGGAAAAACAGAGAAAAACAGCAGCAGCGGAAGCCACAAGCCACTTCAGACCGCGACACAGCGACAAAAGTCGCTGCAGCCAGCGATTTAATTGCATTTTTATAACTTGAATGCTTCGTGATGCAGCGAAAATGAAAAAAAAAAAACAACCAAAAATTGTGGACACTTTTCACACTTCACTTCAGTTCCTCATTCATTTATTATATTTAGTCTTTTTATAGTCTGCTTTCCTTTAATTTTATGTTTGCTTTTCTCGGTTCCTCGTTCAACAAATTTTTAATGATATCATTTAAGCATTTTGCCATAATAATAATAATAAAACGTGTTGCTTTTATACCGTCTGCTGGTTTCTTTCTTCGGAATGCATTAAAGTATGTCATTAAAAGATTAAAACGATATTAACTGGCTGCAGTGAACGATGTGGCAACGCCATGCCGCCGAAATACCGGATGACAGATCCAGCGCTACAAGATCCAGTTTGAAAAATACAGCCATAGTTCTGTCTCCTTCATCGACAGAAGGCGTTCACGATGCGGTGAAGAGTGGTTTTCGGTGGGTGGAAAAACTGATTGAGCAATTGGACGAATGAAGAACGATGTCAGGATAACAAAATTACAGCGAAAGGATGGAGGTGATAACGCATTTAATGATTGCATGTCAGATAATTATTATTATTATTACGATAACAAAACTAATGATGATTGAAATCATGGATAATTTGGAGGTATAGGGGGACTTATAGATGGACTTATAGACGGATAGATACATGGGTTTAGCAGATTGGGATTTACAGAATATTTAAACGAAAACTTTTAAAAGATTTGTTGAGAAAAATAAAATTCAGAATCATAAAAGACAGAGATCAAAGCAAGGAAACCGGGAAAGAAGTAGCAAAGACCATAATTTGATTAAAAAGAGTGAATGTGAAGGGAAAACATTTCAAAAAGAAACTTTACGGAACTCTATTTCAATGACAACAAAGTAAAATTTGATGTGTGATGTTTGCCTGTTTGGGAAAGGACGAATTCCATGTCTCGTTGGGAAACGAGTAGCCAAAAGCAACAACAACAACAATAATCATAGACACATGTCACTCGTAATTAAGGAAGCCAATTTTTATATGACAGTTATTACGTATTTTGTTAGCCATGTCACTATAACTTTCATAATTATACTGAATTGAATAATAATCGTGATGGCTGTGGGTCATATTTCGAAAATTAATATCACTCGAGTAGAAAAACTTTCGGATTCTTACTGGGATCCAATTTGATCCCAATTGTGAATATGAAACGAGGAAAAAAGTGTGCGCCTGCTCTTTATCCAATCAGATTTCATTTGGCGGTTCCACTCTGATCCAGTTTGGAATGCAATCGGCTACAAAATTGTGATATTTGACTGGAATCTGCGAAAAATTTTATTCAGGACCAATTTTATATTTCCCTTTCAAAGTTGCTGCCGTCTGAATCTCATCAATCCAATTGAAGTTGACATCTTGCCAGAAAAACCTCGTATCTAAGCTGGCGTTTGTTGCTTCTGTACTGTTTTCAATAATTTTCCTGCATTTTCTGTCTGCCTCTTCTACCTCTTTGCGCAATTTCATCACTCGTTAATGTCATCATTGCGAAAATGATTTAGAAAAAGATTTTTGATTGTCGCGTTCGGCGATTTTATTTCTTTCAAAACAAAGATCCTCGTCACAGTGGAGAACAATAGGGCCGGAATTTTAAGAGCTCGAAACTGTAGAAACTCAGACTTTTACGAGTTGAACGCAATCACAATCGACGAGTTACGACGTCGGGAAGCAAAATCAAATTCCTCTTTTATGAACAATGGGTCCGCCGTCTGTCTTCTGTGTCTGCTTGTACCGTTTGCTGGTGTACACTGTACAGCCGTGAGTGCTTATTATTAAAAATAAAGCAATTAGTTATGGTGGTTGATGGGTTATAAAAACCGGATCGTTAAATTAATTTGAAATTTCGTTCGGCCGGCGCACGACGAGACGAAGCGAGACAAGGCGATGGAGCGCGGGAGATACTCTGCGATACGAACGATTATAATTTAATTGCTGTGCATATAAAAAGTATTCTGCCGTTGTTTTAATTTATGAGGAACGCAGGTGACCCAGAAGTGTGACAAAATTCAGCTATGAAAAGTCGATAAACTGAGCGAGAAGGGCGAAGGAGAGGATCGATATTTTAATCACGCTTCGCTGAACAAATGAATATTGAAGAAAGTAGAAAGATTACATACTAAAAATAGACTTACTTTAACCTATAAATAGTCAAACTACGGCTCTGGAAATTTATTATGTTGAAAATTGGCAAAGAAAGCAGCGTTGGCAATGAGCTCAAAGGGCGCGATCTTCAATTAGCCTTCAACTCTGTCAATTGTTTTACAGAAAGCAAAGAAAAACAAGAAAAACGGTGACAAAGCAGTTTTTCTTTTGCAACATTGGATATGAAATCTGCTGAAAATTAAGGAAAAACTATTTTTTCTTGAAAAGATTCTTTAATTGGAATGACATTGCCAACAATTACCAACCCCGAAGATCAAATTCTTCACTTCTCATTCTTGTAAAAGAAATAAATTCTTCCAGCCTTTATTTGAATTCCCCCCTCTTCTTAATTCTTTAATAAAACGCAGCAGCGTCTCTTTTGTTTTAAATTTTTCTTTTTTTCTTATTTAATGTTGTTATTAACGCAGTTGTTGCTACTTTGCTGAGATCTCACATGCTTCAGTTTAAATTGTTTCTGTCTCTTAAAAGATATTTAAATTCTTAACAACACGCATTAAATTCAAAAGACAACTGGCAACAGTTGGGAAAAGGAAGAATAGAGAAGGAGCAGCACAACAGCCGGCAGTCGACAGTCGACAGTCGACGCGCAGACAAATGTTTTTAATTTGTTGCATTTGTTTGTCGCAAGTTAACTTGAAAACTATAAAAATTGAATGTGGTGACAACGACGCGAATAAAACTCAATTGAAATGCATAAATAATAGAGAATAAAGAACAAGACAGAAAACTGCATAAACTCAAAACACTGCGATAACAAAACAGAAGGCATAAAATTTAAAAATAGCCAAACGTTAAATAATTAAAAAATACATTTGAACATTGCTTTAATGCAATTTGTCTCATTTTAGAATTACAATTTTCCTTCTTCTTTATCTCTTGAATGTTTAACTTAATTTTGAGTGTTATTTTAATGTTAGTTTGAATATTATTTCACTCCAAAATTCTGATTATTTTCTTCTTCTTAATTTCTAATTCAAATTTAAAATCGAATAGCAAAGAATTGTTATATCAAACGAATCCTGCTTAAACAAAACATCACCCATTAAAAAGTCAATATAAATATTAAATTATAAAAAATTAAAAACCCCGAGGGATTAAAATCTTTTGTAGAAAAAGTTAATTTCGTAGGCAATGAAAAATCATACCAAAGAAGAGACTTCAAGATAAAATATAATTGCTTAAATCATTCAACTAAATAACAAATAATAAAAGATTCTTAAGAATCGTGTGTGTGTGTGCTTTTAAATTACCATGTGTCACATATTCAAATTGTAGATCGAATTTTTAATTGTACAACTGCATCTTAAAGTATTGAAATATTAATAAAAACGTTGTCGCTGCTCGCGCCATTCATTTAATTGAAAGCACTGAATAAATTCGAAACTCACATGCAAATTCAAAATTAGTTCTCACTTAATTTAGCTTTTATTCTATTTGAATTTGAAATTTTGTCTTACTTTTTAGAGACAAATCTAATCTAAAATTTTATTAGCCTAAATTCAATGTATTAATTCTAATATTTACAATATTTAACGACGTTTAATTTCTCCATTTTGCAAATGGTTTTGTCGAAAAATAAAATCGATTTTTTAACGTGATAAATTAGATTATGTTTGCATATTTTCTATATAGATACGACTATATCCATTCGTGTCCATCACACTTTAATGCAGTTCAACGTTCATTATTTATGCACACAACACTGCAAAACATCGACGTTCAACAGTAATTAAACGAAGTTAAAAACTGCAAACTCACTTCGTATTTACATGATTTAATTTTCATTTAATTGAACGGCTCCGAACACGACTCACTCAACATGTGGCAACGCCACGGCCACATTTACCATCATCGTTGTTTTTCCCCAAAAAGATGTAAAACACCAAAAAACAAACATTAAAAAGGAAATGAAATAAATTTAAAATAAAATCAAGTTGCAAATTGAATCGATTGGCAATGGAAAGGCAAATTTATATTTTATAAAAAGCAAAAAACGAATAAAAAAGATAAAAAAAAATGAAAAACTGAACTTCCAGGATAACTGAATATATCATTGGCCAATTTATCATTATTAAAGCATTTTCACAGACAAAAATTATCATGAAATAAAAATAGTTTCTAAAAATCATTAAGTTAATAATTTCTATATAAATCAAAGATAAGAAAAAGCCAAAGAGCTACAAGAATTATTAAAAGAAAGGAAAATAATTTAGAAATAACATTTTTGAATAAAATAACTACAAATAAAGTAACTAAAAATTAAATAATTACTATAGAAAATAATTAAAATTAAATTATTAATGGTGATGAATTATTAGAATTCCCCTGCCGAATATTTTTCCTGGCCAGGAGCTTTTTTTTGCGGTTAAAGAATCGCCAGGAAAAAACTGTACACAATCAAAAAAATATATAACAAATGATTGAACTATTGACTTTATATCAACAGTCGTATTAATGAAGCATTTATTGATTGATGCACGATTTTTGTATGAAGTTTTATGTTTTTTGTGTCACCGTCAAATTTTTGGCTTCGTGTTTTCAATTACTGCTCATAATAATTAATTAATTAGCCGAATTAAGCAGCGTACGTTTAATGAGTTGCAGTATTTTTAGCCAGGATCTGCAATTAATTAATTGTGCGAATGCTGAATGTTTTTTCCCCTTCCCCCGTATTTAAATCAATTTTAATTAATTTCATTTCACTTTATTTCATAATAAAATATGTATTTGCTTAAATGCGTTGGCCATTTGCCAGAGTCGCTGCTGTTGATGTGATTATTGTTATTATTATTACAGCTTTTTCATGGAAATTCATACTAAATTCATGTTGAAAAAACTAAAAGCAAATGAAGACAAACTGAACAAAAAACTAATTGCAAATTAACCCAGTTTTTTCCGGTTTCGAGTTAAACATCGATTAAGTGACAATTTTCCATTGAAATTTCGCTTAACATTTCGTGTGCCTTTTTCGTTGATTTATTTTGCTTTTTATTATTATTTTTCTTTGCTGCTGTGGTTGCTGCTACTTCCTGTCAAAGTGGATATAAAAATGCATTTATTTCGAGTCTTGAGATTTCCTGGTAATTAAATTAAACACTGAAAACTTGCAATCTGTGTTGGAAAATTATGAAAATTATCGCTTCGAAAATAAAATTTAGACGATGATAATTGAACAATATGAAAGCCGAGGGAAAAAGGTACTAAAAGTCGTTGTTGTTCATTTCTTCGCTCAGTCATACATTCACATTTCTTCTTTTCCTTTGTCCGATCGTTTTTGAACACTGTTTCCATCAACATTCAATGGATTCGAAGTGGACTCGATATTCAGCAGTTCAAAAATGTATCAAGTTCGCTTTTCACGGGACTTTATTTAAAAATTGTTCGCATCAGCATTTCTTGTTGTTGCTGTTGTTGTTATTAAGTTATTTTTATTATTGCGAGACCCGTTTTCAATTGCATTGTGAGAATGCGATGTGAAAAATATGGGTTTTGTTTTTTTTCGAAATGCAATTCGTTTAATTTTATTGAGAGAATTTCATGAAAAATAATTGCAATTAATTTCATATCGTTTATTGTCATTGAATAAACAACAGAAATATGTTTATTACGTAGTAGCAGATATAAAAATTCAATAAAAATCCATATAAAAATTAATTTTTTCAAAGAGTATTTCTCTGAATTTATTAAGAAAATTTTTTTATAAGGAAATAAAGGGACTCCACAAATTAATTTGTTAATTTGTAATTTCAGTGCAGTTCATTGGTCGTTTAATTTGTGCCAGCGATTGACAAGAAAATGTCACCTCTGCTTGGCTCCACTCTCAGCTCCTCAGTCACTGAACTCCATTCAACTGACGAAGATACGGAAACGGTGCCAAAAGGTTACTATTAAATGTTGCTGTAGTTTGCACTTAGCAACAACAGCGACAGGAGCAGCAGCAGTAACAACACGAATTGGCGTTGTCCTCAGTGAGTTGCCGACCTGATGCTGCTTCTCCGGCGTTTAGAGTGCAGTGCGTTGACCAAACGACGCCTGCACGCCCCGTCGCCTGCGGAGAAGCGCGCCTAACAGCGTTTTAATGGATTTTCAATGTTTTCGAATGTTGTTGTGTTCGGCTATTTTTAAAACTTCTGTATTCCGCTGCTGTTGCAGACTATTGTTGTTTTTTCTCTAATTTTCTTCAAAGTTTCTATGGCGTCTAATTTTAATAATTAGAATAAATTTTAATTCTATTCTTTTCAGCGATCATAAATTACTTGATTTATTCTTACATTTGAAATTTCCAATTAACCAAAAAATTTAAAATAACTAAATTTGAATTTAAGCTAAATTTATCTGTTAACATTTATTAATGGATACATTTTATGAAACTATTTTATTCAGTAAGATTTAAGATTTATGTATATAAGTTCTAGAGATTAAAGTTCTCCAGTTTGTTAATTTCAGCCTTGAAACTTTATTAAATATAAGTCCTCAGTTAGGACATAAAATAAATTTCTCAAATTTTCCACAATAATAGTTGTTTCATATTTTGACCTCGTGAGCTTCATATCTCAAATGAGAACTGAAAATCAGTCCGAGTTTATTATGTTTACTTATTTAGTAGGAATCCATTTTTTTTGTTAATATTGTTGTCCACGGAATGGCTATAAAAGCGTACAAATTCAAATGTCGTACTACGTGTTTGTGACATGCGGTTGGTCACTTCGCTTCTCAAGAAGAAGATTGCTTGCTGTGCTAGAGAGTACAATAGCGTCGCTTTTCATTATAGCTCGTTGTGTTTCCGCTGCGGACTCCGTTATTTCCATCTACAATTCTCCGTTATATTTATGAGAGTTCGTATTACCAAGTTAATTCAAATTTATTTTTATGGAATGAATTTATTTTAAAAGAATTTTCTGCTGAAGATACAAATTCACCAGTCACGTCGCTTCTCAAGTTCTGATTTAAATTGGCAATTGTATTGGCAGCACTTGGTTTGCTCTAAAAATTAGTTTGGCCTGAAAGTATGCTGCAAATATTTGTTCGGCACCACTGCAATATTTGTTAAAAAATAGTAGAAATGACGTAACAAAATCATCAAAAACTGCAAAGGTTCTTAATAACGTAAGACCACTCAGGAAATAGCAGAATTTCCAAGACACAAACCTTCTTGGTGAGAATTTTTTCTACTTAATGAGGTGAACTACACTACAAATCGTGGTGAACTGGTGAATTATTAGTAGAATTGGTGAATGTAAGTTTTTTAGTACTTTGATTGCTGGCGCGGTGAGAACGATTTTTTTCAGTTAGCAAATTCAAATATATTTTCAACAGAGGCCAATAAAAAGTTTAAATCTGCTTGTAATTTGTGTATTTTTTGACATTTATTTATATTTTAATTATTACAGCTACAGTATATATTTAAACATTGCATTTCATGTGCACAATCATATACAATATGTTTGACATAATATACATAAATAAATTTTATGTTAATAAACATCACTGCCGTTTCTTACTTTTTTGTTTTTTTCTTTAACATTTAAAATATTTTATTTATACATTTTAATATAGATTAGCTCATAATAATAACTGTAATATAAATATTTCATAAGAATTAATTGTTATATTAGTAATTTTTTCCTGGTCGCGACGAAAGTTGATTAGACTTTTTTTCTATTATTTTTAATCACTGATTCGTGCTGCATTCATTCGTGGATTCCTGTAATTTATCGAATTCCATTTTCATTCTTCCTGTTTCTTAAAAAAATTTAACTTAGTTTTTAGCAATTTGACTAGTTTTATTCTCCTTCTTCTTCTTCTTGTTCTTCTTTACTTGAATGTTCCTGTTAGTTTTTGATGATGTTACGTTTTTTAGTTCGCTTTTTTGTTAAATTTTACCAAAAATATTCTTATTTTGTGTTGGTTTTTAATGTATATATTTAATTTCTAATCTTAATTAACAAGTAATGTACGTTAGCTTAGTTATTTACGTCTTAGAAAGTAAGAAAAGTAAAAATATAAGTCAAAAGCAATAGAAATAAAAGCAATGTTTGTGATACTTTAGCGTTGAGTATTTTTTGTTCGGTTGTTTAATAAAGTAAAAGAAATTATAAAAAATAGTTTGTTAAAAATTAAAAAACAAAATTATGTTCATTTAAATCGATAACAAAATATATACAAAATAAAAACTATTCCATGAAAATGTTATTAAAAAAACCAAAAAAAAATTCGTATAATCGTAACCTCAGATACTGATAAAACCTTTTACATTCGGTTTAAATCGTGTTTAAATAACAAAAATACATACAAATATGTGTGTATGTGTTTTTCTGTATTAATTTTCTGTCATTTGAAATATTTATCTACGAGTTTTTACAAAATAAATGCTCAAACATTTGCGACACTTCGAGTTTCTCGTTTCCACACGGAAGTCAGTACAGGTTTTTCTAGTTTACTTACTATTAGTTAAAATATACTTTTGTGATGTTGCATTAAATGCTTTGATTGGATTGGAGCAAAGATTTCTTAAGTGTTGCTTTACAGAAACGAAGATTCGAATAGTTGCATTCGATCTCTCGCTTTCTTTGCTCCACTCAACGTCGGATCGCAGTCATCCGTCCATCATTTGGTTCCTCCATTTACTCGGCGCCACAATTCCTTAAACCTTGCTTTCCGGGACGTCAGCCACGTTTTTGAAGGCGTGTCGTATTCTGGACAAGTGGTGGGAGCAGATGTGGCCGTAGCTTTTATTGTACCACTCCGGCGTCTTTCCCCTAAACAAATCAAACAACAAATTATAAGCATTCAAAAGAAAAACCTTCGCAGTGAAACTCACTTAATATCAACGCGCGCTAAATGCATAACACGTGAACGTCCGCTGCCACATGGCTCGATGAGGTACCGCGAGGCCAGCACCACGCCCCTGACACTGCCGCAAGCGGCCTTTGCTTTGGAATGCTCGATGGAGGTCTCTACGATAACACAAGCGCCACGCGGTAGATCCGTCTGCCAGGATCTGAAAGCGATTTAATCGAAAACGAAACAAATGAAATATTTCGAAGGATTCATTTATCTTTTCTGCATACCGAAGGACACAAAAGTCGGTCGTCAGCTGACCGTCTACTGCATAGTAAAATATTTCGGTTCGTTCGTCCAGCTTCTTAAGCGTTTGGCTCTGCAGCAAGTTCAGGTCCCAGGAGGCCCTCTGTCGGACAATGTAGTCGAGCACGTCCTTCGGCGGCCCCTCCACCTCGGTTATGCAGCGCCACAGACGCAGCGGATGCCCGTCACCCACTTTCTTGTAAGCAATGTCTACAGCAGGATCGGACACCGATGTTATACTGAACCAGCCGCGTGTTCTGTGTGTACAAAGAAGAAATCGTATCGTATTTAATTAGTGTTAGTCTGGTTTTCAAGTCTTCTTACTTTTCGCGGCCCTCCTTAATGGTAGCGCTCGTGCATTCGTATAGATACCCGCGCCAGTTGTGGAATTGCATACCTTCGCCCAACGCTTCCAGCGGCACGGGCTTCGACTCCTCCATGTAGCCGAAGTTGCATTTGTTCACTTTATCCTTGGTCGCGGTGTAGATCTTGCGGTAGTTTTCAATCAGAAAAGCCAAACACTCGTGGGAAGCCTTTGCTTCGGACAGCTCTTTGGCGTCTGGCACGCCTGCACCTTTCCCTCTGCGACGTGGCGACGCCGCCACAGAAGCGGACCCCGTAGAAATGCTGTTGTGGAAGAGTGACGGCGCCAAGCAGACCGCCAGGTTGTTGGCTGTCATTTGATTGTGTTGCGCGTTGTCGGCCACAAGCGTCAGAAACTCCAGCAGAGAGAAGAGTATCTCGCGGTTCTCGTCGGGCAACAGCAACACCGCGCACTGGACAGCGTCGAGTCGTACATCCTTCGGCAAATCTGTAACGCGAAGATTAGAAATGCAGAATGTAAGGCAAGCGAAAAGACTTCCGGGTAGCTTCAGCTCAGGTATTACTTACGTTGAAAGATAGTCGCGAATGTCTCGGACATTTTGGTCGTCAGCAGCGACTCGGGCAGATCGCGGAAGTACTGCTTCAGCATATCCGCCACGTCGTAGGCCTGTTGCGCGTCGAACACGTCCATGCATTCGGTCGGTGACTCCGAGTACTCGATCAGCTCCTTCAGCTTGATGATGCGCGACTTAACGCCGCTCTTGCGGAAGAGGCCGATCTGATCGAGTGCATTCAGCTGCAGCCAGCGGAAGGCAGAACGTACAGCTACTGGCAGCGTCTGACCAGTCCGTTGTAGGACCAGAATCGGTGGCACGCCGAAGACCTTCTTGTCTTTGTAGTCCGGCATTTTGATCTTCTTAATGAATTTCGGCAGCTCCCAGTTCCAGCCTGAGCGATGAGTGGGGCAGTGACGCTCCATGTACCCGGTGAGTATGACCAACGCCAGCTTCCGGATGATTTGCAGCTGACCTGCCGACATCGCTGCGAATGGGAAGCCTTGATCGATGCTGTTCGGGTCGATCTTCTGCGAGAAACACTTTCGGAATATCATGTGAGGCCGCTCCTCCATTTGGAAACTGTGCCAGCGCACTACAGGACTTCTGCAACGGAGGAGAAATAGCAAACTTATTCTTTGTTTAACTTGTATTAACTTGTACCCACCTCTTCACATGTTCGGCATCATCTGTGGTTTTGAGATCCTTGCGCGTCGTGGAACGTGATCGGAAACTGGAGGACCGGTTGCCATCGCGTTTCTTCTGATCTTTGCCAAGATTAAGAGATCCCCCGCGTGTCAGTTTCTTGACTTTCACCTGGAATTAGAGTAACATATGGTAAGGAACACTACTAACTGCACTATGATCGCGTA
Source organism: Thecophora atra (assembly GCA_937620795.1). Taxonomy (NCBI): domain Eukaryota; kingdom Metazoa; phylum Arthropoda; class Insecta; order Diptera; family Conopidae; genus Thecophora; species Thecophora atra. Next base: position 35,493,826 of record OW569401.1, read on the forward strand.
TACATACGTCGGGTGTATTCGAATTGGCATCCTTGATCAGCAGCTTCCGGCCGTGGTGACATTCGGAGTCAGAATGTGCACCGATGTCATCGACCTTACCACTGCGCTGCAGAAACCGGCGTGTTTTGGACGGAGTCTTACGGAGTGAAGGTGTCAGCTTGCCGCCCGCCGACGACTCCTGGCTGTCGCTGAAATATGACGAGGAATCATCGGATTTGCCTTCCCGCAAATGCGGCATTGGGCTAGCAAAGAAATGCAGCGGGCTGGCACGCATTGAACGCGGTGTCGCGGGCTGGCGTTTTGGACTGGCACGATTCGGACTCAGGAAGTTTTCGCTATGCGACGGCACCTTTAGCTCATTTCCGAAAAATGGGCTTTTCGGGAAGATGTGCATGGGACTCACAGCTGACGGTGAGGGTGGCGTCGAGTAGGTAGCATCGGGCTTTCGCATACTACTGCGCTGTCCCAACTGGGAAAGGTCGAGCGCATGTGGGCCACTAATAACGATACCTTCGCGATTTTGACGCTTTCGGCGACGTGATTTGATGGACTCGACTCGACGAAGCAACGCCTTAGCACCGTCCTTTAAGCGTTCACTGCCGGTGCGTCGCAGGCGGACCGCCGATGAGTCGCCTGAGTCGTTGAAGGTGGTGTCCGTAGAGTCTCCACCCCGTCCACCCACTGGTAAGGTAAGCGTGAGACCCGCTCCCGTCACGTTGTACGTATCTTCCTCAAAACGGTCCGGACTGGATTCCTTGGAGGAACTTTCGGTCTTGTCGACGGTCAGTTTGCCTGCCGGAGGTAATTCTAAACCCATTTCGCCGATGCGTGACCAGCGACGAATGTGCGGTTGGAATGTCCAATTTTCGCTGAGCGCAAAGTTCTCGTCGTCGGAGTCTTCTTTCTGCGTTTGGGAAGGAACACCGGATCGGAGTGAATACGTGGAAGAGGAACACTGCATTAAAATTGTATTACCTGAGGCGTTTGCGTTTTGTGGGATTGATCCAGACGCATGTTGGCACAACGGTTCAATATGCAGAGACGTCGATAGAGCGATTGCAACTGATCGTTCTCCAAGTTGGTGTGGTCTTTGGCAACATTGGTCAAATCGATCGGAAATTGATGATCTAAAATGGGAAATAAACTGGATTAAATATTAAAATTCGCCTCGTTTGTATTTTTGTTTCTGAAATATTTTCCCATCTGCGAGATTCTATCTTCCGAAACAAACATTTAAAGACCAATCTTTGTGTAACTGAAGTGTGAAAGCGACAAGACCTCTACTCAAGACAAAACCGCGAGAATTTCTAACCAGGCAGCTTGTAAAAGTTCCCAACGAGACCCACGGACCACAGACAGACAGGCTGAAAACGACGGATATCAAGACAGATGAAAGGAAGGATGTAAGTGATTACCAAGTGCTGTACATTTATGTGTGTACATTTATAAGAAATTACAAAGAAAACTACAACAAGTTATGGAGAAATATCTACGAATATGCAAAAGAAGAATCAGTTGCGACCGAGACGGATGCCAATGCATCGATTTCATGTAGGAATTCGAGTTCTCAGAGCAGAGTGTGGCCAAGTTGGAATAAAACCGGCCACAAGATGAAAAGGCATTCTTGACTCTCCGGATTCTGACGGTATTGATGCCAAGGATAGCGTGGCTCTTAAAGCAGGAAGCTTATGCGAAAATTATGTGGGTAAACTCGAACACTACGACTAGAGTAGAGTTTTTATGCTGCACTTTTCTAGTGCGAACCACGCTCGCAAACATTGGCATTACTATTTGACTATTTTTTCAAAGACTCTTTAACTACATAATCGAATCCAGATGAGAAGTGGCAAGAGGTTCATTGAACTTGTGTTTGTTGTTTAGTTATACTCCGAAAACACTCCACTAATACTATATCTAGTGCTTTTATAATACCAAAATTAGTACGTTTTCCCTATTGAAAGAATACTTTTGTATTAAGCTGAATACGTTTCGAAAATAAACGTAGTATTTATTCAGAAATCTATGAAATCATTTATTGGAAGTTCTTCTCCAAAAGCTGTTTTCTATAGCGAAGAAATTTTCTAATTTAATATAGGAAACATATGCGAAACTATATAAACTATATTTCCAGAACTATCACAGATTCCTATGAACAGCGTTGATCAGAGCCTCTGGTCTTTAAGCTGATATAAATGCTTATCCGTTAAAAGCTTAATTAAACCAATTAAAGAATTCTATATGGCTGTCCAGATTCGCCCCGTCGTCCAATCGAAGTTATTATAACAAAAGGCAACGAAATGAAAAGTGTTCACACTCCGCCAGTGCAGCAACAACGCCGCGATGCACCGGTCACCGCATCGTCAGCCCACAACAAAAGAGCCACAACATGGATGCCAATTTGGCAGAAAACAAACAATCGTAGAGTGTTTACCACGGGAATGATGAAATGATGCAGGTTGGTGGAGCGAATTGGGTTGGACGAGAGGAGTTCGGGAGTTGGAGCGTGGTGCTGAAGGATGCTTATTTTTAAAACACCTTCTTTAAGTCGCGAGCTTCAAGGAACACCTACATCCATCAGCGATAGCCTCTTAATGGGTCCACGTTATAATCAAGCAACAGAACTCGGCATCGAAGACCACGAAACCCGCAATTAAAGCTGGCTGCGCATCATACGACGAAATGTTTAACAGAATCTCATTAAGAAGTACATTAATCATCAGAGAGAAGAGAATTAAAAAGGGCAAGAGCAAAAAAAGATCAGAAAAGAGAAGTAAAAACATCGAAATCAATGGAATCCTTAAAAAATCTCCTTGAAGCGGGCAAAAATAAGTTCACCAGCAGAGTTAATCGCTGGCTACGAAGATTGCGATTAGCTCAAGAAGCGCGGCGGAAGGTCTTTCAAGGTCGCTGAAGAGTGCTTCAATGTATTGAAAGCATTCAACACGCAACAAAAAATATAAAAACAACACTTTATTTCCAGCACTTTTAAAGGAGCCATTCTTTAAGCATCCACCTTTCAGTTTCACTTTTGGAATCTTTGATAAGATATAGATTCGTGTATTGCATAAAAAAGGCCCGCCGCCGCAGAGAGCATTCGTAAAGCGTCTTTTAAATTTACGATTTTGAAGTAATATTTCTTGAAAGTTCTTTTATGTTTTCTGTGTGGTTTTTGGTTTTCATTTTTGGCAATGTTCTTTTGACCACGACAATCAATCTGACGCGACCTCAGGCATAAAATTCGAAGCGACAGACACAGAATTTTACGAGTATAAAAAAGCGAAACGACGGCAAAAAAAACCTCCAAAGATTTACTTCGATTCTACTCTTCGTTTCAGTTTGGTTTTGAAATGTTTTGGGTTCGGTTTTGTTCCTTATTCTCCTCTTCCCTGCTGTTTAATCAGAAATATTTCGGACACACCCATTTTTCTGAACCTTTCGAAGATTGTGGAATTTAAATTTAGAGCTTCAACTTTCTGCTGGAGACACTTTGCATGTGTGGAAAAGGAAAAGAAAAGACCAGAAGAGAACAAAAGAAGGACACAACAAAACCACGAAAAGAAACCAAATCGAGTAACCTTGCAAAAGACCTTAAAAAAGGGTTTGGTGTGGTTTTTTTTGTTGTTGCTTTGGTGTTGTTTACAATCAATCATTTCAATAAATCATTGAAAGAACGTTGAAGGCATTCTCGCTGCGATATATGTTTATAAGATGACATAAAAATGTCTAAAAAATTTTCTCAGTAGTTTCTGCTTCAAACCTTTCATATATGTGCATATGTATGTGGACAATGCATTTCGACATTTATTTCCTCTAAATGGAATAAAAGCATCTATCAAATCTTTTTAATTCTAAGCTCCATTTACAAATAGATTCTTAGTGATAAATAGAATAGAATAGAATAGAATAGATAAATAGATCAAAGAGGTTCTTATTATGTTGGATTGTTTCGCTTTAGGATTTCCTTTGTCCTGCAAAAAGCACCTTTAACCTTCAAAGAATACAAGCAAATCAACTGAAATCCAAGTCTAACTAAAGAACCTCAACAATTAAAGTATTTAAATGAGTTTTGTGGTCCTTCAATATGTTTTCTTGAAGAAGAATTTATTTTTTTATTGTTTTTTTATCGTTTAATCGGTGTGATTCGAGCCCAAACTTTGAGTTTACGAGGGAACCAAACAAAGGCGCGCGTGCGATCTCTTGAAACCGTGCAAAGTGTGCAAGGAACCGATTGGAGAATTCATTGGAATGTATTCAGAGCAACGTCGTTCGCTGTGTTGTCCTTTCTTCTTCTGTTGCATTTTATTTTTAACCACGCACTTGAACAATTTTTGGCAGACGCCTGCGAGATGCTGCCGCTTTCCTTTTCATTTTACGTTTAAGATGCTGAAATTCCATGAAAGGATCTGATCTCGATCTCAAACCCTACTTCGATCGCGATGTAAAGAGGGTCCGACTCCGGTTTTAATTGTTTATGGCCTTTTTTCGGTTCTGTCCTTCTTTTATGGTTAATTTCGGTCTGGCGACGAAGGTGTGTTCAATGATGCGGATCGGACAAATTATGTTCGTGAAGAGATCATAAAACATTGACCTTTTGTAAATATATATTGGCATTATATCCTCGTATATAAAAACGCTTTATTCAAGTTAGGAAATTTCTTTCGAGTAAAGAATTCCATTGTTTAAAAAAACGTTCGATTGAAAGAGAAATAATAAAATACCAATAATAAACAATAAGTGATGAATAATAAGAAATAATTGTGAAAAGACGAAGAATAATAATTGAATAATTTTGAAAACATAATAAATTTCATGGAACGTGACGCCTCAGCATTTTCGTAGGAATCCATCAACGTCATTAACAGTTTCTGGAACCCCTGAATTTGAAGCGTGACATTTTTATGGAAATTTCGAATTGTCAGAAATTCGCTTTTGTCATAATTTTTATTGATTTTTATTGTTTTTTTTTTAAATTCTGGGATTCCTCTTTGATTTTAATAATAATAATGATTTTATTCACTGCATTCTGAAACTCTTACGACTCCTTGTCTGCTCTCTGACCGAAATCTCGTCGCTGTCTTTTAAACAACTCATCATTCGCTTTATATTAACTCATCACAAGCATTTTACGATGCAAAGGCTGCCATCAGCAGATGTTTCACTTCTCCCCTCTCACTTCCCCCTCCCTTTTAATCCCATGTCGACTTACCTTCATACATCTGTGCGTATTGAGGAAAACCTGCGGCTCGCAACCATTTACAGGCTTCAACGGCTTCGATTTCTGCAACGAAAAACACAAAAGCGAAAGGTTAAAAAAATGTTTACCAAATTTGTTTATATTGAATTGTGGCTTTTATGTATAGTGATAAATAATATCGCCGAGGGCGAAATATTTCCTGCTGCACGATCAACAAAAATTAAAACGAATTAAAAAATAATCGAATTGAAATTCAGTTAAAAGCTTCGCTTTTGTTCCGCTTGAAAACCGTGCAAAATGTAATTTTCAACAACAATTTTTTATTATTTATTGTTATTTTTGTTAATGTGCTGTGAGCAACTGTAAAATTGCAGCGATATATTCAAAAATATATGCGAAATGTAATCGGCTGTTTAAAGATGTAGAAATGTAGCGTCTTTCTCTAATTTAGATGCATTAATTTCGGATTTTTGTTCTTTTTATAATTCATAAAAGTAGCTCCTCTTCACTACAATTTTTCTATTAAAGTTAATATAAAATCTTCGAAAAGTAACCATTTTTTTTGAGCTCAGTGGCTGCGCTTTCAGTTACTGAATACCTTTTCAAAGGACGTACTTTCATTTAAAGAGCTGTAAAGCAGACCCAAACTGACCAGGAAAATGAAGAAGATCGGGAAACAATTCCGATGATTGATTGAACTCTGAAGTCGCATCGGACTTCATTTAATTTTTAATGTGCTGCGTGTCCCTCCGCCGCTTCGATTCGCAACGTATTATTTCATGTGTGTGTGTGAATGTATTGCATGTATGCATGTATTGAATTGGAGGTATGAGTATAAAACCGGAGCTGACAATCATCGTTGAAGCGAAAGTTTAAAGTAAACAGAAAATTATTTAAAATAACATGCAAAAAAACAAGCAACACAAAAGCATACACATTAAAATGGACGCAGAAGGATAAAAATGAGTCTGCAGAAAAAATGAAAGGAGAAGTAAATAAATTTATAGTAGTAATTATAGGAAAATGAAGACATAAATCATTAGGATGTGTGGAAGAAAGAAACGCAAATAAGTTGTAATAATAAAGAACATTACATAAATAAGGAAAAGAATTCATTGTATATTCAGTGGCATGCAGATTAATGGAATAGAAGACATAATTATTTATGTGTTGCAACCTTCACAGCAGAACATTGCAATGAGACACATGTTGCTCAATGTTATTGGTGAACCGAATTCGGTATTCGAATCGTAGACTCTGACGTTTTAAACACTTCATCTACTCAGCTGCACTTATTTCAGCAGCATTTTCTTATATTTATGAAATTGTAACTAAATTTTTTAAATAGATGCACAGTTATGAAACAATATATACTCTATAAATTTAATTGGCATTAATTTGTGTAATACAGTGAGATATATTCAAATCCTTGAAATATTCCCGTTCGCTTCTAGTTGGGATAAAATATCACAACCCAATCCGATTCCAATCACATTTTAGACAAATTGGAACACGATCAGATTGTTTCTATTTGGGTATTTCTAAGTATTGTTTTAGTGTATTTCTTGTATCCTCTTTTCCTCTTTTCTTTTTTTATCTATCAAATGTTCCATTCGTCATTTCTCTACCTCACCTCATTTTCTTTATTCTTTTATTAATTTTATTGAACTGTTCATTTTATTAAATTTGCTCTATTTTCCCTTCAAGAGCTTTCGGAATACGAATAGCAATCTTCCTTAAGTCCTTGTCCTTGTATGCAAAAATAGAAGGAATAATTTACAAATAGATATATAATTTTTATGTATCTAAATTCATTTGTTTATACGGAAAAGAATTTTATTGTTGGCGCAATGAAAAATATTCAACCCATCACAGACTGTGCTTTCATTAAATGCATGTATGTGGCAATTATTTCAATGTATTGTCAATCATATCCACCTCAACTACACACACAAAAAGATCCACACATTTATTTAGTGTCGCATTAACTCAAGTTTAAATGAAACTCCTCCGTTCATCGATGGGACGGTGAAACGTTTAAAGGAAATGTATTCAAAGGATGACAACGGATGTTCTCAACGTGGATGTCCTAAAGTCAGCTACATACACAAGATACATACGTACGGATGCATGTGTGTGGATGTGTGTCACTCGTGTTAATTAAAAGATAGCAAAGAATACAAAACAAAATATACGACAAAGAAAAACAAAACCTTTGTTCATATTAAAATTAAGAGGTGAGAGAATTGATTCGTTTAAATTGTTCAATAAAGTTCTTAATTAAACGATGCAAGGAAAACTTTTGCTGTAATATGAAAAACATGTAAAGAAGCTACATTCTGTATTAATTAGAAGCTTCTGTATTAATTTATGTGTGAATGAATATTATTTCGATGGAAGGATATTTATTTCCAGCTTCATTTTTAATCAATAATTTGACTTGTTATCTACAAGTGTACGTAATTTTTCTGTATTTATTTAAAATGAAACTGAAAGAAGGGAGAAGAACTCCTTGTCATAAAGTGCTAAAGTGACATTTTCAATACATCCTCGAGTAGGGGGAAACTTTTTTATCAAAGCAACATTGTTTCTGTTCGAAGTGAGGTTGAAATTAATGCAATTGATTACAAAGTTTCTTTAATACGTGTGTCATTTATCAAATGTAGTTGTGGTGTGAGTGTGTGTGTATGCGTAGGTGTTTCAATGACGCTCTCACACGGAGCCACAATCATTGAGAAAGTGGAAACAAAGTGTGATTCTGTTTTAACTTTCAACTTCCATTTAATTTGAAGGTTGTAAATATACCAAGAACACATCCACGCATACATTCACATCCACACAGGCATATAAATTTGATGATAAATATGTTTTTGCATTGAAGCGCCTGTGTGTATATGTGTGTGTGTCTCTTATTATGATCGCTAACTTTGCGAAAGCAATTTAAAGGATGTTCAAAGTTTCTCCAAACTTTTAATTAACCTTAAATCTCTCTTTTAACTTAAATATTTCGAGCGTCATTTATTATTAAAGTCAGCGCTGGGATGCGAGGTTGTTGCTGTTTTTAAATGCCAAATAAACATACATTTTTGGTATTTATTCAAATCTATTCAAGTTTTTTCGTGAAACTTCCCAACTTTTAATCACGTTATCGAGAAAATTGAGGATTTATTAGGTTTTTAGTGGCATTATGAGATAAACGAGGGAACAAATTCAAAATTTAATCATATAAAAATCAATATAAAGAAAGTGAAAATATATAATAATAAGATATACAATAATTTAATAATCTTATAATTAAATCGAGAAGAATTGCAGAGAGTTAAGAATATCAAAAAATCTCGCATTTAAGAATTGTAATTTGATTTCAATGAAAATGTGCGAGAATGGGAAATTATTACAAATGAAGAAGAAATTTAATCGCTGACCTTTAAAAATATCCATCACATCTCGAATCATTTGCGGAATGGATGAATGTAATCGACCATAAAAATACTAAAAATAAAGTTCGTTGTAGCTTTTATAGCGCGTTAATCAAATTTCAGTTTAATTTTCAGTTTAGTTGTTTCTTATTTAACTTTTTTTTAATAATAGCTCCTCGCGGGTCTTCTTCTACTTCTACTTCAGTGCATTTTTGCATTTCTTCCGCCCTCGTCTTCTTCTACATTTGTCCATAATACAATTTATATCGATTTTCCCCCCTTTTTCGTTATTATTTCTTATTATTACCTCATTAAAAGTAATTTTATTAAACACAGGAAAATCTAAACTCATTAAAAAAGCATCGACGGACTCTTCTCTGGGTGTCAGAATAGAATTTTTTTTTATTGTGTCGTTATTTATTATATTCCATTTATCATTATAATGCATTGTTAATTATTAAGTATTTTCTAAAAGTTTACGCGTTACGGAAATGATTTCAAGTCCGCATTTCTTCGCTGCATTTATTTATAATTGCATCTTTTCAATTAATTAATAAACATTCGAATTAAGTCAGCAAATCGTTCGCGACAGAAATCCTCGTCGCAATTAATTTACAATCAGCAGAAAATGAAAGTCATTCTTCGAAACATCTCATTTAATTAAATCGAAATGAGATTAGCAACATTCAGCATGTTAAAATGTTTATGATAAATGTGATTTGTACCATTCGCAGTCGTTTGCTTTTTTGTCAATAACATCCGTGTATATATCTATTCATATATATTTATTTATATATATATTTTGAGCACTCATTATTCTTCTCTGTTCATTGCTTCTTTTGAAAACTGTCTGTTTCCGTATTGAGAATTACAGCCGCAAATAAAGTGGTTTCGTTTTGCCGCGTTTTGTTCTTATTTCAGATATTTTCTGTTGTCGTTATTTATTACTCGTAGGTGTAAAAAGTCTTCATCATCGTCTTCAACGCACAGAACATTAATCTGAAGCTTGGAGAAGACAGATTGCGCTGTCAGAAAATCTCTGCCTTCCTTTCTACTTTCGATATTCTTCTCACGTTGACGATTTCCTATTTAGAAATAATAACGGAGGACACGGAATCACCTTCAGCCAGAGAAAATTATGATTTCGTAGTATTTATGATAAATGGATCTGTTCGTAAAGTGGCTTCAAAAATACTCAAGTCTTCATTAAATTGAATTATGATTTCATTATATAATATAATCACAAGAAGCTAAAGAAATGATGAGCATTATTTAAGGAAATAAATATCAATCGATTGTTATTAAATGATTCCCTAAATAAATTCAGTATATTTAGAATTTAATTCATTTTAGCAGTCTTTTTTCGGTGTATATATCAAAATATCACTCGTATTTTTTTATATTCTTTGAACCAACCTGCAATTTTGCGTTCCCGCATCTTTCGCCAGAGCGCCTCCGCCTTTCGTTTCGGCCAGTTTTCAAACTTCTGCGAGAAACTACGAAAGAATTTGTACTCGCGTATCGTAATCGACATGCGGCGCTGCATTTTGACAGCTGTCACAGTCACAGCGATCGCTACGATATTTCCGTATAGATTCGATTTCAATATATGTATGTATATATATTATTTTTCTTAAATTCTTCTGTTTCAAACACTTGTTACGCCTTAAATATTTCCCAAAAATTCTAAATTAAAACGTGTGCGCGATTCAAAATTTACGTGACGTGATTTCGCAATTTATGTGCTTTGTGAATTCTGCTTGTGCACCCGTTCTCAAAAGCTATTTGGTTTTGGCCACTTTATTACGCGCGAACACTCGTCGGCTGCTCGATGCGTCTGCCAGCAACGGAGCCTGTAACAGTACTAATAAAAGCGCCATCACCATCAGCAAAATGGCGTGCAAATATGGCGCTTTGCCGTTATATTTTGTATGAAATACACTGCATACATATGTTTGCGTATGCGAGTCGTCGTCGTTGCTGTTGTTGGTAGCTGCCAGTCGCTGTCTGTTCGATTGTAAACAACAGAGCATCGTCGTCGTCGTCGTCGTTGTTGTCGATACGATTCTAGTCCAGTGGCGTTGAGTTCCTCCATAGCCGAGTTGTCGTCAACGGAGCTTCCCTAACATTATTAGCAGGCGTTCAATCATCTTCTTCGTCCTCATCATCAGCCATCATCATCTTCTTCCTCAAAGGAACTGTCACGACAGGACTGCGAGGAACTACGATGCACTAAGCGATGGGGTTCGCTTTGGCCCTAATGAAGTGAACCTAACTTTTATAGCTGGGTTGCTTACAAGATCCATCATCGATACAACGATGAATTAAACTTTTTTCTATCAATTAATTTCACTTCAAAGCACTGCTAAAAATAACCAATAGCGAAACAATAATTCTCCAATAAAGCTGAAGATTTATTCATGAATTTATTAAAATCTGCTTGAGGCAGTTTATCGTATATCGATTATTGGCTGAGCAAAATTTAATTAGAATCGTGAGCGACTGCAGCTCGGATGGTTTTCGACCTGAAATCTCAGTAGCGTGTCCCAATGAAGCTTCCGAGGGATTGAAATTCAAAATCGTGCTCTAATTTAGTTGCTAAAGGCTTTATTTTAGATTCCTTGAACGGACTACCTCTGGGTTTCGTTCTGTAGTGATCATTTTACTCTTTATCGACACTTGTATTAGGATCATATACTACTTTCTGCTTTAATTTGGGATATTTGACAATGACAATACGAAAATAAATTGACATTAAGTCTGAGAACTTCTCATTGCCAGAGGAAATTAATTCTTCTAAATGTTTAAATCGATTTTATTCACTTTCTGTTCTTCCGTTCTTGTGTGTTGGAAATGCAAAGCAAACATTTTGAAAACTCGGAATGTTTTATTATAATTAATACATCACATTTGCGAGCTCATCTATGAATAGCAACACTTCCGCGAACAGGTTAATAAAATGTCGCTTGTGGCTGGAAAAAGGAGGAAAGAGTAAAGACAGATGTGGGACATGAAATCTCGGTCAATAAGAGGAAAAGTGAGCGCGTGCATATGAAGCCGCTTGTGCTTTGGCAGGTGAATTGAAAGTGAATGCTTCTGTTTAAACTTTAGTAAAGAGTCTAATCAAAGGGCCTCGAATGAGTGGCGTGTGGCTGAGTGGACTGGAATGGCACAGCAATGAGCACCGAACATGTTCAGTCACTGAAGCATTATAATTCACCTTTAACAAGGTTTTTTATCCAGGTGTGTGAGATACTGACGTGAATGTACATGACATGCTTTTGATTTACAGGACTTCGGAGTATTTCAATGGAGAAAAATATTCAAAATAATGATTTTTAAATTATCACACTTGAATTTGAGCTTTATTTGAATGCTGTAAATATCAAACTATTTGGAAATTAAAGTAGAAAATATTGGATAATATTCGAAATAATTTCTTTAAATTTTTTTAATGATGGAAAATGAACGAAAAATTCAATTAAAAGCGAAAACAAAAATATTTATATTTTTTTTTTGTCCGGATAATGATAAGTTTTCCATTAGTTCTAGTTTTTCTAATATTCATTAAACAGAAATTTCCGAAATACTTCTACTGAATTTAATTGGATGTATTATTTATTACAGTTGCAGAAATATTTCTTTAAATCTTTTGGATTGTACTCATCCTAGTTCATTTATATTATTTAGTATTATACAATACAGTACAGTACAATATTTTAGGTATATCTGTTGTTCAATCTTCCCTCGGTCAACGTCTTTACAAACATAAAATAATTTTCTTAGCGTTGAAAGGAATCTTATTTGGCCGACTAGAGATTTTAGAAAAAAGAAAACGTACAACTTTTCGTATTACTTCCTCCAATGAATAGTTATTCAACAATGCGCCATATTGTACAAAAAAATATATCTAATTAAATATGACTACAGCTGACATTGAGTTTGTGAATATTTCCTGTTGTGTGGAAATCATTCATGTGTGAATATTTCGAGTTTTTGCTCTTTTTAGTTTGCAAAGATTCGAGATTGTCTCCTTCCCTCAATCTTGCAAACCATCGAGCCATTGAACGCCCATCAACAGATTCGTTGGCATGTTGATGGAGACATTGGGTCTGGCTCTTCTCATTACTATACCATTGCCATCATTATTTAAAGCAAATATCTTGTATAGAACTAAAGATTGGATATATAAATAGTTTTAGAAGAAGCAGAAACACATTTATTATGAGTTTTTATTGCATACGTATGTACATCATTACTCCAAAAAGAAAAACAATTCTTCGAATTCTGTATAGATTCGGACACGTTTCTTTTAGATGTCAGTTCACTGATTTAATTTGATTTGCTGACGTCATCGATGCTATTTTTGTTAATGCTTTTGTTTTTCTTGCTTTCACTCGAGACGAAAGGATATAAATTGTTTATTTTTCGAGGGCGTTCTGTAAGGATTTCAGTTAATTTTTATTCCGCTCTGTTTATTGATCTATCAACCACAACCAAGCACAGTTACTCAGCCAGCAGGCGTCCAGCAGCTCCGGCGACATCAAGTGACCGTCAACGACATCTTCATCAACGTGAAGTGTTGACAGTTCGACAGATACTCGTGCATACGTTGTTGCGGTTGTAGTGCTGAATTTAATTGGATTGTTCTGTTGAGGGATATGATTTCAATTGCATTGGCTGCTGGGACAGACAGACAACTTGCTCAGATTGGAAGTGAGTTAAAGGAGGCACAAGGAAGATTTATTTAGCGAAACTAAACTTAAATTGACACCCAGTTCAAGGTTTGAGCTTTTATAAATTCAGGAACGTGAAACAATGCTGAGTGAAGGAGTCCTCCGCTGATTCTTAAAATTAAAATGAGTGACGAATCGGAAAGATTGAAGGGTTACTTAAGGACGCATAAATTACTATATATTTCTTTAAACTTGTTCTTAAAAGAAGCTTTCATCTCATAAAAATTTCAAGGCTCACAACAAAACACGAGAGGCAAACAGTTGAAATGGGGAATTTCGCTTATTTTAATACAGGTTTTCTGTTCTTTTCTTAAAGATATCATCATTTATACGTTTTTAAGGAAGGTGTTGTATAAACAGCGCTTCTTTTATTGTACGAGAACAGCTACAAACTAGTTTTTATACATTTTAAATAAAGATGAAGCACTCACCTGCTAAATAACGATCACTTTGCGATCGTGAATATCTCAGCGTCTGCAAGAGAATTAAAAAAGCGATTAATTAGCATGCGATTAGTATGTTGCCTCCCAAAGAGAATTGCACTTTAAATCCAATACCAATCAACTCACCAGATTCTGCGCGGCGAAATCGTCGCATTTCCGTTCCTGCTTCAGCAGCAGCGGCGCCGAATTCGATTTGGTTGTCAGCTCCTGTATGCCGAGGCTCTCGTGGCCGCTGTGCAGCGAAGCGCTGCTGGGCGACGGCAGCTCGTGGAAGTGCGACGGCGAGAGCAGCGACTGGAACGGCTCCTGACGCAGCGCGAGTGACAGTTGGACGCGATCCTTGTTGCGGGACGTCTGCAGATGTTGGTGCAGTTTACGCGCCAACTGCGACGAGTGGTGGTGATGATGATGGTGGTGATGGTGATGCGCGTGGTGATGATGAAGTTGGTGCTGATGCAGCTGGTAGGAGGTGGGCAACGAAGCCGTGTCCAGCGAGTGACTGCGGCACTTTTGTGCACGTCCATAAGGCACCATAATTGGAGGAGCTGCATTGAATTTACGACGCAGAACAACGCCGTTGGTGTCCGTGTGGTTGCCACTGCTAACAGGATCGCTTCCGAGTCCTCCGCCTCCATCTGCGCCAGCACTAGTGGCGCCACCCGTGCTGCTGCTACTCGCGTCACCATCGCCGCACTCGCAGTCGCAGTACGTCACCGTCTCGAACTCGTCGTGTCCTTCGTCGATTTCCTCGTCGTCCACATCGTCGACAATGACATCATCATCGTCTTGCTGCAATAGATCAGAGGTCTGCTTGTTGCCATCACCTTTCCTGCATTCATATTGCTGCCTTTGCGGCTGATTGCTGTCCGGATGATGTTGTTCACTGGCGTTGGCGTTCAGCGCCTCGTCGCCGCCGTCTTCGTCGCCTTGAGGCTCGTCGCACAAACTGAGCACCTCCAATAAATCAGGATCATCAGAGGAGGCCACCGAGCTGGTCTTTTGGAATTTCATTTTTCGCAACGCATCCAAGCTGCTTACGGACTCATTGTCATGCTGATGTTGGTGGTGATGGTGATGGGCATTCTTCCAGTACGACAGATCCTTCGGCGGCGTCGCCGTCCCGATGCCGCTTTCGTTGTTGTCGTTGTCTAGACCGGAGGAATCGAGCGAGATGCCCGACTTGCCGGAGCTCAGGATGCCCGACGCCTCTTCGCACGCTGAGGATGAAGTGGAGCTGCGGAGTAGACGCGAAAGAGAATGAATAGGAAGCAATTACAAGGCTCCGTAATAGGATAGCAAATTAACGATTGTGATGAATTCATAATTGACACGATGCAACATGAACGCAACAGACGCTGAAGAATCCATGAGGAGGAATGACGGTTGAAGAAGGTAGAAGGATGGGATATAAATATTCATGGATTTTTTTTTTTTTTTTTGAGTTATTATCTACTTAACGATGGAGTGATTACGTCTTCTCGTGAGGATTTAAAGACTCGTAAAATATCTTAAAATTTCGATCGAATTTTTGGATAGAAAGAGGATAACATCGAATAAAAGGATATATATTCTAAATTTCTGATACTTATCGAACTGATATTTCCGATTTTATAAGGCTTTTAAATCCCACAGAAACGAGGAGTTGGAAATAATATCCAGACAGATCGTAAATGTTAGCTACTCACTTATTGTCTTCATCGACGGCGCCAACACTTCGCAGTATCGACTCCTCAGATGTCCAGATCGTTGAGGTGGATCCTTTTTTGGTAGCATCGCTGCCGTTTAGTAGAAAACTTGTTGTCGCTGTCGCTGTCGTTGTCGTCACTGAGCCTGCGTATGTTTTTGATGGGGTCATCAGAGTGAAGGATGGTGAAATATTTAACGACGCGCCGACGTTTGTGGCCGTCTTTTCCACTTGATTAATACGGTCCCGTTTTGGTATGAATGTCGGGCCGGCAGATGCCACCAACGTGTTTTTAGAAGTGCTGCTGGTGTTGTTGAAGCTGTTGCTGCTGCTGTTGTTCTTGTTGTTTCTTGTTTCCGCGACATCCAGTTGCTGCCGTCGATTTATTAAATCGTTTCGTATTGTTTCAATATCATCTTCCAGCTGACGCTGTCGTCTTTTGCGCAACTCCTCATCGTCGGCCACGTTCGCAAAGGCAGATGTCGCTTTGTATCTGCTTTGAGGCTCACCGCCAGCTGCAGCTCGCTCCTCCGGCGACGTTACTTCGGATGCGGCGGCTGCAGCTTCTTCAATTTTTAATATTGTCATCGGTTCAGCATTCAACGGGCTGAAACGTTGTTGCTGCTGTTGTCTGTTGCTGCTCTGATTGCTGTAGTTGTTGTGTTGTTGTTGTTCCGCGTTAAATGTTGCTAAAGTGCGATTGCTGCCTGTGTTGCCGTAGGCCATGGACGCTCTATTATCTCCAAATGACTGCTGCTGTTGTTGTTGTTGTTGTTGTGTTTGGGCCGGCGTTGGTGCGGATAAGGTTCGTAGGTAAACAACATTCGCCGCATTGGACCTGCCGACGTTGTTGCTGTTGTTGTTGGCAGTGTTGCTCCCATCGCCGAATCCACCGCCGTCAAGGTTAAACGACTGCAGCGGAATTGTTGTCTATAAAAATAAACAGAACAGAGGAAAGAAATCAGCAAAAATATTGAAAAATATGAAAAGAAGAACAGCAAAAAAACGGAAAACAAGAAAGTGTTTTCATAAAGAAACTGAAGCTAAGAATCGATTGTGATTCAGCGGATTCAATATAAAAAAAAAACACTTCGTCTGCGGCCGGAATGAGTTTCAACGGTGAAGGCGACGAGCGGCTGCAATTAGATTGCAAAAAATAGCTTCGATATTGTTTCAGAAAAGTCCTTGAATAAATAATAAGTTTGCCTTTGTTCATTGTTGTTTATAAAAGAGGTGCCGCCGTCTTCGCTTAACTACTTCTGCGAAACATTTATGCAAATTGAAAGCATAAAGGATGTGGCAAGTCCGGGGCAATCCTACGCGCCTTCAGCAAGAAATCTCGAGGCCACTGGAAATCATAACGATGGAACAACATTGAAATGTGACAGTTTACTGAAACAGTGAGTTTGCAACGAATCACAGAGAGATTCATAGACGTGGAGTAGCTAGAACTTCCCTCGTCCCTTCTGTTTTAAGTTCAAGGCAGTTCAAAAGATTTGTAAATCATTTCGGTACAGGAAAAAACACATTTAACATTGTAAAGGATGTAGATTATTCTTATGTTCTCTTTAGTCTGAATCTCATAAACAAACTAGGAAATGGAAGCAAATTTTGGTGTTACCTACAAAAGTGTTAATATAGAGAATATTGACTTATAGAGGAGGACGAAAAGAGAAAATTTTATAATAAATGTTGTAACAAAAGGTTTGCAATAATCTTCATTGTATAAGGACGCGCCATGGGTCACCTAAATAAGAGAAAGTAATGCCGCGAATGTGAAAACCATCCATTATATTTCACTGAAGTTCCTTTCAGGAGTTTCATCCAACAGGAAGCCCTGAGGATTACAGACTACCTTCGTGTGGCCTTCTCCTCTAAGATTTGCCGTTGGTATTCATCTTTCTTCCTTTGCTGCTCTTGTTGAGGCTGTTAGTTAGTTGTCAACGGTATAGCCCAGATAAATGCTCCTAAGCGTACTATAAAGGCAACCGATACTCATGGCCAGCTTAAAGGTCACCTTAAAATTGCTTATTCCTTGGACGAACTTAACGGAATGTTGGGATTAAGAAGCACAATAGACTTGGAGCTCAAGGAACATGGACTTCCGTATTAATACTAATACATTTCTATACTTAAAACGCTGCAGAGAAATATTTCCAATTAAGTTTATAGTGTAGTAAATTGTAAATAGTTAAAATTGGTAAACGTCAGTATCTAAAAGCGTGATCTGTCCACAACATGCAAAAGCAAACACAGCGATATAAAGAGCCAAAAAAGTATTTATATCTCCAACTGACGATTTTTTTCGGTTGTTGCTAGGTTTAAGGAATGACATCGTCGACTTGAAGCTGATTACAAATTTTAATGGGACCCTGAATAAGAAAAACCGTCAAGAGGCAGTTACAAATGATTTATAGGGTCGAGAAAACATTTTCAAGACAAAAAAAAAAAAAAAACAACAAGAAAAATCTGCGTGCTGCGTGATGTACGTGATTTCGTTCAGCTACTGGAGGCAGTATAGAAAACCAAAGGAAGTCAAGCGAAAAGCCGAACCAAGCGAGAGGCGAACAGGGCAACTCAGATCGGATCAGTTGGAATCGTCGTTGATCCAGACGAATGTATTTCATTAAAGGTTTTTCACGGAGTCGTGGCGAATTGCAAGGACAACAACGACGGTTCCCGACGACGCGAAGACCCACCGATTTGCCACAACAACCACAAGATCAACCGAGCAATACTTGGTACGCCAAACTAACCTTTGGCTTTGGTCAAAACAGTCCCAACATGTAACGCAGAGAACATGTTGCTGTGCTTGACATGTAGTCGTTGTTTGAAGATTGTCGATGTTGTTTTGTTGCTGCTGTCGCTGCTGCTGTAAGCTCGTTACGCCAATTGCATTTACAAGTCGCAGCGATTGACAATTTTTGCTAAGAGCTGAATGTGTACAGACAACGTAAAAACCAAAAAAAAAAAAAAAACCAACAACTGACAACATCAGCATCCATGGAAAAATCTTCAACCAAAGCGTTGAAACGGAAATTGATTTAAATGATTTATTGGCAACATTGCAGCAATGAGTTCGTAGCTGCGGACTCGATTCCAAGGCTTTTTGCTTGCTGACTGCGCCAAGAGCGCCTTCATCCTTCGTTCCTCTTTTCATGGCGAGCAGAAAAAAGTCAAATATTCGTTTTATTCAATGAAATGAGATCCGGTGCGTTCGTAATTCAAAAATAAATTGTTGTCTACCGACGACGGCAGCCTGCAGCATTTCAACGATTGTGGCAGCTCGTTGTCTAAACTAAAGTATATGTAACTTTGTAATGTATGAGGTATTTTCCCCTTCTGCTGCTCCTTCTTGTAGCAGGAGAGTTTTTAATGCAATTGTCCTCGTGCTCATCGATTCACTCTTGATTTTTATCATTGGTTGGTCGACAGTTGGACATGCGAACGACGTAGTGACGATTGGCATAAATTTCGACCATATTTGGAAATGGACCGAACCAGGCCTGGTTTTCAGACGGTTTTCACTGTCAAGTCGGTCGCCGTTTTTATATAAGCCTTGGGGAATTGGTTTGGCTTTAAACATATCTGCTTAAAATGCACAATTTTCCGTCGTTAAATGACAGAAAATCCGTAATTCTGTGACTTCAAGAAATGCCGATTAAAAACAAATACAAAGCAAAGTCGTAAGTTTACTTCGAATATTAAGTGAAAAATTTAAAATAAAGTTTGTGTTGGACGCAAGTTCGATTATAAAGTTATTGTGCGAGGCAGATAAAGATTTTACGAGAGAATTTTGAAAGTAGTCAAGAAATTCTATTCCAAAAAGCATTTTATGACTTCTGGAAAGAAATAAAATACCCATTTTAAAAGAGGTAAAAGACTTCAGAAGGGCGATCAATCGACCCACCAAACGTTGGACCAAGTTATAATAATTATTATTCTCTGGAGTTATCGCAATAAATGCTTAATTAGCAGCAAGATCAACGACGACCCTTACAATATTCTTATAACATATGCACATAAATTAATGTGTTTAATATGTTTTTATGTCTCTTTTTGGTGTTATATTGCTGCTGTAAGATTCTATAGTTTTTTCTCTTTTTTCTTCTCTTCTTCTTTATTTTATTATCTAATATTTAAATGAGGTTATTGCTATTTTATGAAGTTTTAATTGAATTCTTTTATTACTTATAACATTAATATTTTGGAATTTCCCCTTATCAAATATTTTCTGTAATGTTCCAATCAGATAGCAATAAAATAAACTTCATCGATTTCCTTTACCATCTCTTCCATTTATCGCTACGAGAAGCAAAAATTAAAATACTGCTTCAATAGATAATACAAACGTTAGCATATTTAAACCTTAATTAGCGTTGTTTTAGAATAACTAAAGGAAGATATTATGAGACCTTGTCACTGCGTGATAAGTTAATTAAACAAATTCCGTCGAAAAGTAGTGAGAACTATGAGAAATTTGATAGAAGCACCAAATGCAGTGGGAAACGATCGTTAAAATGCGTCAAGTCAAGCATAACCAGTAAAAATTCTCTATTAAAAATGTGAAATTGAACAAAATTCTTCCTGAGAAGAATGCATCATACTTCATGTTCTTTGTAGTTCCTGCGTCTGCTTCCGTTAATGATTCGTCGTCGACAGCTATACAAAGTGTGCCTCTCCTTTATAGAACTTCTCACAGCATTTTATCTATATTCACCCTTCCCCTCAGGGTTGTCAAGCTGTCACGCATGCTCTTTCCTTTTGACTATATTTATCAAACCAAAGTGCTTAAAACGTCGACAAACCCAGCGATTTTAAGGACCTCCAACTTGTCAGTGGCCAAACCAAGTCGTCAGTAACGCAACTACAACATCCGCAAAAAGTTCACCTATATTTTCGATTATTAACCAAAGAGCAAAAGAAAGATAAAGGAAAACAAACATCATACATCGTCCGAGAAAAGAAAACGAAGCGGAACAAAATAATTGAGGCTTAAAGTAAAGGATGACTTTTTGTGGGAAGAAAGTGCGAGTTCTGATCAATCCATCCTGATTCCGTGCCTGATTCGACCTGATCCAACCCAATCCACTTTCGAAAAGGCCCGACAGAAAAAGAACCATAAAAAAACAGGTAACAAAACTGTCCCGGAATCCGTTTGTGTTCCATAAAAACTTTTAGACATGCGTAAATAAATAAAACAAATACAAGAATCAAATTTTGGTCAGTGGTCGGTCAATCGCCGTTGAAAGCCGAAAAGCCGTTGGAATTCTACAGCAGCAAAAAATTGGAGCAACATTCTTTTAACGGTCGGTCGTCGTCGTTCCGTCACGTGTTCGCGAGCAGCAGCCGCTGTTGCCTTGCTGCCGACTTGTCTTCGCACTCGTACGCGGCGCGGCATGCAATCCTTTAGGTTTTTCTCCTTCTCATTTTGCCTCAGCTTTTGACCCAATTTCTTGCACATCCATGTTGCCATCCATGTTATTGCCGGGCGTGCTTGTTAAGCATGATAAACAATCTGTCTAAATTGTTTTCTTTCCTTTAGATTTACCTTTAAAAAAGTAATTGGGCTTGAGTATGAATACAAGTCTGAGTATGCAATTTCGTTAGTGTGATCAATTTGACAACAAAACTGAAACAATAAAGAGAAGCAAAGGGGCTCCCGATGAAGAGTATTAAATAAATTGTTACTTCGTGATGGCTACTTTAATTGAAAGAAGCGTGTGAAGTTCGGATGTCCCGAAGAAAGGCTGGGGAAAATACGAACAAATGTCATAAATTGTGTATAGAAAAGTTCTGTAGGTTCTAAAAAAAAACTCAACTGAAAAGGAAAAAAATATTATAAATAAAATCTCAATACAGCTCAGCTATGAAAAAGATTTTTAAAAGATTAATCTTTGAAATTATTTCCAAATAAACATGTACATTTATGTATAAACGAAGAAAAACAGATTATTTGTTTTCAGATATCCGAGAAATTTTCCGTGAAATGTTTATGTGTAATCTTGAGTAAATATTAAAGAAAATGTGCAGGAAATTGAGGTAGAAGATTTTCCAAGAAGTAACAGCCCATGCTTATAAAAAAAGAAAAGAAAAACCACATCATTTGTCATGCCGTCGATCCAAATGCGATTGTTTATCTAGAGACGTGGTCCATTGCAGCGCATATGTAACAACTTTGACTGTACAAATAAAAATAAAATTTTGTCACTCGCTACTTTAATGCATCCTCGAGATGACATAATGCCTTCCGCTCGCTCCGCACGCTTAACGAACAACGCTTTCAGATTCCCTTTATTCTGATCTGATGCATATGAGTGATGCATTTTCAGTTGTCAACTGAATTATTCAGAAGTTTTTCGGAGGGAACTCATTTTCGGCGGCGAAGTTCAAAGTTTAAATGTTGAAGTATATAGAGCGATGGGTATAAAAGGGAAGAGCTGAAGCGGATTGGAAGCGCGAAGCTGAGAGAAGTTCACATGGGATGATGTTAGTTATATTCATTTGATGTGCTTGTCACATGTGTTTCTTGGTATGAGGCCCTCTTTTCATTAAAGTTTAACTTATTTTTAGATCGTTCATGTGCCTTCAAACTTCAAAATTAAGTGCCTGGAAGCATTACAAAACTGTCATTCGCTGTACTCTTGCAGCATCCACACTTCTTTGTGCTACGATGGGCTTTTATATAAATTATAAACGACCCATTGAAGGAGGTCTTTAGGAGAAAAAAGTAAAAAACTCTGCTAAACTGATTTGGAATTCATAAATCTCCTCCTCTCTCTTTTTTTATCCACTACGGATTCGATATTTATTAGAAGTTGGCTTCCTTGCTGTCATTTTCTGTGAAGAAATATCGCGAAAAAAGTCACAGCAGCAACCGCTACGAGATGAGGTTAAATAAAAACAAGAAACGAAAATGCAAAACTAATAAACATCAACAAGCAACATAAAATTTAATCTAAACAGCAACAACTATAAGTAGCAACATGTGACCGAGTATAATAACTTTATATAAATGTCCTCCGCATTCGTCGTAAATTGGCCGAGCGACTGCGCGAATGCAGTCGCTGTTCGTTGGATATATCCTCATCTCAGGAGGTGTTGGGTTAGGGAGAAAGGCGCGGGTCGAGGGAATATGCAATTAGGGATTTTTCGAGATCATGACGATGGTGCTGCTGCATTTGTAGTGGCAAACAGAGGATTTAATAGATGCCAAAATAGAATAGCCAACAAATTCATAATTTACTATTGGCTTGAAATGAAATTTATTAAAATCTCTCCGCTGAATAATAAACAAGTGACCAAAGGAATTTAAATGTTCGATAAAATTCCGACTTGGGCATATATCTTGTGCTCTGTACCTGTTGCGGTAAGGCGGCTGTAGTAACCCTATCGCTCCGCAGCGGCTGCTGCTGCTTATCTCAACGCTCAGATCACTTCTAAGCACCGGCGCATTCCATGGATCAGGTGAATGTAAGGTAAGGAGGCAGAAAGACGGAGTATATCATGCAACGCTGGGCCAGCGTATCGCTTGAGCACTTGTGTTAACACATGTTTGCTCTCACGTACGACAGCGACAGCGACGACGATGACAACGGTGATGGTGACGACGGTTACTCCAACGATATCGGCGACAACATAACCGGGGACAACCTGGTGCACCTTTGCTGCTGAAAGTTGAGCAGCCTCGGCGAACGTGGAAACGGCGAAGTTTCTTTTCCAGCCAAGGTACACGACGGTTCAGCGACCAAGACTCGTGGCCAGCCACTGCTGCTGCTGCTGCTGGTATTCGCTCGAGTGGATACGAGTATGAATTTTATATTTTATGGTAATTTCATGATCAATTTAATAAATCGATCCGCAAAATTGCGCGAATTCGATTCAACTTGACGTCAAAGCGGGGTTAAAAAAACTTTATATGCTACTTGCAATCAGATTTTTTTCCTTTTTTTTCCGATGGGAGGCCAACTGCTGCTGTAAGACAACGGAAAATCTTGAAAAACCCCAATAATAACAACGTCATGAAGGGAAGGGAAGAGAAGAAGGGGCGACAAGTTTTAAACATGCAGCAGCAGAAGCATCAAGAGTCAGTGCATCAAGCCAACGAAAGTATGGACGGAATAATTTTATTGTGGTTGATCTCATTGATCTTAAAACAGTCGTGTTTGTTCCTCTTGATTATAGCCATTGTGGTAACGGCTGAATATTTATGATTTTTCAATATAAGATTCAATACCGTTGTCTTCAATATTGCTCATGGTTGTTTTACTCTGTTCAGTGACTAAGGAGCTAAACAGCAGCTACTTTCTTGCTGCGAGTCAATATACAAGCCGATTTCAATACTTCCTTAACAAAAATTGTTACGAAAAGGTTTTAGAATTGCTTATGAGTTTCTGTTCTCCTTTAGAAATACAAAATAATGAAAAATAAACTTGAACTTACATGTTTCATGGGTCTCAATACTAAATTATTTGGAATATTCTGTGTCGTTTCTCGGTCCCGTTGTTGTTGCTGCTTCTGCTCATGATGTTTTCCCGCCGATCGACCGTTGATTGCTGCTGTTGCTGCAGTGGAGAGCAACAATGATGCGACTGTTGATGTTGGCGATGGCAACGTAGACCCGAGTGCAATTTTATCCGATCCCATCAAGTTGTCCAAATCTAGTAGAAATTTGTTCGCCCAAATATTTACTTCATCGGCAGCAGCAGCTGCTGAGCAACCACCAGCGACAACCACTTCAGCAGCAGCAGCAGCGTCTCCTTTGGCTCGCAATTGTTGATGCAGCTGATGAAGTGTTGGCGATGAGGATGACGTGATGTTGTTACTGTCACTCATTCTGTCTGCCTGATTGCTTGCTTGAGCAACTGCGTGCCCAGCAGCAACCTCATCGGCTGCTGTTGCTTCTGTCGGTGTCGCGTGTCCATTGCTGTTGCTTTGACTGTTGAAAGCTCCAGTTTTCGTCTCTTTCTCGTGCGTTGTTCGTTGCTTGTGGTTGCCGTTGCCTTTGCTCTGCTGGCCGCATGCGCTGTCAAATCCGCTATCGGATTCTGTGGATCGCGTCAATTCATCAGCACGCTGCTGATGCTCATGCGACTGTTGTTGGTTCTGTTCATTTCTTTGGCGCGCTTTGTGTAGTTCAAACACTTCGTTGATCTCATGCTACAAGAAGCGAGGGAAGGAGGAGAGAAATAAAAGCAAAAGACGTGTCATTAGTTTATTACAATGGTTTTATTTCTAATAAAATTAGTAATGCTTTTTTTCGTTGTTAGCAAGTTCCGATAAGCTGCGGATGATTCATTTACTACGGAGTGTGTCTTTGACAGCAACATTTCGCTTAATTTAGTAATGAAAATGTGGAAATAAATTTTTAGATAAAGTTGCAATTTATTCTAATTGCAATAATAAATCGTGTCCGGGACGGAATCGCTGTCAGACGCTCTCATTTCACATCAGAGACACTCTCACAAGAGCCACAAACACTGGGAAGAAAATTTTTCTTTAAAATATCGTAGTGAAAAAATAAAGTAGGAAGTAGAAAAAAAGGCAGCAGTAGTCAAATAGATCACGAAGGATTAATGGTAATAAATCTATGACTCTTTGTGAAGATTTCTTTCGCTTTTGATCAATTTTTATGATCGTTTCTTTGTCTATTTTTTAAGAAATTCAATTTATTTATAAACTGCGAAAATGTCTGAGTAGGTAAGGAATGCAGGAGAGTGTTGGCGGCGTTTAAAAGGAAGCATCCTCACAACGCCTTTCGTTTCAGCAGAATTGAATCAGAACAAATTGAAAAATACCAGATAAGAATGCTGCAAATTGAGTGCAGATCAATTGCTTGCAGAATATATCCAAAGAATTACTTAATTAAAAACGTGCAACCAACTAAGAACAAAAAGAAATCACCTAAGCAACCAGGAAAATCTTCAGAGCCGTGGCATGACGTCGAATCGGCCGATTCCAGCAGCAGAACCAATCCAAGGCTTTCAAACGTCGCCCAAATGCCGTCGAACATTAACAGGTAATAAATTTTAAGTCTGGTCAATACGTGGTTGAAACCTGGCTGCAAAAAACTGATCAAAGAGCGACTGATCCCGCGTGGACCGTAGGAAGGGGAATGGTCGGCTCCTACCTTGCCTACCGCCACAAGAACTCATCACACTCTCAGCGTTAAAGTGAGTAAAAGAAGGCAAAATGGACCATGGGACAAGAATTGATCGCATGAGGGCAAGAAAAGGAGAACAGAAGGAGTTGTTTTGGGATAGACGAGGCCAATCTATGCCACAAGCAACTCCTTTTCCGATACAATGTAATTTAGGCATCATTTGTCGTGTGTCAGCTTGTCTAATTTATGGGCCCTGATGGAGCGAGCCCGAACTACGGACTGTCGGCCAGCTCGGGGACCGATCGAAGGATGCAAGACTTGGATTTAATCTGTGATGGGCAAATAATGTGCTACAAATTGCACTTCCACGGATTAAGCTTGGATGAAGTGAGTAGCGATTGAAACTTGGGTTCGGCACTTTAGTCTTTTGTTTCCGACGTTTCGCTAACTTCCCTTCGAGGCTGCGATCGGATAGAGCGAAGACACACGCATTGGTTCAGAAGATAACAAATTGTTTTTAATCACAATCAGAGAGGCAGGATTGAATAATAAAGCGACTAATTTTACTTGAAGTGACGGTGAGTTTAAAGCGTCGGCCCGCTTGAAAGGAAAACACAAGTTAGTCGAAGGTTTGCTTTTTAGTCTTGACTTAAACGAGGAGAGAAGAATGCACCTTCAGAGTTTATCGATAAAATTAGGATGGAATGATAGATAGGGTGCTTAATAGCCTTTTATCATGATCAGCCTTGTATGAAGTTAAAAAACCCATTCTTAAAATTCCGCAATAGTTTTAGAAAGCTTTGAACTCAGCTTCTTTAAGAAGACGACTGAGAAACGTTGACGCCTTCGAAGTAACGTCAAATGCAGAGAATCACATCATTGTTTAATGTTACTTGTTGCTGATTTCTACAGGGACTGCGAAAAAGTGGAAAGGTCCTCCGATGTCTGCAGGAGTTCGTCCAGGACAAAGAAGTCGCAAGTATTAAACTAAAAGCAGTGAGTGTGAGAGGTGCAATCATTTCGACGTTTTTCACTCCTGCGCATCATATTTGTAAGTAAATAGAAAATATTTAATTTTACGCATTGGCAAGCAACGTGAACAGCAAGAACGAGCAACAAGTCAACAGTTGAACTCGAATGACGACCCACTGAAGGCGCCGAATAGGACCGCCGCGTTGTTGGTCACGAGCCAGATGAAGTCCCATTGGAGATGATCGCACGGGTGGTCGCAACAAAGTTGCACCACAAAGCGAGACCCACTCGTGGCAGAGAGGATCGAGGGGGGCAGAGTTCAGAACCGCGGCGCCACCATATAAAAGAAGCTCACCACCAACGAGTGGCTTTCAGTTTCTCGAGACAGAAGAATCGACTGCAGAGTTTGTGCCGAGATAGACTCCAAGAATCCAAACGAATCCAAGATAAAAGAAGACTAACTACCTTAAAAGTAGAAACAAGCCCATTCAAACAATTTAGGAAATAAGATTCGGACAGAAAAAATTGGAGCATAGAAGCAAGTCGCCGTCGTTGGTTGTTTTTGAGCAACAGCGAACACAAGATGCAACTGACGTGGCTTTTCCTTTTGGCCTGGCTGCAAATTTATTGCAATTCGGGGCTTTTATCGTTACCACCATCGCTTATCGCCGGGGCGGCATCCGAGCGACTGCAACGGTTGCAGCAACAGCGAGCATGGAAATGGCAAGAAGCGAGGGCAAAACCACAGACGGCGATGCCGTTGAATGCGCTCGCCAACACGAAGACGGATGTCGGCGATGGCAGTTTAGATGATATCGACGCAGCTAGCAACAGGGTCCGTCGTCGTGGCAGCAACATAATCAGTAGAAGCGGCAGGAACAAACACAAGAACATTCTAAGCGGATGCAGTTCTATGCCCAGAACAAGCGCCAGTTTGTATGAAACAACCAGCAACATCTACGGGAACGGGAAGGAGAACGAGGGTAACTACAAGGACAACGACAACCACAAGAAACGGAACCAAAAGCAGCAAGACGATTTGTCCAAACTGCAAGAAGAATATGAAGTAAATTCTTTATTAGGGACAGGGGCACAGGATGAGCCAGAGATAACACCAGACCGCGGCGGGCAACCTCCAGAGCAGACACCGACGTTCCAATCGCAATCACCATCGCCGCGAGCGATTGCGCCCAGAATTCGTGCAATTGAGTGGAACGAATTCGCCGCCCCAATGAAATATTGGCCCAGACATCGGAGCCACTCGACGGCCGATGATTGCCCCAAAGAGACTTCGGCGGAGCAGCGATATATGCAGCGCGCCAGCAACAGGTGAGTGTGACGCAGAAGCGAAACGTGCCGAGATGCGGTTGTGTGTGCGTGTTGTCTGCGTTCGTGTACATCTCTCAAGGTTACCGTGGACCCAGTTAAGTGTTTCCGCCAATTTCACGCGCCAAGCAGTGAAAGTGTTTCCCAATTCGATGGGAATTCGTGCTCGAGTGCATAATAATTGGATCAGGAAAGCGAAATGAATGGAATGTCCGCCTCGGTTCGGGTCGGTGCGGCTCATTTTCTTGGCTTGTGCTTGGTTTGGCGAGGTTGCCATGGTCGATTGGACGGTTGCTTGTTGTTTGGGCAATTTAATTGGCTGTCGATTTGATTTCTGAATCAAGTGGTTGTTATACCTTCCGTCTTGATGCAGTGAAGAAAAGGATCCGGAGATATGCGATACATTTTAGGGACGAAACGTCGAAGAGAGCTGAAAAGGGAAACAGACTGGCAATGAGTGAAAGTGAAGAATTACCATTATATCACCTCATCACCTTTTTTAACTCTGCATAAATTTCCTCACCCGAATTGCACACTAAACATTCTAGAAATGCATCTCTTTTTCATCACTTTACCACTTCGTTTAAAATTCTCAGTTCAGTTTCACGTGTATTGAAATACTGTCATTTTATTTTAATTTTAAAGTTATTAATGGCGTTTTAATTATAATTTTTATTATTGTTTTCTATTAAGAAAATGTTAAAAAAGTTAATAAAAAAGTAGAGAATTCATTTAAGTTTATAATTAATTTCTTTTTAAACATAATCATGTGTATTTTCTCTGTGTACGTGTAAATTCAACGGGCAACTTAATGGTAAACATTACTTTAAAACAAAAACAACAACAAAAACACAAAAGTTTCAATTTCTTTGAATGCCCGCGAGATTTCAAATCAACATTTTTCATTTCTCCACCGCGGTGCATGCGCTCTACAGCACAGCGTGTGCCTCATAAATTCTACTACCAATTCCATGGGAGATGCTGTACGAGGATGCTGAAGGGAGTCGCGGTGGGAAAAAAAGAAAAGAAGCGAAATCAAATCAAATGCAAACCGCATTCAATGCCGCAGGCTTCGCAAACGCATCGAGCCCCCGAACTGTGAAATGGTCGTGGAAACCGGTGCAACACCGCGATTCAACTACTGTGAATAATTCCTTAGAGATTTTTTTATGGTATACGAGTATGAATAAAAAGAAAAATAACGTTAATGAAAAAAAACTGAACAAGAGGGAATGGAATAAAAAAAAAACCGCATAAACTTTTATAGCAATTTCACTTTTATGGAGATGAAAACAGCGTCGACTGATTTCTGCATTGATGCTGACAAACGAAATCTTATCGCCGACTCTAATCGACGATTGATTGAATTCGGTGTCGTCGTAGTCGTCATTGACGCTGCCGCCGAGCAGCACCGCTGCGCATAGCTAATTGTTGCAGCGATGACGGTAATCGGCGTCGGTGTCGGTGTCAATCGCGGCGACTCCGGTGGCTACGACGGAGCCGAATAATCGTTCAATCGACCAACCGCCGGCAACCGTTTAAAGCATTGATAAATAATTTAACGATTTGCAACACGCAAGCTCAACTTAACCAGATATTTCAATTAAGACAAAATATGGCCAAAAAGAAAGCCGCAGCTTCGGAGCGGGCGGGCTGAAGAATAAACAACGATCGAGTAAAGAAATCATACCGAATGCAGCAACCGCAGCGAGGTGAGACTCCGTGCAGCTGAGGCAATCGATTGGATTGGAGTGTGAGCGCGGGTGTGCATCGGTCTGTGGTTTCTCCAGACGTGGGCAACGCCGCTCTGCATGTTGTAGGCTGCATTACGGCATGGCTGCTCCTTCCGCTCCTTTCATTTCAACAACTTTAATGTTCAATCATCTTTCAAAAGCATGCAACACGTCGGCGGCGAAATGCTGGAGCTGTCGTTACGATTAATCATTGTTTTGTAAAAAGTAATCATCAATTAAACATTTTTTAATTGAATGTAAAAGTTCATTGAAATCGGAAATGTTTCCATAAAATGATCAAATGAATCAATTAATCTTGGAATCAATTAAACGAAGAAATATGGATTCCACGATGTTATTCTACGCTATGAAATTAAATATTGAAACTCTTCAATTTGGGATTTAATTTTATTATTGTATTCTATGGAAGCTCAGACAATTTTTCATTATTCGAAATTCTAAAATGCTTCAGAAAAGATTTAATTTTTTTTTTGTTTTTGATTGAAAATGCTTGTAAAGTATTAGTAAAAACAATTCCGAAGAAGACCATCATCAATTTGAAATAAAAAATCAATTTATTTTTGGAAAATCATAGCCACACCTTGACCACCGATTCAGAACCTTAAAATACCGCTTCAAAGTTAGGAATTAAATCCTAAAAAAGAAGAGTTCAGCGCTTTCGAAATTGGAAATCTCCGGCGGCTAACAACGCAGCCGCCCACTGAGAAAATCTCATTTTCAAAGAATAGAAAATATTAACAGAAAATGAACTAACAGAAAAACCACCAAAACCAAAGTCTATAGAAGTTTATATTCTCCTACGAGTCAAAAGAAAAAGCAACCAATAAAAAGGAGTGCGAAAGAAAGGCGCGGTTGTGAAGAGGAACTCAACCCAATCCAATTTGTAATCCAGCTGATTATTGTTGTTTTTGTTGTTGTTGTTGGTAATTGAAGCCACCATCCTTCGAGTGAATAGGAATGTCATGGATATGAGTCTGTGTTGTGGCTATTGTCAGTTGATAGCTACGAAAACCTACACGGAATTGATAAAGAATCACTGCTGAAGTTTCTATATGTACATTGTAATGATTGCCTTTCCCCCAGCACATTTTCCCTCCCCTTTTCCCTTTTATAACTATCAAAATTGATTTTGAATTCGAGTACAAAAGCATTGAAGAGGAATCTTTACTGATTGGATTCTGCTAAATAATCTAGACGAAATCCCTTGTAACCCTTCAAAATAGAGAGAAGAACAGAAATAAAATCCAAACTTGATATTTTGTTATTTTTCTATATGTTTTTAGATGCCAAGCAGATGGTGGTCGTCATGCAGACCTCGCCCATCCTCAAGATCCTGCTGCGTTTAATACTATTGATATTGGTACAGATACTGAACCTCGAACAAATACAGATCCCAATGATTACTATTATCCACTGTATGGCCACGAAGATTCTTTGGCTTTGCTCAGCGGCGAAGAAGATCTTATCAAGTTCCTGCATTGGGCGTTGTTCCATTTGAAGCCACCTCTGACCTCTGTGAATGCCTCGAGGCATGGAGTTGGCGTTGATACGAAGCCAAATCTTTCAGGAAGGCGCGAGGCGCCGCTGTTGGTGGAGGAGCCGCGTTATACGATGGTGAGACGCGAGTCATCCGTCGCAGACATCGTAAAATCACGTAAGTATTAAAGATTCTTAGATGAAAGCAGAGTTTCTAGAAGACTGAGAGTACACAAGACAGTAGCAGCTCATAGGGAAGATGAGAAAATAAAAAAAAATTAAATTGAACAATGACTAGATTTCAATTTAACATCTCCATCAATAGAAGTCTGCTTTATTTTCCTTCGATATTAGTAGAAATATTGTACAGTCTCTTCACTGAATCGCATTTCTTTGGACAGCTTTGTTGCATAAAGGCGGCGACCCTTTTATACCGCCGCGCGGACGCAAGTCTGAACAGCAGTCGGCTGCGTTGGAGACGCTGCTGCATCGCTTTGAGCTGTTTGTGCCGAATCGCGGCAGACGCGACCAAATCAAAGACATCCTCAAGAACGATGATCTATTTTTTCCTCACCGCGGCAAGAAACAGAAGTCGCAGCAGGGCGAAGAAGTGCACCGGATCGAAGCCGACAGATATCAGAGAGGACAACAGCAGCAACGTGACGTGCAATGGCGTGATGTCACTGAGGAGGACTTTACAGGCTATACAAATGAAGACAAAGTAAACAGGGATACGTGGACAGTACAACCGCCAACAACACCATCACCACAATCACATGCCAAGGCTTCACGGATCCAACCAACTGCAGCTTCTTCAGACGCTTATCGACGCTTCTTTGCACGGAATCACCTTTGCTGCGATGCGCCAAAGAATTGTCTGAAGCGTCAGAAAACGTTTGATAGACATTCGAAGCCGGTCGCCATTATTAATGCTGGCAGGAAGATTGCCCTCAACGGGAACAACAATCATATAAACACGGATTATTTCACTGCCGAGTGGCAAATTCAACCACGTTCGACAATGTCAACGGATGATGTTAAAATTAATGAATATGACGATCAATCAGTCAAGACATCAATGCCAACAAAAGCGATGATAGCAACAGCAGAAGCAGAAGTAATAAAAGACCAACAAAAACATCAGTGGCTGGGTTCGGTTAAGGATTCGGTTGCTGCTGCTGCGGCGACTGAAGGAGCTGCTAATAGATTACATCCGACAAAACAACAACAACCACCAGTCAAACAATATTTCTTTAAATCAACAAAGTTCATCAACTGGTTATTCGGACATCCATCTCCACGGCAACAGCAACAGCAACACCAACAACAACTACACTTGGATGAACCGAAAGGAATTCGTCCCCTTCCTTTGATGCTGCTGCGACAAACACTGCAATCGCTGCAGCGAGGTGATGCCAGACGATCGCCTCCAGAGACACAATTAGCAGCCATGGACATCAAGCAACAACAACGAGCAGCAAGCATCCATAGACAAAAACAACCGCCCGCCACTTTCATTGACGGCATCGACGACGCTTACAATTACAACAAATAAAAAAGGAAAAGGAAATGAAGAGAAAAACCACCAACAGCAAAACCAAATTTTTACTTTATAACATTTCGTTGTTGATTGTTTTTTTGCTACTCGTTTTAATAGTAAAAAATGCATGAACGTTTTTTCTTTTGTTCGGGTTTTAGAAAATAGATGGCGCTCATGATACAGTGATTTATTAATATGATTCTCAGATTAATTAACTTAATAATAACAAAGTAAACAACAATAATGTAACACTTAAGATTATGAAAACATTTTTAAATGATTGAAATTAAAAGTAATCGCTTGCAACTGATTGAAAGAATCAAATAAACTCGAGATTTATTGAAGTGTGTTTGAAAAGCTTAGGATGAAAAGGCAAGGAATTGGTTAGAATACCGAGCGAATCAAGGATTCATTGCAATCAGGTTCAGTCAAACTCTTGATATTATTGAAATATGTATTATATTACAGGAAATTAATTAAATTAATCAAAACAAAACAGTTTACGATGCAGTCGTTTGTAGATTCGATTAATTTTCTAATTGAAATTGTGAAGGAAGCTGCACCTATTTCTAGGTGTTTCTTTTTTTAAGTATTTGTCACACTTTTGCTTTCAATGCAATTAAATTTTTATAACATTCAAGAGATCTTGGGCTGTGGGCTGTATTACTGCCAGTGATGTCAACCTCTCAGTTGCCACGGTTGCTAGTCAACTACAGAGTCAATCATTCGGGCAGCTTTTGCGATATGAGCACATTTGGGACTTTTGCGAAAGGTTCTCGGCGCTGAATACTGCGTTGTGACCAGTAGCACAGAGCTGTGTAAGTGTCTTGAGCATATCGAGTGTTAATCGTACGTCGCCCATAAAAATATCAATTTTTTCAACCATACAATAAAAAGTCTTACGGAGGTTTTGATCGAGTCCAGCAGCTCGATTTCCACTTTTTCAATGGAAATATCATAGAAAATCAAAGGAAATCCGCTGTCAAGTTGAGTGTTTATTATCGTTGTTTTGAAGTCGTAATCAGATTGTTTTTGCCTCTCATTTTCGATTTGCATTGAATGGAAAACGTGGCATTGAGGTGGTTTTTGCAGCTGTTTTGCTTTAATAGATTTCTAGCTTTGATTGAAAGCAGTTGTGATGCAATTATTCGATGAATGAACACAGACTGTCAGTTATTTTAGTAATAGAAAATAATAAGAGTATAAAAATGAATTTAAAAACGTATTTAAATTGGAAAAAGAAATCATATCAAAGAGTTCCATAAATCATCATAAAAACTGAAGCACAGTCATTGGCATTGATATTGACATTGAGCAACTGTCAATGATCAACTTGACCATGATTAAATCTGTTTGTCGATGATTGAAAGTTGATAAAAGTGGATTTATTAATACAAGAGAAGACTTCAATAAGCAAAAAAATGCATTTAAAATAAAAAGTAGTCAAGGTCAAAAAGATAAACACAAGCGAAGCAACTGAATAAAATATTTAAAAATATGAATCATAAAAGAATTGAAGAATAAAGAGTAATAATAAAATGAATCGACAGATTTAAAGTTTCTGCAGTCGCTGATTTGATGGGGCTTAAAGGAAAAATGCTGCAGTGGGGAAAGGCCTTCGAATATGATGTGAAGAAGACGGAAAATCGGTGTTTAAAGCTGTTTCACTGACCTCACTCAACTCTTTTCTGCTTTTCTCCACCAACAGACACACTTCAAGATGAAGCAGCAGTTTTATTTCCTTTCTAATGACTATTAAATAATAAAACTGAAAAAAATAAGAAATATAATAAATAAAGAAAAACGTCTCATGGCCCATAAATTTATCCATCAGCAGCAAACAGAAGAAGAGTGGAAAATCTTTCAAATGACGAAGCTACTTATAATGATTTGTTATTGTTGCTGCTGTTGCTGTTGCTGTTGTTGTTGTCACTTTCATTTCAGATGAATGCGTAGATATCTAGAAATAGCAGAAGAAATGTTAAAAGAAAGTAGAAGTGGATTTCGCAGCACCTAAAATACACATCAGACACAAAAAAAACATGGCAAACAGCAACGTTTCTATAGCAACAACAACGAAATAACCAACAACATGCTCGCCGCCGCCGTGTAGGCCAAGAAAACTGATGCTGTCGGAAAATGCCACGCAATGTCAACTCTAATGACAACAACAACAACAACTGTGACAGCACCAACAACAGCAGAATCCAAAGAAAACAACAAACACCCAACAACAATGACAACGAGTATAAAAACCGCAATAATTTTTATGAAGCGGTTCCTCGTCGTCATTCCCAATTTTTTCTTTCTTTTCTTCTTTTTTTCCTTCTTTCTTTCTTTCCATTTCCATCATCTTTCCACTCGCCGATTATTCAGTTGCTTCTGATGATCTGTCATGCGGTGGGAGGCGAAGAGGCGCACTTTATTTGAACCTTTTATGAGGCCAAAAATGTCCTGAATGGAAACGAAACCGAAACCGAAACCAAACAAAGCCGACACATCAGCAACAACAACAATAACAACACTCCATAAAAATTATAAAATATTTTTTTGGCATTAAATTTTTTGATGTAATGCGATAAAAGTGAGCGTCAAAAAGCAGCTGCGATGTGAAACTGAATTTGATTAAGTTGCGCTGTGAGAAGTTGTTGAGTTGTTGTTACTCGTATTCGATTAAATTCAAAAAGAAGTAATATTACATTTCTTTTTCTTGCTTTCGGTTGCTTTTCTGTGACTGTTGTTGTGCAGCGTTTTTTGGTTTTGAGCTGTTGTTGACAATTGACGACTCTGCCGTTGACAGCGGAGGGAAAACAACTTTCTCGATATGTTGCTGTTGCTGCATAACGATGCATTCACGCAGTGCAACGGGTCAAATCGTTTTCCTCAGCGTCTTTTATTGGACTTCTTTGAGGAGCTGTTTAATTAAATTGTGCGAAAAACTACAAAGCTTGTTTCCCCCTCTTTCTATTATTATAAAATTATTAATAAATAAGCAATATTTTGTTTTATGCTATTTTTCCAATAGTTTATATTTCTTTAATTAGCTTTTTCTCTACTCGAATTTAATGGGAGCTTTGCAATTGAGCCAATTAAGTCGCTCGACTCCATCCGAAGCGATTACGCTAACAGCAACTCCACTCAATGTCTGTCATGTTGGCAACACATTAACAGCTGCTGCAACTTATCAAATTTTTAACACTTTCTTTTCATTTGATTAAAATCGCTTTTCTGCTGACTTTTCGAATATGTGCGTTGCTGTTGTTGGCGTCGCTGTGTCTGCCTTTAATTCATTCGACGATATACGAGCAGAAGCAGCAACACGTTAACGGACAACAGCGAACTGCATCGTTCCCGTTGTTGAGCTCAACAAAACGCTGCAATTAAATGGTGGCAAATTTCTTGTTGCTTTTCTTATTGTTGACTCCTATAATCAAGCACATACACACACACTTTGTTTTATTTGTTGAGGGGCGGAGTGAGGGAAAGAGCTAACGAGGGCATTAGAGAAAGAGAGATGCAACAAAAGTCTTTGCAGCTATAATGAATTACCATAATGAGACATGGATGAGTTGTTAAAAGATATTTATATCAAGATCGCGTGTGCGCTTCAAACATTTCACTGACAACACACACAGCAACAACACAACAAACGAAACAACAGCATCTACAAAGATAAAACCAAAGCACAACAACAGCAACAGCAACGAAACGAAACAAAAAAAGAAGAAAAAGTAACACAACAACAATGAAACGTTTGCAGTTGAATCATTGAAATGGTGAAGCAGCAACAGCAGCATTAAACGCCCACTTGAAGCTCTTTTATTGTGAATTTGCTTTGCTGCTGGGCTAATGGCATTAAAAGGGGGCGTAAAGGCGTGTTTCAGCGGTGCAATTTCTGTTAAATTAACTGTTAAGTGCAGCATTTGCACTTCGAAAAGGCTTTCAATTTGAGTTTCTGATATTGCAGATGTTTTATTGCAATGCAATTTCATGGCAACGAATCATGGAACTATGGAAAGTTTGCCAACTGATGAATTCATAGTCGTATTGTATTAATTGATCCACTTTTTGAAGCCGAAACAATGAAGGACAATCATTTTTTAACATGAAATACATAAAATCATCATATAATATTATGCGAAAAAGTGTCTTTATTTTTGTTATTATTATTACTATTCTTTTGTTTTACTATTTTTTTTTTAATTTTTTTTTTTATTTTTATGTTACTTTTTATATAAACGCTGAAGCCGATTACTTTTTAATTTGAAAATTAAAAGCAAAAGACTTAAGACACAAACGCGGTTTTTTTTGTTTTGTTTCACGAAGCAACATTGAATTTGTATTGCTGGCATGATTATTATTACAATTCTTATTGTTATCGATTTTTATTACGATTATTTTTATTAATATCGTTATTATAAGTAATATAAGTGTATTAGTATTATTGTTATTATGTATTTTGAATCCTATAAATTTCACTGAACAATAATAACTGCATTTCGCGTTAAAATCAAATAAATTTCTTTAATACGCTTTGATTTCGACTTTTTTTGTTGTTATTTATGGCAATATCAATACTAACAGCGATGACAACTGTTGCTTTTAATGCCTAGACAAAAAAATCAACGAAAAGCATTTCTATGCTTGAGAAAAAAGGGGGAAAAGGCACGACAATTTGTTGCCGTTGCTAGTTTATCGCTCAACAATCACAGCAGCGAGTCGCTGCGTAATGAAAACTAATGAAATGTGAAAACTGCAAATGATACGAACACAAATAAAAACCAACGCAGTAACAAACGGTGGCAAAAATCATGATTGTGATGACGAAGGGGACGCGGTGTTGTTCGCTCGGTGTTAATAAGAAAGTTATAACAAATCATCCTCACACTTCGTTATATAGAGCCACTAAACCTTAAATAATTCTATAAAGACGCAGTTATACATTTTATCAATTAAGCTACATATTTTCTAATGAAATAAAGGAAGAATTTTGATTATATTTTACAAATAATGAATTATAAAGACGCATTCCTCCGAAAATACATTAAAATTTATAACTAAAAGCAATTGTAAGATATTGCAGAATTTTGAACTTAATTTAAGTTTAATTATTATCCTTTAAAATATTAAACAGATGAGGAATTTATTTCAATTTATTTACTGCTTGCTAAAGTTTTATTTTTGTATATTTTTATTGTTGTTTAGTGAAATGTTTTTATTATTGTTGTGTGGATGTCGGCAGGAGTTTTCACTCATTTCCTGTTTGCCATTTGATTCGATTGAATTTAAAATCGTATATGATGCAGGCGAGACTTAAGCTAATGATGACAAAATGTGTCGCAGCCTCCCACGCACAATAAACCAGCATTAAACAGCAAACAGACGCACACGCATATTTAAAGATACACTGGCAAAAACTGGCACACAGACCCTCAGAACGCCTGAAACTTTTCTGCATTCGGTCGTTCGTTTTATTTTATATTTACTTTTTTTTTAACAACTCGTGATGTGTCGTGCAGAGGAATATCGGTCTCTGCTTGCCCTGTTGTTCAATGCCCTGTTGTTCAATATTCCGTTGTTGTTGTTGTTCTTATCGTTACTTCTTTTCGGGTTCAGCTTTAATTCGCTTAAATTTTGCACAAATTATTGTTGACGATAATAATAATAATGATGGTGATGGCGATGTTGGTAGTTGTTTTTATATGCGTTGCAGTCGTGTGGGCGGCCGCATCTTTTGTTCGCAACACTTTGACCCAATTTCGAACGCGTTTTTATTGCATGACTGATTTACGAAATGATCCAGTCTCAAAGGCGATCATTAGCTGAATACAATAAAATCACAAGCGTTGGCGGTCGCTTTAATAATGAGGCACCAAAAAAAAAAAAAATTGTTGAATACAATTTCTTTATTTTATTGGTGTTTCTAAAGGTTTTTTTTTGGTATTGCGGTTTTTATTGTTCCTTCAACCTTTAGCGAAATATGGTAAATAGATACCCATAGATAGCTTTCTCATCATTAAAAATCATATTATTTCCTTAGTGAAATTGCAAAAAAAGATACACAAGTATAAAATTTTGAATGCTATTGAAAGAATTGCAAAAAGGTTTCCTGAGCTAGACTCATTAAGCCCCTAATCACACAAACCGTTTGTGAATTATAAATCAACTCAAGAGGCAAAGACGCAAAAATGAACTGATCAGCTGTGAAAAGACCCACTTATACTTTGACCAATAAAAAGCCCTCCTTCCGACTGATTTTCTGTCCCTTTCTTGTATTAACGACTTACCTTAACTCGCTCTAGGTACTCCTGTAATGCAAAATATGGATCTTCTCCGTCGTCATCGTTCAAATCCAAATTCAGCGCCAGGTCTAAATTTTCGAGAGCTGCCAGTGGCTTTGGTGGGCCTCTGATGATTGCGCTGTGGTCGTTCTTTTGCAGCGTCTGCGTAGATCTAGGGCTGTGTTCGCTATCACTCGTCGTCGTCGCTGAATTGTTT
The DNA here is from genome assembly GCA_937620795.1 of Thecophora atra. NCBI lineage: Eukaryota > Metazoa > Arthropoda > Insecta > Diptera > Conopidae > Thecophora > Thecophora atra. The sequence goes on from OW569401.1 coordinate 35,532,970, forward strand.
CCGGATTTCGAGAAGCCTTCGTTGAGCGTAGGACTACGACGGCGCGGCATTGTGGCGGCTCCAGTGCTCCCAGGCGTGCGTGGAGTGGAACGAAAACTGTCAGCACTGGACGCTGAACTTGCAACGCTTCTATTGCTGTCGCAGTCTCCCGTTTCGATGGCTACACTGGGATCAGAGGCGTTTGTGGCATCCATTGAGGATGCATCATTCACAGAGGAGTTCAAAAGATGATCTCCATTGATTTTGGACGGTGTTGGTGATGAAGAGGCTGAACCAGACACTGCTGATGGTTCAGAAGCCGCGGATGTTGCACTGGATCCCAGTGCTGCGCTGCTGATCCCTGAACTCAATGACGAACTGGAACTCGTCGAAGAGGGCGACGCTGCACCTTGCCTCTGATTGTTGATGCTGTTGTTGTCGTCGTTATGTATTTTCAAGGAGCCTGTTGTAGGTGTTATCGCCGTAGGTGCCGCTGTGCTTTCAAGTGCTTTTGCCAAAGTCGCCGTTATGTTGCAAGGAATTCTCCTCAACACCTTTTTGTTGCTGTTGTTGATTTTGTTGTCATGGTTTCTCATTTGATCTGCGAACAATTAAAGTAAACGAAAAAACAAAGTTCATTAGTGATTAAGCAAATACATAAACTGCAATGAGAAATCGCAAATTCTCGGTTCGAGCAATAATTGCCGAACTTATTCAGTCGAACATTCGCCGCGGAGTCCAGTCCAACTTTTAATAAACTTGTCAAGTCGGCTGATTTAGTTCGTTGGCAATCTGTAGATATTATTAACATCAACACCAACAACAACAACACCGAGCAGCAACCACATGCTGCTGCTAAATTGGCACACTTTTTGCTACTTGTTGTCAATGTTACTCTGCACTTTTTACCAACAGCGATTTTGTGGTTGCTGTTGTTAGCGCTGCACAAATAGATTTAAATGTTGTTATTATTGTGGATGTTCTTGTTTTTGTTGGCCTGTAGTGCAATTAAGCTCCATAAATATTCGTAGCACGCTCGGCTGAATCCCGAAAAACAACAAAAAACAACCCGAAAACCCTGTTGCTCTCAGATTTGAACCTCGACTCGACTCAGCCAAACAAATGTTCAACATTTTTGCAAACATTTGGCTTGAATGGATTTATGCAGCTTCGAATTCGACTCGAAGCGTTCACTTTTTGCGGTTTCACTTCTTCTATTGGCTTTTTATTTACGGTTTTTGACAGTTATCAGTCGTTGAATTGCCCTTTAATCGCCGTCGATTGACATATTGTATAAAACTCAGGCAACTCGTGTCAACTCAATAATTTATACATTAATTTTAATTCAAAGGAGAACAACATACTCAACCTTCTCTCGGCTTGTCTCAATTTAATTGAGAACGAAGCATTTAAATATTTATCTTATGTCTGACATTGAGTGCAAACAATTAATCAATTTGCGCGCCATAATAACGCATAATAACAACAAAAAACTGCATGATTTCAGCAGCGTTTAAATCGACGCAGCAATCAAAAGACACCACAGAATCCATCAGTGGCTGAATGCTCAATTTATTTAAGAGGTTTACTTTATTTTTACGAAAAAGCAAAAATTTTAAAAGCAGCTATTTGAGCAGAAAAATAAATATTCTCGATCTAATGAAAGTTTTTAGGTCGTAATGGAAATTAAAGTGGAACAACAACAAAAATGCTTCGATTGTTTGATTGATTGATTGATTGCGGAGAGAAAAATTAATTCGAATTTCGTTAAAATTATTTTCCACAATTCCAAGTCGGGTGAAATCGAAAATATAATTTAATTATTCATTAAGCAACGAGCGTTATAAAATATCCAATCGATCCGTAAGCTTCACATGGATTCAGCTCGATCAACTTCTATAGAAGATCCAAATTTAATTACGTGTTTATTTTAAAAAACATTGAATTAAGTATCTTGCTTTATAATTTAGACAAAAATAATTCAGATCTTTATTGAGATCTTGTAGTAGTCACTGGCTGCTCACAACGATCTTAAAATTGCCGAAGAGGGAAGTTTTAGGACCTCCCAAACGTCATACACCCAAAAAAAAACAAAATATTTTAGCAGCTAACTGTGTTTCTTTTTGTTTTTTTGGTGGCAACTTAAACTTGTTGAAAGCATTCGAAATTTGTCAAGAGTTTTTATCGATTGTTTCATGGTTTCTTTCACTCTCTGTTTCTTTTGTTTTTCTCTTCTGTCTCTTTGTCAGTATCATATTTGTTTCTTTCTGTCCTGTTGATGTTATTCTTCTGTTTTAAGTACTGTCCATGTGCCAATTGATTTACGAGCTCACCAAATGCTGTGTAACTACATAACGAGCGTAATACGAAAACGTTTCTTTATATTTTTTATTTTTTCAGGCTCTTGACCATCGAGCAGCGTCAGCATCGAACTCCGACTGCGTTTTAATCGAAACCCTGATCGAACTCACGCATAAGTTATAAAAAAAAACACATCGTTACACCGCTGAGACAGAAACTGCAACTGCAACAGCGACAGAAACAGGCACAGGAGTTTCGCCTTATTGGACTTTATGGATTTTTTCTGCTCACAGACGACGTATTTTTATTTATTTTGTGGGTCAGAACGACCTTCTTCCTGGTATAAACTCGCTAATAAATCATTTTGAAATGTAAAGCAGATTAAAAATTGACAAGGATGTTGCTGTAATTGTATAGGACGCGGCTTCATGATGATCAATGGTGTTAAAGGGACAAGTTTCTTCGCAGCAGAGCATCGTTAAAAGCATGAACGTTGGCATGAAACGGATTGAATGACATTTTAAGAAGTTCATTCGAGGCACGTGTCATTACCAGATTTCTCCTTATTTCTTATTCTTCATTATCGCCTTCGGTCTTTATTGAAAGCTTCCGAAAGGACTTATAGAGCCACTGGAGTAGAGAAGTCCACGGATTCTGATTGGCATTCAAGCGATTCTAATTAGGAAAGCCAACTGGAATATAAATGGGACCATTCTAATTCTACTTGGATTCCAATTGTTAATATCAAACAAAAATAAAAATGTTTGCTAGAGGATTCGAGGCATGAAATGAAAGTTTACAAAAGAAATGAAATCAAATCAAATCAAAAGCACATTTATAATTCAAATGGATCATGGTTAAGTTGACTTTTCATTAATCAACTGCCTAAAGTTGAGTACAAAATCATGTTGGAGAATGCAACCCAAAAATATTCGGCACGAAAACTTTACAAACACTTCCTCAATTTTAAACTGGGAAGCATGGAGGACAAGCGCAGACACTTTATGAAAATGGTGCGGAAAAATGGACTATTTACAACAATTTGTTTTAACCTTATTTTGCGAAGACAAACTTTCTCACCTTTTTCTTGCCACACTTTTACTTGCTGCCTTGGAGCCTTGTACATAAGTCGACTCAACAGCTGAATGGCTGTTGGTTGTGTTGGTAGGTTGCTCGGCTTGCAGAATGCTTAACTTTGTGGCTGCCTGGTTGCAAGGTAATCAGTCTGTATCGCAGCACCTTCATATCGAGCATCAGGAGCAATTCATCTGCAGAGACTAATTGAGGAGGACTACCGCAACATGTTTTACGGTGTCTAATGCAGAAACAAGGTGAAAAGGCGACGGGGAAGAACAAGATTCGCACCCAGATGAAGACGAAGAAAACCAGAAGACGAAGCAACAACTAAAGAAACGCTCTGTTGTAATTTCGAAGAGATTAAGATTAATTTTCAAACGCCTTTGGGTTTCGAAACTTCACAGATTCCAGAAAAACTAACCTGAGATGCGGGGAATGCTGAGAGTTTAATGGATGTTGTTATTGTTGTCTGTTGTCTGTTGCTGGTGTTGTTATGTTGTCAGCTCGTGAGCTGCTCTGGCAACATGAACTTCATGACGCGACAGTGAGTCTAACAAAGGAAAAGCATTCCAAGCGACTCACTGGATGGAAAAAAGGATGAGAGAGAAAATGACACTCTTATTGAAAAGAAGAGCGCATTTTACTATGATTTAAATCGTTTCAAAGACACAAGAGCAACAAGGAACGAAAGAAAACACAATAACATCTACGGATACTATAATAAAACTGCCAAAGGATATTCCTTGGCGGGTAGCATCATTATACACCGATTACCGATATCATGCAGATGATGATGAGAAGAACGGCGACGATTTTGAAGATTATTGGAATGCGACTAGAGAAGGAAAAGCCCATCAATTGATCGTGGCGTAGTTCCTAGCTGCGGGTGTTCGTAAAATTGATTTCAATGATATTGATTCGAAGGTTTCTGGTATTTCTCCATTTTTCTTCCAATCAATGAAAAATTGAAGTATTTTCTGTAGTTCTTTTTCGATTATTTTTTGGTGTGACTGTTTCCGATTCTTTTATGGATGAGTGCGAGTCTCCGGTGTCTCTATCGATTATTCGACTTCGTTAATTTCTTGATATCTCTAGCGTCGTCTTTTCTAAACGTCTTCATCTATATTTAAACACAATTTATTGATAAACTCGGGCGTTAATATGCATTGTTTACGTTCTGTCGCGAATTCCTCTTGGATTTAATCTTTTTCTGTAATTCCTGTCTGTGTAACTTAAAATACATTCATATATCCAATGAATTATTTATGAATTCTAAAGAATTTCTACCCCGGAACAAGTTGTATTATTAACTTGTGAATAATTAAAACCATTCCACGTTTTAATTGTCAAGAATTCATAAATTGCAATTGAAGTTTTCTGTGTTGCTCGGTGAGTTCTTTCGTAACATTCACTTCTGTGCGATTCTTTCTACGTCGTCGTCATGATCAAGCGGTGATCTCAACCTCGACGAACTCGCTTGTGACTCAATGATTTCAGTTGGAAATTATAAATAAATAATTCGATTTTCAGATAGCTTTCTTGATTATTCCCCAGTATCTCCCCTTCTCAATTAGCTATCGAGGTTTCCATCGTGACTGAATCATTGTTCCGAAGCGCTTTCGGATATCAGATAATTTGATCATCTAATTATGATTAACAGACAGATGACGACCATCGACTATTACATTGATTGATTACTTTGCAATCAGCCATCAATGACTTTAATTACTGCTTTCGTGTTGCTCAGAACGATGAAATCAGCGAATGGATTCGATTTAAAAGTAAACTCGAATGTTTCATTGAATATATGAAGGCAATTCGACTGCTCTGAACCTTGAAGAATCAAGCGGAAAAGATCCTTTAGAGTCTAAAGTTTAGACGAACGAACTGAGAATGGTTGTTGCCGTTGTTGCTTGGACTGAAGTTGGCCTCAACTAACAACAAACTAATTGTGAATTATTACTGAAAATTCTACACAGTTCCAAATGCGAACGAGGAAGACTGAATCCACAGAAGAACGTGAAGAACGAATAAATTCTTGGCTCAATAGGAAACTTACCATTTCCGGCAGCAAAAGCCGCAATGCGTTCCTTTACGGATTTTGTTGGTTCCTCAGCTGTTAAAGGTGTTGCTGCTGTTGTTGTTGTTTTTGTTGCGGACGATTCGTTGCTGTTGCTGTGGAGGTTATTTTTGCTGTTGGTCTGTTGTTGGTGGCGCAGATTTTCCTTTTGTATTGAGTTTTGGATTCTATGAGCGGTTGTTGTTATCGTTGTTGTTGCTTTCGCTGCGGCTGTCGTTGTTGCTTTTGTCGAATCATTAGGACTTCGCTTGATCATTGTTGTTTTAATCACAGTCACAGAGGGCGTTGCTGCTGCGGCTGCTTCGGCTGCTGTTGATGTCGCTGCCATTGTTGCGACGTCAGTGGCTGTCGCTGCTCTCATCGACCCACTCTCGTTCTCCTGGCGACTCGTTGTGGCTGCAACTGTCATCTTATTCAATTGTGGCGATTGCTTGCTGCTGCTTACTTTATTCTCCTTATTATAAATATTATTGTTATTATTACTATTGCTAAGTCTTTGGATTTGATTTGCTTGTTGCTCCTCGCTGCGATATTCGTTTGTCGTTTGGCTGTTGGCAACACTGCCGCCAACACCTGATTCATGCTCATTAAGGAGCGAGCTGTTCTTTTCGATTATCTCTGTTACAGCATCGACAACGTCTTCGCTTTCCTGCTGTCGTTTTTGTTTTTGTTGCTGTCTCGTCGATGTTGTGCCTTGTTTCTGCTCACAACTGCAGCTGTTCGTGTTTCTCTCGTGCTTCGTGCTCACACTCAACTGACTCTTGTTACAGTGACAGCAGCATTTGATATGCTGCTGTTCTAGCGGCTTCCATTGTTCTCGGCGAGCGACCGCCGTCGTTGTCGTTCCAGCGAGCTGCTCACTTCTAGTGTTAGCAGTGCTCTTCGTTTCGATGTTTGTGTTCGCTAACGCTTCGTTCGGCTGCTTCCAATCTTCACTTTCGCTTATTAGCGACTGCAATGCAGCGGCATCGACAGCAACGTCTACAGCGCCAACAGCTGTTTTCGCTATTCTATCGGAAGCTGTGTGTGTGCAACGGAGGTTGTTGTCGTTGCTGGTCGTGTGGCTGACGTAGTGCAGTTGGACGGGTGCTTCTTTTGCCCCATCATCGAGAATATAGTTGAAATCGTGTTCGTGTTGGTGATCGTCGAAGAAATGTCGCCGCAGTTTCCTCGGCTGCTTCAGATCGTAGCGTCGCCGATGCGGACAACAGCAGAAGTTGGTAGCTTTCGGCGACGTTGGCGATAGACTCGGATAAATCGTTGCTGAGGCGTCAGACCATTTTTCGAGGAGTGGCAGATCGCGAGCATGGGACATCTTTTATCGAGCCATCAGAGTGATTCTGCAAGAGAAAACGATAAAAATTAGCAAAACAAACAACAATTGAAGACGAAAAACTAATCTAAGAGAATGCAATTGGCTTTATTTGTGGCTTTGTTGCTGTTGCAATTAAATATTGATTGAGCACAGGTCGATTTGTGTGTGGAAAAACTTCTTTCTCCGTTGGCATTATTTTCCCGCTAGCCAAAGCGTATTCATCATCGCCGATGCGGAGTGAACCGACGCAGCATGACGACGTTCGGCTTCCAGATGAGTCGCCGGCGGCTGCAATTCGCTGCTTTGCAGAAGACGCTTGTTGCTTCTTTTGGCTTACTTTCGTTTCACTGAAGCTTTTTCGCTGAAGCTGTGGCGTGTGTTGCAAGTGTGATTGCCACCAGTTTTAGCAGCGTCCGTTTCAGTTCGACGCAATCTGCATGCAGCTCGAGTGCTGTTAATCGTTGATCGAGCCATAGATTTGTATTGGAGATCTTCCAGACGTTCGTCCGTCTGTCCTATAGCCTTTTGGTACTTGATAATTTAACAATTCATTTTCATTCATACATTGATTCATTTGTGATTCATTTTTTGATCGTTTTCAATTCATTTTCGACTCATCTTTGATTTATTTATTCAATTAATTTTGATTCATAGATTCATTCATTTGTGATTCGATTCATTCAATTGTGATTCATTGATTCATTCATTCTTGATTCATTGATTCATTAATTTTTGATTCTCTTTTTCTCATTTCTTTTGTAGTTATTTGTATGAAGATTGTGATGAGTGTTAACAAAATTGCTTTAATTCAGACTAAATGCGAAACTAGTTTCTTCGTCTTCTTTTTCCCCTTCCTTTTCAGCTTTTCCCTTTCCTAAATTCCATGGTAGCTTTTTCAAGTCTTTCACTTCATAAATTGTTGTTTTTGGTGTTGTTGTGCAACAAAGTCACTCTGTGCACGCGAAGGATTAATTAAGAAAACATTTTTAGTGAATGAAATTTTTGAAAGGCCAAAAAATTTCAATTGTCCACAGAATGTAAAAATGTAGAAAAGTAAAAGCGGAAATCGGTTGCAAATACGTTGATTGTATAGCTAAAATTAATTCAAAAGTACAACGACGATTACTTGGGAATTTTATCAATTACAATTAAAGAAAATGTATGAAAAGGCAAAATGTTTATTTTTATGTTTGTTTTTCTAAAAATCAAATCGAAATTTTTACAAATTAAATAATAATTTTTCCATTTTAAATTAGAATCGTTAACTAATGAAAGGGAAAAAATCTCGTTGAAGTGAAAAACGAGAGCAAAGAAAGTGAATGCAAAGATTCTTTGTTGAAACGAAATGGAAAAAACTGGGTCGAATCGAGAAATCAATAAACAGCCATAAAACTTAACGATTGGGAAAAAGGAAGCAGACGAAGAAACACGAAATAAACATCAGTCAAATGAAAAAAAACCCATAAAATTCCGAGGGGGGAAAAACTCCTCCATTCGCCTTTCAATTGTAACGAAATTGTAAATAAAAGCTATAAAAAAGTCAATTCCATTCAAAAGAATTCTCTTAAAGTTGGTGGCGATGACGACTGACCCAAAGCATCAATCAATCAATCAAACTGAGGAAAAAACCGACGAAAAAGCGTAAAATTCCATGTCTTGGAGAATTTAATAGAGACGAAGAAAATCTGTGGCCAAGTTTGTGATTGGCAATAGATGGAAAAAGGAAAGAAGGAAGAAAAGGGTAGAAAAGACGGTAGAAAGCGGCTTTAAATGGAAGATATTTAAAATCGCACAGAAAACGAAGAAAAAATCGATTCGCATCGAGAAAATCAACTGCAAAAATATTCAACATGTGATTGAATGTTGCTGTTATTTTGTCATCTCCGTGGAAGAGTTGCACGTGCACTCGACGATATCAGCAGCAACATCAGCTCAATAGCAATTTGTAGCGACTCAAAACCCCTCAAGAAGACAATTGTAAAGAGACAAACGACATTCGCCGACGTTCTTCACTCACACGTCGCTTTCACAGCGTTAATCGCCGCTTCCATCGATCGTTCGATCGAATCCCAGCATCGTAACGCTCTGAGGTCCATTAATGGAGCCGATTAACCTTGCGGGCGGCTTTTCCGCTTCTCCGTGGTTCCATTCAACTGTCCATCGCTGCGTTCATCCGTCCGTCTGTCGCCTCCGCCGCTGTTCGGTCTCTTTCAACGCTGGCGATGCGTCGGTGGCAGTTTTTAAAATATTCAGGAGCTAATCGCGGTTTTCGTTCGTAATAAATTGTTCAAATTAACATTAATCGAAGTCATTTGCTGCTATTCACTGTGGCTACGCTTGCACAAACGATGTTGATGCTGCAGACGTTGCAAGTGCGGCTGCTGATGTTGTTAATGACGCTTTCAGTTGCTGCATAAATTGTTCGCAGCTTGTAGAAAAATTAATTGCATTGTACATTAAATCATCGAATAGTTTCTGTGGTTCGATTTCCTGTCATTGATGCAGCTTCAGTCTTCCTCGTTCCTCACAGTGGCTAAGAATCGCTCAGTCTTTGAATGAAGACCTTTTTAATTTCTTCATTTACTCTGCTCTGCGTTTCGAATTCGCCTTTTTTTAAGAAAGTCTTTCGAGTTTCTCCCTAAGCATCCGCAGCATTTTCCATAAGCGTCTAAATTGGAAAATGTCTGTTCTGTTATCTGGTTGCGTTCTTCCTTCTGCGAGCGGTAATTTGAAAATTGATTAAATTTACGGTCGGCTGTGAGCCTCGCCTTTCTTTGCGCTTTCAACGCTTTTCCATTGCTTTATCCAAAACGACACGGAAAGCGAGAAAAGGCCTACAATCAATTTAATAGCGTTAACCTCGCTCTCTGACCTTTGCAACCAATTCATCTAAATGATTCACGCTTCCAGCGAACGCGGCGACGGTCGACGGTCGTTGGACGACGGACGGGAGGCAGACGTCGAAGGAAACGCAAACGCAACCCATGCAACGGACGGCTTTTTACTTTTTCGCGGCAATTAATCAAAGCTCAAAGCAATTCAATTGAATTTAGCTAAAAATGGGCAACGGCGACGACCAGAAAAACCGGCGGCCAAGGATTCGCAGCAACATCAAAAACACATACTTAAGATACGCCTCGAGGCGATGTGCAGCCGGGTTTAGCGACGACTCCGGCCGGAGCTGGCTGCGTGCCCGTTTTCATTGAATGAATTCGCAAACAGCTTTTCGCTGCACTCTTTCAACTCTCCGCGATTTCGCGATGGCTTGCAAATTTTTGACAGCCTGCACGTCAATCGACAGATGGAGCTGCGGCGGCCACTCGACCCACGGAGCCGGGAGCCGGGAGCCGGCAGCCGACGCTGCGAGGAGCAGACGACGGCTGCTCGTAATGAAGCCATTTATGGTCATCGTACGTTACGATGGCAGCCGACATGCTTTCAATTCGATTTCAAATTCATATTTAAACAAAGTTTTTGTTGGTATTGAGAGTCGTTGCGGCGAAAACGTGACAAATTGCAACGTCTTCGTGTCAGACGTTGGGCTGTCAGCGAATGCATCTTGTCACTTGACCAAATGATGCTTCATAGACCATTTAAAGGAAGTACCAAGATTCCTTTCTTTCACATCCTTTTTATTCAACTCTTTCTTCTTCTCCCGACCGAAATTTAAGGAGAATTTAGAACTTTCTTCTTCTCTTTCCTTCCGGGACATGATCGCCTTCCAATCCCACGTGATAAGATGAGGTTTTGGAGGCTCTGATGCCATGTCCAATTGCTTCTTATAATATTCAATTGCATTTCAGAAAATAATGAAATATTTCAATTTTGTATATTATTAAATATTTATAAGTTATTTTGTTTTCATTTGTGCTTCTCCGTGGACGTTGAAATTAACACTTAATTGAGTTTTAATGACTTTAGCAATTAAAATCTATTAAAAAGCCTTCGCACAAAAAGCACATGAAAAAAGGTTTTAATTACGACTAGCAAACAATTGCAATGCGAAGTGATACGATGGCAACATCTGCTTCACTGTCACAATCAATTTTGCAATTATTTCATCGAGGCCTCGCCTTCCTTTGCCACTCCTGTCACTTCTCCTCTTCGAATCCCTTTTCCCTCCTCTTCACTGCACACAATTTAATTGCAAACTATTCTCAAATCCGAGAAAAGCAAATGGATTAAATAAAAAACTCATAGAAAAAAGAACATAGAAAAAAATGTGTCAGTTTTTTCACAATAGTTTTTAATGGATTTTTTTTTAAATTTATAATTCTAAAGTCTTGACAGTGATGACTTCAGTGGCGAATATCATGTCACGAGGCTTTTTATTGACATCATTTTTATAATTTTAGTGAAAAATAAATTTCTAATTTCATTGCAGTTGTTTTTTAAATAGTAAACAATCCACATTAAAATAATTAAAGTTCATTTTCATAAATGTAATAAAATTTCAGTATTTAGAGAATGTTATTTCCTTTATTTCTATTCATCAAATTGATAGCATTTCTTTTAGATTAAATTTCTATGACATTTCATTATTTTAAGACTATCATTATCCATGGAATATTTCCTTAATGAATACTGAATTCTTTTTTCGTAATTATACCCTACATCCGAAGGAATGAGGGTATATTCACTTTGTGCTTCCGTGTGTAACGCATTAAAGGAGGCGTGGCAGGTATGGAAAAGTTATATATTCTTGATCAGTGTCACCTCCTGAGTCGATTTAGCCATGTCCGTAGTCTGTCTGTCTGTCTGTCTGTCTGTCTGTCTGTCTGTCTGTGGAAATCACGATTACAGGAGAACGAATGAAGCTATCGCGATGAAATTTTGCACGTATATTCTTTGTCATCCGAAACTCTGTGGGATTGAAAATGGGATAAATCGGTGCAGCGCCACGCCTACTTTTTTAACAAATACTAATTCTTTTAACAATATTTCAACTTGTAGACTTAGTTTTGAGCTTCAATTTTGTTTCCGAATACATCGGTACAGGTAGATCAAATTTTTAAAAAAAATGGGCGTGTCCGCCCACGAACATATGACATTGATATAAACCGCAATTCCAGAATAACGGTTGGAAGAATTGACTTGAAATTCGGTACGAATATTCTCTGCCATCATAGATAACTCTGTATTGAAAATGGGGAAAATCGGCGGAGTGACACGCCTACTTTTTATAACTTACTAAATATGTATAATAAAGGTTGCTGGGATGTAGGGTATATAAGCTTCGGTCTGACCGAAGGTACCCTTACTAGTTTTCAATTCAATTTATAAAAATTTCAGCAATCAAGTCACGACTTTCTCCATGACTTGGTTAATTTCATTGATTATTAATTAATTGATGCATTTAATTGAACTTAAAATAACAGAATTCACTTCAGTGACTCATCAGAAACAATTTTATATTTGAAGGATCCATTTTTAACCCTTTAAAAGTTGTGCAAATAAAAGTTTTTAAAGTGATCAATGAATTTTTTTTGTATCCATTGATCACCAGCACGGCGACAGTTTGGTTTATCGCAAATTTTTCTTTATTTTTGTATTATTTACGATTTGCAATGGTATAAAATATAAAACCATTGGCAGCGTTTCCTCTGTAAACGAATAAAATTGTGTCCGATTGCACACACAAAAGAATTTATTTGCTAAACTAGACAAGCAGCTAAATGCATAAAGTGACAGATCGGGAGACAGACAAGCAGTCAGTCAGTCAGTCAATCAGTGGCTCATACAGAGAGACATCGCGAAGAATCAATGGCGCGATCGTGTATTGAATGCATCCCTGAAGTATCGATGCAGCTGAATCGCCGTCCGTTCTGTCGTAAACGCGATGCGTGACATTTACTGCAAGCAATTAGAATGAAGTTGAGTGACGTTGCTGGCGGACGCAGTTAAACCACGTTTTATGGCATTTAAAAAGCCCGTCGCTTTTCTTATAAAACTTACGCATGCACCCACAAACAGCCAAACAGACAGACATATGTTCGTCTTGTCTTCTTAAAATTCCCAACACCTCGTTCAGGATATCAACAGCATAAATTTCACTGGCAGCAGCGTGGTGAGAAATCGTGTCTAGACGCAAATTACAGGCCACGGAGACGTGTCCGGCATTAATTGAGTTGAAACCTAACCAATTCACGTCGCTTAACGTCCGAACCTACCAAAAAAAAAATATTTTATTTTAAATAATTCCTTAATACGTGAAAGCGGAGTCGTTATTCTATTAAAGAAGCAACGACGACGACGACGACTGCGACGAATGCAATCAACAATTGCTAATTGTGTTCCAATTCCAGCCAAAGTCATAAATTACACTCGAAATCAGGTTAAAAATTAACGTAGAAATTTTCAGTTGGAGACGAATGCCAACTGCTGTCGCGTTGCCGAGTAATTCCAGGAGAAAATCGTTGGTCCAGCGAATTAAAAACTACGGGAACTTGTTATTTCTAGAGCATGTTTCGAAGGAGTTTACTTTTCCTTTCTTTAAAACCAAAATCTATACTTGATTTGTCTATTAACAAACACCTCTTCTTTCGCTTGTATTCACGTCGTTGTGTCCAGTTTTCTCGCGGCATTTTGACCTCTATATGAGCTTAAAAACACTCACCACCCCCGACTCTATCCAAGTTATTAAGCATCCACTTCGGATGCTGTACCAATGACCATCATTTCTCCATGTTCGTTGTGGTTTTCGTGAGTTATCCTCATATCGAAGTTTATGTTACTGCTCCAACAACAACAACAACAACGTACTCAGTTCTATCTGTGGTGCTTTTAACGGTTCCGTTGTACAAAATGTTTGCTACTTTTTTTTCTTCTCAAAGTTCTACTGACTTTATTTTGCTTCTGCCTACAATACAACGACTTAACTGCTGCTTCATCTTCCTCATGCTTCTTTTTTTTTAAGTTTCTCCTTTCTTTCATCTCTTTTTAACCATCTTTTCTCTTGTCTTGCTCTATGCATTACTATAAACTGCAGCAGATAAGTTGAGATATCGTTGGCGCTGTTGAGGCGGTCGAGACAGAGGCTTGCCAATGAGGAAGTTATTACTATTGTACACACCCACTAAGGAGGAAATGTTCATGTTTATGTGTGTGACTGTTGATGTGCTAGAGGAATGTGTATTTTAGTGCAGCGATCGAAGCAGCAGCCAACAAATTATAAGCTTAGAACTCGCTTACCTCGCAGATGTAATAGAGGAGAAATACACTTTTATTGGAGTCAAGTAGGCCAGAGTAAAGATTAGAATGAGATGGAGTTAAGTAATGTTAAGGTCTGTTATTGTATCGTTAACAAAGGATTGTAGATTTATGCTGACAGCGATCGCCGATAAAAGGTTAATGGGTTTTTAAAGGTACAAACAGTTACACGAAATCACGGATGCTTTCGATGTCGTCTGATGGCTCACAAATGATCTCCCGATGTCGACTCACAAATTAATGACTTCTTGATTAAATTTGGATCTAATATTTGAAAAGCTATTAAATGGGGATTATTTTTTTATCATTATTAATGGCAAAATATCTCTCTAGACGGTTTGAATAGCAATTTTGACTGAGCTTTTCAGGTAAGGTTTCGTTTTTTTATTTAAAAGAATCAAGGCAGCAATAATTTAGGGATTAAAAATATAGGTAAAATATATTGCAGTAATTTTTGTCTTCTTTTATAAATATTACAGTTATTTTGCCTACTTCATGGGTTCAAGAGATTCTGGCGATGTTCTGCTTTTTGACCTTTAAAGTCACTTATTATTATAAAATTCAATTAGGCCTTTAATTTTAAGGTGTAAGGATCATAATGCTTCTATTTTTACTGCATTTTTACAGACTTTTCTATGGTATGGTCTTTGTTTTTCCTTCAAATTTTTGTTATTCTTTTTCCCATTGGTATTTTCCGATTTTATTCGACACAAAATAAATTTTTTTTTTTTTAAATACATATTGAGTTATTAATGTTATCCTTGAGCCCTGAAATATATATAAAGCAGTTTATGCCCAAAACATTGTTTTTCTCCTACAAATTTCTTTACTTGTGCCGTAATAAAATGTGTGACTCTACGACATTTTCAACTCCATTTCAGCAAAAAGGAGACCTACAAGGAACCCAACGTCTCTCAAGCACAGAAAACATTTTGTATTTGTACGTGTGATTTATTTCACTAATATTATTATTATTAGGAATCTTTTTTTTTATTTTTCTAGAGGCAATTCAATGGCGCCTTCGACTTTATTTGAATAAAATTCACAGCTCAAGAGCAACGACGATAGGTGAAAAAAGCACCCAAGATCGTTGTCGATGTCGGGCTCGGTAACGGCAGCGGTGCCGAGCAGAGTGTCAAACTAACAGCAAAACAGCGAAACAGTTTTAAGGTGCGTGTTCATGTGACATTTGAAACGTCAAACGCAAAGCATTCTGCCAAAAGTGTCAAGATAAAGCAGCCGCCGCCGCCGACAACGACGACGACGATGGCGACGACTACAACTACGCAATCATAGCACGTATTCCAACTGTCAATTTGACAAATGTGCGTGTGCGAGCGATTGTGACAATTGAGTAATTTTTGAAAATTGCCCATGATCAGTCTATGTACATGGGTGAAGTGCGTGCAGAAGGGGGCCTTGGAAGTGAAGAAAACAAAGACGAGTACACACAAAAAAATACGTGCTTCATTTGATCGAAGAATTGACACTGAATGAATAATGATTGAAGTCGATCTAATTGAAAATTTGACCTTTTGTTCCATAATTGATCAAATATCGCAAATTGATCAAACTAGTATCCAAAATATTACATAAACACAATCAAAAAATCATGATTGTGTACAAAAAGCATCCCGTTCAATCAGCAGGAATTCATTTAAAACCATATGCAACCAGACATACCACATTTTATGCGTCCCCAAAACCTCTTTGCTATCTTCCAACAAAATAAACAAAGCAAAAGAACATCCTTGTGCAGTAATAATTCATGCAAACTTGCAACATTTCCAATGCGGATGTTTTTAATAACATCAACAGAAAAGCTGAAAATTTCTAAATATTCAAACACAATTTTCAAAAGAGTTGAACGAAGGGCGAAAGAAGGGGAAGAAGCCTTCGCCATCACCAACAATAAGCACACCAACGTCAATAAACAAACAACAAATTCTAACAATCACTCAACAGATGAACAAACAAATAAATTGAATGGGTGAAAAGTTGGGCAAGAAAATTCCTCATTGCTGAGAGTAGCAACAGCTGCCATGATATGAAATTAGATCAGTCACGATCTTAAACTGTTACTTAAGTCACCTTTTGTCACAAAAAAGAATTTTTCTTAAAGAAGTCGTCGTTTTAGTTTAAACTTTCTCTGTAAAAATTTCTTTAAATTATGTCTTTTCGTGACATGCAATTATTTGCTCTCAACTTTAGAGTGATTAATGTTAATGAGTGTAATGATTTTAACAATTCATTAGCTGTCAATTGTTGTTGATGATCTCGGTCACATCAATTCTAAATTCTTAATGGGAAAGAGAATTAAAACACAATATTATTTAAAGATTTTATTTATTTCTATTTTTTGTAATATTGTATTTACTATTAGACGTCAGTAATAAATGTTTCATTATAATGAATTTTAAACATATAAAAGATCATCTTCATGATCTATGAAATCTCAAATATATCAACTATAAATAAAATGCATTTTTGGAATTAATCAAAAATACACTTGCTCACAATAACAACAAATAAAAAAAATAACACGCACCAAAAGCACCGACGTAAATTGCAAAATTTCCCATGCTCAACATGTTGAAAAAGCGGCCGGTGATCATCTACCGCGATAAAAGGTGGAAAAGGAGGGGATAAAGAGCGGCCCGGCCGACTTTCAGATCGGTCCTGTTTGCATACCTCAAGCCTATGCATGTCTAGAGTCAATAATTCTCTGCGTTCGATATGAATTCTTCTTTCCTTTCGTGGGTTTTATTTGCGACTCAGATTTTTGCAAGAATCTTTCGTGTTGTTCAGTCTAGCGACTGTGTTCAATGTGTGTGTGTGCGTGTGTGTGGAGCGAACAACGATCTGTTTGTCTCGGCTGCTGATCGGTTTTGGTCGTTGGATCGTTGAAGCCAACGCCGCCGCACAATCAGGCTGATTGTCGAATTGCGAATTTGTGGCCGCAATTAAAAACCCCCACACAGCAGCAGCATCGCAACTCATCGCGTCGCATCGCGGCGTTCATCGGCAACCACATCGACATCGGGAGATGATTGCTTCGTTGCCGATCGGCAGACAAAAGCAATGAATATATTTTAGAAACGTCTGCTAGGGAAGCGACCAGATGGCGGAGCGGGACGCGGACGGCGCATTAGCACGCATCGCAGCTACATAAATAAATGTTATTATGGCTCAAACGCGGCCGCAGCGGCTCACAATCAGCAG
Source organism: Thecophora atra (assembly GCA_937620795.1). Classification (NCBI taxonomy): domain Eukaryota; kingdom Metazoa; phylum Arthropoda; class Insecta; order Diptera; family Conopidae; genus Thecophora; species Thecophora atra. Next base: position 35,550,153 of record OW569401.1, read on the forward strand.
CAGCATCAAGTTGCCGATCTCTGCACACGATCGTCTGATCTACAAGAAACGCTGCCTCCGAGTGGAGCCGAAGCAGGATCGGAACGCAAAACAAACGAAGTGAGAAGCGTAGAAACATGAAGCGGGGATTTTTCCGTTCTTTTCATTATTTGCATGCGTGCGTCAAGCGTCGCTGTCGCTGTCGTTGCTCCAACTGAACACACCCAAGAAATCTGCTCAGAGACAAAAAAAAACAAACGAAACCAAAACATGTACAAAACGCAAGCAAAAAACCAGCGCGCACGCGTTCAAAGCCTCTGCTCAGCTTCAAGATTTCATTGCATTTCAAGTGCAATTGGCACGATTTGGTTGCAAGTGTGAGCAACCTATGACTCAGCTTAAACGCGTGAAGCTGAAGCGTCTCCGCGTGAGCTGACGAGGTGTGCGTCGTCGTCCGCACAGAGCGAAAAATTCAAGTGTGGGCGTCGTCGATGTTCTTCGGCTGCTTGTGGCTGCTTTTTGCAGCTTAGACGACTGAATGCGTCGCTAAATGATGGGACGGAGGAGGAGACGAGAAAGGCGATGACGAATATAAAGACGAGGATGAAAGAAGGCGACGCTCGACGTCGATGCAATTTATTTAAAATTAAAGCAGTCGAAGTCGCCACAAAATGAGACACTAAATCATAGCTTAGTACATGGAAAGGACGGCAACAACATGAAATACTCTTGCTGCAGCTTCAAAGTGTTCAGATTCTGTGTGCGGTGTTGAGTTTAGTTCAGGTCAAGCATTTGAAGCGCCGAAAAGTATGCCGCACAAACATGAATTTATTAATACTAGGTCAAACGTTGCTCTCGCCAAACGCATTAACAACGCCTTCAATTTGTGATGGAAAAAACGAAATGAAAGATGTATTTCCTCTCTCCGTCCTTCCATTTTTCCACCCCTCCTTCCACTCTAACTTCCTTCCTTATTTTTAAGAAACCAGCTTTTAATTAAAAAAGAACATTTTAAGAAATTTTATTTTTTTTTTAAAGCTTTTTTCAAAATTTATTTAACACAAAAGAAAGGCTAAAAAAAGTTTAAAAACACGCAAACACGATCAACGAACATATTTCACAAACTTAAAAAAAGTATATTAATAACAATAACAATTAATTTCAATCGCTTCGTATTTGTCACAATCGAAGCTGAAATTAAATTGTGTATTCAAGCGGCATCTTTTCCCTTCTTTCTCCCTTCTCTTTCTCCAACACTTCTAACCAACGACTTTAAATTAAGGAGCACTCAATATAATCACAATTTATTTCGTATAAAACGCTTTTTTTAACCAAAAAAGCTCATAATCAAAGTTTATAAACTGAAACCTTGCATAATTACTAATTAACAAAAATTCACATTCATTTTTTTTTAGATATTTAAAATAATCAAGTGAAACACTTACAAATTTTGGAAGCCAAGAACCTTTCAAAAAGTCAGTTCGAAAAATTATATTTCCTTATAAAATTTATCTTCTTAAATATTTTTGATTCTTTTTTAGTCTTTGGTTTTTTAAGCATCGTTGTTTTACCAATTGTCCTCTTTGTTGTTGTCCATTTTTGTTGTAGCACGTTCCTCTTCCTGGATTTGTTTTTTATTTCCATTCGGAATTCATTTTTAAGCCCGAATTTATATGAATATTTTCTCATTTCTGATTGTCTGAGGATTCTTCGTTGTCTTCTTTCTCGCTGAATTAATTCAAAATTATTGCATTTAATTTATAATAAATTTTGGTTTTACTTTAAGCGAGGATCGAGGCGTTGTTCATGGTCACAAAAATATCACCATAATTTTTGCAAAGATTGTGTGCAAAACTTTCAATCGAAGGTTCATTGCTGTCCCATTTTGATCTCTTCTTTTGTGTGGTTCCTTCCACGTTTGTGACATTGCTTCCTCCCACGCCCCATAGCCCTTTCCTTAACCCTTTCCTCCGCCTGTACATGACTGCTTATTCTTGCATTACAAATTGAGTCATTAACTTTATTTATAGGCGTCGAAAGGCAACAACTTCCTCTGTTCTCTGTTTTTATTACTGCGTCTTTTGTTTTTCCATTCCGTTTGTTTTTTAAATTTCCTTTTGTTTTTAGTTCTTTTATTTATGGCATATATTAGGCTAAAGCAAGAAGAGTGACATATACTTTTTCAAGGAGTGGCTCCCGAGGAGACATAAACTCATCAGAATATAGTAATAATAATAGCATTTAAAAGGTGAATAAATTTTGACTCCTTTGTTTGCTGTTGCTTTCGTTTGATTTCTTTTGGAATGGACTCAATAATAGTTGGGAAATTTTTGATTTTGTAGCCAAGTGAAGTGTGATATGGGCTGTAAAATTTTGTCCAATAAAATTGAAAATTGACTTCTTTATAAAGTCTGATCGTAGACTTTAACATATGAGGCGTGATAGAGTACCATAAATAAAATTATCATAAAAGGTTTCTCAAGGAACAAACACGAAATTGAACGATTAATTTATATAAATTATTAAGAAGAATAAAAAACATAATTTCTCTGAACAATTGCCAACGATAACGAGGAATTAAATTAACGTCATAGAGTGGGAAATGATGGGAAGATGTTGTTCGGGATTCTTTGAGTTGTCTGCCTCGATTATTCAAGTCACAATTGAAATGTTTGACTTGCCGTTTGATTGCAATCAATTTCAGCAACCAGAACAAGAATTTAAATTCCGATTACGAATGCAACATTTTAATATAAGACATCGTCGACGATATCACATCGCTTTTTAGAAGCAACATTTACTCATTCTTATCTGTCTATCTCGTTATAGGTGTGCATGAGGCTGTGTTTGTGTACAGATATTGCGCTATATATCGCACTAGTGACAGATAAAGATATGCATTGCAGAGCTGGATGTAGAAGAAACCTACGCATCGACGTACACGAAGCAACATTTGCTTTGTATCTGTCGAAACGTGTACGAAGTTGATTATTATGTTGACTATTACAATGATAATCGCTTTGATTGCGATGTTACAGATGCGAATACTGATAATTAACGATACAGCAACTTCAATAATTCTGAGAAAGTGCAACAATGACAAATAAACGCACTTCAATTGACGCAACACGACGCGCAGCCGTCAACTGTCAGCGTCACTTTTTTAATTAGTTTGTTTACTTTGGAGTTTCTGTTGTTGATGGCGATAGTAATGAAGATGATGGCTTTTTAATTTTTATTTTCTGTGCTATTCTCGGTGTCGTTATCTTTTCTAGAAGTCATTCAACTGATCGCTCACTCAACTCTATCAACAAGTTCCTTTCAGCCTTTTCTTTTCCGCCTCATTTCAAAGAACATTTCTTGTTCTCTTCTCTAAAAACTTTAGAAAGTTTCCTTAACTTTTTGCTTCAATTTTCTTGCGACGAAGATTGTAATTAATTTCAGACGATCAAAGTCTTTAAATTGATGGTTTTTTATTAAGTTTTCGAAGAAGTTTTCTAGAGAAACAAAGCAATGACTCAAAGCCAAAAATTAATAACTTTTTCTTCTAATGAAAAGCAACCGTCAAGTGGTTTGAACGAGTCCAATAATTGATGCTCCGTCCTCCTCACAGCCCTCGCAAAAGATTAACAACACCAAAGAGTCTAAAATTGTGGATCGTGTAGGATTTCGTGGTTGCTGTATAATTATTAATACTATCAATTATTGTTTTTATAGAATTTCTTTTCCTTTTTTAATTACTTAAAATTGCTTCTCTGGGCAACGCATCATAAACTCGCTTAAACTGGGTTAAATTCCATCATTCGCTTCTTGTTGTACACGGGTTTTCTTCTTATTCTTTTGCCTTCTTTTTCTACATCGCATTCCTTTCATTCGAAATTTATTTGGACGTTCTAAGCTCATTGTGATTACTCAACATTTCGTGTATACGTAATTAAATTGTGCAATTGAATATTCACTTCTTCTTCAGCTGCATTTTATTTGTGTGTTTGATTGTGCGTGATGCTTGTTGCTTTTTTCGCTTCGTAACTCTTTGGTCTATCAGTGGTGATGTTGCATCGAGGGCAAATGTTGTTGACAGTCGGAATTTAGTTGTCGTTTATTGAAATAATAACCGAGCGCCGATACCGGAGACTTTATAAACAGAACCAGCAACAAACGAAAGCGAGAGCGAGAGCGAGGAGCAGCGGCAGCTGATGGCAGAGGAGCGTCGAGAGGGGGGAAGCCAACGAGATAACGTTGAACATCGGTTGGAGGAGAGGAGAGAATAATTTGACCCAATAGTTCAAAAGCAGACAATTTTTTTCATTGCATTTGATTGTCGAGAGTTTATTGATAGCACATGGAATTTGATTGATGCTCGATTGATTGGTTGAATGTTCGATTGATCGCTGGCTGTATTATTTCATGTAACTCTAAAAATAGGTCGCTTTTCTTCATCCTCTTTTCAATTGTAGTTTTTGCAACTTTTTCTTCTTCGTTTTTCTTACAATGATTTCTAGAATAAAGATTAAAATAGAAAAACACAGCAACAGCGAGTTCAAGAGAGTTCATCGCGAGTTATCAGGAGAAGGGGACGAATAATAATAATATTGCAAAAATATAGACAACAGAAACAGCGTCAATATTGCATTGGATATCGTCGCGTTGGCGGTGCTTCGACGGCAAATAAATAATTTTTCTTGTTTTCAAATGAAGACATCACAAAAATGCAGACGAAGGCAAATATGACGAAAGGCGACGGTAAACAACTCAACTGTGTCTTTGGTTGTCATTTAAAGAATGCAAATAAGTTGACTCATCGCCCAACTGAAGGCAGCCCGAAAAAGTTAAGCAGGCGCAATGGCAGACGGACGGACGGACGGACGGATCTGCGCCAAGTCGAAGCAAGTGACGGATGCTGCAAATAAACCGCAACATGCACTACACCAAAGAAACATTACAACAGCGAAAAACAAGCGAAAGTGTGTTGAAAATTCACTCAAGCATTGAGAATAATAGATTATATATAACAACAACAACAGCAACAACTTCACTGAAATTAGCAGCATTAATTTAAACACTTTTACTCTTGTGTAGATTGCGTTCAATGGATCAACAACATGCATAATAATATTCAACAGCGTGTTGCATGAAATGCCTGCAGCCAGTTTTCATTAAATTGCCATTTCGCATCACTGCACGCTTCTATTTCTTCACACTTCGCATTCCATGTAAACACAAGCAGCTTTCATCGTGTGCAGTGTTGCCAACCATCATCAAAAGTGATCGATGGCGATGCTGGCGAGTTCAAGTGATGTTGCAAAGATTTGGAGCAGCGAAGGGTTAATTTTCCTAGACGATCTCGTGCATTACGAGTGGAAAGTGTGAACTACAAACGAAAAAGCATCAAAAAAGAAAAAACAATTGCGAAATCGAAATAGAGAAAATTAAAAACATTTTTAAATGACTGCTTTTGTGTTTAGTAATCGAAATTTAAAGAGGAAATTAAGCAAGAATCTGGAATGAAAACACATTAAAAACATAAGAGCGAAGAAGAAACAGAAATGTAAAAGATTGTAATTTTAACTTTAATTAAAAAAAAATATATTAAATTATTATTAAATTATTAAATAAAATTATTAAATTATTAAATAAAAGTACCTACGAATACTAGGTCCAGCAGCTAAACAATAATATACTAAGACTTAAACTTATAAAATCTTAGGGATAACTGAGAGTATCGATATTATTCCAAACATGGGTTTTCATAAAATCTTAGTTATGGTACAGCCGGAGTCAAAGCGTAAAGTTTGGCTTATTTAATTCTTGTTGCGTAACAATTTCGACACTGTAGATATAATAAGAAAAAAACGATACAATAAAAGGCAAGAACGGCTTATAATTAACTACAACAAAAAGAACAACAACAACAACAGAAAACTAATGAACAAAGAACTTGACTAATTTCGTCGCTCTGTCAGTTGTTGCTGTTGTCGGTGATTCCGAACTCTCTCCACGATGACAAGTAACAAGGTTCATTCCGGAACCACAACCAGAACGAAAAAGACCGACTTCAACTTCTTCTTCTTCTGGGTAGTCTTCTTCTGCTTCTTTCTTTCATCTAATTCCTTCTTCACCCACTGCTGCGAACAAGCAAAAGACTTTGAAGACATTTCGCCGGGTTCAACAAACGATTACAGATGAAAGCTTCTTAGTTTTTAAACTACCAAAAAATAACACAACAACAAAAAAACATATTCATTTCTTTTTATGTACCGTCTGTGGTGTATTTTTCTTAGTATTGTTTTTATGCTGCCTTCGTTCAGAGAATGAAACTTTGAAATGCGCTGAACGTAACGAAGACGAACGCAGATCTGCCGCTTGGCTACGGCTTCGGCTCGGTTACGGCTCATATGTCATTCAGCCGATTGAGTCGATTGAAAAAAGCATCAGCTGCTATAATAATTCATATTTCCAAGTTTCGTTTGTTGTTGTGCTCAGCAATCGAACCTTTGATGGCACCCAATCACTCATCATCATCATTATCTTAAGCTTCTTCGTTCAACAAACGCCGACTTCCTTCACGAAAAGCCTCCAAAGACCATCAAACGTAACGCAACACACCGCGTGTCACGCATTTTAATCAAGGCCCTCCAATTCGTCTTCTTGTCATGCTTCTATTTATTATAAAACTCTTTTTATTCGTTAATAAATGACTTTAAGGTTACGCTTAATCAAAGGTAATCAAAGCAAAGTTTGTTTGTGACTGCAGTCGTTTGTGGTGAAAGGTGAAGGCCGCCCTTTGATCAATAATGACCATGATAATGGGCTAAAAATCAATCATTTAAACATCGTGCAGCTTTTACTGGTTCTTAAGGAGTGTCTTCAGAACCCACGTCTACATTTTCCTTCTTTATTTCAAATTAAAGCTTGATTTGATTTCAAAATCTCAGCACACGATTCACGATTCTTTGTTAGAAATTTATTGCAACGAAAAACGCTCGAAAATCAACACTAAACCCAAATTTCAAAATAGAGATATACACTCAATTTTCTATATATTTTAACGACATCGTAAAACAGCCACTCGAGCTAAAAATAGACAAGAAAAAATGCATAGATTTCCGGAAACAAGAAACCAATCAAAAAGTGCAACTTTTTCGCAATGCATCAGAAAATGTTGCAGTCGTACTTCGGCCAACCGCGTTGAGTGTTAAATTCTAAGTGCCTTTGAGTTGGCTTGGGTCCGTGGTGCGTGGTGCTTGCGTACGTGACCAGAGACTTGTACGTGTGTCGTCACATCGACGTGAGTCTACGGCAACGGCAACAACGACAAGTCCGTTGCATTTCACATAACTTCAGCGCCAAAGGCAACATCATTGGCGGCAGTTTTACCAATGATTGTCATCGGCAGTTATTTGACGCATCAACGGTTCATTGACCTTAAACAAGTTGCACAACCGTGCATTTTTTCCCCACTTTTGATTTGAAAATTCTCCATTCCCTCCAAATAACTCCAAGTGATTCACCAACAAATGAATGAAGTTTTTGCATTTTTATTAATTCAATCGATTTTCTGGATAAATTAATTCTTTTAGGGGATTGTAACTTTACACAGCCGACAAAGTAATCTTTATTTCATTTAATTTTAGGGCTTTAAAACTCCAGCCAAGGCAATAGATTGAAATATAACTTTATAAAGTTCTGAATTCAAGGCTTCATTTAGCCAATTAATTTTACCGTCTCCCAACAATCAACAGTCAAGGTCTACGAAGCACCCATAAAACCCTTTTATTATTCCCTTTATTCCAATCTTAGAATCAGATTTATATCCACTAGAATCGTCTTAAAACTAACCAACAATTTTACGACACTTGAAAGCATTTGAAAGCAAAAAATGCGCCAAGAACAGTGCACATATTTTTTATATATAGTTTTTTATGGACTTCAATGCAAAGAGAGTTGAAGTATATCCATCATGATATCTTTTATACTCCGAAGAGCAATTCGCCAGTCATAAAATCAACCGATTTGAATCAGAACCAATTTGAAGCAGGGGGCAGAAACCGGAATCAATAAAAATTCAAAGTGCGATTTTCATGGGTATCAAATTTACAAATTAATATTTACCTTAAGAAGATACTCTTCATCCATGGTAGAATCAACATTACAATTGAAAAATGATGGAGAACCGAGCACAATAAAGCGATGCTGGAAGTCTTTAGAGATGAAGAAAAATCATGGTTGAAATATTAAAGGATTTCGGAGACATGAGGAATTTTCTTTTTTGAGAAGATTGAATATTTGAAGGATCAGAAAAAGGTGTGTGAGATGTGCTTCTAGACGAAGAAATTCTATTCATCCTGACATCGAAGATTAGATCGGTCTTAAGCCAGTTTAAATGAAGGCGCGACTGATGTTTGCTTTATTGGAGGGGAAGGAAAAGGGAAAGAATGCCTTCAGTTGCTTCAGCATGTGTTACTTTATATGGATTTCAATTTAAGTGCAAATCAACTGCCAGAAAGATTGAATTTAAGGCTGTGATTTGCATAAAATGACTCGGCAGAAATCATCCGCTGCGCTGTGCTAATAGAATATGCTCCTTCTCCTTTAACAATAATAATGATAATAATAATAATAGTAACAGAAAACACCCGCTGTTCCCAGACTCTTTGTTGTTGCTTTTATTGCAGTTTTGTGATCCTTACAAAACTCCAACAATAACGATGCTTGTTAGTCGTCTGTAAAACAACTTTATAAAGGAGAGGAAGAGGAGAGGGAGATCATAGCATGCGTACAGCTACAAATACCGGGAACGCGTCCCTCTTGAGTACTTCTTCTGTTCCTTTTTCAATGACAAGGTTCACGTGATAAGCAGCAATAGGTTGCGAAATTAGAGCGAGGAGAACCCGAAGCAGAGGGATTCACATGCTGAACTTATTCAGCTCTTCACCGATGGCAATTGAAGGTGGTTTACGAGGAGAATATCCAAAGAGTTTATATCAAGTAGGGGTCTCCATGAGTGTTCCTTCGAAAACTCTGTTGCATAGCTTGCAGTTGGCTTGACTAATTGCTTACTTTAGTAAACTGTTGAGCTTAAAGTGAGGGACCTATTCTTGGCTGTATTTACATTGGTCTTGAGTCACAGGCACAGCTTCTTCCTAGACTTTAATCCCAAAGTTTCATGTTGTTAAAGGTGTCTGTTGCTTTGGCGAAAATCAGCGGGTTCCCTTTTGCGTGGTCTTCAATTTATAAGTTTAAATAATAAAATTCTTGATTAGCATTGATAATTTCCTGATGCTGGTGCGTTTCTTTATAGAGCTATTTTGGTCCTTTTATTTTCCTTGGAATGTCAGCGGTACGTCGCTTGAGTGCAACGAGGTGTTGTGCGATTCTGATAGCACCGCCATACAGAATGCAGGTCAATAGAGTTGCCGTCCAAGACTTTAATTGATTGCGTAGATGATTAAAAGCCGCAAGCGTGATAAGAACAACACTAAAATACACTCCACTTCGGTAGAGTAAAGGAACTTTGCTCACGACGTATGCGACGCTTAAAAACCAACGCATTATTTGCGGAACTCTGGTAACCCTGCTGCTGCAACGCGTTGCAAGTTCCTCGAAACCAACCACAGCATGCAGCAATAGAAAAGGCGAACAGCGAACAGCCACTATTAAAAGGAAAAAGTTAGTTGAAAACCCATTCTGAATGCTTGTCGCCTCCATAAATAAGCTGCCAACGCATTACTAAACAGAAACGTGGTAGATGATAAAGCAGCGCCGGGAAGATGGACGAGAAGAAGGAGGCAGCGCGACTGCGCTTGAGCGCGTCAAGTCTATTAAATTTCTGCTGAGCTGGTAATGAATAGAAATGAATACACGCTTAATGCAAATGAAATGAGGCTCAGATTCGCCGAGGATTGCGCCTCTGAAGGAAGCGGATCTGTTTCTAAGGTTCGAGGCACTCAAGACTCGCGACAAAAGTAAATAAAACAAAGTACGATCAATTTTTATTCATTTGCCAATCGCGCGAATATGAAGCCAAGGAATGAATCATTGTCGTTCTTTAAGGTTTTAAGAGTTTGAAGAGTTTAATGCTTTTAAGTGCTTTAAGTTTAATGTTCAAGAATGATTCAGAACTTTTAAGTAATTTTGTGGTAAATTTCTGAAACGATAATTCTGTAAAATCATTGATTTCTGAGTCAAATGATTGATTGTTCAACTTGTTTATTGCTTTTATATAAAAATTCTTCTTTTATTTTTCAAATTTCAGTTTTTGCTAATTTCAATTTTGTTTTTATTTACAATTGACGTCATCGGCAATAAATTCTAGATGTTTTTTGGAGAGAAGCTGCTTAAAGAAATGAGCTCATTTCAGACTGGGCAAAACCCGCAAAACCTGACTTCTACAAAACTGATCGCCACTGAATCCTAAGTCAAAATTCTTTTGCTGCGATATTAGAAAGAATTTTTAGCAGAAATATTAAAAACAAGAATGTGTATTTTGTTCGGAAATCTTTATATTCATCTGTTTATTTAAAAATACCTCAATAAAATATAATAAAAATCTAAATACGATTGAACAATTTCAATTTTTCGCTTTTTCTCTATACAGTTTTTAAACAAACAAAGCTACAACAGCAAACAAATAAACAAACATAAAGCAAAATATTTCGATAGAATGCCGTGAAAACAATGTCACAAACAATAGAAATCGTGCCAAACCAAAAGCTAACCATGTTTAGGAGCCACACCATCGACCAGTGCTGCCACAAGTTGGCGAACGCGCGGCTAAAATAATACAGAGGTGGCCATTGACATCAAAAGACTGATTAATATGCACGATAGTCGTGTTTACAGCAAAGCTGAAGAAATATTTCAAGAAAGAAACAAACAAAGGAGCTGTAATGCAAGAATGCAAGAAAGACCGTGAAAGAGAGGGAGACATAGGAGCCAAGAGAGCGCTAAAAGAAATGTTGTGGTGATTTCTGTTCAAAGGTGTTAAATGTCGATCTTGATCTTGAAATGAAACCTGAAGAAAAACCGCCACAAAAACTCAAAAACAAATATTAAAAACGCCGCAGTCGATAATGGAAAAATTTATGAAATTATCTTCGATTAAGGATTGGCGAAAAATTTGGAAATATAAATTAAACAGCAAACTTTAAATGAAATCATGAATATTTTTAATAATTTCACAGTTTCGAAAAGTAAAGAAAAGCTTTTTATTTATTATTTAATGATTATTATGAGCATTAGAATCGTGTTTATTAATTAATAATAGTTAAAAATATTTTATTATTATTAAAAATATTTTATATAAATTATTTCCGACAATTTTTAGCTAAGAAATAGTTTTTAAAATCTCCTATTTCCAACTGAAGCCGATTTTATTTTTAACTTAAATAAAGAACCGTTTCCATTGTTCTTGTGTTATGTAATCGCTTGAAATTCTTTTTAATGCTTCTTCACCTTCCCTTGGCGATGAAAATTCGCAAAGACTAACAATAAAAAATTCCTAACATGGAACAAATAATAAAATAGAAGAATTTCTTGTTGAGAATTTACAAATCATGCTGTGAGCATCACGGTTTTCTAGCAACCATTTAAACAACGGCAAGCAGCCCCAACAACAACAACAACAACAAAAACAACGAAAACAACAGCGACTACAACAAGAACAACGAATTACTAACAACAATCGCACGGATTTGCGTCATTTGAAAATAAAACCACGCCAACAATGGAAATTTTAGACGAGTATTCAACGGGCGAGTGAAGCACCTTACGTTAAACAAATGCGCCAGCTACTCACCGTTCGCCATGTACAACGTTCGTAAATAACTCATAGTTTCGATGTTTATTATGCACAAAAGACTTAAGACACGAACGACGACGGCATTTCTTCAGTTTATTTTTCCAGTCATTAAATTAAAATTGCTTAACGAACATAATAACATTAATGATATGGTAATTTCTTTGTCTTTTCCCCAGCGTCTGTTTTCTTCATTTATCAACCTGTTTTTATTCCAAATCTTTGACATTTTTCCATACAATGCGATTAGGATTTTTGCGCTGCTTCGTTTCCATGAGAAATGATTTCTTATTAAGTATGGTAATTTTTATTGTTGCTTTTTAATTTGAATTTATTCTTTATTTTTTTAAAATCTTGAATTATTAAACCGAATTTTCAACATCAGCCAAAAATATTTTTGGCGAAACATGTTTTGGAAATCAATAAATTTCAAAATTTATTCAAACTGTTTTGGCATAAGACGAAAAAATTTGTTGGTTGTTTTTTGCAGTCTTCCGAGAAATTTTCTGTCGCCAGGTAACATAAAAATCCTCCTGTCTATAGAGGTAATAAATATCTGTCTATAATGCTAACTAATAGACTAGAAATAATAGATTCCAATCTTGCATTCTTTAAAATACAAACTCCACGTTGTTTCTCTTATTTGAATAATGATTGTTTTGGAATTCCGATTATTCTTGCAATTGGTCCAATTCCATTGGTCCAATCTAATCCCACAAATGCTGATATTCTTCCGACAAAGCTCAAATTTCAAGAAAACCGCTTTAAAAGCATCTCCAAGTTCCCAACAGTTCACATACTTCGCTTGGAATTTCTACGAATATCTGCTTAACTCGAAATCATGATCTCTTTACGTTATTTAGCATTAATTACTGCTATTTAACACCTGTGCTTAAGATAGTCGATTGCTAAGTGCTTCAATTATTTTCATAAAGGTGCCGATTTTCTCACAAATACCGATCGCCAAGCAATCAAAAAGAAAACCAGCGTCTAACAACAATTCAATCGAATCGTTGTCTGATTTCGGTATTTTTTTATGCAATACTTTAAAAAACAAGTTAGCAATTAAAGCATTTTTAATTTTGTTATTTATAAATTTAATAAAGATATTTCAAGAATAAAGTTTTTTCAATTAAAATTGGAAAAAGGCTAAATTCGACATCAAAATGAACTATTTAAATAAAATAATATTTTGCCCGATTAATATAAAATCATTGGAAAAAATTGTATAATAAAGTGGTTTTTAAACTCGAATGTTTATTATAAAATATCTCCCAAGCAATCGAACCGAAAACAAGAAGAAGAAAAGAAAAGCATTTAGTGTTAATTAATGGTTATTAATGCAAATGATCTGTAATTCTTTTATACGATATTAATGCAAATACCACGAATGGTTCTTCGATCTTAAGGGCCCCCCAAAATGTTTGTGGAGCGGCCAGAAATACGTTGATTAATTATAAAAACACGCCGACTGACTTCTTATGTTTCATTCGATACAAATGCTTTTCAACTCTTTTTTATGCTCTCTTCTTTTTTGGTTTAGAAAAACAGCTTCACACTTATTTCGCTGTTAGAATTCAATCCGAGCTGTCATCTGGACTCCACATGACATCGCTGTATAATTAAAATGCATCATGGAACTGAGCATGATCACGGACAAAATTAGACACGAATAAAGAAGACGAAGCCAGCATCCCAAATGGCACTTCATTAATTCAATTAAATTTCAATTTGTTCTCCAATTAATTCCACAAAATGGTTAAATTATTAAAGAATGAAGAGGTAACTAAAGAATTTACCAATAACTTTTCAACATAAATTTCATTTAACCTAAAAAATACATAAAATTTGAAAACCGTAAGGAATATCGAATTCTAAGTGAAATTTTGATTCATCCCACAGTTTAAAGCTTTTAAACAAAAGATATTTCAATATTGTGGAAATATTCCTTTCTTTCAATTGAGTCTTGAAGTTATAATAGAAACTCTTTAATTTTCCTAGGGTTAAATTTAAAAATAAATTAGATTTTCAAGAAATAAAACAGAATCTTTGAAGTTGAAAGACTGAGAATACATTTGGAAAATTATAAGAAATAAATAAAATGATTATTTCTTTTCAAACCTTTGTAATAAATAAAATTAATCTCTTTCATTTTCCGATTTACCTAATGATAAAATATGCCTTAGGATTTCTTCGGTAAATCGATTTTTTATAGCTATTTTTTTGATTCTTTATACTAATAACGAGTTTTTAAAGATTCTCGGATGTTTTCATATTTTTAAAACCTAAAACCAAACGCCTAACGTCGGCTTCTCTCTTCCTACGTGGCTTCACTTCTTTCCTTTCGACTAGAAACGGGTTGCAACTGATGAACAACAGAACTCAAATCGTCGTCATTAAAAATGTAAATTTATTGTAAATAGCTTTGGTGCATTAATAAGTGCGTAAAAAAGCTTTTTATTTACAATCATGATTTCATACAGGCGAATGTATGAGAATCTCCGCTTGCTGCGTATTGAGCCAAGTCAAGCAACGATCCAAACCCACCCAGCATCGATCGAGTCCACCAACGAGTCACCGCGCACACGAATGCATTCAGCTCGAATTAATGATATTAGTTTATTACACCCTTAACCGCAAAACCATGCCACAGACAAACCGGGAACTACTCCACGGTTCTATGGCGGAAGGGGGGCAAACAGCATTTGCAAAATTGTTTCCTTTTCTTTTATTGTCGTTTACTAAGTTTCAATTTTAATCGCATGGGATCCATGCTGACGCCGTCATCGTCGCCATCGCCACTTGAGAGCTGCATTAAATTGTGTTATTTATTCATGTTTTTATTATTATAATTTGCACAAGTTCCCCTTGGCATGCGCAAACATGGGATAAGAGGTGACGTAGGGGGGTCAGCAGCCGGAATATAAATGGGTTTCAATGAGTTGTGGGACCAACATGTCACCAATATCAATTCCGCCACAGTTCTTCGGAGTTTCTCGTAATGTGCGGACAAATACAACGATAGACAAAATAAAACTAATTAAAGTGGAAAATGCTAAGCATTTATTTTGCGCTGGGAAAAGTAGACTTTAACACTTTATCACTGATGACTAAATTGATGCCAATTGATGGATAAATGCCTGTGAAAGTTCCTTCAATGATGTAAATTAGTTTGACTCCTAGTTTCCACAAAAAATCGTTCATCTTTTACGTTATTATTTTGATATTCTTTTATAGATTATTTTAAACAGTTTTTATGCTTCTTTTAAAATCCTTTTTTGCTTCATTATCTTTAATAATCCTTTACTTTTCATGATGTTTCATGCTCGAATACAATTTTTTGTTTGTCTTCCTTCATTAAACTAATAACAATCAACATTAAACAAAAGCTAAAATCGAAATAACTTCAGTTAAAGTAAATTCAAATTCGAGATCCCAATTTTAATGGATTTTCAGTTACTGTTACTCCCCATTGAATCGTTTTTCTTGTCCTGTTTCTTTTCTATGAGATCGTTTTCAATCTTTCCAGCGATTGTGCAAAGGCTTTTTTCGAATTTCTTCGACCAACATCATTGGAATTTTATGATTTCACAGCTGAGCGTGCTACGGAGCAGAGCAGGTGTCCGGGGCTGGCTACGACACGGCAGACCAGACCACGCCAGCCTCAACTTAACTCAACGACTAACTACTTAATGCTGCTGCCTCATTTTCTGTTGCCTTTGTGGCTGTTGTTGCGCGTGTCTGTTTGCAGTTTGGCAGGCAATTTTCAATTTTTATTTGGGTAACAACTTTTTCACCTGAAAAGCAAGCATTCATTGAAATGTTGAATACTTTCGGTTGGATTTGAATGGTGTGCTGAGGTGTGGTGAGGTGTGGTGTGTGGTTTGGCAATAGCAGGAACAGAAACAGCAACAACAATCACGCACAGCCAACGAAAAGGTGTGTCAGTAGTCAATGCAGTTGCAGTTATTATTGTTGACTGTTGGCTGCTTGGTATTGTTTGCTGAACTCTGTGCGCTTTTGTTTATTCGATCATCCACCTCAATATTGAACACACAATCAGTCAGTCAATCAGTCACTCCGCTCAGAGAGACAGTTCCTAGGAGAGATTTTCAGTCAATCCGATGTGCGACTTGAAATGCTGCTTGGTAGCGTGTTGAATTCAAATAAGAAAATGAAATGAAATTTCAACAAATGGGCTCGCATTTTTAATTTATATTTATTATTATTATTATTTTATTTTTGATGTGTTTTAGTATTTATTAATACTAGCAAATTTTATCAAGTTTTTCATATTATCGTCTGTTTTATCTCGCGATTACATCGTGCTGTTGATTTTATTTTGAATAGCTTTAAAATTCTTTTCAAATGTTATTTTGTTTGTATTCGTTTTTTTGTCTCACGAATATTGTTTATACATTCTTGATAAAAACACAGCAGACACACAATCGACTTCCGAAAAACTTAAAAAAATTAAATAAAATAGTTGAAGGGGCAAAGAGTTCAGAAGGGCATAAACAAATATAAAATTTTGGGCAGAAAACCATACAAACAACAAAAACTAAAACGTATTTTGCCCTTTTGCTAGAAGTTTTAAAATATTTCTGATCTTTTTTGTTAAATTTGTCAGCTAAAAGTTTTGTGTAGTTCTTTTTTCATCGTTGTTTTGCATGTTTCTTCTTCTTCGTTGATGTTGTCGTTTCAGTAGCTTATTTAAAAATTACGGTTATTATTTATTCGGCTTAGGGTCGGGTAGGATTTGACGATGTCCGGTTAAGCGCTAACCTAACTTTAACCGGCACTTTTCCTTCGGGTAAACCTAGGATTGGTACTTATTGACCTTATATATTAAGGTTATAAATAAAAAAAATCATTTTTATTCTTAAAATTCATTGATTTTTATTTTAAGAAATTGAAATTAAATTCACATTTAAGCAGCAACTCCTCAGCCTGAAACATAAAGGATACAAACCATGAAATCCTATTCAAAAATAAACACTGAAAAGTCTAAATTTATACTACACACAATCCAAAAATGCTTTTTAGAATGATTAAAATACGTTGGGTATTTGGCCGAGCTTAAATTCGATTATCTGCAGAAAGTGATAAGAAATTTAGACAAAAAAGAATCACAGAATAACGACAACAAAAATTATAATCAAAATCTTAAAACCTAAAAATACAAAAATAATAAAAATCTAAGAATAAATTAAGAATTTATAATGAGAATCAGCGATTCAACTAAATATAAAATTAGTGGGGAAAAAGCGAATAAAATAAAATGAAACGAATTAAAAATATCTGCCATCGAAATTTAAAGATGCTTTTTATTTATATGTATTTTTAACATCAACATCAGAAACTGTTTACAGCTAATCAGATATAAGAACGTGAATTATTAAGGAATAAGTGATATAAGAGACAGTTAATAGATGTTTAATTGATATTTTTTTGTATTTTTATAAAGTTATATGTTTATTTTTAGCATAAGTTGCTGTCGTTTTTATTAGACTCTTGATTTCGCGATAGACAATTTGCTTTTATACTCATAAATTAAAAAATAAACTGAAAATTGAGTTATAATGAGCTTCATTGGATCAGAGCAAGAGCAGAGCATTAGTAGAATGTTGCGAAGAGGCAACTTATCAAAGAGATTCGCACGAAAGCCATCAGAATTTTTTGAAAACTCTCCTGATAATTTTAAGGCCACTTTTAATAAGAGTCTATAATAAATAATAGATTTTTTCAAAGTGATAGATTTTCTTTTTTTGAAAATACTAACAATTTTTCCTAATTTATCTCTAAAACCCTTCAAAAGTCATCTAAAGTTTATCACTAGTCGCAATTCTTTAAGATTTGGATTTCCATTTGCATGAATTTCGATTAAAATTCAGCTTTAGACTTGGAATTTGTTAAACTAATTTGTTTTAAGAAATCAGAAAGTTTCAATGGAATCCAAGTATTCGAAAGGTACCAACGAAGCGTTAAGCTTTGTTGCTCTCTGATTAAAATTTATACTCCACGTATGTATTTTAAATTGGCAAAAGTTGGCGGTGACTGGGTGATGGTTGAATTGTCAGCGATGTTTTTATGTATGAAGGTGTACGAAACCGTTAGAAGTGCATGGAGCCGGATGAGATCAGCTGTGACTAATTGAATAGACAAACGCGATCGCATCTCGTTCTGTGGGTCTGAATAGCGGCCGATGACAGCGACGACGACGTTGAAGAAGCCTGACAAAACAAATACCAGAGACCGACTGCTCAATAAGTCAAAACGTGAGCAATAAAAAGTAATTGAAACGAGATGCATTTGCGCTTTGCTCAGCTCTCCTTTAGCTTCTTCGGGAAAGCGAAGAAGTGGTTCGCTGACTGCGATGAAGCATCGTGAATTGCATTGTTTTTAGTCTCGGTTGTCTTGTTGCTGGAATTTAATTAACCTATATAAACTGGAGCTTAGAATAATGATCGTGCATTTATTTTTCCATTTCACGTTGCAGCTTTAATTACTTCAGCAGTCGATAGGAGATCAGAACAACTCAGTTTTTCTGAAATCCTCAAGTTTTCAAGACTTTTATTCACCTTTGCTAACATTTAACCATTTGAACTCGGGAATCGATTGAGTGATGGAGTCTTAAAAGATCCACAGAAGGTTTTTTTCCCCCACTTCAGGAACAAGACAATTAGAAAACTTCGAATTCGCACCGCATTCAACGAAATTTCATCCTCTGCATCTTGGAGCGAAGCTGGAACTTTTCAGCTTGTGATTTGATTGTGTTTTCCGGTTGTTTTTCATTTGAAATTTCTGTAAATTACTTTAACCTTTTCTGCTCAATTCTGTTGCCTTGGAAATGATTCATTTCCCCCTTTTTCGGTTGCTGTTTATTTTCCGAATAAAAGTATTCGTAATTCGTGCCTTTGTGCTACACTAGAAAACCCTAAAAACCAACATCATCTGACGTAACGTGAGCTTTACGAAATCTATTTAAGCTTCATTTTGACTGACTGATTGTCAGTCATTCATGTATTCATTTAGTCCGTCACTTTCCTGTTTTTCTTTTTTTTTTGTTTTTCTAATTGCGAAAAGCAAAAGCAGCAGGCATTTTTTCGTAATGGATTCCTTTGTAGTCGGTCGTTTGGGTGCCGAGGCCACTTTTGTTGCTTTTGTTGCACTCAAATTGCTGTCGCTCGCTCTTCACAAATTGCTGCATGCTGCAATTACTTATAATATTTCGGGTTTGTAGTAATCAGAGACTTTGTGGGATGACGAAGCGGAGGAGGGACGGAGATAGTAGGCTTGTTTAGGTCACTATAAAAATAAGTCGCTTCACTTAAAAAGTTTAAGTGAAGAAAAAAAGAAGAAAAAACCAGGGAATAAAGTTTTTTCCACGGTTCATTTTTTTTTTGTTTTGATTGAAAGTAATTTGATACATTTAAAAACCGAAAAAAATAGAAAATTATTCAAGTTTCACTTTCTTTAGTTAGTTTGTACTTCAAAGACTTTTCATTATTGTTTTTAAAGACTTTTTAAAATATTTAAAGATTTTTTTCATACCTTATATTATCCTACACTTTCATACCTTATAGTACCTAGACATATCTCGAAATATATCTATGCAACATTATAAACAAATCCCGTACTCTCTGCCTTCCATCACTCTTCCAACCGAAGATGGGTGTCGTATTTAACGAAGACGTTCTTAGCAAGAGAATGTTTTATGTTTAGATTCTTTCATGTTCCGAATAGCAACATTTTCTTAGCAACATATAATGTTTAGACACTGAAAATTCGTATTTAAAGCATTTGTAAAACGTTAAAAATCCTTTTGTTTTTGTTGTAGTAGGGGGAAAATTTAAATAGCTACAAATTTTAACGTATTTTTTCATAAATCGGTTTATAATTTTGTAAACTTTAAATGAAAAATTTAATTTTTATGGCAACTACTCACGTTTTATTTTCACAAAGCCTTCATCAATCTGCAAAAAACGGAAATAGAAAATTATTATTCATTATTTAAATTTGCAAAGTCAATATTTAATTTACAAAAAAATGTACTTTCAAATAATAAAATACGTAAATTACATGAAATTATTGAAATACATTTATTTTCTTTTTACGGAAATAGAAACAACAATTTAACGAAATAATAATAATAATAATTATAATTTTGACTTTCTTTGGAGAAATACATTTACAACAACAACCAAAAAATTGGCTGGAAATTTATGTGATTAGCAGATTCAGTCGCAAAATCAAAATCAAGCCAAGTAAATGCTGCATTAATGATTACTACAACAACAATCATTTTCATGTAATTTTTTTTACGTTTCTATGGACGAAAAATAACGCTTTAGTTGCTGCTTGGCATTCGTCTATTGTTTGTTATTCGTTGTCTGTGCTGAAGAAGGAAGAAATCGAAAAATAACACTCCATAAAATCAACAATTTCCGTGAAATTATAATAATTTTGCATTTTCCTGTCTCTTAAAGGAAAAACTGTTGCTGAGGGGAGGAAAACAGACATCAAATCTACCAGAAAATGGATATAAAAGAGAAAAGATGCCGAGGAGTGCAAAGAAAAGAAAAAAATTAAAGGAAAACTACGCAAAACTAAAGAAATGAAGGCAGAACAACGTCGATTTTTTTAAACCTTCCTCCACTCTGTCTGTGTGCGTGTGTGTCTGGGTGTGTGAAGTCCCAAAGGCGTACAATTACCTTAAAAACAAAGTCACTCTCACTTTCCCTACGATCAGCGGCCGACCCTCGTGTGCTGTGATGTGAAGCAAAAATCGAGCCGCCAAAAGTGCAACATTTTGCGACTTTCATCGTTAATCGTCGTTGACAACGGTCTGTCGCCGTTGTTGTGCTTATTTGGAAGGTTATCGGACACGCAATAATAGACACACACACACACACGTCTCTAGTTTCAATTCCAAATCACTTACAACGTCCAAATGTTGATCGCTTTTCTTCGGCTGTTGAAATTGTCACGAGATCGAACGGCGACGAGAGGATTTTTTTCTTGTTTTTTAGTATTCCAACAGTGGCTCAACGTTACTCGGACTCGGTTAAAATTCCCCGTTCGCAGTCGCACTTAAAAAACCCCCCTCTCAGCCGATCGCTCGTTGTTTACACTTGGGATTCATTAACATCGGATGAGGAGGAACACTCAAAAGTAGCGAAGGCGAAGCTTGGAATGATCTACGTTCTAGTGATGCTTTCTTCTGAGACTTCTGCCACTGAAGCGATTTTATAGCAGCTTCCAAATCCATTGCAACCGATGTTCCCATTCCCCATTCCCAGCTTCATCTTTAACGAAGGCTTTCCAGCTGCAAGTTAGCTTCTTTACGATATTATATAATATCCAAATACATGCTACATTTTTATGCAATTCTCTGCTTGGTTGTTGGTATTTTTTTGGGCCATTTCAGGCTTCTCAGATTTCACAGTCGTCTGCATTCGCATTGCTTCTTCGGAAAAAGCATTGAGTCATTCATGGCGATCGTTGCTGCTGTTGTTGTTGCCGTTTATGGTCATTTAAATAGCCATTTTTGCAAATAGTTATTGCACAACAATTCGACACACACACACGCACGCACACGAACTCACACCGATGCAAACGCATTCTACACCAAAAAAACAACACAAAATGTCCATTTTCGTTTGGCTTTCTATTGTTTTCTTTTTCTAGCTTTACTTTTGTTTGTTTTTTGGCGATATTTGCAACATGCGGTGATTGTTTTTGTGTTTGCATGTTGCACAAAAAACAAACAAACATAAAAATAAATGTTGCCAATTGCAATTTTCATTTTCAATTCGATTGCTAATTTTTAGTCAATTTCCTTTCGCAACACTTTTCGCACTCAATTAAATTGTGAAATGCTTTCAATTTCTTCTCCATCGTCCTCTTTTCATCGTCTCTCTTCATCGTCCCTTTTCCATTCACCTCATCGCATCCTCATCCTGTTTATAACCGTCAATTAAAGCGTTGCAATTACGTAATTCCTCGACGTACCCAATTTTAGCACAATTTTGCGCAAGCCGACGACAACAGCGCCAACTACAAAATAAGATAATCGATTTTGACCATATGAGGTCATATTTAATACCACACAAGAAAATCCACTAGAAAAAAAAAGCATAAAAAAACACAGCAACATCGAGGCTGAGTTTGGTTCCAGAGGAGCAAATGCATTGCGCAGGCGTACCTACAAAAAAAAAAACGAAGAGTAGAAGACAAGAGCAACAACAACAACAACAACAATTACAGCAGCAAGAGCAAAAAAATCCAAAAAAAATATAAAACCCTCACTAGAAATAAAACAATTGAAGAGCAGCCAGAGTTTTACTCACTTTTAGTAGGTTAAAGACGTGCATCGATTGTTTCGCAACGAACAACAACATCGCGTTGATGGTGACGATGATGCAGGAGGAGGAGGAGAAGCAGAGGAGTTCCTGGGTCTGGACGAGATCTGGTTTTATTTTGAAGAACTGAGCGAAAAATACAGAAGAATAATAATAGCCATCATTCGCCTATCGACCGATCCTCGATGCAACTCCTACACGGAGCGGCTCCCAAGCATCGTGCCTATGATTTTGTGGAAAATCGATGTCGTTTTGAGCGCTAAAGAAGTAGAATTAAGACAGACAAAGGATCGATCGTTTAATCGCTGCTACCGATCGAGTTTCGAGTGCTGCGATTTAAATACAATTGCATCAACATTTAAAATCAGTGACAACATTCGAGAAATCGAACAACCGAACAACACCCAGCGACCAACTCAAGAAAATTGAATTAATTGAAACCTTTACTTATTTATTCATCGATGAACTTTTGCCCGTTTCGGGAAAATTTTAAATGGATCAGCAATCGCAGCGATGAGGGATCACTTTTCACAAAGAACACATCGAAAACCATTTGAAAAAAACTAATCTCTGCATGAGAATATCTCGCATCTGCATTCGTCTGTCTGTCAGTTTGTTAGTTTTCAATGTATCGCAAGAAACAAGCGTTTGATCGATCGATTTGATTAAAAACACAGCGCAGCGCGTTTCTGTGATCTGTCATAGACATCAGTTTGGATATCGTATGTCTGCTATAAGCATTATCCTTTGCCTCTGCTCAATGGCGGTACCTGAGGCGAGGAGGAGATGTGAATGGGAATGTGGGTAAAATGGCATTCATATTGCATCTGCCTGTCGCCCGTTTCGTGTGTAACAACGTCTGCCGTTTCCATTGAAAGAAGATGCGCTGCATTTGAAGCCGTCATCTCTCCCCCCATCGTGATCTCTTTCGATCCTCTTTCAAGTCTTTTCGTTGTACTCCATTTTTTGTTCGGTTTATTTGTAATTAATGAAATTCGATCTTTTCATTAACTGTATTTGCGATCGGCGGGAACAACTTTAAAGGAAAATAATAACATCAAGCGAATATTTCACCAATGACATTTTTAATAGGATGAAATTCTTCGATCAATCAGTTTGTAATCACCGCTCTTCGCACTCCTTTTCTGCTTTCTCCTCTTTCAGAATCATTCAAAGTTTATCTGAAGAAAGTAAATGAACAAAACGAAAAACTCCAAGCACATTGAAATCTTCGAATCGTACAATAATTTTGCCTTAAATGCATCTGATTGAAGACGATTGAACATCCATTAACCTTCATTGCGTTTGTTGTAAGTCGTCGTTGATCTCAATTGCGATCAAATGCCGTTAATTGTCCATTGTTAGTTGTCAAATTTGTGATGAAACACAAGTTTTTAGGGGCCAACAATTAACAATTATTTATGATCAAAGATAATTACTGGATTGGGAATAATTTACTTTGACTTTGAGAATTTTGATGAGACAAGAAAAGAGGCAGAAATCATTGAAAACGCAAACGAAAAAAGAGAAAACTCAAACGATCTTGAGAAAAGTTTCCTTGCCTTGACTTTCATTTAGAGTTTCACTTATTATAGAAAACGACTTTTAATAGTCATCGGCGGTCGTTTGAAGGTGCGTCCAACAGGTTCTAAAATAAGGAAGTCGTCACCATCGCCGCTCAAACGACAATCGGCCATAATTAATGAAGTCCCAGCGAGAGCGCGGCTATAATTCACTTATCAGTGTCGAAATTTAACAAGCCGAATGACATTAATCAACTGTTGCTAGCTGCTGCTGCTGCTGCTGGCGATGTTGCTGTTGCCTGTTCTACAGCTGCTTCATCTTCGTCGCATGCTTCTCGAGAAGTTTGCGTTGTGCAGCAACAAATGAAAACATCGTCGCTTTATGTTGCTTATGTTGTTAATAGATTATGGTAATGGTGGAAAATAACAACAACAATAACAGCAGCAGCGACGACGACAACGAAAAATTGCATCGCCGGATGTTGCACAACTAATTTTTATTAAATTTTGCTTTTCATTGCTTTTTTAATGCGATTGCGAAGCGTTGTCGACGTTGTTGCGGTTCTGGTGTTGATGTTGCTGTCTTTGATTGTTTGCGCTGCTGTTTGTTGTTGTTGTTGTTGCTTTCTGCCCTCGCAAATGAAACGGAAAAGCGCGATAATCAAGTGAAAAATAAACATAATTCAAGGCTTTTGCAAACGCCGAAGCGATGACGTTTAAGCGGATGTTGGACAACAGCAATAACAAGAACGATGAGAAGACGCAATCACCTCGCAAAGATGACTTCCAGCGCCTCATAGATAAACAGAGAATCAGACAGACTCTAAACTTCCGACAGCTTCGAAGCTGCAAAAGCCCCATAAACGATTTGAGGCTGACATTTCGCAAACAAACAGCAAAAGAATCGACCTGAAAAGCGACTGTTTTTTGTGGCTCCTTCTTTGCACAAAATAATCACTTCAATTATTTCCATTTCAAATAACTATAGTAATTTTTCCCGATATAAACTCCGTCGTTGCAACAGCTGAATGCGGTGGAAAATTCAGCTAAAGTTGAGTCTAGCAAAAGTCTTTTTGCGTGCCGCGGTATCATTTCAAAATACCACACATAGCAGAGGACCCGCCTCCACCGCCCCATCGCGTTCTCCCCTCGAGGCATCACTGGAATTAAGCTAAAATTCAAGTCAGTCGACTGAGTTACTGACTGACTACTAAATTGCCGTTAATTTTAGATTGGAACCTCTTCGATGACGACGACGATGGCCACACTTGCAGCTGCTGCTGCTGCTGCTGCTGTTGCAATCTGCTGCTTGGATGTTGTTGCTGCTATAAAATATTGCATCACTCAGCCGCAGAGTTATTCCATGCCACAGCCATCCGTGTAATCGCTGTAACGTGCCAGGAGAACGTGCTGCTCAGCAGATGGAGCAGATAACTACTTTGGTAGCTCCAACGCTGGGCGTCACGTGGGCTCGGTCAGTAGGCCACCCACAGAGCAAGCCAAAAAAGATACAGCAAAAGTGTGAGAATGATTGACTGTATTAAACGATATCAGAGAACGCGAAGATTTTCCAGCGAAAAGTTATCGCAATACACACGGAGAAAAGTTTTGCCCATAGCTCCAAAGAAGTGATAAATAAATAGAAGCGAAATTCGGCTCAGCAAATCAAGTTGTGTGCTTCAATTTGTAAAAAGATGATTATTAAAGATGTTAGTAGTACGTCCCCACGTACTATGGGGCCCTATGGACCTTTATAATACTAATTAAAACAGAAGAAGAAGTTATCAAGCTTTTGGATAATTTTACGAGTAGGTTTTGTAATTTTTATTTAATTAATTATATTTATGAATTGGGATAAATTATTATGAATTTTTTGTAATTGTATTATGAATTTTTCTAACGAAAAAACAAACTACACTTAATTTCAGAAAAAAACTTGTCTGTCTTTAACCGATTCTACGTCTTATTTCAGTTGTTTTTGATTTCATCTGAATCAAGTAAATATCATAATTTTATGTTTTGGACAGCTTCTATTAATAATCTCAGCATAGTCAAGGTTAAAAGAGAATCAAATCGTAAAAAGTCTCTATTTTGAAATCATGTTTTCAAGGTACGTAAATAAAATTTTGATAACATGCGTAGATTCGATAGAAAGAACGAGTATTTTCGGCAATCTTCGCAGACAATGAGACGATAAATGATTTCTTGATTAAAGACATTCAAAAGTTTTTAACTAAAATTTTGAATAAGTTATTTTTAATAAAATTTTAAAATATATTTTATGATATTCAAGTTTTCTTCATTTTTTTCAATATTGTGCGCTTTTTCAATATTTTACTTTATTTACTTGGCTTCATTTGTCAAAGAAAGCAGCTCAATTGATTCACTTTATTTTTGATCTCCTCGATACTTGGAGTGAGCCTTTGACTTCTTTTTTAGACTTTTTAATTTTGTGTCTTTAGTCACTTCAATTATCTTGGCCCATTTGGCATCTTCGGACACTTGAGCCACTTTCGGAGTTACTTGACGGCTGTGCTGCTTTTAATCACTTTAACATCAAACACTTCGGTTACTGGGTGGTTTACTTTTAGACATGGACGCTGTCGGTCGGCCAGTCGATGTAACACACTCAATTTTAGTCTGAGTTTTCTTTATCCTTTTTTAAGCACAAGTGTAACTTGAAACGGACGTCCATACATAAAATTATAAGCCATTTTATGACTGAAATAACTAGGTTAACATATGTTGTCAGTTATTTTGTTGTTGTTGTTGGTGTTGGTGTAGTTTGGCAGCTTCGGTTGATGGTGTTGCTTGGACTACGGGCGACATGATATTCAATTAAGTCAGGTCTTCACTTACCTGAGCGACTGATTGACAAACATTCAAATTAAGAGATAATATTAATACTATAAAAAACTTAAAAATTTGATAAATTTTATGGACATCGGCAAGGGAATAAAATCGTCAGTTTTACTTGAATGAAAAAGGAATTTTGTCTTCTAATTTTGCAAATCTTTTCACTTTCATCGTATAAATAATCATTCAGTTGACTTCCTGTTGACGATCCTTCTAAATTCTTGAGAGAAAGGCAACCTTGGCACCAATGATTTAACCGCCGCCCAAATACCGCATCGCATATCGTCGATAATTCAACTTTTGCTACAATATATTATAACTTTTTCTATAAAAAAACTTTCTAGTGTCTTCGTGTGAATTTCTTCTTCTCCTCTTCTTCAATTTCATTGATTACTGTCATTCAAAAGCGAAAAGTACGATCGTCATTCGAACAAAACGACTAAACGACAAGAAACGATCGAGCGAGCAACAAGCGAAGATTCTATTGCGATCTGGCCACAATTCTGCCAACCTAAAACGCCAGAGGTCATGACCTCTAATCGCTGGATTGTCGCCATTATTTATTTCGCTTTGTTTCGAGTGCCGCCGGCGTCGATGTGTGGGTGATGGGATCGCAGGCGACACACACGATCCACACAACGAACAGCTGAAGCGATAGATGTTGTCTATGAAGTTGACTTTAAAAATAAATCGTCGTCGTCGTTGTATAAACGTCGATGGCGGTTTCCGTCAGCAAAGGAACAAAGGGCCATCATCATATACGGCGTATATACAATTAAAGACCGACCGACGGAGGCGACGAGCTCCATTCTCAGCATTAATCATTTTAATTGATAAATTTCCAATACGAACAGCAACGAATTCCTTAAAAAATTCTATAATAAATTCTTCTAAATCCCATTTATGGCAGTTACTAATGCAATGATATTTCAAGCGAGAAATTTTATCTTCCGTCGATTGTAATTTTAATTGGGTAAAATAGAAAATAGATAATAAAAGCATAAACAACCAAAATTATTTATTCTACAGTAAATTACGGATTTAAATCGACAGTTGATTTTGGAGAAATGCTCAAAAGAAACTGGAAAATTTGTTGGAAGTTGTAATTATGGAAAACTCCCCTCGAACCGATTCACTAATAGAAAAACGCGTTACAAACGCTGCTTTAAATATTATTCACGGATTTCTATTCTCTGGAATTGGAGTTGTGGCCGGTTCCTAATTCGTAGTATGTCCAATCAGAAAACTTTCTGGTGATATGCACCGTGACAGAAAAACAGCGCGGCAACCAACTCGCATCCAATTCACAGTTGATTGACTTGATTCGAAAACATAGAAATTTCAATTTCTCACAATCGAAATTGGATGTTATTTCGTTCTTCATCCCAACCCACTGATCTTATGGCACTCGCGGCTTGATCGCTTGATCGTGCATAATTTTTGATAGATTGTGCGCAGCGATCACGCGTTCGCCTCTCGGTCGACATCCATTCGTTGTCCAGAGACGGCAGTAAATTAAAATAAACTCGAATTTGATTTGAAATTAAAATCGAATCAGAATTATAACTGGAAAAATTCAATTTGAGCAATTTCTCTTGGTCCAACAATCCCAGATTCAATTGGATTGGATCGGTCGAGTGATTTGTGTGGATCACGATGATCCATTTGTTATTTAATAGAGGAAATATTCTTCCGCGTTGTAATCCTAAAGAGAATAACGAGACACAAAATACATTTTCTTCGTTAGCAAGATCTATATCAAATAAATCCTGGTAATAGAATACTAATAGGTCTATATTAAAGGATATTTTCTTTACAATATCCTATAATAATTTTAATTATTATACAATTAATAATTTTAAAAATTATATACTCAGAATTTCCGGTTTTGATATTTCGATACTTTCAGATGTTTGTAGAATTACCAAAGTTTTAATACCCATTTCTGGTATTTTAAGTTTGAACATCACAATACCATCGACGTAGATGGCGACACACACCTTTACTAATTTATTCCTTCACTCATTTTACCTCTTGATAGCCTCAACAAGGTCTCGAAAAACTGTCCGTAATTTAAACATGACAGACGCCACGCTTTCCAAGCCGCAGTAGGTGAGTATCTCCACGTAAATAGACTCTTCTTAACCTCTTTTCAGCTGTTGCGGGTCCACCCGCTTCTCCACTCCTCAACAGCATCGTTTTATTAAAATCTCCGCCAGAAACCAACCTCCCCGATCTCCACTAAACGCCTTCTCCAACGGATGAAGCGCAACGTACCAGTTTTTCTGGTACTCAGTTAATTTACGAACAACTCTTGCATGACGTAAAGAAGAAAACAGTAAAAGACAAAAATTATAATTAAATTTCATGTGGTCACAGGCAGCAGCAGCAACAACAACGACAACTACTCCTATAATGATCAATGACAACGAACGCAACATGATAATCAGCACTTCAAAGGCGAGTGAGTGTTGCTCTGGGAATAATTGATTCAATGACTGACTGACTGAATGAATGACCAACACGCGAAGACACAAGAGTGTGCGTTGTTCTTTTCAAATGTCAAAAGTTATTAATTTCGAAATGACAATATTTTGCCGCTCTGTCAAAATTGATCACGTGTTTGATCACGTCGCTTGTGTGAGTACAACAGCAACAATGACAACGACACCAACAACACAAAAAACTTCAATACAACAAAAACAAAATAAAAAATAGTTTTAAAAAAAAGGGAAATAAAAAAAACTCCAATCAAAATTAATCAACAAACGCTGAGACTCGCTACAACTTTGAATGGTTGAGCAGAGTTTCTTTCCTTGTTATTCTTTTACATGGAATACAATTGAAATGTTTGTTCATCGAAACCACCAGCGAAATCAATAATAATAACACCAAAAAAACCGAATAAAAGGGAACGTCTCTCATGCTACCCTGATAATTATACATTTACGAAGAATGTCCACGCCATCTTCTGAAAACCTGATCATTTTTAAGCTGAGTTCATCTCCAAGTTCCGTGCCTCAAAACTTTACTGAAACCGAATTCATGTAGAAGAAAGCGATTACTATTGATGCTGGTTATAATTTCACAATTGTTGCTTCTTTTCCTTCATTAAATTTAATTAATGTTGTTGTATTTTCTAGCAATCAAATTTAATTTTATAGAAACAACAGTAAAAAGCATGGAGAAATAAAGGAAAATCTTGTTTATTTCAACTTTTATGGGATGAGGGGAAGATTTGTTTTTGTGGTGGTTCTTGTTGCGGTTTAATTTGGAATTTTTATTTTCTGTTGTCTGAAATAATATATCAACAACAACAAGAAAAGCAACTTTAAACAGAAACCAAGGGTCACCAACCTTTACAACACGAGTGTAAACAAAACTCAGTATGAACGCGCTTTTAATTTATTAAGGAATTCATTTAATCGATGAGCAAGTATGCGGAAGCCGAAGAATCCGATCGCCTGTAACATCGACTACATGTGAAAAAAATGATAATAATATCGAAAAAAGGCAGAAGAGCAGCTACAACATGAGCAGAAGCATCATCAACATCAACATAAAAAGTTTAAGTAAGCAGCTCATTAAATTAACTTTTAGTACTCGTAACCATAACAACAGCCAGAAAAGAAGAAGCATCGATAGTGAAAAGAAGGAACATAATGGGGGGAAAAACAAGAATCTAAACAAATGAAAAGTGTTCTCAAGGAAAAGTGCAAAATCCTACAAGAAATTATAGCCTATAAATATTCTTCTTTTAGAGTTGTTGGTGATGATTCAACGTTGGTTATGATCAGAGCCGCCGATCAGTTTATGGATGTAATTAATTATTTCCCTTTTTTCCGAAGCAAATCGATCGTTTACCTCGATCGAGATCGTGATCGGCGATCACAGAGGATGATGTCAAAACATCGAAGAGCTTGTGATTTAATTGCATGAAATGGAAAGGAATTGAATTTAATTGAAGGACGAAAAAGAATTGCATGGAATGGAATAGAATGGTATAGAGTAAACGATAGAGTGTGCATCGCTCTATAGAAAGATTATTAGGAGAGATATAGACCATTATAATAAGGTTATTTGGAAATGTAGAATGACAGAATGATAACATAGAATAACATAGAAGGGGAAACTATAGGATGGTACGTAGAGATTACAATAAAAGGAGCGAAAGGAAAGATTGAAAGTGATGGTATATGAATGAGCATAAAACAAGGAATATAATTCAATAAATAGGGAATGAATAAGATTGAAAAGAAAATCATTACATGAAATAGAATTAATAAAGTTGGACTGTATAGTCCATAGAAATATAGAGAGCAACGCATGTGCAGTGGAACATTATACAGAAATGTCAATGCGATGGTATACAGTTGAATAATACTCAATTTTGTGATATCGAAATCTAGGAAATATTAAAGACAAGCAACAAAGTAGATGCTATGGGATGTTACAATACGAAATCTAACAGATTTAAGAACGATAAAATCCTGTAATCCCGTATAAAATCCCATAATAACATGCAATTGAGGGAAATTAAATGGTTGAAAGAACAACGTGAAATTTTAGCTATCGTCATCGAAAGGAATCGTATTTATGGCTTATAATGCAAACTGCCTTCAGATCATCTGTATAGGATATTTTCAAACCAGTTTCTTTTTCTGCTTTTCCCTTTTCATTCAAGTTATGTCAGACTTCTTCGGTGATTTGTTTGATGCGTTTTTATAATTCTTTGTGTGGTTTTAATTATGGTTTTATTCCCCTTATGCGGCTTTGTGAAATGGGAAAAAGTCCTCGAGCAAAAGATATTAAGTTACAATTCGATCGCAAAAGCAAGTACAGGAGTGCGAAAATATTTAATCGCTTGTTGAACGTTTGCAAAAATTATAAAAAAATGAGGACGAATATAAAATAAGGGAAAAAGCTATAGTAATTAAAACAAGAGATGGGAAATAAATGACAAAGTTTGAAATAAAAATTGCTCAACAGATGTTAAAATTATTTATTTTTGGTCCTTGTATCGATCGTTAATTTTCACTGATGTAAATTTGAGTAATTCTAGCGAATTTATCGTTAATATCCGACTCCGATATCCATTCATAAATAGATAATTTGCCAGATTATGTTGGCCATAAATGTCAAAAAGGTGCGGGCAAATTGACAGCTGGCTTCGACATGCGCGGATTTTTAATGCCTCATAACAAAGTTCTGTCGAGGAATAGTTTATTACCTACTGTTCACTTATCGCAAGTATTTAAAGAAATTTTATACCATTTATCGCATATTTCTTCAATATATCAGTGTATAGCCCACATATGCAAAATTCTGTCGGTTATTACACAGTTTTTTCCTCGTGTAAAACGCATTCCTTTCTCAACAAAACACTCTAGAAGCGGTGTCTGGTGGAACACTTTTTTACCTGTTGCACTGAACGGGCTGCTGTTGCGGCCTGTGGTCGTCTGTCCTCGCCGCTGCTCCTCCTGCTGATGGTGTGCTGCTGCCTCCGCAGTTCGTACAAGTGGTGCCAATGCGCTTGCTGCTTATTACCGCATTCAGTATGTAGAGCATTTCAAGCACATTCTTGTGCTCGCCTAAACTCAAGTAGTAACACGTTGTTGCTGTTGTTGTTGCTAGGCTTTTTATAGCCTCCGGTTTTGCTTTTTATGTTTGTGGTATTTCGGTTTAATTTATTTGTGACCAGTTTTTGGTATTTTTATTATTATTCCTTTTCCTGCATATTACTTTTCCTACTATTTTTACTACTACTGTTATTATTATTAAGAGTTTTATGTTTTGCTTATATTTTTTGCTTCTTTTTTAACCACACCGAATGTAAAAGTCGTTGTCACAAGTGTAACGACGACTGTAGTCACTGATCTTGGATGTCGCTGCACAGATCGAGCTTAGCATAAATCTTCTGGAATGATTACACAGGCGACGCAGGCGAAGGAGGCCAGAAAGAGGAGCCATAAATGAGACAAATTTTCATTAATTCATCCACTCACACCTGTGCCATCCGTCGATCTCAGCTACAATCTCAAGCAGCGAGCCGAATGACAGACAACTCAATTTAAGTACTGGATTCTTCGGACCACCATCAAAAGTAGAACAATCATAAAATCAACGCAATCAACGAGAAGAACAAGAGCAATAAACAAGAGCATCGCGTATGTAGAAAAGAGCACAGAATAAACAAAGCTGATTATGTTGAAATGATTGTGTGTGTGTGTCATTATCACGTCATAAAAATTATACCTGAGTTTCTGCTATTTGCTTAGTTGTGATCCAGTGCGAGTATCTTTGCTCAAGTTTTTTATCACAACTTTTATCGTAGTGAAACTTGTTTCCAGAATCTAGACTTCACTCGCGTCTATCCACGCACATCGGAGTTCAGGTGAAAAAGTAAGTGAGCGAGTAAACGAGCGCTTCAGAGAGAGTGAGATAGACAGACTGAGTTTGTTCTCGATAGAGAATTAAAGAGTGATTCAGAGTCGATGACGATGCTGGCAGATGATGAAAAGATTGAGGGAACTCGTGATCAAAACTCAAATGTTGACTCAAAAAATCAAAATAACTGAAAGTAGATCACACATTTTGAAAGATTACAAACCATCAAATTTAATTCAGATTAATTAAATAGAAATCAGCAAGCGTCAAATGTAATTCAGACTATTTAAATGAATACCAGAAATCTTACATAAAAATTAGAATCATAGAAATTGAATAATGAAACAGGAGAGTAAACGATGCCCAATTTCCAAAATGAGAACAAGAATAATCGAGAGATTGAGTCGATTAAAGCAATAACTCAAATCAAAGCCATAAAAGTGATGTGAAACAAGTTGATTAAAACTAGTTTATCGAATCCAACAAATCGAAATGTGTGATCCAGGATCCAGTGAATGAGTGCGCTTAGAAAATCAGTGTTTACTGGTTCCATAGTAAAGTGATTGAATGACTCATAGCTTATCATGAATGACTAAATTGAAACCTAATTGAAAAGTTTACTTCTTTCGCTTTTTGATCTAATTTCTACCACGAAAAACAGGTTACTGCAAGAGACTTCGAAAAACATTTTTATGGATTGCACAAGTTTTTCTTTTTTATTTTTGTCATTATTATTATTATTATTATTATTCCTATTATTATTTATTAGACAGCTACAAATTTTTATGTTGGTTGCTGCTTTTGTTGTTGTTTCGGTAAATGTAAATATTTGTAATTACCACCGAATTTTGTCGCTGTGTTTGACTGTTGTCACTTTTATTCTTGCTGTTGTCAATGTGGTTTTTTTATTGCGTTAACGTTATTTGTGAAGCAAGAAAAACCTGTAAAACGTATTTTTTTCCTTCTTACAAATGCCAAAAAAAGTGATTTATGTATGTTAAGAATTTCACTGAACATGTACGATAATTTTGCCGTCTTCACATGTTTGTATTATAAAATCTTTCAAAGCAAAATATGGTAATAAACGATTTAGTAATCAGTAGATAAAAATATGTACAACGAAAATAAATACATTAACAAAGGAAAAGTCGCAACGAAGAGCGGAAATTTAATAACATCTTTGAAAATAGTTTTTGATAAATTTTTTATATTTTTTCATTATAATACAAAAGCCTCTTATATCAACGATTCTCCTTCATTCAAGGATCCACATTTAGTTTTATCAATTTTCTTTTTTAGTGGTTACCTTTTTCTTTTTTCATTATTATTACTACTTTTCTTTATCACTTTCTTCAGACTTATTTATCAGAAATGTTATTTGTCGTGAACTTATTTATAGTTCATTTGAGGTCGATTAACTTGATGTAAAGTTCAGAAGACACAAAAATATATCCACAGCAGCTCCGTGTTGTTACAAATGTCTGAATGTTTATAAAAACAAAACAAGTTTCAACAGTAAACAATGCCACAAAAAGTAAAATAAACCTTTAAAAATGTAAATATAAAAGAAAATTCCATTTCAAGCTTTTCAAATCATTTCTGTCTGTTTTACTATAAACACGATCAATCCTTATAAACTAAACATAATTATAGTGGAAAAGGTAAAACTTCTTATATATGAAAATTTAGTGTTTTATTAAAAGACAGATAAAATTTATATTTATATACAATCTTACCTTTTAAGAAACTGAAGCAACGATGAATGTGAAACTCTTCAAGAAGCAGGGGATAAAGTTGTAAAGAAATCTGTAAAGAAAGGAAGAAATAGAAATAAGAAAGAGAAAATTAAATGTAGTTTTTATATATTTAAAATAATGCGAAATATTTTTAGTATGAAATTGAAAAAAAATCATAAAACTAACATCAATTGTGTACAACAATAATAATTAATAAAAATACATCAACAAGTAAATATTTCAATGTAAAGCAACGCATTTAAAATCAAGTCAAGTCAACGCAATGAAATGTTTGCGTGTCGCTGGCAGCCTTAAAAAACGACGGGACGTATACGCAATGGAAGCCCCTCGAAAGGCAAGAATTAGTTAAGTAAGCAATAGCAACAACGATAAAAAAAGGTCGTCAATGAGCTGGTGCATGGGGGGAGGTTGTTGAAATTAGTAGTTGTAGTTTTTGTTTTCATTGTTGGAGAAACGCAACGAGCGCAACTCATGCCGCTTGGAGACTTACTTCCAACCTTCAACGAAGTGTGAAATATATATGTCATAATGTACAGCAAAACCAACAACAACAACAGCTACAATAACTACATATAACAAACAGCAAGCTTACATTTTAAAGTACATGAAATACTGAACACGATTATGATTACGAATGCAACAACAACTGCGCAATAAATAGAAAATAAATTTTTTTGTTTAATTAGAATTTCAATCGATTATCTGCCTTTATTTTAATTATTTACTTCTATACATTATAATCTATTAAAACTGATTAGAGAGTCGATTAACGTTAATCCAGTAGCAGTTAACTGCAAATGAGATGATTATTGATGAATATTTTTACGTGGAAAACATGAATCAAAGGGAGTATTTCGCGTGTATTTTTTCTGTTATATTTTCAATATTATCTTCATGCTTTTCACGATTTTTGGTTTTATATACTTCGTAAATAACTAAAGATAATGGATTTTATCTTATCTAATAAAAATGTTGTTCTTGAAGCGAATTATAAACAAATTTAAAGAAGTATTTGTGCAAGAAGTCAAAGAGTGAATGAGAAAGCCTCTAGAATGATATAAAAAGCTGATATATAGACGAATGCAATCGATTTTTGTTATGAGAAGAAGCAGAAGGTTAAATGTCAATTAGATTTGTACCACAGGAAGCTCAATGAACCTGACGTCATTCTGTCGATCGATAAAACAAACACGAAAAGCGATACTGAAAATAAGCGCTATCGCTATTGATAATTCCCAATGGTATCCGATAACATTTCTATATTCTAGAAATTCTTGTTTATTTAATGCTGAATTTTGCTTTGAGAAAAAAGCACGAAGTTTTATTAATAATGTTAATAGAAACAGAAAAGTTCTTAATAAATGCTGCATTGAAAAGAATAAAAATTTGTTTTTCTGTCTCTTCCTTGAAATGCAAATTCTTTCGCTACGAGAAGATTTTTTTCAAAAGGAAACCGAATAAGAAGAAAACTTAAATGCAAATGTTTTCGAGGCAAAAACAGCAACAAAACCAGGAACATGCAGGATTAAAAAATCAATAGATTCAAGCATTCAGAGCTGCATCTGTACAACAGCATACATTGTTGACAATCAGAGATCCTATAGACTCTATAGCAGAGAGTATCAAACGAACGATCGACTGTTTGACATGCAGACAGACGAACTTCTCAACAAACGGACGTCAGTTGTGCAAACTTACAAATGGACAGCACAGAAACCAACAGACGCACGGAGCTCATCTCGCAGCATCAACAAGAGATCAGCTTCAGCTTTATCTGCAGCTCCTCGATCAGCATCATGCGGCCACTGCACACATTGTTTGAGGCCGCACGCGTTTCGCTGCTCACTGAAGGAACCCGTTTATGAAGTTGGTCAACAAAGTTGGCTGCAATTGATGTTCGGCTGGTGGTCATTGAGTGTTGATCTCGTGTTACTGCTGCTGAAATCTGTGGATCGAGCGGAGAATCGGGAATCACCTCAGACAACCAAATGTATTTAATCGCTCGAATTTGTTGTCTTTAAAACTCTACGTGTTCATTGAATCCGTTCAATTGATATTGCTTAGAAATTTGTCGGGAATTTTGTCAATTTAAACGCTTTGTAATTTACGATAACTTTTACAAAATATCGCAAAATGCTACTTTCTTCTTACGTCTTTGGATATATGTAGCAAAGGATATCTAAAGGATGAAGAAAGAAGCTTGAAATTATGTAAATTTTAAAGCTGAAAATGAAAGCTATTTTCGAAGTTGACAAACTTGAAAAACTGTCTATGATCTCGTTACTCGAACCAATTATTATTCGAAATTCAAATTAAAGTAGCTGAAATAATCGGACCTTTCTCAAAGCTCGACTCAGTGCTATTAGCTTGAAAACAGTGAACAGCAGGAAACTGAATTGAATCAATTTTCCGTCAGAAATGTCAAATAAAACGCTTACTTTATTTGACAGCTGAAACATGTTAACGTTTTTCGTATGCTACGCAATGCAAATGCGTAGACAGCCGAAGAAGAAAGCAACAGTGTGAGGGAAGGAGAAAGAGGATGAGCGACTTGAAGTGTGACAAGGAAGGAGCGATTATTTAAAGTTCAACGCTTGAATGAATGTTTAAATGAATGGAAAAAGTGCATTTAAATTGAAGTGTTAAATCACTGAGTCGCTTTTCTGTTTCGGGGGGAAGTTGAAGGAGAAGCGATTCCAAAATTAATTCGAAAAAGAAGAGTGAAAGTATAACAAGAAATTCCCAAAATCATTAAAAGCCGAAGCCAAGAGAAACTATAAAAACTCCAAAAATCAATACGAAACACGCATCAAAGAAGTTTTTCTTTTTTTGGTTTAATTGCATTCGTCGCAGATGCTGATTGTTATCAGTTATCAGGTTGTACGCATCGGCTACGAATGGATGTCCGTCGTCGGTATGTCTGCCTGTCGATAGACTGAGAGACATTTCATCGATAACCTTTAATTCATCGGCTATCGCTTTTTGTGAAAGCGAAAGTTTCTACGACTCTTTAAGCGTGTCTTCCACGCGATGATCTCCGTCGCCAAGCAACCCGATATCTGCTTTAGATAAGATTCTCTGAGAAAATATCTGACTACATTAAATATCTAGTATAATATGGAAAAAATGTTAGCATATGTGCACATTATAAAAATTATTCATACAGCGAATTTACAGAAAGGTTAATTGCTAAACGAGTTCCTATAGTGACTTCAGTTTTTTGGCATTTATAATCAATTAATTCTGACAAATCATCAGAAACCGACTTTCGACGCGGCGAATGAACAAAAGTCATTAATTTTATTTATTTACAGTTGTTGATTCTACAAACATAAAACGATAGAAAGACAAAAAACCAGAGAAGAAGCCAACGCTTTTGGACTTGGAAAGGGTGAATCGAAACCTTGGAAACATAAATCCCGAAATTGGCTTTATATAGGCGAAAGAATAATACAGAAACACTCGGTCGCCACTCGGACTGTTCAATGGGTTAAAAAAAGCAAAACAGTTTTAAGATAAATGTGTGAATGAGGTTTTGAAAGAAGGAGTAAAAATTATTTAACTAAAGGAGTTATTTGCTAACATAAATCATAGCTTTTTATTTACGACTCAAATCGGGATATTATTCAAACTGATGTTGATCTCTGGCCGCCGCCGTGGACCGTGGGATCTGCTTTTATCAAAGCCTTTTGTCTGCTTTTTTAGACTGTTCTTTAGATCCTAAGCTGCTAAAATATTTGTATATAAAGCGGATATGAGATACAAAATTCATTCATGAATTGGTTTTTTCAATTTCAGCTTTGTTACTTTTTATTTATTTAAGTATTCCCGAGCTTTAGAAGAATCGTCAGCGATAATACTTTATCCGTGGGAGTGAATTCTTTTTTTTAAGTACAATAAAGCAACTTTTCGATCTCTGAACGTTTTTATGACTGAACCTGACTTTTAAAAGTTATTAAAACTTCAGAATCAAGTTTTGACATATAGATCTATAAAAATACATCCAGTAGAGCAAATTTATGATCAATTCTTTTCTGCTTTAATCAATTCCAATTCTGTTTAAACTCAAACTGCTGAAAAAATATTAAAATTTAGGAACTTTATTGAAGCAATTTTCATAAAAACTTTTGCTCTATGACGGCTTACTTTATATACACCTCAGCGAGAATCTGTCAAAGCCAGAAGCCAACACACCAACTTAATGCAACTCTAACAACTAAAAAACGTGGAATTTTTTTCACTTTTACAAAGCATTATAATAATAACAACAATAATAATCGCCGCAGTCGTGTGGTAATACGTCAATAACCGTTTAACCGTGTCTATATTAAAAACAAATCTTTGTCTGTTACGCTGCTCGGTATCAAAACAGCAACAGCAACAGAAGCAGCAACAACAGGAGGAGTAGCAACCGGGTTGTTGTGTGGTAGCCGCTGGGAAGCCGTACATCGTCATCATAGTCATCATCATCATCATCGTTGCTGGGATTCGATACGATATCGCTGTTGATTTGTTGTTGTTGTTGGTATCTCTTTTGGCAGACAGTTTGGCGCGTAACTGTAGATCAAGGAAACAGCAGACAACAAAACAAAGCCACATTTTCGACCAAAACAAATGAATGCAATAATAAAAAATAATATAATAAATAATATAAAAAAATAATTTGGATGTAAATGGTTGCAAGGTGTGAGTAGAAACAAACAAAAAGGAGTATTTTTTTCCGATCGTGGATTCACCTCACCTCGCCAAATCACAGCTAAGTTCATCCGAGCTCCATCCAACAACTCATAGCATCGGCGGCTTCA
Organism: Thecophora atra; assembly: GCA_937620795.1. NCBI lineage: Eukaryota > Metazoa > Arthropoda > Insecta > Diptera > Conopidae > Thecophora > Thecophora atra. Next base: position 35,589,621 of record OW569401.1, read on the forward strand.
GTCAACAGCTGCCAATTCGATAGCATTTCTTCATTTTATTTATTGTTGTTGTGGTTGTTGTCTCGCTTACCGACAAAATCGTTGCATCATATTCAATTTTCCCCCCTTTTTTTTTGTTGTAAAACTACAAATTTGTAAAGTGATTTGTTGTTGTAAGCGACAGATTGAGTTTTAACACGATTTTGTGGTAAAAACGAAGAAATGAAGACATCCTTTCCATCAAAAAATATTTGCATGTTCATCGAGGAGGTTTGGCTACCTTTCGATCGTGTGGTCCAACTGTTTTTCCATACAACTTTAATCACTTTACTCATTCACGCGATCATCGATTTGCCTATTTAACAGTTTGTAGATTTTTTTACTATTTGTCCTCTTATTCAATCGATCCAAGGACCACTTGAAAATCTATTGATTAATTGTTTAACTTATTGGGTTTATCAATATCTTTCTTTTGTTTGTTTATCAGCCGTTTTTGTCTCCAAGACTGTAGATCGTTTCATTTACATTTTATTTGTGGGGAAAACATGTTTTTTACAAAACCATCGCATCTACCATCGACCACGCCCTCTAATTAATTATTGTTATTACTTCTTCTACTAATTCGTGTTGAAAGCTGCTGAACACTAGCTTAATAAAGATATTTTTACTTAGGTAAAAAGTCGCTTTATTGATCAAATAAATTGATTAAGATATTCGTAATTCAATCCATGGACTTAATTATGAAAGATGCTGGGTTAAAATATTAATAATAACAATAATGTTGGTTTTTTCTTAATTAAAATCTTTTGTGTTTGGCTCGTTTAGTCGTGGGCAAAAGCAAACCAGAAAGTGACACTTCATAAAAGCCTCCATGTAAAATCACTCGACCGTAAAACAAAGCTTTTCGTTTGAAAGGGAAAAACTCTGTGTAATGAAATTAAGTCAAGGTTTTTTAATGCATATAAAATAAACTTGCAAATAATGAACAGTGTTGCTTGTGACGTCAACCCAAACGAAAAGCGTTGGATTACGTAATCGCGTTATACAGAAATTTTTATTAGTTGTAACGAAGCTTCATTGTCATGGCTATGAAAAACTTCTTTTAAAAAGAAAATCTTTCGAGTAGCAACTCCGAAACAATTTGAAAATGATGTATGTAGATTCATTTGAATGTAAATATTTATCCATGATGCGGCAGTTAAGAGCGTGAAGTTAAATTCGTAAATCCGTCGCGATCTTAGCAAAGACACAAACCAAAAACACGAATTTAAATTCGTATTTTGAGCCATTACCTGGCATCGATAATGTAATGCGTACTTTTGTTCCAGAAACATTGTTAACAAAAAAATGGATTTTGAATACATGTTATACACCGTTAAAAAGAGGAGGACGAGACCTTTCCAACGGTGTATGAATTTTGCGTGCACAGGCAAGAATTTGGTGGCAGCGGTTGCATGAACATAGCGTGTTTTCCGTACTCACTGCAGCAGAATTCAACTAAAACTCGTAATCCAGACACACTTGTTCGAAAAAATATGGATTCTGAATACATGCTATATACTGTTGAAAAGAGGAAGACGAGACCTTTCCAACGATGTATGAATTTTGCGTGCACAGGCAAGAATTTGGTGGCAGCGGTTGCATGATCATAGCGTGTTTTCCTTACACACTGCAGCAGAATTCGATTAAAACTCGAAATCCAGACACACTTGTTCGAAAAAATATGGATTCTGAATACATGCTATACACCGTTGAAAAGAGGAAGACGAGACCTTTCCAACGATGTATGAATTTTGCGTGCACAAGCAAGAATTTGGTGGCAGCGGTTGCATGAACATAGCGTGTTTTCCGTACTCACTGCAGCAGAATTCAACTAAAACTCGTAATCCAGACACACTTGTTCGAAAAAATATGGATTCTGAATACATGCTATATACCGTTGAAAAGAGGAAGACGAGACCTTTCCAACGATGTATGAATTTTGCGTGCACAGGCAAGAATTTGGTGGCAGCGGTTGCATGATCATAGCGTGTTTTCCTTACACACTGCAGCAGAATTCGATAAAAACTCGAAATCCAGACACACTTGTTTGAAAAAATATGGATTCTGAATACATGCTATACACCGTTGAAAAGAGGAAGACGAGACCTTTCCAACGGTGTATGAATTTTGCGTGCACAGGCAAGAATTTGGTGGCAGCGGTTGCACGAACATAGCGTGTTTTCCGTACTCACTGCAGCAGAATTCAACTAAAACTCGTAATCCAGACACACTTGTTCGAAAAAATATGGATTCTGAATACATGCTATACACCGTTGAAAAGAGGAAGACGAGACCTTTCCAACGATGTATGAATTTTGCGTGCACAGGCAAGAATTTGGTGGCAGCGGTTGCATGAACATAGCGTGTTTTCCGTACTCACTGCAGCAGAATTCAACTAAAACTCGTAATCCAGACACACTTGTTCGAAAAAATATGGATTCTGAATACATGCTATACACCGTTGAAAAGAAGAAGACGAGACCTTTCCAACGATGTATGAATTTTGCGTGCACAGGCAAGAATTTGGTGGCAGCGGTTGCATGAACATAGCGTTTTTTCCGTACACAGTGCAGCAGAATTCGATTAAAACTCGTAATCCAGACACACTTGTTCGAAAAAATATGAATTCTGAATACATGCTATACACCGTTGAAAAGAAGAAGACGAGACCTTTCCAACGATGTATGAATTTTGCGTGCACAGGGAAGAATTTGGTGGCAGCGGTTGCATGAACATAGCGTGTTTTCCGTACTCACTGCAGCAGAATTCAACTAAAACTCGTAATCCAGACACACTTGTTCGAAAAAATATGGATTCTGAATACACGCTATACACCGTTGAAAAGAGGAAGACGAGACCTTTCCAACGATGTATGAATTTTGCGTGCACAGGCAAGAATTTGGTGGCAGCGGTTGCATGAACATAGCGTTTTTTCCGTACACAGTGCAGCAGAATTCGATTAAAACTCGTAATCCAGACACACTTGTTCGAAAAAATATGGATTCTGAATACATGCTATACACCGTTGAAAAGAAGAAGACGAGACCTTTCCAACGATGTATGAATTTTGCGTGCACAGGCAAGAATTTGGTGGCAGCGGTTGCATGAACATAGCGTTTTTTCCGTACACAGTGCAGCAGAATTCGATTAAAACTCGTAATCCAGACACACTTGTTCGAAAAAATATGGATTCTGAATACATGCTATATACCGTTGAAAAGAGGAAGACGAGACCTTTCCAACGGTGTATGAATTTTGCGTGCACAGGCAAGAATTTGGTGGCAGCGGTTGCACGAACATAGCGTGTTTTCCGTACTCACTGCAGCAGAATTCAACTAAAACTCGTAATCCAGACACACTTGTTCGAAAAAATATGGATTCTGAATACATGCTATACACCGTTGAAAAGAGGAAGACGAGACCTTTCCAACGATGTATGAATTTTGCGTGCACAGGCAAGAATTTGGTGGCAGCGGTTGCACGAACATAGCGTGTTTTCCGTACTCACTGCAGCAGAATTCAACTAAAACTCGTAATCCAGACACACTTGTTCGAAAAAATATGGATTCTGAATACATGCTATACACCGTTGAAAAGAAGAAGACGAGACCTTTCTAACGATGTATGAATTTTGCGTGCACAGGCAAGAATTTAGTGGCAGCGGTTGCATGATCATAGCGTGTTTTCCTTACACACTGCAGCAGAATTCGATTAAAACTCGTAATCCAGACACACTTGTTCGAAAAAATATGGATTCTGAATACATGCTATATACCGTTGAAAAGAAGAAGACAAGACCTTTCCAACGATGTATGAATTTTGCGTGCACAGGCAAGAATTTGGTGGCAGCGGTTGCATGAACATAGCGTGTTTTCCGTACTCATGGTCTCGTCTTCCTCTTTTCAACGGTGTATAGCATGTATTCAGAATCCATATTTTTTCGAACAAGTGTGTCTGGATTTCGAGTTTTAATCGAATTCTGCTGCAGTGTGTAAGGAAAACACGCTATGATCATGCAACCGCTGCCACTAAATTCTTGCCTGTGCACGCAAAATTCATACATCGTTAGAAAGGTCTCGTCTTCTTCTTTTCAACGGTGTATAGCATGTATTCAGAATCCATATTTTTTCGAACAAGTGTGTCTGGATTACGAGTTTTAGTTGAATTCTGCTGCAGTGAGTACGGAAAACACGCTATGTTCGTGCAACCGCTGCCACCAAATTCTTGCCTGTGCACGCAAAATTCATACATCGTTGGAAAGGTCTCGTCTTCCTCTTTTCAACGGTGTATAGCATGTATTCAGAATCCATATTTTTTGGAACAAGTGTGTCTGGATTTCGAGTTTTAATCGAATTCTGCTGCAGTGTGTAAGGAAAACACGCTATGATCATGCAACCGCTGCCACCAAATTCTTGCCTGTGCACGCAAAATTCATACATCGTTGGAAAGGTCTCGTCTTCCTCTTTTCAACGGTATATAGCATGTATTCAGAATCTATATTTTTTCGAACAAGTGTGTCTGGATTACGAGTTTTAGTTGAATTCTGCTGCAGTGAGTACGGAAAACACGCTATGTTCATGCAACCGCTGCCACCAAATTCTTGCTTGTGCACGCAAAATTCATACATCGTTGGAAAGGTCTCGTCTTCCTCTTTTCAACGGTGTATAGCATGTATTCAGAATCCATATTTTTTCGAACAAGTGTGTCTGGATTTCGAGTTTTAATCGAATTCTGCTGCAGTGTGTAAGGAAAACACGCTATGATCATGCAACCGCTGCCACTAAATTCTTGCCTGTGCACGCAAAATTCATACATCGTTAGAAAGGTCTCGTCTTCTTCTTTTCAACGGTGTATAGCATGTATTCAGAATCCATATTTTTTCGAACAAGTGTGTCTGGATTACGAGTTTTAGTTGAATTCTGCTGCAGTGAGTACGGAAAACACGCTATGTTCGTGCAACCGCTGCCACCAAATTCTTGCCTGTGCACGCAAAATTCATACATCGTTGGAAAGGTCTCGTCTTCCTCTTTTCAACGGTGTATAGCATGTATTCAGAATCCATATTTTTTCGAACAAGTGTGTCTGGATTACGAGTTTTAGTTGAATTCTGCTGCAGTGAGTACGGAAAACACGCTATGTTCGTGCAACCGCTGCCACCAAATTCTTGCCTGTGCACGCAAAATTCATACACCGTTGGAAAGGTCTCGTCTTCCTCTTTTCAACGGTATATAGCATGTATTCAGAATCCATATTTTTTCGAACAAGTGTGTCTGGATTACGAGTTTTAATCGAATTCTGCTGCACTGTGTACGGAAAAAACGCTATGTTCATGCAACCGCTGCCACCAAATTCTTGCCTGTGCACGCAAAATTCATACATCGTTGGAAAGGTCTCGTCTTCTTCTTTTCAACGGTGTATAGCATGTATTCAGAATCCATATTTTTTCGAACAAGTGTGTCTGGATTACGAGTTTTAATCGAATTCTGCTGCACTGTGTACGGAAAAAACGCTATGTTCATGCAACCGCTGCCACCAAATTCTTGCCTGTGCACGCAAAATTCATACATCGTTGGAAAGGTCTCGTCTTCCTCTTTTCAACGGTGTATAGCGTGTATTCAGAATCCATATTTTTTCGAACAAGTGTGTCTGGATTACGAGTTTTAGTTGAATTCTGCTGCAGTGAGTACGGAAAACACGCTATGTTCATGCAACCGCTGCCACCAAATTCTTCCCTGTGCACGCAAAATTCATACATCGTTGGAAAGGTCTCGTCTTCTTCTTTTCAACGGTGTATAGCATGTATTCAGAATTCATATTTTTTCGAACAAGTGTGTCTGGATTACGAGTTTTAATCGAATTCTGCTGCACTGTGTACGGAAAAAACGCTATGTTCATGCAACCGCTGCCACCAAATTCTTGCCTGTGCACGCAAAATTCATACATCGTTGGAAAGGTCTCGTCTTCTTCTTTTCAACGGTGTATAGCATGTATTCAGAATCCATATTTTTTCGAACAAGTGTGTCTGGATTACGAGTTTTAGTTGAATTCTGCTGCAGTGAGTACGGAAAACACGCTATGTTCATGCAACCGCTGCCACCAAATTCTTGCCTGTGCACGCAAAATTCATACATCGTTGGAAAGGTCTCGTCTTCTTCTTTTCAACGGTGTATAGCATGTATTCAGAATCCATATTTTTTCGAACAAGTGTGTCTGGATTACGAGTTTTAGTTGAATTCTGCTGCAGTGAGTACGGAAAACACGCTATGTTCATGCAACCGCTGCCACCAAATTCTTGCCTGTGCACGCAAAATTCATACATCGTTGGAAAGGTCTCGTCTTCCTCTTTTCAACGGTGTATAGCATGTATTCAGAATCTATATTTTTTCGAACAAGTGTGTCTGGATTACGAGTTTTAGTTGAATTCTGCTGCAGTGAGTACGGAAAACACGCTATGTTCGTGCAACCGCTGCCACCAAATTCTTGCCTGTGCACGCAAAATTCATACATCGTTGGAAAGGTCTCGTCTTCCTCTTTTCAACGGTGTATAGCATGTATTCAGAATCCATATTTTTTCGAACAAGTGTGTCTGGATTTCGAGTTTTAATCGAATTCTGCTGCAGTGTGTAAGGAAAACACGCTATGATCATGCAACCGCTGCCACTAAATTCTTGCCTGTGCACGCAAAATTCATACATCGTTAGAAAGGTCTCGTCTTCTTCTTTTCAACGGTGTATAGCATGTATTCAGAATCCATATTTTTTCGAACAAGTGTGTCTGGATTACGAGTTTTAGTTGAATTCTGCTGCAGTGAGTACGGAAAACACGCTATGTTCGTGCAACCGCTGCCACCAAATTCTTGCCTGTGCACGCAAAATTCATACATCGTTGGAAAGGTCTCGTCTTCCTCTTTTCAACGGTGTATAGCATGTATTCAGAATCCATATTTTTTGGAACAAGTGTGTCTGGATTTCGAGTTTTAATCGAATTCTGCTGCAGTGTGTAAGGAAAACACGCTATGATCATGCAACCGCTGCCACCAAATTCTTGCCTGTGCACGCAAAATTCATACATCGTTGGAAAGGTCTCGTCTTCCTCTTTTCAACGGTATATAGCATGTATTCAGAATCTATATTTTTTCGAACAAGTGTGTCTGGATTACGAGTTTTAGTTGAATTCTGCTGCAGTGAGTACGGAAAACACGCTATGTTCATGCAACCGCTGCCACCAAATTCTTGCTTGTGCACGCAAAATTCATACATCGTTGGAAAGGTCTCGTCTTCCTCTTTTCAACGGTGTATAGCATGTATTCAGAATCCATATTTTTTCGAACAAGTGTGTCTGGATTTCGAGTTTTAATCGAATTCTGCTGCAGTGTGTAAGGAAAACACGCTATGATCATGCAACCGCTGCCACTAAATTCTTGCCTGTGCACGCAAAATTCATACATCGTTAGAAAGGTCTCGTCTTCTTCTTTTCAACGGTGTATAGCATGTATTCAGAATCCATATTTTTTCGAACAAGTGTGTCTGGATTACGAGTTTTAGTTGAATTCTGCTGCAGTGAGTACGGAAAACACGCTATGTTCATGCAACCGCTGCCACCAAATTCTTGCCTGTGCACGCAAAATTCATACATCGTTGGAAAGGTCTCGTCTTCTTCTTTTCAACGGTGTATAGCATGTATTCAGAATTCATATTTTTTCGAACAAGTGTGTCTGGATTACGAGTTTTAATCGAATTCTGCTGCACTGTGTACGGAAAAAACGCTATGTTCATGCAACCGCTGCCACCAAATTCTTGCCTGTGCACGCAAAATTCATACATCGTTGGAAAGGTCTCGTCTTCCTCTTTTCAACGGTGTATAGCATGTATTCAGAATCCATATTTTTTCGAACAAGTGTGTCTGGATTACGAGTTTTAGTTGAATTCTGCTGCAGTGAGTACGGAAAACACGCTATGTTCATGCAACCGCTGCCACCAAATTCTTGCCTGTGCACGCAAAATTCATACATCGTTGGAAAGGTCTCGTCTTCTTCTTTTCAACGGTGTATAGCATGTATTCAGAATTCATATTTTTTCGAACAAGTGTGTCTGGATTACGAGTTTTAATCGAATTCTGCTGCACTGTGTACGGAAAAAACGCTATGTTCATGCAACCGCTGCCACCAAATTCTTGCCTGTGCACGCAAAATTCATACATCGTTGGAAAGGTCTCGTCTTCCTCTTTTCAACGGTGTATAGCATGTATTCAGAATCCATATTTTTTCGAACAAGTGTGTCTGGATTACGAGTTTTAGTTGAATTCTGCTGCAGTGAGTACGGAAAACACGCTATGTTCATGCAACCGCTGCCACCAAATTCTTGCCTGTGCACGCAAAATTCATACATCGTTGGAAAGGTCTCGTCTTCCTCTTTTCAACGGTGTATAGCATGTATTCAGAATCTATATTTTTTCGAACAAGTGTGTCTGGATTACGAGTTTTAGTTGAATTCTGCTGCAGTGAGTACGGAAAACACGCTATGTTCGTGCAACCGCTGCCACCAAATTCTTCCCTGTGCACGCAAAATTCATACATCGTTGGAAAGGTCTCGTCTTCCTCTTTTCAACGGTGTATAGCATGTATTCAGAATCCATATTTTTTCGAACAAGTGTGTCTGGATTACGAGTTTTAGTTGAATTCTGCTGCAGTGAGTACGGAAAACACGCTATGTTCATGCAACCGCTGCCACCAAATTCTTGCCTGTGCACGCAAATTTCATACATCGTTGGAAAGGTCTCGTCTTCCTCTTTTCAACGGTGTATAGCATGTATTCAGAATCCATATTTTTTCGAACAAGTGTGTCTGGATTACGAGTTTTAGTTGAATTCTGCTGCAGTGAGTACGGAAAACACGCTATGTTCGTGCAACCGCTGCCACCAAATTCTTGCCTGTGCACACAAAATTCATACACCGTTGGAAAGGTCTCGTCTTCCTCTTTTCAACGGTATATAGCATGTATTCAGAATCCATATTTTTTCGAACAAGTGTGTCTGGATTACCAGTTTTAATCTAATTCTGCTGCACTGTGTACGGAAAAAACGCTATGTTCATGCAACCGCTGCCACCAAATTCTTGCCTGTGCACGCAAAATTCATACATCGTTGGAAAGGTCTCGTCTTCTTCTTTTAAACGGTGTATAGCATGTATTCAGAATCCATATTTTTTCGAACAAGTGTGTCTGGATTACGAGTTTTAATCGAATTCTGCTGCACTGTGTACGGAAAAAACGCTATGTTCATGCAACCGCTGCCACCAAATTCTTGCCTGTGCACGCAAAATTCATACATCGTTGGAAAGGTCTCGTCTTCCTCTTTTCAACGGTGTATAGCATGTATTCAGAATCCATATTTTTTCGAACAAGTGTGTCTGGATTACGAGTTTTAGTTGAATTCTGCTGCAGTGAGTACGGAAAACACGCTATGTTCGTGCAACCGCTGCCACCAAATTCTTGCCTGTGCACGCAAAATTCATACACCGTTGGAAAGGTCTCGTCTTCCTCTTTTCAACGGTATATAGCATGTATTCAGAATCCATATTTTTTCAAACAAGTGTGTCTGGATTTCGAGTTTTAATCGAATTCTGCTGCACTGTGTACGGAAAACACGCTATGTTCGTGCAACCGCTGCCACCAAATTCTTGCGTGTGCACGCAAAATTCATACACCGTTGGAAAGGTCTCGTCTTCCTCTTTTCAACGGTGTATAGCATGTATTCAGAATCCATATTTTTTCGAACAAGTGTGTCTGGATTACGAGTTTTAATCGAATTCTGCTGCACTGTGTACGGAAAACACGCTATGTTCGTGCAACAAAATTCATACTTCGTTGGAAAGGTCTCGTCTTCCTCTTTTCAACGGTGTATAGCATGTATTCAGAATCCATATTTTTTTTAACAATGTTTCTGGAACAAAAGTACGCATTACATTAGCGATGCCAGGTAATGGCTCAAAATACGAATTTAAATTCGTGTTTTTGGTTTGTGTCTTTGCTAAGATCGCGACGGATTTACGAATTTAACTTCACGCTCTTGCGGCAGTTTATGGACATATATCACATCTTAATCCCAGTTTAATGGACAATCTTCTCCATTAAAGCTGAAAATCTCTTGATTTATTTCCACCTTTTCGCTCTATTTTCAGCACGTTCAGCAGGGCGACCTTTTTGAATATGAGCTACTCAAAACTATTCCATGGACAACTACAATTCACACATTCATTCATACATTCTTTCATCCATTCACTGTAAAGTCAAAGTTGCTCATTAATTCGATGATTTTAAAGAGAAAATAAAAACCTGACACACTTCAGTTAAATAGTTTTCCAGGGTAAATATTTTCCCGCTTGGGCTTTGCTTCAATTCGTTGTGAAAACGAGAACGAAAACGTAATAAAAACATGACCCGCAGAGATACCCTTTGTAATGACTGCTCCACACCATTTCACGGCGAAATTTTCAGGAAAAATTATAACACCAAAAACAACAACAAGAAGAAGAGAAACAATGGTATTAGAAAAATAAAAGGGGAAAACAATACCAAGGAAAACTGAATAGAAACAGAAGCTAGCAACAACAGAAGCAGATATAAAGAAAATTTAGAAGAGCATCTACAACAACATCAACTGTATATCGCTGGAAACTAGAATTTCGACAACAATCAGAGGATTACCAATTCAATTATCATTTGAATTGAGCCCCTGAGAACATTCATCACCGACAAACAAACCATCATTCAAATAACCTTTTATGTTTGGGACTATTATGCAATTTAAAGTCGGTTCCTAAATGGAGCAAATAGAGGAGGAAATAATTTTCAGGAGCATGTGGAAATTTCAAGCATTAGAGTAACAATGGGAATGACCTGGACCCTGTAATGTGACGAGTAATAAGTGAAGGAAAACGAGACCCGCATTGAAAACCACTTAAGAAATGAAGGGAGAAATGAACGGAAAAAGGTCATTCAGTTTATTGCCATTGAAATATGTTTAGGAGAAAATGTCGCATATCGCACATTTCCTAACAAACATATAAACATTTCCTAAACAAATTACCTGAACGAGATCTCCAGATCGAACGTCTATGGCGATGGTAGACCTGAAACTCCATGAATATTCATTTCTCTGAGGAGTTAATGTTGTGATTACCCATTTTTAGATACTTGTAGATGTGGAAATACCGGAAATACGTGTGAAATCTTTTATTTCAGAGGGAAATAAGGCTGTCAATTTTTGGTCTGCAGCTGGTAACGCTTCTCAATCCTTCTCTACTCTTTATTATATTCACTTTTTCTTATTTCGTGCCTATGAGAAACTCTCACAAAAGCAAAAAAAAATCAAAAAGTGAAGTGGAGAAGCGTTACCATTCTCAGTTCTAGACTGAAAAATTTGCAATTATTTTTATTGAATTCGTTTTGCCGAATTTCGAAGTATGTACATTTGGAGTCTGGTGATTTTTTATTTAAAATTTTGGTAATTTTTTTCATTTATTTATTGGTCGAATAATTTTTATATCCTTCTATAAAATTACTGCAAATCTACATTCATACATTGAAAGCGTGCATGACATGTCGGTTAACAACTGATTACCAGGAATTGCTCAATGTTTTTGTAGTCCAATTGTTGTTTTATTTAGCTTTTAGCCTCCTTCTCTATCCCAGTCAAAACCAATTGTGACTATGTTTATGTTAATCAGACTAAAAAAACATTCATTACAAACAAAATAGAAACATTTTAACAAGAAAACTCGCTCCAAAAATTATAGATCGTTACAGAGAAATAACAATAACAACTTCAACTGCAACTGAAGCAACAACAACAACAGCAACAACAACAAGTTGGCAGTAGTACTACGGAAAAAACACAAAACGCCAGCAGATCGATTCGACAAGAGAAAAGAAAACGTGGCAACAGTTTTCCACTCCAATTGCAATTAACCTCAGACAACTTCTTTTCGCTGTTGTGCTTTTTGCTGTTGCTTTGTTTTCCATGCCCAGGTTAAGCTTGACTTAAGGTGGGGTCTCTATTTTCTTTGACTCCGCTCCGGCCGATCCCGCCGATGGGCTGCTCTTCAGTCACTTGAAATCAATCGTTTTGTCGAGTGGTTTCGTGTGGATCGCTGCGATTGCCTGATAGACCGATTCACTTTTCTGTCTGTCGAATTGAAAGGCCGTCTGTCCAATCGAGTGTCTGTCTCTTCAACAGAAACTCTGTCTGTCGGTCTCTGTTAGTGATTGTCTGCTGCATACGACTGTTGGCTGCCTTCGTGTCCATCTCCATGTTCATTTGTCTGTCTGTCTGTCTGATTGTCCGTACGTCTTATCGTCTATTTGTCCTCTTGACTTTCATAATTATCATCACGATGATGATGGCAAATATTTTTCTGCACTGATTGAAGCTGTTCTGAAGGATGTTTGTTTATATTTTTGTTTTTGTTGTTGTTTTCATGAACTGTCATCAGTTTTGACATTTTATTGCTTTATTACGAAACTATTTACCTTCGCTAAAGGCAACACGCGAAAACTTAAGAAAAAAAAGACGAAAATCAGCAACATCAACAACAATTGAGGCAATGACAAACGTCAGTTGGTCAAACGTCGTTATGTTACCCAAAGAATAACAATTCCGAGAGTATAGCGAATAATATTGAAGTCAAAATGATGAATGTTAAATTTTCTTATCGATCGTTTTTCATCGTTCTTTTTTATTTTATTTTTCTTGATTTGTCTCTGTTCAGACCACCGACATTTTCTGCATGTCTCCTGTGGTGACCACCTACCTGACAGGATGTCGTACCCAAACAACTGGGTTTTATTTTGAATCAATGAATTAATTTGAGGGAAACACGATAATGATGACAGACATGATAAGTCCCAGAACATCAACCATGAAATACTACGAGTATATATTAAAGATAAAAGCAGTACTGTAGCTGAACTTTTAATTATGAAGCTGTTGACAACATCTGCTAACCATGGATTTTAATCCATGGATAGTTTATGTAACAATACGTTGAAGTAACTGCAACAGTTTGTCAGTTAAAAAAGGCAGACTGGACTGATCCAGTTAACATTTTTGGAAATATATTTATTTTGCTGTATATTTGATTCCGAATCTTCCTTTTTGATTAATTTTAATATAACATTTTGTGCTTATTGGCTTGTTTTTCTTTTCTGTCTTTTGATTTTTAACTTATAATCTTACAGCAAATCGTACAAACTCATATTCACCGTTTTGGGCAGCAGAATTCGTACCAATGGATGCAGATTTTTATGATCTGGCAAAATTAAGAGCCAATTAAAAAATTCATAGCATTAAAGAGCTCTATGAATAATCATAATCCTCCAGAGTGAGCAGTGAGTTAGTAAAAAAGTGAATGAGAATCGAAATGAAAATTTGAAACTACGAGAAAAAAACCCTAAGCAATAAGAATTTTATCGGGTTTTTTTAATCACAAAAGTATAGTTAGCAACCAGCAGTTTTGCTGATATATCTGGGAAATAAAACAGCGGGTAGCCTTTATTCGTACGGTTGTTTCTTCAGTCATTTTCAGCTCATTTCGATTTCATGGAACTCGCAAGCAACCCGCTTGGACAGCATCATGCGACGCATACTCAACGCATGCCATGTGAGTGCAGCACAAAGCGATTTTTCAACGGGTGTGTCACCAATAAAATAAAATACTTACCACATGCAATGAATAAGTGAGTATTCAGTTACGAGTACACACAGCGACTGAGCGTCACGCACACACAGACCCGATGTCGACCAGATCGACTCGGGCACATTTTCGACCGAGTGTTATTTCAAATAATGAAGACTGTTTTTGTAGGCAGTTCCAAAACTATTCTCCCTACAGCTGTACCGAGTTCATGGAGTTATCTGGGAAAATTCATCAAATTTAGGCTGGGAAAATCGGAATCCACACGTAAGAGGAAATCAGAACATTCGGCGGGTACTGGTTCGCAATAGCAGTGAGTGTAGTAGGTATAAGAATAGGTAGGTATAGTAGTTGGTAGAGTAAATACTATCTAACATAAGAAGTTATAGTATTTAGAAGATATTATTGCATTTATAGCAGCAGTTTTACTACTAGGTAAAGTAGTATATATAAATGTATACATTAGCCGGTATAGTGCTAGATAAAGCGGTACTATACCGGCTATCGTAATATAGTAGTAAATAAATATAGTAGTGGCATAGTACTAAACATAGTAGGAGTTATAGTAAGTAATTAAATTAGCAGGAGGAATATGTATAGTGCTAGTGTATACAGTAGGTACAGTTGTACGTATAGCAGTGGTTATAGTCATAGGTCTAGTCTTCGGTATAGTAGTATTTATAGCATTATGTAGTGCTTGCAGCAAGCACTACGAATATTCAATGTTCTTAGAAGCAACAGAAGTTATTTGTTACTTTAAATGGACGCATCGACAGCCCGTTCCATGTTCGAGTTCCTTAGACTCTTAGATATTTTCCTCTGCTCCTTTTTCTATTATTGGTTGCATAAATTAAACTGAAGTGGGCGCTGGCAGTGGGCGAGGTTTTCAGTGATGGCAATAGACTTTGTTTTATCTCTTTTTGCTTAGTTAGTCTGTTAGTTTGTTAGTTGTTAGACGTTTTTAATCGTATCAGTTGGTGCTTCGTTGTCTTGTCGCCGTCATGTGAATTGAGCTGCTAACCTCGATCCAAAGTTGTTCATTATTCGGTAGATACGATGCAACATGTGTAACGATTTTCTTCTGTTTAAGATTCTGGGCTGTTATTGGAATTTGGATGATCATTTCCGGAAATCCTGCAACCGCTGAAGATGAAAATCTATTCTTCCTCTGCAAAACGATTTGTAATTCTTTGATATTCATTCCATTATTTCTTAAATAAACAACCCCCATCACCTCAAACCAATAAATTTTTCCTCGTTCTTTAAAGTCTTTTATCATTTTACTTTATTTATTTTGATGTCAATGCTTTTGACTTTGGGGTAATTTCCGGAGTAAAATTAAAAGTAATGCTTCCTGATTTGCATTCGAACTTCCTTCCTGCAGCGTTTTGTTTCCAATACAAAAGAAGGGATGGCAAAAATGCGGAAAGAAACAAGCAACGAACAAAAGAAAAAAAAAACACTTGGACAAACACAGGCCACCTTTTATCAGCTGTTTAGAGCCAGCAAATAAACTGTTGCTTTCTCAGTTTATTGACACAGAGTCGTTAACCTTCTTTGAGCAGATGCATCATCATCGTCGGCGTCGTCGTCGTCACCGCTGTGAAGCCGCACTGCTTCATTATTAACATTTCATTCAGTGGCAGCATCAACGTCATCATCATCATCGTTATCGTTGACTGTAAATGAACTTGAAGTTCATTTTGGGCTTTTGTTTTGTTTTGTTTTGCCTTCTGAAGCATCTCTGAGGTAATCATTCGACATCAGCATCTCTTCTCAGCAATCGCACAGCGGATACGATAAGGAAGAAAGGAAGTTCTTCATTTACTTTAGGTACGCTGCTTGGAGTTTGTGGAACCTCCAACGCATCTTTGTTATGGACAAATAAGCAAACAATTGCCAAAGAAGGGAACAAATAAGCCACTTCCCGACCACAAAAGGAATTTTCAAAGCCTTAAAGCAGAGAAAGATGGAGAATGAGTTAGAAAAGGCAACGAAGAAGTGCATGGAGTTATTTTCTCAAAAGAACAGCCTTAAAAAAATAAGTGAAGCCAATACATCACATGGATTTTTGATTTTGTGTGTGGAGGAACCGAAAAAGTCACGCTCGAGACAAGCGACAGACAGCTGAGGAAACCTAAAAGAAGCAACTAAAAAAACAAAGACGAAGAAGGGAATGGAACCACGCCAGATCCCAAAGAGTAGAAAAAACGAGGCGATGCTGGAATCACGTACTTATCCAAGTCCCACGTCCGGACAGACGTCGAAGGACGGTCAGGCACACGAAGTGAAGTCATATTTTGAAGGTTTAAATAACAGCTCAACACTTTCGATGTTAGGATGACTGAAATTGATTGTTTGCCGAAGGAAAAGGGAAGAAGAAGAGGAAGAAGAAGTAGAGATAGGGATCAATGGAGGTAAAATGATGGAGAATGGGGACGGAAATATAATATTGATGTTTGTTTAGTACAAAGTATGGAAAGTGTGGTCAGGGGAGAGATTATTGAAAGAACTACATTATTGGAACCTTATTAGAGGATAAAATTGACCTCTGCTTAGAGATTTCGTCTCAAATATCTATCTGTCGAAATGTCTTGTCAATTTCTTCCATTTGACAGCAAAGCAATTGTTTTTTTTTAGGTAATTACTAATGATCACTCCACATGTCCATCGAAACTCTTCCAGTTCCCGTTACTCTTCAATCCAACTCTTCGATCAAAGCATCTGACATTCCTGAAAAGCGACGAGGTATTAAAATACATCGCACGTTACTTCCTCAATTAAGTGCTGGGTACCATCACCACCGGCACCACCAACGCCACCATCAACAGCAGCGTCATCCAGACTAATTTTCCGCTTTCAGAACATGTGATTCCAAGCAGCCTACCAACGGACGTAGAACAGACCGCGTTCCCGCTTGCGCTGCTTCAGCTGGCCACTTCACTCGCTCGTCCTAATGAAGCAATTCATTGAACCAAGTGACGACGACGTTCGATGGAACAAAAACCTGAACACAACTCGAACGACAGAATAAAACAGCACCGAAAGAGAACCGTCGGTGGAGATGCAGTGAAGCGTAAAGAAGAGGGTAAAAATGAATTAACAAATACAAGAACCTCGATCGCTGTGATCGATCTTTGGTTCGCGACGATGACGATGATTGTTCTACGACGCTTTTTCCTTGGCGACGCTTTTGTTCTAAACAGTTTTACGTTACGTTTGCCCATCACCGGCCGTTGGTAAATCCGTTCACCGGTCCGCTTGCTCGACAACCTACCGCTGTTAGGCGCAAGCGATCGTCCAATCGATCGGCCGTCGTCTCATTCTTTACTCACACTTTTATTTGTTTTTGGCAAACATCTGCTTCCTGGATTTTTTATCAATTCTTTTAGCTGTTGTTCATTAAACAGGCGAACGCGCGCCGTCCAGAATATTAGATGAGACGCGATGAGATGGTATGTTGCCCATCTGTCCGTCCGTCCGGCCAGAAACCGGCAGGAATTCCAACTTCGGCGAAGTCCCGGCGAACGCTATTTTGAATGTTAATGAAGAAGCTGATGGTTATAATGACAATGTTCTCTGCAATGATGAGAATAATAGTAATGATGTTGATGATGACAAAGGCGATGACGATGTGGACGGAATCAATAAGAAGCGACCAATCGAAGGAGTTTAAATCAACACTAGAAACATATTAATTCAGCCGAAGCCGTTCCATTACTACACACAATTCACTGGAGGACCGAAATACTCCCTTTTCTTCAATTTCTCTTTTAAATACGAACATCAAAAGCCACCCAGCAATCGACGGAGGAATTGTTTGCTAAAGCGAGAAACTAAAATTAAAGCCATTAGAAGACTTGGTGTTGGACTTGCCTCCGGTTGCAGTCTGATCGCGTTCGTTTTCAATTAATTTTTCTTATCTCACTTGACCAGCAGCCTCCAGCTGCCCGACTTTTCGCAATTCTCCGTTTTTCATTTTTAATCTACTGTGTATTGGGTAAAATACACTGAAGAAGATGTTTTTTCATGCGCACTCGCAGCTCACAAGAAGAGTTCGACGATGGGTCCAACGAGTAATGGAGGTGTTATTGAACTGCGAATAATTTGCTTATACAAAGCAAAAGCTTACATTGCAGTTTACGCGATCAGTTTGACTCTAGTCCCAACTTCATCGAGTTCATCTCTCGTCTTCCTCTGAATGCTGGGATTCAGTGTTTTAAGAAAGTAATCGGTATCCATTACAACGCATTCCACTTCGTATTCATTACAGAACTTCTTTGTTATTCTTTAGATAGATAAGAAGAGAAGATAGATAAGAAGAGTTGAGCGTCCATTACTCGATTCCGAGTATGTTATTTAAATTATCTGAATGCTTAATCATTATACTTCGCGTACTACAAGCCCAAGTACAAAGTAATGCGAATGTGAAGTGATGCTACAGCACCAGAAAAAAAAGAAAAAACCAAAAATAACACAATTTTAAAAGAAAAACACAAAGAAGTGAATGTCGCAGCCTTTCAAGCAATCGATCGAGTAAACAAGCGAAGGCTTCTCTTGCTTTTCAGTCATCATGAACGTCGTCATCATTACCATAACCATTGTTATCTTTATAATTTACATCATCATTATTGTCGCAGAGATGATCAACGGCGATCGTCTGTCCGTCACATGTTATTCGCTTTCAGTGACTCCCCGCAAAATAATTATTTTTACAAAATGCACTCGTGATACGCTCTGTTTGCACTTAACAACAACAACGGGGCAAAGATTAGGCAGCCCTGCCATGGACAGAACCAACAATGATCGCACTTTATGGAACATAAAAAGTGGAAAAAGAACGGCGGAGATCATAGATTGTGCGTTCAGAGAAATCTATACAGCGTTCATGCGTGTGCGGTCGTCTGTGCCGCCATCTATCGGCCTATGAAAGAGCTGAAGAGGGAACTGGGTGAGGCTGACTATTAGCTGAGTGCAGAGCAGTGCCTAAACGGGTATCGAAAGGGTTAAAAAACCCCCCAAATAAAAAGCACTCAGGTTCTGGAAGGTGGTCATAAGTAGCAACGATGATGATGAAAGGTGTCAGAGTCCAGGTCCCAGTCTAACGCACTGTTCGGTTTTTGCAGCTATAAAAGAAGCAAATATCATTTGATAAGGCGTTAGTTGCTTTGATGTTGGTTTTGCTCGGCGATTATAATGGAAATTTTCGCTTTGTTACATTGTATTTATATGTTTTTTTTTTTCTCTCTAGTGCGAAGTTCTTTCGGACGCGTATTAATAAAAGTTGTTTGCAAAAGTGGAAAGTTTAATTGGACGAATGAATGACAGCAAAAGAAAGATGAGTGCAGTAGTCAAATGGAGAGTAATTATCACAGATGTTTGCGGTCGAGTGATAGCGATAATGACGATGGAGCTGAAGATGAGGACGTTGGCGATGGCGATGGTAATGAACGACGCCTGGAGGCACTAGCCAGTTGTTCTCGATGCTCGAACTTGTTCAGTACAGCAAACGGCGAGTTGAGTAGACTGTTTGGCGATCACTTTCGAGATAACAATTATGCTTGAATATAGACACCCGAGTGAAGAGAGTGAAGTGGGACAGAGAGAGACTGGCAGAGAGAGAGAGAAAAAGCATAACAACTAGAAGCAATTAAGCGGACATTCCTGAGTGACATGCATGTCCAGAGAAAAGACTTCAAAATAATTATTATAATAAGAAAAGGAAAAGCCAAAAGCTACAAGATAAAAAGTAGCGAAAGAGGAAAGACAGAAACCCACGTGACGTTGTCAATTTCAAGTATTCAAGCTGTGTACACATCTTAATTGTAGCTTTGTGCGGAAAAAATAGTTCCAACCCACTTCAAGAATATAAGATTATTAACTTCTGTTTCGGTTCTCGTCTGCC
Organism: Thecophora atra; assembly: GCA_937620795.1. Lineage (NCBI taxonomy): Eukaryota > Metazoa > Arthropoda > Insecta > Diptera > Conopidae > Thecophora > Thecophora atra. Next base: position 35,609,237 of record OW569401.1, read on the forward strand.
TTCTCTTTTTCGCCACTTCATTCGACTTTACCAATCGACTTTAACTCGTTTCGTACGGAATCGAGTGGAACGTATGTCAAATTTAATTGATGACATTCGATTTTTCAAATGTCAAATGTGCACAAAACCTATTAAAATACTAATGAAGAAGAGGAAATGATGATGAGAGAAGGAAAGAACAGAAGTTGTTAAGTGGGGATGGTCTGTTTACCTCAAAAGCAAAGCAATTATTGCAGCCAGTAATCGGCAATCGTATTTTGGCAATAATTCAAGGATGACACATCGGGAATACATTTAAATATAAATCGGTTGTTAAGAGGAGTTGTTTGTGAAGAAGAGTGGGAGGGGAAAAGATAAGAGAATAGAGAATAATAAGCGTCTATTTTAAGTACTGTTTTCTGGTGACAAAATTTATGATGACGCATTTTCGAAAAAGGAAAAATACATTGATTAAAAAATTGCTGATATTAAAAATAGGAACACGAATGAACGAACAGAGAATTCTACGAAAGTTCAGAAGAAGAAAAAGTAAAAGAAAAATAGGTAAGCAAAGTTTAATGTTAATTTATTAATTTGATATTATCCAATAAGAATAAGATTATTTTATACTACTTACCTAATTACAAAAAATCAAAAGGAAATGCAACCAAATTCATTTATGATTCCACAAAATTGCAACGTATTTTAAAATATCAAATTTCAGTGACTATGAAATCTTTCATTCACTCGTACAGCTCTACAACTTCTATCTATCTTCTCCCTCTTCTTTTTCGGCAATCTTCCTCGCTTCTCGCTCTTTTCTAATAGATTTTTCTGATTTAGAATATCTGTAGCTCGGTGTTAGATTCTGTACATTCTGTGCCCTTTTGTATTCCCATCTCCATCTTCTTCCATTCCATCATGTTCATGGTTTATTTTAAGTCTTCTTTAATCTAATTACGAATGATTTTTCTAAATTTCAGCTGTAGATGATTTTCTTCGTTTTCAGTTTATAGACTTTTTGCCCTTTTCTTCGTTCCCTTCATTTATATTCGCCCTTATCTTTTTATTCTTATTCTACTGACTATAACAGCAACATTCACTTTATCAGCTGTGGTTGTTGTCGCCGGTGAAGTTATCAGTGAAACATACATAAATAATAATTATCACTCGTTGCCTGTCCCATCAACAGACGCCATCAGTTTCAGGGATTGAGTATTGTGAAGCAGCCAACGACGAGTTCGATAGAGGGCAAGAAAAGGGCCAACAACAACAACAACTTCACAATAACCAGTTACTTAATTAACCACTAGCGAATATCAGCAGCAGAGAATCTTTGCATCGACATGATTAACTTTGACACTCTGACGCTGACATAACCGACATCACCGATAATCATAATCAGCTGCTATCTATGAATAACTTAAAACTGAATTTCAGACTGAACGAGGTTAAAAACTCTACTAAAATCGCATTGAAGCCCACGACGACGACGACGACGACTTTGTGACTGCCATGGGTAAAAATGTATGAGGCAAGACTTTGAGTAGGTTGTTAAAGAGGCGGGAAAGATCATCAACACGAATAGAAGAAGAAGCAGGGAAGGCGTAGAAGAGAAGAGGGAAATCCCGGCGACAATTTTACAATTTCAGTTTATTTCGCTGTTCCTTTTCAACTCTGTCCTAAGCAGCGGAGATGGTAGACAAAAATGTTGCATTCCGAAGATGGAGAGACAAGTTTCAACACTTCGACGTTGTTTTGTTGTTGATGGTGTATCGCAGTTTCCTGGAGTATCGCACAGAATCTTGAGCTGTGTGTGGAAATGCGGTTGAAACAAGTCAAATTCAGCTGCTGCTGTTGGCTGACTAGAAACATTGCAGCGAACGACGACTGAATGAACCCGAATTCGATCATGAATGGGAATCGTCGTCATCAGATAAATAATCACTTGCAATTGCTTTATATACGTTTCGTACTAAAAATAATAAAATGTAAAAAATTATAAAATATTAAAATAATGCTTAATTCTAATTTTAATAATTTTTATTAAGAGAAATATGAATTAAATTTGAATTTCCTTTATTTCTTTATGAATATTTATATTAATTCTTTCTATATAACTTTTAAAATAACTTCTCTCCTTGCTAACGGTCGTTTAGGACCGAATATAGCGCCATATGTTTCAGTTTTTCTTTATTATTTGATTTTTCCTCAGTGTATTTTTATGGCGAGTCATTTATTTCACGCTCAACACTCGTTGAAATTGAAGTTGAATGCAACATATGGGGCACATGTGTTTGACAGCGATCAGAAACTTGTTTTTTCTTCACGAGTTTACTTTAGAATTTTTACTGTTGAATATGTTATGAAACAAGTTAAAAATAATCGGAAATAAGCGAATATTTTTGCAATTATTTTTTTATACCATTCATAAACAATTCACTAATAAAATTAACTGAAAACTAATTCCATATCCAGCTCCAATAATAACCATGTCGCTATAAATTCTATCAAGTGAATAACAATAAAAAACGAGTCGGTGTCTCGTCGAATTACTCGCTCAATAATTAACTCGTTTTTTCATTCGAATTTGTTTCGATTCGAACTTTAGAACGAGCTTCGAGCTCTCCATTTCTGTGTGTTTAGTAAATTTTTCTTATCTCTCCTTCTACGCAGAAGTGGCAAGATGACGAGTTAATAATTAATAAAAGTTTTTATGGAAACTAAACACTAAAAAACTAACGAAATCTTAGCTTGTTTTACAACAAAAAATGACTCGAACAAGAACAAATGCGACGATGAAGATGTTGATTTTATCTGAACATGTGTTAGATACGAATAGCTACTTAATGTAACTGTACATGTGTCTGTATGTAACCCATGACTGCATCTGGCTGTATGTCAAAATATCTATCCATAACTAATTTAAACAACAAGTTATTTAATGTAATATTACACATTGAATGTATCTCATCGATGATGTAATGCAGACAAAATATCAACAATTTTTTATAGATTAGACCTTCGTCATTCCTTTAAAATGTTCCTCAAATTATATATCATAAAATATAAAGACACAGTAATTAATAAGAAGTAGTTTTTTCATCACAAACAATTCATTATTTTTAATTAGAAAAGCTTGAAAAGACCTTCAAAAATACTTCCAAAGTAAGCAGAAAATTATACAGTGAATTGTAAATTTTTTTAATAAAGAAAATTTAATATATTTTAGAATTCATATTGATTTGTCAAAAGAAGTGATTTAAATTATAAAAAATGGAAAATTTGGGAGAAGATATTTGAGTTTCAGCAAAGTAAAAGTCCACAGTAAAAGTGGTAAACGCCCAAAATTATACCCAAAAACGAGGAAAATCAATTAGACAAACAGACAGAGACTCGTCGAAGGACGGTAAGTGACAGTGACTAAACAACTACGACACAGAAGAACACACGAAAGCAGATGGACACATATAAAACGGGTAACAAAGCGGAGTTCATTGGAGTTTATTTAAAGTTAGAGTCACGTGCAAAAGGCAACCGCATTTTGCATATAATGAGACACCAAACAAAATTCAGCCCCTGAACAAACAGATTTTGGTATAGTCGATTGCCATCAACACGTAACGTAACCAAAAACACGTAACAATAACAACGCAAAGACACAAACAAGCTCTAAACTACATATGAATCATCAAAGCTCAATTATGAATTATTTATGAATTATTTGTGAATTAATTGAGTCATTTAGTAATGTAAGGAAACGTTTATGAATCACTTTTCAATCATATGAGTCATTTAATATTCAATTAAAACTCAAACTTACATTTGTATGAAAGGCTCAATAAATTTTGAATTTGAAATCTATTGAATCATTAATGAATCACATGAAACATTTAAATCAAGTGAACCATTTGTAAATCAAGTGGATCATATGCAAGTCAATTGAATCATTAATGAATAAAATGAATTATTTATGAATCAATTACAATTCGTTTGAAATTTCATCAAAACCTTGGTTACAAATTATAATAGGGAATTTTATAATTAATATTGGTATTATTAGAACTTCATTACAATTTAATTTATAATAAAAATAATAAATTAATTTATAACAAAAATTTAGCAAGCAAAATATGTTTCATCTTTTAGGACTAGCTTTTTAATATAAATTTAATAATTTACTTTTTGTTCAGTAGCTCGCTTGTCGTTGCTTCATTCGTTTAAAATCTCCAAAAAAAAATAAAACATTTTATGCTTACTTGTATTTTAAGTAATATAATTTTAAAGCATTCTGTTCGTGACATCAATTTAATCAATTCAATATGAAACCCAAGCAACAAAAAAAACTGCAGTGACTGAATTTTCAAATGCAACTGCAATTTTTATATATCATCGTATTTTTATTAAAGTAAGATCTTTTTTAATGGTAAAGTGATATTAAATATTGACAGATTGAGACAGAAATCTATGTAAATTACGAAAAGCTTCTGTCCAGCCAGTTTACAAATGCAAACATCAACAAATGTAAAGCTAATAAAATTAGTCATTTCGATTTGGTCACAAGACTCGACTACAAAAGCAATGACATCAGCAGCAACAGAGCAACAGCTGTCATTTAAGCAGATGCGATAACGAAGAAGCAACCACAATAAACATTAAAATGCAATAATAAAATAATAATAATAAGAAAAACATTAACAAGAACAGCAACAACAACGAAAAGACCAACAAAGTTAATTTTGTGGTTAATGCATTTATTATAAAGCTGAAGAATTTCCAATTACAATAAATTTTTTGCAAACTTAATCAAATTTTTAAATACAAATTTGCGTGTGTTTTTGGTTCTACGATTTATTTCGGACTCTCTGGGTTTTGTGTATCAGGCAAGGCGCCATCTTCTTTGAAGATTAATCACTTTTACTCAGTCAACGGGTCAAGCCAATCTTCAAGGTATTCGAAGGTTGACAAATATTGAGAAATATTAAAGCAATGATTGGACTAAGTACACAAAAAGCAGATATTAAATTATTCAGAGCCAATATTGCGAGTAAAATCAATTTCAAAATAACAGTACAGGTAAATATAAAGACAGATATGGAGTTGGTAATTGGAAAATATGAAGATAGCCATAAACATAACACTGAATTCGAAATTAGACAAAAGCTCTTTTTTATTTCAGTTAAAAACATGAAGAGGGGGGAAAAGAAGAAGAAGAGAGTTTGCTAAAGACTGTAGAAGACTGTTGCAATAGGTGCACAAAAAGAAACAACAACAATTAAAGACCTTGCAACCCACACGAAGCATTGAACACCGCTCAAAGTTGGAGTTGGAAAGAATGGACAGAAATAATTTTTATGTATGTAAACAGCGATTTGCATAGTAAATAGAATGAAACGGAAACAGAAAAACTAAAATCAACGGCAAAACACATCAACTTCAAAAAACTCTACTCATTTAACAGAAATCGAACACACGAAGCGGAACGATAACAGAAACAAACGCGGTGAAGCGTGAAGAGGACAAGGACGAGGACGAAAGCAGAATGGTTGAGTTAGTCGAATGCAGCACACAACAAATCCAAGAAACTCAAAAAAATATATATTAACATATAAAAACTCACAACGAAAATATCCAAAAGATTTTGGGAACAAGTTTAGTAAAAATACGAAAAGAAATAAAAAGATACTAAAAAAATAGGTAATTAAATTTTATTATTAAATTATGAAACAGTCTAAAATTGGCTATATAATTATTTAAACAAACCGAATAAATTTTATTATAAAACTAATATTTGTTAGTAACAAAAATTTGCAGATGATATTAAAAAATACTAGTAACAAAAGAATATATATCAACTGCTTCTTGATTTATTTTTGCTTTTTATAAAAAAAACCTTTGAATAAGTTTCATAAATTACATTTAAATCTAAAAACAAACAACAGTCAAAAGTGAAATATTTTTAAATGCATTTAAAAACTTGAATCTCTAGAAAAGCCTAAACAGCATCGTTTTAATCGAGCCGAATGAGGTTCAAAGCACAGCAGCGAAAGTTGCAGTGATTTTGAGTGATTTTAAGGTGATTTTTATTTAAATAATTGATTCGCTGCATGCTAAAAAGTTATTAAAAACATGAAATTCACGACGAGTATTGAACTCATTCCAAAGTCTGTACACACACGAAGGCAAATATTCAGTAATACACTGAAAAAAACACCATTTCCGGTGATCGCGATTTATAATTGTATTTAACTACGATTATTTTCATTTTCTTATCGTGTTTTTGTTATTTCATTGAGTTGTTTGTTGCCTGCAATTCGCTTGGATAAAATTTGTGCAAAAGGGGCAATTTTTGCAATTTAACTGCAACTGCAGCAACAACAACAACGAAAACAACCTCGATTAATTGTAATTTTAATCACATGTCATTATATAAGTCAATGAAAACAGGAAATCGTCAAATGGAATCAGCAATCAAACAAAAAACAGAAGAAATTAAATACTAAAAAACGTTTTTGTTGCTTTATATTTTAGCAACTGAATTAATAAATTAACCGTCAAGGTTCTAAAGTTTTTGTCTGTTTTAATTAAATTAAATTATTTTTTCTCATTTTTTAAAGCTATTAAAAAGTCTTCTGTAGTTTATCCAATAAATATTCCAGGTTTTTTCAATAAAACAAACAAAAATAAAAAAGGAAAGAAGGAAGAAGATGAATCTGCCAAAAGTCCAGCTCCTTCACATCGATTGTAAATCCAACGACCGACCAAACAAATCGATTCCCAAGCCAAGAAATTCGACAGGGAAAAATTTTATTCAATTTTCTATTTGTTTTTAGTTGAGAAACAAAACATTTTTGGAAGAAACTCATTTGAATATTCGCGAGTAAATAATAGTTTTGTGGTTAAACTTGAGAGAACTTAACGACGTATGTATTTTTATCATTTTCTCGGTTTAAAATTACCACTATTTTAATTTATCACAATCCTTCTCGAAGCTGCATTTTATGCGATATTAACACATTTTTTATATAGCAATAAAGAGCATTAAAAATAAGCAAAAGCTGAATGAATGACGAAACGAACAAACCAAAAATGCTATAAAATTTCATGAATTTCTGGTAAAAAAATGAAATGTAGAGCAGTAGATATAATGTAAATAAAAAATTAAAAAAAAAATTATAAGCAGAAAGCATTTAAAACACTCACAAACATTAATAACAACAACGAAAAATCAAAAAATTTCCACACGTTTTATTAATGAAACTGATCCGAATATTTTACTTGGAAATTTACGTTAATTAATCATTATTGTGTTGTTGCTTTTGTTGTATTATTTAATTGTTTTTCCACATCTATCTCTGCAAAATGGAAATATCTACAAAATTCCGTTTAGTTGCTTTTGTTTCCTTTTAATTGATTTATCCGTATCTCTAAACAACAAAACTTTGGATAGTTTTATTAATATTTCCGAAACAAACAACTCGGTTGTATGCAGCCACGGTTTATTCAAAATTAAATTGATTAATTATGCAGAAAATAGGTTTTGTTGTTTGTTTTTATTGTTTTCAAGTTTATTTTTTGGTCGAAGTTTGAAGCGAGTACCTTTAAAAATCCATGTACCCCATAAGAAATCAAAAGAACAGAAAATTTTTAAGTTTTGCTGTATTAAATTATATTATTTAATTAATAATGGGTTGGAAAGTTGATTTTTCCTTTAATAAATATGCTCACTTTAATCATTTTACACTGAATACACTTCTTCTTTTCGATGTTTCTGCATCTGGTTTTCTATGAATAATTTCTACTTCTGGCAGATTGCCGAAAACCTCGATACACCCTCAATATAATGTCTAAAAAACCCCTTCTATACCTTTTAACTATAAACTAACGTTTCTTCGCGTGTTTCTAGAATTGTGATTAATTAATTACATGTCTAAAAAAGTGAGTTTATGTTATATGAGGGTTAATAACAGTTCTGTTGGTTATTTTGTAACGTATATTTTTATTTATAGCAGCCAGAAAATGTTCCATTTGAGTTGTTGTTTTTTTTGGTATCGTTGCTTGGGTGAGTTTTGTTGGTAATGATTGTGTTTGGTGGCGTTCCCTTTTATAATATCCTCATGAAGCTAAACATGGACATCGTGTGTGTTTTTAAATTGTCGAAATGAAAAGGAACTGACAAGTAAATGACAGCTCGAAATAATACAAACAGCAGTCAGCATGAGGTCAAAAAAACAAAAATTAAATCAAATTTCAATCAAATAAAAGTAAAAACAAAGATTAACGGAACCTTTTTTATTTTGGAGGATTTACTTAAGACTTTTGAGGGCAATATACAATTTAAAGGAACGAGGGGAGCTGACTTCAGAGTGAGACAGACAAAGAAATGTCTGATAAACAGACAATATACAGCACTACAAAAGCTCCAAATATTCAGGACTAATTGTAACCGAAAAATGTTCTTATAAATTAGGTCTAAAGAATAGAAAATTTCACAGATTCATGTCAAAAGTAATCAAAAAGTGGAATGATCAACATCTTGAATGAATAATATTAAAAAATTATCATATGTTATATAAATGAAATGCGTATAATTTTCGGTTCTTTACTACTTACTTGATATTTATGTCAATTCTCGAGATGAATGTTTAGCCTTCATTAACTCAATAACAACCACGTGCGTCAAATCCAAAAGCAAACGTAGCAAATAAATCCATAAAATCCATAGCAAGGCAAACAAATGTAATTCCGAGAGACTATAATCGAGTCGAGTTAGGCAAACACTCTCTAAACGACGTCTTTGGATATTTCCAAAAAATATGAATGAATAAAAATAAATTTGAAGACACTCGAAACAGATTATTTTAATTTTTCTACTTCGCCGATTGAAAAGATTCCTTTAAAAAATTATACACTTGAAAACTGAGTAGAATAAAGATTTGCGTTCATTTCTTGTTTACTTAATTTAAATTATTTATAAATTTTGTTTATTCATATTATTTATATTTTTTGTTGACGTTTTATTTCATTGATTTCCGGAATGTCTTTAATTTTTGTAAAAATTATGGAAAGGATCTGAAAAGAAAAATAGAATAAAATAATAAATACATAATTAAAAACAAAAATAAAAGGTTTTTAAATATTTAATAATTTTCCTTTATCTAATTTTATTTATTATTTTATTATTTTATTATTATATTTCCTTTATTTTATTTATTATTATATTTAATTTCCTTTTTTCATTATTTATCTATTTATTTATTTATACAACTGTTTATTATTATTATTATTTATTAATCTCTCAGCTCTGATTTATTTATCCAGTCGTATTTTGAAAATCTTTTTGTTTAAGTTTTTCAAGCGTCAATGGAAAACTGATGCATTGCAAACAATCATTTTAACATTAAAATATGCAGGAATGCGGACGTTTTTCAAAGTGCGACGTTGACTGTGATCAGCTGCGAAAGCAATGATTGAGCCGGAGTCTGGCCAAAGTCATGGTTTTATCCGGAAAATGCACACCAAGCAGAAAATACTGAACCATAAATAAGACTACTTAAGCTTAGAAATTGATGTATATAACTGTATAACTTCCAGAATCAATGAAGCAAACCCATTTTTATGGCTACTCAACAATAAGAAAAATCAAAAAGTCAGAAAAAATATAACGCGGTGCTATTTTAGCGAAAAGAAAACCAGAAATTTACAGTAAAGTTTTCTTTGGTAGAGGGAATACAGAAGACCGCTTTAGAGACCATGGAATAGATCTCAGTCCACAGAATAGACAAAATGTGAATATCAACTACAAACCACAGCACAGAATTAGACATCTATAAGAAAAAGAAGACTATATAGTAGACTGTACAGTACTCCATAGGCCACATAAAGAAGAGAAATGTTAAAGAATATTCTCAGAAATACGTTAGGGAAAAGGAAGATTCTAGACCACGAAATAGATCACAGATTTCGGCGTTGACAAGACATTACAGTAGCCCAAAGAGTAGAGGACACTACAAACGGTTTTATGTGTGAACCGAGGAGTAACTCATAGTTAAGACAATTTTGAAGAACATAAAGTAATGTATTTAAAGAGTATTATGAAGTAGATACATACATTAAAACCTAATCAGCATGTTAAAAACTTCTTGTTTAATGAGGAATTTTACAGTATCGCTGTCGGGGCTTCGAGGTCTCAGTTGGTTTATGAATTACAAAGAAACCATAAAACGACTATCAGCTAATTCTAACGTATCTATGATAGCGTTTAAAAAACAAGCCAACATTTGTATAAACAAGTAGAGAAAAGTCGGAAAACAGAATCTTGTAGAAAGAATTAAATATTACAAAACGAAGATTGCGTTGTGCAAACTTAGGTCAAGAAAACACGAAGCAGCGGAGGAGGAGGAAACATAAACAACGCAAGAACACGAACGCAGCGAAAGAGAAGGAAAGAAAAACACATAAACATATGTTTACATGTAAATTGAAAATAGGAAGAAGAATGAAAATTATTTCCCCACCAGCAGCAGCAAGAGAAACACCACAAAGTCAATTAAATGAAAACGGAAAAGAAAACTAAACAAGAATTAAGGAAGACAATGTTTTGCAAGGCATCTTTGTATTATCAAAAAAGATATTATATAAAAATAAAAACAATAAAAATATAAAAAATAGTATAATAATATAAAAATACTATCAAAAACGCAAATTACAACTAAACACATTCACTTATTTCAAAGAATTTCCATAAAAACCCTTACAATTACAATAATAATGCAAAATGCAAATTTAAATCCATGAAGGCTTTATGTTAATTGTAGAAACATACATACATACGTTAGCGCTACAAGAGACTATGTTAAGTATTTACAGAGCTTTACAGAATGCTTATAAGGCTAAGACAGATGTGTACATTTCTACTTTACTGTAAAATGTTCTAATTATTCTATTCTACATAAAGCATTTCTACGATTTATGTTCTTTACAGAAGGTCATTTCTAACAGAGAATCCGCGTGCACTGTTCACAGAAATTCAAGAGAGAAAGAATAACAGAAGCCGCCTGAAAAGTTAATAATCTGTAAATGTGGCTGAGTAAATGAATAAGCATGACGACAAGTCATAACAGCAAGTTTATTAAAATTGGAAGAATGTTCACAACCGAGAAAAAAAATAACAGCAGTGTTTGATAACACAACGAGCTAAAAAATAAATAGCTGAATTTAATAATAAATGAATTGGCATGAATGTTAGTATTAAGAACTTATTTTATAAAATCCTTAAAATTGCTTATTCCATTCTTTAAGCAATGTAAATTATAGACTAAAAAAATATTGAATTGAATTCATATATTTGGGAATTTTCAAATATATAAATAAAAAATAAATAAATAAAATTCAATCGAAGGGAACTCAATTTAAAAATGACCAAATGAAAATTAAATCAACCAAAAAAGAAAAGAAGAAAAACAAAAGTAGAAGCAAAACTTAATAATAATGAAATTAAAACAAAACCAACAATACAAAAAGACAAGAAAAGATAATATTTTCTTCACAAAAAGCTTCAAAATGATTACAAATAAAATTAACTGTTGTTTTATTTACCGTTTCGTCTGATCGCTTCCGAGATAAATACGAAATTACATACTTTTATGGGTGTGTATGTGTATTTAATACTTGACAATTTCTTCGTTAATTCAATTTTTAAGACTGTTTTTAGCACAATTATTATTTACAGCACTTGACACGTTTCTGTTGTGTAAAATACAAAAAAAAGTAAAACTATTTTTTATCAGTTTTTGTTTTATTTTTTAGGGAATTTTAAGCAAGGGTTTTCATTTAATACAATTATTTATTTAAAAGCACTCAAATCATAACAAAGTTTTATTTAATAAAGCATCGATCGTCGATTTATGTGTAAATTTTAATATTCAATAGTCAAATTAATGACGTTAAAATTTTCTTATTATTTTCATATTTAAATTTTGAATTTGATATAAATTTCATCATATGTTTTATGTGGTATTTATATTCTTATTTTCCTCAATTTAAAGTGTTTTAATATAATTTAATTTCGCTTTTTAGCAATGAGTTTTTTCAGTCATTCTGTGGATTCTTTTTTTTATTTGGAATATTGTTTTTTTTTTGTTATTTTGGAATATTTCCAATTTGTGTATTTCAGTTTTGTTTTATATTATTCTTTATTCCTATTCTTAATTTGATTGGCGTTGCTGTCGTTCTTCTTTTTAAAATTTTCAAGTTGTAAATTTTAATTTCATTCACTTAAAATATTTTATTTTTTTTATGTTTTTTCTTGTTCTCCTCGGAACTCATCGGACTCGTCGGGCTCTTCTTTTTTTTTCTCTTTTATAATCCACCGAAAAAACGAAGAGTTGTTGTTGTTACTATGACTGGCGTCGTCGTATTTTTTATGCTTGTGTGTGTTTAATGGTTTTTCCTTGTTTACTTTGCTTACTAATAAACTTTTTATTCATTTTTGCCTTCTCATATTTTTCAAGCACGTATTTTTTTTAATTAAATATTTTTGCTGTATTGTTTGTGTTTTTATTAATCTATTCTATTTCATTTCATTCTCTCCTCTTCTGCCTTCCTTTACGATTTCTTTCACGTGTTTGCTTACTCGCTCTCCACTCTTTTCTGTCCGCTTTGCTCGGTGTTTCGCTCACTTAGAGAACATTTTTCTAGTAGAATTTCTCCTTATTTAAACACATTTTTTTAATATAAACACTTTTCATCTGTTTGCTGTTGTCGTCGTTTCTTTTACACAGTTAATTTTATTTTTCCTTCTTTATTTTAACGGTGTTTCGTGCCGCGTGCATTTATTATGAAATAAAATTACAGTTTTTCGTTTCAAACATTTAACTATTTTGTTATATTGACAATAATGAAACTTCTCGCTATAACAAACACGATTTCTGTTGGAAATCGTTACACGTTTGCGTAGTCGTGTCGCGTCGCGTCGCTTCGATAACCGAACGTACTTCAACCGAACGAACTTTACTCTTTGGCAATCGTCTGCCGACTGACGGATCGCTGAGCTCGAAAGCATTTCATCGATCGGCGATCATTTGCCGCGAACATGGTTCGAGCGAACTGCGCGCTGCAACGTGTCGTGTATGACGCCGAACGAAATTCCAGTCTGTGCTGATGGAAATGAAGGGAAATATTGGAAGTTGGTGTCGGTGGTTCGTGGAAGAAAGCGACTTGGAAGAAACCCGAAGACTGCTTCGTTGGAGCGAACTCCACGAATCATCAGTGGATGTTAAAAACTTCCAATGAAATCGTGACTCAACGCTAAGAAAAACAATATTTCTGCGTAGTTGTGTTGGTGTGAGTTTTCTACGGTTTTATTTTCTGCTGTTGCTGCTTACTTCAGCGAATGTTGATAATCAAAACAAATCGTGAAAACTTTCTGGTTTTCTGCTAAGAATGCATTTTGGCTTTTGCGCAATGAACTGATATTTTGATTGAATTCTTTGTGGTTGCCGATGAGGAATGAATGACTGACTTTGTGAATGAATCCATGATTTATGACCTTCTTTCGTTGTCCCTTTGTTCGGAATGCTTTCATTTTTTTTTTCCTTTTTTTATTTGTTTCTTGTTCCTTCTATTTTATTGCCTTTTTGACTTTTTCTTCAATGGCAACAACAAAAAATTCGTTCTTGTTTTACACAAAAAAAAACTCTGATAAGAAAACAAAATTTTTGAAACTGTGGCGATGCGAAATTCGACAAAAATTTGAAAAATGAGAGTTTTTTTCATTTAATTTTATCTCGAAAGAATTTAAATCGTTTTTAGTTGCTATGGTTTTATTTTTTACTCCATTTTTAAAATTAAATTCTTTGGTGTCGGTTTTTCGCTAATTTTTTTATTGTTTGCAGTTTTTTCAATTTTATTACTTGATATATTTAATTTTCAATTTTAATCATTTTTATTTTTTTTTGTATTTGTTGTAAATTTTAATATTTTTAATTGTGATTTATTTATTTGTAAATTTTTTGTTTAAATTTCATTTTTATTTCTTTATCTTATTTTTAATTTTTGAAAAATATTGCAAAAAAGTAATTTAATGATTTCATTAAATTCTTCATCCGTATCTCAATCTTTTTCATCATTCATCGCCTTTCCTTTCCTTTCCTTCTTCGTTCTTCTTCTCCCGTCGATTTCTATTTTTTTCCCCAACTCTTTTACATTTCAGCCTTCATAATTTTTACCACCCACGCGTACGTCAACACAGACACACATACATTTCGTACTAGCGTCGGTGCTGCTGCTGCGGCGGCGGCTTCTGCTGCGCTGCTTTCAATAACAACATCCAAAAAGCCACTTTAAAAGAAAGTCTCATGCTGTAAATCTTTTTGTTGTTGCTGCTGCTGCTGATGTTAGTTAAACGTTTTATAGAGGCTCTCATTAGTTAAACGCTGCGTGTTTCGCTTTTACTGCGTGTTGACGTCCTGTCGCTGGATGTGATTCGATGTTTCTTTGTTTTCTCCTTGATTCATCGTTAATTGTTTTGTTGCAATATTGACAAAAGCTTCAATTCAATTCATAGCAATTTCGTTTTAATATGCGTTTTGAAAGAATTCATCTTTCTTTTCTCTAACGAACGATTGAAGTAGTGAACGAAGGAACGAACGAAGGACTGAAGTCTGCCTTCATTTCGATGCATTTACGCAGTCGCTCAGCCGAGTCTGTGCAGTTGGCAGCATTCATTCGTTTTATTCCTTCACATCGGCAGCTGCGCAATTACTTTGTTCGCTGCTGGACCCAACGGAAATTGGGTCACTCAAGTTTTTGTTGTGGTTGTTGCAAATGCCGCCCATAGATGACTAACATTGCGCACTGCGTTGCCGTCAACACAAAAGACTGCGCATTACGTTAACGAAGTGTTCATTTTAATAACGATTACGAGCAGCGATGGACTCGTGCGCAATTGGATCAAATGTTCGCCGCACACAGCCAAATCCAATGCAGGCTCCCATGTGCGCATAATAACGGTAAATATAACTGTGTATGTGCGAAGTTGTGTGACAGATGTTGTCACTATTAAACGGCTCAAATGTCAGCTTATTAAATCGATGTAAATACAACAACAAGCGACAACAAAATACAGCAAAAAAAACGTTTGTTATTTCAAGGAAAAGAAAATTTATCGCTTGCTTAATGAACAAAGTAATAATAATAATAATAATGCTTCGTAAAACTTTATTTAAAAACAACAACAACACGCAACAGTCTTATGTAACAAAACAGCGACTTTTAAATCATAAGCCACTTAAATTAAAATCCCGAACATTCAACAAACATTGAAAAGGTTTTAAAAAGATGCCGAATGATTGAAGACTTTGCGAAGGAAAAAGAGTGTTTAAAACCACTTTCATTGCTTTCATAAATGTTGTTGTTGTTGCTGTTGTCTGCTTTTCTTCTTTCCCGCTCATGAAGCTGTCAAATTTTCCCATCAAAGTCGTCGTTGTTGCCATAAAAATGCCGCGTTTGTCGGTCGCTCCAACGACGTGTCGCAGTGACGGAAGTCGCCGGCCGTCTTCTGTCGGTCTTTCCGCGCGAAATAATTTGCAGCTTTTCAGCGGTAGTGTTTCTGTTGCCGGCGATTTGCAGTTACAAACGCCCACCCACGAACCGTAATCGAACATCCGTTGAAGCATCTTTTCTGTCATCAACTCCTGGAAATCACGTTTTAGCTTTTATTGGCAACTTAATCATTGAACTGAAGTGTCTTACTTCAGCATGGAAATCGATGAGACAATGTTAAAACTTCTATTTAAATCTGCGAAAATTGAAAACTACTCACAACCGAAGATGAAATCGTCACCTACAACGACGCTTCATTCATCTCCTCCTTCTCTAATTTTCTTTTTCGTTTTTTGTTTCATCTCTTTTAATTTATTGTGAATTTCTAAATTTCCTTTTTTTTTTAATACTCTTATTTATGTTTTTCTTAATCAATGTGTAAACAAAACGATCGAAAAACATTTACAAAAGAAGTTTTTATACTTCATTCGATTCGAGTTCGCTTCTTAAGTCTTTCATTTGCATCGAAAACAGAATAAAATATGCATCAAATCACCACGAAACGCAGCAGAAAACAGATGCAGCAGAGAGAAAGAGAGTGAATAATAAGAGAAAACATCATAAATTAACGTACGCTTAGCAAAAGCTTTCAAAAACAATTAAAAAACCAAAAATGACAATTTCCATTTCTATTCTTTTAATTGCTCTGATAAAATTGAAACGTGAAAGTTGTTTGTACACCTTTGGTGAATTACCCTAAAAACTGCGAATAAGAAATTAAATTTTTGCTTTAAAAATAATTTCAGACACACGTAAATTCAATGATATAAATTAATTAATTTTTGTCATAAGCTTTAAAATTCAACTGAATTCTTAATTTATTTATTTTCATCGTTAAATATCTTCATTTTCTCAATTGAAAACGTGGATATTTTCTTCATCTTTGAATAGTTTTATAAGCAGATCTACCTCAACACAAATTTTTATGATTCATTCGCTCCCTCGCCGTTAATCTTATACTCAAATAATGACAGTTGAATCGGTAAAATTGGGCCATAAAACGTTAATGTTCCACATTAAAACGAAAGACTTTGGCGACAAACTCCCGCAATAATCGATCGCCGTATCGAGCCATAAACGAATGGAGCTATAAAAATAATTAAAGTATGCAATTTAAAGCTTATCGAAAGGAGTTCATCGAAAAACTTAAAGCATCATTTAAAAAATTACAATTTCCATTTGATTCAAGCGTTTTATTGATAAAATATAAACAGAAAAGAAAACAACAGCTAAAAAATCGTAGAAGAATGAAAACAACTCCAACTTTTCTATTTGAAATCTGCTTTTCAATGAAACCGTCGATTGTTGGGATAAGAAATGAATTAAAGTGAAAAGTTGAAGGAAATTTCGACGATTATTTCGAAGTGAATTTTCATTTAATGATTGACCGAAGAAGTACAAAAAAGGAAGCCAAAAGAAGGATCAAATTATTGACTAAAATATCGACTACATATAAAAAGATTAAAAAAGGACCAAACTAAGGCAAAAAAGAAGTCCTAAAGGGTCAAAGAAGGACCTTAAAGTGGTCAAAACTATTGACTACAGGAAGACCAAGGAAGGACCAAGTAAAGGAGCGAAAAAGGGGCCCAAAAGATTGACTTATAGTGAGACCAAAAAATACTCTAACGCTTGAATCAACGTTCAACTCGTTCAGCAAAAACTTAGCTGCAAATTTGGTAATTAAAATTGCAGCGAGAAACGCAAAGCGACTTCTCTCGTCTTTAAACGATCAGCGATAAAATAAAGTGGTCATTAAAATCACAGTTTCGTTAAGAGAAACATTTCGAAAAAAGCCGCCAAAACAAAAAGCGATTAAAGAAAGACTTGAAAACTCCAACTTTACTGATAAACATTAATTTAAAAATAATTATTTTCATTGGCGATGCACTTTTAACAACACTGAACATAAAAAAAAGTTCAATCGTATTTAAATGTTTCTTAAAAATCAAAATATATTAAATATTTTATTTCAAAAATAAATCAAGATAAAAGAAGAGGCAGAAATTCGAAAAAAACTCCTTTCATTTCGATTTGAAATTGAAAAGTGGTGAAGGTCACCACAAATTATGCGATGCACATCAATGCAGCTGATTTGTTGTAGTTTTTTCGTAGTTGTTTTATGAAGATGCAACCAACCAACTCACGAATCCATTTTTCGGCTTCAAACGTCGATGACTCACAACGTTTGTTGTCTGTTGTTATAATTGATGATGTTGGAGTGCTTCTTGTCTCCTTTTTTCTGGATTTTATTTGTTTTTCTCTTTGGATTTTACTCTGTTTTCACTTTCTTCTTTAAATGTTTTCCTTTCTTATTGCTGCTTTTTATTATTAGCAATTTTTAGTCGATTTTTTCTCGTAGTTTTTCTTCTATTTTCAGTATATTTTATATTTTCCAACAATGGCCTTTTAATAGCCGAAAATAAATTTGGATTTTATTACATTTAAAGAAATGATTTTTTTTCTTTCGGACACATTTTAATTATCGTTTAATTTTTCCACTACGATTGATGGATGACTCGACGAGGTGATGACGGGGCGGAGAGAGCGGAATGGCTGCTGTTCATTCATTCAATATTCAATGAAAGTCGGCGCTTCTGGAAAAATCGTAGAGAAGCAACAATAAAAAATTTTATAATTTTTATTTTAATTGCATGAAAGTAAAAAGTGATGAAAGCGAAGCCGAAGATGCTCGTTGTTGTTGTTGTTTTCGCTGCTTTCGTTTCGCTTTATTTTTTGTTTAATTTCATTTTCAACGTGTTTTTTTTCTTCGACTTCTTGGGTTTTTGCTTTTCTTTTTTATCGTAATTTTTTTGTTAATTATTTTTTATATTTATCTTCATTTTTGATACTTTTTTTTTAATTGGATTGATTTTTGGCATTGTTTTTCTTTTTTCCTGTGCTTTAAAAACCCACACAAAAAACTTACTTCACGAAAAACATGAAAAACAAATGCAACAGACACACAAAAAGTTGCTTTTTAAAATTGTCACCAAGAAATCAAGGCAAAAACCAAGCGAACAAATAAATAAATCGACAGATGAAAATGTGTTTTGTTGATATTGTTGTTGTTGTTGTTGCTTCTAGTTTCATATCATTGAAAATCATCTGTACATCATCCTGGCAACGCTTCACACTTTTCCAATTTCACTGTCTGCTACTTTTCCGTCGATTGACTCCGTTTTTTATGACTTCGGTTGTTTTTTAGTTTATTTTGGTATCACTTTCGATGATTTACTTTCCTCTGATTCCAAGTGAAATTCTACGATTTCTTTCAACAACTAAAATCATCGATTAATTACGTTGAAGCAAAGAAAACAGTCAATTTTTGTATTAATCAAACTTCTTTTTCGCATTTAGCTTTCTATTCTTCTTCCTCCTTCGCCTTCTTTCCTTTTTTTTTTGTTGTTTTTTTCTTATACCTTTTTAATTCGATTATTTATAGTTTTTGGAATAATTAATAAAATAAAAACAACAGCATTAAAAAATGAAGAATCTTCATTCATTCAGCACTCATTCATAGAGAGTTCGTTTCTTAAGTCTTTCTAATTTTCAGTTTTACAACTTTTAGAAAATAATAATTAATTATAAATAAAACTCAAAATCTTTCGAATATATTTTGATATATATAACATAAATAAAAACCGTAATATTTGAAATATCAAAAAAATATTATTTTCTAGAGGAAATTTTTAAAATTAATTTTTAAAGTGCGCTTAAAAAGTTAAAAATGCTTAACTAGCCTTAACAAAAGCTTTTTCTATTTACGTTATACATCTTGTTCCTTTAGAAATAGAATAAAGTAAAAAATCAAGCCTAAAAATTAGAGTTAAACAACCAAAATGTTAATGAAACTTTTGCGACGATCACAACAACAAAAGTCAAGCTCAAAAACAAGAAATTATTGATGTAATAAAGCAACAACAAAAACAACAACAGCAGCAACGAATCAACAACAATAAAACAACGGGGCATTTAAAACAATCGCTGCATCGCAAACAAGTTTCTGACCTTGAATTCAGTGTTTGTTTACTTTTCTATGCTGTGCAGGGAGCGAAAGGCCAACGGAGCAACACAGCTTTTGAAGGTAATCCAGATAAATCCGCCGAAGAAGAAGAAGACAGGAAAAACAAGAAGATTAACTTTAAATATTTAATGCGTTGCTTCGTGATTTTCTGCCTCGAGTTTGTTGCATAAAAAAGACAATTAATTGTAAAAATGTTGTGAAAATGACTTAAAATGAGTGAGAGGGAAGAATCAGCAGATGGAGAAGACGCAGAGGAAAGTATGCCAAATACCAGAAAGCATAGAATTCAA
This sequence comes from Thecophora atra, assembly GCA_937620795.1. NCBI lineage: Eukaryota > Metazoa > Arthropoda > Insecta > Diptera > Conopidae > Thecophora > Thecophora atra. Next base: position 35,629,133 of record OW569401.1, read on the forward strand.
CGTTGACGCCGCTCCTCTGCCAGCTGCGTAATTAAAGCTGCATCAAACGTGGAAGTTGCTTGGAACAAAAACCATTTCAATGATGATGCGTCAATTTGAACAATTGTCCACTTAATTTAATTTTTAGTTTCAGTTTTTAATTTTGTTGTTGTCTTTCTTGTGTTTTCTTTCAGTTGTTGCTTTTGTTTGTGCATCATTTGCTTAATTGTTTGTTACAAGCATGAAAAAACTTTCTAATATTTTGACGCAAGCACTAAAAAAGATTAAAGGCTGACTTCGAAAAGCAAATCGATGGGGATCGATTAGCCGAAGCTTAAACACAGCATGCGGCCGGCGACGCGTTGATTGTCGAGCATGAAAAATTGAAACGTCTTCCGGAAAGCGTGGAAAATCGCCAATGGACATGAAAGGAGTGAGAGAGGGAGGGGCAGAGAGCAGAAGGAAGCAGTGAATTGCAATGCAATGAAAAGTGAAGTAGCAAAAGCAACAACAAAAGCAGAGAAAACAATAAATTTAATAACGGCCGCAGCGGCAGCCGCCGGCTGCAACAGGTTGCTCTGCATGTGATGAACTAATTTATTACGTGCTTCGACAGATTCGCTGTCGATGATTAATTATTGGCAAAGGCAATTTTTATGCAAATTTGTTTTCTGCAAATTACATATTCAATGAAATTTTTAAAGGTTTAAGAAACTGCAAAAATTTCGGACAAAAATCCATGAGCGTCGCTGTTGTTTCCTTGCATTGTTTCGGTTTTTTTCTATTTAGAATTCAGTTCAATGCAATTATTTTGAATGCTTTGCTTTGTTGTGTTATTTGAAGAGTTTTTGAATAGAGGGAAAAATAGCAAAAGAGCAACGCAAATAGAATAAATGAGCAACTATGTTTGTGTGTCACTTGCATCTTCTTCTTAATAAGAAAATCAAATTAAGTTGCATATTTTGTTGATCAATCGTTAGAAATTGTTTGCTTATCCTTTGCATTGTAGTCTTTTTTATTTGCGAAAAAAACACGACCACCTCGAAGCAATCGCAGTAGCGTTTTTTCAGGTTCTTCTCTTTAACTTTTGTTTGTTCTTCCTTTTTCATGAATGCAAATATAAATGCGAATGATATAAGTTGTCACTAATCGTTTCTTCGTGAAGTCGCTTTGTATATCACACACAAACACATGCAAACAAAGTCAACAACTGCTGTTGGTTGCTTGTTGTACAACTTGACCTCAAATCACTTGACGGTCTCGGCTTAATAAAGTTTGCAGCTAATGCATCGGCTGTCAAATGGTAATTTTTGCATGTTGCTGCAACGTCACAGTTTCCCAAATGCACCAAGCAACAGACCGACCAACAGATCCACCAAACAACCTGTTGCTGGTGGCTCGCTCTGCACGGCGTTCATAATATTAAGTTTCCTAACAAGATATCATCATAAAAACTTTTATTTACAAACAAAGTGACAGTAAACAGCTACAACAACAACAACAACAACAGGCTTTAGAACAACACAAATGCATCACGAAAACCCGGCTGCAATGTTGACAACCTCATCAACGATGACATCTCGAAGCCTTGGTTATTTGTATTTTTTTTTGTTCGAATAAAAATTAGTTTAAAATAACTAAAAACAAAGAAATCTTTAAACGTAAAGAACAAGCGAAATATATTAAAGAAAGAGAGGAACTTTTTTTCCACGATATTTTGATAAAAGGAGCAATATTTTTTCCAAAAAGCCATTTGCACCAAGGATCACATCATAGCAACTACCACAAAGTTCTGTTTCTAACTCTCTCTCGCTCTCTCTCGCTCTCTCTCTCTCTCTCTCTCTCTCTCTCTCTCTCTCTCTCTCTCTCTCTCTCTCTCTCTCTCTCTCTCTCTCTCTCTCTCTCTCTCTCTCTCTCTCTCTCTCTCTCTCTCTCTCTCTCTCTCTCTCTCTCTCTCTCTCTCTCTCTCTCTCTCTCTCTCTCTCTCTCTCTCTCTCTCTCTCTCTCTCTCTCCTTCTTAAATCCTAAATCTTGCATAACTCAAGCACATTTCTCCGTTTTCACTCGGTTTTGTTGCTAAGATCTTGAGCAATTTTGTGATTGAAGATTTCTTAATTTTCGGTATTTCTCTCATTTTTCCTGCCTTATAAAACACAATTTTCGAAAAAAGACATTATCATTCATGTTGTTCCTATGATTTATAACAATTTTTCGCTGATTGCGTTTTGAGTTTTTGTCTTTTTCTAAGCGTAAACTCGATCTTGTTACATCATCAACGAGCAGCATCGCTGCATCGTTCGCGGGGACTCGTAAATCATATTAAGAAGTCAGTATATTTTTATATAATAACTGAGCTGACTATGAGCAATTTCTTTCCCACTCTCTTCCTCTTTTCGTTCCACTTGCTTTGTTTATACTTCACCTGCTGTTGTTTCGATGCAATTGATTTAAAAGTCTTTCAAACAAATGCAAAACTGAAGTCATTTTTCAAGCTCAAGCATGGATATTAGCATATAGTGAGGATTAAGAGAAGAAAGGAGGAGGAGGAGAAGAGAGGAGAGGATGAGGGAGGAAGTGATCGAGACAGTGGTACCATTAGATAGTCGATGGACAGATTGTGACTTATGCTGGGGCGTCTTTGCTTAGCATTAATCAACTAACCAAGGAAATATTTCATGTTGAACAAATAATGTGCACATAACAACAACAACAACAACCATTAACAAGCTCTAATGCTTAATTAAAAGACAAAAAAGAAATAAAAAATAAAACAAATCGAAAATTCGAATCAAAACAAAACCAAATCATAATAAAATGTTTACGTTGAGGTCTAAATACAATTTCATTTTACAGTAGAAACTCGTTAAAAGCGACAAAGAAGACTCATAATTGATTGCAACTTTTCGTTGACCTTTTTTTTTTGCTTAAACGCCGAGAAGTTGGCTTTACATTTGGTTTGAACTTTGCTTCTACTTCAGCTTTCCTGACGTTTCTTTGTTGACCGTTTTGACCGGCTGACGTCACTTTTAAACCCTCAAGTTATGGCCACGGCTTTAATTTAATGATGCTTTGGCGCGATTGACGACTTGTCGACAGCCTCGTTGCGTGTTGCGATGCCGTTTTTCCCAGCAGCAGAAAACGAACCAAAACTCGGCTGGGCTTCGTTTTTCTTTAGTTTTTACTCCTTTTCATTCATTATTCTGTTTCTTGTGCTGTTTATTTTTCGAAAACGCTGCAAATTAAAGTTGATTGAGCAAAAAAGGAAGGGAGTTTTTTTTTTTTTTGTTTCTCGCTGAAAAACGGCAACAACGACTTTCATCATATATTAAAGTGCCTCGAGCAATTCATGCTTCAATCTTAATTAATTGAGGCGCACCTCGCAATCTCCACGACGAACGATCTGTTTGTTTCTTGTTCATTTATCAGATTTCTTTCGAGTCTTTATTATTATTATTTGTTTTAAGTTTTTTTGCTGCTACGTTTCTTTTTTGTTTTTCTTTTGTAATTTATAAAAACTCAATTTAAATTTTAATGTTTTTAGAGGAAAATCAACGAGTTCCTCAGACAAATCGTGGACCGTCAAGAAAACTTCCGATTTAATCTTTTAATTGACAAAATTCTGAAAGACAGAATCACGAAGGGTGTCGACAGAACAGATTTCGATCAACTGAAGCCGAAGAGACTCTAGTAATGGTTGTCAATCAATCAATCAGTGTCAAAATTTCCGATTGCGGTAACAAACGCTTCGATGAAGTCCTGAAAATTCCCTTGAACTTCAAATCAAGAGTGGGTCGAAGCAAATCCCTTATTGATTTTCATTTGCCTTCATCCGTGTGCATTCCTTTAGCAGTGATTTTCTAGTTCTCCTTTAAACTGTTTACTTATTACTTTTTGTTGTATTTGTCCGTGCAACAAGTGTTAAAACTTTGTTTGTTGGCTGTAAATAAAAAGCATAACTTGATTTTTACAGCTGCCACTAAAAATATGACATCTTATCCTGTAAATTTTCCCAAAGTAGTCCACAAATTGTGCCACAAAATAGCCGTGGGACACCCACCTCGCCGCCCACCACTTCCATCAAGCGTTCATTAGTACTTGAGCCCCCACACACACACACACAAATTGACTCTCATTCATGCCGAAAGCCGCTTCAGCTGATTGCAAACACAGCAACAACGACGACTGCGACGAAGATTTTTAGCTGAAAATTGATCACTTGAAGCGAACACGAGCTCGAAGCTGTGATTCCTTTCCATTTCCGCATAATTATAATAATTTTTCCATTCATTTGTCTTACTTTAAAGGAAATAATGTCCGTCTATGAGTCTGTCTGCCGGTCTCTCACTCGCGGTTACTTCTCACGGCGTCCACTCGAAAAGGATCACTTTTTCCGGCTCCCGAATAAAGTATTTCGATTCCAATTCAATTGCATTTATTTCTCTTGATTGTCGATTGTGTAACAACAAATAAACAAAAAGAAAAATTGTGCACTCGTAATAAAATCTTTCGAGGCGAATTTTCTTTTCTTTTCTTGATAATTCCCATTTTAAGACATGTTAATAAATTAATTTTGGTCACCTTTAAGGCATAAAACAACCGCAACATGAATACTATTCACAAAAGCCGACTTTCATTTTACTTGGGGTACTTTTTAATGATCCTAATGTCGATGATGATGATGATGATGTCTGTGGGCACCTCTTCATTAATACGATCAAATTGCATCAAATAACTTGATTTGGCTTCGGATTTCTTAAAGAAACGAGCTAACGACAACTGAGTGCCGTTGGTTATTCAATTTTTAAAGTGGTTTTGAGACATGACATACTTCATATAGCAAATAATAGGAAATAATAGAATTAAGCAGTAATCGATAGACAAAAGATAAAAAATAGTTATATAAAATAAATTTAAAAAATATACGAATAGTTCTTTATGTCTCCTTCAGCCTCATTTAGTTTCTTTGGCTCTGGACTCAGGTAAGGTTCAATTCTGATCGAAATATGTACTTAATCGGTGCTGAACACATCTCAATGTATATCCCTATGTAAAAAAATTAATCTTGTCTTGAGTATCTTTTGAAGTATTTTGTTTTGATCGTGATCATTGCAGTATGGTCTCGAAGGGACCTTTGATCCATATCGATCCATTGATCTCCGGTTTAATTATTGGACTTGACTTGGATTATTGTTTATTAATATTTTGTGTTGATCCCTGTCTGTGGTCCTTGATCTTTCTGTATGTTCTTCGTTTTTTGATCCATGGTATTTCTTCTTCAAACTTCGGGCTTTGGTCATCGTTCTTAAATTTTTGGTCCTTGTTCGTTGGTCTTTGGTTTTTTCTTTTTGGTGTTGGATCTGTATTTTGTGGTCTCCGATTTTGATTTTGGTCTTGTTCCTTGATCTTCAGTTTAGGATTTTTCTCTGTTACGATGTTATTATAGCTTGATCCAGGATATATGGTGTTGCACTTGGTTTTTAATGGGGACTCTTTTTGTTGAAGTTGTTTCTTAATCCTCTTTTCCTCCAAAAACTTATTTTCTTTTCCAATAATAAACTCCACTTGGCATAAGGCACATTCGTATATTAAAAGTAATTACTAATTTGTTGCAGTTGTTGTATCATTTCCCTACAAAAAACTTGATGTGCACGATTTTGTTTTCGCTTACAAAATAAGAAATTAATTTTAATATGCAATTAATTCTCCTTAAACACAAACAGATTTCGTGTTTCTTTTCAACCAAATCATTTGCAGATAACAAGCAATTTTATTCGTTGCTTGTTTGGTTTTTAGTATTATTATTATTGTTGTATTGTTGTTGTTGTTGTTATAATTGATGCCTTTGTCGCTCTCCCAAGTAAAAGTTTTTATATACAAACATCTTCTGAGCTTGACTTTAGGAAGACTTTGAATGACTCGCAGCTCAGATTCAGACATCATCTGGAAATGGCTCGAAGGAGTTCATAAAAAATGGAACGGCCGCCGTAAAGCAAAATGGAACACAAATGAAATGCGCTTTATGATCATGCAAAAAACGTGTAACAGCGATTCTCACGCTTTGCGTCGTTGCGATGGGATGCTCAGCAGCGGCAGCGGTGACATGACGGTTCCTGGTCGACCATTTCCACCACGAACGGTACCGAAAAAGTCACTCGTCCTCCTACTGACGGTCGTGTTCGTGGTTAGGCTCGTTCCTGGCTGTTGCTCATCGCTGTAACAATCATCATTCATGGTCATGTGTTGGCCAACAGATTATCGATGTTGTTGCTATTATTGCTAAAACAAAAGCTCGACTAATTCAAGAGCAAGAAGCAGCTGAAGAAGAAGAAGAAGAAAATCCTTTGCCGTCATTAAATTTACGAGTTCATGTGAGCTAAATTTGACCCAAGCAACGAGGTACGTAGTTCAAATTTTTTTTTTTTTTGTGTTTTGTAAAAAAAATAAAAGAGCATAAAAAAGGAAAAGTAATAATGGCCTTTTTATGGATTCAATGCTTCGGCGGGAATTTCAATGGGTCAAAACTAATCACTTAAAGCTCAATCCAAAAGAATTACACAAAAAAAATTCATTTCTTTATACAGTTTTTTATTTTATTTAACAACGTATTTTTGCACTTTATTCAAATGTTGTTTTTTTCTGATTTTTTTCCTTCTGTTGGTTCCTTTCTTGTGTTCAACTTTAACCCTTGATTGAATCGAGTAGTTTTTGTATGGAAAAACAAAAAAACACCACCAAAAACCAGTTGCAAAAAATATAAGCAGAAAAAAATCTACGGACAGCAACATCAAAAACGCATTTTGAGGTCAGATGAAGGTGAACGTGTGTGAAGTTTGCGCTTTGACATTCGCCAGTTATTTACTGGTCTCTGTTTCCGCCGCAGCCGCCTCTTTCACCCCTTCTACACCATTATAAACCGACCAAGCGAAGAATTTTTTAGAAAGAGAAAACAAAAGAAATTTTATACTAATTAAATTCGGTCGAAATGCAGCTACGGAAGAGTTAAGAGGGTAAAATATTGTAATAGGGACACTAAAAAACTGCTGAGAAAGAATAAAGCAATAAAAACGAATAACGAATAAATTTAAAGTAGTTTTTAAAAAAAAGCATTGAAAATTAATAGATTTTATACAGGATTTCTATCATAAATCATAAAAGTTATTAAATTTATTTAAAAAGATATTAAAGAGGGAACTATATTGTATATATATAGTTTAATAACGTATAAAATCTTCATGATGATGATGATTTACAATAAATTACAAATATATTTGCGAAATATTAAACATTACATCATTTATAAGCTATTTATCAGTAGCTGCAGCAGATGAATAACTAAAAAATTCCATTCATTTAAAATGCAGCACGAAAAAATAAACTACACACGCTAAAAAAGCCAAACCAGAAAAACACGATTGCTTATTCCCAACACGCTTCAAAGACCACCCCAAATAAGTCACGTGGAATCGCATTCATTTGAAACGATGGGAAATTTTTAAAATTATACACAAAAAGTTGACATAAAAGATCGCAGCCGAACAAAAAATAAGCACTGCGAAAAACACAAGGAACCACAAAAAACGCTGTCATCGCAGCTGCGTTTAATAAAACTTTACAAGAGCGAAGGAAACACAACAAGACATTATCGACAACCAAAAAGTGTTGCCAGAGATAAACAACAAAACATAAACACAATTAATATGCTGCATAACATTGTTTATTCATTGTGAATGTTCACAGAAATGCTGAGAACAGACTGAAGCTGAATTGTTATGAAAAAAAGCAGTTTTCAGTGAATTTTTACCATATTTAGTTCGACAATAAATAATTACTAAATGACAAACAACAGCAAATGACAGCCAAACATTAAAAATTATCTGCTTAAGCAAACACTCGGTTTATTCATTGATCGTTCTTATGTAAAGATTTAAAATTTGGACACGCTGTGAATTCATTTCATCGTCAATGGATCGTCGTGCGTTAGTCAATACACAATATAGAGTAATAATATTCTTCATCCTGTAAAATAATCCTTCAGATTACAATATGCATAAGAAAGATAAGTCTCAATGAAGCGATTATCGTAGCTCCATCACAACACTAAAGTTAACACAAAACTAAAACATTTAAAATTGAATCCTAAATCAGAAATAGAATACAAACAAAACACAATCACAATTTTATGAGCATTTTGAAGCAAGAAAAATGATTTTCGAGCTAAGATTCAGGCAATCATTAAATCATTTTGCATGATTTTTTGCCATTATTTTATTTATTTTATTATTTACAAAAATCCCCGTTTATCTGTAATAAAGTTATAAAATAATTGTTAAAGTGAGTGCTTTTAAGAGATTATGAAGAAAGTTTTATTAAATAAATGCCTAAAAATAATGACAAAAATTTTTGTTGAAAAAAAGAACAAAAAAACAGAGAATGCAAAAACCAACATCACCAATTTAATGGTCATTTTTATGGCTAAGCATTTCTTTTATAGAGGATAATTTATGATAGGAAACTTTTTATGACGCTCAAATAAAAAAGACGTCTCAAAACTAGACGCCGAATAAAGTTAAGTGAAAGGTTTGCAATGAGTGGGAAAAGATGGAAATAAATGCATTTGTTCGTTTATATTATTTTAATGCTTCCTTAGTGACTAATACTGAGCTTGCACGACGCAAGTTCTTGAAGGTTTTTGCAGTCTCATCTTCGAAACATCCAAAAAATGCTCTAAGAAACATCCATCGTGGCGATCCTCACGAAAACTTGATTAAATATCCTTTTTCTTCGACACTTTCAATCCTCTCCTTTCTTTTTATTGCAGTTAGTTGATGAAATACGATACGCTGAATCGTCTTGTAATGGATAACATTGGTTTTTAATACGAGTTTTATTGGAAAAATACATGCATAATTTTTACAGCTCCAATTTTTTCGAAGCACGACTTTTTCAGCGCTGGATCAAATTTCAATTTAAATACTTCACTTAAAGCAATGGAATGAAAAATGAATGTACGTAAAATAGTTTTAAATAATTGTAATTCCTGTTTCCATGTCAGTTTTCATGTTGGTCGACAAAGCAAACCTTCAACTCGAAGGATGTGAAAAGGAAAAATGGATAAAGAGACGAAGAGAAGATTTTTCAACGCCAATAAAAAACCTTCAACAAAAAAACTGGAAAAATTAATCATTTGCTTTACAAAAGTGTTTATTTAATTAACATTAAATGACTTGAATAAATAATCCCGCATCGAATTAAAGCAAACACAAAAATATCCAAAAAATGCGATAAAAACTAAATTAAAAGATTTTAAAAAATTCATTTTATTAAACCTACGCAAACAATTTATGGTCTTTAAAAGGATTCCTCCTTTAAAGGAAATGACAATTTTGATTAACTTTAATTGAAAAATAAAAGATTGCATTTTTTGGGCAACTTTTTCTGTATTAAATCGTTTTTCTTTTGGTTTTTAACCTGTTTTTGTTCATGCTTTAAACAAGAAAGTTAAATCAATGAAGTTAAAATGATTTGTCTTCTTCTTATCTCTTTCGGTGTCGTTTTTTTTTCTGTCCTTCTTTCCGCTGATTTTATGCATGCACAATTATGTAATTCGCTCTCTTCAAGGTTATGCGATGGTTGACAGAAATCCAAGAAGAAGTGAAAAACGCAATAAGCTGAAAACTGCAGTCAAAATAAACATCAAATAAGTAAATTTTTCACTAAAAAACAAATCTTTTCGATTTGTTCAGAATGCATTTTTTATATCTTTTTTTCATGAGTTGTCGATCTCACGTCGCTGCGATAAACTTCGTGAAAAATCAATGGAGACAGCGCTACAATCAAACTCAAACACCCAAATAACCTCTCCTCTCGCTTCCTCCCGTCGACGACAATGTGAATAATAGCAGAAAATAATCGCAACGCGAATGAAACTAATCGAATCGACAGACTCCGGGCGCGATACGTTGGCAACCTCAAAATTTATGGCTACGAGCGCCCACAGACAGACGAGCAGGCTACGGAGAAGGAAGGGAAACGCAGAAAACCAATTGAAGGGCGATCGAACGACGGAGGGATTAATTATGGGTTGATTTAAACTTAAACAATTACGACAGACGCAGACAGAAGAAGTGTGAATGCATACAAAGTTTGATTCCAATTTAAAAATATAATATCCAAATGTAATTTCCACAAAACTATATCTCGATGAATCCGTTTTTGTAATAGTTTTCTTTACCTGAAGCATTTTAAAATAATTCCTTTTTATTTGTTTCTGCTTTGCGCTTTTCTTTAGGTTAACAAAACCTTGACCTGTCACAAAATACAAAATCCATTCAACTTGAAACAGTCTCAGCTCAGATGCTGGCTTACAATCCACAAAACCGCTTTTAATGTTACTTTTAATGCTGTTTTAAATGACGCCGAGTAGCTTAAAAATTACGTTTTTGCACTTTTATTTATTATTGTGGTCTTGGGTTTCGTTTTCATTTTAACTTCAATTTTACTTTTCAAATGTTTAAAAAGAGTCCACGTTTGAATGGAGCATCATTTGGAGCTTAACCCACACACATAAAACGCAAGTTTACGCGTTCCTTGCTAAATGCTTATTTATGTCATGGAAAACACTTTGAAAAGCGTGGCTCAAATGCTAAAATCCTATGAAAGATGACTTTGACTGAAATCGTGTTAAAAGCTTGAAGCAGCAGCAACAGCTCTGCCGCTGCTTGATCAGTCTTTAAATAGATATGTACTACAAAGCACAATTTATTTGTTCAAATGCATTCTTACAGAGAAACAAGAAGAACGAGATGTAGTTGAGTCTCTAAAGAATGGACGTTGATGCTTCTTTTTTTTCGTCGCTTCTGAACTTGACTCAGCATCAGCCTTAACTGACATCAACTAAACTTTAAGACGAAGGTTCTTTCAACCAATATTAAGCAGCTGTAATTGGCGCAGAGGAATCGAGTTGTTTAGAGAACAAATTCTTTGAAAGCGATTAAAGGAAAGTGTGGAAAACTCTTAGAAAATACTTTTCCATATCTAAGCGAGATGTTAAAAAACATCACGTTAAATTTATTTGAGAAATTAAACCGAATAAAAAGCTAGAATAATTAAGGCTTTGCCGAAATGGACAACACGATGAAATCGAGTTCGTTGTTTAAGTCTTTCGTGTTCGAACACCTTTTTTTTATATTTAACAAAGAAGTAAAAAAGGCCAATTAATTAAGTTAAATCAGAAATCTAAAAATTCAAATTATATAAATAAATAATACTAAATAAACCGAAAGGATCCACTTAAAATAGTTAAAGCAATCATAGTTTTAACGGTTTACTCAAAGCTGGAATCTTTTCTATTTTCCTGGGTTTTTTTACTATTTTTGCATTAATGGATTAATGCAACTCTCTGTGTACCCACACTATCTTAGCTTTCTAGCATTACTTCTTCCTTTTTAAACTTTTGTCGATCTGAATCTTTACTGTAGTCATTTATTTAAATTGCTTTAGAGATTTTTTTCGGTTTTGGTGTTTTTCTTTCGGTGATGCTTCTGTTAAACGCACTCGAATTCTTTATGTTAGCCATATAAATACACACTCGTGAGCTTCGGCACCCGACACAAAGAGCAACCGCTTATCTTAAGTGGTATTTACACAGGATAAACTTAGACAATTCACCCAACAAGCAACCAGTCATGGAACGCAGCAATCATCCATTCATTCATTGAATTCTATTAATCAATAAATGATTCTTTTTTTTCTCTGTAGGACTTTCCTTGTTCGCATACAAAAACCATTTCTTCGAGTTCTCATTGTTAGTTTTCCTTCTTCTCTTCACATTCCTCTTTTTTTTTGCCATTTCCAACACTCTGAACAATCGCAAATAATTATCTTAACAAGTTCTTTTGTTTTCATGAAAATGTTTTCATGTTTTTCATGAAAATTACACTTAACGACGGTTTTCCAATTACTTGTGGTTTGAAAGCATAGAATTCATGGAATTGGGTTGGATTCGGACTTCCAATTGGAAGCAACAACAAAAAGTATCACCTTTAACGCCGTCGTATAACATCGCAGCCGAAGTGGCAACGACATCACATTCAGCGACTTCGTATTCAGCTCGTCGCGAATCTTCTTATTGGAATTGCTTTGTAATCATATTTGATTGGGCTCGCCTGTTTGCTTTATGTTTCTCTCCAGTGGATTGTTTTATGTAACCTACTCAATAAACGCAGTTTAAAGTAACTTATAGAAAATATTGAGTTATTCTTCGCTTTGTTCGTCGCTTCAATGCAGCTATGTAGTTGCTTAGGAAGAGATTAACAAGTTTTATAGTCGCTTTGATCAAGAATTTACTTTATTCGACGAAAGAGTTACTGCTTAATTGATACTCTTTATTTTAGTGTCTTTTTGTTTCTTTTTGTTGTGTAAATCAATTGTCATATTTAAACTGCGGTTAGAATTTGAATAACTTAATTTTATTTGTATTAATATTTTTATTACAGCATTTTGTATTTTGATTTTTATACCACAAAAAACGTTCTATTAAGCACCGTTTTAGTACATTCGATACAAGTTTTGTGGTATTTATAAGCGCACAATTTTACATGCTTGAAAAAAGCTGTGAAATGAAACAGATCATGTTTCTAATGCCATGATATTTCTTGTTTTACTATGAACCGAAAAATGCTTATTCGTTATAGAACATCCATATTAACAATAATAATAGATAACAAATCAATATTGAGACAATTAAGATAATTAACCTCTCACGCCGCGTTAACGTAGGAAATTTCCCCCTTTTTAAGATAGAAGCCCATCATTAAACATACATTTTTAAAGTAAAATTTATTTTTAATAAATATTTCGACTAAAAAAAATATTTACAAAAATTTTTTTGTCATTTATTTTCGACTCGAACAATATGTGTCTCAATAACAAAAACTTTCTTATTCTTTCCTTGGATTCAACTCATTTTTACTGTGTTCCTTTTGCCCTTTGAATGTGCTTTTTAATTTCACCAGCGTTTCTCGTTGGATCGAATTTTATGACTTTTCTGTCTGTCTCTGTTTTCGCCTCCCTTTCTCTCTAACTGCTCCTTCTTTCGTCTTTCATCCGCAATCATGCGCTTATTTACGCTAATTGATATATCTTTAGCTGCGATCAATCGATTCTCTTGGATTTCGATTCATGGATTTCATGCATTCGGTATGTTTGCTGTTGCTGCAGATGAAAGCAAGTGTTGCTGCCTCCGTCGTCCGTGCATCGTTCGGCGTCTGACCATACGTGAAGGAAGAATTGTGCGATCAACCACAAAGAAGAAGTGAAACTCTTCATCTCACTTTTACGGCTAACTGTAAAGCAAGAAGTTTTTGCTTTTCTTCCTTTTGAATTATTCCAATAAATAACATTTGCACATCATTGGTTCGAGGCGCTTCGCTGCCTGTGCGCTGTGTACTTTATGAGTTGTGCGTTACGCGCCTCTGCTTTATTATTATTATTATTAACGTACGTTTGTTTTCTTTAAGTTTTATTTACTTAACGGAAATCCAATTTGCTACACGAGTTTTAAAGTACAAATAAAATATTTTCATATGCGATCGGCTTGACATTTTCAACTTTGACATTTCTGTGCAGCAGTAAATTTGTAAATTAAAAATTAATCGAATTATTTGTATACAGTATAATAAATTCTGAACATCAGGGACGAAGTTTTCGGAATAACATATTTAATTGTCTTTTAAGTGTGATGAATTTGTTTTCTCCTCGCTGTTGTTATATAGATTTACGCAATCCTTGATAGTTTTCTGTAGTGTAGAATCTTGTTACAGTTGTAATTGTTCGCGGAAATTTATAGTTGCATCGCGTGGACCTTTTTTAGACTTTAAAATTGCCTCCTCGGTTCCCTCCTGTTCTTCTTACTCATTTTATTTAAATCAAATATTATTTTCCAAAAAAAACAAGATTAACCTTTACTTATTGGCGTTCGTTAAGTCTTTGTTGAAGTCTTTCGTTTTTTTTCTTTTTTTTTGCTTTGATATGAAGAGAAAATGTTTATTCGCATGCATTTAAATAAACCCTTTTAGCATTTGCAAAAACAACAGTGAAAAGTAACTATTAAAGGAGCGGCGCTACAATACAGTCTCTTGAACCTGGCACATCTACTGATTAATGGCCAATTTTGTCTTTCCTTAATTGTGGCGGCTTGCCTTATGCTAATTCAATTATTTCGCTCTAATTATAGTTGATTTACTTTTAATTGCAATCCCTTGAACATTATGTATAAAAAGTTTGCAAAAATTTTTTTTTTTTTTTTGTATTGTTAACTAACAATGAATTTTTTAAAATTTTTTGCAAAAGAAGATTAAGTGTTTGAACTAAGAATTAAACTATACTGAGCAAAGCTACTTCCTACACCAACTACAACTTCTATTTTTCGTAATGGTTCTACGATTTTAGCTGGGTCCTCCATTTTTGTTGACTGTCACTTATTAAAGAACGTTTCAAAAGTAAATCCTCGATAGTATAGTGGTTAGTATCACCGCCTGTTCTATTATTCTATTCAAACTTTTTAAAACTATTCAAAAACTATTCAAAACTTTTGTTTTTTTTTTTTATTCTTAACCAACAATGCATTTTTTTTAATTTTTTTAAGTTTTTATAAAAGAAGATTAACTGTTTGAACTAAGAATTAAAGTATACTTAGGGTAACCTGAGCAAAGCTACTTCCTGCACCAACTACAACTTCTATTTTTACTGGTGTTTCTACGAGCTGGCTTCTCCATTTTTGTTGACTGTCACTTATTATGCGTACTTGCATGCTAATTAGCGTCCGTTTCTTTGCAGTTTACACTTCTTGTCTTACGATTGTATATTTTTATCCGGGAGAGGCTTTTAGCTGCTTCGACAGGTTTATCTTGTAGACGACTACTACGGTGATTACTACGGCCTTGATGAATATAAATAAAGTTTGTTTCGCAGTTTTTACAGTTTCTTTATATTTTTAACGACTTTCTTACACATTAACTACGGGTCTCGTATTTTTTTGTTGCAGTTTCTCTTTACTCAATCTGTTCCCCGACGTAGAATATGCCCCACGTAGGATAATGTGATGGCCTTGTTCATTATATTTTTTATTCATTTTCTACAGGTCCTTAGTAACTATTATTATCATTATTTTTCCTTCCTTTATAAAAATAATTCGCTCACGTTGCGAAAATATTTTTGATAACTTTATTAAGCATTAATTTTGTTATTGCGAATTATTCTGTTATTGTATTTTGATATTAAATTGCGGATTTTATGTTTATTCGTTGATGTCGACCGTTAAGTTTAATGTTAATATAGGCACATCTTTAATAATTACTCCTTTACATAATTGTACATTTAAACCATACTTTAATCTTCATTATTTTTCGATTTTGAATTATAATTTTAAGTTTGCGTTAAAAACTTTAGCAAATTTTAAGTTCTTCAACTTAAAATGTTTTTATTAAATCAAAAAAAAAACGTATAAGTCGCATAGACCGCTTCGAAATTAAATCCTCGATAGTATAGTGGTTAGTATCCCCGCCTGTCACGCGGGAGACCGGGGTTCAATTCCCCGTCGGGGAGTATTTAGTTTTGATGTCAATTTTAAATTCGGACATTTTTAACAAAATTATATATATTTTTTTTAATAGTAAAGTTATTTCATAAAATTTAAAATATCACAAATCTCTCTGTTACCACTGAGCTGGTGCACTAGTTTAAAATTTATCCAATAATTACTTAAAATATAATACACATTTTTCAAAACTTCAAATTTTTTAATAAAATAACTAAATTGCACGACAAGATGGAGTTTTATTTTGAATAAAAAAATGTGTGCACAGTAGCAACTGTCTGCAAACTACTGTGTGTACGTTTGAGTGTTTTACACTTTCGTACAAACCGTGAACACTTTTGGTTGTAGCAAAGGTTATTTTAATTACATATTAGTATTACTGTTGTTATTATAAATAACATAAGGCAGTGAATTGTAACTTTAGAAAAATAGAGATTTACATAATCTATACTGATATTTTTGTGCTTCAAATTCATCTCCACATAAAGAATATATATGTAGCAATTTATGGATCCTCTGGTGCGATCGACACAGTCAATTGTTTGAATCCCCGAAATATGGTCAAATTCATGATTTTGCTGTCTTTTTGGAGGGCATCATACACATCTGACGAGTTTTTTATATCCTTGTTGTTAATATGTGTAACAATATCGCCAGGCATAAGTCCGCCGCTATTATATAATATATTTTATTTATAGTATATTCCATTATACACTTATATAGTCAGAAATCAATACTTACGTATGCGCCGGTGATCCGATAATAACCTTCCACACCAAAACTCCATGCGTGATGTTATCGGGCACACTCTGACTACGACTTTTAAGCTCCATAAGAATGTCTGGAGTGAGTGTAAGCATTGTGATGCCCATGTAACGTCGAACAGGATAACCCATCTTACTCTTCGTACCTTTCTGCCGTCGTTCAGCTGTGCGCACCATAAATTGCTTAACATAATCGATGGGTATCGCAAAGCTAATGCCCGCCGTCACTTTCATGCTGTTTACGCCAATCGCTTCACCGTCGAGGTTGACCAATGGACCGCCAGAATTACCAAAGGTGATAGCGGCATCGGTTTGAATGTAGTTTATGTCACGATTTCGTAACCCTAACTCCTGCGATGCACGTTGTGTTGAACTCACCACGCCAGCAGTCACTGTGTTGCTTAGAGCCAGAGGGCTGCCGAGCGCCACGACCCATTCGCCGGAACGCAAGTTTGATGACTGGCCCAGTGGCATAACAGGCAAATTTTTGCAGTTTATGCGCACCGTAGCCAGGTCAGAAGTCTGATCCACGTCCTCAACGACTCCAGGAAAAGTCCTTCCGTCCGACAGTTTTACTTGCACCATAGTGTGCGGTTTGTTTATCACGACGTGAGCGTTCGTTAGTATCAAGCCGTCAGTTTCTATTATGAAGCCAGATCCATTCGATACCGTCACCGGTTGCCCTGTGTAGTAGTCGAAATGACGTGTGTCTTTGATTTCAATATAAACCACAGACGCTGCACAGTTTTCTACCACATCCGAGATGAAATTAAACTGCTTCCGTCTGCCAGCTAGTGAGGGCAGCGTCCTAGCCGAGACGCTTGGCATTAAATCATCTTTAAACTTATACAAGGCATAGCTACAAATTGACGAAATAGCGACTACGTACAAAATTCCAGAGTTATTATTTGCGCGATAAAATCTTTGCTGCTTATCCTGTGATTCTGAACATTTGTGTTGAACACAGATGTGACTTGTACAGACGTATTTCTGTACTGCCAGGATATATTTAGTTCGCGGGAAATTACATTGTTGTCGAAGTAATAATGTTATCTTTGATATATTCTGCATTGTGGTGCACCGATTGTGAAATCACATGAAATCACTCTCAAGATTCCGAGACAACATTCACTCCTACCAATTTCTTGAAACGAATTTTTTTTTTCTTCCGTCAGCTGTTTTTAATTTTTGTTTTTTTTTTGTTTTGTTGATTTATTTTTTGCTGCTTTAGTTTTTTCCTTCCCCGAATTTGTAAAATACCTTACATTCAAGAAAACGTTAAAGTAAAAATGCTTATAATTTCAGGTTATTAATATTTTAATGACATTATTTTAATTAATTTGATTATGGATTAAAACTGACGGAAATAAATCAAAAAATCTCTGACAAAAATTCAAAGTTCCTGGATCAGCTGTTCGTGCTGCCAAGTTATCATGTCTAAACTAAACACAGCTAACCCTTTGCGTATTTTATTACAATAAAAAAGTTCGCATTTAAATTTATATAAATCAAAGACTATACTGTATAGTTTTTGATATAAATATATTGGGGAAGAATTAAACTTGGTCCAAAAAAATACGGCTTCGATGTCATGATGTGCAAGTATACAAATATATATTTTAATTGCGCATTATTTATTGTTTAAACAATTTTTAATGGCTACATAAAGTAGTTTGTGATTAATATTGAAAATCATTGCAATAAATTGTATTTCTTTATTTCTTCTTCAGAGTGAGGAAACGCACAATACACTAGCTAATTCTTATCAAGGAGCAAAGTAGTTGTTACAAGAACATAGTTTTTCAGAAACAAAAACTGTTTACTTGAAAATTTATTAAGATAAATCTTTTATGCTTCGTAATTAATTGTGAATAAATAAGTGAGGGAGTTAAAAGCCTTTTAAAACGTTATTTTAACCATACTGGTTTTATGTTATTTAGCTGCCCGTTATTTATACTTTTACATAAATGGTTGAATATAGTTTTTAATCTTTTTAACAGACCTTTCCGCAGGTCGTATATTTAAGTGTTGTCCGAATATGGTGAATGTGAGATTTCCTAACTTTATACCAAATACGCATTCACTTTTAGGTACCGTTCGCAGTCGATGATCCTTTCCAAGTATTTTAAGCACATTCTTCGTATCTAATATAACGATGCCGGTTATGCCGACCAAGGTTGCACACTTCGATTGGATTACATTCATTTTTGCTCCATGGAGATCTATTTTAACCAATAGTTTACTGAAGGCATCATATCCCGGTTCATACACCTCGGGAACTCTACCACCGTTGTGCAGATTTAACTGTTCTCGTATGTATCCCTTCCATAAGTGATTAAGTGGCAATGCCTCTTCGTATCTCATCTGTTTGGTTGGTAGAGTGTAAAGACCAAGGCGCGCGTTTTCTCGACGCGTCAGGGTGCCTGACTTGGATGATTTACGTTTGTGGCTCAATTGCTTCTTACTTTTAGTACCATGCAACATGGTTATGTGATCAGGAATAATATTAACAGCTGATCTGTAGCGAGGCTCAACTATATCTAATAACAGTTCCTGCAAAGGTGCGATTTGGGAATCCATTGCTATGATCGTGTTAATCTCACCTACAATATTATAATATATTTTAATTGAATTTATTTATACAATTTATTTTTTATACTTACAATGAACATTAGAGGAACTGAGCGACTGTCATACAAATTTTACACACTATCAAAGATTTTAAACCAAACTCATTTTTTACAGGGACGTCCTATAAAATACTGTCAACAAATGTTTTGGAGACTTTTTTCACATTTACAAAATTTTTAAAACACAATAGGAAAAGCAAGCTTCGTATTTTTTTTTAACTTTAGTTGTGTAGGTAGTCTTGTTCAATCCTTAACACATAATAAATAAAACACAACTATTAGGATTGCGACTGTGACAACCATAACGCGATCACTACTAACCGATTTTGCAATTTTCGCAGTATATTAACACCGGCATTCTCATGACACTGCACTTCACTTCCAATGCCGATAAAAAGGTTCGAAGTATTTTTCTTGTATTTCTTACAAATTTTTGAATAAATAAATGATACTTACCTATTGCTCATAACTTTATTATAGGTACTGTATAGGCACTTTATTTCCATTTTATATACAAAAATCAAATAATAAAAGGTATTTTGGAGAATATAAATTTAATTGGAATTTAATTCAACGCAATTGCGTTTGAATGGGATTTTCCCAATTCACACAGTTTCAATTTGGCTGTCAACGACGACTATTGTGAAAATCAAAACATTCGGTTTACTAGTCTTCTTCTTGTTTCGTTTGTTTACATTTGGACAGCTGAAGCAGAATTCAACCATCATCACACCGTTTTTATTTTATTTTTCGTATTCATTTATTGTTGTTAATTATCAGAGTCACAGCCAAAGCTATTTCATTATTCGATTGTCGCAAAGCAAAGATGTCCTTACCCCGAATTACAGACTATGAGATACTGGAGAAGTTAGGTGAAGGTAGCTATGCGAAGGTCTACAAATGCAGATACAAGGTTTGTCTAATGAGATTATGAGATCATGTTTAACTTCGATTATCGCAGAAAGACCGCTCATATCACGCCATCAAATGCGTGGAAATGTCGACGCTACAAAAAAATTCGCGCGACAATCTTGTTACAGAGATTCGCCTGTTGCGCTCGTTGAACCACAAACATATTGTAACGCTGCAAGACTTTTTTTGGGATGAAAAGTATGTATATCTGCACAGTAGACTTCATTTAATATATACATTAAATTCTTGCAGAAACATATATATCGTCCTAGAATATTGCAACATGGGAAACCTATTGTCCTTTCTCCGGTCTAAAAAAACCCTACCGGAAGCCACATGCCAATATTTTTTGCGTCAACTAGCGGCTGCGATGCAATACCTACGCTCGAATGATGTTTGTCACTTTGATCTGAAGCCAGAGAACTTACTGCTGACCAAAAATCCGAATATTACGCTAAAAGTGGCCGATTTCGGGTCTGCATAAAATTATATAGAATTATTGCTCTTAAATTTATATTTTTTTACTAGTTTCGCGCAAAATTTGCGCTTAGGAGAAAGCAATTTCCAACCGAAAGGGTCACCGCTTTACATGGCGCCAGAGATATTACGCAAGAAACAGTTCGATGCAAAGGCAGATCTTTGGAGCATTGGAGTCATATTGTATGAGTGTCTTTTTGGGAAAGCTCCATACTCATCGAAAACAATGGAAGAGTTACTGCTGCGTTTACGCAGCGCGGAACAAATCATGATTCCAGCCTCGTCTCGCATCAGCAAAGAATGTAATGATCTTCTTTGTGGACTTCTGGAACACGATCCTGCGAAGCGTATAGAATTTGATGATTTCTTTGCCCATCCGTTCATTGATCTCAAAACATTTCCTTCAGAAAAAGTAAGTGATTTTAAATACAGTACGCAATGGTGTGCTTTCGGCAAAAAACTTTACGTTCAAATTGTTATACTTGCGCTTCATTTAATTTTTTATTGCTTTGTGAACAATTATTCCAATAGACATTACAAAAAGCAATCGCCTTGATCAATGAAGCCTATGATTGCGACAATAAGCACAACTACGAAACGGCGTATTATTTATACTGCGAAGCCTTGAAATATTTTGTGCCGCTATTAACTGAAGAGCAAGATGAAAAAAAACGGTCAGCTTTACGGAATCGCACCTTGAGCTATGCAAAACGGGCCGAGGAAATTAAAATGATGCTACCCAAAGGAAATACAAATACAAATTCACCGCGATCTAAATCGTTAAACGCATACAAATCACAACAACCTTCCAGTTCTACGAAGGCTAATCGCATTACAGATATGTTGGAACCCGATAAACGCTTCAAGCAGTTGTGTGAGTAACGCAAATGATATATTTCGAATTAAGATTATTTGCTTAAATTACAATCCACAGATGCCATGTCGAACTCTAGTCCACAACTTAAAAGTGCACTTGATATTGGCCGCCAAGCTGAACTGTATTTGTATGATCAAAAACTTGAAACATCTCTGGAGTCATACACTTCAGCGTTGGCCATCCTTATGCCTTTTGTCACTAACGAGCCGAAGGGTGAACGCAGAACTTTAATATTGAAACAGGTGAAGTACAATTACAGAGGCTTTTCGATTAAAAGTTAACTTACAGAAGTTATTGTTCTATATTAATTACACAGATTGAAAGCTGGATAAAAGAAGCCGAAAGCATTAAAAGCATTATTAGTGTAAAAACCATAGCTGATGACCAAAAATTATCGTCGGTACGCAGCTGTTCAATTCAGTAAATTTTAAAACCGGGCAGTAGTGCAATAGTACGCAAAGCAATTGTTTGTTTAACAAATTATTAACATTATTTTTACAATATGGAATATTAAACAGATTTAAAGTAATTATTATATATGTATATATACATGATACTTGAATATATATTCAAATAGTTATATATTCAAGTGTATGCATGTGTATATATATGCTTAAACAGCGTAGTGATATATTGAAACAATTTCATAAGATCATATTGTTCTACAACAATATTTGTATTATATAGCGGTGATGGTACATTTGTGTGATTTTTAGTTCAATTTTGTGTTTGAATTTGGTCTATTTCAATTGTATATCGGTCAGAAATTTGTATGTCAGAAATTCATCTAAAAATTTGTAAAATTTCGTCGTATATGTTTTAGGGTGTAGTCAATTTTTATAATAATTTATACGTATGTATGTTAATGTTGTAAATATTTTCGTTATATTCAGTTGTATATTAATTTGTATATTTTTCCCTTTTTTTAGATGAAATATCTTTATAAAACGTTATGTTTATTGAAGCGTTTTCTATTTAAGGTTGTTTTTGAAATCACAGTGCCATTACTATTAATTATTATTTGTTTATTTATTAATATAATTATTTATTTTGAAACATAGTTGTTAACATTTGAATTAAACAGATTTACAATAAATGCTAAAAAATTGCGT
Organism: Thecophora atra; assembly: GCA_937620795.1. Taxonomy (NCBI): domain Eukaryota; kingdom Metazoa; phylum Arthropoda; class Insecta; order Diptera; family Conopidae; genus Thecophora; species Thecophora atra. Next base: position 35,651,479 of record OW569401.1, read on the forward strand.
TTTCAAGTTTCTACGTTTTCCAAAAATTCCTGGTATTATCCCACAAAAATACGCGAAATACCAAACCGACAACAAATCCATTAAAATCGCAAATATGACGCAGAGAAATGACAACATTCAAGATTTGCTAAACTCTCTCTCAGGAAAGATATATCATGTTCAAAAAATTATTATTGAAAAAAAATTGTTATTTCTGAGTTTACATACATATCTTTTATAGACAATTTTTTAGTTTTCTTCTCAGTTTTATTTTCAATCAATACTCTTTTCAGAAAAACGAACTCTTCTTAGTAACCTTGATTGAGTTTCGCCTGGAAGCAGCAAAACATATACCAATTTGCCCATCCCCATTTATTCTGAAGCAATTATATTACAACAAGAAATTCGTAGTAACCGAACGAAAAATTTTAAAATAGTCTGTCGAAAAGTTTAGAGCATATGTTTAGCAATCCATGCGCAGCCAATTTTGCGCACACTTATTTCAACACATGATATTTAAAAGATTTGGAAATTAATTAAACATTGAAATTTTACCTTTATATTTGTTATCATATTTGTCGAAAATCAATTTAAATCGGACAATTTACGTTTTGTTACTGTGCACTAATTATAATTAACTATTATTTAAATTTGTTATTGTCGGCTATATTTTGAGTTATTAAAATTAGATTCACTGTGAATGTCCATAATCATTTAAAAAAATTATTCACACAAATTTCCACTTATAATTTTCAAATTGTCAATGTAAAATGCCCCGCACTAAATTCCTAGTTCTGGTGCACCCAATCTTGGTAAGATTTCAATGTAGTTTGTACGCACTAGAAGTTTTTAATGCCCTTGGGATATTTTTATGGGATAAATTAATTGTTGAGCAATTTTTTTGTTTACAAAGTCTGAAATTGTTAACAAGAATTTTAATAAATAATTAGTTAAAAACTTATATTATATTAGCAAGAGTATTTTTTTTTAAATAAATTGATAGGAGTTTGTTTTAATTTAATACTTTAACTCATAAAGGAACGATTTTTAATCATTTCAATCGTGAGTGTTTTGGGGTGACGCCCAAATCGAAATTGGAAACAGTTCAAATAAGTATTAAATGAAACTGTATATAAGGTTAATTCAGCAGTTTGTCCCATAAATTTTTCTAGCTAAGTTTGCAGGATATATAAATTGTACCATGAATTACGGCCGCAAAACTCCGTCAATGTATCGATCGAATCCTTCTGTCTACTCACATGCCACTGGCAGGTAAAACATCTCGAACGTGGAGAATTTTTAAGTGCTTATATGTTTTAACACACCCTTTTAGATCATCCACAAATTTGCACTCCATAAAATCACGATCCGCACGTTCGGTGCGTATTCCATGGTATCAGCGACCGATCTTGAAGAACAATGAATACATCGATATACAAAAAAGTGCTTTGCTCATAGGCTTATTTGCAATCGTAATTCTTGTTTACCTAATTTAATAAAATTACTTTTGACTAATTACATTTCCTAGTTCTTGGCGTTATTTACAATTGCTACGTCCATCTTTGACATCTATTGTTTAGCGATGGCTGCGCCTGGATCTACGCATTATGGCTACTATATTATATCCTACGAGTTCGTTTATGTTGGCAATAAGCATGGTAAATGTTACTTGTTTAGCTAAAAATTTAATATAAACTAATTAAAGTTTTCTTTTGTATTATGAATTAATTTTCAGTGCGAAACATGCTAATTATTTTTGCTTTATTCTCGCTTATACTGGGAGTGATAATTCTCTTCACTAGTATATTACTTGTCGTCGCTCTTAGAAAGGTAAGTGAATATTATACGCATTTCATATGTTTTCCGCCTTCCAACAAACTTGAAAGTTGTACCCATAGAATTTTTATTTTTATATACATAAAATGAATTTATTTTATAGAATAAATTGTTGATTAGAGGTTTGTATTTTTATACCAGATGTTATAATCCATAACCTGATGTAGTTTACCATGTTATTTGAATTATTTATGTGGAAATTATTTAAAACATTACTACAAATTTTTAAATGTATGTAATTTATAAAATATGAAAGTTATGTTTTTCTACACACTTAAATATTATTTATATATTATATATATTATATATTATTATTATATTATTTGCCTTTTTATGCACCCTTCTTTTTTTTCTTATATTATATTTTGGCGCTATTACAATGCCTTTAAATATAAATGTATAATTTAGAATTATTTTATACTACGTTTAGCAATTGTCGAACATTTTCAGCTTACTAAAATTTCCTGTATTTCATTATTAAATACAAAATGTTAGTACTCACTTTTATTATTTACTATTGTATTTTACAATTTCATAATTACGCTTCTTCGTTTTCTTTAATTTACATATATGTTATCAATGATAATTTAAATTCTCTATAAATTTTCGTTTCTTCTAACTTTATCGTGACCAAAAATACTTTCAAACCACAAAATGGCATGAACAGAAAGAAGAGCATGGAAAATATAGAAACAAATTTTCTATTCCGGTAGGAACTTTGATGTTTCAAAGAACATATGTACATACATATGTATATATATTAGATGTTAACTTTACTAATTTATTTATTGAAGTTCATTATTCAAAAGAAATTTCAGCAATGTAAAAAGGGCCAAAATAAGTGATTTGTAACAGCAAACTATTACATTTATACTTATTTTAAAAAGACAAAACAGAATTTTAAGTAAACCTTGAATAATTTTAATATTACTACTTATTTAGTTCATTTCTTTCAAAGTTACTCTTGTTAATTTACCTTTTATTGTATATCTAGGAGTATGAACGCAAAATATTGCCTTGGCTGTGGACCTTCGCTGTTTTTACTATATGGCGCACTTTAGCGCTAATTTTCTTTGCCATAGTGAACGATTTATATTTTGTCTACAACGTAATGATGGTGTTTCTATGGTCCGTATCCGTTCTTGTTTGTGTTTATGGCTGGTGTGTGGTTTATTCGCTTTTCCTAGAATTGACCGATCTAACAAAATTGGAGGATTTGGCTCATTTACGGGTGAATATTTGTATTGCCAAATGCAGAAAAGCAGTAATTTTACCATTTACAATTTCAACTAGATGGGCACAATGGCTTCATTACATGCATCAACAACGCACTCCTTAGCTGGCTCCCGTCCCACAACACCTCACAGCACAGTTTCGACCATGCCAGTTGGATAGACAATTATTTATTAAACAACATCAAACGTAAAAAAATGTTTTTTTAAGAACTATATTTAACTACTTACATGCAATAGATTTAAAATCAATTTCACTTTTCCTTATAAAAGTGTAATCATTCCATTTTTATCTTGTTTTCTACAAAATTGCTGTATATTTTTTTTAGCCAGTGCCTTAATATTAGTGACTAAGTTAAAATGTACTCTTTTATAATCTGTATTATACTGCAACTATAGCGAATCTTAAATTTTTGATAAAACTATGCAAAATTTTCAGATTAACTTTTATCCGTCCATATGTATATATATACAATATACAATCTGTATACAAATACGGCGTAGTTTTACAAATGGAATTTTATATTCAAAAAATACATTTATACAAATTGAAAATAAAATTTTCTAAATTTTAATCAACTTTATCTTTGAATTTCTTATCTACAAAAAAAAAATTAATAGCTGAAAATCTGACTCATCTCGCCCAACTGTAATACTGAGCAGAGACCCATGGTAGCTGCTAGAATTCGAAATCTTCAGAAGGATGATGAGGAGATTGCTACTTTTCTGTAGTGATAACTCTGATAAAATTCGTCTGAAAATTCATAGGAGACATCCGGAAAAATCAATCCCTGAGAATATTATCGCTCTGATTCGACGCTTTACATCAAATACATTATTGCAGTTTTTACATTTGAATTTATTTATTTACGCAAATCCTGAAATTGGCTATTTATCCCTAAGTAATTTAAAAATAAAGCGTAGAAATCAAAAAGAAACAGAATTTATAACAATCTTTCTTTCTTAATTCATAACGAGATGGTGCTAAGTATTGTGTATCTAGGCTTAAAAGATGCAAACTTTTCAACATTACATTATGTATAAATTTTTGTAATTACAATAAATTATTATTATTTATAATAAGAAACACAGATTATATTTATTTGTTGTGGATGTTTACTTTACTGCCAATTCTTGGCTATTGCTAATATTAGCTTTGGAAAGGTCACCGATTAGCGTATCTAGCAAAGCTCGTAGCTCCTGTTGAGCGAATTCCTGCGGGAGGGGAAGTCTTTCCAAAGCAACTTTAATTATGAGGCAAGGATTCAACACCGGACACACAAGCAGAACTCCTCGTACTAAACATGCCAGGTTTTGAGCGATTTCACTTTGACACAAGCGATGTTTTGCTGTTGGGCATGGCAACAAATTTATACGGGAACACAAATCTGCCAACTGTGGCTTTAGATTTTCCCAGCGTGCCTCAATGTCACCTTCAGTTTTTAGTGTTTTCAGACTTTTGAACTACAAAAATATTTTATTTATTAAACGCATTATGTACATATATAATCATAGTTTTCAAAATAGTCATTCTTACTTTATCAGTGATGTCAATAAAGTCCAAAAATATTTGACCTTGGTTACACCAATTTGGCACTTTAACGCTCTTGTTAAGTTCTGGACGTTCAAAGCGACTCAATAAATCATGCAAATAATCAAGGTTGTCTATAAATGTGAAGAGTTAATTACTAATTTGTACAATTGTAATAATTTCCATCGTATTAAAACTTAAAACTAACCATTTATGACTGCATCTGGTGCAATGAACTGGAAAATAATTTCATGTGCCAACGACCACTGCTTGGCTTTAAGCAAATACTTTGCTTGGAGATGATGATTTCCGATGGATCCTGCTCTGACAGCTTTGGCATAATCTATCCATTTCTCAGGCACACCCAGATTATTGATCACGAACTTTTCCTTTTCCGAAAGGGCTACATCTTCGGACACGTGTACATAACGATACAGCATATTTTGCACTGCCAACTCCCGCCGATTACGTTCCTTTATGTGCAATAATACAAATATCGACCATTCCCAGAGGCCGTGATTTTCCAGTTGACTAGCAAAACCAACGTGCAGCTGACACTCAGCCAATTCCGAGCAATGCCGATAGCCTAACGCTTCAAAGGTTTGCAAAAGCATCCAACTAAAATTACAGAAATAATAATAAAATGCACAACTATAAAATTATTAACCCTTTGTACCTTAAACGATAGTCCATCAGATCCATTGTATGTGTGATTGGATTCAAAAGACTTTCTAGGGGATGACTTCGCTTGGAATATAACTGCAAAATGTGATAGCGCAAGTCAAACAATATCTCCTTTTCTTTCGTTTTAATTCCGTCACTGATGTACGCAGGTGTCGGTGGTAGCGAATAGAATTCATCCGCTCTAAAGGATTTTTCGTATGCTAGCACTGCGTCTGTAATGGAGCTGGTGGGAGAACAGAGATACCATAGATGGACCTTAAATTGATGAGAAGATAATATAATCGATCGACTTCAGTCAGTAGTTAAATTTACCGCCAAGGCTTTAATCCATTCCAAGCCTTCCAATGTGTTTATGGGGCCATGCGCTGAATTCATCAACGACACTCCAGCCATCAACATGAACATTTTCAAACGTTCCGCTTGTATAAATTCATCAGCTTTGTCCTTGTGCCACGCCGCTAATTGATCTTCCATTAGTTGCCGTACAGTTGGGCCGCTAGAAAGTTGTGCCAAGAGGAGAGCTAAATTTCCATCATCGTACATAAACGCCAATTCACAAGCATCGATCACTTTATGGCACATGATAAGCTCCAAAAGATGATCGACATACGTCTGTTTCGAAACATTCTTCTTTAGCAAATCTTTATCCGTCAGCTGATTTTCTAACCAATCCGACAACAAATTGCGTCGGCACATAATCACAAAATGGGAAGTGGGCTCGCGCCCCTCCATTTCCTCATGATCGCCCCAGAGAGCTACACACAACGACCAAACGGAAACTGCATACTCTTCCAGTTCACCGAAATTTATTAATTTAATGGCTTCCTCCAAGTGTTCCGCTATTAATTCAGCTCCAGAATCCGGTTTTATCAAAGGACATTCAGTACCTGCCACATCCTCCTGCATCGAGTGACGCAACTGAATTTGCATATGGCCAACAACGCTGTCAATGAAATTTTTGTAATTCAAAGCAGAACTTATTTGTACATGTTGAAGCACGGTAGCGGAGAAGTCATTTGCAGATCGCATTTGAAAAATTAATGGCTCTGCTGAATGAAGATGAGAGCCTGTGATTTACGAAATAGAATATATGTAACTAGTTTAAGATTTCATAGCAAAAGTCGTTACTTTTCAATTCATGAACAGCCGCGTTTCGTGTTGTTGGTACAATTAAAGTGTTCTGCAAGCCAAAGCCAACTTTGAAACGTCGACTATTGTAGAGAGCCAAATCACAGGACCATTTGTTGCTCAGACGAAATGAAATTGATTTCTGCAGAGGTACTTGAACAGCGAGCGATTTTACTGTAGCTACTTTAGGTTTTATTATAAGAGGTGGTATTTTTTTAGGAACTGATGCAGTATGTTCGCTGTTTGTCGGTGTTACGCACTAAAGAAAAAAAATTATTGTTAGAAAATGATTCATATATTTAAATTTGGAGTTTATGATGACTCGCCATTGACTCAGTTTGACGAAAGTAACTAATAACCGAAGCTGAAGCAGATGGCGCAGGTGGTGGTGGTGAAACATGTAAATCAAATTCCACTTCGCTCGAATCAACTGAAGTCGCACTGCCCCCATCTCGTCTAGAACTAACATCCTTCCAAGATGGGTATAAGTCATAATTACGCAAGTTCAAGCGTGAGTTACCATGGCGAGCGAAATCGGGTAAAATGTCCACATCAGATGCCACTATCCAAAAAGAAATAATTATAATTAGTAAATCAAATGTATAATGCGATAACAAAAGTACCACTTTTGTTGTCGAAGTCATCTGGAAAGAAGGAAGACTTCATTAGTTGCAGTTTATGTGAATCAGTGCCGGCGTCTTTTGCTAGAATAGCAGTTGGACTCGTCACTCCACATCTTTGCTGGTCAAAAAATGAATATTCACTTTCGTTGGTTTGAAAAAATTCTATGAAAGAAATGTGAAAGTTAAAGTTTTGTATTGCTGATTATAGTTTGACGACTCACGTGTCTTATCCATAAGCATAAATTCAGCCGATTCATCCATTGTGCATACACTGGGATTCAAAATAAGTGCCGCTTGTTCCGATTTCTAAATAAATTAATAATAAAAATTAAAAGAATAATTTATTTAAAACTATATTTTTTACTGTTGGAATATTGTTGGGAATCGTTTTGTCCGAGGATTTCGGCAGACCTTTGCCATGAGCTGCGGCAACTGCTATTTTGGCTTTCTTGGGATCAGTTGGTATGTCATCTTCCTCGTCGCTGTCGTTTAAACCATATTTGGAAAAGTGCTTAACTCGAAACACCCAGCTCCCGGTCTCAGGTCGATATTCCATAAAGCGTGTGTCATTTTTGTCACACACGCGACGTAATTTACCCTCCCAATCCATTTCAGTCAAACGCTGTGGATCCTTAATAGGTTGATGAATGGTCTTATCCAGTGGCCACACTTGATCCAAGGTGACCTGCGCTTCTCGATTAAGACCACTACCAATAAGTGGTTTATTTAAATCGTCTGGATAGATAATAACTTCTTTGTTACGAAAATGGACTGAAAATACAATAAAAAAAAAAATCATGAGCACGCCGATATCTTTCGTTCATTTAGCACCTACCGATTTCGTCCAGATTTAATCCTGCCACATCCAGTTCCTTGCCAAAATATACATTACCATAACCTTCGCGACCAACAGTAAAGTTCGGCACGATGCACGAACCATCTTCAGCAAGATAAGTTTCAAGATCATTTAACGATGGAATTGTGTAGTAGCTACAACCCATTAAAAATCATTAAAATTAAATAATTACGATAAAGAATAAGTTTGGGAACCAACACTTACCCAACTCTTCTTAATCTAATGCCTGTTGGGTGCTCTTCATAGTCGGGCTGAACTGACACTTCATCAGCTGCCACATTCTCTTCCGCTTCGCTATTTGAGCGATTTAGTAGTGAGGATTCATTTGCATTTTGTGAGTATGTAGAAGTGTCGCGACGAGAAGCATTTGAAGAATCATCAAACGGATTCTCAGGTACGATAGACATGGATAACTGTCCGCCGGGAGGAGTACGATATGTTTCCAAAGGCTTACGTGGGACTAGTTCAGAAAGCGTGTTATTCAAAACACCGTCACAACTTGCGCCGGTATTTATATTGTGTTGTCGCACTTTTTCCAAGTTATTCGGATGAAGCCAAGATTCGCGGCGGCCATTATCTACGGTATCGTTGGTGTTTGCAGAATTATTTGTTGTATTTCCTCCAGCTCGCCGAAACTCCTCTGGTAAATCGTTAGAAAATACTTCATTGGGAGCGACATTCGATGTCGTTGCAGAGGAACTATTTAAATTACGTAATAAGGAACCACTATTGTTGTCGCTTCCCGCATTAACAGCCCTGGTAGACGGAGAGCCACCACTTCCAAGTAATGCCGTATTTATCGTTTTAGGTTTAATGACCAAACGTTTTGCATTGGATTTTAAAGTAAAACTTTCGACTGTGCTGTCAAATTCTTCAAGACCCTCGAAAAGTGACTTTTTGTTAAGTGTTGTTCCAACAGGCTTCACTTTAATAGCGCCAAGATTTGGTTTAGAGGACACTCTGAATGGACTAATTGTGATGTTGTTGTTGTTGGATTCAAGGATGGCTTTCTGAGCAATCGGATTAGTGGCACGCATAGCATCGGTTTCATCAATACGCTTAAGATCTTTGAAAATAGGATTGTCGCCATAAGGAGAAGTAACTTTCGATAATATCTGTTGATGTATTGGTTGCTGCTGAGGCATGCCCGTTAAGCTTCCACCTAATGTAGAATTTCCTCCTAAGGTGTTATTAAACATTCCACCTAAAGAATTGTTGGCGACTCCAAAGGCGTTGTTGGTATTGCCGAAGAGACTACCTGCGGTGTTAGAGGCACCAGTATTCAATGTGTTGCCCAAAAAGCCGCCAGGTCGCGCCGCTGCATTGCTAAATAACGAATTCGTTCCCGTATTAGAGTTAAAATTTAGTGGTGCCGTCGATGTTTGTGTGCCAAAGCCACCAAAACCGGAAGTTGCTGTCTTCCCAAGGGTAGAATTAAAAAGTCCTCCACCACCAGTTGCAGGATTATTCATATTGAAATTGGAAAATCCAGTATTTGCTTGTGATGTTGCACCAAACGCAGGCGTAGCTCCAAAGCCAGTTGTTGGCTTTGCGCCGAAGAGACCCCCCCCAGCCGGTGCATTTGCCGTGGCAGTAGTATTAAACGCACCGAACCCTGTAGATCCTGCTGTACTTCCTAAGCCAAAGGCAGTCTTATTTGCATCAGTTGCCGCATTCTGCCCAAACAATGACGGCTGCTGTTGAGTTCCAAACCCAGTGAAACCTGTATTTGTCTGACCGAAGGCAGGTGTAGTAGAAGCCGATGATGATGAGCCAAACAGACTAGGAGTTGTTGTTTGACCGAATGCAGGCTTGGTTCCAAAAGGATTAGCTGCATCAGCCGTAGTTGCACTAAATGCAGAACCTGCAGGTGCACCAAACGGCTTACTCAGGAAACTGTTCTGCTGCTGTTGATTTTGAGCACCAAAAGGAGATGTGCCAGTTTGTCCGAAGGCGCTGGTTCCGAAGAGACTTTTGTTTTCAGTGGGCGCTGTAGTTGCTTGTCCAAAAAGCCCAGTGTTTTGTTGAGTAGTGCTACCGAAAAGGCCAGTTCCGGTAGTTTGCTGGCTGGCTCCAAAAAAACCACCCGTTGACGATGATCCTGCTTGCAGTCCTTTACGATTAGCTAAGTAGTCCTCTAAACGAAGCTCCTCCAATGACTTGTTCTCATATTCCTTCATGGCCGTAATGCAATGTTGCTTTGTGTTAACATTGTTCGGTTGTCCGGCTTTCATAAGGGTATCCGTGCCAATAGTAGGTTGGTATTTGGCAATGGCTGTGCCGCCTGTGCCACCAGCAGCTTGGGCAGTTGGCTGCCCAAAAGCCGATGCGGTATTGCTTCCAAACACATTACTAGTCGTTGGGGCAGTTTGTCCAAAACTGCTAAAACCTGATGCACTGGTAGAAGCTGCTGGCTGTCCGAAAAGGGAAGCTGGTTGTGTTGCAGTCTGTCCGAACGCACCTAAGCCACTAGGCTTCACCGCAGCACCAAATGCAGTTGTGTTGCCTTGACCAAATAGCGTAGAAGTGTTTGCTGTGGGCTGAGAAGCTCCAAAAATAGAAGTGTTTTGTTGGGGCTGTGAAAAACCTACAAATGAAACGTTTGTTAGGAACTAAATATTATATTCGTTATATTTCGTTTTATTTTATGCCACCTCCAAAACCAGGTTGTGTTGTGGTCGTTGCGCCAAAAGCTGATGATGTACTGGCTCCAGCAAATAAACCACTCTGTTGATTTTGTCCAGCCGCGGCGCCAAAGACTGACGGTGTGGTTTGTTGTGTTCCAAAGGCAGGTGCGGCCCCAAACGTTGTTGCTGGCTTCCCAAAAGCTGACTGTCCAAAGGGTGATGTCGTGGCCGTATTTGTAAAGCCGCCAAATCCAGTACTACTTGACGTGGACCCAAAAGTGGGCTTAGTTCCTCCAAACATTGTTTTATATTTTGTAGATGTGTTTATAATACAGAAATAGGTTTAAGAAAAAGTAGTACCAAAGGTTGATAAGCAAAAGTAGTTAAACTTCTAAAATATATAAATCGGTCTGGTTTTGAATTTCACAATGATCAAGATGTAATTACGAAAACACGCATTTACACGTTTTTAATCACTTCACCAAGAATTTTGAAATGTTGGTTTGATTGAATTTTTTATGAAATATCACGAGTTAAAGACTTTAATTATTAGCGTAAAAATAAAATTCACTGCTTCCACAAACATCCAAAATGGCGATATAGCAGGCAAATCGAATACAGAGTTGCAATTTGCCATTAACCTCAAGTTTAGGCAAAAACCCAAATGGCTTGTGAAAACCAGTTTTGGATAAATTTCCCCAACAACCATCACATTATTTCTTCACATCTTATGTTTAACTTTTAGGTGTTATTGTTTTTTGTAAAATATATCAATATATAATACATATTCTTGAATTAAACGCAAAACAATATGTATTGCGTAGTCAAAGCGCATTAGAAACGCGTACTTTTATTAGTAATTAAAAGACATATCCCAATAATGCCCCAGTTTTCAACATAAAATATAGAAGAAGAAGAAAAAAGTCAGCAAAAACAGCATTTTCAAAAAGACAGCACAATTTTGTATGGTGTGCTGATTTTGCGGACTTTTTCTTCTTCCTATGATCGGAAATCCACCACTATGGCAATCCAGCACCCTTTCAGGTGCTGTGAAAAATTCCAAAATGCAAACAAACTTTCTGATGGTTTTTTCCAACTGAGCTATAATTTGTGTGGAATGGTTAAAAAAGTTCCTTTTGTATAATTTTTTTCTCAAATGTAATCTTGGAATCATGATTTGTCGGCTGTGTCTAAAAGATACCAGTGAAGTAATTGATATATTCAACGCCTTAGGACTTGAATTGAATGTGGCAATGGTGTTAAAAAAATATTTTTGGTTTGAGGTAAAGTAAACTAATTGCTAATGATTTATTTATTGTATTATTTTATTTATAAAAGTTAAAGAACGACGATCCCATCTCAACGATAATATGTAAATCGTGCTGGAGTCACGTATTAAATTTTCATGAATTCTATTTGGGCGTGGAGAAGGCACATCGCCTGCTTGCAGATCAACACAATCTGACGATTCATGGTGAAGCTTCTCACTGTGAGTCGGACGTAGAACATATAGAAAAACCATTATCGCCACTTCTAGCACAGGAAACAAGAGTTAATAATGTAGAAGATATACAGTACACCAACATTTTGGAAGAAAATTATGACTGCGCATTTAACAGTCTTGATGAAAATAAAATAGAGCCAGACCAAATAGTATTTGTTAGCGAAATGCAGGAAGCCCAATCGCAGGAGATTGTTGATTACAGAAATTTTAGTTGCGATGAGGAACTTTCATTCGATGAACATTACTTTGTAAAAAAGTTGCTGCAGCAGACGCAGCATTTAGATGATGAAGAAGGTTTGTTTTATGACATTCAATATGGGAAATAATGAGCAATTCTATTTCAGACAAGCTAAAACTTAAAAATGAACCGTCTGAAATACGTGAACTTCGCCGTTCCGCGCGAAATAAAGATTTAAAATCAACGGAATCCACTTACATGTCCTGTAGGCAACCGATAACATTTGAAAGTGATGCTGGCGATGAGTCCATTACAGATGCAACCACGAATATAGGTAAACCAAGAAATAAGGGACGACAAAGCAACACTTTTCAAAGCAGGTGCAAAAAGACATTGGCAGTTTCCTCAAAACGTCGTACGAAGCAAATTAAAACACAAGCTAACGATGAAAAAATTTCTAGTTATATGCGTCTGATTTGTTACTTGTGTACAGATGAGATATCTACTTTTGCCAAACTACGCAGTCATTTCGCACAAAAACACCAGCAGCACACGGCGTACGTAATGTGTTGCAATAAAAAATTCTACAAACGCGTACTGTTGGTTGAGCACATTGATAAGCATTTAGACCCGGAATGCTACAAGTGAGTGAACACGTGCGAAGCAAGTATTAAAAAATTTTTAGATAAAGTTTTCATAAAACAAACATTTATGTAACATAAAATTTTAAATTTTGCTAACAGATGCACGGAATGCAATAAAATATTTGCTGATAAACAATGTTTACGGAATCATATGCTCTTAAAACATCAACCAGAAGAAGTAAAAACTTTTGCGTGTGAGCAGTGTCCGAAAAAATTCGCAAAGGCATATTTACTGGAGCAACATTTAATTGTGCACGCAGCAAAAGATCACATTTGCGACGTGTGCCAAAAACGGTATAACGATTATTTTCCTCTTTAATGCAATATAAAAAAATTTAATTTCCATTCAGATTTCCCGGAGCGCCCCAGCTTGCCTCACACATGAAAATATCTCATTCCAGTTCATACGGCACCATGTGCCACATTTGTGCCAAAGTCATACGTGGCCCCGCCGCTTTTGAAAGACATCAGTTGGAGCATGCGGGAGTCAAACTTCCGAGAGTTCAATGTGAAAAATGTGGATCGTGGCACAAAGACAAATACAGCTTACAGAAACATCGCAGACGCCACAATGATGAAGGCACACTGCATATGTGCAATATTTGCAATAAAGTGGCACCAAATCGCAGTGCGTTGTTAAGCCATTTCCGATATGTGCACGCTTCAGAACGCACATACGAGTGCAGCGTTTGTAAGAAAGCTTTCAAGAAACCACTTAATTTGAAGGTAGTCATTGTTTTCTAACTGTTTTAAAGATATTTCTCCTTGTTTTGTTATCTTTACACAGGAACACATGACAATGCATACTGGTGAAGTTCTGTACTCATGCCCTTATTGCCCTAAAACATTTAATTCCAATGCAAATATGCATTCGCATCGTAAGAAATTACATCCACGCGAGTTCGAAGAGCAACGGAGATTACGCCGAAATATCAACGCTTCGGACGTGACACAGCAACCAATCAACTTGAATGCAGAAAGTGTTATAATTTCTTCACCTCCTGAAGAGAATAAAAATACTATTACTAGCACCACAATATATACTAGCTAGCTAACTCATCGGAAATGCATGTCATCCAAATGTGTGATTGCATATGAAAGAGATTGCCTTTCTTTGTTTGTGGTATAGTTGTATTATTTAATAAAATCCAAGATTAAGCTAGCATTAAATAGAATTGAAAATATAAAAACATTATATACACGCTTAAAAGTAAAGGTTTGTTAAACTTAGTACAATACAGGATCCGTAATGCAATGAAATACTAACCACGTTCACAAATTATTTCGACTGCATGGGGCTCCATTAAAATAGATTCGAAACAGCGATGTACTGCTGATCCTAGTATATCATCCAGCAGAAGATTCACAATACTTTAGAATTGAATTAGAATTAAAATATATGATTAACAATAGATAACTGATTATACACACTTCTCATCCGTAACAAAACGCCACAAATTCATTTGTAAATAATGAGCATCAACCTGTATCTGCTGTAGACCAAATTTACTGAATGTGTGCAATCGAACGCATTCCAAGAGAGTCTGTTGTAGACAAAAGTCAAATTTATATTATTCATAAACAATTGAATTTACTTTAGTTGATATCATACCTTTAAACTTATTTTAATGATCCCTGTTACAATAGACACCTTAGAGAACTCTACGGCAGTAAATATGTCGATACGTTCAGAAAACAAGCGATGAATATTGGAGACGTAACTCGACTCCAACTGCGAAGGCGTATAATTGGACCAATTCGATCGGTAGTGCTGCTTAGAAGTCGTTAAAGTACTGTAATGCGTTTTGCGACTAGAATCACTGCTAGCTGCCGTATTCACACCAGCTTCATAGAGATTCGCAACTACTGTTTCAATCGAAGACAACTCTTCGACCACTCGTTTCATGACAGCACGAACAGAACGCGGTTCGAGACAATTCAGCCAGTCGCGCGTTTCCACACTTTTTCGTAGCATCTATAAGAAAAGCCGTTAGATAGGCACAATAGATCTTAACGGCCGCTTAATTAGGTTCATGTTGAGTTGAGCTAAGACACGCGGAATTTGTTTAACGTACCTGAGAAATATTGTTGCCCTGCAGACGTACATACGCTTCAAGTAGAGTGTGTGCGGTTTCACGCATGTCTGCGCAAATTTCAGTTTCATGTGTTAAGGTGGCACTGTTTTCTGAATTGATTTCATATAAATCGTCAACCAGTGCAATCTAAATAGTACGTAAATTTATTATAGTCACTATCAGATTTCGGATATGACGGAAACTCGCTCAAAAATATATCATTTAATTTCATTACCCTACATAAAAACTTAATGAAGTAAAAGGGAATCGCATAACACAAAGGCAACATTATTATGATCATGTTTAAACTGATTTTGCGCTACTATACTGCAATTAATAGAAGCACTTATTAAAAAGATTTACCAAAATATGAACACCATTGTGTTCCATTTCAAGGCAAGTTTTGGAAAGCACCAAGAGAAGATTAGGTGGGCTTGATGTCGAAGCATCTGCAAAACTGCTCATCATCTTTGAAACGTGACGCAAGAAACCTTAAAAAAATCAAATTGTTAGTAATATAGAGAATTCCATATCATTTATTCTCGAGCAATACCAATCAGCAGATTTTCCCTAATGCCCTCAACACACAACGTTCCCTTGTATTCCGTCCTAATATTGAAAGACCAATCCGCTTGGAGAAATACTAACAAATCCTGCAGAACACCTTTCACTTTTTCCACAGTGGACACATATAGGTTTGTAATTAAATCGTTGAGATTTATCCCAGCACTGTCGCTTTTCGCGGAAACCAAGGACAGGCGCACTGCACTGAAACTGTCCGCAAAGTGATCTTTCAAGTTTTTCGTATGGGTTTCGCAGAGTTGATGTGCTGCGGTTATAATGATGTCGATCGTATTGCGCTGAATTTCGATACCACGACAAATATTACGCATGGCTAGCAACCGTCGATGCAAACGGTCCAAGCCCCGCAACATTATTTGAGTATCTCCATAACCGACATCCGATTCAACACGATCCTGTATGAGTGTTAAATATTTATCGATGTTAAGATTAAGAAAAATGTTAAGATTATTCAACACGGTGTCCTTAAAGTCATCACTGTAGTGAAATGGAAGCAAATTACTATCAAATATACTTATGAATAAAATAAATTTACCGTTCATCTTCATAATGTTTATCACCAAACATATCAAAATATGATGTAACCACTAAAGTGAGATCATTCAAAAACCCTTCGATTCCCATATCCACAAACTCAATCATATCGCGTTCAGTTTGATCCTTAAAAATGTAAATTTAGGAATGATACAATTTACCAAAGTTTCTTTAATGACCAAACCTGCAACATAACTATTTGCTCATGAAGCCGTTGCGATGCACAACTCAATAATTCGCTCGCTAAATCTGAGGGTTTCTCGTCTAACTGAAGAAGCAATTCCCCTATTTCAGTAAGGGATTGTGCCGTATTGCCTGCTGTCTGAAAATCTTTCCGTAACTTCTCCTTCAATTCCTGCATAATTTCTTTACAATCATGTTGGATGCCATCGAATGAAGGTTGATTGCCATACTGTGCAAACACTTTCTTTGCATGAGTCCAGTCTTGTACCGCTTGTGCATAGTTCTGCTCCTCAATTAGTTTCTTTAATTCTGTTGGCAGGGATGAGAGGAACTGCAGCCTTTTTAGTAGAGAGTGCTTTTCCGACAATTTACATAGTTGGGAGCGTGTACCTTGTAGAGTACCGGTTATTTGCTCACTAAATGTGGTAATCGTTTGCATTTTATTCTTCAGCAAATTCATATCAGTTTCCATTTGTTTAAAATCAGTTTTCATTCTACGTATGGTATCTGTAGCCGATATGAATTTATTATAATTTTCATAAACTAGAGTCTGCATATCAGAGTGTAACGTCTGTGTGTCTTTTATTATAGCCACTTCCGTATCCATGATTTGTTTAAGTGTACAATCCTAAAGTTGATCGTAGAGAAAGTTAATTGTGAAATTAAATATTGAATCTATTCTACTAACCTGTAGCAACTTTTCTAAATACAACTCAGATTTGAAAGTAGTGCTGTCCATGTCATATGAATTATCATCCTTTTCAGACATTTTACTATGGTGTCGTGTATAAAATCTGTTATTGACGGTACAGAAATTGTCTTTTTTTTTTGAGAGCTTTGCTATGTCCCACGGTGACTGGAATGATTGGTCAATCTCTGAAGACTGTAAAGCCAGTCAATTTGTGTCAAAGAGTATATTCATATATCCATCTGAATATATATTCATGGATATATAGCCTTTCCTTTTGCTGATCGCGGCCAATTTACAGTACCTGAGTTAAATGTTAACAGTGAATTATTGTATTGGATTTAGTTGGGTTTATAGAGGAGAAGTTCAGAGTACTATTTACACTTTTTAGAAAATAAAAAATAAGCGGCAGATCAATGCAACCAAGAAACGTTTAAAATAATATACAGAGGCATTGTTGTGGAACTCTTTTCGTAATTTTTTCTAAAACCTTTACCCAACCGCTGTCAAATAGTACATATGAATATGTACTCTTTGAAACTGTTCAAACTATATATAGGCCTTTATTGATGATAGTCACAGAAGTGAAAGAGATGCCATGGCCACAAGCTTCTTCGTATGAATCAGTCAAGTCGTAAAAAAGACCAAAAAAGACACAGTTGTAGTGCCGTACTTAATTTACGTACTTTCGTTTGTAGTTCCAGTAATAGAAAATAAGTTCAAAATATTTCGTCGTAATTAATATTTCCAATTCAGATAAATTTCTTTTTGAATATTATATAGCATATATTATATATATTATATAGCACATATATAGCAAATATTATAGCATCAGAGATAACTTTTTTCTGCATAGCATTGTCAGCTGTGTTGAAGTAAAGAGTGATACTACTTGAGCGTTGTAAAAAATAGAGGTAATCTATGCTGCAAACAACATTATTATTATAGTCGCTTTCTTTCTATCTTCTCAAAAAAAAGAAGATTTATTTTTAATATTACAAATTTACAACAGAAAGAGTTTTTTTCAGAAGTTGAGATAGGAAATAGGGATCTCTTGGCATTTGTAGCAACTAAATATCACATATATTTTCAGAATAAAAACTCTTATAAAACTGCAAGCAGTTGTATAAGCAATGGCCCTAGCGCTTATCTTGCGTAATAACTGCAAATTTGGTGGTAATATATTAATTTTATATAATATATTCTACGTATACTTTTTAAACAGCAAAAATCTCTTTTCCAGCTACTCGTGCCTTGCAACATGTAAATTTCAATCCAGTGGCGACCTACTCTACGGCACTCGCATCACAAGCCACAAAAATGTCGCATGTTAGGACTTTAAAACAGGAGAGTATGGGCAGGATCGCTCTAGTAAATAGCTTTTCCTTGTGCTTGATCTTGACAGTGGTCCTGATTTTTCTATTGTTATTAGCCCACGCGTAGTATTTCCGTGACTTTGCCTAAACTTGCCTCAGAAGGAAAAAATCATGCTGCAGTATGGAACATTGATCGCGGAATCATCTTGGCGATGATGGTTGTTATTCCCGCTGCATTCATCGCTCCATCACAAACCCTAGATTCACTTCTAGCTACAGCAGTTGTGGTTCATCAGCATTGGTGAATGAAATTGATTAACTATGTTTTTGTATTTTTATAATAAAATCGTTTTTAATTTGCAGGGGCTTGGAAGCAATGGTGATTGACTATGTCCGGCCAAGTGTAGTGGGGCCGTTCGTGGCAAAGCTGACACTTACCCTTTTATATGTATTCTCCGTTGGTGTTATAGGAGGTTTATTCTACTTAATTTACGCTGACATCGGCTTAGCTAAATCCATTAAGAAATTATGGTCTGTAAAGGGCGGAACTTGAATCAACACTGGCGAACATGTTGCTAAATTTATAGAATAAAGCCTAATTTATGTTTATTGCCGTTTTTATTTTCTTACAAAAATTTGTATTATATCAAGTCTATAGCCATGCTTAAATTTACGTAGAGGACAAATCTTTTTAAAAAGAGTTAATTTAAGAGAATCTTAGGTCACGACTTCTGCACATTATTTTTGTAAAAGCATTTTAGCGCTTCCCATTGCTTCGTGTGCAGCAAAATGTGTGGACGACAGGTACGCATATGATCCACAGCTTTTTCAGGTGACCACCCATTTTTCTAAAACATGAAAATTGCTATGTTAATAAAAAGTTTTTTTTCGAGATCTCCATTCGTAAGATCGATTGTTATTATTTTCCGCAATATTATCAATTAGATAAATTTATCACATGAATTTATCTATTTCTACATAACATACCATCATTAAATAGCAACCCACCAAGGTAGCACTCCGTGTTCTTCCCGCTTTGCAGTGGACATACACAGTACCAATGTTTTCCTTAGAATCCAAGGAGTTACCTAAGCCCTGAATGCGATCTTTAAGAGGTAGATATCTATTGATAAACTCCACACCATTGAAAAGCTTCTCCTGACACGGCGATTCAAAGATGTCTGTAGTTGCCAATTGAAGAAAGTCGACTCCAATCAGTTTCCATTTGGAAGCGTTGTTGGAAAACATACTAAGTTCGTAATCCTCATTCATGGATATGACTGCTTTAATATTTTCATTTTTGATAAGCTAATAATAAATGTATATAAGGCGCTTCTGTTTATCGAATAATTAGCACATTGCAACTCACTTCATTTGCCATCGATCGAAATGGTAACGCTCCTAATATCACGTTCTCGTCTATGCGATCATACCAATTCCTTGAGGTAGCCTTTTCCAAGAGAACATTATAAAGCAAAGTAGGATAAAAGGAAATACGAGCCAACATAGCAGCCTAAGGACGCAATAAACCAAGAAGCATTGAAGTAAAATATCAAGAGTTATTAATAAAAACTTTCACTAAATATCGTCTTCGACCTAATTAGCACTTGCTCTTGTGATAGCGCAACGGTCGTTTGGAGAGGAACTGGTTTGTGAGCCCAACCGATTGCCAATTGTTGCTGATCGAAAGTAAACTTACACTCATTTCCATTCTGTCGATTGCTGAAGCTCTGATAATAGAAAATAGAAGATATACAGAAGCGATCTGTGGCCACAGTGTCACCAATACTCTTTACTGATTCAAATCTGATATAATTGTTTTTATGTAAATGCAATCGGAACAACCAAACATATGTGAAGATCCGACCCAGTAGAAAAACTACTCAGCTGGCATTGGTATATCGATAAATCACATTTATTTTGATGTTGTATTTACATACAACTTTGTTATACAACAAGTACTCTTGTGAACTTCTTTTGTACGTCATAGTTTATACAACGAGTATAATATTAATATTAATATATACTCGTTGGTTTCATCAAAAATTTTCATTATTTATTTATTCTTTTAACAAGTATATATGTTAAAAGAATAAATAAATAATGAAAATTTTTTGATCTTGATTACATACAAGCAACCAGCCATGGTTGGTTTTTCGTTGCACAACATCACCACACATTATATAACAAAGCAATGCTTTAAAACAAAGTGAAAAAAGTTGAAATATACATATATTATTTTTAAAAACTATTTGAATTATTTATTATTCTTTCTCATCTGCAGTGATATCGATAAAAATCTTTTTCGTGGTTTGGGTCTTGGATAGAAAATTTCACTAGTCATTCTCTTGACATTTTCACCAGCGAAAAAATATAACAAACACAAGAAAAAGGCGACGAGTCATTGCATTTTTTGTTTTGGGGATAAATTAATTTCTACAAAATACAAGGAGACGGTTAGAAAATCTATTCAATGGCAGGCACGCTAGAAGATAAATCTATTTGGGAAGATGGCGAAGAATCACTGGGTGAAGAGGTGCTCCGTATGCCCACAGATGAAATTGTTAGCAGAACTCGGTTGATGGACAATGAAATCAAGATTATGAAAAGTGAGGTTATGCGTATTACACACGAAGTTCAAACGCAGAATGAAAAAATTAAGGATAATACTGAGAAAATAAAGGTATTAAATATAAAAGTAAATATATTTATGTATGTAAAAAGTTATATCTTCTTAATTCAAGGTCAACAAAACCCTCCCATACTTAGTATCAAACGTCATTGAACTCCTAGATGTAGATCCACAGGAGGAAGAGGACGACGGCGCTGTTTTGGTGTTGGACAATCAACGAAAAGGTAAATGCGCTGTCATCAAGACGTCCACTCGACAGGCTTATTTTCTGCCGGTTATTGGACTTGTGGATCCCGAGAAGTTGAAACCTGGTGATTTGGTTGGAGTTAACAAGGACTCGTATTTGATTTTGGAAACTTTACCAGCAGAGTATGATGCACGTGTTAAAGCAATGGAAGTCGATGAAAGGCCAACGGAACAGTATTCTGATATCGGCGGCTTGGATAAGCAAATTCAGGAACTGATCGAAGCTGTTGTGCTTCCAATGACACACAAGGAGAAGTTTAAAAATCTTGGTATTCACCCACCCAAAGGTAACTTTTATAAAAAATAAAGAAGATGTTGTAAATCGTGCTGAGAGGTTTATTTGGATTTTAGGTGTACTTCTGTATGGTCCACCGGGGACTGGCAAAACACTGCTCGCTCGTGCTTGTGCAGCGCAGACCAAATCCACATTCTTAAAGCTGGCTGGACCACAGTTGGTTCAGATGTTTATCGGCGACGGGGCAAAACTAGTAAGAGATGCATTCGCTTTGGCTAAGGAGAAAGCACCAGCCATAATCTTCATTGATGAACTAGATGCAATCGGAACGAAACGTTTTGATTCTGAAAAAGCGGGTGACCGCGAAGTGCAGCGCACCATGTTGGAGTTGCTGAATCAATTGGATGGGTTTAGTTCGACATCTGATATCAAGGTCATTGCTGCGACCAATCGTGTAGATATCTTGGACCCCGCTCTTTTGCGTTCCGGACGACTTGATCGAAAGATTGAGTTTCCGCATCCTAACGACGAAGCGAGAGCTCGTATTATGCAAATTCATTCTCGTAAAATGAACGTCAGCAGCGACGTGAATTTTGAGGAATTGTCACGATCCACAGACGACTTCAATGGTGCTCAATGCAAAGCCGTTTGCGTGGAAGCTGGTATGATTGCCTTACGTCGATCAGCTACTAATGTAACACATGAAGATTTCATGGATGCTATCATGGAGGTGCAAGCTAAGAAAAAGGCCAACTTGAACTACTACGCATAAGTCGGATACTACAATATTATATAATCCACTCGCTTTCATTTGCTACGAAGAAAATATAAGCGCTAAATAAAATTTCATATTTAAGAATAAATTAATGAAGTTATTTATACTTAAGCACATTGAAAATTTCACTGAATTTGCGACAAGCGACACAACCTAGCGATTCATATGACTTACCGGCTTATAACTAAAATAAATCAACGTAGTAGAATTGAAAATTTATAGGAATTTTTCGTAATTATTTACACGAAGCGAATTAAATTAACTTAAAAATACAATTATCAACAAAAAACGTTCAATACGTGATTTAATAGTTTATTCTGTTGAATGGGCATCGGAAGTTTCTGTTGTTCTTTGGGTCGCTGCTGGTGGTGATGTTTGGGAGTCTTTAGATGTCGATGCATCTGCTGGGGAGGGCACAGTGGGAGTCTGTTCAGTCGATGAAGCATTATCTTCATTGGAAACTTCGGTAGCAGGTGTCACTCGGGCATCAGATGTGTTGTGCTCCGCGTCATGTTGTTGTCTGGTATCAGCATTATTGATATCTTGATGCTGCTGCTGCTGTGGCTGTTGTGGCAACTGAGAAGGTCGACGTGTGTACATTATGAATCCTAGCAGCAACGTCAAAACAGTTATCATGTAAAGATCCCAATTTGCCGAAATGTTCTCATCCAGATAAAACAGAACTTTGTGAGGTGACTAAGAAATATAAAATTTAGTTTGTCAGTAATTCTTCCCTTTGACTTTCCTTTGTAACATTTGGAAATGTTGCACTAACCTCTTTTATTGCTTCAAATTTTGAAAGTAGTTGAAGTTTGAATAAAGCTATTGTTACCGGAATTTGTGCATCTGCATTTGTTTCTGCAGCTAAATCATAAAGACGCTTTGCTAGATGCCAATCCTTCTTCATTCCCAAGCCTTGTTCATGCATATAACCTAGGTTAAACATAGCCTGCGCATTATACTGCTGCTCAGAAGCTTTCCTGGAATTATAAAAAAGTATTATTACACTTTGAAAAGAATATTAAAACATTATAACAGCTGTTTCTACCTGTATAAAGCAGCTGCTGTTTCGAAGTCCACATTGGTTCCCCATCCGTAATAGTAATAATCACCTAGCTTAACTTGGGCTGCGGAATAGCCCTGTGATGCAGCGCGTTTCCAATAATAAAATGCACGAATTAAATCCTCATGACGATCATTGAAAATAGTGACGTCTCCTCGGTCAAGCAAAAACGCAGAATTACTTTGAGCCACTTCATAACCCAATTCAGCAAGCAATGCGTATTGCATGAAAGCTTCATCAATGTTATAGGATTTATAATCGCTGTAGGCTTTCATAAGTTGTTTACTCCAACGTCCACGTTCAGCAACATTTTTGAAAAACTAAAGAAAACGAGGAACGTTTTGAATGTCTACACAATTCCGCTGTAGTAATGTAACGATACCTCAACAGCCGCAGGACAAGATCGGAGCATTCCAATGCCGTATGTGTTCATAATTCCAAGATTATAATAAGCCAGGACGTGTCCGGTCTGAGATGCCAAGTTAAAGTATTTCAGTGCCAATTTATAATCGGGTTTTACACCATTTCCAGCTAAAGGATAGTTTTGTATTATTTCCCTTATTTCACAAGTTAGTTTTATGACATTATTTACAGAAATACATGCTGCCAAGCTGCAACTGACCATCGACCCAGCCTTGGTCAGCAGCTTGAGTGAAGAAGTTAAGCGCTTTTAAGGAATCTTTTGGCACCCCGAGCCCATTCAAGTACATTAAGCCCAAGCCGCTTTGACCCACAGGATCTCCAAGCTCTGCTGCCTTTTTAAAATACTAGTTACAAAGAAGAATGTTAAATATCACAATGGGATGAATAAAATTTTTACTAGCCAACCTTCAAAGCGGTTTCGTTGTCTGCTTTAATAAAATTACTTCCCTCGAGGTAAAGTTTGCCCAAGAATGCATACCCGATTGCGTTCCCAGCATTTGCAGCTTGCGTGAAATATTCCAATGCCTTTTGGTGATCCTGCTGTATAGCTTTTCCACCTTGATAATACAATTGCCCCAATCCAACTTGAGATTGGACGTCTCCTTTGTCGGCCAACAACTGATAATAATCAACTATTTCCGTCTCTTGACTACCTAAATTCTCAGACTCCTCTAATAAACGAACTCGGTGTATAACAGGACCACTTGAAAAGGTAACCTTTGAGGCTACCTTCTTGGCAACCTTTTTGTAATACATCAAAGATTTCTCACAGCTAATTGGCACATTAATGCCGAAAGAATAACGATAACCCAAAGCCATTTGCGCAAATGTATCGTCGCCCAATGCTGCTAATGTAAAGTGAATCAAAGCTAGTGGCTGACTAACATTTTTACCACCAACACCCACAGAATATAGAAAAGCAAGACCCTTGAATAAAATTAGCTGATTTTTATGATAAAATATAACGCCAACACTGCGTTTACCGTATTTCCTTCAGGGACACCCTCTTTCGCCAATTTCTCAAATTCTTTCGCCGCAAAATCAAAGTCTAACTCAACTCCATTGCCAAAAAGATGTCTCCATGCCAATACTGCTCGAGCCTTGGTGTGATTTAAGTTAGCAGCTTTGTGGTAAAGAGCAAGGCCAGCACGCTTATCAGAGTTTGGTTTTGCAATCATTGTGTTAGCCTCTTCGTAAAGGGTTTGAGCTGTAAATATTATTAAGCAAATAAATGTTTTCCTAAAGTTATAATCCTATGTAATCGTATATACCTTCGATTTGCTCAGGTGTTGGATCAGTTATTTCCTGTGTAGCACGTTGCGATTCAATGAGCTTAATTTGCTCCTCGAGCTTTTGTTTGAGCTGCTTCTCATTCCAGATCCGCTCGAATAATGCCTTCTTTATCAGTTTTGTACGAGCCGTCAACTTTAAAGGTATACTCGTATGTTGCTCCGTTTGAGCAGTACCATCAGTAGAAAACTTTCGTTCGCTGTTGATACCCGGCTCCATTCTAGAATCCGAGTCTACGCTGTTACTTTCCATACTGTTCACCGAGGATGGAGAGCTACTGACTATGTCCTGGTTGGAATCAGGTTCCTTAGTTTTAGGCAATGGTGGGCCCTGCACTTCGGCATTTGCTCCACAAAGTTTCATGGCTACTGCCACCAATACAATATAAATAAATACCAATCTCATTTTACTGCTAAAATTGGAAAATTTTATAAGAATTTGTTATTGTGTAATCGTGGAAAATTAAGTAATTTATTTTAAACAATTTCGCAAAGTTCCATAATCCTCAGAGTGAAAATCCAAAAAAAATACACGTAAGAAAACAAGACACACCTGTCAAAATATCTACTGGGTGACTTGCGTGAAAATAGCAGCAAAAGGATAGCCAGAACTTTTAGGGTGGTTTTGTGGATGCTGTTTTTAGTACTATTATGCTCAATGTTCAAAAATCTTTCAAAATAAACTATGCACCGGAAAATAAAATATGTTACATCATTTGAAAGGGTAATATGAAAAAATCGTAATTCACTATAATAGTGTATTACGACAAAACGGAATTCATAAGAAAGTTGCGGTTGGCAAATAAGCTTGCCTTTATGTCCTGCGCAAAGGACAAAGGCGTTGAACACTTTGGTTCAAATGTCCGAAATTCTCTACGAAGATCGCGCGCATATGCAATGCAATCCAACGGTCATGATGAAGCGTATGCTTTAACTAGATAAAGAGTTAAATATGATTGCTAACTAGCTTCTACGAACTAATATACAACGGTAGTCACGCAGAGGGGAGTGGTTTGAAGTGAGCGAGGATTAGTATGTAGGCATCGGAAATATAGACTCGTGCATGTCAGTGAACCGGTTCACTGGGCATACATAAAATCCCACATCTTTAGTCGTCATACAAATTAGAAAAAAAAAACACACAGTCCACACAATCCACACAGCCTACACATTTTACTTAGTCCATACATACAATATGTTCCACACGGTTACATGTTCCACACACTCCGGACAATCCAGAGGAAGCATGTTCCACACATTCCAGATAATCCATACAAACCACATGTTTCGCACAGTCCACATGTTCCACATAATCTACATGTTCCACACAGTCCACATGTTACACATAATCCACATGTTTCACACAATGCACAAGACAAACGCTAAAAACAACACAAAAAGAGTTACAGTTGTTCTTTGCTTAGACTGTTTTTTCTGTTACTTGTTAGAAGAAGTGCTCTTTAAATTTAAAATAACGATTACGAAAGGTTGCTCGTCAAGAAACAATTCATAAGTCAAATTGTTAATTTGAAAAATCCAAAGGAAAATTTACAGAAATTTGTAGTAAATCTGACAAATGCCAATTCAAAAAAAACACACCGATGAAGAAGAAAAAGAAGGATTTTGTTGCGGTCAAGAGTGGTAAAAGCCTAAGAAAAAAGTACAAATTGGAATGCAACTAAAGCAACAAGTGAAAAGAAAAAAATTATCTCACGTGTAACCTAACCCAATTGTTGGAGACTATACCAATTATTAAAGTTTGTGTATAATTTTATTGATGCAGTATTTTAAGAGTGCAACAATCAATTAATTAACAATTTTATAAAATGTCTAACAATAGCGCGCCGCCAATCAAACGTTATCGACGAGAAGAAGAAAAATCAGATGAAGATGATGATAGCAACTACCAGCCATACGTGCCAGTGAAGGTACGAAAGAAGATGCAACTAATGAAGCTGGGTCGCGCACTTCAACTATCTGCTGAAGCTGCAACGCAACAGAAATCGTCCAGTGAAAATGAAAACGATGATGAGACGCAGGAAGAACTCTGGGGACGCAAATACAATATTAGTCTTCTGGATCAACACACCGAACTAAAAAAAATTGCAGAAGCAAAGAAAGTTAGCGCTGTTGAGAAGCAACTCAAAGAGGAAGAGAAAATCCTCGAAAGCGTAGCGCAGCAAAAAGCTTTGATGGGCGTAGCGGAATTGGCAAAAGGCATTCAGTACGAGGAGCCGATTAAAACTAGTTGGCGTCCTCCACGCTATATAATAGCAATGCCCGAACATAAACGTAACGCTATTAGGAAACAGCTTCGTATTCTCGTGGAAGGTGAAGATGTGGCGCCGCCTATACGTACTTTCAAGGAGATGAAATTCCCGAAAGCGATATTATTGGGATTGCAGGAAAAGAAAATCAAACGTCCGACGCCTATACAGATCCAGGGTATACCTACTGTATTGTCGGGCCGCGATTTAATTGGCATTGCGTTCACAGGCTCTGGAAAAACACTAGTGTTTGTGCTGCCTCTTATAATGTTCGCATTGGAACAGGAAGTGCGATTACCATTTGTACGAAATGAGGGACCTTACGGTTTAATTATCTGCCCGTCGCGAGAATTGGCGAAACAAACGTATGACATTATTAAGGTATATTTTTTTTTGACTGTAATTGTTACATATAATATTAAAAGTATTCTTCATAACTACAGCACTACAGTCGACACCTTGTTACATGCGGAATGCCTGAGATCCGCTCTTGCCTAGCGATTGGTGGTCTGCCCGTTTCAGAAGCAGCTGATGTCATTTCCAGAGGTGTACACATCATGGTTGCTACACCAGGCCGCCTGATGGACATGCTAGACAAGAAGATTTGCACTCTAGACATTTGCCGTTACCTCTGCATGGATGAAGCGGACCGCATGATTGACATGGGCTTCGAGGAAGACGTGCGCACCATCTTCTCCTTCTTTAAAGGCCAGCGTCAAACACTACTTTTCTCTGCTACCATGCCCAAAAAGATACAGAACTTTGCCCGCTCTGCTTTGGTGAAGCCGGTCACAATTAATGTAGGTCGTGCTGGCGCCGCATCAATGAATGTCACTCAGGAAGTAGAGTATGTCAAACAGGAAGCAAAGGTTGTCTATCTGCTGGAATGCCTTCAAAAAACACAGCCGCCAGTGTTAATATTCGCGGAGAAAAAACAGGACGTCGATAGTATACACGAATATTTGTTGCTGAAAGGTAATTTATCAAAGAATGTACTTTTATTTGGGCTAATAACTTTTGTATATATGTTAACGATCAGGTGTCGAAGCTGTGGCTATTCATGGTGGCAAGGATCAAGAGGAGCGATCACGAGCTGTAGAAGCATATCGCAATAGTAAGAAAGACGTGCTTGTTGCCACGGACGTTGCTTCGAAAGGTTTGGACTTTCCAAATGTTCAGCATGTTATCAATTACGATATGCCAGATGATGTGGAAAACTATGTTCATCGGATTGGACGTACAGGACGTTCAAATACAAAAGGTTTGGCCACAACGTTTGTTAACAAAAGCACCGAGCAGTCGGTGCTGCTAGATCTAAAGCATCTGCTTATCGAAGCAAAACAGAAGGTACCCGATTTCCTCGCTGAACTGTGCCCTGAAGAAGAAAAATATTTGGATCTGGGCGATTCGCATGGATGCAGTTATTGTGGCGGTCTCGGCCACAGGATCACTGATTGCCCCAAACTGGAGGCAGTCCAGAGCAAACAAGCATCAAATATCGGACGACGCGATTATCTATCGAATACCGCGGCTGATTATTAGGACATTTTAAAATCTAATAACTACAAGATAATTATGTAACTTTTAGGTTTAAGTTTATTGCAGTTTTTAAATTTAAGTTTAATGTATATGATGTAAAGAAATCAGAATTAGGATAAAGATTTAGACAATAGATTTATGTTCATATTTTTAGGTATCTAAAGTACTATTTACATATTTACAATAATAAAACCTATCAAATTTAAACGTTGAGTTCATGTGATTTAAAAAAATCTCCTGTTTCTATAGAATTCAGTTTCTTTTACGCTTAATCATTATTCCGAAGTAAATAAATAATAAATTAAGTAGAATCGTATATATTTTCAATGTTTAATTACAGCAATGTGCATATTGATCAAAAATTTCCTTTGTAGCTTATCAAGAGATAATTCTTAGTTGGTTTTTTAAGCGTGTTGTTTCGAAGAAAAAAGTTGCAAAAGTAGAAGCATTGATAAGGCGACGGATCGAACGCGACGTGTACAGTAATCATTCTATTCTCTTAGCCCAATATTGAAATTAGTTCAGCTGCGACTGCTGCAGATCAAACAAATATTTTGCTAATCAAATTATATTAAGCAAATATGTATAAAGGAACAAGGCACAAAGAAGCCAAAGGGGAACGCGGAGTGAAGCTTCTACGATTGAAACGAATTATCAGCAGCATCGAGCAGCGTTGGCTTTCATCAATAAAATCACCGACATCGCGATGTTTTCAAATTAGTTTCTCACAACTTGTTGGGCCGCCAACAGCACAAAATTGCGTTGAAAACCGGGTTTTAGCATAAAAGTTCATTTTTAAAGTACTCAGTCCAAGAAAGTTTAGTTAAATTTCTTTAGATTGTTTCTTGCGGCTGCGTAGCTGGCATTTGAACACAACTAACAACAGGTAAATACTGAATTATTTCTCTATACATTTATCGAATTATTGCCTTGTAGGCTGACATCATGTAAACTTGTTTTGTTTAAACTACGTCTTTGAAACTTCCTTGTTCCGCTCTTTTTGTAATTTAGCTTTAGTTTGAATTTCTAAGAATTTTCTCAATCACTGCTAATTATACTTAATTATCGTAAATGAGCATAAAATTAGCATAATATTTATTGCTTATTTATTCTTCGTATTGAACTATAAGTAGCAAGTAAATAGAATTTTTAATAGTTCGTTGCGATGAAAATTAAATTAGTAGGACTTTTTGGTATTTATTCTTAAATATTGCACATAACAAAGAAAAAATAAAGCAAATATTTATTTATTGTAAAATTCATGATTTGAAAAATTCTTTGCTAAAACTCTACGAAAACAACATCAATAAAAATACAATAGATTTTAGAAAATTGAATAGTTAAAAAAATATATATTGTTAAATTAAAATTAAAATTAAATAAATTAAAGTTTAAATCATTTTATTTTTTAATCAATAGTAAGTGATTTTGTTTAAAATAACTTTCATCCTAAAACGAGATTTTCTTTTTGTCTCTTGAACAGTTCTAATTTAATTTTATTTGCGACTCATTAATATTACAGATTCGAATGTTATTGATCTGAAATTGAATAAATTTGTTGATAATTTGTTGTTACTTACGTCATTTTTCAAATTAATTGATGTTTACTTATTCGGAAAACTTATCAACGTTTAAACTTGATTAATCTGGGGTTAAGCTGTATTTTTTCTAAAGCAACTGATAATGCAAGTTTTATAATATGAATGAACACAAAAACAGTTTATACGCAAAATTTACTTGAAACAATGTTACAGATTTTGTGAAAAAGTTTTATTATTCTTAGTTCAGCGAAACGCTTCAATGTCCAATTTTAAGCCAGCGAATTCTTCCCTACTGGCAGTACCGCTTTAATAAACAATATAATAAATCACGTCTCATATTCGAGGGTCACTGAGCCGCTAAACACACTCAAGTCGCTCTTTCAATGAACACTACGAAACTGTAAACAAAATTATTATGAGACACGAATTACAATCGGTTTTGCGTTTAAATAATTATGTATAACTCACTCCGTTTTTAATAATTCTGTTCGTTCTTGTACGGAATTGAAACGGAAACTGAAAAATAACCGAGCATAAATATTTCATTCAAAGCGTTTTAAAATTTTCCAATTTAAAACTTCTGCTATCGACGACGGCAACGAAAGAAGTGTTAAAATAGACGTTATGGAATCAAGAACAAACAGAGTCGTCGTTGCCGAAGATAAACTGTGAAATATTAAAGTTATGTCGTTTTCGCAGCTCTTGTTCTTGTTGTCGGAATGCTTCTCTCTCTGTCATTGTCGTTTTCGCTGGTAAAATTTGTGTAATTACAGTAATATTTTTACAGTATAAAAATCGCTTTTAAAAGTAAATATCGCGTAGAAATAGAAAGATCAGATTATATAATGTAGATATTAATTCTTTTTACTACACACACTCACTAATATCATGTTTTTAAATTCGCAAATTAACCTCTTCACCGATATCAGTTGTCATTTATCGGAAGTCATCGTCGACTACGCGAATGTCAATTGATTGCAAAGGTCATTCGAAACGAGAGCTTGAATTGCGGTTTTAAGAGAAATTTACAGCTGTTGCTTCAATTGCAATATTTCTTAGATTGAAAACAAATGTTTTTGGTTTGAATTCAATTGTGTGACAGTTGTTTGAAATTTAATATGTTTAAATAAGTGTCCAAGAAATACTTTGTGTTTTTACTGCAACACAAAAATGTGTTTTCGACATAACATAACGAAAAGAAACGAAACCAGACGTCGGTGCTTTCGTTTTTATTGCAATTCTTCGTTAAATTCAACGATCTGCATACAAACGATTCGTTTAAATAATATTCAATGCTGAAAGCGAACAAATAAGACAACATTAAACAAATGTGGAATAATTTGGGACATTGTGATTATAAAAAGTAACAACTAAAATTTAGTTACTAAATGAATGTCCTCGCAAGTGATTTAAACGAAGAAAACATATTTAGTAGTGGCTCACATTTAGAAAATGAACTTGGATCAATCGTAATTACAGTAATAACATGAAAAAGAGGTTTTTACTTTACTTTTTCTCTTATAAGAACAACAAAAATGCTTGAGAATGACGCATTTACTTTGCTCTCAGCTGATGCGTCGGCATCAAATGAATCTGCTTGTGATCAACTTTTACAATTATTCCATTCCATTTACAATTATTTTCAGTTGATAAACAAACTATCGACCTGATAAAGGTCTCCCGTGTACGAGAACCGTTAATAATATTGTTTATAATTAGTGGGAAAATTAATGGAAAAAATGTTATAGGGAAAAGTAATCAAGCTGTAAATTAGCTCGAAGTCTATTACATTCAGGATTTAATAATAATAATATTACGAATACCATAAGAAAATATTAATTTGACAATGAAAAACTCTTTAAAGAAAAAATAAGGAAAGCAGTGATAATTTTTAGAACATTTTAGGAAATAATTTCTTTAATAAGTGACTTAGAAAATCGTGTGCCAAGCTTCCGTATCTTCGTGTTTATCGTCTCATCAAAACTGATAATCATAAGAATTAATGCATGCAGTGAGAGTTAGAGAGAGGCAGGTACAGAGCGAGAACGCGTATGTGAGTCATGGAGAGCGAGGATGATGCTTGTATTAACCGTGATGCGGCGCTACTAAACGTTGAACGATAATAGTTATGCGTAGAGTTTCATTAACGCTGCATATGTGTGTGTGTGCAAATATGTGCATTTCAATATGACGCGTATGGCCCAGTTACAATAGCGCTTGTGTGGCAGTGTGCGTTAGTGCTGAGGATTTGAGGCTTCGCCAAAGGCACGCTGCTTTTTTAATAGTTTATGTTTATAATTAGTGCCTCGTTGTTAGAATATCTCGTCGTTAAATCATTAATAATAGCGACGTCAGCTGTGGTTTCAGATAATCAAAGGGAACCAACAAACATTACCTTAATTGCAATGGTAAAAAATCTTATGCGCTGAACGAACAGCACAAAAAAAAGGGAATATAATAACGTTAAATGTTTTCATATAGTCATTTCTACATTCATTCATTCTCATATACTTTGTTATGTATAATAATTACACTTAAACGTTACTACAAGCTACAAACTTTTATTTCTTCTCGCTTCTTTGTATTTAAGGAAATTCCGAGACGAGAGAAAATTTTTTAACTGCGATTCTTTGTTCAATTTCAGTCAAAAACAAGCGAACAACGCGAAAAGCTGTCACAGAGCGAAGCTGGGAGAGAGCGGCAGACACCAATAAAGAGAGCGGCCGGCGAACGTGAGTGTGAATGTGTGACTCAGTGCTGCTTTTTAATCACAAAATTTATCAGAAAACTGAATGACTAAAACTAAACATTGCAGGGGAAAAAAACCAGAGCAGAGCAATCAACTTCAGCGGCAACAACAATTGGAAAACCTCTTCGAAAATGTTGTTGAATCGCATGAGAAGAATGCAAACAACTGAAGCAGTGATTTACAGGTGAGCAACGGGAACGCATCGCGAATTTAAACGTTGAAGAAGCGAAAATATCGAAAATTTACGTTGTGTTTGAAGTTGTTAAGAGAAAGCAATTACATAGATACATAATTTTTGTTTAAATACATATTTATACATATATTTATTCTTTACTAGTTCTATACAAGTACGTAAGTAATTTTAAAAATCTCTAAAAGGTATTTCAATTAGCAAAATTAGATGTATAAAAACGAACAAAAAATAATAAAAAATTACAAAACAACAAAAAAAACCATACAAAATTACAATAAAAGCAACAACATCAACATTAAAGAGACAAACAAACGATAAAAACAAAGTAAATCCACAAACAAAGCAAATTGAGGTGAATAGAAGAATAAATATTTGCCGAATGAATGCCGTCTGTTTGCGGATAGTTCATTCAGTAAAACTTGTTCAGGGTTTTCTCTCTTCTCTCGTTAATATTTGAACGCAATTTGTTTTTATCAGCTCCTAATAATACAAAGCAATAACATGTAAAATATGTTGGCGATGATGATTTATGCCAACTCAATGGTGAGTGACGATGTTCTCTGCTGTGTCGTATTTCACAATTGGCCGATGCCACACTCAGCTTCATGAGGTCTGCTGCCCTGCGTCGGCAATCGCTTTCAATTTATCAACAAACGAGAATGAAGCTGCGCTGGCAACGCTGAGTGTAGCATGGAGCTTTGCGCTCTGTGTTGATTCTCGGCTTCTCTTTGAAGCTCGACACTCGCTCACTCTTCAAAACCAGTTAATTCCACGTGATTCAATTCAAGTTGAAGGTGAAGCTTGAAAGCCGATAGGAAAGCATTTAAAAATGTTCTGTAGGTTTTTAATCCATTCTTAAGCCGCGAAAGATCTGTCAAGATTGTAATTTTAATTGCTTTTTCTAATCATGCGGATTACACTGAGAGAGGGAGAGAGTGGGAGAGAGAGATGATCATTAATCTTGACTGATCTCTATAATAAATTTAAATCTGCATTAATCATTTGATTTTAAATTAATCAAAACTTTTAAAGAAGTTTTCGTCTTTTATCTGCAACAAAAATTACCGTTAATTATCTAAATTAATTGAAGCAAATGAAGCGGCAACAAATTTATTGAATCGCTTTTTTAAAAGCCTATCAAAAATGAATTTATCGATATTAATTACAATTCAATTTTCTCAAGAGTTTAAAAAATCTCCTTGACTTTAAAGTAAATTGAAAAAAGACGAAAACAATGGATAAAAAACACTTAGTAAACTAAAACCATGAAGGAATACAAAATAAAGCAAAAACATTGAAAATAAAACAAAAAAAAAACAACTCGCTTTTCATTGTTGCTTTAATTGATTAAAAATTATATAAAGTACAATTAACTGCAAATTAAAAGTTAATTAAAAGTTATAATACTAAAAATTCATTACTTTGAAGTTAAAAAAGACATTTCTTTTAGTGATCTGTGTTGTTGTTATTGTTGTGTCTGTCATTAAATGACTTTAAATGAGGCCTTGTTGTTTTTGTCGTTGTCCTTTAAACACAGCAGCTGCGACGTTTTTTATTAACAAGCGATTTCGCTTAACGCGCATTTTAACGAGCTAAGCTAATAAGCATCGTTCGCTGCCCTCTTCTCATTGCTCCGCAGAGAAACTAAACGCAGTAACGACTCGTTAACTATTCGTTAACATTCGTAGTTGAGAAATAAAGCTATAAAAGGCCGACTAATGAAACGATTCAAGTTCTTCCTTTTATGGAGATTAAACTAAACGCAGACGCAATTAAATGAATGTGTAGAAATATGAAGCGTGTTTAGTAAATATGTTTAGCAACAGTAGATATATATAAATGCGTAATTTAATTTATATTTATTTATTTAATTTATTTTTGTTTGTGAAGTTATTTTGTATTTTAGACAGTTTTTCAAATTGTTCAAAAACTAGTCGTTCAGTTTGGATTTTTAGTGTGGAAAATAGGGTAGGAAAAAGGGGAAAAAGCGGGCAAAAAGAGGAAAGAAAAACGAATACTTGTAATAACAACTACAAAAAGCAGATGAACAAATGATTTTCCATCGTCGCCAGTGACATCATCAGCAAATGAATCTCATTCCGAGAGGACGAGGACGAGGCGAACAAATCAATAAACTGGGCATTTTTTGGCAGCTCTCATTTTACTTCACATCATTTCTCAGTCTATTTTCGCCCGTTAATCGTCTCAGTTCGACATCAGCTACAAAGAAAATCCATCTGCGTTTTTCCCGATTTCTGTTGAGTTAATAAAAATACTGAATGTTTATTATTTCGCTTTTTCGCTCGTTTTTAATGCGTCTGTGTGTTTACTTCGTCGAAGATAATAAAATTTCAAATTTAAATTTATTTCCTTTACTCAGAAATTAAATTCTTTTTTGCTTATTTTTCATTCCTTGGCAGCTGCTCGGTTGTCTTTTTGAGTGCAACTCTTTGCTTGGCCGGCACCATCCAGAATCGGCCCAATCTTCCGGTGCAGACAAATCAGCTGCAACCTGCAACGAAGTCAGCGGCACGCAGAATCATGCATCCCGCCTTCGCCAACGCTGGACGTGCGCCCGGCTTGGAAGTGTGGAGAGTCGAGGTGAGTTTAGAAAACAAAATTTTTTATAGTTTAGCTAAAAATTTATTATATATGTAAACAAAAAAATTCAATCCGTAAACCTCATTATAATGCAAACTTTTCAAATAGTTGCGCTTAAACGAGAAGAACTTTTTCAAATTCGTAGTAGATTCGCGAGAGTGTCTAAAAATTATTTATAAACACATGTTGCTATACACATGAAGGAATCTAACAGAATTTTGTTGCTAACAGTTTTCGTGTACAAACAAAATACAAACGAACACGATCGTTTGTTCATTGAGAGTGAGAGAGGAAAGCTGAACAACGAGTATTCGCTGCTCGTTGACGCATTGTTCCTTTTCTAGTTGTTGCTAATATAAGAGCGTTTACATGGCCTTGTGAATTTTTTGACTAATGGAATTTCTTATTGGGAAAATAGGAAATTTCGAACGCGGCGGCTCAAGACTACTTTTAAATCGTTTCTTTTGTTTTAATTACGAAACAAAATTTCATATTATATTTATTTTTTCACCATTACAATTATGTATATAATTTAATTATTAGTATAGATCTAGTTTTTTTATAATATTTTTATTGTTGTTGTTACAAGATTTACCAAATTATGTTTGATCCTTAATTTACAATTCAAATTGCAATTCATCAAAGCGACATTCACTAAAATACATGTTGATGATGATGAAGAAGACGATGATGATGATCAACTCACATACAAATCGTGGACCTTCGTTACTTTTGAATGGTTTTGAATGCTTGCAAATATTTAAAAATGATTCATTGCTTGGCTCGCGATGAATCATTTTCCACTTGGACAACGACGCCAGATACTGAAAATTTATTTTCGATTTGATGAATTGCATTGCAAAGAATTGCGAACATCGACCCAAAAAAATTCGGTCGAAATAATTTTATAGCACTTAAAAAAACCCTAAAAACGATGAAGAAATTTTTAAGATTAAACTAAAAAAACATTTTAGTAATTCAATTGCTTTAATATTTAATGCAAATAAGATTCGCAACAAGCGATTTGAATGCACAAACACAGCAACAAACATCATAGAAAAGCAACAACAAATGTTAACAGTGAAAAAGCAGCACGCGAATTCAGAGCGATTAATTTAAGCCCTGAGTTCAGCGATGGAGAACAACGACAACGAACATAACTAATCACGAAACAAAACATCATCATCATCAGCATTGGATAAGAGCAAATGAGAAATAATGAAGCATTTGAAATGGAAATTGTATTTGAGAGTACTTTTTATACTACATACAGCCGTCTCTTTCTTTCTCACCTAGTTTAGCTATCTTCTCGCGTGCCAAATCTCTCTCATGCGTCTTCACTTCTCCTCTCTTACTGATATTGCTGCCTCTCTCGCGCTCTACCGCTCTCAACCGTGAATGCATTCATTCGTTTCTCATTCAGTTGATTGGCTTTTCTTGTCTCTTTGCAGAACTTCGAACCCGTTGCCTATCCGAAGAACAACTACGGCAAATTCTACACTGGAGACTCCTTCATCGTGCTAAATGTAAGTCTCGAAATCTTGTGAATCGTGTGCGAAAACGACAACGTCCAGCAAATGCCAAGGAATGCTTAAATATTGAGTTAATTGCTCCGTTGAGGCTTCGAAAGCACATCACAGCCGGAAAGCTAAAAAACATCGTAGAATAAAGAGAAATCAGAAAATGGCGCCTTATGCGGCTACTCTCTGAACGTACACGCAGCCGAACGTGGAGCTGCTTTTCCGTTCGGCTTCGTTTTTGTGTGTCTCGTTGGCTTAAGCTGCGTTGCTCGTGCATTTGTTAAAGCCTTTGTGTGTGTGTGTGTGTGTGTGTGTGTGTGTTTATGTGTGTTTTTGCTTGTTTTCCATTGCAGACTGTCGAAGGCAAAGATAAAAAACTCCACTGGGATGCGCATTTCTGGTTGGGATCGGAAACTTCTGTGGACGAGGCAGGTGCAGCGGCAATCCTAACGGTGCAACTTGATGACCTACTTAACGGCGCTCCTGTGCAGCATCGCGAAGTTCAGGATCATGAATCACAATTGTTCTTGAGCTACTTTAAGAACGGTGAGTTTAAGCATAGAAAAAGAACCGAGAAAAGCAAATGATTGTAGGGAAAGGAGAAGGAGGACAACCGCCAACGACAGAGAAACAAAAAAATGTTAAGCCGAAAACGAAAAAAGCAGCAAAAGTTTTTGAATGTTGGTTAAAAACTTTCCAAGTAATGATTAAATATTTAATTCGAACGCAAAAACCCGGAACTTCGGCAGCTGTTAACTTCTGCGTGTAGAAAAAAGTATATTTTTATAAAGCAATTTACAAAAAGACGAGAATCTTTAGAACGAAATGGCAAAAGTTTATCTTATATACGCCAAAAAAAAACACTAATTCTCTTGTAGTTCTCTCCTAAAAGCATTACTTTTAAAATACTGGCTGCATTTCCGTTCGTTAAGCGTCGTTAAACTCTGCTTTAATTAAACAGAATTGAGTTAAGTTGAAGTTAAAAAAAGAGTCAGCAAATTCTCCGTTTGAAGAAAGCTTCTCTTTTCATCAAGCCTCAGCTTTTCTTTCAATACTCTTGTCACTCTCTTTTTTACTCTCTCTCCGTTCGTAGTACTGCCGTCACTCTCTCCCAAAGACTCTCTCTCCTTCACTGCTTCCCTTCAAGCATTTACATGAAATAGAGAAAATCGGCGCCGTTTTATTTTATCAGCGCCCGAGTTCCCCGCTCGATCCCTTTATTTCCCGCTGTTCACTTCGTTCTTTTCTCCCTTCTCCTTCGCAGGCGTTCGTTATGAGCAGGGCGGCGTCGGCACCGGCTTCAAGCACGTCGAACCGAACGCGCCCGGCGAGAAGCGCCTCTTCCAGGTCAAAGGCAAGCGCAACGTCCGTGTGCGCCAGGTGAACCTCTCCGTGTCGTCCATGAACACCGGCGACTGCTTCATCCTGGACGCTGGCAACGAGATTTACGTCTACGTCGGCGCTCAGGCGAAGCGCGTCGAGAAGCTGAAAGCCATCAGCGCGGCCAATCAAATCCGCGACCAGGACCACAACGGCCGAGCTCGGGTTTATATCATAGGTAAGCGTGCCCCATTGACCCATTGTGCTGCCGGCTGAAACATGATTCGCACTCGAAACAGACGAATTCAGCACCGAAGACGAGAAGCAGCATTTCTTCGATGTCCTCGGCTCCGGCTCGCCCAGCGAAGTTCCCGACGAATCGGCCGGCGAAGATGATGCGGCATTCGAGACGTCGGACGCCAACGCCGTGACCTTGTACAAGGTCAGCGACGCCTCCGGCAGCCTGAAAGTCGAACCGATCGGCTCGAAGCCGCTGCGCCAGGAAATGCTAGACACGCGCGACTGCTTCATCCTGGACACCGGCTCCGGCATCTACGTGTGGGTGGGGCGTGGCTCCAGCCCCAAGGAGAAGGCGGACGCCATGGCCAAGGCGCAGGAGTTCCTTCGCACCAAGAAGTACCCGGCCTGGACCCAAATCCACCGCGTCGTCGAGGGCGCCGAGCCCGCCCCCTTCAAGCAGTACTTCGCCACGTGGCGCGATGTCGGCATGTCGCACACGCGCCTCGTCCGCTCCGCCCTCGGCTACGATACCGACGACTCGGAGCTGGATGTCGACGACGTCGACGCCGTGGTGAGCAACCTGAAGAAGAGCGGCGGCCGTGCCATCGGCTTCATGCCCGACAACGGCCAGAACGAGGTGCAAGAGGTGAGTGTCGACGACGATTGCGAGGAAGCCCGATGGACGTGTTCACTTCTTGTTTCGGTCCTCGCATAGATTGCTCAGTACACGAGCGCTCCGGGCTCCAGTGACGTCACGGTCGACAGGCTTCCCTTCGACAACAGGACGCCGCTGCAGGCTTTCAGCTGCTACATCCTTCCATACAGCTACAACCCGAACAGCCGCGACGTCGGCACCGTCGTCTACGTCTGGGAGGGCGCCAAGGCGTCCGCCGCCAGCAAGGAGCGCGCCTTCGAGGAGGCATTGGCCATGGCCACCGCGCAGAAGGCGATCATGGTGCGCACCACGCAGGACCACGAACCACGCCACTTGCTCAAAGTGTTTAAGGGCAAGCTGGTGACCGCGTTGGCCGGCGACTCGACGGCGCCTCAATTGTTCCGCATACGCGCCACCGACGCCAGCGACGTGCACATCAGCGAAGTCGCTTGCGACTCGAGTTCGCTGGCCTCCAGCGACGTCTTCGCTCTGCTCACCAAGCGGGACCACAAGATCTACATTTGGGTTGGTTTGGTGAGTGACCCTTAAGCAGCCACTGCGAGGAGTTCTCGAATGTATTTCGCTTCTTCCTTGCATCGCAGGCTTCGTCTGAATTCGAGAAAAGCTTGGCTAAGGAGCGCTTGGAGCAGCTGGGGCCCGACGCTGTGGTGGAGGTCGTCGAGGAGGGCGCCGAGCCGGACGATTTCTGGGAGGATTTGAACGGCGAGGGCGTCTACGACCGCAGCTTGGGCGGCCACGGAGCCCCACTGCTGGAGCCGCGCCTGTATCACTGCCGACTCGTGGGCGAGCGGCGCATCAAGGTCGAGGAGGTGGCCCACTTCGAACAGGCCGACCTCGACACCGACGACGTGATGCTGGTCGACGCCGGCGACGAGATCTACATGTGGGTCGGTGCAGGCGCCACCGCGGCCGAGAACCGCAAGCTGCTGGACATGGCCAAGGTAAGCAGTGGGTAACCAGCTGCGACTGGCGACTGATTCGAGTCCAATTCCAGAAATACATTCAAGCGGAGCCCACGCAGCGCTCCATCGACACGGTCAGCGTCATTCGAGTCGCACAGGACGAGGAGCCGCGCGTCTTCACACGCTTGTTCCCCAGCTGGGAGGAGGGCTTCTGGAAGGTCAGTAGGTCAAATTCGCTAGACTAACGAGCGGCCAACGCGTGTAGATATCAAAGACTAACAAAAGTTGCTTGATGCTTAATTAATTGTTGTGTTTTGTGTAGTTTCTCTTTTTTTGGCTTTTATCATTGAGTTTTTTGCTTTTGAGTTGGACTGCCGATGAGATAAGTTTTAATAAATAAAATAAAATTAATTAAATGAATAATTGAATTTAAAATTGCATGATTTTGAATAAATTAAAGTCTTAAACAAGTCATTAATACCTTTTAAATCATTTAAAATACAATTATTTATACGGTGAAGTATTTTAAACATCAACAGAGTATTTCAGAAGTTATCTGAGACTTAAATACGACAACTAACAGTTTATAAATTAAATTTGTTATTAATTTTAAGCCTTCATCAATCACAAAAGTAGGACATGCTTTGATTTGTGCTCTAAAATGGCTCTAAAACATGAAAGATAACGATGAAATTTATTAAAGAAAATCCAAATTTTTGCTTTAAATATTTTCTTAATAAATTATTCATGTTTTCATCCACTGGATTATTTAGAACAAGTTTTTTAACTATAATCATTTCGTTTATTAACATTCATTCAAGTGGTGAGTACAAATTTTAACCTCTATCGTTTTTTTCTAATGCTAAAAACCGAAAAATTTTAACATCTTCACTTATTAATTAACTTTAATTCTATATTTATACTTCAATTTGGTGTTTGTCCTTGTTTTAATTGAATAATTTCCTTATATTTAATTGCATTTCTGTTTATTGCATGTTTCTTCATTATTTCTTTATCTTCGAGGTTTTTATGGTGAAAAGATGATAAAATGTATGATGTGATGATTTCTTTTTTAACAGTCACTCCCTTCGTACGAGGACGTCAAGAAGCAAGTTTTGGAGGACAACGAAAGGATCGAGAATAACGATGTCTAAAAACGGAGTAGGAAAAAAGCAGCTGCTTTTTCACTCGCAAAAAACTACG
Organism: Thecophora atra; assembly: GCA_937620795.1. Lineage (NCBI taxonomy): Eukaryota > Metazoa > Arthropoda > Insecta > Diptera > Conopidae > Thecophora > Thecophora atra. The sequence continues at coordinate 35,693,093 of OW569401.1, forward strand.
CATTTCTAAATGAATAAAGCATTTCTATTACATGTGTTTGTCTCTGTGTAGTTTTATATATAAATAAATAAAAGCAATTTACGAAATTTACACTTTTTATTCTGTCCAATTTTTATTCTTTACAATTCTCTTTAAATCGTTAAAGCAGCAATTTTAATGATTTCAATTCGATCACGTGGAATGAATAACTTTTTACTTGCCATTTGTTGAAGCTGCTGAAGCATGCGATGACACGATTCACGTGGCCACTTAATGTGAGGCAGCGCAACACAGGGAGACACAAAACAGCATCACTTGCATCCCTTGCGTCGATTGCGATAATTTCAGTTGATTGCAGCGCCATCAACAGCGACCTCATGTGCTTCGTATGACAAGGACCATTGAAATAGTTACGCTCTAGAAATGTCTTCTCTTTGTTCACTCATTTCTGTATTCTTCACTCTCAGCGAAAAACACGTTGTAAAAAGTCTGCTTCTCTGCTCGCTCTTCCACTGCACTCACACAATTCCAATTGGAAAAACGTGTACTAAGAGTAAAAGCAAAGGGAACACGTTTTACTAAGCCATTGCAATAGACTAAATAGACTTAATTATTGTTATTTGATATTCGTTTTTTATTAAAGACAAATTAACTGCTTCTCAAATGGTTTCTTAAAAGTATTTAAAAGTTTCCAAATTGGAAATTCCAACAAACTGTTTCATAGAATTAACATTGTGTGTATCATCGTGATCCAGTTACAGGATTCTATTCAAGTTCTGGTTAGAAATATTCAAACGAGTCGCGCAGAATAAATCCAATGAAATGCCGAGCGCAAACGAAATGCGGCTCGCATGAAATTGAGTACGACGACGACCACGAACTGTTAACGAAGTGACTTCGTGCCGCGCTTAATTTATAAAATCATTCATCGTGTTTGTTGTCGGTCAATTCTTTGGTTCGGCGGCTTCTCGCTCAATTCTAGTCGCTGGAATCGTGGTTATGTTGTTGTTGTTGTCGTTGTTGCTGCTTTGTTGGATATGCATTTGAAAACAGCGACAATAACGCAATTATTGCCACACTCCATCATCCATTTTCCAGTTATTCTGCATGTTGTTGTTGTTGTTGTTGCCGTCGTTATCATTGTTGCTTGCGGTTGGTGGTTGTTTTTGTTGTATGCAACTCGCTAACGTGTTGCGTATTTTCGCTAGATGACATATTTATTAATTTATCCTTCGCTGTTCGCATGTGTGCAGCGAATTTCGTGCCAACAACAAGAAGCAAAGGAAAGAACAAGAGTTCTCGTTAACTGTCACGCAATTCAACGATCAAATTGAAGAAGGAGAGCAGAGGGGGAAATGAAACTGTAACCCTCTGAAGCGAAAAAGTTGATTAGCTGCTTTGCATGACCCACAGATGGACAAATGAAGAACGAAAATAATACATAACAAGAAAAATATCATCAAGGAAAAAAGAGCTACGAAAACACAACAGAACTTTTCACACAAATGTGCGAGCTGCTTCTTAATTGTTTAACGGGCAGCGGGAATTACTTAAACATGACTTCCAACACAGAGAAAAAGTATAAATTTCTTATTCAAGCAAAGGCAGATCCAATAAGCACATATTCAATGCAGAAGGTCGTATATTTCCAACTAGAACAATATCGAGACTCTCTCTCTCACTTCGTGAATCAGCTGACGATCGTCTTCGAGTGCTCACGAGTTGTTTGTGTTTGTGTGTTTGTATATGTTTTATAGGAATTAATGGAACGCACGCAAGTGAAATAAAAAGAGAAAAGTTTTAATCAAATGCAACGTAAATTTTAAATCGCTTCAAAATGTTAACAGTAATTAATATATCACAGAGTTTGTTACGTTTAACGCAAGGGTAACTTTTTGCAGCGAAATGCATCTGTTTAATTAAAAAAAAAATACTGCCCCATTTTAATAATAATCATAATTTTTCAGCATGTCGTTGCTGTCGGACACGCAAGCAAATAACAGAAAACACGAGGAAAAACAAGCAGAAAAAGGAAGAAAAGGAGTTTAAAATGCAGCGAGGAACCGCGAAATAACACTTGACAACTCTTTGGCCAAATTGGAACGAAGTTGGAAGGGTCGAGGAGGCGAAGAAGAAGAAGAGAAAGCAGCATAATAACGAGTACACGCAACATTTTCCACACACCGATGAAAATTGCACATTCGCCAAAAACTATTAACGCCTTTTAAAAGGCAAACAAACCACCGTCGCGTGCTCTTAGCTCAACAGAATTAATGAAGTAATGAATGATTACAGTTTTACACAAAACTAAAAAGGAAAAAAAGCAGAAATTAAAAATATTTGAAATGAAGGAAAAAACGCAAGAAAACCACACGAAGCAAATTCTGAGGCGAGAAAGGAAAACAATTTTACAAAAAATAAAAAAGGAAAATGTAAAGCTTTCGAAGGAGAAGCGACAATTGAGATTAAAAGAAAAACTGAAAATTTTAATTGAATTTAAGAAAAGCAGCAGAACGTTAACCACACACACAAAAACACTCTTTCAAACGCAACTTCGCTTCTCGTGCATCCGCTGGAGAACGAACGGACTCTAACATCAAGAGAGAAAAGTTTTAAAAACGAGTTCGTTTGTTGAGAGTCGCCCAACCAACGAGCAGCTACACACACAGGCATAATGCATATGTGTATATGCTCGTTGAGGCGCTTTCCAGCGGCAGCAAAGGTTTGTGAATGGATTTCTCGATTTCGGAATCAGATTGGGATTTTGAGCAACGAATACTTCTGATCAGCAATCATTCAGCGTTCGTCGGCCATCGGCTCGATGCGTTCGTCTTGGAAGCGATGAGAACACGAAACACGTTATTATAAGCACTTGGTTGGAAGAAGAAGATTCACGATTTATTATTCGTTTGTCTCTTTTCAGCGCTTCACTCGCCAATGCAACTTCGTTATACGCGGCATTAAACAATTGCAAACTTCAATTTACATTAAAAGAATCTCCGTGTTCAGAGTTTTCGATTAGCGAATTTTTCCCCTCTTCCGTAATCGTGACTTCCTTCGTTGCTGCTCCTCCTTCCGCCATCTTTTTTATTATTCACTTCCGCAAATAATTCAAGCAGTCGTAAGAATTACGAAGGCCCACGTACGAATGCTTTAAATTCAAACTGTTTCTTGTTTATTTAGAGTCTTAATTTTAGACGTAAACTCAAATTTATGAAATAGTCTCAACAACACGTTTTTCGACACAACCTAAAAAAAAAAGAGAAAAAACAAAATTGCATGGAAAAGAAAACACAACATAAAATTATTATAATAAAATTCCTTTATTTCGTGATCATAAATCGATGCAAATAACGGTGGTTGTTTGTTGCTTAATGAAGGGAATTTTCGTCCTTGTTTTGCTTTCATTTTTAAAGCGAAACTATTTCGAAAACATTTGATAAATGATTGCAGTTGAACGTTCAAGAGCAAAATGAACACGAACAATTTAACGCCATTCAAATTTATAATTTAATTATCGTCCTCTCATTTCTCTTGATGCCGCCCGCTCTCAATAAAAAGCACGTATACGACTCCACTCCCGCTTCAAGAGAGCGAAGTGCGAGCGAGAGGTGAATTCTTCGCAGCGGCAAATTTTGTTGTGCATAGGAAATGCAAGAAACGAACACGCCATTTGCGTTGTTGTAGTTGTATTTTACGTTGGTGTATTAATGAGTATGGAGCTAGTGTTGCCTTTCCAGTTGTGTTGTGGAATAGTCAATGTTTTTTGCGGGTTGTCGGCGGTTGTGATTAACAACCTGATTATTATTCAAGTATTTAATATCGAAGCAGTAAGCAAATGCAAACAACAACCACGTAATCGCAACTATAATAGTAACAATGCATCTACAACTACAACAACATTGCCAACAGCAAAGCCGCAATAAAATCATAAATAATTTAGCAATTAAAATTAGCAGAGCTCTAATAAACACACACACACACACGCAAGCACGAAGTTACGCTCAAAGGAGTTCCTCGTATTTGATATATTTTATACCGCAAGCACGTCGTCTTATGCACGTTTCACTCTCTCTCTGTTCCACTCGCTCTCGCAGTTACACAAGCTTTTCTCGCCGGGCCGTTGCTAGCGTGTGTGAGGATGTGTTTTAGCTTGCAGTGCGAATTGCATATTTAATTATTCTCTACTCTTAATGCAATAACGAGCGTGTGAGGTCCCCCGTGTGATTATTAAATGAAATAAATTGAGTGGCCTGTCAGCAGAAAACGTGTCCAAATAAAATAGCATGCAACATGTAGCAAGAAACTTCTACCTCGGTTGAGTAAATTTCGCTTTGATCGAAACCAAAAATTTAAATTTTACCGGTTTCGAAAAACGAATTCCTTCGTTGTTCATTAAAAGGAAAAAGGAATGCAGTTGTAACTCAATCAATTCAATTCAAACGAACAACACAGAAACAATTCATAGATCGGCACTCTTCGCACTCTTATTAAATACTTGTGCATGTTCCAGAAGCTTCCAGTAGAGAGCGCGTTCATATAATCGACAGCGTGCTTACACACAAAAAAGAGCGAGTGTTCATATAATCGACAGCGTGTTCATACGCAAAAGAGCGAGTGTTCATATAATCGAGCGCGTGTTGATTTATTCACACACAAAAAGGTTTCCAACACAAAAGTTTCTTCTGTTGCTTTGCAGACGTTTCATAAATTTATTCCTGCTTCCGCTCTTCATCGCATTTTCCTTTTTCACGTTATTTTAGACGGAATAAAATATTAGAACTATGAATCTAAATTTGCGAATATAACAAAAGCTCTGCGATGCTTTGTTGTTGCTTGGTTTTTCATGTTCGCAGAGAGAACATTTGATTTACATGCTCCGCATCCACGTAATTGAAATGGACACGGAAACTGCATTAAAGGAAATGGTTTTATTTTTCACACCGACACATTAAAGAAAGTTTTCCATGCTTTGAATGCTTCTAAACGAAGTGAAGTAGTTAAGTTTCAGATGAATGACTGAAATGGATGATGACGGCCGTGAATGAGATGCTGCCAGCGATGCAATTAACTGACCGATGACTGCAATTACAAATAGTCTGCATACATATACATAAATAAATGATGTCTTTTTTGCGGCTTCAGTTTCTCGTCTGCCGTCATGCAAACCAAATTCCAATTTGAAGAGAGTTTGAATTTCAAACTTTGAAATGAGAAGAGATCCACGCGATCCAATTGGATCTCTCGTGGTGTGTTTCGCTACTCACGCGTCTTACAGCGTGGCCCGATTAGCGCACGAAGTTAGACGAAAGACACGACGTCGCGTCGTTCGTGTTCACTCAGCGCGAGGCGTCGTTGTTGCTTCTGTATTCAGCGTGAATAACGGTGAATGAACGTTTTTTGCTTTCCCTTCAATTGCAAACAAATGCGTAGTCCGTTTATTTAATTTGTCTTTAAAAATAATAAGAAAAAAGAAATCCTTTCGTGCACCGCTAAAAACGAATTTTAAATTGCGAACTAATTTTTTTCTCTTAGTTGAAGCTTTTCTGCTTTTAATTAAATCGCATTAAACCGCACGCCGATGGTTCTGAATTTCTAGATTTTTAATTAATGCATTCGTGGACGAAAGACTTCAGTTTTGTCAATTATTTTGCTATTTTCCAGCGCAATTAAATGTTGCTGCTGGGAAATCGCCAAAGGGTCGTAGTGGGCGTTGCTTTGGAGAAGGGAAGGGACGGGTTGGGAAAGGGGCGCCACGTGACGGCCTTGCACTCAATTTTTCGCAGCGTCAGGTGAGGAAAGCATTTTCAAATTATTTGCATTCAAGAAGAAGAATTGAAGAAAGGAATTAGGAAAAGAGCGCGATGTAAAAGAAGAAGAAGAAGAAGAGCGGAGAAGCAGCTGCAAATGTGCAAAATGCAAATGCTCAAAAGCACCGCAAAAGTAAATTAATTAAAAATGCATAGCGACGCAGTTGTCGCCATTCCTTCGAGATTCCGCCGATCACGATTCCGTCGGTGGCGTGAGGGGAAAGGGAACAATCGTAGGTTCCTTCGCCTCCTCTTCTCTCCTTCGCTTCCCCTCTCAGAAAGTCAGCGTCCGAATAAATGCTGCAAATGCGTAGTATTTGAATACGCTGCGTCCACTCCGCACCCAAACGACCGTTAATTCCATTGCCATTACTTCCAAGTACGTATACAAAGGCAAAAAGGCGACTGGAAACATTGCAAAGATATGCAAAAGCGTTTTTTATGTCGTCGAAATCTGCTTATCGTCGACGCTGCAGAGAATCGCCAGCTGCAGTCGATCTTCCAGGCTTCCAAGACTGCTCGGGCGATAAAACACCCACCAACACACACACATTCGCCTCTGCCAAGCCATTGCAAGGAGAGAGAAATACGAAGCTCTCTCAACTGACGGCCGATGGCACACGCAGCTTCATGAAGACGTCGTCAATGGCGTCAATCGACTGCAGCTGCTGAACGAATCGTCGTGAATAAAGTCGACCTCGTGTGGGTCGTGTGACATCGGCCACATGACGTATTGCCACTTGGACAGAAGAAGCACTACTTTCTTCCACCTTCATTCCAAGCGTCCTTCTTTTCCTTTCGGCGACACATTTTATTGCATTTTCAAGTCAAACTCATTTTAAATTTTACATCGCATTTTGTTTGTCCTGCTGAGTCATCACTTTTCCTCGCTCTTGAAAACGTTATCATTGGCAATTCATACTTCATCATCGACATCTTCATTTTCTCCTCATCATGATTGCTGCTTTCGCCTTCGCTTTCTTTTTCATTCATCTCCTTTTCCTTTTTGTAGCTGTGGTATTTTTAATAATTTAACATTTTCATAGTATTCAATTTCAATCTGAAATTCATAGCGAAGAAAACGTTTCAATGCCTTCGCAACAACGCATTTTGGTCTCTTTCCGTATTCCAACGGATGATCACGGCATCTGTAGCTGTCTCTCTCACGCTCACACTTTAATAAATGCATTCATGTTCAATTCTCTTGTAAATTGCAGAAATAAGAAGAAGCGTTTTATTTTTATTGAATTTTTTTCTATTTAATTTGTCATGTTTTTATTTTAATTCAATTTTTACTCTTTCTAAATTTGTATTTATTATATAAATACGAGAAGAATAAGAAATAATATTAAATTGGGTAATAAATAAAATAACCGAAATAACTGAAGAATAAGAATTTATTTCGCAACTAAGAATTAATTGATTCCGTTTGCTTGTGCTGCTGCGTGTTTATTTAAGCCAAGAGCGAAATCAGTTTTCTATTTATTTTGGAAACTTTATCAAGCTCCTGCATAACGCTCACTAATACTACAACAAAGCCAGTGCCAAGCTTTCAAATACCGTCAACACTTTCTGTGGGCTAAAACCGTTTAAATCCTTGCTCGAAGTTGAAAGTTCAAAAGTTGATTAACCTGCTATCAGCAGCAGCACCCACAGCAACAACAACAATAAAAGCACCAAATGACATCCACAGCAACCGCAGAAGCACAAAAACAACAACAACAACAACAACAACAACCATAAGCAGCGCCAGACGATTCCGTTTGACCCGAACTCAACTCAACTGAACTGCATCCACAGCAACAAAACAACAACAACAGCAGCAACTCCAATTGTTCCAATTCCAATTGGTTTATAAAGGAATCTCATTGCTGGCGCATATTCGAAAACTGCTTCAAAACAGTTGTTGATCTCTTTAATACAACAACAACAACGAACAGTAGAAAACGTCTCATTTCTCCCGCTCTCATCTCATCGTTCCAGTGTTCCACGTTGCATTCAAACGATTTACTGAATAAGCAACAAAAAAGCAGTCGTTGGTGGAGTAAGCAATGCATCGTAGGGCTGGAAGCGTGTTGGGGCGGGGGAAGTGGAGATCATTGAGCCAACGCAACGCAAATAAATTCTCACGAAGTCCAAGCAACGAACCCGTTGCGCTTCATTCGTTTGTAGCTTCGTCGTTCTTCGCCCTTCGAACTTGCGAATGACTTCTAAAAAAAGCAGCGAGTGTTTCTTGAAGAAGCGCGCAAAACCGGCAACTGACTACAACAACAACAAAAAAAGTGTGAAGGGGCGGTCAAAAGAAAAGCGTTAAGAGGAATTTTTACTTGAGTTGAAAGTGTATTGAACTGAGAAGTTATTTTAACCTTTCTTCTTCTGTTTTACTTTTATGTTTTTTTTTAAATTTTTGTATTTCTATCTTCCTCGCTCCTCGACAAGCCATCGATGATGCAAAACATGTTGCTACTGCGTTAAAAGAAGCTTAAACTTTGCAATTACGTCTTTGTACAACAAAAAAAGCAACAATCAGAATAAAATTATTCAGTCATCATTTCAAACAACTCACTGAAATCTTTTATAAACTCTGCGAAAAACAAAAAAAAAAGAATGACACAGTTTGAGGATGCGGTCAGCGACTCCATGTTTAATATTCTATTTGGAAAATGATTTAAATTGCTTTAATGCACTTTGTAGGCAGCCGCGTTGCGATCTCCTTCACACGCTGTAACTTCTCAATCACTACACTCTCTCAATCAGCCTCTCTCTCTGTCGCTCTCTCATTCAGTGGCCAACCACTCTCAAGCAAGTGAACAGTTTTCGCTTCTCACTTCGCTGCATCTCACCTACGCTTCTTCACAAACACCAAGCGAGATTTTATATTCGGTTTTCTGCTGTTTTTTTTTTTGAGAAACGTTGAGAACAACGCTGTTTCGTTGCTCAGTGCTGGCTTCATGCGTGTTGCTATATATCTGTATGTGTGCAAGCTAAAAGACGCTGCCTGGGACGCTACTCGGGGCGCTCCATGACGTTAAAAGCTTTTAATCGCCCTTTAATAGAACTTCTCTGTCGACAACGAAGTTGCTAGAGTTAGATCCAGTTGGATCCCGCTTCCACTGTTCTCTAAAAAGTTTTTGTTGCTGTTGTTGGTATTAGTGACGCATTCGCCATGTCACCATCGCTTTGGCCAAGTGTTTGACTTAATTGAGTTGCTGTAGCGCGCGAAAGTCGAATTGAACACTTTTATTAATTTCGTTTTTGTATATTTTTTGTCTGTAGTGAGATTTAAATGAAGTTTTAAATTAGTTCGTAAAACGTCATCGTGAGAGAAGAAGAGGAGGAAGAGGAGACACACTCTCAATGCGCTCAGCGATTCAAAGCATTAACGATTCCGTTTTTCCATCGCTTTGGCATTACAGTTACTTTTACGTATTTTATTTAATCGCATACTGAATTTTCTTTGTGGACACTTTTTCACCTGCCGCATGATGAAGAGATTTCGATTATTTCATTGCAGAGGTTTCCTTTCCAAGTCACACATACACACACAGGAATCCTTTTACTTTTTTTGTGTGTCGCTTGGCTTTTAATTAAATTGCATTTGAACACAGACCCATTTAAATACATAGCGATTTCTGCATTAGTGTGTGTTTTAGAATTATAATTTCATTGTTGAAATAAATGAAGCCGAGCGCAAATAAAAAAATTGAGCTTTATTGCTCCCAAATGCATCATTTAGGATAAATATTTACATGATCACAGACGAGAGAGTGTCTGAAGAGGCAATGCGCTGTTTGTGTGTGGGTGAGAGGAAGTTGACTGAGCGGAAGATGCAGCTTTATTAAAAGCATTCACGCTCATCGTTCAACTACTCACTACGACTCTTCAATTACATACATCACACTTTCGCTCATACAACTTCTGCTTGGAGTAGAAGCAGAGAGACAAGAATGCATGTGTGGCTCTCTGTGGGCGTTAAACTGTCAACTGTTTGTTTTTGTTGCCCTTTGAGCTGCCGAGCGCCGACGAGTCGTCATTCGACGCCCATCTGAGAAGCAGCTGTCTGTGTGTCAGTCTGTCTGTCTGCTGCCATGGCGCTTGCAATGCAGCTACGCCGTAATTTGCCGTTAGCTTCATAAAATTATTTAATATTTCTTAAAAATTCAGGACACGCTTTCATTACGTATGCAGTTTTATGTGCATGAGAGAAGGAAAGAATGAGAGAGAGAGAAAGAGGGATTCATGTTCTTCCTCCGATTATTTCACAAGATAAACACAAAATGACAACGCAAACAAACAACTTCACACAAACTCGTAGCCAACTAAAGCCAATGTGTGCTCCGAATCCTTCTATTAAACGTGTGTGGGTGCGTGTGTGTGAATGCACGCAGTGTCTCTATTTCTGTTTGTTGGACTTATCAGGATTTCGTCTCCATCGTCTCGAGATTTAATTTCGGTTTTGCTCTTCGCTCGTATGCATTATTTTTCGGTTAACATGTTTTGACCTCTCTCAAGGTTGTTGCAGTTGAATGCGAAGAACGGAACGCACAAGCTAACCGCAACTACTACACCAACAACAACACAAGCAACGCCATGTAGAAAACAACAGCTACACCAATGCAACAGCACCACACCAACAACAGCGAAAGAGTCTCTCACAGAACACACACACACACTTCATTGTAATAAACTCCGGACGCCACAAAATATCAGTTCCTCTCTCTCTTGTGTCAGCCGCTCTTCAATCGCATGTGACTGGACTGCTAGCATTGTGAGCTCCGTGATTAAGTGGCTCGTTGCTCGTTTTAACATGACTAATTCTGGCCCTTCGCACACAAACGCATTGTTTAGCAAATGTTGTGAGAAGGAACCTCAGCAACGGAAGAAGAAGCAGACGAAGAAGAAGAAACAGAAGAAGCCAAGAAAAAAGAAGTTGCAATTTTACGATAATCTTCAAAAAGGTTTCCCCATTCATTCGTAATCCGTTCCGCCAACAGTTTGCAATCCGAACTTCCTTCTACCCAAACTCCGCCACGCCCACCCATCATTCGACCCTCCATCGAATAAAGTTTGAGCGACTGAATGAATTTCGAAATTAATTCAATGAATGAAGCTTCCTTTGAACAGTAAATCGTGTCGCCAAGATTATAGCATATATATAATTCTATATTCTATAAGGTTAAAAACCCTTTCAGCAAGAAAGGTGAAATGCTGATAGAAGGGAAACTTCATGACCTTCCGCAACCTGTGGAATGTTGCCCAGCGAAAGAAAGATTCCAAATTTCCCATCAAATAAACAAAGTACTGTGGAATAGTTGGAAGTTACCTTGGAAATTGAAGGTTCTTCTTGGAAAAATTCAAATTCAAAAAAGTATTGGACGACTGAACGGAATTGGATTTTCTGTTCGAATTGGAGATTGGAAATCGTAGGAAATTTCTAACTAATTCAATTGTACAGAGAAATAAACACGACACGATTTGATCGAAGAATTAACAGCACTATTACCAAACTAACATAAAAATAACAGAGATTTATGGTTGCTGCAATGTTATTATTATGTTAACCACAACTGCAGTTTATATCAACGTTAAGAGAGAGTTAACTTACCAGAGCTCGAGGTAGCTTCAAAGAACTTTCTGTTATTTGCTATTTTATTATTATTATGTTCACCACAACTAAATGTTATCTCAAAGCTAACAGAGAGTTGTATTAACAGAACACGAGACAGTTCGAAAGAACTTTCTGTTATTTGGTTTCAGGAAAAATTCGAAATTCAAACTTCGAGTTGAGTTTGCTAATCGCAGCGCTCTTTCCACCCACAACGGAAAGAAACTGCATTAACTTCTTCTAACGCAAAACGCCATCTACAGTTATTGTGAGGAAACAAATAATATATTATTCGGTGGTGTTCCTAGCTAAAAAAATACCTTTTAGTATTTGAGACATCAACCCGAAAACTTTCAATGAGAAATAACATGTACGATATGTTAACTATTAACACAGACAATAATAAATAAATAAATAAATTAATATAATAAATAAATATTATTCTTCTGTGCTATTAACTAAAAATTGAATTATTGTAATTATTATTTGCATTCGAATAAGCAATTAAAATTGTTTTCATTACGTGAGGAAATCATTCATTGTTTCGACAAGCGAAAAATTATTCATATTGCTATAAAATAGAGCAATAAATTTTAAGTTCCCAAAAAATGAATGTCATCATCGTTAATTTATAGTGAATATTAAAAAACAAATTGTTTTTATTGTTATCTACGCAACTCACTATTTTTGTTTACAAAAATTTTTGAATAAACAAGAAGATAACAAAAACAAAAAGCGGTGTTGTTTTGGTTTTCTATATTTATTTCTGCTGGCGTGATTTTTCGTGACTTCTAGAAACAATTTTTGTTGTTCTCTATTAAAATTATTTTTGGTTTTTTTCCTACGTTTTTGGTCAACGGTTCCCAGCACATCGTTTGAATCGTTCCCTTTAATTTATTGCTAATTAATTGGCTTTGGGTGAATAAACGTCTGTGAATGTGAGAAGTGGAATCACAGGTCACTTTAATCATTTTCTTATACAATCGCATATAAAAATAAATAATAAACTTAAAGGCGCCACGTACACAAAGTAAAAAATTAATAATAACAGAAAAACTGTCGAGCTACCGATCAGGAAATTTTCGATCCAGCGTTTCCCCTCTCCTTCATTAGTGTTGTTTATTATTTAAACGTAAAAATAAAATTTATTTAACTAACAGACGAAAACAACAAAAATGCTACCAGTAAAAACATCCATTTCGATTGAAAACAAGTAAAATGAAACAGTTGTTTTCAACACAACGCAGCTGCGTATCGAATGAAAAACAGCGTTTGCAACAATCGACTTTCAATTTTGAATGGAATGCTGCCAAAAGCCACTAATGATCGAGACAAGAGCATTAAGAAAACGCGTCTAAAGCAACAACATATTTTCAATGTAGCATTTTGTAGATATTTATAAAATCCCACACACTTCTGCGTGCCAATGTTGTTCGTTGCATCTACGAGCATTGATTTAAAGTGCGTCTGTCGCTTTCTTTTGTTTTTTTTTTTTAACAACTGAAATTTAATTCGTCGCTTTCCTTTTTTCCCTTTTGTTTTCATGTAATTTCTGGGGTTTTTTTATATTTTTCTTATAAAATTAATAAAATAAAACTCTTATTTATTAGTTTAATGTTTTTATATTTACAATACATGTTTTTATATTTACAAAATTACAATTTTTTTTATATGTAGCTCTACAATTTGTATTTAAAATTCTATTGTTTCTACAAAATCTTTTAAAATTTGAATTTAGTTTAAAGGAAATATTATTGAATTTTTCCTTGAAATACATTTCTTTTGCATTTAATATGAAGTAAAATTTCAATTTTATTGTTGCACCAGGTAATAAACGATCTTTAGAAGAATTTTGATATATTTCAAACACCAATGAATCTTTATTTATTTTAGAAATTAACTAAATACAATTTGTTTCAATGTTTGTAATTTATTTGTGAGGGTAATTTTTGCTGCTTGTTTTATTTTTAATGTTATGCATTTTCTCTTCTTTCAAAACAACAAATTCCGATGTTCAACGTCGTATCGCGACTCGAAGTTGTAAGTAAATCGTTGGCATCATTCAATGAAAAGGTTTTTGACCTTTTTTTTCAACTCTAAAATCTATTTCCAGAGCCAAGAAACTTCGACGTCACACCGACGGCACGTCAAACATCTTTAATTCATTACACTCAGCGAATACGTCAATGAAGCAAAATAAAAAAATGCGATTACAATAAATAGATGCTTAATTTATTAATTAATCGATGTAAAACATGATTTTCGAAACTATTTTTGCGTTATTTACAAATATCTATCTACATTTTACATACATAGTGTATTATTGTAATATGCGAGGTTTACATATGTACATCGTGTATGTAAACAATATTACATTTCATGTAGTAAAGTAGAACAATCGTTTAAATGTGAAATAAATGTGAAACTAGCAATCAAAGCTTGTATATATTATAGAATAAAATTAATAAATTATATTATAATATTTTTAAAATATAAATTAAAGAGCAAGCACAAAAATTGATGTGTAAATTGTAATTTGATCTGAACACAATAAAAGTTTATTCGTTTAATATTATTTAGGGAACTGATTAAAAAGTTTTTCCTTACCAAAAATATAAACATTATAAAAATATATCATTTACTTATTTTGACATGTGTAATGAAGGTATAAATAAGTATACGTGTGTAGAATTTAAATTACATTATACTTATAGTGGATTATATATAGTTTAGTAGCTATGATTTTGCTTTGCACTCTCTTCAAAAATTTCATTTAACCTAAAGCAATAACATTTTTTTTTTTGGTTTCAAAGAAATCTGTTCTAGTGGAACTAATGAAATGAAACACATTTATAAAAAACGACATTTTGTTGAGTAATTGTATAAATATTGAACTGTTTCAAGGTCTTTAGTGTTAAAAAAACCATCAACTTAAAATCAGAACTCTCAAAAATAACGAATCGTAGAGATACTTAAGTGTTCGGTAACAATAATAGGATATGCTTTTACTAAGGAATACTTTTCATTAGGAACATAAAGTCCCCAACTTCAGATTCCCGATTGGGTCCGCGGAATTTATTTCAAAGTCGTCATTTATTTATGTACATTATTCCAAGTGATACTCGAAATGCAATAAAATTTCTGATGCTTCGCTGATAACATGTTTATGTAATGTATTAATTGTTATTTTTCTTGTATTTCCTTCTCTTTTATTTCGCCCACATTATAAACTGCATTCAAGATAAGTAATTGTAGTATAAAAAGTGCAAATCCTTACATCGTCTACTCATACAAATAAATATATTAGATAACAGAACTAAAAATACAAGCAAATTCTTAAATTAACTAACAAAACCACTTGTGGCTCACATCAGACTTTATAAACAGTACCTTTGAGCTTAGTTGCTCATCTGCAAGCCGCTGCTGCGGCTCTCTGTCGACGACGATGCTGACAGCGTCAATTGCGAGACCAATTTGTCGTAATCTTCCAGCGACGTCTCGAACAGCTCCAGTTGCTTCGACAAATCGTCGAACGCTGTGTCGTTTGCAGTAGCTGCCGTAGCTGCGCCGTTTCCCAGTTCGATGGGCCGCGTCGCTTCGCCGGGTAAACTCAAGCCTAGCAGAGGTGGGGCGTGATAGCAGTCGCGATAAAACTTTGCCAGATCATTGACTTGTGACGAGGGCGAGGCGAACGGAAAGTTGAGCTCCTTGAGTAGGTTATCTTCATCGCTTTGCTGATGATTGGAAACCGAGCTGTGACGTGATCGTGGTGCCGTAGTATTACAAGGGGCGGGCGGTGCTGCAACAGGTACCAACAGACTTTTGATGGAGGGTGACTGTGAACCTGTTTCCGATCTGGAATTCTCATCATTTTCCAAGTTTGTTACAGGCGCAGCATTGTTATTGTTAGGCAAGGCATTGCTATTGTTGGTCTGATTTCCAGCACTGCCTTCCTTGTTGTTGTTGTTAATGTTATGCTGATGACCATTGGCCAGCGGCGAAGTAGGTGAGACTGACTTACGATTGAGCGACTCCAGCGATGCACTGCCGAGACTGCTGCAGCCGCTCTCGTGACGTGTGCGCTTTATTAGCCAATCGAAGGGCGGTGTCTCGGGCAGTATGAAATCATCTTCGGTGAACTGCTTTATCTTAGTGACGTCTGCAAATGCACCTGGACGTAGCGGCTTCTCAATGTCTATCACCTTGCGGTCAGCGGATTTTTTGATGTGATTGAAGCGGGCGTTTCCCTGGTGCTTCGGCGTAGCGTCTCGCCGAAAATGGTCCGACTTCAACATAATGGCGCCAGCGTTCACGTTGTCAGGTTGCTGTGATGAGGGCGTTATTGTCATTTTTGTTCGATAAGAGACCGACATCGACAGCATTCCTACGATGGTGTTCAGCTGGCCTATTTTCACGTTTTTGTAGCCCTCGCCGAGCATATGCACCTGTGGTTTGTCCACGTAGATGCGATAATAGATGCTGTACGAATCGCCAGATTGTCGTCGTGACAACTTGTATGCAGGTGTGGCACGTGTGAGCGAAATGAGCGACTTGAGCAAAATGCCCATCCGATTGTAGATCGCATGCGCGGCTTTCAGAGTGTATTCGCCTGACGACGCGGACCCGCCAGCGGTCCCTTTTTGGTTATTAGCGCTGCCAGTTGTATGTTCTGTATCGAACTTACTCTCTGCTTTGTCGTTTCCCTGCTGCACCCGCTGCTGTTGCTGCGCCGTCTGCTGCAAATCTAACGACCACACCTCTAGTATCATTTGATCTCCCTCCACCGTCTTCAACGAAATCTCAATACTCAGCGGCAGACGTTGCAATATGCTCTCGCCCTGCGCAAGATTGAGAGCTTTTTTCGTTTCCGCGTACACGTCCGGATGATCTTGGATCACTATATTGAACCAGTCACTGCCAGAGGCCAATGGGTTGCAAAGTGTTTGTATCTTCTCACCGAGACGCGACTGCACTACGACTTGCGTCGATTTCAGAGCCAAGAATTTTATAAATTTCTCTAAATCTTTTTCTGCAGCATTTACCCGATTAGACATTTTCTTTCAATGTTTTATGATCTATTTTTCTCACAAAAATATTGCTTTGTTTGTATTTTTATATAGTCATGGTTCAAAGTTCACTTTTTAAGTTGTTTTTTAGCCATTCTGCTAACACTTATCACCGCTGCACTTTATCATAGGGAAAAACTAGACTTTTTCCTCTTTTTCCAACAGATATTGTAGGTTTATATTATTTTGTATGTTTCGACCATGCACTTTTTCACTCATTTAACTTTTTATATCGAAAATATCCACGGAGAAAGAAACGTTGGATTTATTTTCTGTGCACTTTTTTATATCCGCCATTTGACTCTCTCAAAAGAAACAACACGTATGTGCAAAAAGTGCTGCCGTTACCACCAAAACATCATCCACTCAAAAGTGCTGCCAATTTGTTCAGTGTCCACATAAAAAAATTGGCAGTATTATCTGGGGATAAAAATATGATGGATTCAAGAATTTTGTTTTGAAAAATTTGAAAATGCAAAGGAACAAGCAATTTATTATTGTAAAGAACAAATATTTAGAATTTGTTTATTGTGAGTTTAACTTGGGAGCCATCGTGAAATTGAGAGCGAGTTTTAATAGCTAATCACTTCTCATACAAAATACCGTTTAGTTAATCTACTCTCTATCGACTATTCGATTAGAAAAGCAGTTGTTATTTCTTTTAATATATTTCATTGGACATTGGAATCTTGCAGGTGTTTTCAATTGGAATTTTAGTTCGAATGGAATCTTAAAGAAGGGAGGTTGTGGTTTTAATTGCTGGCACTGCAGAAAAAGTTTCCTCTACATTTAAATGTTCTTTTCGAGGTATTTTATGGCAGAAGATTATCATTATATATATAATAAATTATATCTTATCAGAGAATAAATCAGGCTTTTGGTTGTACACTACATGCACTTTACTTTTGCTCGTTGGCCGAGGTACTTCATCGAAGCAGTGATAAGATTGACTTGCAACTATTACTTTTCACAAGTTGGGTGAAAACAAGGTAAGTCTGTTGTTTAAAGGAAGACTGTTTTGAAATCCTTACTTTGCGATTCCTATTGTTTTATTATTTTCTCTAAAACATTTTAAATTGTGCGACCTTATATAAAGGTCAAAATGTTTAACTATGTAGACATAAAAGATATTTGGTCATGTTGGAACATAAATGTGCAGAATATTGGAGAAATAAATATTTTATTGGGTCTCATGGAATTCATTAAATTTATACATAGCTTTTGTTCGCAAAGGCTTTCTTGAAATCTCCCTTCAAACAGGACTAAAGTCTGTCTCCCTTAAAAAACACTATTTAAATGTCGCATATATATTTCACGAAAACAACATACTAATTTAACATACATATGAATGCAATACGTAATATATTTATGGAATTTGCCCTACCAAATTCCCCGATGCACCTTTGGAACAAAGTATTCATTGTCTTTTATTCGGTCTTCTATTCTTTCCGAATGCTTGATGTAATTGATTTAGAAAATACCAGAAAACATTAATGTGTAATAGACCTACATGTGATTCAATCAGAAAACTAAATGCTATTAGTTAAAATGTTTTATAAAGCGTTCTAATTCTTAATTTTATATTACGGTTTGTATACATAATTTAGTTAATTTAAACTTCATCTGTTTTCAGAAAGTCTGCTGTCCATCATCATGACTACTCTCTTACCTGGAAATATTGTTTATTCTGGTGCTCTTAGCTTCGTTGAAACTAATAATTACAAATCACTTGGACACGTAATTTTGGAAAAATTCAAAAGTTTTGGCAATCGTACGGTTATGGTTAGTAAATAGTTTTTCTATTATCTACGAGCTATGTTTATAATATGCTGATTTTATTTAAAGATTGATGGCATTACTGGACAAGAGTATTCTGCAAAATACATGTACGATTCCATTGTGCGACTAGCACAGTGCCTGCAAAAACTGAATGTAAAGAAAGGCGACGTAGTTGGACTGAGCAGCGAAAATTGCATTGAATTTGCAATTACTCTGTTTGCCTGTTTTGCTGTTAATGCCACTGTATCTCCATTTAACATTACCTATTCCGATCGTAAGATAATACGGAAACATATTTTTCTTTTGTATATTAACTGTCAATTTTATATTATATAGGCGAACTTCACCATGCAATTAATTTGTCTAAGCCTAAAGTTATGTTTGCATCACAGCAAGCAATTGAAACTGTTGCTAAGGTGGCCAAAAATAACGCTTTCGTGCAAACTCTTGTGACTTTCGGAAAGACAAGCCCAAGCTCTGAAATCCTTACATTTACGAATTTAATGACAGACCCAAACATTAATGTAAGCACCGAATTTATCCATGAAGCTGCAGATAAACACGAGAATATAGCCTTAATAGTTTGCTCTTCAGGAACGACCGGAATGCCGAAAGGTGTGCAGCTGACACAATACAATGTTTTAGCAACATTGGAGGCAAAACTGTAACATAATTCAATTATTTTAGTTCTTTCTAAATGATCTCTTATTGACTATATATTTAAACAGAGGATCCTCAGTTATGTCATTGGCTGATATAAATTTGCTTACCGTTATTCCTTGGTTTCACTCATTCGGTTGCGTTACACTGATTGTCACCGCAGTCATGGGTGCAACATTGGTATATCTACCCAGATTCGATGAACATTTCTTCCTTAGTGCTATTGAGGTACATATATAGCTATATCGATATTTACAATTTGAAATAGTTACAGGTAAAATAACTTTTATCCTTCTAGAAATATCGTGTTATGGTGGCTTTTATGGTACCTCCGTTAATGGTATTTTTAGCTAAACATCCTATTGTTGATAAATACGATCTGTCATCTTTGATGGTGTTACTTTCTGGAGCGGCGCCACTAAGTAAAGAAACTGAAGATCAAATCAAAGAAAGGTGAGGAAAGAATTAAATAAAAGTTTCGTAGCTAGAATACTGTGAATATTTTCGGCAGAATTGGTGTTCCTATCGTTCGTCAAGGATATGGTCTAAGCGAGTCCACGCTTAGTCTGCTTGTACAAACGGACGAACACTGTAAGCCAGGAAGCGTTGGTGCTCTGCAGCCTGGATTATATGCCAAAGTCATTGTTCCCGAAACGGGGAAGACACTAGGACCTAACGAACGCGGAGAATTATGCTTTAAGGGAGACTGCATTATGAAGGGATATATCGGTGACTCGGCGTCCACACACACGGTGATTCAAGACGGTTGGCTACACACTGGTGACATTGGTTACTTTGACGAAAATTTCGAGTTCTTCATTGTGGATCGCATAAAGGAACTCATTAAATATAAGGGATTCCAAGTACCACCAGCAGAATTAGAGGCTCTTCTGCTGACACATCCAAAAATACAAGACGCTGCAGTCATTGGCAAACCCGACGAAGAAGCAGGTGAACTTCCGATGGCATTTGTTGTTAAGCAATCCAACGCAGAGCTGAATGAAGATGATGTTATTCAGTTTGTGGCTAAGAATGTTTCACCTGCAAAAAAATTACGTGGAGGCGTGAAGTTTGTCAGCAATATTCCAAAAAATCCCAGTGGCAAAATACTACGTCGTGTCTTGCGTGATACGTTGGGAGTAAAGTCTAAACTTTAATATTAATTTTCATTATGTGGTAAAAGTAATATATTTATGAGGTTGGGTGCTGCTTTTAATTATAATGAAATTTAGTCATTCCTTGCTTCGTTGTTATATTTTTGATCAAGAATTTGCATGTACTGCAGAAATACAATTGCTGGAGCCAAAAATCATTAAAATCGTTCAAAGAGCATATAAAATTAGGGTTATTGAAATAAACAAATTATAAAGGTTACAGTTTTGTAGGATTATAATTTTTCTTTTCTTTATAATTTCTACTACAGGTATTGAGTTCAATAACAATATATTTAAAAGATATTCTATGTTATACTATATGCAACAAGTATTTTTTTAAAAAGTTTATGTTAACACAAGCATATTTCTATATCTCATTATTATTTTTTGTATATAAAAAGTTGTAGGTTTTCATAACTTATCCTCCTATATATATGTATAAACTGCATGCGAGCTGACAATATATTAAACTATTATTTTAAATCTATGCTTTTTACACGATAACAAAAATATTTCTGATATTCTCAACAATACGATTTACATTACTTTTTTACATTTTATAAGATGAGTACTACATAATAAGAGATAAAATATTTATAATTATTGCAAGTACTTCATTAATTTTATATAGAAATATCTTGATAATTGAAAGTTTCGTTTATTGATACATTTAGTTGAAAAGGAATGTTTATGAATTTCAAACAGACAGCACCTAAAATCCCAGATCAGAAAATGCGAACACAACTATTTATTAATTATATTGGTAGTGATGCGGAAATATCAAACACAAGCCCGAATTTCTGTGCACTTGTGATTGTCAATGGCTTTTTATACATTATATCAGAGAGTCTAGTGAAACATTACACAATTACCTGCTTATAGTAAGTTGTGTGTGTGGTTTTGTGTATTTTTATACGTTATATATTGTAACGATCTTTATAATCTCACTTATCTGACATATTCTAAAATTCGCTCAAACTAAATAATTCACAGACAGATCGAATATACCAACTGTAGATCAAGGATCATACAATCACCTCCATTCTATTTGCTTTTCTTAATACTTTTGGTTGTCCGTGCGATGCCTCGGACATCCCACCGTACTTGAATGAAAAGGTTACAGTTTGCTGGCCAAAATTTGCTTCAAATCTAAGAAAGTCGGTATTCAATACAGCGCTCAATCGTAAAATTACTTGTAGCGTACTTACTCCGTGTTAATGTGAACTTCAGGAGGTTTTCCCGTAGCATTTTGTATCACAAGAAACATTTTTGTAACAATTTCAATTACGTGACCAGTTTGAAAGATAAAATCTCCTTTTTTTCTGGCAAAATCCGACTGAACGATGCCGAGAGAAGAATATGAAAGTAGAGAAAGTAATGAGTGACATGTTCCACTTAAAATCATTAAATTTAATACGTTACACGATTTCTTATTTAAAAGAATGCGTCTTGAAATATGCTTGAATATTTAGTTCGGTTAATATTAATTCAAAGAAATATATTTACTCACTGCCTTCACATGAAATATTGCAATGTCATCCAAGAATGGACTTAATGATATCCGATAAATTTCTGATGCTGGGATTCTATATTTAATTTGCAATGTTCTTTGGTCTAATAATAGCAGCGAAGAAGTTGATAGCACCAATAAAATTGGTACAAACTATAACAACAAAGAAGTTCATCAAAACAGCGTATAAGTAAATAATTATAAAAACATCACCTTTCCACTTGATCGTGTTATTTTGTTTATAATATCAGCGAACACTACGTACTGGTCATTTGTTTCGGTGCAGACTTTCTTCCACTGTTGATGGTGCCGTAAACGAACATAATCCCCAATAAAGGGATGCGCAACACTATTAGAAACAGGAAAACAAATTCATTTTCCAAATAAATAGTGAAGAAAAAATGTGTTTTAACAATTACCTTCTAAAATATGATGCTTTACGGTCTTTAAAAATTATACTAGCCGTTACTTTCTCACGCATTCGATTTCGAGACGTCTGGTCGAAAGAATTTCGATATAAGTAACATTTCCATCTGTAATAGATGCCGCGTAAAAGTTCTGAAGTTTCTGTCAGAAACCTTGGAGCGACTGGCCACTCTGTCGAGAGTGGACTGAGAGTGTTTGACGGTAGGCACAGAGGTAGTGTTAAAAGATATTGTCGAATTTTCCAATTTCTGTAACATCGGCAGATTACATAACTGGCCCATTTTACTTGCTTTTTGTACTTTATTGTGCGGTATTCCTCCTGTGCCTAAGGAAAGAAAATTACAAAATTATACAAATTTCTAAATTTATATTGTATAATCTGCATAATTATTTAATGCAATAAGGTAAGAAATCCAATCTGTATTTCTTCATTCCTTAATTATTATATGGAATAAAAAATAATTTTACTTACTCGCCATGTTCTCCAGGCACTTGCTAAAACCATTTGGCTTTCTCGCATGATTAGAAATCGTTTCCGCAAAGCATACATGCGAAAAGTTTTCTGCAGCAAAATGGCTAAATCATTGAGACGAGCTTTTCTGAATTCTTCCAATTCGTAAACTGCGCGTGGACTCCGGATAAATATGTTCTTTATGCCTATCGTGAACTCGGCTGACGGTAGTGGAACATTGCGTATAATCAGCGCAATTCCTTCGATTGTGCTACCGCTGTGATAATGTGGCCAGGTAATACTATTCAATGATTTGTATCGACTAAAAAACTTCGCATGCGACAAGTGAAAACAATGTCCCATCCGACACAAATTCACCAAAGGCATGAGGTTCATGTAACGCACTTGGTGTTGTACTAAGGCAAGATCAAATAGTTGTGGTTGTTTGCGATCATTTGGTTTGATGCAGAATACGTAATGGGAGCGGCGATTTTTCACAATAGATAGAAGAGTCTGCATTTGTGTGCGCATATTGCAACTTAAAGTAGTTGGTTTTTTATTAGCGTGTCTCTTTGGATTGCCTGAAATGCGCACGTATTAATATTAATATTATCACAGAAAAATGTTTTTACTCAACCTTCTGGAAAAAGATCTCGTACTAAGGGCAGTTTACTTTGATATAAGGTAGCACTAGTACATTTTGGTAACATATCTGAATTTTTTTGTAAGAAGAAATTGATGTTGTAATTAACTACATTGGCAAAATGACGTATCCTGCAGAATAGAAAAGAATATTAAAGACGTACCATTAAGGAATCTCACAAATGGTTACTTACTTAAAACTCATTAAATTTGGACCACACGTCATGAAGTTCGGATGACCTGCACAGCATTGCTGCATGCGTACTAACAAAGCCTCGTCCGTATTTAGATGCTTTTCATTAATAATGCTCAATATACCGTAGTTTGGCTTATCTATTAATTCACAAATAGATTCATTGTCAAAAAAATCAATCCGGGACCACTCCAGTCCCTCCCGCAAATACAGATCTTGCTTCAATTTCAGCGCGTTACAAACGAAATACTGATATAAAAATGTTAATAAAGAATGTTTTAAAAAATAATTTAGATTAAGCAATTTCTTCATAAGTGAATATACCTGATGAATTTTTTCAGAGCTATAATTTATAGCGAATTGCTCAAATGAGTTCCTTCCTAAAACTTCAAACCCATAAAAATCTAATAGCGCTAGATTTTTTTCTCTTTTTGTTGACTTTAAACTGTCGTTAATTTTGTTAACTAACCAAGTGAAGAGGCGACTGTAGAGTGTTCGGCACAACGTACTTCGAAGACTCGTTGCATTACGAGCATCCATTTCGAAACCTGCGCCAAATTTATTGTGTGAGTTTCGTAAGAAAATTTAAACAAATAACTATTATGTCGTTTAACATACCGATGTCATCAATTCCAGAGTTACAGCCGCTGCTTCGCGTGAGGCAATCTAATAAACTCTGATCATCTATACGAAGAAGATGCGCTGTTTCTTGCATTTCTGTAAATCGAAATAGAATTATATTAAGATCCTTTTTTTTAACATTCCTCTTCAATTGAATTACCATATATATTCGAAACTTGGCATCCTTCAGTTCCATCTATGTTGGTAACAGGGACAAATATTAAATTTCCCAACTTTAAGACAGAAGCAATAACGCAAAATATCGCATCAACATCCTCGCCACAGATACCAAGAACATCCAGCGATTTCTTAAATAACATTTATTTTCCGTGATGCAACGTATTATGGATGGCATTTTACTAACCTTGGTGTAATGAAAATTGGTGCGATCCTCCTCAAATGCAGATGTATTCTTCAGAAGCTCATACTTTTCTACATTTCTTTGCAGTTTCAATTTTTCTGAAAATTATTGTAGTGAAGTAGTCAAATGGGTGTTCTGTTTACTTAATTATATTTTTGGAATTTACTTAGGAGTTGCATTTCAGCACCTAGCAGCAGTTGGTAAAAGATATGAAAATTTCTCTCCCCATTATTTATGTCGGTGACGCGAGTCTGAAAATAATTAGTTCCAACATAGGAAAAAGTAAAAGTTATTAAATACACTTGTTTTTGTGCATTATCAAAATTCCAAGTTGCAGTTTTTAGGGGCAAAAAATAAATTAATACAACAAACCTTTTCCAACATGTCTTTTGTAAGTAGAGGCATGCATTGAAAGTAATAATATAGCGAAAAATATACATAGATTAATATTAATTTATACATTAATTTAATTTAAAGTAGAAAACCACACAAACACTATTAATGTGTTTTAATAAAAAAATTGTTTCAAAAATTAGTTTGCCTAATGATTAATTACTTACAATGAGTTATATGCACACCTATTGGATCGCCTTTAAAATCTATTTCAATATCAAAAAGTTTTCCCTGAAAACGAAATAACTTTAACTAAGGAGACTTAATGCAAATTAAACATACATACATATCTACTGGAGTTATTGTTCTGTAAAGTTGCAGCGTTTCCCATTGCTTCAAGGAATACATCAGCGCATGTGACGCACTCACGAAATCTTTGAGTTTGAGTTTTATGTTTAGATCGGGATGATGATTTAATATTCAAAGTTTGGCATAGTTTGTGTGCGTCATAAAGAGATATACGGCGATTTGAAGTAGTACAGGAAAAACTATCTGCTTGACTCTCCGCAGATTGCTGACGATACAAATTCGAGCAACTACCGCGTTGCGATTGCAACTTCAGTGACGAGTTTTCATCGTGCTTTCTACTTTGAACACGATTACACCTACTATGACCACATAAGCTACATCCATTTATTCCAAATGTAGATAAATACAAAGAAGATTTTGTATTTCCACTACGCACGGGAAGACATGGATTTTTTAAAAAAAATTTTTCTAATTTTTTTCCTGTATAATGACATGGTAATGCCGGAATATCGTTTTCGGAAATGTATTCAGAGCTTTTGTGATGTGAAAAATCAAAATCCACCATCTTTTCACGAGTGATATTTTTGGTATTTCGCTCAGAGCTTTCAGCTCGCATGGGTACCAACGTTAAAGATTCACATTTGGAAAAAGCACCAGGTGAAGGAGATTTTTGTCGCGATATAGACGCAGCCGATTCTACTTTGGGCGAAGAAAAGTTGGCCGAACAACTACTCGATGCACGTCGGTGTTTAATATACGAATCTGTATTGGTGGAAATTGTTTTCTTCAAATTAGCTTTTGTGTCTTCTTGGATTCGAGTGAGGAAATTAACAATCATTTTAAAAGATTCTGTTTTCCCAGAGCCGCCCTCTCCTAAATAAAATATTCTAGTTAGTTTAACAACATAAGAAGCAGAAATGTTTCTACATTTACCGGACAATACAACACACTGATCTTCATTTTGATCCTTCAAGGATTGGTAGGCCAAATTCGCTAATCCATAGCTACGAAAGGAAACAATAGTAAAACTCAAGCATTAATTAGATAAATTTATAATCATACATGTGCGGTGGTAACTGAAATAATCCTTTAGAGCCATAAATGCGAATAATATCCAAAGAGTTTTCTGATATGTGACGGTACGGATTCACGGCAACAACTGACGTGCCAATATAAGTCTAGAGATTTGTTATTGATTGAAATACTACATCTCAACTAGATTCAAGTACTAACGTGTATGTGATCCTGCTTGTACCGTTGGTGGATATTATTTATGAAGCAATCTTCCGTTAAATTCTCCAGCAACACGGAATCCCAGGTGCCTTTCTCTGGCTCCATCTTGAACCGTGATCATTTAAAATCATCAGATCTTTTTGTAAACTAGAAGGAAACATATATTAAGCAAAGTCTATAATTGAACTTCATCATTTACAATCGAAGTAATCATAATTTATAAACATAAATAAATTGATGTTTGAGAGGAGCACATTTGCGTTCACTGTTAATTAAATATATTGAGAATATAAATGTAATATTGAAATCACGATTTTGTTTTTTGGACTTTAATAATAAGTAATTATTAAATAGTATAAATTAATTGAGTTCTTACTCTTTTTTTATGTAATATTGCTTACAATCACTGCATGAATGTTTTTGTTTATGTGCACTTATTTTTCATGTATTACTGCACTCATTATTGCGAAGGATTTATCGATTTAATTCACCCTGAATGAATACCCTATCTCTTGTTTTGATATGCAACTCCTTTCGAGTTCGTATAGGTATCTGAAAACGAATTACAGTATCAAAAGTAAAATAACTACCGTCCCTGTTTGCGTTCTGCTATTTACTATTGCATTGATAGAAATAGTTTGCACGAGGTGCTTCCTATTAAATAAAACAAAATCTGTACGAACACTTATTTTATTATAGCACCTTTTTTGTTTCCTGAACCAATTGTTGTGAGCTACTTACCGATTAGATCTTCAGCGTTCTTAAATTCCGCCAGTATTAAAATTTCTACTCACATCTGATTTTATTACTGCCGGTAACGGTTATATCTTCAATAAATCCGAAAAATATCTCTTAATATTCCGGAATCGAATCAAATTGGTACCAAAATTATTTATAATTACTAAACATCTTGGACGATAGACAACAACAAAAAATTAGGCATGGCAGCGGTTATAAAATTATGATATATAATCGATTATTTTTTGTCAATTACCAAAATTTGAATGGGATTTAAGATTCATTTACACGTTATTAATTACGAAAAGACATAATCCTAAAAAGAAACTTACTTATGCTAAGCCTTCACCGCGTAATATCTACTACTTTAATGGCACTTTCTGGATGAAATCGGTAACTTGATCCTGTTTTACTTGATTTTGCATACAGGTCTACTCACTGACTACTGGCCAGAGACGATCTGCTACTGGCTAATAAAATAATCTCATAGATTTTCGGCAATATTTCATATAAAACCTCGTAGATGAGGCTCGCTTTTATTATATTTTGTGAAGATGTCACAACCCGCTGACTCCATTATCGTTTCTTTCGTAGCAGGTGTTTTCGCAAAATATGGTCGCTATTTTTTGTGGACTCATGAAGCTTGGTCTGTCATGAGCCATAAACGTTGGTTTAATTTTGATACAAGAACTGTCATTCTTGATTTTGATACGTAACATTAAGAAAAATAAAGTGATCAGAATCATTTGCTGTATTAACATATTTCAGAAACATTACAATTCCGAGATATACATTTGAAAAGAAAGCAGGATGAGTTGCTTAAGAAAGGTAAAAGAACATTTGGAAGTCGTATTCAGATATACTAAATAGAACTTCGACCTGCAGTTAGCTCGGCAATTCGTGGCAACTAATATGTGTAGCAAAGAATTTCACTCCAGCGCTCCTTGCTGTCGAACACAAGCTGGGCGATACCGCATAACCACCAAACGGGATAGACCACTCACATATGAAATGACAAATCCACCACATTTTATTGGACATCGCAAATCATGGAACTCTTGGAATACATGTGAGTTTTAAATTTATTCATATAATGGAAAGCCAAAATTTTATCTTTAATACAGCAACACTTCTCGATGGATTACGACCATCACAGACAGCAATCGAAGATGTTTTTCTGCGTAAATTTATGGTGGGCACTTGGCATTCATTGCTCTGTTCCGAAGTCATAATAAAACGACAACATAATATGATAAGAATCGCAGCCATCGTGCGACAAGCAATTACTTCGCGGAAAATGTATTTCCTCATTGGTTACACGGAAGATTTACTTTCCTATTGGATGCAATGTCCTGTAACATTGGAGCTGCAAACGGTCGGTGATAAAAAAGATGTTATATTCAAGTACATTTAAAAAGTAATGCTTTAATAAATGAAAGTTGGTAACTCTTATGTAAAAGGCTTTGTTATGTTATTCTATATTTATTGTTATTGTGTAAAAGTTGCATAATGGATGGTAGCGTAGGATTTTTTACTTCTAATGTGCGGTGATTTCGTTGTGGTTTTTATTATTTTGCCACGTTTTTATAGCTTTATTCACTATAACTCCGTCCTGATCCTTAACCTGTTTATAATAATAATATAATTTCCATTTTCCTTGCGACATTATAAAATTCTTACTTGATCAAAAAGTGCATGCAGATCATTTTGGGAGTTGCAAGTTAGTATAGATTCACGGAAGGTTTTTACTAATTCTAGAAAAACGAATGTAACTATCTTGCGTGAGCCTCCGCAAATTTTATCCCACACCTTTATCAGTGATGCCTCACTTACGACGCCAGCGAAGCATGTGTTGAACCATTTATCTACTATATTATTGTTGACAAATACACCCAACTTCTCCAAGTGGCTAAAAAGCAAGAGTAAATTTTTGTATTCAAGACATTAATAGATTGTTCAATTACTTCAACAGGATTGGATCTTCACGCTTCATAAAAAACTGCGCTAGCTCCTTTAATTTTACACTCTCCTCTTGAATGTCCATAGAACAGATATAGAACTCCTTTGCTATCCAGTAAATTTCCACATCGTCTTCAAATACCTCCAGAAGTACTTTGACAATCTCTACAAACTTGTGATCAATCTACAAATGTTACTTATTATAAAATTGTGGATAATATAATCAGTTGCAGGAATATTCACATCTGTGTTTATTCCTGGATGTAGTCTCTTGTTTTCCAACAGCCACATAATGTACAAAATGCGGCTCTTAGAAGTAGAAGTATCGATGTAACGCACCAAGGTCACTGCGCGCAGAAGATCGTCGTACACTGCTTTCAGCTGCTCTGTAATATAAGCTGTGGAATTTTTGTGTAGCGGTTGAATCCCTAGAATTATGCTCCAAAGAAGAGCTCTGTGTGTAGTTGGAACAGCATAGCTTAGGCAAAACTGCTTTAGTTTAGAGTGGTTCCGAACATTATCTTGTAAAAGCTTGTCTAATGACTTCTTCTCTTCGACACTGTAGCAACCAACCTTCTCGTAGTAACTAGACCGAAAATTTCTTTCATCTGCGGCCATCGTTTTACTGGATTTTATCTTTTAAAACTGTACTGCAGGAAATGAGTTTATATCTAATTACAGTTTTCGGTAATCTTATTCATAATTGGAATATTCTTATGAATGATTTTAATATCAATTAAATTACGTTATTAGCACATTAACTTTTAAAGATTCAATTCAAATTTCATTCCAGAAGTAAACTAAACAGTTTGCAAACACAAATTCTCACTTTGTATACAAGAATCGTTTCATTCCGCACAATTCCGTTACGCATGCACAGCTGTTACGATATCGTCAGCTGTTTAGAAATGCCATTTTCATAAGACTTTCACCGGGAGCGTGAAATTAGCAACGATTTTTAGAGTGTTTTTTGTGGATGCTGTTTTTGAAGCAAAAATAATTTTTATTTTCAAAAAATCACTAAAGTTAAAATAATACGAACAAACTATGAAGAGTTATACCATTCTAAAGGGAAAACTACGCTCTTGTGGAATGTGAATGAAAATAGTCAATGCTAAGTATTTAAACATTTCCTGCATTATTGGCACGTACTAAACTTTCAAAGAGGGTATTTTTGGAATTTTTTGAGATATATTCGTTGACCGGATAACCAAGGTCCGAGTTTTTGGACGATTTCCGTTTTTATATAGTAGTACAAAACGGAACGAAAATACATAAAACACAAAAATGATAAATTATATTCAGTTGATAGCTTGTGTAGATTTGCAACGGAGTGCGAATAGAATGGACTAGACACGTCAGTCGACATAGAAAGCTAAAACCGCTAGAGATAAGATTAGATATGGTATCTCTGGCAAGCGAAATGGGATTACAATCCGACAGACACACATATTTAGTTCAATTCATAACTTTCATGTTTGCAGTATAGAACACCATTATTTTTCTCAAATCGTTTGAGCAGGACGATTTTAAACTGTTGAAATATATAACAAGAGTATTTATCTGCTGACTAGATTTTGCAAAAATATCGTAATATACATAAATAACTTTCTTCCCAGACTCGTACGAGCCCGCGGACAACACTTTAAGAACATACGACATAAGGACTAAGTGCTGTTCCATTTCGGGTTTGTTCTGAAGAGCAAATATTAAGATAAGTTTGTTGGGGTTGATAGGAAACATTTATACCAGAGATCGAGAGCTACTCTACCTGTGAATCAACTGTTCCACAAATGGTTATTATAGAGAAAAGTGTTGTATATTTATGGCTTTCACTGCTCTTAGTCAAAGCCGCGAGTAGTAGTAAATATATGAAAAGGGAGCATTCTCTGGTTCGTCCGTTTCAAGGCGTTAGTATGAACTTGCCGTATTGGGACTTCCTAGGACACACGATTGTAACCAGCAACTACATAAGGCTGACTCCCGATTTACAGTCTAAAAGTGGCGCCGTCTGGAACTTCAATGTAACTATATCAAACTTAATAAATGATTTTAACATTGTTAATAATAATTTGTATGTTTAAAGCCCTGCATGACTCGTAATTGGGAGGTGGAAGTTACGTTTAAAGTACATGGTAAAGGTACCGAATTGTTTGGCGACGGATTTGCAATATGGTATGCAAAAGATCGTATGCAGCCTGGACCAGTTTTTGGCAGCATGGATAATTTTTTCGGACTTGCTGTCATCTTAGACACTTATAGCAACCATAACGGTCCACACAATGTTAGTTAAAGCAATCTGTTTTATAAATGTTTCAATTATTGAAAATTGTTCACTGTACACATATTAGCATCAACATCCATACCTTAGTGCAATGGTAAACAACGGCTCCTGGAGTTATGATCACGATCGTGATGGCACACACACACAATTGTCAGGCTGTGAAGTGCGTTTTAGGAACGTAGACTTTGATACGCACGTGAGCATAAGATACGAGAACGACATTTTAACAGTTTCTACAGATTTGGAGAACAGAGGAGAATGGAAGAATTGCTTCGTTGTGAATAACGTACAGCTACCAACGGGATATTATTTTGGATTATCAGCAACAACTGGAGATCTCTCGGATAATCATGATATCCATGGATTCAAATTCTACGACCTCGACTCTAACATAACAGTAAGCTATAATTACATATTTGTCCATCCATATTTAACAAGAGCGACAGTACAAATTTCATTTAAATTTTTCCTTTTTTACTTTCGATTTTTCACAGCCGGAGCAAATAATGGAACGTACGAAAATTCTACCAAATGCCAAAACATTTGAGCCACCCAGAGAGCACAAAAGCGATCCAAAGCCAAGTATGTCGAATGCGAAAATATTCTTCATACTTCTGTTTGGCATGTTAGCCGCAATAGCAATTGCAATATTTGCGATATCATATTTTAAAGAAAGAAATTCTCGGAAACGGTTTTACTGAAAAGTGTTCTATATATATAAATTCCTTAAATTTTAAATAAGACGATCGTTGGTAATCCTTTATTTCATAACTATTTATTTCTAAAAAACTATTTTACGATTCAGTGATCTTTTTAATAAATAATAGATAATCCAACAGTAATAGAAAATTGTGTATGTGTTGGTAGCGGGATAACATGGCAGGCTTTAATCGGTCCGATAGTTTGACTCAACATACAGAAGTTCCACGCTCAGAGAGACGATTGGGCCGATTAAAGTCTGCCGTGTAGGGGCACCTAATAAAAATTTCGTGGTAAATATTGACTTCTAAATTCTAATAGTTGTCACTTTGTGTGTTTTATTTTAGCACATATATTTATTAGTTTTGCATATATATTTAATACATTGTAATAAATGGATTGCAACATTTTATAACTACATAAAATTGTAATTCCATCGTTAAGGAAGATTACAGTACGTTTAGCAGTTCAATTTCTGTTTTATGACAAAACAATATTTGGTATCGAAAATATTAACTACTGTTTTC
Organism: Thecophora atra; assembly: GCA_937620795.1. Lineage (NCBI taxonomy): Eukaryota > Metazoa > Arthropoda > Insecta > Diptera > Conopidae > Thecophora > Thecophora atra. The sequence continues at coordinate 35,725,432 of OW569401.1, forward strand.
GGTAAGTTTCCAAATGACATCAATAAATAGCATTTGAAAATGGAAATATATCACTTATTGTACCGAACTTTCTTCAAAAAGGAACAATGACTGTGAGGTGAAAATTATAGAAATTATTTTCTTCTTGTGAAATGTTGTGGAGCACAAAATCGAACATTTGTTGGGTGTTTTCATTTTAAAAGACGAACAATCTTATGGTTCTGCTTAAGATAGCCTTAAACTAATTCTCAAACAATGATTTTGTTATCTTATTTATTTATGTTCAGTTATTACAAACGAAAACTTTTAAGGGTTTTACGCAGCAGGCTGCAGTAGCTGTTTTTATACTTATAGTAACTACATTAATTAACTTTTTGTTTCTATTCTACAAAGTGTTGTTCAATGTTAATTGCATTATATATCTTGAAAAGTTTAGTTTGCAAACTATTTTCGGTGTTGTGCCATCGCCAATGTTTTATTTCGTTCTGTTCAGTTCATATGTTTTCAACGTGTTTATACACAAGTGGCTTCGACGATAAATGAAGTAACCCGCAATATAGACCTGGCAAAAAAATATAAACCGAACAGAACGAAACAACGCAAGGAATATGTCATAAAGAAATTTGTAAATTGTTGATAAAAAATCGTTCGAAAACCAACAAAATTCCATCCCCGTTGATAAACAAACAAAACCCAATGAATTAATTACATTACTTTCGTGAAGAAACGTTCTCTTTACGAATCACTGAAGATTTGGATTTAGTGATTGCAATTTTTGATTGGGGTGACTTGCTTTCATTTTGTGTCCCTTTTATCTGTCCGTTTAAGTGCTTCGGCAGTTTCTGCACTTGCTCAGAAGGAGTGCCACCTTCTGCAGAACTGCGTTCACTAGTTTTCTTATTGACGCATGTGAGAGAACTCTTTGAGCTATTTTTTAAGGTTAAGTTTGTTGAAGCAGCTTTAACATTGGGATTTGAAGTTGTTGGAAGTGGTTGCTGTTTTTTTACTTTGTCTACTGATTTCCAAATACTAGCAATGCGACTTCGAGTCTGAAGAATTCTCTCCGATAAGTGCGATGGACTAGAAACAGTGGATGAAGCGCCACAGTTGAGACTGGAGTTGCTGCGAGAAGGAGGCGTTGTAACTGAAGTTCGCGATAAAAGCGCCGCTGATCTGGTAACATTCGAAGTTACATTGCTGTTTGAACGCTGTGGCGTTGTTGGTGTTCTTCTAAGATTATTTACTTTAGGAGTTGTAACACTGCTACGCAAACTGCCAATCTTTGAAGGAGGTGTATATTTTTTGGTTGGCAACTTCGATGTACGACTCGGCGAAGGTATTTGGACACCCACACTGCTGTCTACAACAGGTACAGACACGTTGGTCGTTGGTTCTTCCTTTACAAAAGTTCCCTGACGTTCGAGAGGCGCAGCTTTAGTTTGTGAATCGTTGCTTTTCGTTTGTGCTTGTTTTGTTGCCAAGTTTATGAATGCGGTTTTGTTTGATTTGCCTAAAGCCATTGCGGTTGGTACAGCTACAGGATTTCTCCAAGTTTTTCGAGCAGTTGTGCTACGTTGACTTTGCATTCTATATGGAGAAACATAGGCTGGTTTTTTTCGGCCTCGAATGCCACAAGTGCTTTCATTCTGGTCAATTTGTTCATTTGAACGAACCAGTTTCTTATAATCGCGGTCTTGTGGCTTCAATATTGTGGGCTTTGTGTTAATACTGGACTCTGTAGGTTTATTTTTTGTGATTTTTTCATTGCTCCCACAAAATACCTTAGGACTACCATCGACCATACGTTCGTGTGCATTGCAAGATTCGGTTTCAGAACTTTGATCATATTCAACGCTGTTCGACTCGCATTCAACTATTAAATCATGTGTATTATTATTTGGCACTATTTGCTTGTAATCGGAAAATATATGAGATCTTGTTGGCGAAATAATGTTAGTGCTCCCATTCAGATGCAAAGAATCCTACAAAAAATTCCAAAATTTTAATATTAGCGAAGAATATTGCAAATAATAATATACTAAAAATATTTTGTGGCATTTTTTACCATTTTGTCAATTGTTTAATGAATGAGATTAACTTAACTTACCTCGGATGGAAGCTCAGGTAAATTGATGGGAACGTGTTGGTGATTTAAGACCTGTTCCTCAATTTCTATTTCAATCTTTTCATCTTCTTCTGTGTACTTTCTGCAGTTGCCTAGCGGATCTGTTAGATTAACGTCCACGACGATTGTATAAGTTTTAAAACGGTCTTTTGCCGTTTGCCGCTTCTGTTTTGGTGTCAATTGCTGCTTCTCGCCGTTATCCACTGAAACTGTGTTCTTGGGCGTAGACTCTGCTGAGCTGTACTCGTAATCAGATGGTAATTGACCTGGACTGTTAATGGAATTATCTTCGTCCTTGTCATAGGAAATAGCGCCATCAGAGTAACTCTGTAAAGTTACGGTGTTATCATCAAAGTCGATACCAGCCGCAGCGGTGATGTAGTTCGAAACAGTCACTGTGGTTTCTAGACTGTCGCAATCCGCAACTTCCGACTGTATGCTTTCCACACTCATCATAGAGTCCAGCAATTCGTCCATAAGAGACGGCGGTTTAATGTTCTCCAACAAAACGCAACTGGAATTAACACTTTCCGTACTAAGCGAAAGTGCATTGGGAAGCTGGCCAAGAGCACGACGCGCTACCAAACCTGTTGGTAAGCATTTTCTAGGAAATTTCGGAGATTTCAAGAGATGCGAATTTTGCGTTTTGTGTGTTCGTTGCATGGAATTCGGCTGGGAGCAAGAACGATTTACTTTTGAATAATCATCGTAATAACCGGACATGTTAAGAGATTCCATACCAGACGGCGGTCTAATATTATCCAAATCTAAACTGTTTACGCTGTACGTAAGATCAGAGCAGTCATTGTAATTGTGCATAAAATTGTCGGCCAAATTTCTTGCTTCCATTGCTATTGTGGCCGAGTCGTGCATAGAATAACTTGGCAAATGAGAAGGATGTGTTGCCGATGTATTCTGTACTTCACCGCCCACCATAAAATTAATGCCACTGTTCATTATTTCTTGAGTTTCAAAAATGCTTGGCTTAACTTGCGATTCTTGTGTTGCCAAAGTTTCTGTATCCGCATCAATTGAATTTGGTTGTTGATGTTGGTCGAGTTCTTTGACATCATCAACCATTTCAGGGATAACATCGTGTTGCGCCTTATGCTTAATACATGGCGTGATTTCGACAAACTCTTGCAACTCGGTATTATCAGCTTCAGTTGCTTCATCATCATCATCATCGTCCTCTTTATAATTGTATGGCTTAATTGGCGGAACAGAGACGCTAACACTCGGAAAGGAGATACCATTTGGTGAGGTATCATCATTCCACGTATTATTTGAGCTGCTACTCACGGTATCAGACGCTACATACGTTGCGATTTGTTTGTGGCTGTCATTTGAATCGATATTCGAGCGCAAGTATTCAGCCGATGCAACGAATTCTTGCGTCAGACGTTCCACCGATTTTAGCATTAGTTCTGGATCTTTGTGTTTGTCAGTTAAAGCAGCTTCTGTTTCACAAGTTTCTTTTGAACGAAGTGACTTTTGCAGTTCAACATTATCGAAATGGTTAGACCCAGTACCTGTCTCTATCCCAGGAACGGTCTCGGTTATTTGGATGCTTGTGCTGCTGACTGACGTTGCTTGTTGCTGTTGTTGCAGTTGTATATTTTTTGGCTCGTCTGTGATGGCGCTTATTTTGTAGTTGTTCGTGTTCGTGTGATTGACGGTATTCATGCCTACGTCTGGAGCTGCTGTGCTGTTGGCACTTTGAAATGTAGTAACCTCCTTTTGGTGATATGGTTCCAATACAGCTGCAGACGTAGCTTTGGCGTTTTTTGACATGTTATAAGAGACCAAGACTTCATTCTGCTTATCTGATTTGTGCGGTTTCAAGTTTTTCAAAACGGGACCAACGCATTCGCCGATTTTCTTTGAAATTCCACTGCTAATGCATTCCATAAGTATTTGTTCATCCTTCCTTTGCCGCTCGAGCTGGGTCGGATTTTGTGCTTGACTATGATGCGGCAATTGTGAGCGATCTGTTGATGGCAATTGCAAACTTTTTAAGTGTCTATTGGAAGCAACGAATTTAGAGTCACTTTTTGCAGTGTTTTTAATTAGCTTTTCTTTCTTATTGTTATTGCTTGAATGATGATGACGCTTATTCATGCCAGTGAGTATGCAAAGTTCAAAGAGTGATTTGGATTGATTATCGTTGGAGTCACTTGAATCAACAGAACTGTACGAATCATTATAATATTGTTTTGTATGCGTACGCCGGCCGTTATTGCGAGCTTGTGCAGCTGATGTAAGTGACGACGTCGAATGGGCCAAGTTAATTGATGCTGGCTGCGATATTGATAGTGAAGGTGAACGCTTGCTATTAGTTGATCTAGAACTAAAACCCAGGTTCGATTTCGGCCTATTGTATCCCGCAGCAATGGCCTGCACAATAGCAAAAAACAGACTTTTATAGAAAGAAGAGTTCAATATTCAATACAACTATTACCTGGCTCAACAGATTCGTATCATCTTCCGAATCTATTGACAACGAGCTTAAGGAATCATCCTGTTGGCATTGTGTTATGCTCACATTTCCCTTAAGTGACTTTTGTGGTTTCTTGTCAGCAGCTTGGACTGCTGCAGCAGAATCGTCACTATAAAAAAAAACTATTATTAACTGATGAACAAAATAAAATAAAATATTTAAAATTACATAGTGTTGCCTTTTATTTGAATTGCTGGTCCCACTAAACTTGATCCAACGGTTAAATTAGAGAGAGCTGACACAACGGAGAAGTTACATGGAGTATCTTCGACTTTAAAAGTGTTTATTTCATCGGAAACAGGCGCATACGTAGGTAAAATGTTACCCCCACATCTCATCATTTCGACAGGATCTTTTTCATTGCTTTCCGACGTTTTATCAATTTTTGCTGCAATGGGAGTTTTCTTCATTCCATCACGAATGCACTGCTGAAGAATAGTTAAAGAATGTCCGCTAGCTTCAGCTTCCGAGACGTTCGAAGAAACTTCATCCGACAAATTAAGCGAGTGACGGTCAAAGTTCATATTGTTTTCCGATTCTGGACCAGAGGCGCCTATCTCGTAAATAATTTCGTCCTTGTGGCCGAAGTTCGAGTTCACAGAAATGCAGGACAGATTCGTATTGCTGCCAACCTTTGATAGCAAGGCAGGTGTATCTTCTGTGCAGTATTCTGTTGGAACTTCTGCCAGAGGTAGCGCAGCCCTTGATATGTCGGGGGATTTGGTTTCCTTCGATAAATTATTAGTGAAAGGGGATGTCGCCGTGCGACTCATTCCAATGTTAATACAACTCGCAAGCAACAAATCATCATTGTTAAGTTCTAATTCTTCTTCCCCTACACAGAAAAAACAAATGTAAATTGGATTTTTTAAATAAAAATTCATTTCTACCTTCAGAAATAGGAATATTATCGACAGCCGCAACGGGGACAACGTTAGTTGACGTTTTTTCATTGGAATTTTCTTTTGGTTTTGTCAACACTTCGTCTTCTAAACTGTTTAAATTACTCAAACTTGTTGCACACGAAAATTCAGCCGGCGTATTTTCAACATGAAAAGTATTTAAATCATCCTCAAACACACTCCTTAAACGCGAGGGTAATTTTAAATCTGTAGAGTGGCGTATTCCTGTCCGAGATGCGGCCAAACTGAAGCCAGATGCCGACGGGGTCAGACACAAAGAGCTGCTGCTGCGTCCAGGCGATTGCGGCATACTTTGAGTAGGTGAATCAGGTATTTCGGAAGGTGATATAACACCACTGGCTAAACGGCTAAAGTCACTAATAATTGAGCTCTTATCATCTCCAGGACAAATATCTTCATCAATTAACGAATCCATGGAACTGTGTCGTGAAAACATTAGCGGGGTTTCTAGAGCCGAATTTATATCTATGTTGGCAGAAGCTTTTGGCAGAATAATATTTGTGCTATCTTTTGATACTACAGCAATTGCTGTGGAATACGGCGTGATTGTTGGTGGAGCTATCGTTGTGTCCAAATCCTTTTTAAACAAGTCCGCATCATTTTGAATTGGATTGCTACTTTTGACATCTTGCGAAGGAGATTCATTGAGGCTACTTAGGGATTCGTATCGACTAAAATAGCCCGGCGTCCCTTCTTCGCAATAGTTTATTGGCTTTTCTGGCGTATTTATACCTGAACCAAAATTGGCACACGATGTTGTCGGTTGTGTTGATTTATTTTTCTTAGAAGGTCCAATGGAATGGGTCTTAATATTCTCCACGGTAGCATTGTAGGCTTTATTCGTGTGCAGGTCAGTAACAGATGCTGCATTTGAGATGACGTAAGGTGTGTCTTCCGTTTGATAGCATTTTACAGAATCCTCCAGAATTAACAAGATCTCATTTCCGTTGTTTACCTAAAAATCATCCGTTATATATTAATAGAATATAGAAAAATCTTTACAATTCGTGTTATACCTTTTCAGCTTGATTCTTTTTCCCTTTTAGAACATTGCAAGTGATTCCTCTGTGATCTGGATCCTGTGCAGAGATATCCACATCTGACTCAACTTGGTTTTCGGCGTATAATAAGCTGAAATCAGTGGGTTGATCAATGTCCGTTTCCTGATAAGTGCTGTAATTTGAGCTTCCCGGATCCGGTAATTTTGAGTCGCTAATTTTAAGGTCTTCACGTTCTTTAAAAGAAGTTGGATTTTCGGTAAATTGCACTGAATAATCGATGGGTGTCTCTTCAGTGTGTTCGGTATCATCTTCAAGAGTGAAAACATTTGCATTTGGTTTGGTTTTCGCATTGACCGGATACAGAATATTCTTAGCTTTACGGCTACAGTCTGTATTTGTGTGCAGGCGAACAAAGTTCTCGTAAACTGAATCAGATTTTGTAGAAAATACTGAATCTCGACTCTCACTTTTTAGAAGTATGGCAGAGCGTGTGAAGTGCGGTGTTGCTCTAGTCGCCGCTGCAGCAGGATCATTACTGCTTATCTCAACAGTTTTTCCCAAACGGCTAAATACATGTTTACTATTGGTTTCAAAACCTGTCCCATCATTAGAGATGGTGGGACCAAAATCCAAACTGTCCGACGTTTCAGAGTGTTCCTTCGCGCCAAGTTCCTGTTCCAGTGCTTTTTGCTTTCGCACAGTCAACGTTGGCAGCTTCTTGAGACCCATAGATCGAGCAATGTGATCCATTTGCGTTTGATTCTGTACTGAAGGTTTGAAGTTTAGCAGGTTTTTTAGCGCAGACGAGCTTCCCTCTGAAATCATTGCATGTTTGGAGTGTATCAATGAGCGTAACATTGGAATCGCTCCATTATCCCACAAATACTTTTGATCTATAGGGCAACGTGCAGAAAGGTTCCACAGCGTGCCGCATGCGTTGCTAACTACAGTAAGACTTTCCGATTTTAATTGCTGCAGCAAAATCGCTAAACAGTTTCTTGAACGCAGTATTTCGCGGTAATTCGTACGCACAGCAATGTGGCTCGACACATTGCGCAGTATTCCGCCCGCATTTTCTATAATTTTCAACGTTTTACTAGGTCCTTCATAAGTGAGCATATCGACTAGAAATGCGAGTGCACCATCTACAGCACAGAATTCGGCTTTATTCCTGCTGCAGTGTGCTGAAAGATTCCATAAAGCAGATAAAATTGCCTTTAGTGTATTTTCGTTCTTGTTCTTCATTGCGGCCCGAGCCAGAGCCGTTACGGTGCCAATTTCATTAAGTACTGTCTTCATATTGTTATCTGCACGCCACGAGAGATTCCTGAGTACACTGGCTGTTACCTGAAGCAAATCATCCGGTGCAGAATCTAGCTGCACAACAAGAGCTTCCATGAAGACTTTCTGACTGCACAACAATGCTTTGTTGTTTTCGTCTCCGAAAGTTAGGTTGGTTAAAGCCATTAATGCGTAGCGGCGCAACGAATTGCAGCACTGTTCTTCCGGATTGGGCCCATGCACCGCATGATCCAAATGGACCAAGCTAGGTATAACTTGCAAAGCCCCTAAATCACACATAGCATGTCGATGTTCTTCGTCGAAGCTGACTTTCATTAGGGAGGATATTGCTGCTAATGGATGGCGATCTGAGTCATCTGCAATTGCTTCGCCGCCGCTTTGCAACAGCGTTTTCAAAAAGTTGCAATAATCGGTGAGTTGTTCTAACAATCGCAACACTTTCGCCTCTCGTCGTCCTGCTTTTTCATCCGGATGACTGTGGACAACATTATGTAGCGCCATGCTAGCATATTTGCGCACACTTTCCTCTCCATCGGAGTTCATAATCTGCACAAGGAGTGGTATGCAACCCGATCGTCTGAGGGTTGCACATGTTTCTGGTGTCTGAGAAAGCTCTAGAAACTTTTTCGACATTTCCAGTGTGTCATTGGAGCCCAACATTGAGAGCAAAGAATACACACACTCGACTTTCGGGCCTAAATTTTCGATTTCTTTAACGTCAGCAGTTGCACCAGATAATGGAACACGACCATACGGGCTATCGTAACTTTCTGCCCACGCAAGCCCTTTAGGAATGGTAGATCGAAATGTTTTCGACATTGTGCTAGCCTCCACATCATTATCCAGGAAACGTGACAGTGTATAGAATGGTTCCTTCAATTTTTCGCGGGAAGATCGCGAGACGCGATCAAGTGAAGACTTTCGTTCCATTGTTGGATTCGGAACCGTTCGATATTCATTCTGTCTTTCGAAGTTTCTATCCAAACTTCTGTGCTCACGCAATTCATGATCGAGCATATAATCCGGCGGAATTGGGTTTTCATCTAAGAAGTGTTTAGATTTTTCAATTGCATTTAATTTTTCATTCTGTTCGGCCACTCTGTCCACACTAACAGATTTCGTAGCCATATGTAACGTGTTGTCATCCTGTGTAAATTCCTTCTTCGTGTAGCCACTCGCCGCTAGCTCATAATCACTGATCTCCCCGTCACGCTCGAATTTTTTATCTAATTTCAATAGTTCGCCGGTGTAAGTACTAGTGCTGGAAGTTGGTACGTCAGTCTTAGCGTTTTTGTTCAAGGAAAGTGTCCGATGAAAATTATCTTCGAATTCGGGTGGGGAAATGGAATCATAGTCTAAAAAGTGAGGCTTTTGTGCAACTTCATCAACATCAACGATAGTGCTCAAGTCTACATTCACACTGTCATCGCCGTCATCATTCTTTATGAAATCAAAATTTTGATTTCTAGTTGTCAGAGGAAAGAATGGATTTGCTTCAGAATCTTTGGAGCGAATCATTTCGTTGAGCCTTTTCCCGCTCCCTTAACTTGAAGAAGATTCTTCAATCAATTACTGTCGTCAAGCATTACTCTCCAAAATCCATTTTTTACTGCAAGTGAATTAGAAAAAATTAATTTTAAATTTAAGATACTCATATGTAGAGATGAATTCTTAAAAAATTTCTTCATTTACAGATTTTTGCATTTACAACTAAAATTGCGAAATTATGTTGCCAGCTTTAAAATCAGAATAAATATTATAGTAAAATGTTAACTGTATAAGTATGTATAGATTACTAATAATAAAACTATATTGCGCATACACACATGTATATATGTGTGTGCATATATATTTGTATATGTATATATACCGAGCATAACCTGCAATGCACTGCTTTTATTGATTTTTCAAATCCTGGATAAAGTATTTTAGATTAGGTATTAGTTTAGCTTTTTAATTTAATGATTTATATTTATATTTACTCTGGCTTTATTCAATGATTGTGAAAATTCTTCGTTCAAAAAAATTTTTCCTATCCTAAATCAGTATTCCATTTGGAATTCTTAACAAGCCTCCCACGTATTTAGAATACATACCAAGCAGTTGTATTTTTGTTTTTTAGATATTTCGGCCATAACTTTTTAATACAATTGCAAAATTTTCATTCCAGAATTTATTTCTTGTCTTTATCATTGTTAAACTATTAAAATTACACTGGGAATAGAAAAGAACAGCAGCGATAATAATTTCTGAGAAAACCGATCACAAAATGACGAATGCCAACTAACGGGATGGGCACCAGTGTTGCGGTTAACAAAAAGCAATCATAAGCTACCAAAAACGTATGTCTAGTAGTACCTTTGACAATTGCAAAAGAGTAATATTCCAAGTTTCCTGGAAGAAATATGAAGTATTCCGAAAACAGTACCAAAGAATTCTGTTTCCAAGCCAAATTGAAATTTTTTAAAATCAAAATATCGTTTATAGCATAGTGGATGTTGTAATTATAATATCTGTTCGAGTTGTTATACTATAAATACAAAGTTTCCACTTTCTATGAATTATTGGCTTTAAAGTTCTTTTAGAAAAGGCCAAAAGTTTGTGGAAAAATGAAACGTTGTACTACCATCAGCGTTTGAATAACTTACGTTGGCATGAAGTTAGTTATGATTGCAGCCAGAGTACGTATGAACTATCTTCAAATGTTGAATATTAGTGTCGAATTCATATTATTTAATTCGTTTTATTTACCATGTACTAATTGTTATACATTATATTCGTCAGTGGAGATACATACGTATATACTTTCAAAAATAAGCAAAGTATAAGATTCATTAGTGTACAGTCGAAATGACTCCGAAGCATACACAATCATAATAACATTAATTGTTCATCTTTATATCTATATACATTATTATATGAATTTTAGTTTGAAAACCATTCTCACATTTATTTTTATTTTTTGCTTTTGTCCTTAATTGTATACTTGTCGTATGTTTTCGTGGGATCGTACGGCTCCCATCGACTGGCGGGAAATATATGCTTATTTCGTTCGTACCACGATCGCAAAAGCACTTTACCCGCATGCGACTCTTCTTTTTCGACTGAGGCGTCGCTGATCATGCGCACATCGTCATGAACATCAAACTGAAATAGAGGTCCGCTCTTCCCTCGTGCCTTCGTTACAATAAAGTCATAGAAAGTATAGTGATGAGGCAGTATTAGATCCTCTTTTACATACATCAGTTGATCGGCCATGACCGTTTTCAGTTCATTAAATTCTTTGCGAAGCAATTCGAGACATTTCTGCAACAATTGATAAATAGAGTTTCCCTTTTTCATTATAACACTTCGCCTGTGACCGGATCCATCCCAATAACTGAATGTAATAGGTATTTCTTGATCTTTCAATGCTGCCTGTTGTAACACCCACTCCTGCCGCAGCTGTTCCCGTAATCTATTCTCCTCTTCTTCACGTTCGCGATCGGGTAGAAAGGATGTATCCACATCAGGGTTTTTGCACATCCTTTTTTTCGGAAGCACATCAGTCTGTTCCATCCATCTTTTTGCTGAATTATCATTCTCTTCCTCGACTTCTTCGTCATCATCTTCATTAAAATTAAAGGACAAAGCATGTATTTGCCGCTTCTGTTTGTTTTTTTCGGCTTGTATTGCTTCTAGTACCCTCAGCTTTTCCCGTTCCTTTTCATCCTTCTTTTGCGCCAACTTCTTTTCACGTTCTCGCACGATATCCTCTTGCTTTGCCTTCATCTCATCCAGGGTCACAAGACCGATAGTGGAAGTCTTGAGCTGTTGTTCCACCGCATCATAATGGGTTGCAAATTTGTTTTCTATCTTGTCTAGCTTTAATTCCTCTTCTATTCTTTTCTTGCGGAACTCAATCTCCTGCTGGGCGATTTCACGCTTCTTCATGAGCTGTGCTGCTCTTCCAGCTTCGCTTGCTGCTCCTTTGTAGTGTGCCATTATAAATCTTATAAGTTCTGTTAATGAATTTGGATAACGTAATATTTTTGTTTGTAATTTGTTTGCAGGATTTGTTTTGTACAACAGAACAATTGCCAAATCAAAACGATGTAGTAGAGTAGGATATGCTTCACATAATAATGTTCGATTTTTGTATTCCTAAGCTACAGTTGATTCTAGCTTAGTTAAGCTATATTGTCAAGTAGAAAAAGTTGCTATTTTGCACAAAAAACTAGGATTTTATGTTAACAAGCGGAATAAATATACAAAACAATTTCGTAATATTTGCTGTCAATGTTGAGTGGTGCCAAGTTTGGCGGCTTTTCTTATCGATCCATGCTACACGACGGATTTTTTATTTAAAAACAAATATGAATATTTCTGTAATGATAATTAACAAAAATTATGAATGATTACAAATAATTGGATAGACGTTGAAGCTGCTATGACTTTAAATTTATAAGAGAAAACTAACATTCATCGCAAAATAACTTCCCAATTATAAATAAGTTAAGAACATTTTACGGCTGTTAAAAGATGCTTTTAATTTCAATTTATTTCGACAATATACACATCGTCGACAAGAGACAGTTTCTTTTGTCTATTTCTATCGTATTTACCTCTATTGTCCGCTACTATTTATAATAAGTATCATTGTCTATTTTGTTAGTTTCCCACTCCTTAATTTTTCCATGAAAAGCCATGAAAAGCTCCTTGTTTATGCATTCCTATCCTTACACAATAAGCTTTGCTTAAATAAAAATCAAAACACCAAATGAAGCTTTTTTGTTTTTGGAGGACAAACTGAGATATCAGCAAACCTTTAGCCGCAGTTGCAATAGAACTTTCAAAGAACATCGACACCGGAATAAAAAGCAATAGTTTTAAGAAATAATAAAAAGGGTTTTTATTTTGTTGGGTGCAGCTTTTTCAGTTAAAGTGTGGAGTATAAAACGAGTACATATTTACGCGGTTTTATTGCGGAAACGGAAGTGGATCGTTGAAAGTGAGAGTGACATGTTTCAAATTGTGTAACAATTCTAGAGTGGTAAATTGGCTGCCCATTACATCCCACCACATTAAAGAGTAACAAAGGATAAGATACGAGAAAAAGCTTCGAGTCGAAGAAAGTCCTTCAGGAGCTATTTAATAATGTTATTGGGTCGCGTCGTTATGTATTTCAGTGATTCAATGGATCACAACTACATCGACAAAAATCATTAAAATCGCGGCTTGTGATTATCATTATGATTGATTGATGGCCTACTTGATTAAATTGTAATGAAATGTTATTTAGAAATCATACACAATCTGATGAAGCCGGTGATGACCTTTTTGGTCATGGATTTTGTATATGCGTTGGGCTTCAGCTGCGTGTGCATGAGCATGGGAATTATATGTTCACAACATACATACATACATATGTATGTTGATAGATATTAACACATGAATGACTTTGACTTTTACTATTAGCACTGAGATGCGAATTATCGATACAACAACGAATTGTATTTTGTACAGACTACGTTGCTATTTTATAATCCTGTTGTTTCGACGTCTTTCTTCGTGGGTGTGGCCAGATTTTTAACTTGGTTTATTAATTCAATGTCTGTGGATGTGTGAACAAACAGAAGCAATGGTTTCTGAGTATTTAGCAAGCGTGTAAAGGTCAAATAGAAGCTCAGCAGTGCGACATTAAATAGAACAGCATCATGGACGAGGTACCACCGAAAAAGAACACGCTGTCAGTTGATCGCGCAGCCTTTCTGCTGTTGAGGGTGAAGAAGGCTTTCAAGAAGAAACGCCATCTGCGAAAAGAGAAAACGTAAGTATTTTTTTAACATTTAAAACTACTACAGGAATATATAGAATATATTGAAAGGTAAAAGTAAAATCGAAAATTATTTATTCTTAAAATACACATCTCCTTAGATTGTTCTACTGTTATTATTGTTTATAGAATTCCGTCAGCTGATGCATTGCAAACGCAGAGTCGAGCGTGTCGAAAAACGCCTCCAAAATTACTTCGATCTCGAACGCTGCCCGCCATCGTGCTTCCGGCGATTCCAGCGATGTCCTTGTACACGGATAATAATTACATCAATTTGGGTGAGAATGATAATTACCATAACTGAGCAAATACTGCTTATAGTTTACACTATAAAAGTCGGCGGCAATGATCACAGTCTCTTCCTCATCAGTGTCCTCGCAGCATCTGCAGGAGTCGATTTCAGTGCCAGTTTTCCACCTAATCAACATATTACCGATCGGGCAGTGCCCCGTTATTACCCCTATTGCCAGACGAAGTTGGTATTGTAGCAATCCGACCTGTTTAGCGTGCGTTTTGCGTCACTCATCACTATGGTTTCGATGGTTTTCTTTAGATGACCCATTGGGAAATACACTAAAGGGACTGTCATGTGGTGCTCCGATGAGAAACCAGTTTTTGACCAGGCTTCACAGTGCTGTCTCTCCTAAGCGCCCCTCTACACACCATGACAGTTTCGGACTTCACTTCCACAACACAAATTGCCTTCAGAGCCGCCTGGCTGTCTAAAAAGAAGTTGATATTCTTATTGAGAATCTTTTCCTTAATGCATCCCTTTTTATGGCAAATACTTCGGAGACTTTCGTCTTAAATTGTTACCGAAAAGATTGATTATTTTGCGTTTCATTGAACTCAGTTTGCAGTCAGAATTAATCCCAAATAATCCCAGCAAATTGACATTGATTAACACATCACATATATTTCCCAGGCGAGAGCTCCAGGAAGCTGTTAGTGCCACCGAACGACGATTCTTCAATCGGTTATCGTCGCAAATCCGCCGGCACCAAATTTCCGCTTGGCTCCAGTAGTTATCAAGTGCAGCAGGAAAACGCTGATGCATCTGAAGTCTTGCATCTGGAAGGACTTGAAAATAATTCCGATGGATCCTTGCTGCTGCGGTTAGTATTCAGTACACTGCCCTGGTAATCCGTCTAATAACTATATAATGTACAATATAGAATACCAGCTCCGCATGTTGTCGCTGCGAGAGCTTACAGATTGCCCACAACGAAACTGCAGCCGGAGACGAACCCGAAAAAACCAAACCATAGCGTGGCCAATGAAGCGTCGAGCTCCAGCAGCACGGCGTCTACAACATCAACGGCGCTCACACGTCTTGCCCAGCTGCTGCATCAATCTAGTAACGCCAGCAGAAACACCCACATCGATTATACATCGCCGGTTTCCATGGGATTTGCAGGCGATGAGCAAGCACCGCGGCGTCTGTCCTGGGAGAGGTAATCAATCAATTTACGATTAGCACATTTTAATTAAAGATATATCATCAGCATATTCCTAACCTTCACCTTTTCCTTTAGGCGCAAGTATAGCACAGCTCTGCAGCGTTCGGCCAGCATCGATTCGGTGACGTGTGACGCCTTTTGGAGCAATATTCCTCGACCATCGTTGGACATACCACGCCCCGTAGCGTCGCCATTCAACAAGCGACCCTCGACCAGCAGCCTGCTTTCAAACTGCAGTACGTCTTCGCAAAACGCGCAACTGAATATTAATTACAGTGAAGTGGGCAGCAGCAGCAGCGCCGGCAGCAGCCGCCGCGAAAGTCTTTTGAGTCCTTCGTCGACGCGGAGGAACAAACTGACAAGAGTAATAAATGGTAAGTGCGTTGTGATGGGAGCAAGCGGGAGTCGGAGGACGGAAGAAGTTCCAGTTAGACACGTTTTTGCGACATGCAGGCGCAGTCTTCAATTCAATTCAATTTTTTCGTATTTGAATGCAGAGCTTTTAATTGATAGCAGAGAAAGTAAGAGGGACGAAGAGAGAGAGATAGAGAAGAACACTTGCAATTTTGTTCTAGGTTTCATGTAGAAACAAAATCCTGCTGATGTACAAACGGCTGTGAAAATTATTTATTTAGAGAAGCAGAAAACATGGAATATGGAGCTATAACACGGAACAGAAGAACTACGTATCAAGAAATTCCTGATTAGCAAAGAAGGTTAAATTAAATTTAATAATTCAATTAAATTATATTATTAAATTATTTTTTTTTTAATTAATTTAAGTTGAATAATTTATTTAGTTTGTAAATCTTTTCTCCTTGATTTTATGTTGGTTTTAATTTTTGATGTTCTTGCTTTTGCCCACTGTACACTGTTTATCTTTTGTTTCTACGATAATTCCAAAACAGTGTTGCCGTACGCGCTAAATAAATCCTACTTGCCTACTAGCAAAATGTGTCCATTTAGAATAAAAGTGTGCATATATAAAATAGATAATTTCTCTTTTAAAACACAATTTTAAGTTTCCACTCGATAAACTCGTTAATATGTCGAATCTACAGTACAAATTACAATAATTTGACTGTGTGAACAATTAATCAGTCATTGCTTTGAAGCTTAAACGAGTCTGTTAATACACATGACTGTTGCGTTCTCTCAGTTGATAACAGCGAGAGAGAAATACTGATGAAGTCATCTTGATCTCATCACACATGTATATTTGATGTATTTTCTCTGTTATCTAACAGAGAGAACGTAAAAGCCATGTTCATTGACAGACTCTAAGAAACTTTAAAAAACAATGACTGATTCCTCGACTTATTATCAGAGAAAGTACATATTATGTTAAGCAGCTAAACAGTCAGTCACAGTACAATTACACCAAAGAAATATATACTTTAAACAACGGTCAAACGGCTTCAAAATCGGTAGCAAAACAGTTGGACGCGCGACGACGAAGAACACAAACGATCGTACATTACGAATGCAGTCAGTTAGTTTAGTCGTGTGCGTTTAGTTGGATCCAACAGATGTGTTGTGGCATTGTAGTCAGTTGTAGTCAGTGCTCAGGTCAAAGGTTTTGAAATTTTTTTACATTTTCCTGCACCTTCATTAAAAAACAATATTTAATAAGCAAGTTTCTCATTCAACGTTTATACAATTAATACGCGAATTTCTCATCAACTTGTAAAAGTTTATTTAAGCCAGTATTTTATCGGTTACATGTATCTGTGCAATAGACGAGTCTGGATTATTCGGCCTAATCGGACGCTCTCTTTCAATCTGCCGCGACTGCAGCTCGTATTGTTTCACTTCGATTATAAACATCCGTGCATCGACTGCTTATTTGAGAGTGTGTGTGTGTGTGTGTGCGGAAAAATAAACAAACAGCAGGCACAAGTGAACACTGTTGTTGGCCAACATAAACTCGCTTGTAGTGTTGCTGTGAAAGTGCAAACACAACGTATTGCGAAAGTGATTTTTGTACGTTTTGCAAATTTTCAAGTACTCTTAAGCTGTACTTCTGGTTGGTGTTAATAAAACAGAAGGAAATCGAGAGAAAGGAAAACTGCGAATGAATTGTATCAAACAATGAACGATTTTCAGAGAAAGTACGCAATATGTTAAGCAGGTAAACACTCACTCACAACAACAACAACCACTACACGCAAAGAAAAAACACAACATAAACTTTAAGCAACGATTAAACTACTTTAAAAGCCAACAAGTAACCACAAAATTTTCTTTATCATTTCCTTGGCTTAAAGAATTAAAATTTCGATGCTAAAGTTTAATAAACAATATTTAAAAAGGTCTTTTTTTATATTTTTCTTTTGTTTATATTATTAATATTATAGTTATTATATTAGCATAAAATTTAAATAAATAATTTCTATAATAAAGCATTGAAATAATTAAAAACAGGTGTCAATAACTTAAAAATCCGTTGTTTTCCATAAAAATACGTATTTAAAAACTAGGATCTTTTTCTAAATACGTTGGAAATTTAATAATTTTCTTAATAGAATAATGAAATGATTTAAAAAGCGTTTCTAATTTAACTACGTTCGTTTTCTTTTCATTTACACACGTAAATCGAAGTCACAATCTCAATTTTCATTCTGGAAAAAAGTTTTATTTTAATTTAACGATTCAGGCGTGCTTAATTATTCATGGCTTCATACATGATGTTAAAAGAAACAGACAAAAAAAACATCTACATACTTTGCATTGATTTGTTTAAGTTAAACATGAAGCATTGCAAGTTCGCTGAAAGTAGATTAGCACTGATTTATAAAAGCATGTATTTATATACTCTTTTGTACATTATATACACAAATATATCCATAGAAATAATTTGCATTGTCTTGCTTCTGTTGCTCAACAAATAAATGTGATAAAATTTGCATAAATGATTAATATGAAGACAGCTCAGCCGAAAGATAATCCATTTGCGACACGACATTCAAAGGCAGAGAACGAAATTTATGAAGTATGTACATTAATGCGAAGAACACTTGAGCACCGAGCAATAAAAAAACGGCGACGATTCAACATCAATTTAAGTTTCCGCCGAAGACTAAATTAAGACAGCGCTTCTGCTGCTGCGAGTTGAGGAAATAACAATTAATTCTGTTTTAAATGAACCAGAAAGTGATTTAATTCATTTAAATTTTTGCTTCTGCTGTAAAAATTTAGTTTACTTCTTTTACAAGAAGTAAACGCTTATTTTAATGTTCTTTTCGAGGTTTCTTTCTGATTTCTAACCTTCTGAATAAGTAGAACTGCTTTTTGTTAAATATTCAGGTACCACAAGAATTCGTTTGGACATATTTCCTATTTCGCTGCCTAATTTGAACGTAGACAACGAATGAGTAGGTAGAAAACCGTCGAAAGAACAGCTCAACATAGAAAAAGGAGTAGCTGCGACCGACAGCGATCGTTTTGAGGGTTGAAACGACACGAAGGCACGAACGACTGCTTCAGTTGAATTCTTTATTTGAAGCGTTCGTTCGGCTGCTCGTTCGAATGCATAGAAATTAGCGAAAAACGTCGCGTCAAGAATTGCTGCGAGTGAAAGATGGAACGTCGCCAAGCCACAAGCAAAAAACTCATGAAAAAAGATAGTTTCAATGGTTGTCGCTCACACTCGATGCGCGCTTCTTTCCGCTTATTGAAAGGCAAGTTAAGGAAACCCGCGTTACGCGCTTCGCTTCAGCGTGCTGGAGCTTTGAAAGGAGTTCGAATCCGGAATCTGATGCAGAATGCGCAGCTGCAGGACGCTGTTGCACCTTTAATTGAACAAGCAAAGTGTCGGAAAGCACAGCAATTAAACGTGTACGAGAACGAAATCAACAGAGCGATGTCGAGTCTCCCAGAGGGCGCCGCTGTCCCTCGCAAAGCGTGCAAACTACTCCAAATACCAGAGACTTACTGTTTTAGTTATCTGTGCGAGCAGCAAGCAGTCAAAGGAGCTCCAAGGCCGAATATTAGCGCCACTTCACACGGCAGCAGTCGAGCCAATGAAACTATGAGCAAATCTGGAATTTCTGGTACCAATCAAATGCGCACAGCGACGATACGAAAGCCGAAGCCTTACTTAAGTAGCTGTATGTGTTGTTTTTAATTGTGTTTTAGATAGACTTAACATGTATTAGAGTAACGAGAAATAGTGTAAAATAGCGTCGCAGAACTACGTACGTAACATTTGATGAAGGCGAATGTTTGTCCACTTAAAATGAAAATAATCACTGCTTTGAACCGTGTGTATTTCAGGTGCAACAGCAGTGAACACACATCTACAACTCCACCGCATAAATTGCAACTACGCAACTGCTTTCGCTCCCCCGGCGTTTTATTGCGACAGAAATCCTTTCACAGTATCGCCGACTTGCGTAGATTTTGCCATGTTAATAGTTCAAGCATTACGAGGCGGGGTTCAGTCAACGGTAAGACGTTTCCAGTTTCAGAAGTAAGCCTTGAAAACATCCTGCCCTCCCTCGCGAATCCGAAACATTCATAAACTGGCTCATAACCTCATCAATGTACCTTTAAATACATGGCAACCCGTTTAATTCAGGCTCACAGTTTCGAATTCATCGTAGTATTGCTTCCTCTTCTTCTTTAATCAACCCTGGTGGTGAAAAGTTTGGTTGCATTCCTTCATTTGTAGGATTTTACGTTGCAATTTGTTTGTTGTTGTTACTAATTTACGCTAGAAATTTTGTTTCTTTTATATCGCACTATTTTATTTTGATTTGATTTTTCGGTTTATTTTAAGATAACGTAATATCAAATAAGCGTAGCTTGGCACTATTCCAACCAGATTCCACTTCAATCGTTAGTATTTATGATGATACACCTGCAAACACCTCATCAACACTGCAGTGGTACGTCCCATTGTCATCGTCGGAGCATCGATCGCACCAGCAACGAGACGCTGACACAGACAAAACACAAGATTGTCGTTTGCAGCAGTTAGCCAATCAGAAAGTTATTCCGCTGCAGCGAGAAGAAGAACGGAAAGAAATGGAATACTTGATTCCAACGACAGCCGTTTCAGTTCTAGCGCCAACGTTAAAAAAATCGCTCTTGCAAAAGCAGCCGTCCGAAAGCAGCTTGGACATACACCGAACACTGATCACGACTTCTGAAAATATGTCACATGCGAAGAATGTAAAATTAAATAATGATTCAAACGATGTGTGTAGTGATGAGAACACGAATTCTCTTTCTGTTTCGCGTCAGCCGGCGAATGCGAATGCGCGCCTCAAAGGTGGAAACACTCCGCACCGGAATAAACTGTCCAAAAAGCAGCTGAAGTTGGCACAAGCTCAACTGGATAAGTTTACACAAATCAATGTACATCTTCATGGTATGCACACTTCAAATTAATATTAGCTTTAAAATTTCCCAGCTTCTACTTCTCTCTGTCTCTTTCTCCATCTCGCCCACTAAACATCTGCTGAAAGCTGTAACTAACTTCAATTTTATTTATTTAAACTATTGGCAGTGGCAACTCTTCTGATACTAGATTTCCTCATCTTTCAGGACTCTTCTCGGCCGTGGAGCACGGACACTTGGACAAAGCTCGCACTATATTAGAATCCACCGATGTAGATGTCAATTGGTAAATTTGAGTTTCTTTTTTAATTAATTTCTAGCATGTTTTCAATTTCTGGTACTTTTGGTTTAATTATACTAGCATCAACTCGGACGGTTTATCGACGTTGGATGTGGCTGTGCTCAGCAATAATCGCTCAATGACTAAAATGCTACTGCAACACGGTGCTGTGGAAGCTTCTAAATGTAAGTTTTCAATCAGAATTTAGCAGAAATACGATAATTATAAAAGTTTATATGATAGATTCTACGGATTCGATAGGAACGAAACTAAACGCATTACTTAAGGATGCCGAATCTCGAATACACGATTTAAGCGGTTCTGTGAATGGTCAATCAGCTTTTGCGTCGCGACCTTCCATTTCAAGTATTATTATAGGTAAGATATTTTCAGAAGATAAACTAGGAAAGAGTATTAAAACATCGTGTAAGAAACTCTTTACCGAAGTATTAAATATCTATAATCAATTCTCTATCCAAATCTTATTCTATATAATTCACTTATTACATTATAAACTATAACAATATCTTTATAATGCCTTCTGAATTCTATACCAATACAGGGAATACCAATTCCTCCGTCACCGGCTGCACTGGCAGTGAGACCGATAAGCAGATCGGAATTTGGGAGCGTCGTGTCAAGGGTTTGCGTCGGGTGCTGCTGGGATGGGACCAAGCGCGTCCCCCAGACACTCCGTCTTCTATAACTGTCGATGTGACTGGTGACAACTCGTTGGTAGTGCATTTGCTGGAGCCGTTGGACGGTGCGATAGCTACGAAATTTAAAGGTAAACGTTCGATCTATTAATTATCTTTTCAATGTATTAACCTTTGCATACAGTGCAATGGTCGACCCGATCAAACTTCGGGAACGTGGTTGGTGAGCGGATAATATTGGAGTGGGTCAGTTTTCATGGTGCCATGGGATCGGAGTGTCACATCAATGGTTTGACGCAGGGTCGAAGGTATTTCATTCGCGCCATGTGTGGCAACGTGAAAGGCTGGGGACCTTTTAAAACTTCGCTACCTGCTAGTGTTGTACCTTCAAGTAAGTCAATACATGGATTGCATATCTTCAATGTAATGTCCTCGTTTTATTTCAAGGTTGGCGAGATGTTAATAACCACGAAGACCGATATGTAGGACGTCAGCATCTGCTGGATAACTTATTCACAGCTGTACGTGTGGCACGACCCGCCGATGTTTCAGAATTGGTGCTGGATTCATCATCAGTGCATCGAAGGATGGCGAAAAAGAAAACCACAATAAAACAATTATTCTCAGTTGCATCGCGATTCCAAAAGAACCTCCGACGGTAGACATACTTTTATTAACTTATTATTAATATTTCTAAGCCAGGAATTGAGTAAAAATCAAAGTTATGATTATTTAAGATATCGATTTATGATTTATTACATTGCTAAATTCAATGTCATTCTCTTCCTATAGCGGCATTTATTTGGCCAGCATTATCTATTGCGAAGACAAGATTCTGGTGACCAGCGAAGACTTTCTTCCCGTCATAGAAATCGATGAGTCCTATCCAAGTACGCTGCACACCGATTACCACTGGCTGATGAAGGTAGGCTTTACGACATCACTACAAATGGCGATGTAACTGTTGATTTATGGCAGGTGGCGTGCAGTTGGGAAGACGTCAAATCGCTGCGCTCCGACATGGAAAGGAACGTAACCTCAGCTGTGCATTTTCGGTCAAAACTATTGGCCGCCGTTTCGCACATGCAATCTGCGCTCGGAGTCACTGATTTAGGCTCGGTCTACTACAAGCCATTCCGGGACACACTCGGAACTGTGGTCCTTGCATGTGTGCAATCTGTCCGGAGCCAGAAAGCGATTTCCATACTGAACTCGCGTTGGTTGCCTGTTAGCAAGTTGCAAAAGAAGATCGGCGCCATACACGAAGACTACACGATCGGTGAGAAGTTAATATTGTCGATAGGCGAACAGATACACTATCACCAGGCGTCGCTGCAACGTCTGCAGCCCGGCCTTTACTTAGGTTACCTGAAAATGCAATGTTCTGTTGAGCAGATACAAGTCGTGGTCCCAGTGAAGACGCCCAACGTGCTGCCGCACTGCAAAGTCAGGGAGAACAGTCACATTAACGCCGAAGAATGGCAGGTGCTAAAGCGCAGCCGTAATGCTGCAACGGGCAGTAGTGCTGCAGGACATCGCGATTGCCTGCTGCTCGACTTCAATGCGAATTCATCTGATGTTACCAGCGAATGTCAGCGACTTTTTCTTCATCATCTGGCTGCAGCTGCACAGAAACTACTCTGCTACATGAACATTCGTTTGGAGAATGCCGCAACACATCGTCTGTATGACGCCGAAGTCATTGAACTGAGCAAAGATATCAGCTTCCTCGTGATTTGTCCTTCGGTGGGGCTGACATGCGCAGCGCCAGGCCAGCCGGAAATACTGCTGCAGAACGACGAACTGATCAGCCTCAGTGTCCAGGCCTTCGAAATGGTCCACTTGCGCACTTATCAACCGGCCATCATACAGAAATATTCACGCTTGTCCTGCATTCTCGAGCTGGATACGGCTCTGGCCAACCACTCGCACCGCGAAGCCTTCTCGACCAGCGAGCTGGAGGCTGCGAAAGAGCGACTGGCCAAACTGCAGGAGCTCACTACGAACCTGAATGCGATATGGAAGAGTGTGCGCTGGTTAATGGACGTTATAGCGTTCGCGCGTGATAAAAACGCCCAACCCTCCGTTGCAATGCATGAAATACTGGAGCTGGCCCGAAGCTCTGCCGACATGCTGACGGATGCCAGCGAACAGCCCAACCTGCTGCAGCTGCCCATGCGCGATGTGAAGCTGAATAAAAGCGGCTCGGGCCGGGGCAGTTGGCCGGGACCTGTGGGCAGCACTCAAGCGGTCAGCACACCAGTCGAGCATTCCAAATCCGAGCAGAACCTGGGTCAAACGGCGCCAGGACATCACGCTGCATCGGAGAGTAGCTCAGTGGCAGAGTCGCAGTTGCTGCATGTGATAGAGGACTACAAGCAATTCGATGGGCCGCTACGGAAAAGCAGTACTGAATCGCTAACATCAGAATACACTGCACACAGTTCATATTCCGCAGCCGAGTCCGCATCTGTGCACATTGCCATACCTCCTTCACAGTCAGCCGACACGATTGCACTGGACCGCGATCGAAGGAGTCATCATCAGTATTCGGCAGTACATCGCAACCGTACAACTTCGAACATATCAGCAGGCAGCATCCAGCCACTGCCAGATATATCCATATCGCACTCCGTACCCAGCTTGTTCAGCAAACACAAAACCATGGTCACTAGCCTGAGTCTGAAGACGCCGCTGACAACAGATGTGAATCACACATCATCAGGCGCTCTAAACATAGACGAAGGCAGTGAGAATCCATCTAGCAGCCAAGCTAAGGCTTCTTCCAGTGTAAATATGCAGGAAGGTGGACTCTTTTTGAGGTCCACGCTAAGCGCACTGCAAACTGAAATGAAAACCGGAGCAGATGAAACGCAGGTGCTGAAGAACTCATCATCTAAAAGCTTGTCCCACCAGAGCAGCGAAGAGGACAGCGCCAGCGGTTCCAGCCTCAATTCGGAGCAAACGTCCGGCATAATCCAAGTCTACACAGCATACAACACAGGCTTGGCCAGTGGCACCAGCTTGAAGCTGCATGTTACGCCAAAGACCTCGGCACGTGAGGTCATCAACCTCGTCGTTAAACAACTCAATATGGCGGCTGTACTCAAGGGCAATAATGCTCCAATCTACACCTCGGAAATGCTGAACAATTTCTGTCTGGTGGCTGTCATTGGCGCACGTGAACGGTGCTTAAGGGACGACTTTAAACCGCTGCAATTGCAAAATCCATGGAAAAAAGGACGGTTGTATGTGAGGCAGAAACACGAACTGCTTGCGGCCATCGAACACTCAAATAGAAAGTCGCAGCTTATTTAAAAAATTATCCTTTAAACTGCGGAACAAGATTATCAAGGTGAGAAAATTCAAGGCGATGTTAGATAGTTAAAGTTTAATATAAACAAAAAGACAAATTATAACGAAATAATTTTGAAAATTGAAATATTTTAAATTCATCTGCATTACAAAAATACGATTTACAGATACGAATGAATCATGGAACGAATTTTGAATTTATTTAACCGTGAAGCCTTAGATTTAGAGTCGTTATTAGGAATGACGTCATTGGCGATGAATCGACTCTTGTCGATGTGCTTTTCTCTGCTTTAATCAAAATCTCCATCCACCTTGCACAGCATTGTGTTAGCGTTTCGTCGTTAGTCGTTTTGTATTGAGCACCTGACATCATATAAATTTTATATGTATGTTGTACTATATTAATTGAATATTTTTAAAATGTTTTCAGCTTTTTACTTTGTACAACTTTTAAAATATATACTGATAAATGATTTTAAAATTGTAATTTGAAATCCGATATATTTTATAAATTGTGTATACATTTGTAGATGAGTAAATATGTTATGAATAATGCTAAGAATAATAATCTGTTAGACGACCAATTCCAAACTAGACTGAACAAAGTATTTAAGGTTATAAGAATTGGTAGTGTGTGTTAATGTTAACAGCTATCGAAATACACCAATTTAGATTTTAAAAATATCTACTTTTAAGAAAAATAGTTGTGTATGTATGTTTTTAAAAATATATCAATGTAATTCCTAAAAAAACGGATCACAATGAATGAATGTTTTAAATCACACGTAATACAAATAAATAAATCTTGTATGTGGTTCATTTAAATTACGTTTGCTATTTTATTTAACATCTTGTGTTCAGTTCGATTTCTTTATCATTCCATAACATGAAGATAATGATTTTAATAAATCTTGTTAGACAATTCTTAAACTCTTGGCATTTTACATTAACTTCTACTTCTTATTTTATTTTATTTATTTATGTTTATTTTAAAAATGGATATTATTGACGATCTCAAACTTGTCTTTCACCACAAATATTTGTTAACGTTCTAGTTTAAGTTAAATAGAAATGAATGTCTATTTACACAATATTCTTCATTCATCTATAAAAAACGCTATGTAATTGCTTCTATAAGCTCTTTTTAAACTTCTAAATGTTTATAACACGCATCTGAATTGGAATAACAATATTTATTTAACGAAAGTGGAAATTCGAGGAATAATATTCAATATTTGTACATTAGCAGTTAGTCAATATTTCGATGTACGTTTGAGAAAATTTATAGAAGTTGTTAAAAATAACATGGCAGTCATATAAATATATATATATGATATATATGCGTGTGTTTGATGTGAGTGACCAATAAAGACCGAATTCGGTGTAAAATTAGATTAATATTTAATGGATACGCGGTAACCTTTCCGAGCCTACGAAAATGACCATCAAATTTAATAGGTAATGTCAAAGATATGGAAGAGTATATGTAAAGAGAAGATTAAAGATTAAGAAAAGATTTATTCAGAAATAATATGTGATTTATTGTAGGCTCGATTATATGAACCAATAACGAGTCAACTTTTTAAATCATATAAATTTTCGTTCAATCACCGAACTCTGAGTATATTTACAAGTTATAATTTATTATTATATTTGCTAAGGTTACAAGCTCTTCATTTGTCCATAGAAGTCGAACTTTGATGAGTTTTTGACGAGTGAGGTTTCAAAAAATTGATTTTGTGAAGTGTTTTAAGTTTTAAAAACTATTCATTAGTTAATTGTCTCAACAGCAATAAAAAAGCAACGAATACGATTATTTAACATTATGAAAGTACCGTACAATAATAAATGAATTAAATTTCAATTGTTTCTCGATGGAGTTGGAAATATAATCGTTTAATAAGGAACCCAATAAGTTCAATACATTCCATTCTGATAAATGAGAAATAGAAAACGGAAATAGATAACACACTTATTAATTATCTGCATGCTTAAAACAAATTTCTTCGAACGAACACTACTTGTACTTCGCATTGAATTGCAAATAAATAAAGAAAATACTATATAATATATGTATATATACGAATCCACGAATTTAAATACGATCATAACAATTCCGAATACATTCCTGTAAGCCAAATAAGTTCCTGAAATTATGTCTGCATTCTATTTAAGTCCGTCCCTAACAACAAAAAGAAGGTAGACAAATTTGGTTAGTAGTTAGTTGTTGGTTCGATAATATATATAAAAAAATTATTAAAAATATATATAATGTAAAAACCAAGTATTAAATGGAGTGCTAAATGAATGTTAATGAATTTAAGTGCTGAATTAAATAGATACGACGGACATTTTACATACGATCAGGTGCAATTAATTGCTTTTAGTCGATCTCGCAATAATTAATAGAAATTAAATGGCCGTTCAACTAAATTTAAGTATGATTTGTTCATTGTAATTATGAGTTTCATTACCCTAAAATAATAATAACATTTGATTTTATAGAATGTATAAATTTTTTGAGGTTTTTAATTAATATATTAAAACTCATAAAAAACATACGATTTTAATAATAAAATTAATATGAATGAATATTTTAGATAACAGTTTTGTGAGTATTTTTATAATTTTAGTAATATGTATATACTTATATATGGATGTTTATAATGATAAATATGCACTTCTCTGTTGTTTGTGTAATCTTATGTTATACACTAATAAAAATATAGAACACAACTGAAATAAAAACAGACCGACTAATAATTTAAAACATGTATTTGGACTTTACAAACGAAAATAATTCCTTTGCTAACTTATTTACAAAAGCTAATTACAAAAGTTTAAATTAACCGAATTTACTTGGATATTGTTTCATTAATATTAGCATCGAAAGCATTTTAAATTCAGATTTAATTTTGTTCATTTTCAGAGAAGAAAAGCTGAAACAGTATATGATTTTTTTTAGCAAAGTAATGTTTTTCACGTATCACTGATCACTAATCTGTTGTTGGATTTACTTAATTAAGTAATCCAGTATTAAATAAAACAGATAAATTTTCGTTTCACAAGTATTCTTACTCACATTCAATCGATGAAAGTGAGTATTATCTCACTCATTGAATAAATCGGGGTTTCAGATATAATTCATACAGCTGTTTCGGCAAGCGATAAATTAAAAAGTAATTTTAAAACCATTTTCTGCTCTCCTGAATAATAAATGTCTCTTTTCGAAATACTTACGTAAATTCCCGAAAAAGTACTTGAAACTGGCTAGAATATATCCTATAGAAAAACTACACATTTTCAACATGCAACTCAGAAAGCGTACTGTGTAATTTAGAAAGCGTACTTTTTAAGTCACGTTACGATTTATGAATTACAATTTCCGCTTTCTGATTCAATATAAAATATGTTCTATATATAAAATGTGACTAACAGCAATCATTTATATCTATGGATGTGACAGGCATTCACACTTTTCCTATCTTTTTGACAGAAATTGCTATCGGATAACACGTGTGATATATGGAGAAGCCAAATCAAAATGCAAAACACAAAAAAATTAATGATTGAAAACAAGATTACGCAGTAGCAATAGCATAGAATACTACATCATTCATCATTCTTGGGAAGTGCGTATATATGACGTAACTGAAGTTTGCACGGTTATCAATGTTGATCGACTACGAACAATAATTTTTAGTGACGTTATCAAATTCTTTTATAAAAGGTAATAAAAAAATTGTTCAGATCTCAACTCAAATGGATCAATATGTAAAAGTCTGAAAGTGGCTCGATTCAATATGAAATAGTCTCATGAATAAATTTCGTATCGAATTTAATAAAAAATGTGAGAATTTGAGCTTTAAGCACAAATGAATTCAAATTTGCTATGCGAAATAGGCGTGGCTATGATCCGATGTTTCCACGAATGGTGCGATTATAACAAAGCCATTATTTTTTCCTCTTTATTATTGATATCAACGCGCCACATTGGTTGGAACCGCAAACCAAACATAAATATTTGAAATTTACAATTTACTCTACCCTTGTATTGTGGTAGTAAAAGAATAATTGAATTCGTGATCCTTATATAATGCTTAAAATGTATGTACATATGTATTATATGTTTTACTTAAACACCTTTAATGACCCATGTGAAAGCATGAACAGCATGACGAGGTGGCCGAGTGGTTAAGGCGTTGGACTGCTAATCCAATGTGCTCTGCACGCGTGGGTTCGAATCCCATCCTCGTCGAATTACTTTTTATACTAATACTAAAAATACACAATATTTTTGAAACATTTTTAGTAAAAAATGGTAATAATTAAATGAATAGCGAGAAATCAACCATAGTTTGAATTACGTCATTTAATATAATGTAATAACTAATTTTTCTCATATGAATAGTGAAGTATTGCGTCTATGGCTACAAATGATTCTAAAAGCTTTGCTTTGATAAGACTTTAAAGATAAAAAGCGAATGCTGGCAAAGGGAAGGAGCAGTTAGCTTCGTATATTTTCATTTTAAACTGCTCTCGACGTTCTAAATGAATACACAAAATATTTGTATTTCCATTTTATCTGTTGAGTCATCTAATAATAAAGTTCACGTTTTCAGCTAACTCAAGTCTGCCCTCTAATTAACATTTACTAGGAAGTGCCGTATTGAGAGGCCGCAAGAACAGGATTCAGTCCCACACCGTTTAATTACATCAAATTTATAAGATGAAATGAAAAGGAAGAAAATAGAGCCAAGTTGAAAATTATACAATATTAGTTATT
Source organism: Thecophora atra (assembly GCA_937620795.1). Lineage (NCBI taxonomy): Eukaryota > Metazoa > Arthropoda > Insecta > Diptera > Conopidae > Thecophora > Thecophora atra. Next base: position 35,754,917 of record OW569401.1, read on the forward strand.
AACCCAGTAATTTTATATCTAATATCGCATAAATCAGTTAATGAAGCAAATAAATTGTAGAAATAATTGCAACAAATAATTTCTCTTAAGCTTTGATGCGTTTATTTCGTTTTGTAAGTGTGAATAACAATATCGTTAGTAAAAACCAGTTTTATAAAGATTAAAGATACACAATGCGATTAAATTTTCACTTTGTTTATTTTATATAGTATAATACAAAAGCTCTTGGAACAATATTAGATAGCGTTACATACATATTTAAAAAGAATTGAAGTAATTAATCATATCTACTTTAATAATATAATAATAACATGTGTAAAGCCAAATATTGGCGCGAAATGCACTGTGGTTTTTACTACGTGGAGACTACAAAATTTATGAAAATATATTTTTTGTTTAGGATTAAGTATTTTTTAATTATTATTAATTATTAATTGCCCTTTGCATACTTTTTAAGCAGCTATGAATTAAATAATAAGTACTAATTGGTTACATTTCCGCTAAGTTCATTGCTGAAATGAAATTTTGAATATCGTGCCGTGCTATATTTGATCCTAAGCGGATAGATTTTCTTTGCTGTACTCATACAGTCATCTCATGCTTGGCAGCACCTACGATATAGCCTTTTGCTGCCAATACACCACGGCATCGCACATGCACTTGATATCGAACCACCCAATCCACTGTGTAGTCCGGAATCATGAGTTGATCATTTTCCAGTAGCACTTCGGGATCACTATGCGTCAGCAGCTGAATATCATGTTTGTTGCAAAATTCCTGCAACGCTGGAGGAACTACGCAACAGGAGGAGAGGTTAATTTGAGCAATAGACGGATTTACACTAGAAGCCGCATACAGTTCCGACAATGTATCCATGTCCAAATCGGAGATGCCGAGCTGAGCTATGTGCTTCTGCTGAGCATAATCCTCTAACGCAATCCAAAGCTGCTTCAAATCAGCTACAGACTCTTCGTTCTTGCTACTCCACTTTAATACACCGTATGAATCACTAGCGGCTGGCGACGGCGGTGCAGTTTGTGTGCTTATATCTGGTTTCGGATGGTATGCGAGCACAACATTATCAACCTGTTGTACCTTTAATATGCTCAACAGCGCACGCACTGCTTCTCTGATGCTAGTGTCAGAACATTTGTTCAGAAATATCTTCGCGCCGATGCTAATATTGGAACGTTCGTGCTCCGTAATTTTTTCGAAGAGTTCTTGCGAAGCACGCAAAACTTGCCCGTCGATGTCATTTAGTTCAATAAAGCCCACTTCACTGCATTGCAAGGTGAGTTTTAATCCATCAAGTAGCTCCTCGTTGGATTTGCGAGCTGGTTTTTTGTTGATATTCAGGATGTTTCCAGTGCTAATAACAACTTTGTTAAATTTAGGGTTCGATTTAATTGCAGGTATCATGATCTAAAGTTCTGTTGATCCGGATCTTATTGTTTCCGAGAAATAACTCTGCCTCGGATCTTCGATAACTCGAAAAAATACTGTATTATTGCTGAACTTTTACGGACAAACCACAACTCAAAAATATTTCTTCACGCCACACGAAAACTTCACTCGAGCACGTCTTCCAGCAAATTACTGAAATTGGATCGAGTTTTGGACATTTTGCCTTTCATTTCCAACACAATTCATGACATCTCATTTGCTAACTATTGGTGTTGCCAGGCTATATATTCATATTCATTTTCTATTCACTCGCTAACCCCGAATACTCATATTCTTAAACACTCATATTCATTTGCTATCATGGAACCGACTCGAATCGAATAATATTACTTATCAACGTATTCCCTACTATATACAATACATTTGCCATTTTGTTAGAAGCAGACATGTTTTGGAGGTAACCTTTATGGATAAATGTAAAAACACAACGTGTGCATTAAGTTTATTACTGGCATCAAAATTAATAATAAAACAACTTTTCGGATCGGAACAAATGATTTAAAATGTAATCTATTATTAGTTTCCCAGGATTTGTTTTTCAAAATCGGAGACGTTCGTGTAATTGAAGCATTTGGGAATATTTCTTTGTTTTTATATTTTTAGAAGAATTAAGTAGTGAAAAACTACTAAAGCAGTAGTAAAATTGGACGTTGGAAATTTCTCATACTCACACTTACTCACTCTTCCAGGGGAAACGTCCCGCTGGAGTTGTTTTTTATAACAGTGTGATATAAAAACATTTTCCTGATTATCAAAATATATTTTTTAGGTTTCATTACAGTAATATACAAAATAATTAAATATAGAAATAAATAAAATATTAGATACCATTCATATAAGGTAAAATCAGTTTGCTGAAGTGCAACTGTTGCAGAAACAACCAATATTTGGCTAGATACAAATTATGATGGTAGAAACTGATGGAACTGCGGATGCAACTCGTCGTCTCAATGTAAAGAAGCAAACGTTGGATGATGCATATGCAGTGCCAGCTAATTTTTTGGAAATCGATGTAGTAAATCCTCTGACCACTATGACAGCAGGAAAGAAACGTTATACAGACTACGAGGTTTGCATGCGAGTAAGTAGTATTTGCAATTCCCAATTATTTAATCGCATCAAAGTAATTCCTTTGCAACTCGTTTTTGAGCAGAATAATGTCTAGAAATTATTGCAAAACCGTACTATGTAATACAGATGCAAGTTTATAAATCAGTGTGCATGGGGCGTATTTTTAATATGGGGAGATAAAGATTTCCCATGAATATGTTCCTGTTGTAATCTCATTATACGTCAGAGTTTGATAACATATTCGAGCCAAATTTAATTAGCACTAAGAATTGTTTAGAATTAAGCAGCCGAAATTAAAGAAATTACTTCAGGAAAAGAAAGCCCTAGCCAAGATAAATTTTTAAATATATTAAAAGAATTAAATAGTAATTTATGAAACAAATAAATACAGAAATTATATACATCTACTTCTGTAGTCTTTGCGCAAATCCAAATTAATAATTATATTTTATTTAGACGAATTTGCCCGTGTTTAAAATAAAAGAATCCAGTGTACGGCGCCGCTACAGCGACTTCGAATGGTTGAGAAATGAATTGGAGCGCGATAGTAAGGTACGTAGTATTTATTCATTCATTTGTGTAATAAAATAATTAAAACAATAAACCACATAGATCGTCGTGCCGCTACTCCCAGGTAAAGCTTGGAAACGTCAAATGCCCTTCCGTGGAGATGAAGGACTTTTCGATGAAAACTTTATTGAGGAACGTCGCAAAGGATTGGAAGCGTTTATAAACAAAATAGCTGGACATCCACTAGCGCAAAACGAGAGATGCTTGCATATGTTTTTACAAGAAAATGTAATCGATAAAAATTACGTTCCAGGAAAAATTAGAAATACGTAAAAATCTGTTGTAAATTTAAAAATTGTAATCTCTGATGGGGCCCTACTCCTTTACTCGATTCCAAAACTAGTATAATTCGCAAATGTTTTACAATTCGTATTTATACGAAATCTTTAAAATTTCCATGTGAAATCGGTTCATTAAATCATATTTTTTTTGTATTTTTTTTATTTACGCCATTAGAAATTTAAATGGAAAGTAGAAAATTTATTTTTAGAAGATGTTCTAATTAAGAAAATTAAGAGTTGGCCCCCTTGTATTATTTGAAATTCAAAGTAAATATAATTATATTTTGTTAAGCTCATTTTTAAATAAAAATATACCTTATTTAGAAAAAACGAAGAGGAATGAGTGTTACAGTAATACGGAAATCACATTTAAAAGAACATATGAAAGTATTTATAAATTTTGTTGAAAAATACCAATTAAAAATACTATATTAATTATTAACAGATGATAAATGCGATTTTTTATGATTCATACAGATCCTTATATCTATTTTTATATCTAAATAATCTAGCAAAATTGCGATTCAATTAATCTTTGCAACTGAATGAAAAAACTATTCTGTGCTGTTTTATCTTCGCATCTTAATATCACTTCTGGTGAAATAATATTGATTACTTCTGGCGGAGCAAGGAACAAACCCAAATCAGTTTGTTGTTAAAGAAAAATATCTAATTTCATACGAGATACCAAATAAGTAGGTAATGTTTCTTTAACTAAAGTTATTCAATCCCTTCAAAAATGAGATTTCCTATTTCTATCTTCTGATTTCCTGTGATAGTCTCGTCTAGTGTTTGCGGGGAGTGTAATTAATTGAAGACCCGTAGAAAACCCCGAAAACGTAGATTACATAAAGAACTTTCGTTCAGAATTGTGTTTTTCTCCAACGTATCTTTCTTTTCAACAATAGCTAATAATTGCTGTGCAGCCCTGAGTGTAATTTTTTGAAGAAAATGTGAAAGGCTGATAATTGAATGAAATTGGAATGGCAATCAGCTGATTTGGTTTGTTAATGTCACAAAACTGAGAAAAACATTGCCAGGATTACCAAAGCAAATACAGGACATATCTAAGCAGCGCTAGAATGGAATCTGATGAAGTACCGTCTTGCTCAGGGCCTTCAAAACAGTCAGAAGAGATTACGAAGCTAATATCGCAGGCAAAGTTTATGTTTGACAGGTTTGCAGTGTGCTTTTAGTGGTATTATGATTTCTATATGTCGCTTCATTACAGGGAAGATTACCAAGGCTGCCTTGGACAACTAGAAAAACTTGAAGCAACTATTGGCAGCAATCAGAAAATTCGGCACAATAAAGCTGTTGCAGAATTTTATAAATCAGGTTGTAAGGATCACAACGAATTGCTCTTGAATTTGGAGAATTTAACACGAACGGAGGTGAAGTGTTCTCATTTATTTTTATTACTTTGGTATAAAATATTTTTTTCAAATCTTATTGGTTCTCTTGCGAAAGTAATTCCTGAATAGACTTCTCTGCCTGGTCAAGCTGTGTTGCTTCTGGCGCCGATTTTAGATTCTTAAATATCGTATGAGAAACCTGTAGAATCTTACTAATATCTTCACCAATAACTGTGCGTTGCTTATTTAATTGCTGTAGCAGACCCTTGTCATAATTCACCAATTGCTGCATGTTTTGAACTAGAGTAATAAATGGTTACTGCAATGATATATTTTAAAATCACTGCGGTCTTACCAGTCTGCAGTCTCCTTTCCATATCCGTGCCTAAAAGATGATGAAGTTTCTGGTTCACATATTCCTTGGTTTGTTGCTTATAAATTTCTCTCATAATGCCTACCTTATGCACTTCAGAAATATAAGGCAATGTTTGATCGCATTGGTAGTTCGATTGAGATACGTTACCGGATGTTTTTGCTAATGATAGACTTTTTGATATCTGTGTGCTTTCTTTCCACTGTTTTTGTTTGCTTGGCATTTTGATATTCGTGAGCATTAATTGTTCATACGAAAAATAATTTCAAAATGTCGATTTGTGTTGCCAGCTCTGTATTCTAAGTTTTAAAAAATTTGTACAGTAAACATATTTTTGAATTGTATGTTTCATATAGCGTACTTTTTACAAGATTCTTATTCAAGATTCTTAAATAGTAATACCTGGCAATCCCGATGAGTTGCTTACTATTTTCCTAATGTTAACGTTACTAAAAGATTCGTAGATCATTTGAATATTTTGAATCTGTGTGGAATTAATTAAAAAGTCATTCTTACTTAATTTAAGTGCGTGCATCGTACATTCGATGCGAGATTGAATGGAGTATAATACATCCATTTGCTTTGCATGTATTAGCCTTTAATTAGATTAATAAGATAATCGAAGATCATTTAATATAATCATTTAAATATCTTTTAGGAAAACAAGGAACATCCAGATACGCTCAGAGACATTGATGTTAGCCTGAGTCCGATTGCTCGATTCAATATAGCTCTGATATATTTCTACAAACAAAAACTTAATACTGCATTTAGCATTTTGTCGCCATTATGCGACAAGTTATTCGATTTAGATGAGGAGACTTCAGTTGCTGTTGGAATCTTAATTGTCAACATTTTAATCAAAAGAAATCAAATAAATCGGGCAAAAGGACTGCTCGACCTGTTGCATGCACAATTCAAGCTACGAAATGAAAGACTGTTTTCTTCGGAGGAAGGCGCCTCAAATACAGTTGTTGCAAATGAAATAGGTCGTGAACTTGAATGCATGTCGCTGTTGACACAAGTATTGTGCAAAGAAGATGTAGTTTTACCGATCGATGGAGTAAGCAGTTGACATATGTATATTATGAACAATAAAATAACGATTTTCATTATAGACACTCGAAGAAGAAGTACTGAAAGCCCACCAATTTTATTTAATAAACGATTTTGAAATGGCTTCAAAACAACTTCTAAAAATAAGTCGAAAAAACTATCCAGCAGAGTATGTTTTATAATATTTTTAAGTCATGCACACATTTAATTAATATTCTGCAAATTCTTTTGTGAGCAACTTTTATAGAATTCGCAAGGATCTAGACGTATGTATTGCTAATAATATGGGCATCATACATTTACGAGTGCGACATTATGCAATAGCAAGCAAGTTTTTTCAAAAAGCCATTAGTTTCGACCGAACGATTGTCACCAACTTATCCAACGCTTCTTTACATCAACTTGGAGGTATTCGAACTGTCGAGATTTCATATAATTTAGGTGTTGCCATGCTTAATTTAAAGCGGCCTAAAGAAGCTTTCCAATGCTTTTTGCTTCCGCTCAAAACATACCACAACAATCCTTGCCTTTGGCTTCGGCTAGCAGAAGCCTGTATTATGAATTCTGAAATGGTATAATAAACTGTGATATATTTTAAAATTTCACATCATTAACCGTTGATTAATGTATTTTCAGTGCCAACCAAAGAATATAAATACTCCAGTCGCTTTGCATTTAGGACAAGAAAATAAATCTAAAACAGATGCAATGAAAACTCTTAAGTACATTAAAATTTAATTATTTCTACTTATTTACTATTTTTAATCAAATCATAGACAGGAACCGTCGCTGGAATATGCTGTATTGTGTTTGCGAAGTTCAGTTACTCTTGCTACTTTCTACAAAAGTCAAATGAACATGATAAGTCACCATGAAAATATGGAAGAAGAAAGCGAAAGTTGGCAAAATATTAAAGATTTTAATTTTTGTAACCCATCTATGCCTGTGTCAAAGGAATATTTCGATTCCATGCTTTCGGCCATTTATGCTGCTTATAGCTACGTGTCACTGCGTGTTGGAGACTATGTAATGGCGTATGAAGCTGCGTTTGAATTATTAAAAGTGGAAAATCTCTCCGATGCTTATAAGTATGTACTAAGTCACGAAGTAAATATATCTTATAGTAGTTTTTTAATTAATTTCTTTCACAGAATGCTAGCACACATGTACCTAGGACAAGCGTTTGTATTGATGAATAAATTTGCAGATGCTCGACTGCATTTCGACCCATCGTTACTGTCGTCGCTTAATGCCTTAGATTTCGAAACTAAAAACTGGAAAATTAAGTCGCTGGATGCAGCTCAAGCGATTGCTCGATATAATCTGGTTGTGGCAATGCTGATGCAGGGGGAATATGAAACTGCTAGAAATTTGCTACGCACGTGCACTCATTCGATAGTTGCCTCACATGTCATGCGTTTGCGTTTGTATTTAGAGGGAGGGGGTACTAGTGGTGAATAGAATCTGCGTAAATAAAAACTACGTGGCAATAAACAGGATTCATTCCACGTATTAGTATCGTATAAACATGTAAATGATTTTCTTACGATAACTTCACTGTTTATTATTATAATTTTAAATGTATGTACATATATTTATGTAGAGCTATACTAATATTTAGTGCCAATCCAAAAAGGTATTTTTGAAATTTAAAGATCTGAATTCTTCTGTTATTGCAACAGCTAGAAATAAATAATAAACAGATATATTTTGAGAAAATATAGACGTTAATTTGTGTTTTCAATATCAAAGCTGTTTCAAAGTATATAATATATATAAGTGAACGAACGCTGTACTATTTTATAGTAAATTTTTCTACAAATCGAAATATACAAAAAGGATTTAATTAAACATTTTCGAGTTTTATCTTGGTAAAAAGGCAAAGATGCAAATATATTCTAATACATTCTGTGAAAACTATAAAACTTATTTTAGCCAAATAATTTAAACATAGCATATATAATCACATGGACATTTACAATTTAGCCATATAGTATATGTAACTTAAGCGTTAACATTACAATATTACGATTGTTTTATCCTGAGTTTTTAATGTAAAATATTACAACTTATATACATATATTTAATAATTAATAATGTTCGATGTAGTTGGTTTTATTTCGGTTCAACCGCATTTTTAATGCAACTTTGATTAATTAAAAAAGTTTTAGTAAAAAATCGGTGAAGCCTAAATAAAAATAGCAACATAAAACATTGTAATTTTACATAAGCGCGATTAATATCAACATAACTTCATATATTTACTAATATAAAACCACAGTCTGGACTCGATTTTCTATAAACTATGAAAACTCGCTACTTTTTAGTGATCGAACTATTCGATCAAAAATGAATTGACGCACTCCAAGTCCACAGATGAAATCGAAGTGATTCCACTTTCTCCAAGGCAGTTTGTATATCGCTTGTATTCGTTTCAGTCGCGGTAACATTTTCCAAATATCTTCCACGGAAACAATGTAATCGTTTTCGGAATAATAAACCGTAATAGGAACATCTACATTTTCGAGGTTATATTCAGGCGGCTCACTTCTTCCATAAAGCATCATATTCCTTTCAGCGCCATAATCGTACATGGAAAATCTTCCAGAAACGTATCCTTGAAAATAATGGATCATTTGTTTGAAGGATCCTCCAACGGGAAAATTGGCCATTATATCTGGAATAAGTGTCTGAAAGGAAGGAATAAAAAGAATGTCTTGTTTAAATTGAATCTATTTGTACTTACCTTGTTTAGAAACTTCGTGTCGTAACCAAAAGCCGGCCACAATCTGCTGACGCACACCAGAGGACGTTCATCTTCCAAGCAGCCCATTGACAATAGCTTTTTTACGAATTTATTGGTTGACACCATTTCGACTCCTTCTAGCAGCTTCGATATATAGTTTCGTGTACCTAAAATAGGTCCAAATATTTTTGCCAAGGTTCCTTTTGTATGGCTGACATATGAAACGGGCGCCAATAAAGTGGCACTTTTAAATATTGAATTGTATTGAATGAGCACGGAGTTAAGAACTAAAAATATCGTCCCGCCTTGTGAGATGCCAACAAAGTGCATTTGTGATTCGCCGCTTTGCTCGAAAATGTATTCAATCATCGCTGGCATGTCCAACACACCCATCTCGTGCCAGCTGAAATTCCAGAAAGATCTGTTGGTCGGCGTGTTCCATACGTGGCGCTTGGAATATATGTTGCCTCTGTTGTTGCCCAACCATACATCGTAGCCGTTGTTCGAGAGCAAATAGGGCAGCGAATTCTCTCGTCCATTCAATAACCATGCATCGGAGGACGCATAAATTCCAGCCAACATCAAAACCAACGGTCTGCGCAAAGTCCTCCCGCTGCGTGCATCCTTGAAAGGTATTCGATGAAGGGTTAAGATGTATCCATCCTTTGTTTGCACCGCGTGTTCTTCTGCTGGATATCCGTCGCGTCTGATTCTGCGAACCTTAAATTAAACCATTTCTCTATTTATTTTAGAAGCATGAAATGTAACAATGTAAATAATAATGAACTACATTTAACAACACTTAAATTTTATTTTAAATCAGTTTACAAAAACAAAATGTTAATCTTTTACTATTTTTTATATAATCTATTACTGTGAAAATACTGCGAAGATAAACGACGGTGATACTTCAATGTTTTTAATTATTGTCTTTGCTTTTATCTTTTGTTTTTTAAGCGTAATGTGTTGTTAAAACTTGGTATTCATTGCTATTTGTATTCTTTGTATTTTCTTTCATTGTCAGTACTATAAAAGATTCAAGGCTTAGTGTGCGATTTTATATTTAATTCAAAAAATCGAAATTGATGATGATATTACTTTATTAATGTATAACTAACGGTATTATTTACACATAAAAGAATCGCGCTTATTCGCAATTTTAATTTAATTTTTCGTACCGCATCAGTTATGATAATTTCACGATTGTTGGGCTGCGCGTGCGTAGATTCAACTGTCAGCTCCGCCGCTTTGGGGTCTATCAAACCCCATATAAGCAATATAAAACCGAGCTTTGTGTGTCTCATATTCACTTGATTATTGTTTACTTTATTTTGTTTTATTAGTTTAAAGTTTTAACGTAATCAGACGCGACTTTCAACACGAAATTTAAAATTCATACCACACGCCAATTTCTTCAAATTAATTGCACACACGCTTTTGGTCCAATTTTTTGGGCTCGTGCGTACACAATTCCGTGAATGAAGTGTTTCCCAGTAAAGAGTTTTTCTAGATATTTATCTATATACGTTCGTCTGTATGAAATTTTTAAAAAGTTGTTATTTTTATAAACGGAGGCAAAATAGCCACCGTTCGCGCCGATTGTTGTTTATGGACTGTTTTGAAGTTTGTGTTGAGTCCGTCCCGAAACAAATTACATTTTGTGGTGTCCGGGAATTGCTGAAAGCATAACTTTTCTTCATTGTTCATAGATAAACACACCAACATATATACTTTAAACCAAATATTTTACATCTTCATTGATTAACCGCATTTTCGTGTCATCATTGTTTCTTCCATTGTGCATCCGGACATTGAGTTAGTCGGTTACTTTGTTATTTGCTTATAACTAAAACACTTTAAATTTACATTCAAAGTGTACCGTTGAGTTGCCTAATTTCCTTAACGGCGATGTTAAAAGTTTAGCTGTAAATAATAATATAAAATCTACGTTTTATCACTTTATTAGTCGTTAATAATGATATCGTGAATATTATTAAATTGTGTCTGTTTATTGTATTACGATTTGAAATATATATTCTACGTCATTCGACGTAAACTTATTTACATACATCCAAATGCATGTGTACGTAATATTTGAGCTTTTGTGAACTTCACTTTTGACGCAAATCGGGCAACATTTCGCGAGATTCGACTCCGAGAGTGTTTGCGTTATTTTTTCCACGTCTTTCTGCGACTGTAAAAATGACGTACGATGAAAATGTTAACGGCTCTTCCGTTTCTCCACATTGCTGTATATATAGATATGTGTTCATGGTTGTGTGTTAAAGTTTATCTCTTTTTTTTTTTGTTTAGTACGCAACTCAATTCGTAAGTAATCAAAATATTGACTTATTACTTTCAATATCTGTGAAGATGGACAGTTTTGTTTACGTAACCTTATTATTGGCTATTTAAAACTGTCTTGTTTCATTATTACGGGGAGAGGAGTTGGAAGTAGTTGTGGCTAACGGTAACTCTACATACGTATATGCAAATAGCTTTTCGGTATATTTATTAACACTATTTAGTTAAAAATTAGAATGCAACTCTACGGCATATTATTTATTAAAATGGCCATAATGGCTTTAAGTAACAAAGTCACTATCCAGTGAAATTTAATTTAACGATAACTTGTACGTTTTTAACTGGCAGAAATATAATATTTTTGTTCATTTGTCATTCGCTTTTCATACTGAACATGTTTTAAATAACAGAAAACGTAAAAAATTTTACGATTTTATACAAAAGACATAAATATATATATTTCCACATTTAGTTTTGTGGTTTATCTTATAAAATGAGTGTGTATTTCAAATTCAAACTTACTCAAATACTCATACTCAAATTCAAATTTATTCAAATTTATTTCTTTTTTAATGTGTTTTTGATTAAATGCAATTATTTATGTAATTGTATTTCAAACAATCTGCTATCTTTCGCAGTTCTAAATTTTATTAGCATAAGATGATGATGATGATGTGTATCACAATGATCACAAATTTCATTCATAAGAGAAAGGGAAAACTTGATGGCATATAAATCATAGATATATGAAAAAAATTATACACCCGGAAAATTAATATTACCAAGTTTTGATCCTCGATTTAAACCGTTAATGCAATTATCATTCTTTTTACTATATCAGGAAGATATAAAGTACCTATAAAGGATATAGAAACTTAATTGTCCCAAAAATTTCTTGTTAAAAAGTTTGTTTGTTTTTTAAGAATAAACTGATTTTTAAAAGAGAGAATTATTTTCACTTATTACGCATTTGATGGTATCTCTAAATTTTTGCATGAGAAACAATTTGTTTTGAAATTACAGATATTATTCTAAATATAAGACCAATTTGTCATATTTCATTTTTCAATTTAAATTAAATCTTAACTGAAACTCTTATGTATACTGTTTGCAAATAACCAAATATAGTAAATTATATAAAAAACTGTAACAGACATAATTTTATAAGCAAGAACACGCATAAGTTGAATTTTTAAAAATTTCCCAAGATCGGCATAGAAGTCTGGATAAAATCAGTGATCAGTCAGTTGTGTGGCGTATATCGAGATAAATCATTAAAAACCTAATTTTATTTTAAACTTTAGTACAAACAGTTATTAAAAATATGTAACCATTTTACAAAAAGATTATTACAAATTATAATAATACAAAATATATATGAATAGTAATAGGAAATTATTTTCCACTGGATTATGGATGCATTCAATTTGGAGATTGGAATTAATTGTGAACATTGAACATAAACACGCAGCTTTCCAAACAGAATAGAGATAATATTGAAGCCAATGATCAGAGATAAAATTATCTAAGTATAGTTAGCTTTCGATCGTAATCACAAATAAAGGAGGAAAGATTAGTTTCGTTTTTAAAATAAACATATAGTTAGGAAGAAGTATAATAGCAAAATAAATAGAATAGCATCAAAGAGACGCAATGAAAAAGAAATACTATGCGTTATCAGTTTTCTTCGGAGCCACACTTTGACATACTTGAATAATAGATAAGCATGTCCTGATCCTGATTCCTAGTGCTGTGATTTGCCATTTTGGAAGCATTACTTGCATTAATCGTCAATTAATTCGGCAATATAATTAACTGCAACGTTATCCAATTGTTGTTTATGCCGAACTATTGTTATTTAATTTTTCAATAGCAATGATAACTTTTTGTAACATAATCAGTAAATGCAGGAATCGCAACAGAAACCAGTTTTCGTTCAACTACCTGAACAAAAGATCGCTTCTTGTGCTGGTCTTGCATTTAACAGGTAAGTTTTGTTACATGCATCTGCAGTAACTTAGCATAGTTCAACCAGTAATCCTGTAGATTATTAAATTTGGAAGAACTTTTTTTGTAAACCGCTGATATCCAGCTCTAATCATATTTTAGATTTCTGGCTTCGGATGTTAATTATTATTATTATTTCTGTTCTAATAAAATAAGCTATTTAAAAAGATGCATTAAAGTCAATACTTCATTCAAGTCTTATACATAAATATGAATTCTCACAATAGTTTAAGAAAAGAAGATTTTCTCTTAAGCTTTTGTAATTCAACAACTAAATAATTAAATGTTGTATAAAGATCTAGCATCATTAATGATCTGCTTTAAAAGATTTTTATACTTAGCAGCAGTTTTTTATACTTAAAATTCAAGTAGAAAAATATTGCATTTTTTTAATTTTCTGTTTCTTTATTTTCTATATGTATTAATTCATATATATAAATATATTTTTCAGCTTTATCGAAGGCATTTGTATTACAAGATGCTACAGCAAACGCTTCCTCTTTTATTTTTACGACGAAAGCAGCTGTCAGAAAAACAACCATTTCCGATGATAACTCTAACAGTAGACTGAATGAAATTACAGTTCCTATAACTAAAGGCCACATTAAAACAAATACATTAGATGACTTCAAAGGATTAATAAAAAAATCACCGCTTCCGACGGAAATTGATTTTCATAACGAAAATAATCATAATGCTGCAGAAGATGTTGATAATGATGACTTAACTATAAGCTTTAAGGAAAATAAGACTGAATCACTCAAATATCGAAAACAGTACAGTTCAATAGTTGATCATAATGAACTAGACGATAATAAAGAACTTCAGTGGAGCGAAGGAAATAAAGTTGAGTTGCCACTACGTGAGCATCAGCAGAGTATAATAAGTGCTCGCGATAGTTTTGTCTGGAAAGTGGATCGTTTACGTGGTATGATATTCGCAAGAAATCCTTGTATTTGAATTAATTTTTAACATATTTCAACAATTGTAGATGCAAAATTGGAAGCTATTCGTAATGAAATTGTTATAGATTCTGATAGAAAAAATCTGAATGTTTCGGACTCAACTGTTAAAGAGAATGAAGCAGATGTTAAGACAACGGAAGAAATTCCTGATTATAAACCGAATTTAAAGAAAAAAGAGACTGAAATCTCAGAGGCTCAACACAAGTATTTTAACCTATGATTTAAATTATTCCTTGCATATTGATTAAAGCATTAATTTTTCAGGAAACCTTCTTTTGACTCGAGCGAGGTTGACATGACTGCTAACACTGTTGATTATGACGATAAAATTTTATATATGGAGAGAAACATGAAGAAATCCACAAATTTTAACGCTCACATAGAAAATCAGATTACAAAAAAAGATGAAATTTTTTCAAATGCAAATTTGGAGGCACCAATAGAATCAATTGATTTTCAACCAACCGAAGAATATCTAGATTTCTCCACAACGAACTTACTTATGGAAACAACTGAACAAATGATGGACGTTTCTTTTCCGGATGAAAAACATATCGAAATCGCTTCTGATCAAACAAATCTGAATGTCTTCGAAACAACTGAGCATGTGACAAGCACAGATTCTACTCAAAGCTTCGAATTTACAACAAAACTTTATAGTACAACTTTTGCAGTATTGAATGCTGAGGACGATGATGAAATATCTGCAATTAAAGTAGAAGAAAGCATTTTACAAACTACGGGCACATCTGCTGTCGAAACAACACAAGAACCTCAAACTGATCCAGAATCTAAATCGGTTAAATTATTTAGTAAGCAAAATAAATACTTAGATTCAACAGTATCTACTTATTTATCAAAGATGGATACTAAAGTGCCGCATGTCACAGAAGATACTTTTGATGTTTCTGTTGGAGAAATAGAAGAAGTGCTACCTTCAAGATTCACCTTCAAAGAGCACTTTCGAATTCATCCGTTTTTACTATTGTTAATCTGTTCGATATCAGCATTGTTTATTTTGTTGTCAGCCATAATTTATCTTATAAATTTCCAAAGGCAACATGGCACCTTGGATATTGAACTGCATGAAAGAAGATGCGGCAAAGATAATTCAGACGAACCAGATTATGAAAAACGAATTACTCTTTTGGACGTGGAATTGTCAGTTGACTATCCGAAGATAGAATCTGAAACTCAAATTGACAGTGACGAACGACTTCTTGAAAGTGATAAAAAATGAGATTGTAACGTAAGACAATGTATACCTTTCAATTTTGACAATAAATTTTTAATTGCGATAAGTTAATTTAAATAAATTAATTTGTTTTGTGAATCATCTACAATCTAATAATCTTTTGAATCCATATCAGCAAAATTCATGCGCTTTTTAATAATACTTTTCTTATTACCCAATGTAAAATTTAAAATTTTCTATTGCATTCTGTCAGCAACCCTGTGTTATTGATTTTATTAGTATACAGAATGTATTAGGAGATGTGCAGTAGTTTAAATGAGAGGAATATGGTTTAAAGATTAAAGAGTGTTGTCGAGAACGGAAAGTGTAGTAGGAGACGTATGGAAAAAGTGAATGAAATGCTTTAAAAAACTCTAATATTAATTAGAGTAGAAAACCCAGACTTGAAAATTGACAAATTTACCGTATTCATTTCCAAGATATCTATTATTTGGTTTATTTTTACGATCAGACAGCACAAAAATCAGACGGCAATGCCTTTTGTGTTAAATGGTACTTGTAGTAAAGTAGTTTATTGTATAAGTAAAATTTTTATTTCGTGCAACAGAGTCAATCACTGAATAGTCTCCCAGTCCGCCAAATTATTTTTATTAGTCACCTCGGATTGTGTATGTCCGAGTTTCTTGTCGCTTAAAAAGCACCGACACAGAGCAGAATATACAAACGCGGATAAGAGTTCTTACGACGTATACACACCATTATAATTTGTTAAAGATATAATTGACTAAAAAACAATAACAAATTATAAAGTTTATTTGTAGTGAAAGCTAAAATGCTTTAAGGTGAAACGAAAACAACATACAATAACTAAATACTGAAAAGATACAAGCAGAAAGGCAGAAAAACAATGACAACTAGTAGTGTTCAATTTTTATCTTCCCGTCAAGTGCAGTTTGTGGGCTTGCCACCACAACCCACGACAAGCACCCAACCGCACGTAGTGTCCAATCCTGCATTTGCGCGGGCAGATCCAGTATTTACGCCCAGGCGGGTTAGTCGCAATCTGTTCGGTTCTTCTAAGCCAGGTGAAATTAAGGCGCTCTTCGATGACGAAACTGCCAAAACCCGCTCGTACATGCTTCAGCGCTACAACTTTGACATCTTTTGTCACCAGAAGACTGAAAGTACAGCTTCCAAATGTACCAAATCTGCCTTAGCGACGCAGTCAAAGGATGCCTTGCCAAGCCTTATTGCCAAGGAATTAATGGACCACAAAGATAGACTGGACGGAGAGGTATGCATTGTAATATCTAGCGCAACGTCGCCTCAAACCAATCAGAACATTAAAGTAAATGATGCGGAAACTGAACCATTTCACAAAACTATTTTTGAGCCTAACTACAATGAAAAGATCACACAATCATGTAAACCTAGTTCGAGACCATCTCACAATCAAAGTAGTGAGCGCCTCAAACCCTACGATCGACAGACTTTGATAACAGGTAATGCAATTGCAAGCAATCGAAATAGAAAGACAAAAGCATAGAAATGAGAGAAGTCCGTAGTTTGAATGTTTTTTATTCAATTTGACACGATTATTACTTTTCTTGGTTTGGTAGTGATTTATTTTTCTTATTGCATAGTCAACCACGAAAGGGAAAATTACAAGTCCGTACATATATAAAAAAACACTATACAAACTTGTGACCTAGAATGCTTTAAGTTAATAATAGAATAAAGATTTAATTATTAAAGGCTACTTTCACAATTTACAAGTAGCTCAAATATGCTAGAGTTTATTTAAAATAATTCGAATAATGTAATACATTTTCACGTAATTATTTTCTATTGAAAAATTATTTTCTAATAATGGCTGAATTCTGTATATTCTGTAAATATGTATCTAGTATTTAGCGACTAAAAATCTCCCTAGATATGAAGAAAATGTAAACTAAAAATATATTTGGAATTCTTGGCGCTAGATTCTTAACTGTAACGTTGGGTGGGGCCGTGAGTTGTACAGAAAATATTTTAGGGAATTAGAAAAACTCAAATGTGAACAATTATGTAATAAATTAACGTTACACAATTGAAAGTGGCACTTATGTGTTGATGTGTTGATGTGCTGATGTGTTAAAATTTAATTTTACGCCATGGCGCAATTTCATAACACACTCTAAAGTAGTTACTTCTCGAATTGTTTATGTTGGGATTTTCATTACTCTTTTTTTGGCGTAAACGCAAACGCAAAAAGAATGCAAAAACAATTTTTGTTTATGTTGCTTGGCGGCAATTTGAATCCGAAGAAATTTAATTGGATGTCTGTATATATAAAAAATATTTACGTACATACATATGTACATATATCTATATAAAATACATACAATCATTTCTAAATTATATAGACATTTCAGTATCAAAGTGAACATTAATTGTGGATATTGCTATTAATTTATTTTATGGAAAATCATTTGATACTCATGTGTTTCGAATTTCGAAAGAACATTTGTTGACTATCATTATTTAATTAGTAACTTAACGCACTACGTTTTTTATTGGCCTGTGTTGTGGCAGCAGGAAAAAGTGTGTACAGTACACACACGACGACTCAGCGGAGCGAGTTTTACACCGCCGCACCCACAACTCCCCTCAACCTTCACCCCACCAATTGATCCAATAGCAAATCGTACAGTCCAAATCGTACAAGCCTTTGATTGTGTTGGCTGGCGTATTCGGAAGACGTGTATCACTAACGAGTCTGATGTCGACTGCTCACTTCGTGTATGACGTGAATTCTGGGTGTACGAGCGTCGTAAAGAGCAGTGCGTGTATGTATTGAGTCTGATGTTGTGTGGATTTTTATTGTTGCTTTTCTGTTCTCACTAGCAATTATTATGCTGCAGGGACGTCGTCGTACGGGATTGCATGTTGTAAAAATCTGTGTTGTTCTTTTATATGACCCAAATGCAATGCAATACGTTGCATTTATAATTTTTGATTTATGAAAAAAAAAATTTAGGTACATTTTCTATAAATGTGACTTTAGAAATTGGTCTTCAAAAAGACATTTGCTGCTTTGATTTAATATTTCGTAGAATTATCTTCAATCACTTGCTCACAAGATAAGTAGAAAATAATAAAATGCACATAAAAATAAGCTATTTTCTACAGATAATAAAAAGAGAGCATTGTTTTCGTCAACTTTATATTTGACATAAGATTGCTAATCTGCAGGGTCTCGGATGGCCCATGCACCTCGATAATTGCCTGTACATTGCATGAATATGCTCAATTATTTTGGCGGGAAATAACATCATTCGTAGATCCTGTGTTGCCAACGAATATAAAAGATCCTTATTGCAGTATATAATTTATCCCCTGTATAGACAGATATATGTATGATCGTATAATATTTATTTTTTATTATTTGTTACTGTTGATTAATGACAATGATTAATTTAGTTTATTTTAATTATAGCAATTTTCGTATTTTTTAAAATTTGAAATTAGTTAGTTTTTTCTTATGCAATGAACAATTATAACTATTTTTCCTTTTTTTTCAGATTGCTACCGTGTGCGAAAGAGAAGTATCAGTTACAGTAAAAGTAATGCAATATCTGGCTTTGTTGATTTGCATCAGAAACCATTAGAAGCTCACAAATCAATTTTATTAGTTGCATCGTCCATATCTTCCAGTGCCGCGCCAACAGACTCTGTGATAGAACACGAAAATAAACACGAAGCGATGAGCAATTCAATCAAGCAGCAAGTGTAATAAGTCTGGAATACGCTGTGATAATGCAAAGTATTTCCACCTTTCAAAATATGATTAACATGCAGCAAATTCTGCGAGCAAATTGGAAATGCAATGAATATTTTCGCATTTAAATTCAAATTCACATTTGAAGGTGTCTTTCAAATGATCTCATTTATATGCAAACAAATATTAATAAATAAATGATTAATTACGTTGATCTTTAATTTATCATGTAAGTTTATGTAATTTTTAAACGAATTGATTTCATGTGAACGGTACAATGTCGATATATTCTGAATTTTGTATTCGCATTTTAATGTTCCTTCAATCGCAATTTCTATCCCATATTAATGTTTTAAATTTTGACAATTTTAGATTTAGTCATACATCATTTCATATGTGTATAAATATATGTGTATTTTATGATTATAAAGAAATTTATTCTTTGAAAAATTTATTCAACTTAGTTCAAAATAAAGAAAAATTACTAAAATCTTCATTTATACATTTAAAGAAATTGAGTTCGATACAAAATAAAATAAAAAACTGAAGCTTTGAAGCAATCACGAAAAAAAAACCTTATTTCAAATTGAAAATTAGAACAAAAATCAATAAATTGTATAATTTTTATATATATATATTTTGTATAGAAATATTGTAAACACAATTATTAGGCTACGAAGAAAGTCATGAAAATTTTACTCCTAAATAAACAATATAAATTTTAAATAAGGAATTTTATTTAATATAACGGGTCGTTTCTATTTGGTTAACTATTTAAATTTTTTATTACAAGACGTAAATAAAATTAAAATTTTCTCATTTAAAGTTAACCGTAGCATTGGTTAAAAAGAATGCAAACTGTTTTGTATCAACGAGCAGTATTTTTGGCGATGTTACTTTTAACACAATAACCTAGAATTATATCAGTAACAGAATATTGCAACATAAGAATCTGCTCTATTTTTACTATCAGAATTCCATTCGAATTTCCTACATTATCAATAGTATTGTTTATTATAGTAATATACACACATACGTACATAATACTTAAAATCTAAATGGCTCATATTGTTTTCAATAGACTAATGACAGACTATGAAAAGAGTGTTGAGTATAAAATTACTAAGCATAGTGAATACAACATACTGTTCAATAATTTCATACTATTACTGATAGTCTAAGCTTAAAAGATTGATGATCATCTATTGCTTGCTTATTGTTGCTTTTTGGCCTCATAAATTTATATGCGTATTTTTCCAAACGAATTAGGTTAGGATTAATCCTTTCCTAAGGCTTCTCGGATCCTGTAACAGAAAAATATCGGTTATTTTTTGTCGGGTTTTTCTTGGAAACTAACATGTTATATTGTAGTTGTTTTCGATCATTACGTTATAAGTCCTTATATTACAATTAGTTCTTATTCACTGTAGAATCCATTTATTATTGCCAAATTCTAAAGAGATTTTCAAATATAAATGCAGCGTATATAATTAACTGTTTTCCCCTTTAAATTATAAGATAAATAGATTGATGGCAATGCTTTCCAAAGTCCAAATACCTGGAGGTATTTTAATACGACTTGGCAGCACTTTTAAGGAAATGACAGGTTGTTCTAAACAACAACATTGAAAAAACATACCAAAACTGGAGAGTTTCCAGCTGCCGACATTTTCAGAAACAAAGCAAATAATTGAGGCAATGGTTAGTTATCCTTGCTTCTTGCTGATTTTTATTACAATGTAATATATTTTCCTATTTGTGTATTTGAATTAACTTTGAAAATTAATTTTGCAATACACGTTTTTTCATTTACTTGCTTGGTATTGGCAGCATTGCGAATAACCAAATCTATACAGTTCACAAAAAAAAAACAGTGGATTTGATGACATAGTGATAGTGATGCCAAGTTTATTCCGCTATCTATTCCGAAAATAACGTACTACATGGAAAATTACAACGCGAGAGTACGGTAATAAAAATAGTTTATTTAAATTAAATTCAATATGTTATCGACTGTCCTCCTTCGATTTTACCGTCTATGAATAACAATTGTAAAGTATAGCGGTTACTTCGGATATTATTCTTAGTTCTAAACCCGGAATTGACTCCTCTCAAAGAGTGGAGGGGTGCGTTGAAAAACTTTCACACCCCGTCAATGCCAAATATCGTGTTGTTTTGTAGTAGAAATTTTGATGGTTCTCAAGGTAGGAATATGATTATATTCTAATTGAAATACAAAATATACCAAACCGCTTAGTTTATAAGGTAAGTGGATACTTTTCGAATTTAAATTAGTTTTATTAAGATAAATATTTTTATAGTCAATTAAAAGTTTTCATAGTCCTTTTTCAGTTCATTCAAAATTAAAGTTTCCAAAGCTGTGCGCATACATTTTTCTATTTACTGATATTATCCTTCAGTTACATTGTTTAATAACTCATTCAGACAACTGTCGAGAAATCTAATTTCATTGTTTAGTTTGAAATGTAGATAGATATCTTCTGGTATATGCTGAATGGCTCTACATACATTCATACCTGTACAGGAACGTAAGCAGGTGGGGCTGATGCCGAATCTATTCAATTCATTGTCGATACACCTTCAAGGATATTTGTAACAAAACGATTGTATTGTTTTCAGTTATTTAACTAGATTTTATTTTATTCATCTTTGTATGATTATGAACTTGTGAGGTGTTAAGAACCATTCTTTCATTACTGACTGTAGATAAGCTGGTGGGAATATATGTAGAGCTCTTCTTGAGTTAGATAGGAAATTATTGCATTTGATATTATGCGGATTTCTGTCTAGAATAGCGCAAGCGGAATTTAATTGAAAAGCGCAATATATTAATTCAAGAGTAAAGCGTAATTAGACAATAAACGTATCATTTATTGTACACATCATAAAGGGATGTCTTAGAATAGGAGAAACAGGGCAAGGCTTTTTTAGACTTTACATATGTATATATCATAATATTATATACGTTAAAATATGCTAACAGCGAATTTTCAACAATTTCTAATAATTAATTCGGAACTGATGTTTAGCATACTGAATCGTGATCTTCAGAAACATTCCATCAAAATACCTTTTTTTAAATAAATGAACAAATTAATAAAAGTAGCAATACTAAAGATCTTATCTAATTTCTAGCCTGAGCAGATAGTGTTTACGGTACGAAACCAGAACCAAAGCAACCAGTTTCATCTGTATTAAAAACATACGAAGGCAATTTTCCGTTTTTATTGATAATGGCAGAAGATGAAATATTGTTCGATGATGTCTACGAGCTCTGCGAGATTATTGGAAAGTATGTCCGATTTCAGCACGTTTATTTAATGTATTGCACAATTATTCACATAGTAACAAGACTTTTGCTTCATTACAGAGGTCCATTTTCCATTGTTCGTCGATGTATTCATAGAGAGTCGAACCAACAGTTTGCTGTCAAAATTGTCGATGTGGCCAAGTTTACAGCGAGCCCCGGATTAAGTACAGCAGGTATGTCGATGAAAACCTTTGCCGAAATCTACTCAACATTTATAACAAGCGTTCATATTAATTACAGAATACTTATGTATTTGAATATAAAATATTTCAGTAGAAAATGTATTGCATTTAGTTCGCATATGTAACTTTTTCTTCTCTTCACAGACTTGAAGCGTGAGGCAACAATTTGTCATATGCTCAAACATCCGCATATTGTCGAGCTTCTTGAAACATACAGCTCTGAGGGTATGCTGTATATGGTCTTTGAATTGTGAGACAATGTTATTAATTAGTATCACTATAAAAGAAACTGTTTCTATATTTTAGTATGGAAGGATCTGATCTTTGTTTTGAAGTTGTTCGTCGTGCTGTTGCCGGTTTCGTTTACAGTGAAGCTGTTGCATGGTACGCAGATTTAATATTCAGCAATAAGATGTCATAAAATTAAATAAATATATTTCTCCGTTATCATTACCACAGTCACTACATGAGACAAATTCTGGAGGCGCTGAGATATTGCCATGAGAACGATATCTTGCATCGAGATGTTCGGCCAGCTTGTGCTTTATTAGCAACTGTCGATAACTCGGCTCCAGTAAAATTGGGAGGTTTCGGATCTGCAATACAATTACCAGGAGGCAGAGAAACAATAGAAACTCATGGTAATATCGTATTTAACATATTCCTTAGTTTATGTAAACTTGTCAAATTATCGTCATTAATTTCAGGTCGTGTGGGTTGTCCACATTACATGGCTCCGGAGGTGATCTCTCGACGGTTGTATGGAAAAGGATGTGATGTTTGGGGTGCAGGTGTTATGTTGCACGTGCTTCTATCCGGTCGGTTGCCGTTCCTAGGTTCAGGGCTAAGGTTGCAAAATTCAATCACACGAGGCCGGTTATCGGTAGGTTTTTCCTTTCTCTTTGTTATTTACGATATGTATGACCAAAAAAATACAATTTTTAAAGCTTGATGCAGCCGAATGGAAACCGATTTCATCGTCCGCCAAAGACTTAGTAATGAAAATGCTAGCGACGAATCCTAATCATCGACTTTCAATTACTGATGTACTCGAGCATCCATGGATGAGAGTAAGATGTGCATCATGTGTGTATTATTCGTCCTATACTAACATTAATTTCTACTCAGGATAGGGATAAACTACAGCGAAATCATTTAGCGGATACTGTTGAGGAGCTTAAACGTTATAATGCACGGAGGAAACTAAAAGGCGCTGTCCAGGCAATAGCTGGCGGTACTCCAATGGATCCTATTTTTGGAACTGATACAGACTTAAGTATATAATAGCAGCAATCTTTGCAATGTGTGTTTTTGCAAATATTCATATTTTCCTGCGGTTTGCTGTCTATAATCCTACAGTGCCAATCGGAAATGCCACAGATATTTTAAATGAGTGGGCAGATGAAGATGCTGGAATTGAAGCCGTTCAACGGATTTTAGAATGTCTTGATGATATTTATGCTTTACAAGATTCCCACACCGATCCCGATGTTTTACGTGATATGCTTCACGACACTAGACTACATCAATTCTTGCAAGTAGGTGTGGTCTCTGCAAGGTTTTATGAATGCAAATTGATTTTAGTTCGTTTCTAGTTGTTTGATCGAATCAGCGCTACTGTAATTTTACCAAATCGTGCACCCAGCGGAGACGCCGTATCCAAATTACGTGATGTAATTGACACATTGACCTCATCGTCTGGAAATAAAGGAGTCCGCGAAGAACTTCTACTACTCTTAGCCTCACCACATTTACAGGTATGATTAAGAAATTATTTTTGCGTATTGTTAAGATTTCAATAAATTTAGTTAAGGCATTTGGATATATTTTATAGATATATGATAATATCTGTTATGTTTTAAATGCAAAATAATATAAAGATCTATGGTGTAGAATGGCATTAAAGTCCGAAAGAAGCGTGTTAATTATAAACTATAAAACAAAATACGATGTGAGCCGAATGCTTCGGTTTAGTTTAATTAACTACTGAAATGAACCAGAGACATTGGCGTAGCTAGGGTTTGTTTTTTGGGGGAGAGACGACTTGGTTGAAGCCAGCATGAGGAAGGATTTAATTATTTCGATTTATTGGAAAGTGCAGTGATCACGCCAATGATCAGTGATTACGTTTTAATATTACATCGAAACATCTAAAATTATAAAGAAGCCATAAAGTAAAAATTATATATATTTCAAGTCGATTTTTTTTAGATGAAGTCAAACATTTATTTAAATTTAATTTTACGTTACAAATTTTTATTTAAATATAACAAATATCGTAAAAGGGGGACATTTTCTCTTTTGATTGGTGGCGTGGATTGTAAATTATGTTAATAATGCATTCTTTCAGTTCTGTTACTAAAAAAAAAAAGATTTTAAAAGTGGTTCTTATAGAAAGGAACGTCATAAAATTGGAATTTGATAGTTAAATTTAAATAATAATTGACAAATTATAAATGAATGTTGACAAATGTTTATTCCTCAATGTTTAACTTTTAAACATAATTGATTTCGATATTAAAAGGAGACTTGTTGACATTTCTTCAAAAGTCCACAGAAGGCAGAACCTATTGATTGTTGGTTAAAGTTCTGTATAAGTATTTCTCGCACATGCACCCTTTCCCATGTGGAATTGACGAACGAGTCCGATCGACCGACTGATTGCATTGCAATATTTTCCTTCGCGCAGTTGTACAACAAACTCTGCACGATGAGGTGTGGCGCTGCGTGTGATTTAGTTTCTGCTACTTTTGTATGCAATGTCGACGGGATTCACAATATTTGTAGTTTGGATGTGTGCAAACATTTCAGTTGCTAGTCTCACCTTCGTTTTCCCGGAGACTTGTTAAAGTCGCATCGTTTCTGCTTCTGATTATTTGACAATCGTTAAGCCATGTGTTGTTGAAAATTCGCTTCAAGTGTATTTGATATGCTTCATGGTCTAGTGTTTATTCTGTCGCTGCTGGTCCACTCCTTCAGCTTTTCCTTTTGTGTTTCGGTTATTAAATATGCGCATCGTGGTGTTTGTACAGTTCGCATCGCACTCTACTTGTGCCTGCAGTTGCTGCATTTATAATTTCGTAGATTTCCCTCGAGGATGTTCGTAAGGAGTTCTACACGTACAAAGGCCAAAACATTTGTCCTCATTTCAATGTTGCTGCGAAGTAGTACAGAAGAAGTCGGTTGTCCGAATGCATCGTCATTCCGTGTCACTCGCCTCGAATCTCGTGAGAGTTTTTTTGGCGCCAAATATTTCTTTGAGACATCCATGTGCATGGCATAAAGATTACATTTTTCTTGCGTACAAAACATTTAAAAATTAAATTCTTTGTTCATATTTAAAATGGAGCAAATTCCAATGGAAGCGGAATTCTCCGATTCTGATACGTCTTCGTTTTCGATTGTTTTTCAATGGATTGGATTGGAAACAGCCGGTCAACTACCAGCACATATCACTCGATATTATAATAATTTACACTTTCAGGTACGTGAGCATTTCATGAATTGATCATTGTTGACTTTAATATCGAAAAAGTTATCACTAAAATATGCAGTTTTTTAATTGATTTTATATTTCTGCTCCATGTGGAACGAATTGTATTTGAAAATATTTCGTTCCACAAATACGAATTTTTTTTGTTGCACTTTACGACTTTTCTGCTGTTTCGATTTTGATTAAATTACCCTAAAAAAATTGTGAAATGTGTTGTAAATTAATGAGTTTCGGTTATACAGTGAAATTTCCGTGACCACAACTGACGATTCTGATTGATGAATGTATTTGAATTGTAGTCGGTTGTGAGTGATTAATTTTTAACCTTTTTTTTTAATATTTATTACAATTTTAATCCTTTGCAAAAACATCTTTAAAAGCGATGTTACATGATTTCCTTTAATTTAATATTAATAAAAATATTTATAAATTTAATCTTCAAAATTTTCTTGAATAACTTGATAAAATAAATACATAAATAAATCGTTATTAAAAATCGATTTAAATGCTATTCTAACTAAATTCAATCTGTGATTTTATGCAATGATTCCTTTATAATTCAAAGAGGCTTTTGATGCTGTTTAGTTTTGTGGAAAAGTAGAACTCGGTTGGATTTACTGCACAGCAGAAGTGGCAATGTGTTGCAGCAACCGAAAAGCGTCCACATTTCTTGGCTCAGGAGTTGCATTCGTAAACAAGGCCATCTGATGGTCATTGCGCAACGAATCGCATCGCTTAGTAGCACAATTTACATATGTATGTTGAATGTATTTGTTCGAATGTGTGTTGTGCATGTCCCACACGTTATTCCTTGCCGTTTGGTACAACACTGATGGATGATGATGAAGATGCTGGCCGTCGACAAATAAACGAAGGAAGGAATGAGAATCGCAGCTTTAGCAGAACGAACGAACGAACGAACGAACGAACGAACGAACGTTGTCGAGAGTTGCTTATTGCGCATGAGCGAGATTTCGTATAAATTCGTTCGTTCTTCGTCGTCTTTTCGTGTTATACGCTCGGCTGTATGTGTCTTTGCAGTTAAAGCAGCAGCTCACTGCAAGAGAATTTCTCTACAGCATCCACCACCCACCGCAGCATTCGAAACAAGCCTCTCGGCGCTTTCTCTCTCTCTCTCTCGAATTGTGAATGCCCGGCGAGCGACACTTGCGTTTTCCCTATTGAAAGCTAGCATTTCGATTTCGGACACGCCATTGAAAGCCGTTGCAGTTGGAAGAAGGTGGAGGATGTCTGAGAGCAAACAGCGAACAGCGAACAGTGAACAGTGAACAGCAGCGAACTCGGCATCCTCTTTAGTCAGTCAGTATTTCATACATCTTCGAGTGTAAATCCATAATTTTGCGCATTATATGTGATAAGCGACGTACAGTACAACGCGAGCCCTAGACTTGAGAGGGTCCTTTTGCAAGGCGGAGAGCGCTATGAGCTTATTTCAAGCATAGAAAAACGGAAAGAAAAAAGACGAAAAAGAAAAAAGAAAAATATTCATTAGCTACATTCCTTTTTTTTTTTTTGGAATGATCATTTAAAGGCAAGAGAAGAAGCTTTTTAATGGAAATTGCTTTTGTGACATAATAGTTGCTTGTTACATCGACGATAGATTTCGAAAGTCTTCCTTTTTTTCATAGTATCGAGGCGAAAGAGAGAATTTCAATTTTTCTGTATGCTGGCATCCTTGCTGACGGTGCTGCTCTCAACGTTCGCAGGACACAGGACGCACAACCAACCGCAGACGTTGGAAAATTGCACTAGTTGTTGCTGCAAGTTTCGCTTGAATGCAAACTCATGCTATCTGTATCCTAATCTATATATAATATTTCCTACGAAATTCCTTCAGCTGCAGTGTTTAAAAAGTGTACTATAAAAGCAGCCACGAATTGTTATAAAAAACGATATTAAAATAGGAATAAAAATAACAAAACGATATTGAAAGTTGAGCGAATTTTTGTCCACTCAGACAGCATCTAGTACTTTATCGAAAGGATTTCACAAAACTAAATTTCAACAGTAAGTAGAAATTTTCCTTTACAAATTGTATTTTTCCACAAAAGGTTGCGCCCTTATTTTTCTATAATTTATCGTAGAAAATTGATTCTTTTATTATTTTTACTCCTCTCCTGTTTTCCCTAAGCTATAATTTACGTTTATGTTTTTTTTTAAACATTTTCAATTTTATCTCGTTTTTATTTCTCTTCTTTGCTGGCAATTAATTTGCCTAAATGTTGAATAATTTCAATATTTCTCTCATTAGCATAGACTTCTGCAAATCCTTTAAATTCCTGGAGTAACTCTGCAAATAATTTGTGTATGCATGGGTTGCTTCCCTTGCTGGCTGCTCGTCCATTATTTTCTCGACTATAAAGACTTCATTGATTTTACGATTGTCGAAAACCTGTGAGCACCGTTGGAATAATTGCTTTTTCGGTGCTGGTGTTCATGTCCTAATTGGAAGAGTGTCTATATACGAAAATATATACATATTAATATCTTAGAGCTGCGGCTCGAAAAGTGTTTGCTTCATCGCAGCTCGTGAACTTTTGATCTGATTTCAATAAAGTTTAAAGAACTGGCCTGAACTGACTCAGAGAGAGACAGAGAGAGAGAGAGAGAGAGGGAGAGCTGAGAGAGAGTCTCGTTTCTTGCAGGTTTTAGGGGAAGACCCCCCAACCCTTCCGACCCTTATTAAACCGGGAATTTCATGCTTGAAGATCGTTTAGGAATGATGATATAACGACTGCTTCACACTCCTCTCGTTACATTCATTATTTTTTAATTACCTCTCTCAATGAAATATTCCTCGGCCTTCTTTTCAATTCAACTTTCGTAGTATTTGGATTTAGTATTAAGAAATTATTACAAAGTAAAATAATAGCAGAAAATTAGCCCACAATTGAAGCAAAAATATGGGTCCTTTGGGACAGAAACACGGAAGAGGAGAGAAAAGAAAGGCCAACAAATGAATTTTAACCGCGAATATTTTCAAATTACAAAGGAAATCATTAAAATTAAATTTATTTTCAGTTGCTATTGGTTTTTATTCTTATTTAAAGCATTTTAAGCGCAACCTTTTCACGTATAAGTTTTGCTTTTTAAACTAATTTCCATTTTTCATGATTTTTTCCAGAAATCTCCCGTTAAATAATAATAAACTCCCGTTATTAAGCGTTAATAACAATGAAATAATGAGTAACTAATAGTAATTAAATGAATTTATTGCAAAATATATAAAAAAAGCAACAAAAAATAAAAGAAATACGATTAATTAAATGCAAATAACCTTTAAAAACGTATCTGAAAATCAATAATATTTATTTGCATACGAGTGTAGACGTTTAGACCGAGTGATTCTCAGAAATCATATATATATATAACAAAAGTTATCCCAAAGGAGTTTCCCTTATCCTTCCATTGAAATATCGTCGCTCGTGTAAATCGATATTTTTTCTAACTAAAAAAATAAATGTAAATAATTTAGAAGATTGTGAAGTTCATTGCTGTGATTCGAAGAATATTTTAAAGAACTGTTATAGCGTTACGTAACTCAAGGTTAGCGAAGAAGAAGAAACTAGGCACAGAAATTAAATCAATTATACAAACGCAACGCGGCAGAGGAATTAGAAAAATTCTGGAGAAATGATTGCGGTTGACTTGAATTGCATCGAACTGTCGACAGAGAAAGCAACGCTGCGAAGAATCTAGTATCGCATCAGGAAATAGTAACCGATTGAGGTTGCGATTCTACATATCAAAGTTGGTTACGATCGGTCGCAGCATATTCCAGAAACTACACAAACATTTACTCACGGCACACATCTCCACCGCCGCCGCACCGATTGCAATGCTCTGGTAGCCATGACAGTTTTGCCGTGGATCACTACTGTGTCGGCGATTCACATCCAGCAGGCGGAGGAGGAGGAGGTGGAGGAGGCGCTGCTTGTGGTCAATGGTCTGCGAAGGGACCAGCGAGTACGGTAGGGAATTGCGGAGCTCCAATGTGCCTCCAACATGGATCAGCAGCGCCACTGCCACAGCCGATGATGTCCGGTGGACACGCCGCAGCCGGCATGAACGGCGGTTTCTTTGGATCGCACGTATCGCTGTGTGGGCTGGCTGTTGGTGACACAAGTGTTCCCGGCGGTTATTGCAGAAGTTTGAGCGGAATAAGCAGTGGGCCGCCTCCGCCGCCGTTACCCCCCGCATCCATGTTTATTCCTTGTAGTTCGAACAGTTTGAATTCAATGCCAATCGCAGGATCCTCGTCTTCCCGCTGGGGACCCCGAACATCGTGCCCAGTGCACAGTCCGTTTCGAGTACGAGTTCCTAACGGTTCCATTTGTTCAGGACATCAGGTAATTAAATTCAATTGTACACTTTTGCTAGTAAAATACTCAGAATCATTCGTTGCTCCGGGTGCGATGACGAAAACAACTGATTTCTTAAATGTATTCATACTTTAAACGGAATTTGATTATTGATTTCTTATGTGGACACAATTACTATAGGTCAAAGATGGTCCATATTCGTTATTTGGCAATGAATTTATAGATTCTCCCTCCCACTGAAGTTCGTGGAATAAAATAGAATCAGAATTTCCCGTGGTTGATAGGGGAGTTTCAAGAGAATGCTCCTCAAAAATGTACTCGAAATTTTAAATTGTCCTGCAAAATATAGGATATAGGAGTATGAACCTTTAAGCCTTATGAAGCCTTTGAAACACAAACGAATATGTAGTTTCCCTTCTTCGTAGGTTCTTATAATTTATAGTATATATTTTCCAGCTGTACTGGAAGTACTCACATAGGTGTTAATGACTGCAGTTTATAAGTTAACTTTTGACTTATATTTACATTAAAAAAAAATCTGAAACTTCAATCAATTGCATCTATCCATTAGATATATGTATAATGACTAAAATCTTGGCAGCATTTCTAAAAGATTGAAAAAAGGATTCACTAAATTTCATTACTCCTTGATGTTTTAGATACAGTTCTGTATTTCTCCCGTTTGGATCCTTATATATCATGTTTTATGTATGTTCAGGAACTTAATTTTAAATTAAAAGAAAATATCTAATATAAATATATATATCAGGCTGTAAGGAGTAGTGCACTGCGACCTGTTGATCTATTATGCCTCCTGCTCGAGCTCACAATTCATGTACGAGCCACTCTATCCTAAGAAGAAACTGATAATTTTACTCAGCTTCAAGGATCTTACAAATTTCCCAACTAAGAAACTAAGAAATCAAAAGTGTTCTTTGGCTTCCCATTGCCTTAAAAATTGGACGATTATATTTGGATGTTAATACCAGCTCCTAATGTATAATTTCCTGTCACTATGGTGCTTCGGCTTTTAGTAATGTATGAAACTAAGCCATATCCCACAATAGGTTTTATAAGGAGGTCATATAGAGCTTTAACACTAGAACTACCGATGTTAAATATATACCTAGTTTTACCGAACCCGTCAAATTGACGGATTTTTGATTATGGCTTTCATAGTAACTTTCCAACCATTCCTAACCAACCTAACCATTCCCTAATTCTTCCCATTCAGTACCGTCGACAGCAATGCTTTTTTGCGGGTTTTCTTCGGTTTCTGCTTCGCTATCCGATTCAGTATCTGACAAAAATTCTCAACCGTTTTCTGCGTTTCTGGCTCTTTTGAAGAATTTCTTCTTCGCTTACTGAATCTTCACTTTGATATTCATCTTCTTCACTTTGTTCAATATCTTGCATTTCAATTTCAAAATTAACTCTTCAACTCTCGGATTTCGCTTTTTTAAGCATACGTACATAGGTCATGGCGAAAGTAATCAAAATGTATTCCGGTTTGGTCAAATTGTGTATTACCATTAAAATTTCAATATCGTAATTTTACGTGATTACAATACTTCTTGTTTTTACTACATACAAAGAATTACAAATGGTGGAATTATTCCAAATTCGTTAAGAAATACTTTTTCCGGCGTTGGAACCTTGTTTAGTGTAAAATTAAATAAATAAAAAAGTATTTAATCTGTACAATGTGACTAATGTTTGGCAGCAATAATAACATAATTAAAATTGAAAACTAATTATAAGTGCTTATATAAAGCTAAAGACCTAAACACAACGAGAGTAAAAAAAAAATTATATTACATTAATTATAAGTACTTATGTACATATATTTATATTAGTGATTCAATAAATAAATAATTGTTTTACGAAAATAAACAGTTGCTTTTTAATTGATTTATTTATTAGAGTTAAGAATTAATATTAAATAAGAAGTATAAAAATAAATAAATAATAATAATAATTGCATAATAATAGCATGCGTTATAATGTATTTTAATATATATCCTGCATAATATATTATTAATTAAGTATTCTTCTATTTATTTTATATCTTTTTAGGTAAGCAACCGCAAGTTCATTCGATTCCTGATCTGATTTTGCTATGATCCAAAGACATGTAAGATTATCATCAGAAAATTTGCAGTTGTCTACTACAACTTAATTAATCTACTACAACTAATTAATTATTAATATAATTAATTAATAAATAATATAATTATTTAACTGTTTCTTACGTGAACTTAAAAATATTGAAACATGTCTGCATCAAAAAGTTGGGTTATAAAATATCAAACTTTTGAAATTCAGTCAAATGCTGTTGCATTAATTTGCTAAAATTATTTCTATTTATAATGACTGTGTTCTATATAAATGGACGGCAGTGTGTTACGTGTATTTCCAGTGTGTTAATATTCTGGAAACTGGGACATAGTCGTACAGCAAATATTGCGTATTGAGTCAATGTTAACTGTAAGACTGTGTCTCTGTTTTATGAAAAAATCAGCGATGGACAAGCACCAAGTTCGCCAATCACAAGATAAATATAAAAGATTCTAATAAAAAGTGTTAATTAATGGTTAATGGTAAAAGTAAAATTACCTAAACGTTTCCTTAATACTCGAGAAAAATCACTCAAAATTGATCAAGTTTTATATCAGAATTTCACTCGTTATTTTGTTAGTGATCACTTTCATTTTCGTATCGAAAAATGTGAACTCTTTTTAGCCAATTTAAACCTTAATGAATTTTTAATCGAATTAAATTAGAAATATTTATGAGGATGTTCATTTGTTTAGGCGCTGCTGCATACTCATGATGTAGTCGCTCGTGAGGTGTACGGCGAGGAGGCGCTCCGTGTTACTCCTCCTCCCCTGGGACCCTACATCAACGGCGATGAAATCGATAACGCGGATGGCAGTGAATTGCAGCATGTGACCCGAGTTCGTCTGGTGCAATTCCAGAAAAACACCGATGAACCAATGGTAGGCTTTGGCTTCCCCTCCTCCTTCAAACATCTGCTTTAATAATATTCGAAAATCGCTCCTCAAAGGGCATCACTCTGAAAATGACAGAAGACGGTCGTTGCATCGTGGCTCGGATAATGCACGGCGGCATGATTCACCGTCAAGCAACGTTGCATGTGGGAGACGAGATCCGAGAGATCAATGGGCAACCGGTGCAGCATCAATCCGTGGGTCAACTGCAACGGATGCTGGTTGGTTTCGAATGACATTATTGCGAAATGATATGTTTTTCAGTTGAAAATTCTCTTGTTTGCTGCAGAGAGAGGCTCGTGGTTCGGTTACCTTTAAAATAGTTCCTTCGTATAGAAGTGCTCCACCACCTTGTGAGGTAAAATGACTTCTTCATGACTTGCTACAGTTGCGTTTAATATTTTATACTAAAAATGGTAACTTGGAGATGGGTGTCGTCCTGTGTAAAAATCTGTCTTTGTGTTTTGGCAGCCTTAGAATCCATGGCATGGCATCTAATTATTGATTATCCATTTGTAGATTGTTTTTAGTATAAATGTTAAACATTATGAGCATTATTAACTTTGTTCAACTCGTCACATCTTCTCATTTAACAAACACTTTGCATTTAAAGCTATTCAGGATTAGACCTGCTCCTGTTCTAGTAAGTAAACATAATTCTCATATTAAAATTAAAATTAGTACATTCAATTCATTATAAATGTAGTGTAGCTTATATATATATAGCATAGGAATAAATTCGATATTATTATGATTTTATCTTACATGAAAATCAGCAAATGTCTTTATACATACATTTGTTTTTACAGATCTTTGTGCGAGCGCAATTTGATTATAATCCTTTGGACGATGAGCTTATTCCTTGTGCCCAAGCTGGAATCGCTTTTCAGACTGGTGATATTTTACAGGTAGCATTTACTAATTATTTCTACTTATTTCACTTCATTGCTTAAATAATTTCCTTTCCTTGACGTAGATAATCAGCAAGGATGACCATCACTGGTGGCAGGCTAGGCTCGATACTGCAGGCGGTTCAGCTGGTTTGATCCCATCACCAGAGCTTCAGGAAT
Source organism: Thecophora atra (assembly GCA_937620795.1). NCBI lineage: Eukaryota > Metazoa > Arthropoda > Insecta > Diptera > Conopidae > Thecophora > Thecophora atra. The sequence continues at coordinate 35,789,494 of OW569401.1, forward strand.
GGCGAATTGCTTGTCAAACTGTAGACAAAACCAAACAAGAGCAAGGTAAGCTTTTAAATACATTATTTGGTGTTTTTTTGCAATAATATAATGAAAAATATCGAATATGTATGTATGTCATGTATTAAAGCTCGGATTAATGTTATGATGTACGTTGTATGTTATATAATACGAAATATGGGGGGGAAATATCGCCATTACAGTCCCAGCAAAGTATAAAATAGAAAGGAAGAAAAAGTAGTTGCTGAAAGTAGCAACAATTAAAGTAAACATCATTTTCCAGTTGCTATCTGTTAGAAATTAGATTTTGTACTGTAAATAATATACTTGTTCATATAATTGTTTTATATATATGAGGAATATGTTTCTTACTGTCATTGAGATTTCACTTAATTATTATTCTATCAATAAAACTAAATGCCTAAATTATGCAAATAAATCAATCAAATGGTTAAGTTTGCGGTAGGGATTCATAGGAGTCATTTAACTGCAAATATCTAGAATTTCGTATATTAGATAATATGATAGAAAAGGGTGCCAAGTTGTGAAGAGATACAGGACAGCATTAAAGATGTTTTAAATATATAAAATAAAATAGTTTAAAACTTGTTCATGGAGTCTTTAATAATAGCAAAGCATTACTACAAAGAATGGTAGATTTTTTTATGTTAAGAGCTCCTTAAAAACTTCCTCTGTGCGAATCTATTGAAGCAGCAACATCAGGCATTCATTGCTCTTAAAGTATCATTATTTTGCAGCTGATTCTTTAGTAACAGACTAGAACAATTTCTGGGAATTTTCAATTTTTGGTTTGATAACTTGTCCCTTGAATAGGAGATAGAAGCGTTAATAGAATAAATATTTTTAAACCCCTTAAAAAGAGAAGCAGTGAAGACTCGTTTTAAAGAATCTCAATTTTATTAAATATTATGTAATTTTATTTCTTAAGCTTCTTATTCATTAATATTACAACATATACAGCATCTGTATACGTATTATGTATGTATGTTAATATTATATATAGTGAATAATGGCAAATGGACATAATTATAATGTTCTGTACTAATTTAAGTCTTATTGCTTATTTCATAATAATCGCGTGCTTCATTTCGCATCTCCATTTCATTCTTCATTCACAAATATTCTCTTCAATTATATAGTAGATATAGCATTTATCATCAGATGTCATTTATACATATATCGATGTAAATATAGAGTTGTTGATTGTGTTGAATATTTGTATATTGCACTCATACTTTTTCGCCATTGCATCGATGAATGATTTCGAAACATTGAATGGACATGAAAACATTAGAATTAATTATTTTTTCGCTGACTTAAGTGAATGTGATACTTTTAATTGAAACATTATCAACTGTTGTTCTTTTGATTCCGAATACGTTACAAACAAATATAAAAACCGATAACGTTAAAAATATAACAGGAGAACCTGGAGCAGGATGTTCAGCTCATGCCAATGGGTGTGACGGATCCACAGGTAGCTACTAACTCATGCACAACTAACTAACACGTCATGCATCATAAGGTTCAGGTTTGAACCATGTTTCTCTTAGAATAGTCTTCACTTTCGCCTCACTTTCTCCTCACTCTGCTTTGAACGAAACCTTCAACCAAAAAAAATAAAAACACATCCATGCAACTTGTATATGTAATTTCACGACAAGTCACGCTCTCACTCACTTTTTAGCTTATTATCGTGCAATCGTGCATAGAAAATATCACTACATCCTGTTTTTCTTTTCTTGTAATCAACAATTTTTCGACAAAGACTTTCACTCTGCTCCTTCTTTCGTCGCAACAAGAGTTAAACGAGGGAAATTCTTTAATATTTTAATAAATTAAACCTAAAAACAAAGAACAACGATGTGAAATCATCAAATCTTGAAACAGTAGAATTTTTAATATTTTAAATTGTATGGAAAATGCAATTCGTAAATAGTAAAATTGTTAAATAATAATATTACTTCAAATAATCATTAGTTTATTTAAATTATTCATGAATAAATTAATTTAAAGGGGCTTTTTATTAATGAAACAATTGTTTACTTGCGTGTAATTGTAAATTATAGGAATTATACTATAAATCGGGGGAAATAATTACTTCTTTTTCATTATTCTATCAACTTTCATCACGTTCATATTTAGTTTTGTGTAAAAGAAAGTCCTTTTAAAATAAGTAATTCTCTGAGACTGAATATTAATGCTCCTTTTCCTGACAATCAATCATTAATTAATCCATTTAGTATTTCGGAAAATTAGTTATCAATCATCTTGTCAAGTGTGATAATTTTTTATGAAAAATATATAGAAATTTATGCACGTCATTGAAAGGTAAAATATACGAAAATAATTGGTTATGTTTAATGTTTAGTTTTGCAGAATGCAAAAGAGCATGTTTTTCCGGTAAAAACTTGATGGTTTGCATGGATAATTTGTTGCCCGTTGCCTTGGGAATCCGCCTAACATCTCGTATCTTTTCTTGTAGTGAATTGCTCCATCTTCGGACGTAAGAAGAAACAATGTCGGGACAAGTACCTGGCCAAGCATAATGCAATATTCGATAATCTCGATCTGGTTACGTATGAAGAGGTTGTTAAAGTGCCAGGTAAGAGAGAATTGAAGAATAATTTCCATTTTCGTTGCCTTTGCCTATCTTCTAAAATTTCTATTTAATATTGTGATTTACATTTCAGTAGGTGACCCTAACTTCCAGCGAAAAACGCTTGTGTTACTGGGCGCTCACGGCGTGGGTCGGCGTCATATCAAAAACACTCTTATATCTAAGCACCCGGATAAATACGCTTATCCGATACCACGTACGTATTGCCGGACATCCAGCGATTATCTATATTAATTTCTTCATTCATTGCCTCTCTGTAGATACAACGAGACCTGCTAAACCGGAGGAAGAGAACGGACGCAGCTACTACTTTGTGACTCACGACGAAATGATGGCGGACATCGCTGCCAATGAGTATTTGGAATATGGTAAGAAAGTAGCTTGCTTTCTTGCTTTCGTATTGTGTTTGAATTGCCTCATTTAATAGGCACTCATGAGGACGCGATGTACGGCACCAAATTAGACACGATTCGGCGCATCTTAACCGAGGGCAAAATGGCCATCCTCGACGTCGAACCACAGGCTTTAAAGATTTTACGCACAGCTGAATTTACTCCATACGTAGTCTTCATAGCAGCTCCTACTTTGACAAATATCACTGATGTAAGCTGAATTATATAAAAATATATAGTTCATATTCGTTATAATTTCACTTGCACTTTTATTATAGTACGATGGAAGTTTAGAACGTTTAACAAAAGAATCGGATATGTTGCGGCAGTTGTATGGGCATTTCTTCGATTTGACCATAATGAACAACGACATCAACGAAACGATAAACACGCTGGAGAACTCCATCGAGCGGGTCAACTCAACTCCGCAATGGGTGCCGGTGTCGTGGCTCTACTGACAAGACAGCGAACTGGAGTGTCCCGACTGTTTGGAAGGCTGCGACTGCGACTGTGAACAGCTGGCGGCGGACTCGCAATACCACTTCAACACAGGAGTATTCTAAAGAAATGTAGCAGTAGCACCAATAATAATATTATTAATATTAAATGCATAAAAATAACTTGAACATTGAATGAAAACTTTGCAAACACACACACACAACAGAATAATACAAAATGTAAATTATTAAGTTACGTTTTAGTGAGTAATATCGTTAGTGAGATTTAAACACACAAAATGCATAATTAAATGCGTGCAAGTAGGCGAAATTTAAGAGATTTATGACTTTCGAAATGATGAAATGACAGAGTTGAAAAAAGGTCGGTCTGTTGGTTAGTTAGGTGCATGCATGCGTAAAAGTTTAACAAAAGTAATGAATTTAGAATTCTGCACACAAACATTCACACAGACACACACAAGAAGAGGTTTTTGTTAACTCTTTCTTACACACGGATGGCAATTAACATTTAATCAGACCTACAAATGACCAACAAAAGTTTGCTTACTACTGAAAGCAGCAGCAATCGGGTTTTCCGTGTAGCATTAAGTACAATCAATCGCAACACTAAAACACTAAAAACACATAAAAACACTATTAATTACGGACGACTGTTAGTTAACGTTAAAGATTAATGATTCATTGATGAATGAAGAGCAGCCAAACTCAGTTTACTTACTTTAATAAAGCTCCACTCTATACGAAGTAGGATAACATCGATGCTCTCGAACTTATCACTTGAAATTCATAAACTTGGTGTATATTTTGATTATGAATTTATTACTGTATTTATCAGTGCAACTCAGACAGGACAAGTTGATGGTTTCAAAACACTAAAATAAATCTTAATTAGCGTTCGTTTGTTGTGCAAGAAATCATATTTGTCAACGCATAGCACATGCAAGCAATCATCAGAAATAATTTAACACTGACGCCGCAATGAGTTACAATAATCTCCATGTAGATACTTTTAAAAATCTTCATTTGTTTGTCTATTCAAATTGATTTTGGTGTCGAGAATTTTAATGGTTTTGCTGCGCGGTGACAGAGAGGAAAGCGAGGTATTAAACAGCCAAATATTTTTCAAATTGTGTCAAAGTTGAAGAAGGACAAAAATGCTCTTCCTTTACATTCCCCTTTTTTCTATGGAATTTGCTGCAAAACAGAAATTTGAAAAGACAAGTTGGAAATTATTTATATTTGAATCTTATTTATTTATTCTTTAAGAACAACAAAGTTAAAATCAAAGTTAAATGTATATCTAAGTCAAAATTTAACGCATTCCATGTTATATAGCAATTGTTTAATAATGAAAAAGAAGGAGTTTCCATCGAACAGTATTTAATTATGATATTAAATAATTATTTGTAATATTAGAAAACTATGTGTATGTTAATTAGGTTTATTATTTATATAAAATTGCTTGTAACTTTAATATTAAGATAAAAGAATTAATTTGGGCGTTAATTGTTTATTTAAAAATCAAAATGTCGCTGAAGCGCATGAATTCCTCTGATTGATTTCTAGCAACTGGCGTATTTATTTATATTTATTCATCTATATATCTATTCTATTTAGTGAAATCTTGTTCCACGAACGAATTTATAATTGCCAATTGCCAATACGGTTAATAGCACTACACAGGGCGTCCTCAATGCGGGCTTTTAATCGACTTTTCATTGCGATTTATCAGGTTAGAATGGGACTTTTGGCGGTGTCTTTCGTGCACCGCTTTAACAATTGGTTGGAACTAAACTTGGATCATTTTGTAGTGGATCACTTACGTAGAAAAATGAAATAAAAAGCAAAATAGATTTATACATCATAAATTACAAAAATTAATAAATTAAACAATGGTTAGAAAATGATGTAAACATTTATTAACCCTTGATATGTACCTATATTGAATAAAAAAAGAAATTTAAACAAACATTCAAAAGTTTTAAGACTCATGTAACTACTGTTCATGGTTAATGCGATGGTTGTACACCAACGAGCCCCTCCCCCTCCGCCATTTATTCTATAGAACTTCCAAATGATAAATGACGGATTTCCAGTTTTCGCATGCAAAATGCGCATTCCAAAGAATTACAATCGCATCGATGCAAAAATATTAGACGCCCAAAAATACTAATAAAATTAAGTAAATTATTATTATTAGAAAAGCCAAATTGAAAAATTAAAGAAACCCGAAAAATAAATAGAAAGCATTGAATTGTAATTGTAAGGTTAATGAAAAAAATGATAGTTTAATTAATTTCGCATGGATATTGATATTTTAGGAAATTCTTGTTTTAATTCTTTGTCCCAGTTTTGTAAATCCTTCGTAAAAGAATGCAAAGAAAATAATAAAATAAAAAGAACATTCAAAATTTAGAACTGAATTGTGTTATTTTCCATTTCTCCGTCGAACATATTTTTACTCGTGGTCTCAGCACTCAATAAATCATCAACTGCTTGCGATCGAACTCAGCAGCACAGTTTCACAGATCCACGGCGCATCGAATCTTTAATTACATTTATTTCAGAATAACTTCAGTAACTGTGAATTAAGCAATGAATGAATGCTGGCGTGCATTGTTCAAGAGCGCAACGACTCCAAGAGCGAACATTTGTTAATTAGTTTTAGAGAGCGGCCGAACTGAATGCACCAGCAGTTGACTTTGTGTGAGTGGTTGGTTTTAATTCATTCACCACAGCAGCGCAACACATTCACAAGACTGTTTACAGTCCGTCTGTCCGTTGGTCTGGTCGACGGTTTGTCTGCTTCTAAGCAACGGCAGATCACAGCAAAGCTTGAAGTGCTGAATAGTTGTACAGCGGACAGCACCCAGTGAAGTCGTTTAGTGATTTGCTGTTGCTTGGATCGTTCGTTTGATCTTTAGCTAATCTAAAAAAAAACACTATTAATATTATGTCTGTGCTACATGTTATCAATCGGTTCTAAACAACGCAAATCGCTGTTGCTGCTGCTTAGATTTGCGTTACGCTCGCAAAAATGCCAACCAATGCTGCAAAATCAAAGTGTGAATTTACTTTGCCGAAATACCGAACAAAGCGATTTCTAATAAGATTTTGGCTTGTTATCGCTGCTCCTTCGGTTTTAAGCATTTGAACCATTGCGTTGAATTGAACTGGAGTGGATTAATTCATGACAGAAGCAAAACAGAAGCTAAGCAACTTTTTCCAGATCAATCAGCAAGTCTTCAAGCACGAAGGAGTGAGGAGTGCGCGAAGAAGTCGTCTGGCACGGTTCTCGGCATCTGAAACGAACTCGTAAGTGACCTTAACAATTCGCGATTCACACACAAAAGCAGTTGTTGTGGTCTTTCGACTCCCAGAGCTTCTGTGCTTTCTGTGGTCCCGGCGCGCAGATCATTGCAAAGCTGTTTAATCAGCTGTGGCTGCCGATCAGCAGCTTTATTCAAGTGACCGCCTCTGTATCAGTGACGACCTGTGATGTCGTTAATCAGACGTTGAGGGTCGTCGTTTCTTTGTTTACGTTGTTTCACTGCGGTGGACGGAGTAAGTTTTGCCTTCTTCTGTTGCCATTAAGTGCGGCCGTGTTTGTGTAAAAAAATAAAAATTCCAACTACAACACGAGAATTCACTCTCCTCTCTTGCATGCAAATGCGAAGAGCAGCGCTCCAGGTGAATACTAAAGGAGTAGGTCTGTGAATGAGACCCACAAGTGTTTATGTGCCAAGGATTTCTTAGATAATGAAGCTTGAAACGATCGCGTGTGTGTGTTGTGCCTCCGAGTGGTGAGAAAGTACGACAGAGAAAGGCAATAAATTAAATCGATCGTCGTAATTAGAACGAATTCTGTTTTATTTAAAATCTGACACTAAAAACTGGGCCAAGATCGACATTTTAAGGTATTTCAATGGTTATAAATTAGCATTAATGTCATCGTTTACACCTTACAAAAAAGAATGGCTGAGGAAAAACAGAAGATGAAGTATAACTTTAACATAAACTTTTAAACATAAAATAAAATTCAATTATAGTTAATTGCAAAATAAACTTTTTTATTTGGTTTTATCTTACTACATAATTTGTCTTTTAAATTGTTATTTATTTATTCATTTATTGTTAGTTATTTATGTTGAAACTTATTTAAAAGCAGCAATATTATTTTTTAATAAATAACAAAATTAAATTGCAATTTATAACCATATTTATATTTTTTACTGTAATAAGTTTAATTAAATCTTATTTTTAATATTAATCTTATTAATTATATCACATTTCTTATTGGAGTTTGTGTGCTCGATACTTTTTCTTTCTCATCAGAACGTTTTAAATGCGTAGATATGTAAATGTGTGTGTGATGTATATTTTTAGTCGACTCAGTTTTATTTTAGGTAGTTATAAATGAATTTTGAAAAGCCTGACAAAAAGCTTCTTTCAAAAAAAAAACAAAAAAAAACTGTGTCGATTGCTTAATTAGCATTTTCACAGAAGAAACCACATAAAATGAGACTATTTTCATGAATAATGGATTTCTGTGAATGGAAATCGTGTGCATAATTTAATATAGTGTAGAATATTAATCTTAGTGAATAATAAAAAAACTTTTTGGTAACCTCTTCAAAGGTTTCAAATTTGGTTTTTACACAAAAGTAAAAAAGGCTTCCGATTTTTATTGACGGAAATCAACTTTTGTGTTGTTAAAATTGAACTGTTGCAAATGCGTTTTGGTTTGGTTTAAATTAAACTTTGGTTTCAATTGAGTTGCGGTTTCAGGAAAATACTTTAAACTTCTCAAGTAAATCATTCGAACCTGATCACTTTTGAACTAGTTTGTAATTTAATATTTCGTTCTGAGATTTACGCAATAAATAATCACGACGAGATTTTTTTATTATTGTTGTTGCTGAGGTAGGTGCTACCTACTTTTTTTAAAATTGTTATTTTTTGGGGAATTTGTACGCCAATTCGACGCAACTTCTTTCGGTTGTTCGAGCAGCAAAACCGGTTCGACTGAAAATCGTTTGGGATTTTTTGCATATCACGATGAAATTTACTAAAAGTCAAAATATTAAGTGCACAAATGTTGTAATGCTGAACTATTTGCGCCGTTTTTTTTCATGCTTCTATGAATTCGAACCCATTGAAGTTCAAATCAAGTCGAGTTCAAGGTTGTATACAAACACAAAACAAAAAGGAGTAAAATAAAAGAAATGTACCAGTTTTTCTTAAAAGCTTTTCAAATTTTTTCATATTTGTTATTAGCATATTTTTATGAGTCTCGTTGGACACAATGAAATGTTTTTTCTCCTTTGTTCAAGGTCAATGAGCAATGTTTGAAAAGTATGGATTATTTTGGTGTTTGGCATTTCTTTTGGTTGGCGCTTTTGGGCCAATAGCTGGCCGGGAATCTCAGCTGCGCATCGGCAAATCCATTAACATTTTCGTTCGATATGGATACCTCGGCATCTCCATGCGCGTCATTCCCTACAATGACAGCTACGAAGGCGAGCGGTGGCTCTTCAAGGAACCAACGAAAAACATTTACACGGTATGTAATAGAAACAAGCAACAAACACATCAAATAAAAGAAAAAAATAAACAACACTGAAACATAAACACCTTTTAATTAACGTTTCCGTTTTAAAAATTTAATTTTAATGATTAATTTTCAAGTTTTTTAAAGGTTGTTGCCAATTTTCAGTACTTTTCAAAGTTGTTTACATTTTCAGCCATAAATTCGACATTAAAAAAAGCAAAAACATTAAATTAAACATTAAAAATTTTATTAACGTATTCAAAGATAAATCGTAAATTGTTTTGAGTTTGTTTTTAAGTGAACATTATTCTTTAAAAAAACTGGTTGCTCATTTAGTATTTTACGATTTATTTCGCTGGTTTCCGTTCTGTCGTTAATTAATAAAGTAGAAAGATATATAGAAAAATAGATGTTTATATTGGAGTGGGCACTGCAACCTATGGGTCTATGGGTCTATTTTGGTGATAAAAACCCACCTCCGGATAATTTGAGGAATTATCGAATATCAAATTATAAAAGACTCTTCTATAACAATATTTTTATTTGAATTTGTTAATTCTTTGCTTTTGTTTTAATGGTTTCCACAGAACCTGAGTGCCCTGAGCGAGACTAAAGCGGAAGAAACGCCTGGCATCTTTCATGGCGACTTTCACATGGAATTCTGCGATAACCGCCGCCAGCTGTTCCAAGCTTACTTCCGCGACTTCACCATTGAACGCTTGGACAAACCGTGGGAGGCTTTCACAGGTGGTTGGTTCCCGGACAATGCTGCTAAGAAACTTGGCATCAACTCTTCCTTTATACAGGGTGACTACTCTTACGTTTTAGTAAGAGTCGTTCGATTCCGTGAAACGGGTCAACTCAAGACTGAGATACCACAGAATCAGACGCTACAAAATGACGTCAAAGAGCAAATCAAACAATTCCAAGTGGGCAATATTACCGGAGTTGTGAGGTTCATGGAATCATTCGGCACGCATTATATTAATTCTTACACGACAGGGAATTCCTTGTATCAGGTAAGAATGGGGCAAGTCAGCACTACGAGGTAGAAACTTTTGACGCATGGAATTTCAGGTATTCGTGTACAATAGAAAAAATTATCAGATGGTGAAGGAGCGCATTAAATCCAAGGGAATCAGCGGACTGTCAAAGTTGGATTTGTATAACTACTTTGCACCTTGGTACGTGGAGCATTTGGGACAGATCCGTTCGGCCAGTGCGAACGCGACCGTTGAGAGGTGGGCGCGCCGGAAGTTACAGTACGAGTACTACGTCGTTAAGTATGTGACGCTGCTGAAGCTACACGGCAACGGGACTCTTCTGCGTACATTGGACAACTTGTTGGGCAACGATGCCATACTTCAGCTTGACCTAAAATGCTTAAACTTAATCTTTAGAGGGGAGCCGGAAAAGGAAAGCTGGTTCCATGAAGTTCTCAATAATCAAATGCGGTTATGGGAAGTTAACATGCCACAGAATTAAGAATAACTTGTGTTAATGTTACTCGTACAAAAGTTCCTAAACTTAACAATAGAAAAATGGACAACAAAGAATTGTCTCTCTAAAACCTATACAAATGGACGAAAAATTCAACTTCGTAATGGCTAAAAAATTAATTAGTTGTCCATGTATATTTTATATAGAAGCGATGTGTTTAAGGTTTTAATTTTGCCTGTGATTAGTCTTTAAATATTTGAATTCTAAGGTAATTTTAGTAGTTAGTAGTTTTAATAATAAATACGATCATGGAATATGTTAGAATTCAATGAAAGTGTTGTAATTTAATATACATATTTTAAACGAACATTTTTATACTCGCATGAATAAAATAAGATTGCGAAATAACTTTCTGAAAAGTGCTCCATTTTTCAAAAGACCAGGTATGTAAACAGGAAATCGAAAAGGTAAAAGAGGAAAGAACGCGTTTGTAAAACTACTACTAATGAAGGTTTGTTCATTACGTCAATTATTCGTAAAGGTAATAAAACTAATACTAAAAGTGAACGAAAATGTTTGGCGCCAATCGTCTTTATATACATATACATTATTGTTTTGTATTTAAAATTTGTACTAAGCAAAATCATCGATAATTTGTTTTGAAAACTTCCCATCGTTTTGACTCTCTCACTGCGATTCTCAAAATCTGCGCTTCACACAGAAATTGCAACTATTGAAAAATAACAAAAGGTCATTGTTTTTACACCAAAAATCACATAATACTATGTTCGCACTAGCTCGAAATTGCCTTCGAAATTGAGACAATTTCGTCCGAAATTGAAAGTGTTCGGACTCGCATTCACAATTTCATTTGACGTTTCATTTGTTTACTGCGCGAGTTTCATTAGCATTAGAAAACAATGGAAATTGTCCAACTTTTACAATTTACAAATAACAATCAAACATAAATGCTTCGCAAATACAGCTGCGGAGGAAATGGATGTCGGACCAGTTTTTTTAACAGCGCAACAGCCATTTCGCTCCACAGATTCCTTTTTCTGTAGGTTCTCTTCATTTTTTGAAAAAACAATTCAATCACGCGACAGTTGTATTTATTTGTCAAACGTACTCAGTGCAGCCAGATCAATAACAATTTATTATACAAATCTATTACAAAACCATGGTTGTTTTCCATTTTGAGTCAATTTCGTTCTCAATTTCGTTGAAATTGCTTTGCCAACCCAATTTCATTTGACATATTTTTGTATGGCGAAATTGTATAAAAATTCACAATTTCAGCCGAAATTGAGCTACGCAACGAAATTGCCTAATTTCGGTCTAGTGCGAACATAGTATAAGGACTTAACTTTTAATATATTTAACGATTTAGTACAACAAGTCTTGCAAAAACAACATTTGCTAAATATTATTGCAAAGTTTTTCAACACACTAAAAGCACTCAAATTTGCATTTGCTACGCTCTTGTAAAAATGCAACACCGAGCATCTCCAGATTTTTTGGTTTAGTGCGCTGACAAATATTTTAATAAATTTTGTGATAACTATTTAATTTGCAAATGCAGCCAGCTGGGAGAAAGAAATCAAAAGTAATAAAAAGGAAGAAACCAAACAAAAAGTGGACAACGGAGGAAATAAAGTTAATATTAAATTATGTGCAGGAAGCGCCAAAAGTAGAGGTAAGAAGAATGCTCTACAAAAAGAAACGTATGAAAACTGCTCGGAATGCTTTGGGTTAATGTACAATTTACTGTTTCTGAATATCCGCATATCATTTTACATAGGCGCCAACAGCTCAAATATTTTACAAAAAATTGATTGCCAAAACTGGGATTGCTGCCACATGGGACTTGATCCGGTGGAAAGTAAGGCATTTAAAATCCTGCTTCAAGAAGGCCAACGATTGGCGGAATTCCAGCGGCACAGTACTCCTTGAATCAGATGGGGACATTTCCTGTGTTGAAGGTAGCCAGTTTTTTCTTAAGCACGGACACATGCGCAAAATGCTTTTTCATTTCAGGCAAAATATTGCAAATATGTCCTCATTACAAGCAATTGAGCGAAATTTTCGGCGATAAGTCAGATTTGATTGACAACGCGGCTTTTAATGGCGAAAATGCAATAAAAGCAGAGTCAATATCGATTTTAAATGATTCGATCGGCGAATCATATGTTGTGGATGAGTTAAAAAGGGAAAATTATTATAGGTCCTCTTCGTCTGAAAGGGAAACTGTTCACAATAATCGAATTGAAACGCCGCTCATGTCAAGAAAGTTAAAGGATTATGCAGAAAAAATAAAACATAGATCTCCAAAGTCTTCAGTCGCCATACTTGCTGCCTTTCAAGCGGAACGTACTGAAATGTCCAGAATGAAGTTCGAATGGGAAAAAGTTAAGCATGAGAAGGAACTGTCGTTAAATGAAAGACAAGTAAAATTGGAGGAAGAGAAAGCCAAAGCTGAAATTGAGCTAAAGAAGGCGGAAATCGAGAGAGACGAAAGACTCAAAATTCTTGAAATTGAACGCGATGAACGGTTAAAGCGATACGAAATTGAATTAAAATACGGCCGGAGTAATCGATTTGACCGACGTGTCAAACAACTTCATAAATTGCGAAAATCGCATTCTTTTCAAATTGTTAAAGTTGCCAGATAATTAAGATATAATAATAAGATATTAATCTATGAGATAAATACCTGATTTTATTATTCAAATATACTTCAGCTTTCGGGATCTCTCGCAGACAGCAGCGTCATCATAGCGGCGAGCGTGTAAAATTGCAAACATTAAAACGTTTTGGCAGCACTAAAACAAAACGCAAAGTGTTCTGCTGTTAAGATTTGCTGGATTTGCGTGTTTCTACTGTGCTGCCAATAGTTTAAAAAAAGAATTTCTTAGTTTTTCAACCATGCATCTCAATGAGTTTAAATAACATCTCGATTTTTGAAAATATAAATAAAAAAGAGTCGTGTATTATTTAAAGCACTTTAATAACTTTTCTACTCTATGAATCATGCGAGATCATAAAAAAAATCTTGAAAGTATTTTGCTTTCAAAGACAATCAAGAAACATTCAAAACGAATCTCTCTTTAATTTAGTAAATATTCTGAACAATCTTTGTAATGGAAAGCAAAAAACTTGTAATGGAAAATTTGTGAATATTGCAAAATATTAAAAGAGTCAATAGCTATAAACTGTCCTGAGATCCTTACTAGTACCAATATCCTTAGCCTTTCAAAGGAAACTTCGTATGTTGTTTAGTGTAAAAGACTTGTGCGCAAAAAAATGAATGGTAAAAGCAAGTTTGAAAATTATACGAAATGAAAATTATCATAAAATTATTCATAAAAAGTTCTTTAAATATTAAAGACTCTTTAGTATAAACACAACCTAGAGCTCGCTTGAAGCTTCGCTTCTTGTTTATTATGTGATATGGGGACTTGTGAATGATTTTGTGTGTTACTTAGTTATCCTTTTTTGGCGAAATTATTCTGCTAGAAAGCCAAGCGCATCGCACATCGACAGATGATCAACTCATCCATCATCAATCCACTTACGAACACAAATATTTACACAATTTATAGGAAATGGAGGTATGAGTAGATATATAATATTTCGAAAAACAATAGCGAACACACATCCATATATCTTTTATTTATAAATGCATACACAACTATATATACAGATATATATGTATGAAATATAAGTAGATTTTGTTGTATAAAAGCAGCGATGTAATTTGAAACCGACGAAAAAGTCAAAATGCGTCCTCCTCCTGCGAAAAATTTCAAGTTCCGGCGAAGACAGCGACGCTCCCAAAAATTTATTGTTGTTGGCCGCTAGTTTAATTTCTTTCGAACGAGTTTGAATCATTGAATTTTGTCTGTTGTGAATTTCATAAAGTTTTTATTATCAATCAATTCAAAGACTCCTGTCTTTAATGTAAATACATAAACTTCATTTCGGAATCTACATTTGCATATAAATATTTTCATTAATTGACATTTATATTGAATATTTTAATTGTTCATCGATTCATTGCTGTGTTGGCAGTCATTGTCAGACTAATGTCGCCTTATGACATCATTAGAAAGCAAGGAAAATCTGTCTTGGAAATGCCGAATAATTTAAAGAATAACCAACCACATGCAAAGTCAAATCGCAGTGTAGCACAAACAAGAAAAAACCACAACACGGAGCGATTATCTTTCTTCATTCATAACGGATTAAGCTTTATTATTTTTACAAGTATTCAGTGGGAACAAAAAAAAACCGCAGGGATTTCCCACACACACAGCCAGCGACCAGTTGCCGCAGTCCTCCAAGCAATCGTCACACATGCATGATGGTTTTTCTGCTCCTTAAGCAGTTGATTCAAGTGGCTGGCGCGACGCTGCGTGCGGTTGCTGTTTATGCTGCGTAATTACTTTTTTAAGCGCCAACCACTGCGTCGTCAAAGAGCCAAGAAGCATCGCTGTGGCTGCTTTCGCATTTCTCCCGTTCGAACGGCGGTCAATCTGAATGCCGCAATAGCTAAACGCCATTGCATTAAAGGCGCTGACTGCTGATGATGTCGATATGCTCGGTTCCTGCGGGAGTTGATTGATGGGCCGTAATTGGGAACGTAAAAAGGGGTTGTTGGCAAAATAAGGTGTGTCGCTGGGCCGGCGTGCCGCGGACGAAGATGACGCGTGTAACGACAGCGCGCGTTGTATGAAAACAATTTAATTAAATATTCACTTGAAACATGCAGCGCATTCGTTCGATTCGTTCTCATAAACATTATCTTGTCATTATTGCTTGTGAGAAACATTTGACGGCACTTCTCGAAATACAAAGCTTCGAACCCTCGCTCGTCCCTCAACGAATCGTCAATTTGTCGACGAGTTCGAACACGAGCCGACGAACTTCGACTAACTGCATAATAATTTCAGGCACTAATGGACACTTAATACGTCCAACTTTATATTTATTGGTACATGTATTTATAAAAAAGTTGTCATTTAATAATTTAGTTTGTGCAGTTGATGAAACAGGCGAAAACATGGGAAAGTTGGGAATTTAAAGCAATTTCAAAGTATATTTTAGGCTGTCGTTGAGATTCGGAGTTGTCTTTAGTTGATGAAGGAGTGACATGAATTTATTTTAGACGTGGGAAAGTGCTATTGTCCGCTGTAATTAATGAGAGTTTTGCATTTCCTCCGATTGACCATCGTTTACGAAGTGGATGCATCACAGTGAACGCACGTCCGGAAGCGATTCACCTGTAATTAAAGTGTCAAACGATATTCGAATTACGTAACAAAGGCCGCAGTCACGTGGCGTTTGTTCATTGCTGAACACGCAAGCTCTTCAGCAACCGCTGAATTTGCTCTGCTGAATGTCGCTGGTGCAGTTGACGAGATGAACGGCGGCTGGCTTCTCGGTCATTCGTAAAGATTTGCTTTATCCGAAGTTTGAACAAAGGATTAATAAGACAAGCAGCAACAACTCCTCGCACTTCTCCCTCTCGTTCTCTTCCACAGGCGACCCCGAGCCAGCTCAACGCTACCCGAAGTCGCTCGAGCCGCAGAACTTGCTCTGTGCTGGCGGGGGGGTGGCTTTCCACGACCTGATTTCAAGGGTGAACTCGCTGTGCGTTTAGCAGCCGAGGCCGCCTTCCATCCATCCATCCGCAGGCCTCGAAGCTTGACTGAACACGAGGCTAATAGAAGCAAATCTCGGTATTAATTTGAAATGAATTTATTTTGATCCCGAGATAAGCTGGCAACTGGTTGGTGGGTCGGCAATGAATCAACATCAACGCTTTTCAACGCTTTTCGGCACGACTTCACATGAAAATTGTCGAAGGCGGAAAAATATTTAGTATTTAAGATTATTTGTTGGCCTATTTTAAGCTAAGTTTAAATTTAAATTGAATTATTTTGTGTATTTCATTAAGGAAACACAATTCCTTAGAATATTTGCATTTGCTGCTGGAAAATTTGCAGCTACGTTGTGTTAATTGATAGTAATCATTCACCACGAGGTACTGAAGTGCCTTCGATCCACACTCTTCATGATGGAGCGTGTTGAATGATGCCAGGTCTTCGCACGGGCCACGAGCCTCGGCCACTTCTTGCGTGACTCAATGGGAAAAGTTTTTAGCACGATGTTGCCAACGTCCGTCTGGAAACTATTGCAGGAAATGCCTCCTCGTCCCTCTCACGTAGATATTTGCTGCGATACGTTGAGTTGATGGGTCATTTGCAGCAAAACTTGTCGCGTGCAGCGTGCTTATGTCGCTCATGTTAACATTATTAATGCAACTAATGATATTCAAAGCAAAACACAATCATTTAACATCGATTGTTGTATGTAGAATATATTTAAAACATGAAATAAACATATTTCATTTTAAAGAACAAGAAATCCTTTGAAAGAAACTCATGTTTCGTTTATTTTTTTAATGAAAACTTTTTGTATATGAATGAAAACTGTTACATTCCTCCTGTCTCGTCTTCTTTCTCTGCGTTCCCTTCACTCGGCGAAGATGTAAAACCAACAAAAAGTTGAGTGTTGAGTAGCTCGATCCTTTGAACATTTATTACACCATTCTTCGGCTTCGTTCAGTCGGATCTCATTTAGCGATGGTGTAACAATTGCTTTATGGGCGCTCATATACTTCGTTAGCCACTGCCACTCACTGAGGCAGCCTCTGCAGCGGTTCTGCGCTGCTCCCTGAACGACTGCTCGACTACCGGCTTCTAAACCAACAGCATTAAGAATCAAAGTCGGCATTTGGCAGAGCATTTCGTCTGATGGAATCATTACCGACAGAATAAAACCATTCATTTATTGCTGCTTCAGGAGGACGAGGAGGAGGAGGAGGAGGAGCGGAGCAGCGCTGGTGGCAATCTATTAGCACCTTTCGAGAAACATTTACAACTGTCAATCCCCGCAGCATACACGGTGAAAAGAACAGCAGCTAAAAACTGTTGAATGATGACTGCGAAGGAGAAGAAAATGCTGCACTTTGGCGCTACTTGAAGTCCATTTCATCGGCAAATAATCTGCAACGACGACACGGAACTGGAACTCGCATTTATACAATTAAAATTTAGTAAAGAAATTTAGTAAAGCTGAAATTATAATTATTAAGTATTTTATTTTTACTTGTTTCACACTCAAACACACTGCAACCACGTGTAAATCGTGTAGGAAACGTGCTTGGAATTGTGTTTATTTTGGATTTGTGTCGTTGACTTGACCCACTGTGCGTCGTCGGCACTAATTTTTCAAGACCTTTTTCAAGTTGTTGTTGCAATTGTCGAGTTGATTGCAATATGAATTGTCTGGCATTGTTTTGAGTTTTGAGCTTCTCTCGAAAAGTGGAAGCGAAAAGTGATAATTATTCATTTTGCCCGCGTTGACAAAGTGATTTTCGCCGTGCTGGCTGTCAATGCCGCTGAGGTTATTCCGAGACGACAAGTGCCACTTGAGGAGCGACGAATGCTGCTGCATCTCCTGCTGCCGCAACTTAAAGTAGCATGCGACACGTACACAGCTATTATTAACCTTCCGCCGAACACAAGAATCGATCTGACATTGACAGTCAGTCACGGTGAATGTCGCTGTGACAGCAGCAGCGGGAAAAACCATGCAATGAGTCTAAACTAAAAAGCACCAGCAGCAGCCGAGGAACAAAAGAAACGACGACCGATGAAAGTGATGATGTATGCATCGACGGAGCTGGGAATTTCAGCGTCTATAGAACAAAATATACGCTATTTATTTATCATTCGATTCTGTGATGTTGACAATGTGGAAACAGATTACATCGATGAGGACAATCGAGAGCTGCGATGAATTGGATCAACGTTAGATCAATCGGTCGCCATTTACGAGGAATTGCAGAGATTAATTGCCAAGTGATGATGATAATGGAGCTGACGTCGTTTAACTTATAAATTAGAGTTCAATGAAACTGAGAATCTCGAAACGGAATATCGATGAAGTTGTCTACAATAATCAAAAGATGAAGGAATCAAAGCAGAGGCAATAAATCAATTGTAATTCGCCGCAGCATCTTATTTTAGAATTTCACAAAACGCAGAAAGGAAAAATATATTCGCTGCATTTCATCATCGCCGTGGTGAACAAAATCGCATGTGCTGTGAATCTGTGGAGGAATCGATCGAAACTTCAGAATATTTCTAAGACAAAAGTATATTTATTTAATGCTTTAATGTATATTACAAAACAAATCAATAAGCGTGGCAATTAAAGTGAAAATTCTTCATTGCCGTGTGTCAAAAAATAAAAACTTCCAGAAAAAAAGAACTTCGATAGAGATCAATAACGATTCATATCCTTTACTCGTGTCCTTAAATTGATATAACGCCGAAATACAATAAAAGTCCTTCCTTTATCACACCTTTTTCTGAAATGTGACTTTTAATTTATGTCAGTTTTTCGTACACAATCACACCTCGTGGCTTGGCTCCTTCTTTCGTATTTACTCATGTGTGAACTAGGAAAAAATGCATCATCCCTGCAATTCGTGTTTCCAATCGTAACAACGGCGATTCGGGCAGCAATTCGGCGGTCATCGACTGTTTTTACAGTTTTTCAATATCAAAATAATGACGACGCTTTGTTGTTGTTGTTGTTGTTCTGCTTTCGAATATTCTGCTGAATCATATCATTGAATAATAAAGCGAGAGGATTGCTCGACTTCCGCCGCGCTCCGTTGATAAGGATCCATCGAATTTAGGGACCAAAAAATGTTAACAAGGCCGAACGATCGATGGGCGCATTTGGCCAAAAAAACAAAAAAAAAACGGCGTGACTTGTAACTTCTTTGGACGTTAATGTGTGAATGTGAATGGCTTCGATATAAAGCAAACCATAAATAAACAATTTGCTGCTGTTTACATACCTTCAATAAAAGTGAGTAACTTTTACTTTTATCCCGAAGAAAATCCTCGATTCATTAGACGTAGAGGCGTATATTTAAGTAACCGATTGAAGCACTTCGTTATAATATTGTCATTATTATGAAAGGCTTTTTATTTTCACGGGGACACAAAAAAGAAACCTTCTTTTCCTTGTACAAACAAATAAACGCCACAATATCGAAAAGTTTAATCACTTTTCCAATTAGAATCTTTGTGCGTATAGAAGGAAAATCTAATTAACTTTTAAGCGTAATTGGACCAATGAAATAATTCATTGTTTATGTTGTAATTCTTATTGGCAAGAATAAATTCATTATTATTCATGTTTTGTTGTGCTTTTATCAATGAAAATTACATATTTAACTTTATATTGTATAAATAAACAAAGAATATTAACTTTTTTCACTGCGATTAAATGTGGAATTTGAAGATCCGTTGAGTGGTCGTTTTTTGAGTACTTCGCTTGAGCACAGGTGAAGTTCGTTCGGTTGGTCATGGCCACAAATCAGCTTCTGAGATGACTACTTCACTTTATCAACCATCTTTTGAGATTCTCTGACTTTTCATTCACTGAGTGACGGAGATTTTTTATAATTTACAAAATAAATATTTATTTTGAAGTTGCTAAAACAAAATAAATACAATAAATAAACGAAATTAGTACTTCATAAATTACTTGTTAATTCAAATTAAACAAATTAGTGTTTAAAGAGATAAGTTAAAATATATTAAATAATATTTAAAATCTTCATTTTTGTAATTTAAATATTATTTAATTCTCTACTTACTTTTATTTGTGTAAAGGAATAAATTTATAACTTCGAACTGACGAGATAACTGAAAATAATCTAAAAAAACAAGAAACTAACATCAACATGAAGAACAACAGAAAACTGAAAATGGTACCTTTCTTTATCAGCTTCCAGCTGCTTCTTCCTTTCAAGTTGCAGTTTGTGTTTGTCTGCGATGCGTCAGAAGCAGCAGCGAATGTTTGAAGAGGTGTCAGTCGAGCGCAGCGCCACTTACGTCAGCTCCGATTGATAGCAGCCCGACTTGAAGAGTCTCTGGAGTCACTTCATTGCATTTGGGAACTTCTCCAAGCTACAATGATTTTGGGAAAAGAATTGTTTCACGTTTATTGTGATTGCGGACTGTAAAAGGACGGATTACGTTGAGCATTCAACACAAAACAACATAAAAATTCATCACAAGACGATTCACATGGAAGAACGTTTGTAAATTCAGTTGATTTTCGAAGTTTAGAGGCTTTACTTTGATTAAAAAACATTCAAAACTTCAATCGCCTTCAATTTCTTTTACAAAATTACTTTGAATACTAAGCAAAACGCAAAAATTAAATTAATAATTGACTTGTATAGCTCTATATAAATAAATGTCCATAAAGTCTGTTAATAAATTGGATGTATCTGTGTTTGATAATCATCGAACTCACAACGGAAGCTCATCACAATTAAAAAGCTTCATCGATGGAGCGATTGTCGGCCTCTTCGTTGGCTGTCGAAATTATTATCATCTATTTATTTGCTCTTACACAATCATGACGACTCCAATTTATGGATGCATGGCTGTGGTTGACTGAAGCGCCAACCACGACGACGAATGTTTGCGTTACACGCTTTTTCCTTTGATTACTATTGATTGCTTTCAACTTCGATTTCGATTGCTCGGCGCTGCGATGGAGCGGATTCGATTAGTCGATCGATAGCGATGAGGCTATAAAAATGACATTTTGACAGTTTCGTGATGTTAACATGCAATAAATGGAAATAGCCGAAAAATCGTTAACTGATAAAATTTAACCATTTCAAGTACTTTTGCTCTGCTCTGTAATAACATGAAGCAGTCGTTTGTACTCTGTTCTTATAAAGTGGCGCTTCCGTACTTAATGACTGATAAAATCACTGAAATAATGATTATATATCACTGTACAAATCTTGTTCATAATTCGATGTGTTGACAGATATGAAATAAGGGCCATTTAAAGGCAGCAATTAAGTGAACAGATCGCTGAACAGATATATCAATATATTTATGGATAGATACAAGAAAAGCCAATATTATTAACAGTGATACATTTACCTATAAATCAATAGTTACCAAGGCAAAGATTCGATAAAATAACGGTTTCTAACCTTTTGAAAATTTAAACTGTTCAATTGAAACCTTAAAATACACGTGAATTTCTTTAAATACTCGTGTTTCAAGACGTAAAATAGCTTATAGATATATTAAAAAAAGGCGTATTGAAGTATTAACAAAAATCCAAATTATTCCTTTACTTTATCTGCATATTTTATTTTCTTTCTGACATTCATAAATTTACAAAATGTCGTTGATTTCACGCTGTCTTGGAATTGACTTGGAATTTAGTGACTATAAATATTATTTTTCTCCGTGTAGCCAAGTCCATTGTTGTTCAATCTTTGACCTGACCTACAACAATAACAATCAGGTTTTCAATATTATTAAAAACCAACAAAACCGTGGGATTTGAGTCGAACTTTGATCGGTCGAAGAGAGGGGAAAAGAGCGACGCCGAACAACGAAAATTAATTTATTATCAAGAAACGAATTCAGAATTAACATCTCAGTGTTAAGTTGCTTCAATATACAGGGTCTTTTCTAAAATCACGACTATAGGAAAAAAAGAAGAGAAATCACTTTATTTTTAAATTAAAAATTAATTCACTTTGAAGTTCATTTTTTTCTCATGAAAAATGCTTTTCATTAATATAAATTTCTCGATTATTACAAAAATCTTTTATCGATCGATTCTAATGAATGTGTTTCAAGCAGAAATATTTTATATGTGACTTCCTGAGAAAATATTTCTCGGAATATTTCTTGGAAGATTTGCCTTTGGTTTGTATTTCATATGACTTCTTTCACGTTCAAATTCGAAAAAGAATACATTTTATACTTTTCTTTTTTTGGTATTTATAAAATGTAAACGTAAATAAATTCGTTGAAAATACGCGGAAACACAAAAAATATTAAAAAATGTAGTATTAAAAACAATGTACAATGTATTGTGGTCACATTAAATAATTTTTTAAATTGTTCAGTCAGTCTTTTCAGTTAGTAAAATCGATGTATCGATTTTAAGCTGAAGAATATTATGAAAACGGTCTTAATATAGTCACTACCGATATCTCTCCTCTACAAAATCATATTCTCGATATTATGAATAAGTTTTATAGCGATTTTCTAAACCATTTTGATCATTATTTAAAGTATAGAAGGAAAATATATCAATATATTTCTGAATTATCTATTTAGGAATTTTATTTATTTATTTCATTGTTATGTCGTGGTGAATATCATTCATTAAAGCTAAAGTGGTGGATCTATAAGCAAGAAATCATCATTCATTCATCCCGCTTTGCATTTTCTTATTTAATCAGTCGGTTTTAAATTGTTTTAATCTTAAGAATGAAATGAATAAGCGAACAAATAGAAATACAATACGAAAAAACATAAACTGAAGAAGAAAATATCCATATTTATATATACAATAGAGAGTAATTAGTAAATTGTTAGGCATTAGGAATAATACACACAAAACAGACTTCATTTTGCGTCCTTCAGTTTTGTTGGAAAACTCTGACCTTAAGCAACTCGAGGTAACAGAAGATACTAAATTTTACCAGGACTATTTTCGAATATGTTACGAAAATACGAAACTGAAATTTCACACAATCCCGCAATAAAGATAAGAGAATTCCTTTAATGAGTGTGGTAAACGTTGCAGAAAAACAAACACTGCATTCTAATAATTCTGTGCTGTAGTACCTCTTCTAACAAGATCTCGGTATTTCATTTCTACATTCTTTGGGCTTTATTTATAAATGGCAACATTAGCAATGGTCTGCGGTGTCCTTAGGACAGACATGGAAGGATGCAGCGGCGGCGGCTGTAGCGGACCGACATCATAAACCGTTGTGTGTCTAAACGCAGTGTGGTAATGCAACAAAAGATGCTTTATGAGCATTTTTACTGCTCACACGACTGCGTAAAATTATCCTCTAAATAAATATGTGTTTATTTAGCGCAGGAATTTAAAATCTTCCAGTGGTTAGGAAAGTTTTCAAAATCGTTGTTTTGCAACGATCAATATGCGATCTTATAGTAATCACCAAAACTGGGAATTTCATTGGAAGATGTTTTATTTTTTAAGCAATCTACTAACAACGAATTCAAGAGCAATAATAAGAATAATAATTATAAAGAACAAAAAAAGACAATACACTCGCAGCATTTCCGTTCCATAGCTGATCTGGCTACGAGTTTTAATTATTTAACTCAGTTTTACCTTTAGACGGACATTGATAAGTGACTGACATTGCCTCTATTTATAGATTTAATTTTATTCTTTACATTAGCATTTAACCAATGAAATTACATCTATTTTAACGTTTAATTAATGACCCTTTTCAATCGACATATATTTTTAATGGATTTAATTAATCATTAGGATGCAAATTAAATATTTTCAGAAGAGTTTGTTTAACGGTAAGGAGAAAAATAATTGAAATCCACGCATCTGCAATTTTATTTAAATTTTTCAATTCGGATTTTGTGCGTTACATTTAGTCGTATATAAATTTAATTGTTTGTCTTTAATTATCATTATTTACATCGCACTTTTATAGACGATTGTATTATTTTTTCAATAAAATTAATTATCGTGACTCGTTAATCATGTCATCTCGTCAAATAGCAAATCGTGTGCTTCGTGTATGTTTTAGCTAATGCCAAGAGTAAATAAATAAATAAATAAGTGTTAAGAATCTGTTTACACTACTTAAGTCTGTGAAAATTGCGTAAATGCAGTTAATAGTGAAAAAATGTTCACTAAACTAATTAAAAACACTTTGCTATTTCCCTTCGAGGACTTCGAAAAAAAGATGAAAATTCTTTTAGGAATCTTCAGTCTTATTTAAGTTAATAAATGTTTGATTTGCATATATAAATTAAATATTCAATAGTTTTAATAATAATTTTAATTATTCTAATTTTAAAATTAGAAAAAATGATTTTCAATTTAATATTTTTAATAAATTTAATGAAAACTGATTACATTATTTATTTATGTTAACATTTCATTTAAAATTATGTTTTGAGGATTCATTTTTAATATGTTAAACTTCTAATTAATTAAAATAGAAAATACGGACAAATTTTCATTTAATTTCCATTTCAACTGCAAGGTAAAAGGAGTTTTTACTCATGAATTATCACATATTTTTAAGAAATATCCACAGATTTTCAATACGCGTATTTAAAGTGTATTTAGTTTTGCAAAATCTATAAAAATTAATAAAGGTTTTCTTTCATTCACGTCACTTTCAGCAAGGAATACCTAAAAACCCAAGCTTATCGCGAAAATCTTTCGAAATGAATATTTAATAATAAAGAAATATAAAAAATATAAGCAGAGCTGCGATTAATTACAATTAATAGCGATATTAAAAAATATAAAAAGGCATTAATATCCGAGTAATAAAAATTATAAAAAACTTCTTAAAAAATAATTGAAAAAACCAAAGAAACATACTTTTAATAAGAAAATAAAACGAAAAATTATGTAATCACTTAATTAAAAATTGAAAAATTGAAGTGAAACAAGAAAGATTCATGTTTGAAAATGTTTTCCATCATTCTTGAAAAATATGATGTGAATATGAAATTTTTGCCAATCGATTTTAAGTGTTACACAATAAACAATAGACCGCATTTGGCAGCACCTAATCACACTTTAAAACACAATTTAAAAAACTCCCTTTTTTCTTTTCCTTTTCCGGAATTTTGTTTTGTTATTATTTTTGCCAGAATTCGAGAATTCATTCAGTAAAATGAATGTTTTGAGTTTACCTGCGGTTAGTTTTACGCGAGCAGAATGATGCGCACAAAGGGACGTTGTAAGCACTTAATTAGCTCTCGTTACATGGCCTAAATCCTTCTTGGAATCACGTCACGTGCGTTGTTCACCTACGCAACGCAACCTTGGCACAGCGTAGACCATTCAGGGAATGTCTAGCGGCTCCTCTCTAGGAAATGCAGCCCTAGATGTTCCTCAACGGTGCACTTGATGTTGCTCCTTCAGCGTTAACAATCCGGGACACTTCTGCTGCAGTATCCGCTACTTTATCCACTTTCTTACATTTCTTTTGCGGTTGTGATCGCTTTTCGCTTTGGAATGAAATACGTTAACGATTTCTTATTCGCGTTTAGAGCTCTGCTGCAAAAGTTCACCGTTCGCGAACGAACCAGAAGTGTAACTGCGAAAGACGCACCGCTGCGTTGCTTATTTCGGAGGCAGCTGTGACATTGGATCACCTAAACCTCAAACGAGCATTAAAAAGCAACCATTCTTTAAAAATTAAATGCCTCATTCAGTTCAGTTGTTCAGTGGTTCAGTTTTCAATTTTTATTTAAAAAGTGTAGTCGTTCTCTTGGCAAACAATCATTCGCGCCGCATATCGGGCAATCAGCCCAGTTACCCCGATCGTCCCTGCGTCATTGGCAGCACCATCTCTGCCATTACCCCAACTTCCCCTTTGCGACGGTTATGCGAGTGCGGACAGAACAATTGGCATGGACAATTTTGCAAGGGAAAAGCAAGCATTTGCGTTGTGGTGCGGTCCTCTTTTGCGCGGCGGCAGTCGAAGAGCGGCAAGGAGCTCGACCAGAGAGCGCCGACCGATTAGCTGAGCACTGAGGCATGGTCCAAGAGCTGTTCATGAGCATGCGCCTTGTAGCTCGCGGTGCAGCCAGAGCGTTTGTTCGTTGAAAGGGCGTAACGTTCGGCCTCAGCTCCGCCCATGTTGCCTTAGCAACCGCCACCGTTCGAGATGCGACGATAGCAGCTCCGTTGTAAAGCCGCAGCAACAACACGTTGGCATTTGCATAGATAACGGATAGCAGCCAATGCGCGTGCGTAGTGCCAAACAGAGCCCAGGGACAGGTTTTGCTCTCAGCGTGTGTGTGCCGCGAACGCTGTGTGTACGTAAGAGAACAAACGGACGACGGTGACTTCTATCTGTCTCGCTTCCTCGCCGTGCTGCTGACGAACACGGAGGATGATTGGTAAGGCAGAGAAGGTGGTTGGCTTCAGCAGCAGCAGCAGCTGCTAATGCGTTGTCGAACGACAGAGCCAGCGAACTGCATGTACACATAAGAAAAAAAGCTGGCAACGCAGCACAGCGCAGAGCTCAGACAATACAAAAACTACAGCCGAAGACGGTGCGAGTCAACCAGGCAGGCAAGGCAAGGCAGACAGCCAGCCAGCTCTAGAAGAAGAACACTTAAGCGTGGCTCGAATAATATTTGTTAGTAAGCCAAATAGTAAGCAAGCATTCCCCTCTGCAAACAGTCGCATTCAAGAGCTCAAGCTAAGGAGTACTCGAGCGCGAAGCAGACACCGGACACGCACAAACTTGTTGTGGATTGTCAAATAAAAATACTTTAATTTGAGATTTAGTGTACAGAAATGGCAAACAAATAAATTAATAAAGAGTGATTGAAAGTGCCGAGTGAATTATTTAAGCCGTGATCAAACATTAGACCCGTTTATGCGGCGACGGTGCTGAGCAGCGCCGAGCATTCGCAACAGCAGACGACGTTGCGCCGTGGATATGCAAAAAAGGATTATCGTCCAACATTAATTAATTAATATATTTGAACGGAATTAAAAGCTATTGAAATGCGATAAAAACCAATTCGATTTACGTCGATTAAAAACGGTTCGTTAAACACCTCGGTTTCGTGCGAATCGGTCTCTGAGTGCTCAATAGTCGCACTTGCAGGTGCTTTGCATCGTTCTTTCTGCGTAGGAATCAGAGAAAACAGCTGCCAACATAAGTGCTCAATTTCTGAATAGCTTCCTGAAGGGATCGCCCCATCAAACGACGATTGACATCATGCAGAAGCTCTACTCGGACTCGGCGCCCAGCGGTCCGGTGAGCATGTCGACTGGTGGCGGCTCGAACGGCGGCAACAGCGTCGTGAACAGCAGCGCCAACGGAGGCAACGTCACATCCAACGGCGGCACGATGAGTCCCATGTCACGCTCTGCATACACGATGAATTCGATGGGGATGCCCGTCGGTGGGATGTCGTCCGTGTCGCCGCAGAGCGCCGCCGTGTTCGGGCCCAGCGTGCTGGAGTCCGCGGCCGCCGTAGCCAGCATGGGCGGCAGCATGGGAGCCGCCGCTGCAATGAATTCGATGGCCGGGAACTGCATGACTCCGGGCTCGATGAGCTACGCTTCGATGGGCTCGCCGCTGGGCACCATGGGCGGGGGCTGCATGGGCGGCGGCATGTCGACCATGGCGGCCATGGGCGGCTACACGTCGATGGCAGCGGCTGCAAGTGCTCGGGACCTGGACGGCGGCTCGCCGAACTCCATCAACCGCGCCCGAGTGGATAAGCCGACAACGTACCGCCGCAGCTACACGCACGCCAAGCCGCCCTACTCCTACATCTCGCTGATCACGATGGCCATCCAGAATAACCCCACGCGCATGCTGACGCTCTCCGAGATCTACCAGTTCATCATGGACCTGTTCCCCTTCTACCGACAGAACCAGCAGCGATGGCAGAACTCCATTCGCCACTCGCTCTCCTTCAACGACTGCTTCGTGAAGATCCCGCGCACGCCGGATAAGCCGGGCAAAGGCTCGTTCTGGACGCTGCATCCCGACTCTGGCAACATGTTCGAGAACGGCTGCTATTTGCGGCGCCAGAAGCGCTTCAAGGACGAGAAGAAGGAGGCCATTCGCCAGCTGCACAAGAGTCCGTCGCACAGCAGCCTGGAAGCCACCAGCCCCGGTAAGAAAGACCACGACGACGCCCACCACATCCACCATCACCACAGCCGGCTGGAGCACCATCATCAGCACCACCACAAGGACACCAACGGCTCCGTAGGCGGCGGCAGCGGTGTGCTCTCGCACCACAACAAGGACGCCGAGGCGCTCGCGATGCTGCACGCGAACGCCGAGTTGTGCTTGGGGCAGCAGGTGCAGCACGCGCCGCCACATCACCACCAGCACCACCACCAGCTGCAGCAGGAGGAACTGACGGCCATGGTCAACCGATGCCATCCATCGCTGATCAGCGACTACCACTCCTCCATGCACCACTTGAAGCAGGAGCCCTCCGGCTACACGCCCTCTAGCCACCCGTTCTCCATCAACCGGCTGCTGCCGACGGAGTCCAAGGCCGACATTAAGATGTACGACATGAGCCAGTACGCCGGCTACAACGCCCTCAGCCCGCTCACCAACTCACACGCTGCCTTGGGACAGGATTCCTACTACCAGAGTCTGGGCTACCACGCGCCCGCCGGCACGACCAGCTTGTGACATCACCAGTACCCACTGGCTTAAGGGCGAGCCGACCAGATGCTGCGTAACAACACGGCCAGCAGCATCTTCGGTGGCGCCAACTCCAGCGGCACCCACTCCGACCTGCAACAGTCCTTGGAACAACACCCTCCACACGCGCAGCAGCCGCGCAGAGGCCTCCAAAAGCAGCTGGGGCCTCCGTCGTCCGCCCTCTACACCGCCGGCATCCAACACAAGCTGCAACACACTCCACTGCCGCCGGAGCTGGAAGACGAGGCGTCCAACATGACGGCCGACCTGAGCGAGGAGCAGCTGCAGCAGGCCCATCAGCACCAGCAGCAGCTGTACAGCAACTACCAACAATACGCCGCCTCCTACCGCAACTGGAACCACAGTCTGACCTTCAACGGGGCCGCGGCGCTGCAGAACCTCCTCTAGCAGCGCCACTAAACCGAGTCCATGCAAATCGTCCATCGATCGGCGGCAGTACATCAGCAACTCTACGGCATCTGATGGGCCATGGACCATGGCCACGTAAGCGTTAACGTGGTTCGATCAGTAGAAATTCTTGGCACCGATTCGGACGACTTTTTTTGAAGACTTTCCAGAAATACGACGACAGTTCGCATGTAAATACGCCCCAAGATCTAATTTCATTTTGAATTCTCAAAATAGGTTTAAGGAGAGAAAACGATCGAGATGTTTGGAAAAGAGTTACATTTGAAAAACACGACACAAAATACACAAAGCATGTTCTTTAAGCAGCAATCAAAAGTGATGTAGTTTTAAGGACGTTCCAAGGCAGCAGCGAAGCACGTTAAGTTAACTGCTAAAACTTCCGTTACGAGTACAGTTGCAATTAATTCTGGTTTCTGGTAATTGATAGAAAAGCTGATGCCGAAACTTTGTGCCATTGTATAATAATTTCGTTAATTGATTAATTTAAAGAGTCTTAAAGTGAGAGAAGACTACTGCTAAGTTTCATTGGATAAGTGCAATTTTTAGAGGGTGGCGCAGTTTTCAGCTGTCCCTTTAAGCAAAATTTATGTAAACGTTATTTGTAAATGCGTAATCGAAATCGCAATCGAATCGAAATGAACAAACAATCAACATGAATCTGCATATAATTTTAATTAATTTTTTAACTAAGTTCTTTTATGATTTACTTTTACACATTTAATTTCTTTTCTTTGAATAGTGAAATAGTATTTTAATTTTTATGTTTGGATGAGTTTTATTGATGCCGGATCTAGTTTATTACAATATGTTTTAAAAAAAAACGGAAAAAATGTATAAATAAACACACTTTAGTACGTAGTTTTGGCCTCCTTATTATTTAACAGATCAGATCCACAGATCGTAGATGATATATGTATATATTAAGGCGTATATATACGACGGCATATGTAGGACTTATGTACATATTATATAAATTGATAATAATTACAACGTAAATATTTTTACGCAAGTAAATTTAAATCCTTAAGATTCTAGTTTTAAGATATGAAGCAGGATATTTATTGTGGTTGATGAGGAAGGAAAAACGGATATGGACTCGGCCCATTTTCGCAGCCTCCTTCCTCGAAACCATTCAGCATCTGTTGGAAAATATCGACTTTTGTTTAAAAGAAATTTTATAAAATAAAACCTTTTTAAAATAAAAATTATTAAATACAAAAATAAATCTAGTTAAAATTTAATAAAAACTTATTTTAATGTTTTAATCATGTTGTTTTTAATGCCTTATTCATAAAGGGTTTTCGAATAGAATCAAGCAATCAACTCGATTTCAATCCTTACGCGTTTTAAGAAGCCTGTTTTTATTATTAGTCCAAAGAAGGATTTTAACTCGATTATTGATGTTGCTAAAAGTGCTCGTAAAAATATATTTACATCGATTTACGTATGATAATTTATAAAATGTCTTCTTAATCTTTAATTTTCTATTAGTCAGCTTTAACAAACGGTGTCCAGTTCAACCTTTGTTCGGTTTTAATTGGAGTCTCACGTGTCTCTGCAATAACCTATTTTTCTTAGTTCGTTATCAGAAGAAATCTTCCTCGAATACTCAAAGTTTTAATGGCTTATCTACTGAATACGCTCTTCCTCGGATTTCAATAAATATATCACTGCTTATAAAGTTCTGGATAAGAGATTTTTGATGTCTAAATTAAAATACTTCTGTACTGAAACGACAACGACTGCAATCACGATAAAATGCAAGTCAGAACTTGGTAAACACCAGCAACCAGAAGAACAATATTTGCATTTTACTGATGGACTGATGTCTGACTGACTGACAGACAGTACAGAACGATTTACAGCTTGATTTATTCGTAGTAGCAATAATCAACACCAGGTGATGTTACAGTATACAGTCTATACAAGAAAATCACCTATTTTCGAGAGATTATATTTTATATAATTTTATATTTTTTAGTATACTACATATATAAGCTTCTATAACATCTAACTATACTATACTGTACTAAATCTATGAACTTTACCTTCATTTACCTTTAATTCGACGAGGTTCCATAATGAGAAGTTTTTCTGTCATGGAAGGAAGTAGAAATTGGAAATTATGGCTCAGATCAGAAGAACTGACCTCGTACAATCGTATAAATATTGTTAGATGCTAAATAGAAGTGGCTTTATATGGAAATCTTATCACTATCGAGAGAAAGAAGGAAAGATTGACAGGGAAATAATCCGCGATACCTTTTCTGACGATAGGAACAAATTTTCTATCTGTTAACTTATTGGGAATATCGGCGACTTTTTCGGTCTCATAAAAGACTTGGACTGTCTACACGTTTCTGCATGTATGCGACTTGCAGTATTATCTTTGCTGCTCCTACTATCAAAGCAGTTGACTAAACAAATAATATTCAGTCGAGCTGCATTCGGCACAAAGACACTTTCAAAGACAAAAACATCCGCACAGACGAAGCGATAGATTGTACATATAAATACATAAATCAAGTCGGTTATCTGCCGTCGGTTATATTCACCAGTAACCCTATAAAGAACTTAAAAACCTTAAAAATAAATTTCAAGATAAATTTATCTGTTATCAAACGATAAGAAACTAGGAGAAAAAAATGTTGAAAAAAGAAGAAAATTTAATTTATTATTCAAGAATCTATTTTTATAGTTTAATAGAAACATTAAATTTATACAGTCGATGGTCTAATATCTTTGGCAGTGGGTAGGGGCAGAGATTGGAGAGAAAAAAGGATCAGGCAGCCAGAAAATCGTAGTAAAGTCTTGGAGATTATTTCTGAGTATAAAGATTAATACGAAATCTTTAGGTTCCATAAATTCAGAAGTTTCAACTACATTTTTATATATACTATAATTATTTATATACGTAGTCTTAAAGAGTTCTGCAGAGTTCGACTCTGTTACGTTCAATATTGACGCCATTTTATGTAACGTGTCGTTACATCCTTGCATTTTGCTCTGTGCTGCTTCCATGACGTTCTTTAATGTGCCCCTCTTCGCGTCCTCGACATTTTTACCTTTAAAAGTTAAACGAACGCTTCGCATCGAGGAGTTCAGCCGAAATCGCTCAAAGGACTCGCCCTACATAACGGTTATCAGCGACCAGACTGCGTTCGTCATCGATAAATTTTAAACCGAATCGGAAAATATGAGGGGGAAAATATACACGATGTGTGTATACGGTTTATCCACATAATGTAAATCACAAACACACAGACATAAAATACAAATCTGTTAAATGAAAAAAACGAATGTTCTCCTTCATCCTGGCATGATTTTTATTTTATTTAATTTTTATACTTTAATTAATTTGCTTAATAATGCATTTTCAACGTAGACAATAATTGCCGAGTCGCTGAAGCAGTTTTTCCAAGATATTCTAGAGTCTTAAAGCAGCCGAGCCCATCGAAAAGATTTGGAGAAGCGAAGAAATTGATGGCGTTGCGTCATGTTGGGTGTTGGAGAGAGGCAGGGAAGGGGGCAGCGGAGCAATGTTGAGGACAGCTTGCGCAATGAATCCTGGGCCGCTCACGGTGTCGTCCTTTGCCTGACATGCGCCCTGAAGTCACGTCGCATGCAAGAAATGTATTCACTGCGTACGACTGAATACACATTCGTGCATACGTATTTATATAATAATTATGGAGTTCGAAGGTGAGGAAGGATGTCGAACTGCTTTTATGCCCATGTGAAAGCCTTCGACATTTTCAACAGACTACATATAAAAGGCACACTCGAAATAGAATTTACACGATGAATAATAACAAAATGAAGCAATATTAAAGTGAAAACGAGACTTGACAATTAATAATATTAGCAAAATTTCATTTATCGCTCGTTTGAAACAGAGAAGAGACTTCGAAAGTTCCACGTTTCATTGACGGAATTCATTTTTCAAGCCATCAGCTACACACACAAACAAATATTTCGAGTGTATAGCAGCAGCAGATGGATTCGCTGTTCTCCAATAGATGTCGAGAGCTCTTCCGGCCGCTGTAAGGAGACGGAGATGTGAAAGTATTTCGACAATGGCGGCAACATGTACGAAAGCGAAGAAAAGCGATGGCGCTTCGAAGGGGCGAAATTTGTGAAGAGTCCTCGAACAGCCCAACGAATTTAACGGCTTGAAAAATCCATTAATTTCATGTTAGAGTGGAAGCTTTTACGACTTTCCACAATGGCGAAATATGCATTAAAATATTTGCCTTTTTTTTTGTTGTTGTCTTTTTATTTATTAAGTTAAAGTTTTCGGTGAAATAAATGGTAATTTTGCTCTCTTAACTTCCATCTTTTGGTTGTTTTTAAAGGCTTGGCACATTATGGAGCAAAATGCGGTTTATTTTTCAAATTTACTGTTGACAATTGATGGAATTCCAGGAAACTTTGAAAGATTTTACATGAAAAACATGATTTTTATGTTTGGAAAAAATAAAGTTTACCAAGAAAAAAGAATCGCTAAAATTGTAATAAATTCTAGAGTTGAACTATCCATAAAAATCCTTATCTTTTCACATTTGTAAGTCAATTCGACTGACGTGAATTCGTTGGAATGATCATTTGGCACTTGGTGACTATTTTTGCTGTTTGACGTTATGTTTTTCTATTTGAACAACTGTTTTATGTATTCCTAAAACTCAATTCTAACTTAGGTATTTCCAGACTTGAATTACCAAAGGCCAAAACTGAAATCTTGCCTATAAAATATTCCACATACGTCAGCAATGAGTTGTTTATCCAAAAACAGGCTTCAACGAATATTTACTTAAACTCTATTAACGCAAGTTCGAATATCATTTCAACACTGAAAGTATTACAAGTGCTACAAAGTTAGACTTAAATTAAATGTTTCAGGTCTTACACAGCAAAATATAATTCCAATATTAACTATAATAGTAAAGATTCTTTAATTATTGCATTAAGTTTCTCGAAATTCCTTAAATTTCTGTATTCATCGGATCCATTGCAAAAAAAAAGAGAAGGAAATTGCAACACAGAAACATCTAAGTAATTATCCACCTCTGCATCGCCTCCGTCTGCTCCTTCTAACAAAGGTTTTCGCCTCGACGAGCCGTTGAATAGGCGACTGCATCTCGAATGTATGTACAACGCCTTCTGCGGACTCCATTCGAGTGTCTGTGTTGCCTCGGAGCGGCACGAGGCTGCTTTCAAACCGCAATCTCTGCTAATGCAGAATAATGAAACATATACGAGTACACACAGCTGTACATAAGTTAAAATAAAGGCTTTGGAGCGAGGCTACGTTGATACGAGACATGATGAGCTGCACTGGAAACTACCCGAAGCCACGCTTGCATTTGGTTTTCGGGCCGAGTTTGAGTTCCTCTTCATGCTGCGTCGGTCGGCGACTTCAGCTTCTCCTAGATTTTTCATTATAATAATTCCTTGTAATTAGGTTTTCGAAAGTTAATTAAAATTCGGTTACGGAAGCGGAAACTTTTTATGTACGCATCCGGAAACGAGTGAAATGAGGAAAGAAAAGGATTTGGGCAATTTTGGGGTTTTTTGGCGAAGTACCAGCACCTGAACCAGTTTAGTTCATGGGTTGCGGTGCGTTTTCACTCTGGGCAACGTTCGTGCAAACATTTCAGCGAAATTAAAAAGTACACATTATATTTTAATGAGGAGAAAATGTGTCGTGAAGTTTGCTCGGCGCCTGCGAGCAGAACATCCACAAGCCGAGCCATCGCCGAAAGAAGGAAGAAATATGATAATTAAATTGGCGATTCGGATACAAATGCGGTTATCTTTGACCAGCAGACGGTTTTTGATTAAATTGCAGACGTGAGCGAGGTTCGAAGACTGGCGAAACTTCACTGAGTCATGAGCCGAAGCGGTATCGGAGGAACACGATTTTTCTGAAGTGTATCCTGAACAGTCCGAAGCTGTTCGTAGTACGTTTCCGCCCATGCACCCAAAAGTATAACCGAAGGAAGGCTGCACAGTACAGAGATGGGGTTGGCTGTGTGTGTGTCTGCTCTATCAGCGAGCGCCGAAACACGAAGAAACTGCTTCGTGACTAAACAGGGACGCTTTGGATTAGAGTGAGCGGGCTTCAAGGGTCTTCACATCGGTCCCAACATCGGCGATGGCGTTGCTCTGCTTCGAGTCCGTTCGGCGGGAACTTAATGAACAACGCGGAACGATCATCACGACGTCATAATTGGAAATGATGACAGGAAACTTGGACAAGTGGCCGAAGGAAGAGAAAAACAAGTTAAGGTCGATATTAAATGTGGCTCGATTGTTGCGCAAATCGTGAGCAATCAAAATTGTGTTATTGTTAGCGGATTAATCTGCAAATTGAAATTAATCCAATGCATTTTATCGAGGTTTCTTTTAAAATGCATACACGTGCCGCCGCCTGCCGCAGGACGACATTCGCTGCTCTGCCTTTTTTCCCCGTGAAGCGTGCCGCCGCAGCCACAAAACGAATTGCGACGAATATTGCGACAACATATTGCAAAGAACAGTTATCAGACAGTCGATGGAAGCATCTACAATCGATTATTCAAAAGTCGTCGGCGAAGTGTCTGTGAAACAACGTAAGAATGATTCGAATTTAATTGAAGTTGTATGACAAACTATAAAAAACAAAGTTTTATCAAAACAAAACGCGATTTTATACTTTTTTTATTCAACTTTGGCTTGAACGTTGATGACGCAGTGGCAGCCATGTTTATCGTGCTACTTCCGAAGCACACATACATCAAATTTCGAAGAGGGGCTGTGACGTCCTTTGGCATCGACACTCCAGCAAAAGCTGTGACAGTGACAGATGCGATTCAGGCTTATCGACGACGAACACACCTAAAAAACACGCCTGCAACAACAAAAACTCTTCTCGGAATGGCGAATTTATGTAGAAGACTTCATTGATGAGCTTGCATATAATAAAAGCTCCATTTAAATCAAATTTCAATAAGAAAATCGGTGGAAAATTCGAGAGAAATTATCAAAAGTTATTTTGAAGATTAATTTAAAGGAACATTAACAAGTGATCATCAGAAAAAGTAAAAATTGTTGCTTCGACCCACCTTACGTTGTAATGGAAGTCCGTAAGTAGGCTCTGTTCCCACTTACAACTACCTTCGCTCCGCAGCAGATTAAAGTTGATGATTAAATTAGTTTGTAATCATTAAAAAGTGGGAAATTTAAAAAGAAACTGATTTTTTAGTTTTTTTCACTCTAATTTCAAATTGATAGACATTTTGTTGAATTGCTTGTTCCCCACAGCTCCGCAAGCAAACAAAAACCAACTCAACAACCGCGGATGTTTGGTGATCACCTCGCAGCGGAGCCGCATTTATGCTTGGAAATGCTGCACGATCCTGTGAATGGCGCCCACGCGCCTTCCACAAAATGTGCCCTAATTCACCATTAATGAGAAATGCATTCGGGTCGTTGGTGAACGCGTGTGCGGAAACATTTGCACAATAATTAATTGAATAATGTCAATAAATTGCCAACACATGCTCTAAAATCTCTAAACAACGACGCAACGCAAATAACTTCGACGCACAGCAACGAATTCGAAATTCGGGACTCGAATTTGTATGCTGAATAGTGAAAACTATTCTCACAGGGATCGGCGGTCAGAGGGCGCCATGAGTTGCATTCAATGCGATTGGGCGGAACAAATCGACTCGAATCAACACAACACAACAGCACAGATTTCGTCATTAAGTTTTCCTGCCATTCGCATTGTGTTGCAGGCGAAAGTTTGCTCTTCAATTTCTAAATTGTATTTGCCGAATGTTGCCAGCGACGACGAGCTTCTGCTGCATGGCAGCAATTTGCATACGCTTCTGTGTGTTGCCGAAAAGGATCGAGAAGAAAAATGATGCGACGAAACAAGCGCAGGCAGCTCGAGGATGAAGGACGTCCTCCTCAAAATCAACAGAAAAGCAACAGTTGTTGCTAACATTTGTCTCGTCCACGTAGAAAATTAACTTGGCCCAATGCCCCAAATTCACTCTATGCAGCCGCCTGTCCTCCTCCTGCGTCGAAGGGTGACGCTATCGGATGTGGAAACCTTGGAGTTGGTCTGGAGAACATCGTCGCAATGGCTTCGTCCTTCCGACGAATGGGACCAAAGCTTCGTTGGGACGACGCATTAACAATAAAGTTTTCTTGAGCAAACATGCAATAAAAACAAAACACACACACACACATTGAAGCGTTGGAGAGTGGCTCAAATAGCGACGCAGAGATTCCGTGACACATCCATGAAACATTCCAACTCTTTGCATTTGACGTATTGTGGTCGCCGTCGCTATCGTCGCCGTGGTGCCATCGTCATCGTTGCCATCATCCGCTTCAACATTCTGGAAGTTCCAATTAAATAAATCAAAAAAGCAAATACAAATGCAAATACAAATTCAAAGGCAAACACAAACACAAACAGCAAATGTTTTATGTGACGACGACGCATTTAATTGATAAACAAATTTTTATAGTCAACAGAATCTCCCACGACGAACAACAGCGAAGTGTCAATTGCCGAAAAAAAAACAAGAAAATAGGGAAAGAAGAGGAAGACGAAGAGAAAGGATAAGCAAATTCGGAAGATCATCGATATGAGCAACCATAGAAGGAGTATTAAAATCGGAGATGCCAATAAAAGTGCAGCAATGACATGTGTCATAATCATCGGTCATCGTTCGTCACTCTTGCAGCTAAGCGAAGGATTTTCACGAAAGAGGCGAACTTCCAGTTGAAAATGTGTAGGAAGAAAGATAATTTTAATCAGTGGCAAACGGAAATCCTCACGTTTCTGAGGACGCACAGCAGACACACGCGATAAACACGTTATGTAAATGTTGCCACGATTTAGCAAATGCAAATCGTGGTTTTTCTACATTTTGTCTGCTTTTATAGAAATTCTCTTCTTTTCAAAAGATGCTACAAAATCAAGGAACAGAAAACAACAAATGAAAAGTATGTAAAGTTGATGATTAGCCGTCGTTTTAGGCCTCGAAGACAAGCGAAAGGAAACGTCTTCAATTGCTGCCTGTTTTCGTTGTCCTTGTGATGTTTTTATAAAGACGTAAACACAGCAAACGCAGGATCCTGCTTAAGCCAATGGATCAACGAGGATGATCCTCAATTTCCGTTGGCAAGTCAAAATCATCACCGATCGCGAATCAGCAGAGAATCACTTGAGATAGAAATGAACAGACGAACGAAGGAGTCGAAGACTCATTCAAGAATTTCAACTGCAACTGTTCCGAGTTTCGTTCGCGTTTCCTTTTCCTTGCTTCTGATCCGGCTCTGGATAATTGAAAGCCAGCTCAGATCAATTGGGCGTGTAGTGCAGTGAGTGTATTGTCCGAATTGCAACTCCGAGCGATGTCTGTCGGGTTTCCGCTTGCCCAAAGAAACGCCGAGAACAATTTGACTTTTGTTATCGAATAAAACTTTGATAATCGCACAAAACTCAAAACTATCCACAGATTGGATTGCAGCCCGAGTGACAGCTGAAGAGGAATCTTTTCCCTTTGCTCATTTAATGCAATGTAATCACGCGGAAAGGTTTTCAATTATTTCGACGATTTGCGAATTCTTTTCGACAATATCAAAAGCAAACTCCATTGAATGACGTTTCAGTTCGCTCTCAAGACTTTTTTTAATATGAATTTCAAGTGGAAATCCTGACAGAACCGAACGATGTCAGGAAAGCTGAGAGGAAATCCTGTGAAGCTTCGAAATTCGCTGTCGAATGAAGAGATTTCGAGTGCGTTACAGAGAGGAAAAAGTAGATAATGTTTTCGTATATGGAAAATATATGTTTTTCTCATAGATATTCATTTATAGAAACTTAAAAACGTCTGTTAAAACCATTTCCCTACGGCGTTTATATTGAAATACGCAAACATTTTCCTTGGGACTTTTTTCTGTGTGTAGCTGCCAATCATTTCTGTCGAAAGGATATCGCAGGATGTGGAAATCTGTGAGCAGTCAATGCGAGCAGATGGTGGATTGTTGCTGCTTTCGGCTGGCATGCAAATATCGCTGCGAACGACAGGTGCACAGTTTGTCGAGTGGCGTGACTGACGTCGTGGGCGGTGCGGTGCGCTCGATCGCGCCAGGAGTCAAGTGAAGCGAACAGCAGGTCGATGGCGATAACGTCAGCGATAGCGGCCGCTGAACAAGTTTCCAGTCTCCAGTGTTAGTTAAAGTGCAGTTAGTGACAAGCTTCACCTGAAGTTAATTGATGTGGCATGCGAAGAAGTCATAACTTGCTCATGAAGTACTCGCCTTTAATTCATAATCTAATGAATTGTCTCCTAGTTTTTCATAATCTACGCGTTTCTGCCGCCTGCGGTTCGTCGCTGGGCCACTTTTATTCTATTATCACAAGGCATTTGTTCGAGTGACAACTGAATTAAACCATTTGTCGCGGCTTATTTTCACATATGCTTCCATTTGACACGGCAATTCGCTTGCTCGGCCGCTGCCCCCCGCCCCGATTCACAGGTTATGACAGCCACTTCGTCGGCGTTGTTGTTGCTGTTGTCAACGCTTCGCTGAAGGATGTTGACGACCCTTTCGAAGGGTCCTTCGGCGAAAACGTTTACTTGCCCAACGACAAGAATAACTAACCAACAACAACAACACCAACAACAATCATCAGCCATCAGCGTGCGCCCAGTGAAACACGGATTTGGATTTGGATTCGCTGCTTCGGCTGCTGCGACTGTTCTCACTGAGAGAACTCCACTTCCCCTTTCCCCTTCCTGTTGCTCTGTTGTTAGTGATGCTTTATTATTATTGCGTTGTTGCTGTTGTTGTTGCTATTCTTCTCTGTTGTTCTCCTTTAATTGTGAATCAAATGGATTTCCCTGCAGTGGGACTTTTTCAGGGTGGATGTTTTTGCGTTTAATTCCGGTTAAAGTGCTAATGCGTTGTTGTTGTTGTTTTTAGATGATTGCTTTGCGTTTGTTTGCTGTTTTTGCATTTGTCCATGAACAGCGACAATGGGACAAATTCGCAAAGAAAAGCATAAAACCGAAATTAATGCGATTCGACATTTAAAATCGAGGATTTACAAAGAAAAGCGTCGTTTTACGTAAAAGATTATTTTTAACTGTTATATTATATTTTATGGATTGTAGTATTAATTTTAAGCGGCGAATTGTAAGCAATTTCACTTCAATTCGCTCCACTGTAAAAGAGTTTTTGTCCCCTCGTCGCAAGGCGCGATTTTTGATAGGAAAAACTCTTCGAAACATTTGAAAATCTGAGCTGAGAAGCGTTTAACGAACAATTCCGCCAGCAACGACTTCAACGAACAACGAACAACAGAAACAAATTAATATTATTGCAACGTTTGCTTCGCTGCGGCGCTTGTGATTGCGATCTGCTGGTTCGAGCCAATATAAGGGCAATAAAATAATTGTGACAATAAGCGTTTCATTAGGAGGGCGGCTGCGAGTCGCTGCACCCTCGCCAGCGAAGCACTGCGCCCACCCCTCACTCGACGCCGGCGTTCTTCGTGCGCCGGGGGTGCACAATCCGCCTTTAATCTCTGATATTCCACGCTTTACAGACTTTTATTTACTGTTAATAGTTTCTTAGTTGTCGTCGTCCTTCGACGGAGCGCCGCACGGGCTGCGGTGTGCGAGGCGTGAAACCTTGCGGAATCTTGATTTGATTATTCTGTTCGGTGATTGCTTAATGCAGTCCAATCCACGAATGAGCAATTCGCCGTTAAGCCTCTGCTTGTGTGTGTGTGTGGCTTTGTTTTGATTGTGTCGAAGGATTAAAGTTGGATTGGCATTTATCCTGTGCATATTACGTTGCAGTCGCTGCTGACAAAACGTTCGGGCGTGTTTCGCGGCTGTCAACGGATTCGTTTAGTTCGATGCTCGAAATTCGATGCATCCGAGTGACAAGTGGACGGTGTATAATGAACGAATGCTGAATTTATGACATTTGTTGTCGTCTTTTTATGAGCTTTAAGCCGATTAGCTATGAATAGATATACAATTAACAGATTTCAGTGTTTGCAAACAACGGAAGCAGCGCGTTTTTTCCTTTCGATGCCGGTTCCTTCGAGTGCTGTGGTTTTTTTCTTACTTTTCTTCACACTTTTTTCGGTTTCTTTTGTTATTTTTAATTGGCTAATTGAGGATGAATTTAAATGAATTTGCGTCTTCGTTCTTCAACTTTTTCATTGCCACTTTTCAGCGGAATTTATCGCATTTTAATGCTCAAACAGTTGGAAAGTTTTCGATCGTCGTTTTTATGCTGCTTTTAATGAATAACTTCCGCCATCGTCTGCAATTAAAAATGTAATGAAGTGAAAGGAAGACTTCGAAATGAATCCCTTTTTTTGTTGAATTATTACAGAAAACTTTCTTCTGTGCGAGTTTTTTAATTGTGAATTTTATTTTTTGTGGTAGTAATTTTCTGCCAGGGATATTTTCAACTTTTCCCTTATTTCCAGTTGATCGAATGATTTTTTTATTTATGAATGATTATTTTCAATGATCAGAAATTTTATCTGTTTGTCGACAAGCGACACAAACACAAACGTAAACAACACGACGACTGACGGTCGGAATAAAGGTCAAGGTTGGCAAAGCGTCACTGCTGCGTCGTCATCACCTCGCACCCCGAAATCCAAAGACTTTTCATTCATCAAACTCGTTACTCAAATATTTTGCTTGCACAAATATTTTGATTTAGTAAATTTATCGTTTGTTTTATATTTTTTTTTCTCCTTTTTCTATGTGTATTCGAGCACTTATCTAATGCTTAACTTTGTTGGGAGCTTCAATAACAATTCTATTCACGAGCGAAAGAAGCGGCAGATTCGAATTCATTGAATCATTCAATTCGTTACTCTGAATCCAGACACAAACACATCGAAATAAAAGATGACGCTTTGAAAAAATACATTTCTCTTTCAAATTTTAGATGCATTTATTACAAAGTTCTACTTTAAAAGAGTTTTTCACAATCGTTTTGAGGCATTCCTTTCGCTAAATGTAAAATAACAGGTAGTTCTCAGCAGTCATTCATTCAGCTTCTATCGAAGAGAACCAACAATGAAAAAGCTCTCGTCACTAAATGTACACAAGAAGAAGACGACTTCGATTGTCTAGTGTTCGTCTGCTCTAGTGTTCGTCTGCTCTAGTGTTCGTCTGCTTATTTGAAATATCGATGGATATTCCAATCGGAATTCAATGAATGCACACAGGGAAAGAGAGAGTTTTTTAGATATCGATTGTTTGTGAAAGAGTGAGTTGAAAGAGAAGGGAAAAGTACTTGTGCTGCGTGTCTAATATGAATACCAAGTCGATTTGTCTTCTTCTTCACGG
This sequence comes from Thecophora atra, assembly GCA_937620795.1. Classification (NCBI taxonomy): domain Eukaryota; kingdom Metazoa; phylum Arthropoda; class Insecta; order Diptera; family Conopidae; genus Thecophora; species Thecophora atra. The sequence continues at coordinate 35,832,157 of OW569401.1, forward strand.
CTTCCTCTATTACTAAATCCATGACGTCGTCGGGAGCGAAAAATTGGCGGGTATCGCAACGAAGTTGCTTCAATTGATATTCTGATTATTATTTGAGCAAATATAAATTGGCTAATAATAATAAGTATACCGAAACGGACGAATATACGAGAAATAAATAAACATGGAAACATTGTATAGAAAAAGTAACGAGAATAATAATTATTAAATATTGGAGAGAAAAGGACTAATGAAATTAATATTATTTATATAGTTTTTATATTTATTTATTTACATATATATTTATTTAAGGCTCAATAAATAAAATTTGAATTTGAAGTATTTTTCTTATAATTACGCAATACAAGTATAAAATTAAGTACATAATTTTTATATGCAACTGTGGCTTAATCTTCTCTGTCCCAAAAAACGCGTCGTTTCTTAACGACAAGATTGTGAAGTGAATTAAAGACATTTGGTTTTAAATTATAATTACTTGGAATTTATTTATTCTTGTAATTATATTATGTTCGTTCATTGCATTAAACAAACAACAGCAACAGCAACAGTCAACAGGCGAAATAATTTAACGTATCTTGTTTGCTTAAAGACGCGATTAGTGGTTGATAAGCGGCCCTGCTTCGTCTTCTTCTGCTTCTAGGGCTTCATATTTTTCACACTTTCCGCGCTTCCACGAATCCAAGGAACATTCACGATGTTCGAACGCATTTTCATCGCAGTGGGACGCAGAAGAGTCTTGGACAGGAAAAGTCGCCGTCGTTTGTCGCTTATCTTATCGCTCGCCAGAAATGCAAATAGACGAAGAGTCAGGAAGACGGACAGATCACCGAGAACGCGGAGATGGCGGTTTCTGTCGGATATAGAGTCATCGGGAAGAGCAAACAAACTGAATTCGAGCAGTGATAAGCGAAGCGAAGTCGAAGATTACGTGCGTTCCGCGAAGACTTGAGGCATTGGCCAGGAATGTCCATGAGAACCTTCATTTGATTAGCAAGATTGGTAAACATTCAATCAGATAATGAATTCAGACGAATGCACGTCCAAACGGAGCTGCTTTCACGATTAAACTATTAACTGCGTTGCAAACAGAAAACATTTGAAAGCATCTGCAACCTCAGAGAAGCGAAGAAACTTATTTAAACACGGATGAAATAATAATTGAGTCGTTTAAGCACAAGTTTATGAAAGAATGACGCAATTAATGCTAAGATTTCTGCGTTATGTCATTTCAATTTGAAATCGCCCGTGAAACTCAACGAAGAAATTCAAAACATCAGCGAAGCTTAGACAGCAACCGAAACAAATATTACGCCATTTCGATGAGCTTCGTATTTGCTCAAGTTAAAAGCCGAACACTTCGCTTTGTGATCACTGCATCGCCTCTGCTCACGCTTCTATGTTTCTGCGGTGAACTATTTAAAATCAGCGGCGACATCGCAACGTTTTTACACAAAAGTCGTGAAGTCGCGGCGCCGTGCTTTCTCCTTCTCAACTCAACTATGAACAATTTAATATATTTTTTAAGCAATAATTTAACTTTATTAATTAATTGGATAGCAAAAACGATACAGCTCATTAAAAAACAGAGCTCCTATATAGTACCTCTTAACCTTCTATAGCTTTTAATAATAATTGATATGCATATGACAACAGGAAGAAAGTGATGATTCTTTATGCTACAAAAGAAAATTAGAATGAAATCGATTACAAGCAGCAAAGGCGCAATAAAACTATTTTTCTTTTCCCTAGGGAATTAATTTTGAGGGTAATTTTCATAGCTGATTTTTTGTTGTTGTATTTAACGTACATTTAATTCGCAATCATTTCTCACTGTGGTTATTTTTCCGATCAATGTTAGTGATTTGAATTATTAAAAAGGCAAACATGACTTTGGTGCCAAATGTGTCGAGTACACAAGCTTCGGGTCGCTTTGCCAGTGGGACAAGGATAAAATAGACCATTACATAATAACTAAATAAATAAAGTGTCATATAAATACAAAATAAAACTGCCATTTATAAACAAATTTTAACTCTGAAATTGAAAACATGGATTTTATGATAAGGATTTATTTAAAAGATTTTTGGATAGTATTTTTTCAGTACCGAAAAAACCCCGAAAAGAAGATTTCTCACCTCGCACTGCCGGGGTTTTGAGCATCCAGGATCTACGATGGGCTTTTATTATATTTTTTCGCTTTATTTATTCTCTGTTGGAGGCGCATTCAGACATCCTTTGACACCCATCAAGACGCGGACGGCAGCGAGCGACTGAGTTGCTGAGTTGAAAGCAAATACAACGATTAATTCGCGCTGCCGTAACGCAGATTGACGACAAATGTTTGACTTTCATTCTGATTGATTGTACAACAACTGACGATTGTTAACAAGTTGCATTTTTTGCCTTTTCCGTTTTAAATATTTACCTCAATTTAATTTCAGCGGGACTTGGCGACTTCTGCCAAATGAATGAACTCTTCTACGCTTCTCTTTCGTCGTTGATTGAATAAAAAATAGAGAAAGAAAAAAACAAATTTCGACTTTATAAAACATCAGCGTCAGCAACTTCCTCTGTAATCTGAATTCATACACATTTTTTATCCTTTCAAGTGACATTTTTTAACAGAAAACTCATAAAAATCTACTCTAAGGATGATTTAAGGCTTCAAATGAAATTTACTTGACATGAGATTTAATTTTTTTGTTTTAATTTCGCGAGTGACATAAAATTGAAGCATTAAATTGCAGCTTTAAATCATGTTTCAAAGGATTTAAGCACGTTTTTTGAATCGGAAGTAAGTCTCTTTTAACTATCATCATTTGCAAGCAAGTTTTGGAGTTAAATCAAAGGCGATCAGCGTTTTCTTGGTCCATTGTCCTGGGACAGAAGACGCTTTAGGATGTAAGCAGTTCTGAGAATATGAATAAGTAAGAAACTTTTCCGCAAACTTCGTCTTGAAGTGCGTTGCATAAAATCGAGGCTTAAACCATAAAATCAACAAATTATAAGACATCCAGAGACAACCTGTGTATTCGAGTGTATGCATGTGTGCGTGCAATATTCGCAAGCAGCTCTTTGTACATGCTCTTTGATGGATTTTGCGGTGTGAACGATCCGGAGCCAGAGATTGCTTTTCGGCCGGAAATATTTAATTCAGATTTTGCAAAGTGCATAACAAAGGAATTGCCAACCATCGAAAAGCACACAGAGCGCTGCACGCATCATATAGCTACACAAACACAATTACAGCCCGGCTGCAACTCTCCTCACGTTCATTTATATTTATGCATATCCAACGTACATTTAAATGGAGCCAGCTCCACACAATCCAAGCACACACACAAACGCAGGTCCGCTGCATGATGGCCGCCATCATTTTAATGCGCTGCTGCCAAGAATCCAAGCATTAAAATTATTCGTCCGTTCTTATGCAGGTGCGTCGTTATGCATTTAATAATACAGGTCATTATTGCAATCTTCAATGAATCCGTGTGCCACTGTTAGACACATTCGCATTAAATATTTGCTCTACGAGTTTCCTTTTGTGAGGGCCCACATCCGTTAATTGAAGCATTCAGCATCAGCGTTTCCTTCATATTTCTTTAATTTGCCCAACGTTAAATGAATATTTTATAATTTACGCTTAATTAAAATACATTAAAAAGCTGCTGTGAGATTAGGTTTTTATGCTTTTTGTAAAACTACGATTAAAAATGATTTTTCATTAATTATCAAAATCTTATTTGAACAGAAGCGATCGATTGCAGTGCATTTAATTGAATTTAAACTTAGTTAAAAATCACATACAAATAAAAATATCTGTAAAAGAGCCACACAATTTTCGATTTTTTTGTAAATCTCAGCATTTCGTGTTTTTCCCATCTACGATTTCGTCGATGGGGAAAGTTTCAGCAACTCCCATCGTTTTATTTCTAATCATTGCGTCTTTTTCTGTAATTACTATCGATGAAGCATTCATGTTTGGAGCTGATCGAAACTGCTGAACCTGGCTGCAACTGCTGCCGCACCGTTTAGCACATAATTAACCTAAAAAGCCAGCTCCACTCAACTCCATTTTAGAGTTGGTAGCGTCGAGTATCGAGGAGTGAAAGACGCGCATCTCATTATCACCAGGACGTGATATATCCAAGATTCTTTCGTTCTGTCGCCGGATCTTTTTAATGAGATTTTTTCTTTGTTGTTCACATCGTTTAAATATCCGTCAAAAGCTTAAATAAACACAAATCCATGGCGAGTGTGGCTCCGTGTGTGTGGAAAAATGGAGAAAAACATTAAAATCGATTACCTCTTGGTCAATTCGATCTCATTGTAAGCACACCCCAAACGTGAAGTCATCGCTTGGCCAACGAATTCTCCATTTTAGTCGAGCCTTGTGTTTGCTGAACAAATTAAGTGCTGAACAAGTCGTGATTTGCAGCTGAGGCTGAGGCTGAGGCTGAGCTGCCGGCGCAAACGATCGAACAAACAAATAAACGCGACGATCGTCTGTGGAGATCGGAGCCGCAGCCCGGCGACAATCGTTGCGCACTTTAAAAGTGAAAAAGTGAAATAATGCATTACGAGAAACACACCTTTTCCGTTAGTTGGCCGTGTTGACCAAGTTAAAAGCCGACGCATCTCTGGCAACACGGATCGCCTCTTAGATATGCAAATAACAGCCGCATTCCGCATCTCGGGCCACCTGCGCGATTCGATGATCGATCCGTCGGTCGAGTGAGCGATCAGCTGCGGCCAGCGACGGACTGATTGGGTGCGTCGCTATGCTGACGTCTGTCGCAGTTACTTTCAAGTACATTTCATCCATAACCTAAGTAAATTCCATGAATTATTTGCATTCTTGCTAAATGCAGCCAGCTGATTGATCGAGTGTTGAAAATCTTGCGGTTGAAGTGCCCAGCAATAATGTCAATTGTTTCATCAGGTTCCTTAGCTGTTATATTGTTATGTTCCATATCAATCTCTATAGAATTATACAAGAGGAAACTTCTATCATTGGGAAAATGTAGCATTATGCCATAAGTGATTGAAGTTGCTACAGGACATCGCCTTGTTACTCTCTTATTAGGGAAGTCTTGGGCTCGTGTACAATGACTTCTTCTGGAATGAATTCGCTAGGAAGACGAAGAAAAGCAGCAGTTGCTCTGTAGTTGTGCCATTTCTTTTAATTGTATTTCATAATTTTTTATATGTATTAAATACTATCTTTCCCAATAACTGTGCCAGCATCAATTCTCTGGTTTTCTAGTATCTAGTAGATAATATCTACTCCATTACAACTCTGCTGTTAGAGGCTTTGATAATAATCGGGTTTTTGGTCATTTGGATCCTGTATTGAGAAGTGTAGATAGTTTGTGTAATACTGTATACAAAACTTTAGAAGGTATTGGAGGTATTTCCCAAATTGTATAGAAGATTTCTAGTTTCTGTGCATATCTGAATCTATTGTCTTATGCACTATACAGCCTATAAGACTTTCTTGTCTATATTATACGAATTGATTCAATTGTGATTAGATACATTAGATTAGATACATACAAATAAGATATACTCATATCTTTAAGAACTGTACTTAATAATAGCAGGAAATTATAACAACAGTTGAACAATAAATAGTAAAAATTTATTTATTTATTTATTAACGCTTAAGAAGTAATAAATTACTCCATAAACTAGTTGCAAACAGTACTAGCAACTAAGACTAATCTATCTGTCTAAATAAATGTATCTATATCCATCTATATCTCTCTATATATCTATCAATCTATCTGCTTTTTCCGGTTAATCTCGGCAACTATTCCTCCGAGATGATGGAAAATCTAATGAGCTCACAGTTCAACTGCCAAGGAAGGTGTTTGTATCGTTGGTTTTAGAAACTATAAACTCCTTCAAATAACCAAGGCGGGATTACTAAATTTTCTTGCAGTAATGTAGTTAAAAACCCGCTTAGCGTCAGGAAACATAATAACTGGAGCTTCTATCGACCTCTATACTATTTGAGCGAGAGAAAGTTCAGCGGCTCAGCTAGTAAATCATAATATCAATACGTAACCAAAACAAAGAGTTCCTACTGCATTCGAGAAATTTCGTTCAGCTCCAATGAATGCCTTTTATTGTAGGTTTTTGCCTAATTTTAACATTGTATATTGTATTTATTGTATACAACAGATTATGTTGTTGGTCGAATGTTCGATCAAGAGCGACGACTAGTAAATTTAAATTACAGTATTTTATAAATCTAGGATATATACATATACTACGCTGAACTATGGACGAAAGCAATATTATTATTAGCACAGAACAAATTTTGTGATAGAAATTTATAAAGAAAAAATTATAATTCATCGTTAGAATCGATAAAGATTTGATTTATTTTACTTTCCTAGTAGAACTTATTGTATTTTACATATCCGTTTATTGTGATAATTGATAAATTACTGACTATATGAAATTTCTATATTTTACCAATTTTCTCTTTTATTTTTTCTGTAAAGTTTCATAATACATTCACTTGTATAAAGCGTTTGTTTATCTGCGAGTTGTAAAACTTCATTCGTCGATGTTTCAAATTAAATTCGATCGCCTGAAGCGACGGCAGAGATTAATTTTGTTTTATAGGACGTCCGGAGGAAGCGAAATGCACCTCGAATTTCTGAAGCGTGCTTTCGAAGCGCAGCCCGCGGTCTCGGTAAACGTACGTCAATCAGTGCACTCTACATTCGACGGTCCCTCGGGTGCGCAGGAGAGTCTTTTCCGCGAAGGGTTGATTCGGTACCAGAAATCACTGGTCTGCTCTACGAGTAACTGGTAAAAATATAAATATTCCACCCTCGCCCCACCCGAGGGAATCGCAACTACCCCAAAAAACGAGCTAATGAAGTCTTTCGGAACTGGAAACAAATCATAATGATTGCAATTTAGATTCATAAAAATCAATTATTAAATGATATTTAACTTGGGTTTTAATAAAATTAAAAATTATGTTAAATTAGTTCGTTGCTCAACTCCGAGATTCTTCGGTAAATATCATCGAAAAGAGGAATTTGTCAAAACTGAACAACAACTAATCTATATTATATTTATATATGCTGTATATAGCGGCACATGTGCTTATAAAGACATTTGCAAAGAAAGGAAAGAAGCGATGCTGCGAGCAAAACGGACGAATAGAATATTAAAACGGATTTAAAATTGTTTGTTCTTGGATGATGTTTTGCTGTCGTGGAGGATCTTCTGTTTGTGTGTACGGATTTCTGCTTGAACGACGCTGTTGGCAGCACTCGTGTGAGTTTGTTCCACGTCCCACACTAAAAAAAAAATTACTTTGAGAATAGGAAATTGATTTTGAACATGGAAAACATGATTTTAAAGTGAAATACCTTTAAACAAAAACAAACACGTAATTTTAGTAATATTCCTTATTAGTATTTATGAAATATTTTAAATTTATCGTTTATTAATTTATGTACTTATCGAACTCACATCACTTTAAAAGCGCTGTTAATACTCGCTCTTCTTTAACTCGTGTTATGTTATTAGCATATCTCTCACTGTTCCAAAACATCTCTGTTACAATAACATTAAAAGCAATATAAAAATTCTTTAGTGAATTAATATTGATTAGTTTTTGTAGTAAAAATATAGAGTTTATCCTTTACTTATTAAATTGATCTTTTATTAATTTCAACATTTATAGAAAAATAGCAACAGTATTTCATAAAACTATAATCTATAAACACACTGTTAACAGGCGATCGTTCTTATTCTGTTGTTAGCATATTTCTCTCGCTGTTATAGGTTCTCTCTCTGTTACGGAAGTTAACGTTTATGTTAACATTTTTACAAGCATCGGAAAGTTTTTCACTCATTTGAAATTAAATAAAAGAAATTATATAATAAATAAAAGAAAAAACCAATGGCGAAAAGTTATTCTCCACATTATAAAACATTTATAAATATAAATATGTTTTTGTTTGTATGACAAATTAATAAATTACTGTAAAATAAAAGCCAACATATCGCCATTTTCGCCCCTCACTCCGGCGCTTGTATGAGAATCGTCAATATTTGGAAAGGATTTGTTTGTTTATTGTTTACACACACACACCTAGCTCGGTGTTAGCTTTTTAATTATAAAATATTAAACTCGACACTCGAGCCGAAGAGCGATTCGCTGGGCGCGGAGTCGCTGCTCGGCGGGTGCGGGAGGATCTGCTGTCGCTCCTGGAGCT